>CM066049.1:16770000-19170000 GCA_033557465.1 Ichthyophis bannanicus | reverse complement strand
TGGGACAGGTACTTTATAAAATAGGGGTGTAAAGATGCATTTCGATCTAATTGCAGCAGTTAACACCTGCTAGATTTTATAGAAATGCAAAGAAATGACAATATTTTATAACTTATGTTCATAAATTTAGGCTCTGCACATTCTCTGCCCCTTTGCACACCCAAACTGAAAGTACGGACAATAGGACTTACGTGCATGCATATGGAAGAGCAGACACTTAAAGCGCAAGCGTAAGCGCTGAAGGGATAATCTAAGTGTGGATTTCAGGCCTGCTCTATAGGTTTGCTTTGTATGATTGCACCCTTGCCTGCCTGCCCTTACCTGCCTGAAAATATATACAGTAACATATGATTGGCACAAGAAGACATAAGAAGACACGCATGTGGGTTATGAAACAGAGTATTTTCTGGCCTTGTATGAGAAAACCTGGGGAATTAGACATTTTGGATGGGAGCGTGCAGAGTGTATAGGCCCAAAAGAAATACAGGTTAACCAAATACAGGCCATGCTGGAAGCAAAGACCTTTAACATACAAACTCTGGGCCCTGAAGATAACAAGACAAGTGGCAGAAGATGAAATTCCAAGAAAGGGAAAGGCATGTACAAGGGGGATTCTGATAAGCTGACCTTAGGCAAACCTTGAAAGACCAACGGTTGTGTTTATCTGTTGCTTGGTGATAAGCATAGGTGGGGTCTCAGGGTTGCACTGGCCAAAGTTCTCTGACTTAGCAGGTTTTGCTGGTTTTTGCAAGTTTGGCCAATGACGTCAGTAAATTCAAAATATTGCTATAGAGAGGTATATAAGAGTGCTACTATGGAACATCGGGGGCTGTCTTCTTTTCCCCACTGTACGGTAGGGTTCAGAGCGCTGTCCGCCCCCAGGGTCCCTCAGACAGACACTTGTGTATCTGTGCTTGCAGTTTTGCTTGTACTGAATAAAGGAATATTGCAGACAAGTGACTGAGATCTAATTTTTTTCTTTCTTTTTCTGTGTACGGCTCCCATGTACTCAGACAATCTTGGTGAAAATTTAGGGATCCTTTTGTAGGTCTGACCCTGCCTACAGCGCCCATTCACACGCAGAAATTCTTTAAAATAGGGACTTACATGCATAACTAGCGTGTAACTTTCCGCATATCTCTAATAAAATCAGCTTCTTAAACTTTGAACTTGCCAAAACGTTTCCCTCCTGCAAATGATTAACTGCATCTGTGTTATTTCACATATACTTTCACATGGGCACCTTTGACGATATTGCACATGGACCCATCGTTTATTTTGGGGATGACCTCATAAAGCTTTTTTCACATATAAAGCCTACTTTACATGCAAGGAAGGGCTTTTAACAACCTCATAAATGCATAACAAGTAGGTGCATGAAAGGAGTGTGGCTACTTTTGCACAATCTGAGAGTAATTTTATAAGAAGCTGTCTGGATTTACACTCAAACAACATGCGGGAATCTGGTATTTTAGTCACTCGTATATGTCCATAAATGGATAACTATACACAGGGTTGCCTGAAGTCGACATCAGCTCTGGCACACAACAGCAGCATGCGCATGAATAGTCATTTATGTGTGTATTTGATGCGGTCACTATTTTGGAAGTATGCGCATCGAGCCGATCACATGTACTGTCACTGTGGGCGTGTATGGGGTGGAGTTTGGGTAGAGTGTGGCGGAGCACAAAATTACACGTGTAAATGATAAAATACTATAATTTACAGGTGTGCTTGAAAAGCTAGGTGCAGACATTTATACCAGCCATAGGACTGACATAAGTGCTCGTGTTTTAAATTTATATGCATTTGAGCACTTAGATCCCTATTTCATAAGAAAAGTACCCGAATAGGCATGAAACACACGATAATACCACACATAAATCAAGCTGTGCATTATAAAATTCCTCTCTCTGTGCACAGACATTCCTGGTGATATAGTTTGGGGGGATGGGGAGAATGGAGGTGGAATGGTGATATACCTGCATGTTTTATAAAATAAGAACATAGGTTATGCCATATTGGGTCAGACCAAAGGTCTGTTGAACCCAGTATCCTTTTTCTATCAGTGGCCGTCCAGTTAACAGATGCCTGCCAGATTTCCAAACATTTGACAGATTCCATGCTGCTTATCCCAGGGGTAAGCAGTGGATTTCCCCTGTCCACTTTAATAATGGTTTATGGAGTTTTCTTCCAGGAACTTATCCAAGCCTCTTTTAAACGCAGGTACAATCCAGAGCCACCACCGCACCTTGCAACGCTTTCCTGATTGGGGTAGAGCTTGAGAGCGGGAAGCCAATCTCCTCTCTGCTCTCCATCTCCGGTCCAATTAGGGACACTGCAACCATCTTCAAAAGAAAGGCACCATCGGGCGTGAAGCAACATCCAGAGCCACCACCACAGCCTGTAACACTCCCCCGATCGGGGGAGAGCGTGAGAGCGGGAAGCCAATATCCTCCCCACTCTCTGGCTCCGGCCCAATCAAGGGCACCACAACCATCTTCAAAAGAAAGGCGCCATCAGGTATGAAGCAACATCCAGAGCCGCCACTGCAGCCTGCAACGCTCCCCCAATCAGGGTAGAGCATGAGAGCGGGAAGCCAATCTCCTCCCTGCTCTCCAGCTCCGGCCCAGGGACACTGTACCATCTTCAAAAGAAAGGCACCATTGGGTGAACCTGTGCCAGGCAGGCCTGCGCCTGAGGGCCTCGCCAGAGGGCCCTTTGCTGTGGCCCTTAGGTGGGGATCTTGGAGGAGACCTTAAGCAAGGACGGAAACCAGCCAAAAAACAAAAAAACAAGAACCAACCGATAGCTCTCACGACAAGCTATGGAAGACATCCAGAAACAACTCCAAATACCACGGGAATCAACTAATACTCTCAACTAATACACAAGGCAAGTTACACGAATACTACTATAATATTCATTCAAAGGTAGCCCCACTTGATAGTGAACCCAACACCATCAAAAACTCTGGAAGACAGAACCAATTTCAGCACGATTCACTAAAGTTGAAAACAAATCTAGATCGGTACATAAGCATGTCATACCACGCAATTTTGTGACTATCAACCCTCCTAATATTGCAACTACTCTCACAACAGGCAACAATGCTCCACACCACAACCTATGCACCTGCATATACCCAATGCCTACACATACAACACCCCACCCCATGACTCCTACTATATCCCCCCCCAAAGCCCAACCAAATTAAGCACGCAATGTGGAAAACACGCACACACAAATCAGATGCCATGAACAATGTATACCCCACATTTACTGCACAAAACAACCACACCAACACCATAGTAAGTACCAACCTCACCTGCATGCTCATAAACGCAAGATCAATCAGAAACAAAGCCAATATCATCATGGATTACTTACACGCACATAGAACAGACTACTCTGTGTAAAAGAGACCTGGCTCAATGATACTGATCAGATAATTATAAACCAAATTACCGCACCCACATACACTGCCTTCAACTGCCCTAGAACAGGCAGAAGATGTGGAGGAGTATTGATACAGAGCAGGAGCCACTACAAATTCAAAACCACGCTAACAAAAAGCACAGAAGAAACCACATCACCAAATCCGCATATAGACCTCCAAACACCAAATCCAACGACCTTACAAAAATACTCGAAACAGTATGCGCACACAACACAACAATCAAGCCACTCTTTGTTCTAGGTGACTTCAACCTCGGACCAGCACCTGACAAGAATGCCAAGGCCTTCCTCAAAGCAACGGAAGCACTACATTACCATCAACTAATCAAGGAACACATCCACAGGCACAGAACAACCCCAGACCTCATATTCATTCCGAGATCACTACAAACACATAGCACAATCTCCTGTCTCACAATCCTGCTAACACCATGGTCAGACCACCATATAATAACGTTCAAAATTGATCAACCAACCTATTCACAGGAAAACATGAAACCAAAAGAAGATTCAAGCCCTTCAATAGAGAAACCTTTCTGAAAGAGGTAATCACAAACTTACAACAGGATATGGAAGACCTCAACAAAATCATCGAGAACTGGACCAACACATCGACTACCACAGCAGCAGCTCCCCCTAGGAAAAACACAAACACATGCACCAAAGCATCCACCCCCTGGTACTCCAACACGATCAGAGATGCAAAAAGAAAACTAAGAAAAAGAAAATGGAGAAGAACCAAAGATCCAGTCATGAAACAACTATACCACACTAAACAAAAGGAATACAACATCCTCATCAATAACTGCAAACAATAGCACCACACAAACATCTTCATGCGATCAGTAAACAAGCCAAGAGAGCTTTTCAACATTGTGTGAACTCTTACCAAAGACAATATGCACCAGGAGAACATTGAAGTCCACCCCCAGGATATGGCAAATCACTTAGCTAGAAAACACATCAAACTCAATAAAAATCCACTGCCTACAGCCACAAAATATAGCAACATGGAAATGCAAACATCCATACAACCATGAGGAGAATTCAAAATACCATCACATAAACAAACAGAGCAAATAATCACTTCACTCAACACCGCCACTTCTCCAAATGACCCATGCTCCATGCAATGGATAAAACCACCAAAGAATAACTCAGTCCATGCATACAAAAAATAGTCAATCTATCCTTACTACAGGGGTATATGCCAACATCCTTGAAACAAGCATCCATTTGTCCAATCCTGAAAAACACTTCACTCTGCAAAACCGATCCTGCAACATATAGACCAATCTCCAGCCTACCATTACTTGCAAAAAATCCCACTAGAGGACAGCAACCTTGGGCCGGAAGGACTGGGGTTTCTAGTCTCACAGGTGCTTCTTGTGGTCTTGGGCAAGCCACTTAACCCTCCATAGCCCATGTTCCCTGTAAAATAGTTATCTCCAAGTTATAATGCCCTGTTCAATGTAATTTCAGTTTGTTCAATGTAAACCGCACTGATGCAGAATAGCGCGGTATATAAGAGAATATAAATAAATAAATAAATCATAGAGAAGACTGTTCAAATACACCGCCAAGACCATATAGACCTCAATGCACCATTGGACCTGCAACAGCATGGTTTTAAACCACGTCACAATGTGGAAACACTCCTAACATCACTCTTCAATAACATCCTGAAAGGAATTGACAAGCCAAAAAATGGATTTCTCCTCATCTTCATGGATATCTCATCCGCTTTCGACTCAGTTTCGCACCCCATCCTAATCCAGAGCCTCTGGGAAACGGGCATCTACAATACCACACTAAAATGGCCACCTCATACTTAAGCAATAGGATACAGAAAGTCAAATGTGGAGCAAACTACTTGGATCCCATTTCTATACAAGGCATTCCACAAGGATCGACACTCTCATCAATACATGCGGCCTGTCTGCAATATTATCAAGAAGCACAGAATCCTATTCCATCTATACGCTGATGACCTCATGCTATATACTGTACTCTGATCTTGAAGCACCAAACCTCATGACCATCATGCAATGCCAAGAGGATATAACTAGCTGGCTCAGAAATAACAACCTCTCATTAAATTATAAGAAAACAGAAGCATTATGCATCAGCAGTAACACCTCCTTCAACCCTCCACAACAAATCCAACTACTGAACCAAACCATTCCCGTCAAAGAAAAACTATGATACCTAGGCATCACATTAGATAAAAACATCATCCTTCAATCACACATAAACAAAACTGCAGTGAAGGCATACCAGAAACTGAACCTCATAAGAACCCTCAAACCACTCTTACATCAGGACCACTTCCGGACAGTTTGCCAAGCCATCATCACACTAATACTGGACTACAGCAACTCACTCCCAAAGCTAGTCACACACCCACTTCAAATGGTTAAGAACACAACAGCATGAATCATCAGTGAAACCAGCAAGAAAGATCACATCACACCAGTATTACACCAGCTACACTGGCTACAATTCAAGCACGTGCCAAATATAAAACGATACTAAACATCTTTAAAATCATCCACCACTCCTCAGCAGACATACTATAAACACCAATCACAAGAGAAGACAACGCCTGCCCTAGAAGGAGCAACAACAGATACCTGATCAACATCTCACCTGACTACCGGAAAAGCAAACAACCAACTTCCAAAAGGGCTTTATTGCTTGCCACACCACATCTGTGGAATTTCCTCCCCGAAGAGATCCATGCCACTAGGGACATCATGGACTTCCGAAAAAAACTCAAAACCTTCCTGTTCACAGAGCATTATTTATTTATTTATTTATTTTTCTTATATACCGCGCTATTCATCATCAGCACGGTTTACATGTAACAATAACTGTGCAGTGAAGACAATCTACACTTAACTTACAATATAACAGAAATGTACAGTTTTAACAGGGTAACTACATTACAAATAACATATGTTAAAGAGTAATTAACTATTTACATGTTGGCTTATCTGAGATTTGCAGTCGGTTAGGGTGAGGTTAATGCTATTTGTCAGGTGGGGCTGGGTCTGGTGTGTTCGGTTTCAAACCTGTATGGTTGTTGCTTGGGTTTTGTCTGTATGTACTACTGGGCGTGTCAAGGTGTGGATGGTGATCTTGGTCCGCGTAGTGCTGCAGGAAAAGGTGATGTTTAATTGCTTTCCTGAATTGGTAGAGGTCCTTGATGGCCCTGATGGCAGGAGGTAGGGCGTTCCAGCACGTGGGTGCATACAACGCAAATGCTCTGCTCCTGGCTGTTCGTGAGCATTTCGTGATCTGCCTTGGAGTATCAAGGTGTTGATGGCCACTGATCTTCTTGCCATATTAGGGGGAGTAGGCTGAATGAGGTCAGTTAGTGATGTAGAGGAGCATTTATTAATGGCTTTATGGGTCATCGTCAATACTTTGAAAGCAATCCTACTTTGGATTGGGAGCCAGTGTAGGATTTTTAGGATGGGAGTTATATGGTTCCTCCTAGGTGCTCCAAGTAGAATTCTAGCAGCTGAGTTCATGGCTAGTTGCAGAGGGTTTATTGTGTTCTTTGGGAGGCCATGTAGTATGGCATTCGCATAATTGAAATGAGGGGTGACAAGAGCTTGATACACAGTACGAAAATCTTTAGGTTCAAGCAGCTGTCTCAAGTGACGAAACGACCTTATATTGCTTATCTGGGCCTTCATATTGAGCTGTCGGTCAAGTATTACTCCGAGGTACCGAATTGTAGGCTTGCTTAGGAGTTCAGCGTCCCTGACCTTGAGGGAGCTGGGTGGTATGAAAGTTGTATCTCTTGTGAGAAAGAGGACCTCCGTTTTATTAAAATTTATCCTTAATTTCTGTGAATGTAACCAATCTGTAACTGCATCGAAACAGGAGGTGAGGGGTGATAGGTCCGGTTTGTCTAGAAGGAAAGGCGTGTAGAGTAGAACATCGTCGGCATAGATTAAGCAGTTTACGTTGAATGAGCGGATGAGATTACATAAAGGCTGCATATAGATATTGAACAGCAGGGCCGACAACGATGATCCCTGTGGCATGCCTTTTTCTTGGAGGAAAGGTGTGGAGGTAGAGGGACCGGCACGGACATGTTGCCATCGGTCAGTCAAGTAGGACGCACACCATGAGAGGGCATTTCCTTGTACTCCCTTCTCACTGAAACGGGAGAGGAGCACTTCGTGACAAACAGTGTCAAAGGCTGCAGCAATGTCCAGGAAAATCAGAGCAAAACCTTGTTTGATATTATCCATCCCGATGGTTAGGGTGTTAATTAAAGTAGTTAGCAACATTTCAACCCTGTGAGATTCTCGAAAGCCATGCTGACAGGGGTTGAGGGGTGCACTAATCTCAATATGCTGGTGAAGTTGCTGTTGTACAACCTTCTTGATGATCTTAGCCAGTAGCAGGATGCTTGATATTGGCTTGTAAGACTCCATCTTTGCTGGGTCCAGCTTACTGGTTTTTGCAAATACAATGTGTGCCTTTCAGTCAGTCCTGTCTCCTGGCGACCCAGAAGCTCCTGGGTTTTCTTGGCAGTGTCACCGGAAGTAGATTGCCAGGCCTTTCTTCCAAGGCAATGGAGGGTTAAGTAACTTGCCCAAGGCCACAAGGAGTGCTAGCAGGAATTGAACCCTGGTTAATTGGTTACCAAGCCAGTGCTCTAACCACTAGGCTACTCCTCCACTCCACTGTTTTTTAGCAGCGGTCTTATCACTGTCTGCTTCAGACTTTTGGGGAATGACCCGTTTGCGAAAGATAGCCCAATGAGTTTGGAGAGGAAGGGACTAAGTTCTGTCCGCAAGGATTTTATCCAGAATGCTGGACAAGGGTCGTTGGGTGCTGTAGTGGTGTTTATGGAAGAAATGATATCTTGAAGGTTTCTATCTGATGGAGCAGAAAACATGGAGATAGTATGTTTAAAGACATTTGTAGCTTCCGAAGTGGTATGCGATCGAGTTTTTGGGGGAGAGCTAGCAATAGTAGATGTGTAGGGCTGGCTTACCTTAGCCTGTAGGTAGTCAGCATATTTTTGGGGATCAGGGAGGTTTGGTTGTGATGGCGAGGGTTCCTTTGCTAAGGTCTTAACTAGGTTGAAGAGCTTGTGCGGCTTGTTTAGTGATCGTTGCAGCATCTCAGCATGATATTGTTTCATTCGTTTTGTGACTTCATCTCGGTGTCTTTTAAGGTGGAGAATGTATAATTCGCGCTTATCAGCTGATAGAGATCGGCGCCATCCTCTTTCGAGCTTTCTAAGTTTAATAAGTGATGTTCGGAGTTCGGGGGAGAACCAGGGTGCATTCATCCTTCTTCTCGGTGCTTTCTTTGTGATAGTTTGCTCGATGGAGGCGTCAAGGCTTGAATTCCAAGCGGCAATCATATCATCAAGGCAGTGAGCTGGGTGGTTTTGGAGAGACCGGATTTTGTCGATGGAGTCCTCCTTATTGAATTTCCGGGACTGTTTTTCAAAGGATTCAGTAGATTCTTTTGGGACCTTGGAACTATATTTTAGGCAGGGTGATGGCATCTGGAACTTTATTAGACTGTGGTCGGACCAAGGTACAGGGCTTACAGAGAGGTCCTGATTAGGTATGGCATCAATTGTATCTTTTGGGGCAAATATCAGGTCAAGCTTGTTTCCTTTTATGTGTGTGGGGGCGTTTACTAGTTGGACATAACCTAATTCAGTAAGCGCTTCTGTGAAGGCCTCGGAGTGAGTGTTGTGAAGAGCTGGGAGGTTGAAGTCTCCCATCACCCAGTTTTGAGCACGAAGATTCTGGGGGTTTCCAGCAATGTCAATGATGGTGGATAAATCGTCTGGGAAGGAGATGGAGCTCTATAGAACAAGCTGATGTTGCTGTGTTTATTTGATATAGTGATGGAATCCAGGTTTGTAGTACTGCTGGCTGTGGTAATCTGGTATTGTAATTCTTGTTTCGTTAGGATGAGTGCTCCTCCACCTCTTTTGTCAGCTCTGTGGCAAGGGTGAATGTTGAAGTTGGGAGGGTGGGTGATGTGTTCACCTTGGGGAGGACTTCTCTGTTGGAGGGCAACGTAGATTAGATGCGGATTTGATGGGCGTCCAGAAGCGAATGTTTGGTGGTAGGGAGGGCTTGACCACCATCTCCATGAGCTTTTTAATATCGGGATGGTGTTATGATTGGTGTTATGGTCACACCACGCCACTGGCCCCAACCAAAGACTCTTTAAAACATACAGGCTGGTACGATAACCCTAATCAGATGCAAATATAAATATATTAGACAAGTTGGACATAGTTACTACTCTGTTAAATATCCTATGGCAATCAAAATGTATCCTGTCCATGTTTTAAGTTCAATGTAAACTGCTTTGATTTCAGGATAAGGCGGTATATAAAACAGGTGAAATAAGTAAAATAAATCAATACATGCCCAGCAACAAATTTCAAAGTTTGATTACATGTTGAGTGAAAAAGTATTTTCTCAGATTATTTATTTATTTAACTGTTTTTTTAAACCACCTTATCCTTCAATCAAAGTGGTTTACATTATGTAATAACTACAAACAGGTACTGGATTCATTACCTTGTCCCAATGTGTTACATTGTAGCTTCATTGTATATCCCCCTATTTTTTTTACTTCTTGAAGGAGTAAACAACTAATCTACGTTTATCCGTTCCACTCCACTCATAATTTTATAGACTTAGGAGGTCATTCCAGAAGGCGAATAAGTCTTTATACATGTGCTGCGGATGTTTATCTCCCCAAAACATCTATGAACGTATTTTGGTATATAACCCCCATAGATGTTTATCTTGCTAACACGGGGATCTCAGAACATGTCGGGAGGGGGAGGAACAGGGGCATGGTTTGCCATGGAGACATATAAAGTGTATTCAGGAAAGGCCCATGTATGTTTTGGGAGGTCCTCGCAGACGTGCCCATTATACTTCCCGGAGACATGGAATAAGGCTAGTACTTAGAAAATATTCTCCTGGGTTTGTATAAAGGTGATGACTAGTCTGTTCTAAACTGGTGAACTGCAGTATAACAGGATAAAATCAAAATAACTATTTCTTATATCTCAACAAATAGGGGTGACCTGCATGGAGCAACAGGTGCACCTACTCTTGTCACCTTGCTGGAAAGACTAAATAGACCATACTGGTCTTTATCTGCTGTCATATACTATGTTACTGTGTTACCACAAGATGCATTTATAAAGAACAGAAATCAGAGGTGTGGGAATCTTGTAAGCTAAAGAGGCATTATTAAGTCCCCTAAACGAAATATTAAGAAGAGCAATAGAAATTATTCTGGCCATGCTGACATTTGCTGTTTGTGCTAAAGGAGCTAATCTAGGGGACTCTAACAATTCCTGTCTCCTGAAAAATGGGACTGTTGATGTAGGAATAGTACCACCCCACTCCCTTGGCAGCAGGAAGTATGTGTCAGAGGGAGTGTGATGTGGAAGAGATTTCAGGATCATATGGGCTGGGAGGCTCCATGGACGCTGCAGCCATGCTGTATCGTTTGCGTGGTTTTGTTTTGTAATTGTTGCTGCCACGGAAAAAATAAGCTTTGAGGGGAGAAGAGGTGCTGGCAAGGGAGAAATAGGGAGGGGGATGCTGTAGGAGGATTGGGGGAGCGAGAAAGAAGAGGAATGCATTGTGATGGGTGGGGGGAGTGTGGAAGAGCATACTGGGCATGGAACTGGTGGAAGAGAGTAGATGCTAAGGGATGCCGATGATTCAAGGGGCTTGGGGACCAACTCCAGAAATAGTGCCAATGCTGGGGCTGGAAGATAATGCAGGAGGTGGGGGTGTGGACTAATGCAGTGAATGGGAAGTGGGGGTTAATGTAGGAAGAAGTGGTCTCAGGTATAATATTGGGTATGGAAATGGAGAATGGGACAGATGGCTGACATGGGCCTGGAGATGGAAGAAGAGGGAAAGGGATAGGAGAAGGAGTCAGATGCTAGGACTGGGAGAAGGGAGTTGGGGGAAAAGTCAGATGTCGGAACTGGGGTCAGGGACACAGGGGGAATGTTGGAACAGGGACAAGAGCAGAGATGGACATGGGGAATAGAGACATTGAGGGAATATAGTGGGAATGGAGGGAGGGATAGGAAAATACTGGATGGAAGAGAAGAAGCAGGACATGGAGAGGAGAGATACTGTACATGAGGGCGAGAGGGGGAATGTTAGTGAAAGACTAGGAAAAAAAGAGGCTGGGAATGAAAGAGATCTAGGAAACTGGAGGGTTCGGGTGAGGTAAAGAGTGAAATTGAGGTGTGGTTGGTAAGGAGAAGGTGTGAAATCTGGATAGAGAAGCAGAAATATAAATGGAAGAAAACTGAAAGGAAGAGAACATAAGAACATAAGATATGCCATTCTTGGTCAGACCAAGGTCCATCAGGCCCAGTATCCTGTTTCCAACAGTGGCCAATATAGGTCATACGTACCTAGCAGTCTCCCCAAAAGACAAGGGCTTCCTCAATGCTTATATTGGGTCAAGCAGTGATATCCTGGGTCCCTTTTAATAATGGTTTATGGACCTTTCCTCCAGGAACTTGTCCAAATCTTTTTTAAACCCAGCTACACTAACAGCCTTTACTACATCCTCCGGTAACAAATTCCAGAGTTTGATTACACGTTGAGTGAAAAACTATTTTCTCTTATTAGTCTTAAATAGGTTACCCTGTAGCTTTATTGCATGTCCCCTAGTCTTTTTATATTCTGATGATGTAAACAATCGATCTATGTTTACCCATTCCACTCTATTCATTAATTTATAGACCTCTATTATATCTCCTCTCAGTCGTCTCTTTTCCAGGTTGAAGAGCCCTAACCTTTTTAGCCTCTCTTAATAGGAGTATCCTTACATTCCCTTTACCATTTTGGTGGTTCTTCTCTGTTCCTTTTCAAATTCTGCTATATCCTTTTTAAGATACAGCAAACAGAATTGCACCCAATATTCAAGGTGCGGTCACCCCATGGAACGATACAGAGGTATTATAATATCTTTTGTTTTATTTTCCATTCCTTTCCTTATGATACCTAGCATTCTATTTGCTCTCTTGTCCGCCGCTGCACACTGGGTGGAGGGTTTTAACATGTTATCTATGATGACACCTAAATCTTTTTCCTGGGTGGTGGTTTCCAATGTTGAACCTTGCATCATGTAACCATAATTTGGGTTGTTTTTTTCCTAGGTACACTTGTCCACATTAAATTTCATCTGCCATTTGGATACCCATTCTTGCAATTTTTCAGAATCCTCTTGCGTTAAACAACTTTAAATAGTTTTGTGTCATCTGCAGATTTGATAACCTCACTCGTTATTCCCTTTTCCAGGTCATTTATGAATATGTCAAAAAGCAGCGGACCCAGCACAGATCCCTGCGGTATACCACTATTCAACTTTCTCCATTGGGAAAATTGGCCATTTAGCCCTACCCTCTGCTTTCTATCTTGTTAAAAGTCCACAATAGTACACTGCTTCCTATCCCATGACTTTTTAGTTTTGCCAAAGGTCTCTGTTGAGGGACCTTGTCAAAGGCTTTCTGAAAGTCCAGATACACTATATCAACTGACTCACCTTTGTCTACCTGTTTATTCACGCCTTCAAAAAAACATAACAGATTAGTAAAACAAGATCTTCCTTGTCTAAAGCCATGTTGGCTGTCTCCCATTAAGCCATGTTCAGTAATTTTGTTCTTTATGATGGTTTCTATCATTCTTCCCAGTACTGACGTCAAGCTCACTGGTCTGTAGTTTCCCAGGTCATCCCTGGAACCCTTTTTAAAAATTGGCGTTACATTGGCCATCCTCCAATCTTTAGGTATTACAGATGATTTTAATGATAGTTCACAGATTTAATAGTAGGTCTACAATCTCATATTTCAGTTCTTTCAACACCCTTGGATGTATACCATCTGCTCCAGGTGATTTGCTACTCTTCAGTTTATCAAATAGTTGTAATACATCTTCCCGATGTATTGATATTTCTTTCAATTCTTCCGCAGGAGCACCTTTAAATACCACTTCAGTCATGGATAATATCCCTACATCTTCCTCAGTAAAGACTGAAGCGAAGAATTCATTCAGACTCTCCACTATAGCCTTCTCCCCTCTTAGTGCCCCTTTTACCCCTCTATCATCTAATGGTCCAACTGTCTGTCTCACAGGTTTTTTTTGCTAGGAATGTACTTGAAAAAGTCTTTATTATGCGTTTTTGCTTCCACAGCAAGCTTCTTCTCAAATTCTCTCTTTCCCTGCCTTGTCAATGCCTTGCAATGAACTTGCAAGTGCTTGTGCTATTTCCAGTTTTTATCAATTGACTCTTTTTTCCATTTCCTGAAAGATTCTTTTTTGGCAACAACAGCCTCTCTGAGCTCACCTTTAAACCATTGTGACATAGTGGGTCCTTCTAGCCCGTGTAATGAAGCTAAAAAACCAGGAAGAAAAGCAGAGCTGAGCTGTAACAGAAGCACATGGCTCCTGGTTACTGTGGGAACCAGGCACAGAGGCAAGAGAAACGCCGGTGCTATCATTCAAGGGGTGAATCACAAGGGAATGCAGGACACCTGTTAGGGGGTGGAGTTGAGCACGGCCCCAGAATTCACCCTATTAAAGAAGGTTCAGGTGAGTTAAGAAAGTGGAGTAGGTGGAGTAAGGTAGACAGAGAAGGAGGTAATGAGGAGTTGGCTGAAGAAGCAGGAAGTGAGGCATATGAGCTGGAGAGAGAAGCTATTGAGAGCTACACTGAAGACAGCTATGCCCAGAGTAAGCCAGAGTCTCTATGGAAAGGAGAGACAGATTCCTTCTTGAGGAGAAAGAAAGAAACCCTGAGGACAGGACATAACAAGGGCACAGGAGATTGTCTGCAATATCCTGGGGAGCACGGGAGAGACAGAAAGCCTAGGAGGCAAGTGAAATGCTATGAGCAGGGTCTAGGTTGGGAACCTACAGCTGTTCAAAAGCACCAGAGAAAACCTCCACCTGTAAGGCTGAAAGGTAAGCCAAAAGGCTTGAATATAATTAATTACCATGACTGTTTGTATCCAGAAGGGTGGTGCTGGGAAAAGAATACTGGGCCTGATAGTTTGTGTGAAAGCCAGTTTTTAACCCAAGCATATCGTGTAAAGCCTGGAGCAATAAGAAAGGGCGTGGCACCAGCAGTGCCGGTTCAAACATTTCCTTATGAGCAGGAGGAATTGATGGACTGTGAACCAGAGTGTATTGATACTGGAGAAGATATAGATATAATGGACTGTACATTATCTCTGGCCAGTGGAATAGTTTCATTGCGCTGAAAACCTGTTTGAAAAGAGAATACAGCACAGATAGCACGTGGAAACAAAGAGCTGTAAGGAAACAGCGTGGTTTTGTTTGAATGTTTGTTTTCACCTTGGTTAATGCTGAAGAAAGCCTTTTTCTGTTAAGGAACTTTTGTTTGTTCAAATACCAGTAAATACCTGGATTGTGTTTTCTGTTCATGGTAAAATCCACCCCGGGAGGGGAAATAAAATCCTTTGGTTGCTTAACCACTTTTTCCACAACTGCTCCTTATTGACTTGGTGAAAAGACTACACTTCCCAAGGGGCATTGCTCCAGGATCTGTAAAACAGCTATTTCAATAGGGAAAAACCCACTCCCTTAACCTCTACTCGGGGGTTTAAGGAGAGCTGGTGACAAATGGCGTAGTAGTTTGGATTTTTGTCTGGATTGGAGGACACTACAAGGACGGAGGTTCCTGCAGCAAAGAGCTGACAACCAGAGGAAAGATCCAGAGCTCGGCTGACGGTCGGTCAGACTGGGGAGTTTCCTTTTCTCAGTGCCTGACTCTGCACTGGTGCCAGGTAATTGTGGCTGGGCACGGGCGGAGAAGGATACAAGGAGAAAGGGTGGTGCACAGGCATAGTGCACGGTGTTGAAAAAAAAAAAAAAGGTGAATTTTTTTTTCTCTCTTTTTTTTTTCGGCCTCATTTGGGGGTTTTTTGTGTTTGTGTTGCAGGTATCAGGAGATCCAGAATGGACCCGCAAGAAATATTAAGATGGATGTCCCTGCAATGGGATAAGCAGCTGGAGATGTCACGAAGGGTGCATGATCAAACAATGGCTGCCGTACAAGAACAGCTGGGACCAATAAATGCTCTCATCGAACATTTAGCCAAGCAACAGCAGGAGCCAGTGGAAGTTTTTCCTGGATTTACCCAAGGGGTAGGACTGAATGGTTCAGGATCACTTTTACTGGGACAGTTATCTCCTACTGACAATGTAGATGATTATGTAGACGCATTTGAACGGATTGCAGAAGCCGTCAAACTGCCTAAGGAGCAGTGGGCTATAAGATTTGCTATGTCTTTGTCTGGTGAAGCTTTGTCAGCATACAAGTCAATGCCAGTTGCTTTAGCAAAGAATTATGAGGCTGTAAAGAGTGCGGTGCAAGACAGGTTAGGGCTCACCCCTCTATTCTACAGGCGAAGGTTTAGGGAGGCAAAGTTGAAGCCTGGAGAAACCCCTAAAGCCCTGTATTTTAGAATAAAGGGATTAGCTTGTAAGTGGCTCAAACCTGAGCAGCAAAATGTAGAATCTATGCTTGATGAAATAATGTTGGAACAGTACATGGAAGCTGAACCTGCTGAGGTTAAAAAGTTTCTTATGTTACAGAACTGTAAGACAACAATTGAAGCAGCGGCCATGACAGAACGGTATTTTGAGGCTGAGTTCTCAAGAACCTCAAAATCCGGCGTTCTGGGCATGACGCAGACGGATAAAATGAGTAAGAATTTTGAATGTAAAGTACCTTGGAAAAATAGTGGTTTTTCCTATACAAAAGGAAAGTGTTTCAAATGTGGGCTCCTCACAAAGTGTGCAAGACATGTGAGGAAGATCTACGCTTATGGATGAAAGGTAAAAAACAAGCATTTCGTTTTGGAATACCTATGATGTGGCGTGAACAAAGAGACCACAGCAGTGACTGCTATTTTTGCTCTTGCATTGTGAAGGGATACAACTTAAAAAATAAGAACGTAATAAGTTACCCCAACCTTCCCTCAGCAATTAGGCCTATGCCTCATAGCAACGAAGTACCTGTGCCTGAACCACCAAAATCTTTGGATCATATTTGTGTGGACGGTTCTGATCATGATGAGACTCATCAGATGGCTTTTCCCGATGAGTCCAGTACTTCCGAGTTTGAAACTGAACCAAATCCGAAACCTGAACTTTTCTCTCAAGCTGAATTGAATGATTTAGTCCGGGATTTAGGACTCCCAAAAGATGCTGCCCAACTGCTAGGTTCTCGGCTTAAACAGAAAAATCTATTGTCACCAGGAACAACTTTTTATTGGTACCGCAACCGCGAGACACAATTTTTGAAGTATTTCAGCAAAGAGGAAGATTTGGTATTTTGCAACGATATATACGGAGTGATGGAAAAGTTTAAACTCAAGTATGATCCTGCTGAATGGCGGCTGTTCATTGATTCGTCAAAAGACAGCATAAAAGGTGTTCTTCTTCATAATGGCAACACATTCGCTTCAGTTCCTATTGCTCACTCTGTTATTCTCCAAGAAAAATACGAGAATTTGGCCCTGATTCTTCAGAAGATTCGTTATGATGAGCATAAGTGGATGATTTGTGGAGACTTTAAAATTCTATCCATGCTATTAGGGCAGCAATCTGGTTTCACCAAATATCTCTGCTTCCTTTGCTTGTGGGATAGCCGGGCCCGCGACCTACACTGGGGGAAAAAAGACTGGCCAATTCGGGAGTATTTGAGACCCGGTGAGAAAAATGTTCTTCATGAGAGCTTGGTACCTCGTGATAAAATTCTATTACCACCTCTCCACATTAAGTTGGGTCTCATTAAGCAATTCATCAAGTCCCTTCCAAAAGATGGTGAGTGCTTTCGGTACCTTTGCTCAAAGTTCCCCCGACTTTCTGAAGCAAAGCTAAAGGAAGGAGTGTTTGTTGGCCCTGATATAAGGACACTCATTTCAGATGGAGCATTCGCTGAAACGATGTCTGAGAAGGAAAAAGAAGCCTGGGATTCCTTCAAGGATGTTGTTCTCAAATTCTTGGGGAACAGGCGGGAGAGAACTATAAGGATATTGTTGCCAGGATGCTCAATGCCTTCAAAGAACAAGGCTGTAACATGAGCCTGAAAGTCCATTTCTTGCACTCCCATGTGAACTACTTTCCTGAAAACTTGGGGGCGTACAGTGAAGAACAAGGTGAAAGGTTTCACCAGGACATCAAGGACGCAGAGAGAAGGTACCAAGGAAGATGGAACACCACTATGATGGCTGATTTCTGCTGGTTGCTGCTGCGGGAAACCCCAGATGAAAAATACGCCAAGCAGCGCACCAAGAGAAGCATTCGGGGGAAGAAGAAACGGGTCCACCAGGAGATTGATTGACCCAAGAATGACTTTAAAATCTAAACTGTGTTGACAAATATCGTGTTTTTACTAAACTTTGAAATAAAAATTTGCTAGTTATTACCACAGTGTCGGATCTCATTTATTAGAATTTTATTTTCACACCATCGGGTGTTTGTCTTCATGTATTGCAATGGTGCGGTTTGCGTTTTCTATTCTTACATACATACCTGTACAACATTTTTTGCACATTTCTTTGCTTTGCTTTGTGTCTAACCTCGCTCTTATATGCTCAATGTTTGTGCACATGTATGTGGCTGTTTTAAATGCAGACAATTTTGCTACCATCACAGTGTGTTTTGTTGACATTACTCTATTCTTATGTGCTGCTTTGTTACAATTTTCTTTATTCTTATTTGAATAACTACTAAACAATTAGTATAAAGAATTCATCCAAGAAACTTTTATCTCGATCGCACTCAATCTGAAACGTTCACCTCAAACTGCTAACCAAATGTAGCAAAAAATCTGTACGTGATGAAGCAAATTGGTTACCAGATTTGGAATCAGCGTACCAAAAAACGTAAAAATCAATAGAAACATTAGAGGCAGTTTAAAAAAAAAATTTTTTAGTGTACCTGTGTTATATATGGAACCTTCCTTCATCCGTCTCTCATCTTTAAACAGTTTCTTTATTTTTGAACTCTTCAAATCCAGCTTATATTTATCCAATTGCTTCGAAATTTCAGCATATCGTTTCTCGAAGTCTTCAGTATCTTTCATAAGCGCCAGATCTGCGGTTAATTCCTTGGTTAATGTCTCATGTTTTGAATGTGCTGACTCAATCACTAATAGCATTAAATCCAATGAGCACTTATCTAAAATTTGATTCCAACGTGCAACAAAGGCTTCATCTTCAAGAAACATGCCCGGAGCCTTCCAAATTCTCAAACCTTGAGGTATTACTTCTTTCCGACAGTATTCAGCTAAAGTCAAACTATGAAGTTCCAATCTAGTATTCCTTTTAGATCTATTGAAAAACTAATCCCAATCAGGACTACCACACACATCATCATCCAATAATGAAGGGAGTTTTAAAATCTCCTCTCGTCTTTCTAAGCTAAAGCTAAATGAGTCCTTCCAATGAACAGCCATGGCAGTAAAACTAATCGCTTATGTGAAATCACTGCCAAAAGGGTAAATATAAATAAATACACACAACACCACCCTTTATAACCCCAGTAGCATCCAACTCTTCAATAATCAAATACTATCAACTTAAACTATAAACATACTACATTTCGGGTGCATAAAGACATCAGAAGAAGCTCATTCCATTCATCTGGCGAACGGTGTCACCATAGGACAGAGCCTAGAACTTATACATCACAGGCCTCACCCTTCAAACTTTAATATAATTATATCAACCAATACAACTATTATACTATATCCAAAAAAAGTACTTTTTAAGGATTCGAACATCAATTAAAATCAATATTTTAATCCAAATTTTAATCTGAAATTTTGCACAATAATGTAGAAACTTTTTTTTTAATGTTCAAAGTAAAGAGCAGTTTCTTTCTGCTGGTACTAAAGATAAAATCACCTGCACCCGCTATAATCAGCTTAGCACCTAAAAAGATAGAGAAAGAGAGTCCAGATGGTAAAAATGCTTCATCACAACCGTTCAAATAGTAATACGTTACTTATCTGAACAATCAACTTCGGACGTTTATCCTTCGTCTCAACCGCAATGATTTCCGATTTTTCTCAATCCCACTGATTTCTAAAAAGTTGAAACAAGCACTGCCTCAGAAGTCAAACGCCGCAACAGCTAGTCAGAAGGACTTCGAGCAGGCACTTGGCGTTTACTGCAATCTAGATCCGACAAAAGCTTTTGTTTCACCCCACCAGACTTCGTCAGGGATCCAGCATTAAACCCAAATTAAGATTAATACATTTAGATAGAGCAACCACGTTGCTTCAATGGTTCTGAAGGCGTCTGACATCACTCCTCTTTAAACAGGTATCCAGCAAAGCTGATACGTGTAAAAACCATGACGTAATCCTCCCTATCCACAAACTTTATTACTCAAACACTCTATGTCCAAAAACAACAAACCTCGCTCTACATCCAACGATAGTTGATTAAGACTAAATAACACCCAACACACTGCACGCCAATCCTCTACCAAGGGGACTTGACTATCTATATAAACTAACATTAACCCTATTACAAAAATCAATTAAAAATAAAATCAAAAAAGGAAAACAGATATGGAACTCATAGAATGACTAGCTACATACAGCGGATATCAAAAAAATAATGCCCATTCAATTTTGTCATTCAGTCCATTCGGGACTAGAGTATGCAACTTATAAATCCAGTGTTGTTCTTTTTGAAGGAGTAAACGACCTCTGTCCCCCCTTCGTATATTGGGGAGCACTTGCTCTATTACTGTGCATCAAAATTCTTGAAAAGTATGGTTCACAGCAATACAATGTTGGATTAACGTTGTCTCTAACCGTGCCTTCGCAACACTATATTTATGTTCAGCTAGGCGGGTACGTAGTGGACGTGTTGTTTTTCCAATATACATTAAGAAGCATGGACACCATAAAACATAAACAACATATGAGGAATTACAATTGGTAGGCTGTCTCAGTTTATATTTACACTTAAAATGAGAGTACACTACATTATTGTGCAAAATTTCAGATTAAAATTTGGATTAAAAGATTGATTTTAATTGATGTTCGAATCCTTAAAAAGTACTTTTTTTGGATTTAGTATAATAGTTGTATTGGTTGATATAATTATATTAAAGTTTGAAGGGTGAGGCCTGTGATGTATAAGTTCTAGGCTCTGTCCTATGGTGACACCGTTTGCCAGATGAATGGAATGAGCCCCCTCTACTACAACCATTGCAAGGAGGTAGAATGTGGATCTGTTGTTGGGGGATCCAGAAGTCATGGGTTTGATCCCACAGTGGGGTTATTTGATAGGGCTGTCTGAGGCACTGTCTATTTTTAATGTACATTAGTGCTGCCAGCAAAAACACCCTCAGTGCTGTAACCCTAAGGTGCCCCATAGAGCGCCTTATAAGACATCCTATAGGGGACATTATAGGGTGCCTTGGCAGACAGTGCACTTTATAATGTGCCCTATGGAGTGCCTTATAGGGTGCCTTATGTGGCACCTTAGGTTACGCCACTGTGAGGGTGTGTTTGCTGGCAGCACTAATTTAAATAAAAATAAAATGCCTCCAAAAGCACTACTTAAATGTAAAGGGTAACACCTCAGGCAGCCTTATTCATTAGGCACACACTGGGGGATTGAACTCATGACTCCTGTATCATCAGCCATTGTATTAACCATTGTGCTACAGCTCCTTTTCTATGTTTGCATGTCAGCGCCTATTTAAGTTTACCGCACGGTGACGTGCTTAGCGGCTTCTCGTACGATAATGTGCACAGCGCACGTTATCGCGCGATACTCCCGTTTTGCTACGTTAAGACCGACACGCCCACTCCTTTTATGGCAGTCTGCACACTAGCGCCGGGCGCACATTAAGACTGATTAGTAAACATACCCCATAGAGATTCTACAGTGAATTTTGTTTCTCGCAAAACTTTAATCCTTTGTTACTCAATGCCCTCTCTAACATAGAGTGCAGCCCCCCACCAATTTGATCAGCTTTATCATTATGATATAGTTTGTACCCAGGTATCAGTGTCCCACTTGGTTGTCCTCCTTCCACCATGTCTCTGAGATACCAATCATATCTAACTTCTCATTTGGTGCTATATATTCTAACTCTCCCATCTTATTTTTTAGACTTCTAGCATTTGCATACAAGCATTTTAGAGACTGTATTTTATTCATATTAATCTGGTTATCGGTAGGCAGGGGTAATTTGGAATCTTTCAGCTCTGTCTGCTCTGTACTCAAGGGCATTTGGGCTACTTTTGTCTTTACTGGAACCTCTTTGCTGATATGCCCTAACTTCATTTTTTTGGTAGTATCCTTCAAGGATACATTGTTCTAAACAAAGCGCTCTTGGGCAACTGTCGGCTGTCCCCTATTATCTAGTTTAAAAGCTGCTATATCTCCTTTTTAAAGGTCAATGCCAGCAGCCTGATTCCATCCCAGTTAAGGTGAAGCCCATCCCTTTGGAAGAGCCTCTCCTTTCCCCAGGTTCCCTACTTCCTAGCATATCCAATACCCTTATCCTTGCACCATTGTCTTTTCCACGTATTGAGACTCCGGAGCTCTACCTGCCTTTTGGGTCCTGCGTGTGGAACGGGAAGCATTTCAGAGTACGCTACCCTGGAAGTTCTGGATTTGAACTTCTTACCTAAAAGCCTAAATTTAGCCTCCAGATCCTCCCTACCACATTTTCCTATGTCATTGGTACCGACATGCACCAAGACAGGAGACTCCTCCCCAGCAGTATCTAAGACCTTGTCTAGTTGGCATGTGAGGTCCGCTACCTTTGCATTAGGCAGGCATGTTACCAGGCAATCCTCACATCCATCAGCCACCAAACTATCAAAATGCCTAATGATTGAATCACCAACTCTAATAGCTGTCCTAACCCTTTCCTCATGGGCACATGGCCCTGGAGAAACTTTCTTGATGTGAGAGGGTTTTACATCACCTGGAGGACAGGTTCTAGCTATAGGATCACTTCTTGCCACACCAGGGTGATGCTCTACTATTACATGACCTCTCTTCTCCATGGCAACAGGAATGCTGCCAGACTAGAGGTGGGACTTCAAGACTATATCCCAGTAGGTCTCATCTATGTACCTCTCTGTCTTCCTTTTTTTTTTTTTAGTGCCATCAAGTCAGTGTTGACTCATAGCAACCCAGCTACCTCTGGGTTTTCTTGGCAATGTATCACCGGAAGTAGATTGCCAGCCTTTTCTTCTAAGGCAATGGAGGGTAAAGTAACTTGCCCAAAGTCACAAGGAGTGCCAGTGAGAATTGAACCCTTGATCTTCTGGGTACTAGGCAGTTGCTTTAACCACTAGGCTACTCCTCCACTGTCTTCCTTATATCTTCCAAGTCTGCTACTCTTGTCTCCAGAGATCAGACTCGTTCCCTGAGAGCAAAGAACTCCTTGCACATTGTGCACACGTAAGACCCCTCACCAACTGGAAGAAAATCATACATGTGACACTCAATGCATAAGACTGGATAGCCCTCATCTTGCTGCTGGACTGCTGTTTGCATATTTGTTTTAAGGTTGTATTTAGATATTTAAGTTCTTTACTTACTAAGGGTTGCTAGGGATACTTATACTGATAAAACTATATCTAATACATTTAATGTACTTTGTTCACCTGAAATTTAATTAATCTCAAATAAACAGCTGTACCTGAGAGTAAATATGGCACCTCCTTTCCTTTAAGAGGTTTAAGCACCTATAAAGCTACGATTATCCCAGGGGTGGGTGGGTGTGAGGGAGAGATGGAGGGAAAGAAGACTTATTAAAAGCTGGCTGCTACACTGTACCCTGTCGTGTGCTTCTGAGGTAATCTGTGACCAACCTCAAGGGGCAGTCGTACTGCCCTTACTTGGATAGAGGGAGTCTAAATTTAACCAGAAAGCTCTCTTCTGTGTTTTAAAGTTAAACTGAAAGCGCCTTGTTGCTGCTAGGCCCTGACTGAGTAGTAAACTTAAACTGGAAGCTCTCTGCTGGGTTCAAAATTTAACCAGAAAGCTCTCTGCTGTGTTTTAAATCTAAACTGAAAACTCTTTACTTCTACTAGGCCCTGACTGATTTAACAAATACACTGGGTTCACAGATTAATCAACTTTAATCTAAAGAATTCCTTTTTCCCCAAGATTTAGAAAAATTTGCAGAAGTAAATACTTAAAATTGCAGATCTCTCTCCAGAAGTAGCAGTCCCCTTTTGTGGTCCTTCAAGATCAGTGTTAAGAACCGATTTAAGGGAGGATGTGAAAACAGGAGGAGATAGAAGATAGGCAAATGGAGAGGACACCATGAAAAACCAGGAAAACAAAAACCGGTGACTCAGACCAACACAGTTAGAAACATAAAATGACCGATAACGAAGGTAGAAAAAATAATTTTATTTTCTATTTTGTGATTGGAAAATATTGGTGTTTGGAAAGTATATCTGCCAGTAGTCAGGAATGGTGGTGTCCGACATGGCTGGAACCTATCCCGGGGCAAAAATCTGAGAGGGGACCCTAAAGCCCATTAACAAGCTGTGTCTTTTGCAGTCTCAGACAGATGTGAGGGCCTCTCTGGCTTGGGGACCAGGGCAATTGCCAGGTTGCATCTCTAATGCTAATCCTGACATCTGCTTTCATTCACTTTGTACAATACAGGGGGAAATGCATTGCTATTTCTCTTGTGTTGCACTACATGCAGCCTCTAGCTTTCTGAGGTTTTAGTTTAATTTTTGTCTACATATTTCTCTTTTCATTTTGTGGTGAAGGCTTGTGTGTGTGTGTGACCAATGCTGGGTATCTGTTAGTATGGAATTTCTGTTTAAGAATGTATAGCAATCTGGCTTGTTCAACTTGCACATTGCCGTCTCTGCAATTATATTTTTGGGGCAAGGCAAGGCTTGGGCAGGGGATGAGCATGGCTAACCACAAGAGGTGGATTTTTTTCTTTCAAAAAGTTGACAACCCTATGCTTCTGCTGCCGACATAGGAGAAGCAGCAGCTGACGGCTGAAGGGACTAGGGCTGAAAGGGAAATGGAAGACAGCAGGTCCAGCCCTAGGCAACATGCCCACACATAGCCCCATGCTACTACAAGACTCCCGCTGCAGTTACTCAGCCACCACATCAGTGCTGCAGCGGCAATATCAGCACATAGCGCGGGGCCTCTCTCCCAGCTTCCAGTCAGCAGGGCCAGCTCTTGGCATGCATCGCCATACTACTACAAAGCCCATGCTGCTACCAACCTTGTTGCATTTCCTAGGAAACAGCATCGGCACAGCGTAGGGCATTTCTCCTAACTCCTGGACAGTGGTTCTGCCTGCTGACCGCTGCTGGGGAGATAGAGGCAGTGGCAGCAAAGGGACAAAGGCAGCGCTGCAGAGGTCTGAATGTCCATAGTCCAGGTTCCGGCAGCCCTGGGAGAGGAAGAGGAGGAGACAGCGCTGATGGGGAGAGGCCAAGTGGGCCATGCCAGATGCCCAGAGGAGCTGTACAGCTGCCTTAAACAGCAGCCAAGCCCCGGAAAGATATCCCTCGGACATCATGATCAAGGTGAAGGGACTTCTGCACAGGTTATAGGAAACATGCAGCACCATAAGCTGGGCAAGAATAAAGGTAATGGACACCCAGGACACGGGGAGATATGGAGAAGGTAGGGAGATAGTGGACACTGCGGGAGGTCAGGAAGAGGGAGGGGGATGCGGGACCCAGGAGAAGGGGAATAAAGCAATGGAGAAGAGATGGTCAGAAGTGAAACCGAATATTCAGTGCTGGAATCCGGATATCCTCTGGCACTAGATACCCAGTTTCAGTGCTGACTAGCGCAGCTATCCAGACAGTGGCAATACTCAGCTACTGTCCAGACAGCCGAATTGCATAGAGTTAAGACAGTTATTGAAATGTCCTGACTTTATACGGGCACTTAGCCAGATAGTGGACTGAATATTGCTGCTAACCAGCTAAGTGCTGGGACTACCTTGCCCTGCCCATGGACCGCCCTGGTACTGTCTAGTCAGTGGCATGACATTTAGAGAAGATATTCAGCAACACTGGCTGGTTAGTGCCATCTAAATCTGTGTCAGTGGGCTTTGTCAGGTCAGCGGGTCCTGCTAACTAGGACTGGCCCCAGAGTTGGTTTAAGCTGTTGGTGCCATAGGCATACTTTTAGCCTTAAGCCCCTACTGTTTGCTTTGAATACTCTGCTCTTTGCTGTCTCCAAGAAGCTGCCGCATTAGGCAGCTACCTACTTTGCCTGGTGGTTGAGCCAACCCTACTGTTAACCGGATGAACCTCTTAGGCCACACATGTTATCTTTACACTTTGCACAGTACAGGGACATGCACAGATCTCTGTTTCTCTAGTGCTGTATTGGATACAGTCTGGTATTTGGTTTTGAATTTCAATTAAATTTGTCTACATAATTGTATTTTTAGTTTGTGGTAATGCAATCTATCTGTGTTCTGTGTGACCAATGCCAGGCGTTCAGTTAGAATGGAGTTTCTAGGTAGGGTTCTGTAGCAGTCTGGCTTGTTCAGTTTCCAGATAGGTTTATCTATGTTCTAGGGCCCACTGCAATATGTGAAATGCTGCTATTTTATGGGTAGGCTCCTTATGTGAGTTTTAGAAGTTGATGCTGTTCTAGTATGAAAGATTGTCTCTATAGGTCCTGAGTGATTATTACAGAGGTTTTTTTATTATTTATTTATGGCAAATTGCTTCTATCTTTGCCCTTCTCTTCTATTGCTAACTCCAGACTTTGCTCTTTTCACCTTGCTGCCTCTTATGCCTGGAACAAACTACCTCAGTCTGTACATCAGGCACCTTTTCTAACCCTTTTCAAATCTAGGCTGAAAAGTCACCCCTTCGCTGCTGCTTTCAGATCTTGACTCAGCTGATCTCCTTGTTTCTTTACCATTCCCCCTAGATGTATCCCTGTCTACATGTACTGTGTTGTCTGTCTTGACTAGATTGTAAGCTCTGATGAGCAGGGACTGTTTCTTACACGTCTGTGCAGCGCTGCAAATGTCTTGTAGCGCTATACAAATGCTTAGTAGTAGTAGTATTTTATTTTTATTTAACAGGTTTATATACTGAATTTCCAAAGATCAAGATAATTTACATTTAACACAACTTTAGCGTTACAGTAAACATGGTAATGGGGCCAGGGGGAGGGATACACTCAATTTAACTTCACAGTATACTCTATGCTGGTGAGAGTTTATATTGCTGTTACTGAGATGACATCAGAATCAAAAACTATTTTTTGTATGTTGAGTTCAAAGGGGAAATGTCCTCTGCACCCACTGTGGAAGATGGGCTTCTTTGGATGTAGAACATGGGGGTTATTTTAGAAGCTCTATTCATGCTTTGGACATCTGAAAATGGGCAAGGGGATGTCCCCAGAAACATTTTAGAAGCTGGGGAGAGGACAACCATGCCTGAATAAAGGCGTGGAGTAGACATGTCCAGGGTGTTCCCAGGACTTGGATGTGCTCACCCAATTTCAGAAACGCCCTTTACGTCCTGAACCGAATCCAACTTTATACCTGCTCCAGGCAGCAACAGGCATTTGAAACGTGCTTGTTTTGTCAAACAGACATTTGGAGGATGTGGAAGAGGTGGTCTGCTTATGTCTCCTCTATTTTCCATGTTGACAACAAACACTGATGGAGAATGAGGGCTCGTGTATTAGTTTTAGAAACATAAAAACATAGAAATATGACAACAGAAAAAGACCACATGGCCTATCGAGTCTGTCCTTCCATAACAACTACAACAGTCCACTTTTTACCTTTAGAGATCCACTGTGTTTGTCCCATGCTTTTTTGAATTCAGTTACTGTCCTCATCTCTACCACCTCCACTGGGAGAATATTCCACGGATCCACTACTCTTTCTGTAAAGAAATATTTCCGCATATCACTCCTGAATCTATCTCCCTTCACCCTCATCCCATGTCCCCTCGTAGCAGAACTTGCTTTCAATTGAAAGAGGCTCTCTCCCTGAACATTTATGCCACAGAGGTATTTAAACATCTCAATCATATCACCTCTATCCCGCCTTTCCTCTAAGGTGTACATATTAAGATCCTTCAGTCTGTCCTCATATGCTTTATAATGAAGACCACTAACCATTTTAGTAGCCACCCTCTGCACCGACTCCATCCTGTTCACATCCTTTTGAAGGTGCGGTCTCCAGAATTGCACACCATACTCCAAATGAGGTCGCACCAAAGACTGATAGAGAGGCATTATCACCTCCTTTTTTCTGCTAGCCATTCCTCTCCGTATGCACCCAAGCATCCTTCTAGATTTTGCCATTGCCTTTTCTACCTCTTTAGCTACTTTAAGATCATCAGACACAACCACGCCTAGGTCCCACTCTTCTTTAGTGGACAAAAGTACTTCACCCCCTATACTATATTGCTCCCTTGGATTGCTGCAGCCCAAATGCATGACCTTACATTTTTTAACATTAAATCCCAGCTGCCAAATTCTAGACCATTTTTCAAGCTGAGCTAGATCCCACCTCATGTTATCTACCCCTTCCTGGGTGTCTACTGTATTGCAGATTTTGGTATCATCCGCAAAGAGGCAAACCTTACCTGAAAGCCCTTCCGCTATATCACTAACAAAGATGTTAAAAAGAATGGGACCAAGGACAGATCCCTGTAGTTTTGCTACAGGCTACCTAATTAAGCTGCTACATTTTTTGCGGCATTAAAAACAACATTGCAAAGTTTTTAAAAAAGTATATGGCCTGGAAATATATTGCTTTATTTATTCTTAGGGCAACCGCCTAATCTGTTTTATGAGTGAGGGGATCCCCTGGTTCCTAACTGGAACTCTGAGGAGACCCTTGAGTTTGGCTGCCAAGTGGGTGAGGGGGGGGGCACCTCCTCATCTCTTTCCTCAGGCAGCAGATTATTTTGAGCCACCCCTGTCTGAGACATCCACAGATATGTGGCGGAGACGGGCAGGATCGGACATGTCCATCTTTCAGAATACGGTGAGCTTGGGGACGTCTACACCATTTGCTGCATATATCCGTGTCTCGTCATAATAGACGGACCCGTGTTTCTTCATAGTAGTTTGATCATGCCATGGCGGAAAGATCTATGTCCCCGATTCCAGAACAATGGGTGCACTTATATCCACAGCTGTGCAGTCAGG
The DNA here is from genome assembly GCA_033557465.1 of Ichthyophis bannanicus. Lineage (NCBI taxonomy): Eukaryota > Metazoa > Chordata > Amphibia > Gymnophiona > Ichthyophiidae > Ichthyophis > Ichthyophis bannanicus. Next base: position 19,141,280 of record CM066049.1, on the reverse strand, counting down.
GCGAAATCAGGCCCGTTTTCCATTTGGAAGTGTCTGCAGTCCATATATGCATATTATGGAATTGGCCTCTTATTGTATATCATAGTTCCCCTCAGCTTTCCTTTCCAAGCTGAAGAGCCGTAACCTTTTAAGCCTTTCCTCATAGGTGTAGCCTTCTATGCCCTTTACCATTTTGGCTGATCTTCTCTATACCTTTTCTAATTCTGCTATATCCTTTATATATGGAAACCAGAACTGCACACAATAATCAAGGTGCGGTTACACCATGAAGAGATACAGAGGCATCATGATATCCTTGTGTTTTTCTCGCCATTCCTTTCCTTATGATTCCTAGCTTTCTATTTGCTTTCTTGGCTGCCACTGTACAGTGAGCAGAACATAAGAACATAAGATATGCCGTATTCGGTCAGACCAAGGGCCATCAAGTCTAGTATCCTGTTTCCAACAGTGGCCAATCCAGATCACAAATACCTCTCAGATTCCCAAAAGGGTACATAGGGGTATGTTTACTAAACCATCCTAATGTGCGCTCTGTGATGTTATCGCGCGATAAGGTAACTTATCGCACGATAATGGCGCTTTATCGCGTGATAAGGTACCTTAGCGCGCAATAACGCGCGCAGCGGTGCAAACGAGCACTGAAGGCGGAGAAAGGCTCCCAGAGGGCGGAGGAAGGCTCCCCAGGGGCGGAGAGAAGGGGTCAATGGGTGTAGAGTGGGAGGGAAGAGGCTCCCCGCACACTAATGCTGTGAAATCCGAGGCTCAAAACTAACGCCAGTGAAACCCTGGCGTTAGAGCTGATTTAAAGGGAAGAGAAACCATTTCTGTCAGTAATGTACAGCAAAACCAGGGAAACCTACAAAAAACTGATAAGTGTGATACATGTGCACAGAACAAAAGGACAAATAAACAGTGAAAATGAACAGAAGAAAATGGAAAAATAAAATAACCAAGCTGGGCAATAGTGATCTCAATGGGAAACATCAAAAAACACTCCCAAGAAGGCACCAAAAAAAGGATATGATTCTGGAAGGGTCCATGCTCCGTCCCCATACAAGGTGAATGAGCCCACAGTGAAATTGCGCTGTGCAGGGTTTTCCTCTCCATCAGACAGGTTACCTATGGCGTGCACATGTGCGGCAACAGCAGGGCAAGCATGTCGGAATGGCCAACTGGACAGACGCTTGGAAATGGGATACAGAGGGCTGCAGGCGGCACATGCTGTGGTGCAGCTGGGGCACAGTGCGGACTAGGCAGATGCCTAGGTGGCAATTAGGAATGCTGAAACTGTACAGCAGCCAGACAGCAACTGATGAGGGCCCAACATGTGCACGAGTGGGTCTATCACAGTGTCACAGGGGATAGTACCCAGCAGGTACCTCCAAGGGCACAGAACATTGGCAGGCGGTGTTGGGAGGGAAGTGTGGACGTCTATGCAGGCACCCCTACCCCAGAACACGCACCATAGGCAGCTGCCTACCTGCACATTGGATGGCCTGAGACTGCGCACCACCAGCACCACCAGCAGAAGGGCATGTCAGCATGATGGCAGAGGGGTACTGGTGGTGGAGGGGGCAGTGGCAGCTGTCCACAGCAGACCATGGCCTAGCCCTGTGTAGGTGGGTGCCATACACTGCAACAGACAGGCCCTGCCAGACGAACAGTCATGGTATCACCAGGGAATGCACTGTCTCTGTGGCAACACGGTGGTGCAGTGCACACAACCAATGTGTTCAGAGGCAGAAGGTCACAGGTTTAAGTCCCAGCTGTGGTTCCTGCCAATCCAGTCCCCATATTTTAGCCACTACTAAAACATGCAAATACAGACAGAACCTTTAATGCAGATGACGTTAACATGCCCAAAACACCTACATTTTACCCTACAGAGCACAGACACCATAAACAGGCACATTACCTAGAGCAGAGTCCCCAAATGCAGTCTTGGAGGGCCAAACACCATTCAGGTTCCATGCTGCCTCTACTAAAGATGCCTGTGCTGTATTTCTATGTGCCGCCCCCATGGTATGCAGATGTATCTTATGCATATTCATGAGGGACAGCATGAAATCCCGAACAGTGTTTGGCACACCAGGACTGGAGTTGGGAACCTCTGCCCTAAAGCAGCAGCAAACAGGGGCAGACACACCCGCACCCACAGGCTCCATTATCCAATGCCTCCTGGAGAGGCAGGACATTGGGCCCTGTGTGCATCTCCCAATACTAGCACTTGCATACCTTAGCAATGCCACCCTAAACCCGGGAATACGATACACAGCTATCTAAAGGTTGCTATGATTACTGGCAGACAGCAATTCTGAAGTTAAGTACAATTTTCTGATTGAGCTGCATCATGGCAACCTTTCTGATGTCTGTGGAGTGTGCTACAGGTCTTGTGTCTGACAGTGTTTACCACCCTGGGGAGTGAACCCAACAGTATTGCTTACCATAGCCATGCCTGCACTGTGCCCAGGGTGTGGTGGCCAGGGCTGCCAAACACCTCTATAGTTGTACAATGCTGGCATAGGTGTGGGAGTGTGTGTCTGTCTATCCTTTGTGTGGTGGCTGCAAACACCCTCCACAGCCCACACTGCCAGCACTGTTGCCAGTATTGGCCTGCCAATGTGCATAATGAGGAGGAAGGTACCATGGGTATAGCCTGGACAGGGTGGCCTGGCCAGGATGCATCTGCACAGGGCATAGGGCAATGGCTGGGACATTGTAGTGCCCAGCCACCACCTGCACAGACAGGGTGGCCACAGCATGTCCTGCTGGGAGATCACTCTCACCCTGACTGAGCAGTGACCATGGCATGGCTAGGTTCCCCCATAGTGCTCTATAATATTTTTCTCATGTGATGTTTATGGGTTCCCTTTTGGGGCCCAATCACTGACTTATCTGCTTGGTATGTATGCTGACATCCCAGTTCTGGGTGCATGCATCTCCTCCAGGACCATGCACTATGGACTAGCTAGCAGACTGTCTGCAGCTAGTATGTATCTTGCTGGAACACCTTGCAGGGTGCAGTGGCTGGAGGCTTGCTGCAGAAGAATATCAGATAGTGGTGGGGTGAAGCTGAGCATTTCTGGGCCTAATGTCTGTCTGCTCTTGCTTTATAGATGTGTACAGAGCTGCATTGACTGCCCTGTAGGGTATGTGTGTTCCCCAGCAGGACTGTGGTTGATGGTCCCCTCTACTGCTGCCATTGCAGAGAGGTAAAATGTGGATCTGTTGGTGGGAGACCCTGTTTCCCACCTTCAGCCCCAGAGGGTGGATTGGGTGGTGGTACATTATCCGCCTATGGGTCCATAAGGGTTAAACCTGACTGAGAAATACAGATGTATCCAAAGTGTGTCTGCAGGAACTACCTATCTCACACACTAGCACTGCTGGGGACCTGCAGTATGGCCTATTTCTGCCATGCAAGGTGCTGTGGACCTGGGGCTGGGTGCCCCACCTCACCCTCAGGGTGGGCACAGTACCCGCACAATGTGACGGTGTGTAGTTACTCTGTGCCAGTAACACACACGGTCAGTTCCCCCTACCAGGCCAAGGTGCTGTGGGGGTGCATACCCCATCTTGTGTTCATCTGTAGACTGCTGATTTGCATGTGCAGTGCATCATGGGTACGGGTGGGTTAACCCTATCCTGGTGGTAACAGCAGACTGTGTGGTGACGAGCAGTCCTTCTGCAGCCAGCCAGGGGCTTCTTAGCAGCTATAGAGCTGTAGCCCACTGGTTACTTCACTGCCTGTGGAGCCAGAGGTCATGGGTTCAAACCCACAGTGGGGTCTTTTGATGGAGCTGTTCAAAGCATTATCTATTTTTAATGTACATTAGTGCTGCCAGCAAAAACACCCTCAGCGTACTGTAACCATAAGGTGCCTCAGAAGGCGCCCTATAAAGCGCCTTCTGAGGCACCTTATGGTAACTATCCATATAAGGTGCCTTATAGGGTATCCTATGGAGCACCTTATAGGGTGCCCTATAGGGGACATTATAGGGTGCCGTGGCGAACAGTGCACTTTATAATGTGTCCTATGGAGTGCCTTATAGGGTGCCTTATGCGGCACCTTAGGTTACGGCACATGAGGGTGTGTTTGCTGGCAGCAATAATTAAAATACAAATAAACTGCCTCAAGAAACAATACTTACATGTCAAAGCTGATGCCTCAGCCTGCCTTAGGCACACTGGGGGATCAAACTCATGACCTCTGTATCATCAGCCAGTGTATTAACCATTGTGCTATACCTCTGTTTCTATGTTTGTATGTCTGGGCGCCTACTTAAGATTACCGCGGGTTAACGCGCTTAGCGGCGCTTCGCCCGATAATGTGCGCAGCAGCGCGCGTTATCACGCGATACTCCCGTTTTGCTGCTTTAAGACTGAAATGCCCACTCCTTTTATGGCAGCCTGCACACTATCGCCGGGCGCACGTTAAGACGGTTTAGTAAACATACCCCATAGATTCCTGGGATAAGCACTGGATTTCTCTGGTCCTCTATAATAATGGTTTATGGCCTTTTCCTCCACGAACTTGTCCAAACCTTTTTTTAAACACAGCTACACTAATAGCTTCTACTACAGCTTCCGGTAACTAATTCCAGAATTTGTGCATTGAGTGAAAAAAATATTTTCTCTATTAGTCTTAAATGGGCTACATTGTAGCTTCATTGAGTGTCCCCTAGTTTTTCTACATTTTGAAGGAATAAAGAACCGATTTATGTTTACCCATTCCACTCTATTCATTATTTTATAGACCTCCATATTTTCCCTCAGCCATCTCTTTTCCAAGTTGAAGAGCCCCAACCTTTTAAGCCTTTCCTCATAGGAAGATCTGTCCATCCCTTTTATCATTTGTGTTGCTCTTCTCTGTACCTTTTCTAATTCTGCTATATCCTTTTTAAGATATCCACAATGACACCTAGATCCTTTTTCTGGGTGATGATTCTTAATGTGGAACCTTGCATCGGCTAGTTTGGGCTGTTCTTCCTAAGTGCATAAATTTGCATTTTTCCCACATTAAATTTCATTTGCATTTGCATGTCCAGTATCCCAGTTTCTCGAGGTCCTCTTGCAATTTTTCTCAATCCTCTTGTGATTTAACAACTTTGAATAGCTTTGTGTCATCTGCAAACTTGATCACCTCACGTGTTCCCATTTCCAGGTCATTTATGAATATATTAAAAAGCAGTGGGGCCAGTGTAGATTCCCATGGCACTTCACTATTCACCTTTCTCCATTGAGAAAATTGGCCATTTAGCTTTGTTCTCTTTTCTATCCACAATAGTAAGAACATAAGAACATAAGACATGCCATACTGGGTCAGACCGAGGTCCATCAAGCCCAGTATCCTGTTTCCAACAGTGGCCAATCTAGGTTATACGTACCTAGCAATATCCCCAAAAGACAGGTTCCACAATGCTTGTACTGGGTCAAGCATTCATATCCTGGGTCACTTCTTAATAATGGTTTATGGACCTTTCCTCCAGGAACTTGTCCAAACCTTTTTTAAACCCAGCTATACTAACAGCCCTTACTACATCCTCCGGTAACAGATTCCAGAGTTTGATTACACGTTGAGTGAAAAAATATTTTCTCTTATTTGTCTTAAATAGTTTACCCTGTAGCTTCATTACATGTCTCCTAGTCTTTCTATACTCTGATAGCGTAAACAATTGATCCACGTTTATCCGTTCCACTCCATTCATTAATTTATAGACCTCTATCATATCTCCCCTCAGCCGTCTCTTCTCCAGGCTAAAGAGCCCCAACCTTCTCAGCCTCTCCTCATAGGAGTAGCCTTCCATCCCCTTCACCAATTTGGTGGCTCTTCTCTGTACTTTTTCTAATAACGCTATGTCCTTTTTAAGATACGGTGACCAGAGCTGCACACAATATTCAAGGTGCGGTCGTACCATGGAGCGATACAGAGGCATTATAATATCCTTTGTTTTGTTCACCATCCCTTTCCTTATGATACCTAGCATTCTATTTGCTTTCTTGGCCGCCGCTGCACACTGGGCGGAGGGTTTTAACATGTTATCCACAATGACTCCTAAATCTTTTTCCTGGTTGGTGGTTTCTAATGTGGAGCCTTGCATTGTGTAACTATAGTGTGGGTTGTTCTTTCCTAGGTGCATAACTTTGCACTTGTCCACATTAAATTTCATCTGCCATTTGGATGCCCAGTCTTCCAATTTATCCAGATCCTCCTGCAGTTTTCCACAATCCTCTTGGGTTTTAACAACTTTAAACAGTTTTGTGTCATCTGCAAATTTGATAACCTTACTAGTTATTCGCTTTTCCAGGTCATTTATGAATATGTCAAAAAGCAGCGGACCCACTACAGATCCCTGGGGTACTCCACTATTCACCTTTTTCCATTGGGAATATTGGCCATTTAGCCCTACCCTCTGCTTTCTATCTTTTAACCAGTTCCCGATCCACAATAGTACACTGCCTCCTATCCCATGACTTTTTAGCTTCGCCAAAAGTCTCTGATGGGGGACTTTGTCAAACGCTTTCTGAAAGTCCAGATACACTATATCAACCGACTCACCTTTGTCTACCTGTTTATGCACACCTTCAAAAAAACATATCAGATTAGTAAGACAAGATCTTCCTTGTCTAAAGCCATGTTGGCTGTCTCCCATTAGGCCATGACTATCTACATGCTGTGTAATTTTATTCTTTATGATGGTTTCTACCATTTTCCCTGGTACTGACGTCAGGCTCACCAGTCTGTAATTTCCTGGGTCACCCCTGGAACCCTTTTTAAAAATTGGTGTTACGTTGGCGACCCTCCAATCTTCAGGTATTACAGATGATTTTAATGAAAGTTCACAGATTACCAATAGCAGGTCTGCAATCTCATATTTCAGTTCTTTCAACACTCTGGGATGTATACCATCCGGTCCAGGTGATTTGCTACTATTCAGTTTATCAAATAGTTGTAATATATCTTCCCGGTGTAGCGATATTTCTCTCAATTCCTCTGCAGTATCACCTTTAAATACCACTTCAGTCTTGGGTAACATCCCTACATCTTCCTCAGTAAAGACCGAAGCAAAGAATTCATTCAGTCTCTCTGCTATAGCCTTGTTTCCTCTTACTGCCCCTTTTACCCCTCTATCATCTAATGGTCCAATTGACTCTCTCACAGGCCTTTTGCTACGAATGTACTTGAAAAAGTCTTTATTTCGTGTTTTTGCTTCCGTAGCAAGTTTCTTCTCAAATTCCCGTTTTGCCTGCCTTATCAATGCTTTGCATTTAACTTGCCAGTGCTTGTGCTGTTTCCAGTTTTCATCATTTGGCTCTTTTTTCCATTTCCTGAAGGTTGCTTTTTTGGCAGCAACAGCCTCTCTGACCTCACCTTTAAACCATGCTGGCAGTTTTTTGGACTTTCTTCCACTTTTCTTAATGCGTGGAATACAGCTGGTCTGGGCTTCGAGGATAGTATTTTTAAATAACACCCAAGCTTGTTGTAAGTCTTTAACTTTTGGAACCGCTCCTTTTAGTTTTTTCCTAACTATATTCCTCATTCTATCATAGTCTCCCTTTTGAAAGTTAAAAGGTAGTACTGTGGATGCCTTTACTATATGTCCTCCACTAATTAAATCAAACATGATCATACTATGATCACTATTGCCAAGAGGTCCCAACACCCTTATTTCTTGCACCAGATCTGGCGTTCCACTAAGGACTAGGTCCAGTATGGCTTCCCCTCTGGTTGGTTCATGAACCAGCTGCTCCAAGAAGCAGTCATTTATTCCATCTAGAAACTTTATCTCTTTAGGTTGTCCTGCTGTGACACTGACCCAGTCGATACCGGAGTAATTGAAATCACCCATTATTACTATTCTGTTGTGACTTTTGTTAGCTTCCTTGATTTCTTTGAGCATTTCATCATCCATTTGTTCATTCTGGCCAGGTGGTCAATAGTATACTCCCACTGCCATCACCTTCCCCTTCATAAATGGAATTTCAATCCATAGAGATTCTACAGCAAATTTTGTTCCCTGCAAAACTTTAATCCTGTCTGACTCAATGCCCTCTCTAACATAGAGCGCAACCCCTCCACCAATTTGATCAGTTCTATCATTACGATATAGTTTGTATCCAGGTATCACAGTGTCCCACTGGTTATCCTCCTTCCACCATGTCTCTGAGAGTGCAATCATATCTAACCTCTCATTTAGTGCTATATATTCTAACTCTCCCATCTTATTGTTTAGACTTCTAGCATTGGCATACAAGCATTTTAGAGACTGTATTTTATTCATATTAATCTGGCTATTGGTAGGCAGGGGTAATTTGAAATCTTTATGCTCTGTCTGCTCCTTACTCAAGGGCATTTGGGCTACTATACTCCCTTTTGGAACCTCACTGCTTTTGGTAGTATCCTTCAAGGATACCTTCGTCCGAACCATGCACTCCTGGGTGACTGTCGGCTTTCCCCTATTTTCTAGTTTAAAAGCTTCTCTATCTCTTTTTTAAAGGTTAATGCCAGCAGTCTGGTCCCATCCTGATTAAGGTGAAGCCCATCCCTTCGGAAGAGCCCCCCCTTTCCCCAGAATGTTCCCCAGTTCCTAACAAATCCAAAACCCTCATCCTTGCACCATTGTCTCATCCACGCATTGAGACTCCGGAGCTCTGCCTGTCTTTTGGGTCCTGCACGTGGAACAGGAAGCATTGCGGAGAACACTATCCTGGAAGTTCTGGATTTCAACTTTCTACCTAAAAGCTTAAATTTAACCTCCAGAACTTCCCTACCACATTTTCCTATGTCATTGGTACCAACATGTACCAAGACAGCAGACTCCTCCCCAGCACTATCTATGATCCTATCTAGGCGGTGCGTGAGGTCCGCTACCTTCGCACCAGGCAGGCATGTTACCAGGCGATCCTCACGTACACCAGCCACCCAGCTATCTACATTCCTAATGATTGAATCACCAACTATAACAGCTGTCCTGACCCTCCCCTCGTGGGGACATGGCCCTGGAGAAACGTCCTAGTACACTTCCTCCTTTCTCACAACCTTCTAATTTCTTCAAGAGTCTCTCATGAGGGGCTTTCTCAAAGGTTTTCTGAAAATGAAGATATACTAAATCAACTGGCTCACCCTTATCTACTTGTTTATTCATACCTTCAAAAAATATAGCAGATTAATAAAACAAGATATTCCTTGGCTAATCCATGTTGGCCTATTCCCATTAAACCATGACTATTTATAGCTTCAGTAATTTTATTCTTTATCTTGGTTTCTACGATTTTGCCTGGAATTCAGATCAGGCTCCCCAGTCTGTTTCCCAGATCACCCTGGAACCCTTTGTAACATCTGGCATTATGTAGGCCACGTTCCAATCTTCAAGTACTATGGACGTTTTTAAAGATAGTTTACACAAAGCTCATGTCCGTATACATCTTTATTGGAGCAGTCATAAATTTGTGCATTAGCATTTGAATCCTTTTGGAACTGGATCTGGGAACCTATTTTACAAAGGTACATAGGCAACAATGGTACCTTTTGAGCTTCTAGTGAAAGAATTGTGAGACAATGTTATTTACATGGAGGCACATTCTGACCTGGACATCCAGCCCCTTGTGCGGCTGACCAGAAGTGTGATGCCCAAAGGTAGACCCAATTCTGATCCCGTGGAGTCTAGACATGCCTGCGGGATCAGAATCAGGTCTATGGCCCAAACATGTAGGCTGGGCCCCGATTCTAGTTGGCCTGCACATCCAGCAGATCCCTGGCTACCTCATTCAGGAGCCACAAAAGCCGGCCTCTGCAGATATTCTTCTTTCCCCACAGCTGGACCCTTGATCTGGCCTCCCATGGCCAGGGTCAAGCTGCGGGGATCCTCCTGAACCCCTGCCTTTTTGTCCCAAGCCAGCGGCATGCTCCTCCAATGTCCAGGGGGATTTATTCTTCCTCTGCGGTGGAATATGTCCCCCGTCCATGTTCACGGCCCACGGACACACAGGGCCGACTTCAGAACCCGCCCTGTACGTCTGGGGTCACGGCCCGCTCTCAGTCCGCCTCAGTAACACCCCCTTCCACCCTTGTCTAAGCCTCCCCATATGAACGAGCTGTCCAGTCCCACTATTCACTGCACTGAGTGATCCCCCTGGTGGTTTGCCCATGTGGGGAAGACTAAGTGCACTGTAATACACCTGTGCTGTTGAACACTATAGTTGTTTGAGATGTAAGATTGTAGACAAACCTCTTGTATTACATTGGGAAGAAGCTTGACATACTTATTTATTTTATTTAGCAATGCTTATAGACTGATTTTCACTGGGTCAAAACAGTATGGTATATATTTCCCTTGTCCCTGAAGGGTTCACAATCTACCTTTTTTGTACCTGAGGAGGCAAGAGGGTAAGTGACTTGCTCAGGGATACAGCAAACACCTGTGGAACTAGAAACCCCAGTCCCTCCAGCCCAAGGTTGCTGTCCTCCAGTGGGATTTGAACCCCTGGCTCTCCAGGCCAAGGCAATTTGCCCCAAACACTAGGCCACTCCTCCCTCTCATACTATTTCAAGTTCACTGTAATCAGAGTTGTGAGACCTCACTGGTGGTGATATTGAAAGAACTCTCTTACGGGTAGAACAGAGATACATTTTTGATCTTAACACCATGACACCAAATGATCTCAATTCTGACTAAGATTTCAGTGTTTTCTTGGGATATTAATATATTTTGGAATGATAGGCTATAATGGTACATTATTTACAGTCTTTTTTATTCAGCATTTATCTATTTATTTCATTAACAGGTTTTATATACTGTTTTATCACTTCAATCAAAGCAGTTTACATTGAAACTTAAACATGGTAATGTACATTAAACAGGGACACTGATAACTTGGATTTTTCTGAGGCAATGGAGGGTTAAGTGACTTGCCCAAGGCCACAAGGAGTGCTAGTGGGAATCAAACCCATTAGGCTATTCCTCCACTCCACTTATCTTTTTATCCCTCCCCTCTCCCCTCTTTTCCTCCTTCCTTCCCCTCTCTTTCTCCCTTGTTGTTATTGGTGCCATTGGTTTTGATCATTTAGGCCCCCACTCTTTCTTTATAGTATTTATTAGTTGATCTTATTCTTTTTATCCTTTTCAGTTTTATATTGTTTATATTACTTATATTCTGATTCATACTTTTCATCTCAATAATTTGTTTTTAGTTGTTAATACATATGGTTCTTTTAATGTTTCACTGCCCTCTGTTTCCATTTTTGTCTTCCTTTCATATTAACACAGAGGTGATTAATATTCTCAATGTTTGCCTCCTTGTATTTTTAAGTCTTGTTCTTAAGTTATTTATTTATTTACAATGGTATACTTTAGATTAATTTGTGGGTTCAACACAATAGCTCTCGGTACACTTTGCAGTTTCTTTTCTCCTTACTGATACCGTTCCACCTTAAAAGTGATTTGGCGCCAGATATAACATTTAAATAGTTCACAGGTCAGGCTGTCAGTCTGCTATGTGCTACCTCAGACCTTTTGATTCACAGAACGCCGTTCAGGCAAGTTATATCTATATTCTTTTGACTTGCTTTGCGTGCTATATGTTTCTTTTAAATGTTCTTCATGTAGTTTTTGAAGGCCTCTAATATACAGCCAGATAGTGTGTGGTGCTTTTGGAAGGTCTCTAGAAAATAATTTGCCAATATGGGTCTCATAATTGTCCTCCACTTCGTTTTGTTTAAAGCATTGTATTCTGGTCTGTGTTTTCTTCAACAATGCCAGTCCCCTTTTGACATTTTTTCCCTCATTGGAATGATGCGTGAAACACATACGACATATCACAAGTCTAGTCGGGCTGGTTGTGATAAGTTCCTTGGCTAGTAGCGCCCCACATCAAATGTTGGTTTACCAGTTTCTCATAACATTCATAATAGTCTTTCACTATGTTGGTGGTGGTCCTCTTCTACGTTTACATTTAAAATACGCATTTACTCTAGCTGTTTAAACTCAGTTGTGAGTGTTTGCCCATCATGTTTGTTCATGACAATTACTTTCACTTTCATTCACATATTGTTACCAGACTAGTACATCGGTGTGTTTAGTGTATTGTGCATTTGGAAGGTCTCTCAAAAATGTTTTTCCGATCTGGGTTTCTATGACTGTCTCCCCTTTTTTCATTTAAGTTATTGAATTCTGGTCTGTGGGGTTTTCAACCATACGATTTTCCTTCTTCACACTATTTCGTTCATCAGAATATATGAACAATACTTTTAGCTTAAATTTAAAACACAGAAGAGAGCTTTCTGGTTAAATTTAGAACCCAGCAGAGAGCTTGTAGTTTAAATTTCATAAGAAGTTAGAGGCTAGCAGCAGCTAAGAGCTATAATTTAAATAAAATCAGAATTTAGCTTACCTCAGCAGCACAAGACAGGGTACTGTGTAGCAGCCCTCTTTTAATAAGTGTTATTTCCCTACCTCCCCTGGGATAATCGTAGCTTTATAGGTACTTACACATCTTAAAAGACAGGAGGTGCTCTCAGCTGAAGCTCATTACCCAAATCAGTCATACACTAAGGACCTGAGATTAGTTAAGATTCAGGTGAACAAGGTATATTACACGTATTAGGTACAGTTTTATTAGTATAAATATCCATAGCAACCCTTAGTAAGTAAAGAACTAAGATCTAAACACAAACTTAAAACTAAGATGCAGACAGCAGTCCAGCAGCGGGATGGGGGCTTTCCAGTCTTTTGCATTGAGTGTCACATGTATGATTTTCTCCCAGTTGGTGAGAGGTCTTCCGTGTGCACTAGGTGCAAGGAGCTCTTTGCTCTCAGGGAACGAGTCCGTTCTCTAGAGGCTAAAGTAGCAGACTTGGAAAGCATAAGACAGACAGAGAGGTACATAGACGAGACCTACAGGAATATAGTCCTGAAGTCCCACCTCCAGTTTGGCAGCATCCCTGTTGCCATGGAGGAGAGAGGTCACGTGACAGGAGAGCATCACCCTGGTGTGGCAGGAAGTGATCCTGTAACTAGGACCTGTCCTCCAGGTGATGTAAAATCCTCTTGCACCGAGGACGTTTCTCCAGGGCCATGTGCCCATGAGGGAAGGGTTAGGACAGCCGTTATAGTTGGTGATTCGATCATTAGGCATGTAGATAGCTGGGTGGCTGGTGGACGTGAGGATCGCCTGGTAACATGCCTGCCTGGTGCGAAGGTAGCGGACCTCACGCGCCACCTAGATAAGGTCTTAGACAGTGCTGGGGAGGAGTCTGCTGTCTTGGTACATGTCGGTACCAATGACATAGGAAAATGTGGTAGGGAGGTTCTGGAGGCTAAATTTAGGCTTTTAGGTAGGAAGCTGAAATCCAGAACTTCCAGGGTAGCATTCTCCGAAATGCTTCCTGTTCCACGCGCAGGACCCAAAAGGCAGTCAGAGCTCCGGAGTCTCAATGCGTGGATGAGACAATGGTGCAGAGATGAGGGTTTGGGATTTGTTAGGACCTGGGGAACATTCTGGGGAAAGGAGGGGCTCTTCCGAAGGGATGGGCTTCATCTTAACCGGGATGGAACCAGGCTGCTGGCATTAACCTTTAAAAAGGAGATAGAGCAGCTTTTAAACTAGATATTAGGGGAAAGCCGACAGTCACCCAAGAGCGGATGGTTCGGAAGAATGTATCTATGAAGGATACTACCAAAAGCAGAGAGGTTCCACAAAAGAGTAAAGTAGCCCAAATGCCCTCAAGTATGGAGCAGACTGAGCTTAAAGATCCCAAATTACCCATGTCTAACAATAGCCAAATTAATATGAGTAAAATACATTCTCTAAAATGCTTGTATGCAAATGCTAGAAGTCTAAAAAATAAGATGGGAGAGTTAGAATATATAGCACTAAATGAAAGGTTAGATATGATTGGAATATCAGAGACATGATGGAAGGAGGACAACCAGTGGGTCACTGTGATACCTGGGTACAAACTATATCGTAATGATAGAGCTGATCAAATTGGTGGAGGGGTTGCTCTCTATGTTAGAGAGGGCATTGAGTCAGAAAGGATTAAAGTTTTGCAGGAAACAAAATCTGCTGTAGAATCTCTATGGATTGAAATTCCTTGTAAAAGGGGGAAGGCAATGGCAGTGGGGGTGTACTATCGAGCACCTTGCCAGAATGACCAAATGGATGATGAAATGCTCAAAGAAATCAAGGAAGCTAACAAAAATTACAGTGCAGTAATAATAATGGGCGATTTCAACTACCCCATTATCGACTGGGTCAGTGTCACGGCAGGACATGCTAGGGAGATAAAGTTCCTAGATGAAATAAATGACTGCTTCTTGGAGCATCTGGTTCATGAACCGACCAGAGGGCAAGCCATATTAGACCTAGTCCTTAGTGGAACATCAGATGTAGTGCAAGAGATAAGGTTGTTGGGGCCACTTGGCAATAGTGATCATAGCATGATCGCCTTTGATTTAATTAGTGGAGGAGGGATAGTAAGGAAATCCACAGTACTACCTTTTAACTTTCGAAAGGGAAACTATGATAAAATGAGGAAAACAGTTAAGAAAAAACTAAAAGGAGCAGTTGCAAAGGTTAAAGACGTACATCAGGCTTGGCTGTTGTTGAAAAATACTATCTTGGAAGCCCAGACCAGCTGTATTCCACGCTTTAAGAAAAGGGGAAGGAAGTCCAAAAAACTGCCAGCATGGTTTAAAGGTGAGGTCAGAGAGGCTGTTGTTGCCAAAAAAGCATCTTTCAGGAAATGGAAAAAAGAGCCAAACGACGAAACCTGGAAACAACACAAGCACTGGTAAGTCAAATGCAAGGCATTGATAAGGCAGGCAAAGGGAGAATTTGAGAAGAAGCTTGCTGCGGAAGCAAAAACACGAAGTAAAGACCTTTTCAATTACATTTGTAGCAAAAAACCTGTGAGAGAGTCAGTTGGTCCATTAGATGATAAAGGGGTTAAAGGAGCACTAAGAGGCGACAAGGCGATAGCGGAGAGATTGAATGAATTCTTTGCTTCAGTCTTTACTGAGGAAGATGTAGGGATGTTACCCATGATTGAAGTGATATTTAAAGGTGCAGAAGAACTGAAGGAAATATCGATACATCGGGAAGATGTATTACTACTATTAGATAAACTGAAGAGTAGCAAATCACCTGGGCCGGATGGTATACATCCAAGGGTGTTGAAAGAACTGAAATACGAGATTGCAGACCTGCTATTAGTAATCTGTGAACTATCATTAAAATCATGTCTAATACCTGAAGATTGGAGGATCGCCAATGTAACACCAATTTTTAAAAAGGGTTCCAGGGGTGATCCGGGAAACTACAGACCGGTGAGCCTGACATCAGTACCGGGAAAAATGGTAGAAACCATCATAATGAATAAAATTACTCATCAGAGACTTTTGGCAAAACTAAAGGGTCATGGGATAAGAGGCAGTGTACTATTGTGGATCAGGAACTGGTTAAAAGATAGAAAGCAGAGGGTAGGGCTAAATGGTCAATTTTCCCAATGGAGAAAGGTGAATAGTGGTGTACCCCAGGGATCTGTGCTGGGTCCGCTGCTTTTTGACATATTCATAAATGACCTGGAAAGTGGAATAACGAGTGAGGTTATCAAATTTGCAGATGACACAAAACTATTTAAAGTTGTTAAAACCCAAGAGGATTGTGGAAAATTGCAAGAGGATCTTGATAAATTGGAAGACTGGGCATCAAAATGGCAGATGAAATTTAATATGGACAAGTGCAAGGTTATGCACCTAGGGAAGAACAACCCAAACTATGGTTACACGATGCAAGGTTCCACATTAGGAACCACCACCCAGGAAAAAGATTTAGGCGTCATTGTGGATACCATGTTAAAACCCTCGGCCCAGTGTGCAGCAGCGGCCAAGAGAGCAAATAGAATGCTAGGTATGATAAGGAAAGGAATGGAAAATAAAACAAAAGATATTATAATGCCTCTATATCGTTCCATGGTGAGACCGCACCTTGAATATTGTGTGCAATTCTGGTCGCCGTATCTTAAAAAGGATATAGCGATTTTAGAAAAGGTTCAGAGAAGAGCCACCAAAATGGTAAAGGGGATGGAAGGATACTCCTATGAAGAAAGGCTAAAAAGGTTGGGGCTCTTTAACCTGGAAAAGAGATGGCTGAGGGGAGATATGATAGAAGTCTATAAATTAATGAACGGAGTGGAACGGGTAAACGTAGATCGATTGTTTACCTTATCAGAATATAGAAAGACTAGGGGACATGCAATGAAGCTACAGGGTAAACTATTTAAGACTAATAAAAGAAAATATTTTTTCACTCAACGTGTAATCAAACTCTGGAATTTGTTACCAGAGGATGTAGTAAAGGCTGTTAGTGTAGCTGGGTTTAAAAAAGGTTTGGACAAGTTCCTGGAGGAAAGGTCCATAAACCATTATTAAGAAGGGACCCAGGATATCAATGCTTGAACCAATACAAGCATTGTGGAACCTGTGTCCCTTGGGGAAACTGCTAGGTACGTATGACCTAGATTGGCCACTGTTGGAAACAGAATACTGGGCTTGATGGACCTTGGTCTGACCCAGTATGGCATATCTTATGTTCTTATGTTCTTATGCACAACTTATCTCAAATTGAGTCATGCTGGTCTTGCCAAGCTCCACGGCTAGCAGTGTCCTATCTAAAGTTTGTCTCACTACTCTCCTGCAAGATTAATAACATTTTCATGATGTTACTGGTCGTCCTCCTCTATGCTTATATTTAAAATATGCACTTATACTACCTGTTCAAACTCAATCGTGAGTATCTGTCCGCCATGTTAGTCTGATATAATTACTTTCATCTTCATTCATATATTATCCCGGACCCGGACAGAGTTTCCTATGAACTCTTTGTTTGTGCTTTTTACTGCTTCATTTTGCACCTGGTCTTATTTTTGATTTTTATTCTGTCTACTCACATTATACAGAGTAGTGCTCGTGTTACATCATTAATGATTACCAAAGATTCTGTTTTCCCTATGTTTATGAGTAAATTCTCTGTGGTTACTTTTTTTTAGCCTCCCTCCCTCCAGCGTTCATGGTGCTGTCTCACTGCTATTTGGGTTTGCAATCTGGTGTATGTTTTAAATCTGATTTTCCTCTCCCTGATTGGTTTTCAGGTTGTCTTTCTCTCATGATTTTTTGAGTCACTTTTATGTAGTCAGCTAATTTCCAAGTTTGTTTTTTGTCTAATGTTACTATTACTATTTATGGGATTTCATTTTTTAAATTTTATTATTCTTAATGGACTTTTAATTTTTATTTATATTTCATTCATCTTTTAGGTAAAAGTCATTACATGTATTCGATTTGTGGCTATTGCTATTTATGTTTTTAATCTTCTTTTACTCACAAGCAAATGACATTATTTTATTTGTTTTATAATTTATTTATTTTATTGTGCTACTGTTCTCTTTGAAGTCCCCCCTGATGAAGGCTTTGCCAGAAATGCGACCATGGGTTATCTAATAAAGGACTGTTGGTTGAACTTCTCTCGCTTCTTTTGGCTTTTGTTTTTTCCTAGTTCTATGGGCCATCCACATCAGAGTGGTCTGATGATATCTCCTGTGGTGTGACACTTGGGGACCTTGCCCCTTTTCCCCCTCTCTGACCTAGCGCTGTGCATTGTGGAGCAATGCACAGACTTACCAGTATGGTAAGTAATTTTCAAGTATTATTTATTTATTTATTTATTTGCAGTCTCTTTTATACCACGCTATTCGACATCAGTGCGGTTTACAATGAACATAAGAGTTGCACATCTCAATTTCGTGATTTGTGCTTACAGTGAAACAGGTATAATAACTTGGGTATACATTAAACAGGAAAATTAAACTTGGGTATGCATTAAGCAGGTATAACAGGTAAAATAGCCCTTTTATTTGTGTATATAGTCACTTATATGTGTTGGTGACTTTGGAAGACTGCTCTTTTAGTAATGAAAGCACTGTCAAATGGATACAACCACAATTATATTGAACTCACAGGAACTGGACTAGAACATATAAACTATTCATTCATAGACTTCTTTTGTGAAAACAAGAACTGAAATAAGTGACTCTTGGCTCTGACGTGTTTTTTTTTTCTTGGATTCTCCTGACTGAGGGCTCTAGTGTGGTTCTAAGCAAGATGTTATTTCTTCCAGAATATTCTATCCTTTTAGCTTCTGTGCCTCTAATTTCTTGATTTCCATTCATGGTCCACCTCACTTTTTCTGTTTATTCTCTGCAGCAGGCTAGTATTTGCTTAACACAGAAATGTACCTCCGAAGCTCATAGTCTTGGCAGAACTCCAACAGCCTAATAAATGTCCTTTAAGAATCAGGAACAAAATTCTGCAGAGCCAACTTTACCTGCAGAGAGAAATATGCAGTGCAGGAAAGCATTGATTTGACAAGAAAACGCTGGAGAATAAACCATGATTTGAAATTCCAAATTACCGAACAAGCTGGTAATATAGTGATCTGAACAAAATACTATTATCTGTACTGAAAACATAACTATTCTGTGTGAGGCTTGTAATCTCTGTTTGATGTCAAGACAATAACTCACTTTGTCCTTAGGCTTTCTTTATTTCCTCTGTGCATACCCCAGGGCCAATGAAAACACAGTGAAGACTGTATACATCCAAAAGAAGTTTAATAAGCACATGGCGTGATCACACACACACACACAAAATCGCTTTTCAGTTGTGCAATATTCTTCCCTTCCTTTTGTTTGTTTTGCTCTGGTCTTGAATGAGATGTAATTTATGTCATTTGAGAAGTGGTTCTGTTTCTTTTTCTTACCACCATTTTTAAACTTCTAGACCTGTAAACAGCTATGATCTGCATTTTTAACAGCAGTATATTGAATCCATGCAATGTTATACTATGGGTGGAATTTAAGAAGTCTTATTTCTGATTTGGACATCTGAAAATGGGCATAGAGATGTCCAAAGTGCAAAGACGTCTCCAGAGCCATGTTAGAAGCCTGCTCTGGGATCATCCCCAGCATGAGGATGTCCATGTCAGAAGAGGGGTGTGGCTGGGATGTTAGTGGGAACTTAGTGGCACTGCCTGGCAGAGGCAGCGGAACATCCTTATATATAGAGGAGCCAAAAAAAAGCAATCTCTAGCCTTGCCCCTCTCACCACATCATCTCAGAAATGCCCTGTATGTCTGCAGTTACCTTTAAGGTTGCACCTGCTGCAGGGTGTAGATGAGAAAGTGCTCCACCATCCCCAGCACTCACCCCAATTTCACTGATAGCAGCAGTAGGATTTGAACTCTCGCTTTCTTGTTCCTAACCCACCACTCTAACCATTAGGCCATCCTAGATATACAGTATGAGTACTGGAACATGGTTCTGGAGATGTCTATGTAGATCCCCCCCTTGCAGGCATCCATATCAGGCACACGCACATCTTTAAATCACATCTGCACCTGGACGTGCCTGTATTTCTTTCAGACGTTCTGGCTTAGACGTCCCGGATTGCACTTGGACATCCCTTCTAAAATTACATTTTATATCTTTAAAATGGTTTTAGTGAGTGTTAATGTTTCTAAATGGTGCTGAAATGATCGCATTAGAAGCAGAAATCAGTCATCTGTCCACAGAGTGAATATAGTGCTGGTGACTTTCCTTTGCACACTCTGCTCCAGCACAGAATAGAATCCACACGGGTGCACACCTCACTCACACTGCCCCACCACAAAATAGCAGACTTTCCAAGTTTTTTATACTGGTAGGAGACTTTCTCTTTCAACTGTTTTCTAGGGTTGTACCTCTCAAAAATTCTCATTTTGTTTTTCCATTTTTTTATGTATTGTATTATTTTCTGGTAACAGTGTGCCCTATTGTGCAATAGTGTGCATTAGTACGCAACACAAACTGGAAGTCTGCATCAGAGGAAGGGGCAGAAGTGACACCCAGTAAAAGCCTGAAACTGTGCCGCAGCACTGGAGCCCTAAGAAAGGCACTATGTCACAGTTTCATAGCTATTGCACCGCTGCAGGCCCCAGAGAGGGGTGGCAATGGCAACAACTGGACGGTAGGATGGAGAGCACCTCCAATTCTTGTACCGGTCCTGAGACAGGCACTTCCTGTTTCTCACAAGAATACAGGAAATGCCTGTTCTCGCATTTCAAAACTGATGTAGTGCCAGCAGCAGTGGCAGGTATAGAAACACAGAGCTGCAGGAGTGAAGAAACACGCTCCCACTGCTGTGTACAAAATTAAGATGGTATGGGGGATAGGGTTGCGATGGAGGCCGAGGTTACAGCTAGGAGTGGCTGATATTGATGTTAAGACCCGGGCTGGAAGGGGATTAATACTGGAGGTGGATGCTGGGGCTGGAAAGCGATAAGGACTGGGAGAAGATGGCTGATGCTAAGGCTCAGATTCAGAGAAGACTAATACTGGAAGAAGCTGGGGGGATGGTAGGAGAAAAAGGCTGATGCTGGTAGAGTGAAAAAGGAGAAATTCTGGGAAGTAAAAAAGGAGAGGACCGATACCGTTGAGGTGGGTGGAAAAGCAATTGCATATACAGGGGAAGGTGAAGAGAGAGGGACAAAGGGATGGATGCTGAGGTAAGGAGGAGGAAAGGCATGGTCAATGAGTGTTGGAGAAGAAAGTAGATGGGTGGCAGCTGGGGAAAGGGAGAAACAGGTGTGGGGAGAAGGCAAGGGTCCTAAATACTGGAGGACAGGGAAAAATAAGGCAGGAAGTGAAGATACTGAGGATATGGAAATTGGGAGAACAGGGACCCAGACTTAGATAGAGACTCTTAAACTAAGTGAGAGAGCAGCAGAAGACACAGTGATTGATTAACTCTTGGGAGTATTAGTGGGGAGTTAGGGCTTGAGTGAGATTATGAGTGAAGACGGAGATTGAGTAGACTGGAAGAGTGGGGATAGGGATTAAGTGGGGGATAGTGCAGATACGGGAATTAATTCAGGGGACAGTGAGAATTAAGTAACATAGAAACATGGCAGCAGAAAAAGACCATATGGCCTATCTAGTCTGCTCATCCATATCAACTACTATAGTCCCTTTTTTTCCTTTAGAAATCTTCTCTGTTTGTCCCATGCTTTCTTGAATTCAGATACTGTCCATGGCTCTACTACCTCCACTGGGAGACTGTTCCACGCATCTACTACTCTTTCCGTAAAAAAATATTTCAGCATATTACTCCTGAGTCTTTCACCCTCATCATATGCCCACTCATTGCAGAGTTTACTTTCAACATCCTATCATATCTCCTGTATCCTGCCTTTCCTCTAAATGACATATTAAGATCTTTAAGTCTGTTCCCATGTGGTTTATAACGAAGACCACTGACCATTTTAGTAGCCAGCCTCTTCCTGTTTATATACTTTTGAAGGTGTGGTCTCCAGAATTGCATCCAATGCCCCAAATGAGTTTGCACCAAAGACTTATACAGAGGCACTATCACCTCCTTTTTTCTGCTGGCCATTCCTCTCCCTATACACCCAAGCATCCTTCTGGCTTTCGCTGTTGTCTGTTCTACCTGTTTAGCCAATTTAAGATCATCAGAAACAATCATGCCCAGGATCCGCTCAGCTTCCATGGACAGAAATACTTTGCCCTCTACACAGTACCATTCCCTTGAATTCTTGCAGCCCAAGTGCATGACCTTGCAATTTTTTAGCATTAAATCTCTGCTGCCAAATTATAGACCATTCTTCAAGCTTAGCTAGATCCCTCCTCATGATATCTACTCCTTCCTGGATGTCTACTCTATTGCAGATTTTGGTATCATCTGCAAAGAGGCAAACATTACCCAACAGCTTTTCTGCAATATCACTAACAAGGATGTTAAAAAGTATTGGACCAAGGACAGATCCCTGAGGCACACCACTGGTAACATTCTTCTCCTGAGAGTGAGCTCCATTTGCCTGTACACTTTGTCACCTCCCACTCAACCACTAACACAGTCACTTTATGGTCCATCCCTAGGGTGCTCAATTTGTTTATAAATTGCCTATGCGTAATGGTGTCAAAGGCTTTACTAAAATCTAAGTATATCACATCTAGAGCTCTCCCTCGGTCCAATCTCTGGTCACCCAGTCAAAGAAATCAATCAGATTTGTCTGCCAAGAATTGCCCCTGGTAAACCCATGCTGCAATCCATTGGACTCCAGAAACATCACTATCCTCTGTTTTAGCAGTGTTTCCATTAATTTACTCACTAAAGAAATCAGATTAACCGGCATGTACTTCCCAACCTCATCCACTTTTGTGTAAAAAGACCACATGTGTCTTTCTCCAGTCCTCTGGGACCATTCCTGACTCTAAAGAACCACTGAAAAGTTCAGTCAGTGGAGTCGCTAGAATGTCCCCAAGTTCCTTCAAAATTCTTGGATGTATTCCATATGGCCCCATCGCTTCATCTACTTCTAGTTAGCTAGTTCCTCACGAACACAGTCTTCTGAAAATCATTCAAAATTCCCTTCACTTCTGTTCCCATTTGTGGTATTTTCTGAACTCCTGCTTCTGCTCCTGGCCCTTCATCTGTGAACACAGAACAAAAATATTAGTTAAGCAAATCCGCTTTATCCTCATCAGCTTCTACATATTCCTTCCCTTCCCCCTTTGCACTTCTTCCTCTCTCTAACATATCTGAAAAATGTCATAGCTTCTCCGACCGATGGCCCCGTGACGAGCCAGTCGTCAAGGTAAGGGGAGACTGGTATGCCCTGCCGCCTGAGGGAGGCAGCGCCCATGGAGAGTTACTGTGTGAAGACCCGGGGGGCTGACGCAAGTCCGAAGGGGAACACCTGTACTGGTAGTGTTCCCCCTGCACCCTGAAGCGCAGGTATTGCCTGTGCTGGGGGTGAATCAAGATGGGGGTGTAAGCATCCCTGAGATCCAAGGAGCATAGCCAATCGCTCTGCTGAAGGAAGGGCAGCAGGGCACCAAGCGATAGCATTTTAAACTTTTCCTGCATCAAAAACTTACTTAACTTTCTCCCGTCTTTTTAGGGGACGAGGAAGAACCACGAATAGAAACCCCGACCTCGGAGGTGCATTGGCACCCTTTCAACCACCCACTTGGTGTGGAGATTGTCCAGCTCCCGCTGTAGATGTGCCTGGTGCACGGGGAGTCGAGAAGGCTCCGCTGGGGAGAAGGGAGGGGGAAGCCTGTCCAGGTGGAGACGGTACCCATCTCAGATCACTCAGAGGACCCAGGTGTCCGAAGTGACGGTTGCCCACCACGGGGGAAGAGGGACAGGCGTCCCCCCACCGGCTGTGAAGCTGTCCGGGGAGGGGGGGCGAAAGGCTACGCTACTGGCGTCAAAAAGCCTGAGCGGGTTGAGGTGGCGCCGGGGTTTGGGCCTTGGGCCCTTTAGGCTTGCGGTGGCCGTGGGGTGCCTTTCCCTGCATTGCTGAGGCCGGCGCAGGAGTGGGTGGGTAGGATGGGTAACCCCGGTAAGGTAGGCCCTTCCTTGGAAAGAACGGCTTCTTAGTTTGTTTCTTCCGAGGGAGGGAGGCGGTCTTCCGCAAGAGGCGGTACGGGTTATGAACACTGTTTCTATCTCGGCAGCCTTATCCTCCATAGGCTTACTGAAAAGTTGCTCGTTAAGGCAGGGGATGTCCAGGAACATTTACTTGACCCACTCCTCCAAGTCCGAGGACTGGAGACATGCCAGGCATCGGGCTCCGATGCCAGCAGCTGCCACACGGGCCGAGGATTCAAATCCGTCGTAGGCGGCATGGGAGAGGTATTTAGAGCACTCCACAATGGACTTCAGGAGGGTCTGAAACCTAAGGAGGGGTTCACTCGCAAGGCCCATGGAGAACCCCCCGAGCTCCTTGGCAAGGTCGTGTAAGAACATGCCCATGTACAATTGGTAAGCCTGAATATGGCATGTGAGCATGGACCCCAGGTAAGTCTTGCACCCCAAGGCGTCGAGGGCTCTCGACTCCCTACCCGGTGGAACCAAAGAGTGCGAATTTGGGCTCTTTTGCTTCCGCATCGCCGATTCCACCACCATGGAGATATGGGGAAGCTGGTTCTTCCTAAACCCGGGGCCACCCTGGACACTGTACATCACGTTGAGGTGCTTACTCACAATGGGAACAGAGGCAAGTGTCTCCCACCTGCGGAGTAGTAGCCTGGACAGAATGGGAGGAACTGGGACAGTGAGAGACTCCTGAGAAGGGGACTCATACTGCAGGATATCAAGCTCTTTGGCTCAAGGCTCCTCCTTGACCTGGGTAGCCAGGTTGAGGGCCCGCGCCATATCATGCACGAACACCAAGAAGGAGGTGTCTTCGGGCGGCGAACGCCTCTGAAAGGCGGGCAGGGATGGGTCCCAAGGGAGGTCCCTGTGGCACGGGTTTCCGAGGAAGTGTCTCCATCTGACTCCCAACCCGAGAGATCTGAAGAGGAAGCCGACTCGGGCTGGTCACCCCGTTCGGAGGCCGAGGCCCTGGAGAATCTCGCCCGAGGAACAGGAAGGCGAGCAAGACCGACGCCAAGTTCCGTCACGAGGCCCACGGCTCTCGGGGGTTTCCAGGGCGGGTTTAGGCATCCCTCTCGAGGGAACCTCAGTCTCTAGGCGCGAGCCAGCAGTGCTGGGTGTGAGCACCTGCTGGACAGGTAAGAATCAGAAAAATAAGTCCTGAAAAATGACAGCAATCAATTATTCTTTTTATTTTATCTTTTTTTGTCAGAGCTGTAGACACAAAAAGAGATGGAAAACCTGCCACCTCCTTGCTGTAACCGCTCCTTTTACTCGTATTAATAAAGTGTTTAAAGTGAGAAGAACAATATCACTTATCTGGAAAACATCCCAAAATCCATCCACAGCTCTTCTTTTTTTCTTTAAATTTTTTTAAAGTGTTGTACTGACAGCTCTGTGTTGAAGAGAACGAATGCACAGCTTTTGCTTTGGAAGAGAATATAAGCTACATATTCTACCTGATGCAGGGTTTGAAATATTCAACCCAAAATGTGGCACGTTGTGGTGTTGTTATTCTACATAAATGCTGAAGGAAGCGTTTCTTGAAAAAAAGAAAAAAAAGATAAAAGATAAAAGAAAAAGAATAACTGATTGCTGTCATTTTTCAGGACTTATTTTTCTGAATCTATATTTTGGTCCTTGATTGTTTTGGGCAGCTAAGAAGGCAGAAACACTGCGCTCTAGTGCCAGCATATGGGACTCCCACGTGGGGACCTGTGACACCAACACCAGGATCACCAGGTCGGGTGTCAAGGGGGTCCTCGCTGGGATGGCCCTCAGGAGATCAGGCATCATCACCAGAGGCCTCCGTGTCTGTGCGAGATACCTTGTGAGGCCACTCCTTGACCGACTCTCGGGAACGGCGAGGGGGGCTGAGTGACCGAGTGTGGGAGCGCTCACACTTGTCTGGAGCACCAGAACAGCAACTTTGAGGCCTTCTTCTTCTTACTACGCTCCACTTCAAGGGACCATTAGTCAGAGTGCCGCCTTGAGCGCGGGGCTGAGTTGGGAGATCCTACCCGCAGAGAGACGACCAAAAGCGCCACCGGGGATTCCGAGGTGGCCTTGCAGAAAATGTCATCGGACTTCTGCTTACAAAGGGCCTTGGAGGACATCTTCTTACAAAACGAGCAGAGCTCTGGATCATGGTCGGCCCTGAGGCACCGCAGACAGCAGTCATGGGTGTTGTCACCAGCTCTCCTTAAACTCCCGTGTATAAGTGAGTAGAGGTTAAGTGAGTGGATTTTCCCCACTGAAGCAGCTACTTTACAAATCCTGAAGCTGGGCTTTTTGGGAAATGTAGTCCCTTCACCGGATCAATGAGGAGCAGTTGTGAAAAAGTGGTTTAAGCAACCAAAGGATTTTTTTTCCCCTCCCGGGGTGGATTTTACCATGAACAAAGTAACACAAACCAGGTATTTACTGGCATAAGGACAAATCAAAGGTTCTTTAACAGAAAAGGCTTACTTCAGCAATAAACAGGTTGATATCTAGCATTCCAACAAAACAATGCTGTTTCTTCACAGCTCTCTGCTTCTCAATGCTAGTAGTGCTGTACTTTCTCTTTCAAAGCATGCCTTCAGCGTAATGAGATTATTTCATTAGCAAGCGATATCGTACAGTCCATGATATCTTCCTCAATATTCACACACTCAGGTTCAAAGTCCATTAACTCTTCCTGGCTAGAAGGAAATGTTTGTAACGGCACTCCTGATGCCACGCCCTTTCTAACTGCTTCAGGTTTCACCTGATATTCCTGAGTTAAATACTGGCTTTTACAAACGTTATCAGCACAGGTAGTCTCTTCCCAGCTCCAACCCTCTGGGTAAATACAGTCACTGTAACTATTTTTATACCAGCCTTTTGGCTTACCTTTTAGCCTAGCTGGTGGAGGTTTTCTTTGTGGCTTTGGACTGGCTGTAGGTTCCCAACCTAAGCCTTGCACAGAAGATTTCACTTGCCTTCCTGGCTTCCTTTCACTTCTGTGTTCCCCTGGATACTGCAGGTAATCCACTCTGCCCTTATTATATCCTTCCCTTGGGGTTTCTTTTCTTTTCCTGAAGAAAGACCCTGTCTCACCCTTCCACAGAGACTCTGGCTTTTTCCTGGCACTGCTGTCTTCACCGTAGCTCTCATTAGCTTCCTTATCCAGCACACATGCCTCATCCACTTCTCCTTCTTCTCCTTCCTCCCTTTCCTCTTCTAACCCCATAAGCTCAACTGAACTATTTTTATCAGGGTGAATTCTAGGGCAGTGCTCAACTCCACTCCCTAGCAGGTGTCCTGCATTAGCTCGTGACTCATTCCCTGAATGGTAGCACGGGCGTTTCTCTTGCCTCTGTGCTTGGTTTCTAAGGTAACCAGGAGCCATGTGCTTTTGTTTACAACTCAGCCCTACTCCTGTTCCTGGCTTTTTAGCCTCATCTAACGGGCTGGAAGGACCCACTATGTCACAGTGTCCATAAGCGACATGTTCTTGGAGCACCTGTCACATTTTTTGAAACCAGTGGCTGTCGGGGCAAAGAGGGCCTCTGTGAGGTCGAAGATCCACGCAGCCAGCGGTTGGGGAAAAAAAGTGCGAAGCCCGCAAAAGGGAAAAAAATGCTACGAAAAATGTCCTCTTTGCTCAAAAGTAAAAGAGCAGGGGAGGGACGGGTAGAGGACTGGTGCAACTGGAAAAACAGCAGGCCAGAGGCCGAAAAAAGAAAAGCTTTTTCCAAGGGACGAGGACGTGCGTCCGAAGGGCTCCGTGGAAAAAGGGAGACTGAGCAAGATGGCACCCTTGGGCAGGAAGAGGACCACACATGCGTGGCAGGAATCCCAAAGGCTTTCTTTGAAAGCTGGGAAATTGCTCCGCGCAGGCTCCGTCAGTGCCGTCACCCATAAGTGGGGACTAACTTCCTGCTTGTTCCTGGAGAACTGTATATCACACGAATACAAATGAATTTCTAATGCCTTCTTTCTAGTTTAACCCACAGTGCCACCTCACTCCCTTTTAAGCCCTGCAATTCTATAGTTTTGTTTTTTTAATTATTTATTTATAAAATATTTCAAAAATACAGAAAAATATTATGACAAATACAATAGCCATACTATTATACAGCTCAAAAAAACATAGACAAAAAAGAACACTAGTCCACATCAAGGAGGTGCTTTCAAATTTAAACCTTAAAAAAATCCCTAAATGGTCCCTGAAATAACTCTAAAAACTCCATTTTACTTGTCAATGAACCCAGGAAATGTATAATTTATTTATTTATTTATACACATTATAAGGCAAAACTAAACTACCATTAAGGGGCTTGTTTACAAAGCTAAGGCAGAGCAATGCCTTTATTTTTGTCCTTGCTGTTGGATTCCAAGAGCCTTGAAATCCTGTAGTGGGATCCTGCAGTCTAATTTCACTTCACCTCCTGTCTCTCGCCCTCTCTCCGACCAACTGACTGAATTCAAAAGTGAGCTCAGGATGCTTCAAAGCTCCCAGAGGGCAGGTACCAAAAGGAATTAACCCCTTCATTGCTGGCAGAAGCAAAGTCACTCCAGCGCTTCCTTGCATGCCTCGGGGTTTAATCAGTGTGGTCCAATCTGGTCTTACTACTAACTAGGGAGGGAAGAGTGGCCTAATGGTTGGAGCAAGTTTCTTTAGGCCAGAGAGTCAGGGGTTTGAATCCTGCTAGAGGATAGCAACCTTCGGCTAGAAGGACTGGGGGTTCTAGTGCCACAGGTGCTCCCTGTGGCCTTGGGCAAGCCACTTTAACCCTCTGTTGCCTCATATACAAAAATATAAGCTCCTTTGGGACAAGGGAAAAAAATATATATATACAGTACCTGAATGTATGCTGTTTTGACCTGTAGAAAAGTAGCATATAAGCCTAGTTAAATAAATAAATTAGCTGCCTGCAGCCTTATCCCAAGTTCTAAGGCAGGCAGCAAGGTATCCAAGCTTGGATTTGCTCCTTCCAAATTCCAGAAAGGGTAATAACAGTCAACTCTTAATACACACAAGGCATGGGATTTCTTGGCCTGATATTCCAACCCTTAGGCAGAGGTAAGGCAGTGAAAAAGCAGTGTTTCCCATGTAAGTGGTGCATATTTGGGTATTCAGCATCTTCAGTCAGCTACCAATGGACCAATATTTGCATGTGACATGGCGGTAATTGGATATCTGCAGAGGCGTAATGGGGCATAACAGGGCTTGGCTACACCATACCCGGTTAGCAAAGATATTCAATGGCGCTGAGCTGAATGCCGTTTTTGGATGGATTTGGCTTGGTTATACAGGATCACACATCAAGCGGAGCATTAGCAAAAAACAGTTATCAGTTGTGCCACGGACAGGAACCACCCATTCAATGTGCGGCCTGCCCAAACTGCAATAGAGGTGAAGACACCACCAATGCATCAGGGGAGAGAGCAGTGTGCAGCAGCAACAACAGCAGCCATTGACCCAGCACGAAAGGAGCACGTACCATACTCCACAGATATATAGACCAAGGGTAATGTTCCTGCAACTGTTGAAGGAGAAAGTGTACCAACGCTATCAGCTGGACAGTGATACCCTAACAGAGCTGTGCGGGATGCTGTTCAGGAACTGGAGCCAGCCACTGCCCAAAACCACATGCTGAAGGTGACCACTGCACTAGGATTCCTGGCCACAGGAAGCTTCCAGCATGTGGTGTGTGCCACCACTGACATCACCCAGTCTGCCACATTCCACTGCCCTGGTGAGATGGATGCAGACCTACATCACCTTCTCCTCCACACCTGAGCAAAGACAAGATTAAGCAGGCATGTTATGATATAACTGATTCCCCATCAGTCATTGGTATCATTGAATGCACACATGTTGCACTGAGGGCACTGGGTCAGGACTGGAGGGCATTCTGAAACTGCCACAATTACAAGTCGATGAATATGCAAGTGGTATTCACTGACCACATGCTCATCACTGACGTATGAGCCTGTTTCCTGGGCTCCTACCACAATGCCTTCATCTTGTCACAGTCTGGCCTGGGACAAGAGGCAGCCACGGGATACCTTGAAGATGCATGGTTGCTTGGTAAGTGGACACAGCTGTGAGCAAAATTTGATAGAACTGTGAGTCATACAACTAAGTGAATAGGCACCCCAGAATGGGAAACAGTACAGTTGGTATGTGTTATCTGATGCGCCCCAACACAGGTGTATAGTCAGAAGGGAGAATTGTGGAGCCAGGATGAGAGGTTGCACATTAGAGATGCAGTCACAGGGTGACACATCTGAACAGTAGCATGGGACCCCAATGGAGAAAAGCAGGCCAGAGGTGGCAAAGCCTCAGAATGTTCTGAAGCAGTGAATCTTGGAGACATTGCAAGAGTCTGAACAGCAGCCAAGCAATGACATGCTGCACAGGGCTCTACAGGAAATGCTACTGGAATGCACTTCCTCACGTCTTTCTCATGTGAAAGGCACCGTAAATATGTCCACTACCTACCCACCCACCCTTCCAGCCCCAACACTCCTGGCACAGTTGCTGTACTGATATATGCCTTTCTTACTCCACCCACAGGTGACTATGGATACCCTCTTTGATCACAGCTACTGCCACCTGTGCACCACCCCCAGACCCCACAAGAGAAGCGATACAACCAGGCACACCAGAGGACAAGGGAAGTGGTGGAACGGGCAGTTGGGGTCCTGAAAAGCCACTTCAGATGCCTAGACTGCAGTGGGGGTGAGTTGCTGTACAGCTCTGAATATGTGTGCAGGATCTTCACAGCCTGAAGCATTCTACATAACATTGCTATTCAGCGAGGCATCCCCATCCCTGAGGGTGAAGTGATAGAGGGGATGGATGCTGCAGAGGCTACAGAGGGGGAACCAACAGCAGATAGCATTAGTGCTCACCACCAGGAACAGACTCATTTGTGAAACCTTCTAGAGTAAGTGCTGACATATTTATTACAGTGAAGTGAAACAAACATAACATAAATGATGCCCTCTTAACACCCCTACCATCCAGCTCATGATCAGGCCCTTTTCGCTTCCCCACCCGGGCACTGCGTCACAAAGGCACAGTCTCGAAGGCATTGCTCGCCATATCCTCGCCCTCCGCTGTGATGGAGCCTATATCAGGTACCTCGTTGGCCTCTGATGCTACTGCAGGGTGCCCCTTTTGAATGATAGCTGCATCCTGCCTCTAGCAGGAGACCAACAACTGGTGACAGGTATGCAACATGGAGGCCATGTAAGCTGCCATCTTCCTGAGGAGCTGAACCAGTGCCTCTCTGTCCCTCTCCTCTATCATGTGGTGGACCAGCAGCTTTGTTTCCCTGCAGCTCCTGAAAGATGGCACACAACTCAAAGTGGATGCCTTCTGTGCACTTCAGCAAACATGAGCCCTCCCTGAGCATCTGTTGATCCATCTCACCTGCTTCAATATCTCCCAGGTCCTCCTAGATGGGGAAGGGCAGTTCACCAGTTGCAGGCTCCACTTCAGTACAAATGGGGGTTGTCTGAGATTCCAGTGCTCCACCTGCAAAAGTGCTGGAGCCACCACTCCCTGGTTGGATGCCTTCTGCTTGAGCCACTGTGGGCTACGATTGTCCTGGCTCTGGCTGATCTGTAGGAGAGCAAGAGTGACACAGGTCAGGCCTTGGCACTTGCCAATAGAACATGCCCTTGGCTCCTGATGTGTCATCCACATTACTGCCCCTTGTTCTCTGACATCTGTGAGGGGCCTGTCACTGTACTGCGGCTTCCTTCCAGTTGCCCCTACCCAAGTCCTCCCTGAACCCCGTCACCCAGAAAGGAACATATACTGTGATCAGGCAACTCTGTCTTGACACATGCACATACCTCAATGATAGGCACCCAATAATAGGCACTTGTTGCCAGGAATGCAGCGCAAGGACACTTTTCTGCACCACTGCTACAACAGCTGTGGGGTGCATCATCATAGGCCAAAAGATATGTCTGCTGTCCTGTAACCCCCGAGTAGTGTTCATATGTCCTTCCCATCTATGCACATAGCGGACTTTTGTTTGCGCCGAGCTGTACATACAAATATAAGATATGCCATACTGGGTCAGACCAAGGTCCATCAAGCCCAGTATCCTGTTTCCAACAGTGGCCAATCTAGGTCATACATACCTAGCAGCTTCGCCAAAAGATACAGGTTACACAATGCTTGTATTGGGTCAAGCATTGATATCCTGGGTCCCTTCTTAATAATGGTTTATGGACCTTTCCTCCAGGAACTTCTCCAAACCTTTTTTAAACCCAGCTACACTAACAGCCTTTACTACATCCTCCGGTAACAAAGTCCAGAGTTTGATTACACGTTGAGTGAAAAAATATTTTCTTTTATTAGTCTTAAATAGTTTACCCTGTAGCTTCATTGCATGCCCCCTAGTCTTTCTATATTCTGATAACGTAAACAATCGATCTACGTTTACCCATTCCACTCCGTTCATTAATTTATAGACTTCTGTCATATCTCCCCTCAGCCGTCTCTTTTCCAGGTTAAATAGCCCTAAACATTTTAGCATTTCTTCATAGGGGTATCCTTCCATCCCCGTTACCATTTTAGTGGCTCTTCTCTGAACTTTTTCTAATAACGCTATATCCTTTTTAAGATACGGCGACCAGAATTGCACAAAATATTCAAGGTGCGGTCTCACCATGGAATGATATAGAGGCATTACAATATCCTTTGTTTTATTTTCCATTCCTTTCCTTATGATACCTAGCATTTTATTTGCTCTCTTAGCCACCGCTGCACACTGGGCTGAGGGTTTTAACATGTTATCCACAATGATGCCTTAATCTTTTTCCTGGGTGGTGGTTCCTAATGTGGAACCTTGCATTGTGTAACCATAGTTTGGGTTGTTCTTCCCTAGGTGCATAACTTTGCACTTGTCCACATTAAATTTCATCTGCCATTTTGATGCCCAGTCTTCCAATTTATCAAGATCCTCTTGCAATTTTCCACAATCCTCTTGGGTTTTAACAACTTTAAATAGCTTTGTGTCATCTGCAAATTTGATAACCTCACTCGTTATTCCCTTTTCCAGGTCATTTATGAATATGTCAAAAATCAGCGGACCCAGCAAAGATCCCTGGGGTACACCATTATTCACCTTTCTCCATTGAGAAAATTGGCCATTTAGCCCTACCCTCTGCTTTCTCTCTTTTAACTAGTTCCTGATCCACAATAGCACACTGCCTCCTATCCCATGACTCTTTAGTTTTGCCAAAGGTCTCTGATGAGGGACCTTGTCAAAGGCTTTCTGAAAGTCCAAATACACTATATTAACCAACTCACCTTTGTCTACCTGTTTATTCACACCTTCAAAAAAACATAACAGATTAGTAAGACAAGATCTTCCTTGTCTAAAGCCATGTTGGCTGTCTCCCATTAAGCCATGACTATCTACATGTTCAGCAATTTTGTTCTTTATGATGGTTTCTACCATTTTTCCCGGTACTGACGTGAGGCTCACTGGTCTGTAGTTTCCCGGATCACCCCTGGAACCCTTTTTAAAAATTGGCATTATGTTCGCCATCCTCCAATCTTCAGGTATTACAGATGATTTTAATGATAGTTCACAGATTACTAATAGCAGGTCTGCAATCTCATATTTCAGTTCTCTCAACACCCTTGGATGTATATCATCCAGCCCAAGTGATTTGCTACTCTTCAGTTTATCTAATAGTTGTAATACATCTTTATTTATTTATTTAGACATACTTGTATACCACCTTATCCTACAATCAAAGTGGTTACATCACATCACAATTGGGTAACATTTAACATGTGGGTGTTTTACAACATTTAACATGAGGGAATTTAACAACATTAAGACAACACAATTTGAAGGTTACGTTTATCATGATGGTGTCGTGAGTCTATCTGGGTTGGTTAGGTATTGAGCTTGCAGTGGAGTTTACGTTGCAGTCCCTCTCGGGTGGGGGCTGTTGTGTATCTGGTTGGGACTGTTGTCTATCTACTTGAAGTTTCTGTGAAGAGCAGGGTTTTAAGGTCCTTGCGGAAGTCTGTGATGTCTTCTAATTCTCTTAGGCTCTTTGGGAGGGTGTTCCATAGTGTGTCCATTAGTGATGGGGCTCTTCTAGACATATTTTGTTTTGTCTTGTGATATCCTGAAGGTGTGCTGATCATGTTGTCATAATTGTTCCTTCTTGGTCTGTTACTGATGTTCCTTGTTACAATTTCTTGTAGTACATCTGCTCAAAGATGGTGGATGATCTTGAAGATGATCAAGATTATTTTAAGTTTTGCTCTGGCTACCATTGGTAGCCAGTGCATTTGCTGTAAGATAGGGGTTATGTGTTCTGATTTTGGGGTGTCAGTAATGATGCATGCTGTTGTGTTTTGCACCATTTGGAGTGGGTGTAAGGTCTGCTGGGGGAGGCCTTGATATAAAGAATTTCCATAATCAAGCAGAGGTGTGATGAGTGCTTGGCATACTGTGCGGAAGTGGTCCTGGTGGAGTAGTGGTTTTATCTTTCTTATGGTCCTCAAACGTTCATAGGCCTTGTTTACGGTTTTGGCGAAATGAAATTTCACGTTTAGAGCTCTATCCATTGTGATGCCCAAGTACCTAACTTCATCTTTGACTATTATAAGTTTGTTTAGAATGCTGATATTCTGTGGTGGAATGAAGCTTGGGTTCCTTGTGACGAACATTGCCTCCTTTTATCATAGCTGACCGTCAGGTTATTGTCTGTGAGCCAGACATTAATGTCTTCAAGGCATTTAGTTATTGTTATGGTGTTAAGTGCTAGTAGATTGATTGGAGCATACACCATGATGTCGTCAGCATATATGTGATAGTGGAGTTTGTGTCATCTGATGATGTTGCATATGAGTTGGATGTAAATATTGAAGAGCACTGATGACAGGGCATATCCCTGAGGTATTCCTTGCGTTGCGGGGAACTGCAATGATTTCTTTTGGGTGCACTTGACTTGCTGTGTTCGATCTTCCAGGTACGATGTGAACCATTTCAGAGTGCTCTTGTGAAATCCTATCTGTTGCAGGTGCTGTAGCAGTCTAGCGTGGGACACTGTGTCAAAGGCTGCCGAAATGTCTATGAATACTAGCAGGCATCCATTCTTTATATTATCTATACCTCTTCTGAGGTTGTCAAAGAGTGATGTAAGTAGCGTTTCCACACCGTGCCGGGGTTTAAATCCATGCTGATGAATGTCCAGTGGGGCATTCATGTCAATGTGATCCTGAAGTTGTTTTTACACTGTCTTTTCTACTATTTTTGCAAGGAACGGTAAACTGGAGATGGGACGGTATGATTTCGGTTCAGATGGGCTTAGGTTATTACCTTTCAGTATTGGTTGTATCATGGCGTGCTTGAGGGACTGTGGCATGTGTCCTTGTTAGAGTGAACCTTTAACAATTTTATGAATGTGCTGAGATAGTTGGTTTCTTGTGACTTTTATCCAAGCCACTGGGCAAGGGTCTGATGGTGAGGTTGTTGTGTTGAGCTCGTGTATTATGTCTTCTACTTGATGTTCCGATGGTATGCTGAAATCCTCCCAGGTATGATGTTGCTCTTTCATTTCATAATCATCTTTTTATCGTGTGGTGGAGCATGTCTGGGCAAGGTTTTTCGCTCTCATGTAGTGAGCATATTCCTGTGGATCAAGATGATGGGTACAATGTTGTGTGGTATCCCTAGTGAGCTTTTGAACAATGCTGAATAGTTCTCTTGGTTGGTTGATAGACTTCATGATAAGATTGGTGTGGTGCTGTTGTTTGCACTCATTTATCAGATTGTGATATTCTAGTAGTTTAGCTCTATCTAGAGTCAGGGAGTTATGTGATTTGTCACGCCTCCATTTTCTCTCAAGTCTTCGGTGAGTGCGCTTTGCATCTCTGATATCATTTGACTACCATGGGGCGTTGAGTCTCCTTCGTGCTTGTGGCTTTATGCTCGCAGGGGCTGATGCTGCATTAGATATTATGGAGTTACATTTCTCTATTCTTAGGTCAAAGGTGTCACATTCTTGCTGGAGTTGTGGGATGATTTCATCTATGAATGATTCTTTATTGAAGGCTCTATATCGTCTGGTGGTATTCTCATCTTCTATGTGTTGGGTGGAATTGTTTAGGGCCAGGGTGAATTCTATCACGTAATGATCTGACCAAGGGACTGGTGTGATTGTTGGTGTTGTGGTTTTGCCCTGTTCCACCAAGTGCATTGGAATAAAGACCATATCCAGTACTGTGCCATGCTGGTTCATTGGGGTGTTGATTGTCTGGCTATATTTTAGTGACTCCATGGCTTTTAAGAATGTTGCAGCTTCTGGAGAGGAAATGATGTCACGGGTCTAGACGGCAGCAGCAGCGCGAAGCTCCGTCTTGGGCTGAGTAAATCCTGCTTTATAGCCCCCTAAAAAGTGGTCCACCTACCTCCAAGCGTACCCCTCTAGCTGGTGGGAACTGGGCACTCCGGATGACGGCAGCAAAGAAAAGCGGGACGGACCTCAAGTCCTTTGCTTTCAAAAATACGCCTGGCAGCGCCGGAGGGAAGGCCAAGATGGCGGCACCATGTGCAACGAACATGGACGAACACGGTAGATCACCCCCCCGCGACAGCGAAATAGCATCGCTTAAAGGTGAGCTGCATAGCTGGTTTGCCACCTTGCGACAGGACCTAGCCCACTTCAAGTCTGAAGCCCAATCTTGGATTGAGGATTTGAAATCTGAAGTGAAGGAGGTGGGCCAGCGTCTGGGGGAGGTGGAGGAGAAGCTGGAGGAAACATGAAGATAGCATGAATGCCTTCCAGGAAAAATTGGACGGGGCCATAGGGACTCAGGAAGATCTGTGGTCTAAGCTTGAAGATCTTGAGAACCGTTCCCGTCGTTCAAACATTAGAATTCGGGGCATCCCGGAATCTCAGGAGAGAGAGGACTGTGAAAAGATTGTGGAGACCCTGGGGCATCAGATTATGGAGCAGGCGGGTGAGCAATCGACTGCCCTGTGCTGGCGGATAGACCGGGCCCATCGAGCGCTAGGCCCGCGGACCGAGGGCAGATCCCGCGATATCATCGCGTGTTTTCATGAATATGCCACCAAGAATGCTGTGATGTCTGCTGCCAGAAGGCTTACAGAGGTGAAATGGTCTAACCAGAAGGTCGAGATTTATGCAGATCTCTCGGCCATAACTATGAGGAAGCGGCGGGAGATGGCAGGCCTCACCAGGAAGCTGAGAGAGGGAAACATTAAATATAAATGGACTTTCCCCTTTGGCATTTCGTTTACTCTGGCAGGCGTCTCCCACTACCTGCGCACGACGGAGGAGGCCAGCGAGGTGATGGGGAAAGCAGGCTGGCTGGAGGGCCCGACGACATCTAGTTCCACGCCGGGGAAGCGGCGAGAGGAAGAGAGTCGATGGCGGCGGACATCTCAGGGAGAGAAACGCTTGCGGCGCCAAAGGCGTGTTCCAGGCCAATTGGGCGATCGCTGAGCGCTCCTGGACTGCTTACTAATGGACATTTTTCTTTCTTGTCTTCTTGTTTGAAGGACTAACAGGACACTGCAGGGGGAAGAATGGATGCTGGTTGAGCAGGGTGAATGAAAGTGGGGGCGGCGGTGTGAGTGTGTTAGGGGGGTGAGTGGGTGGTGGGTTGATAAAGGTGGCTGGGCTATTATTGTGAGTTATATTGTGGGATTGGGAGAACGGGGAAGCAGGCTGGTGCGATTATGCGGGCTGGGGCTGCTACTGGGCTTTGTGCGTCATGCCCTATATCCTTATTGGAGTGGGGACTGGAGAGTTGTGGGGAGGGGGGGAGGGGGGTTTGGGGGAGGGAGGGAGGAGGGGGGGGAGGGGGGGGGAAAGAGGGGGGCCCTACTCTACCGCAGCTCGTAATTAGCTGTATGTGGTGGCGTCCCAATGGATAGGTGGCGGGTATTGACCCTTAATGTCCGTGGTTTGAACTCCCCGATTAAGCGACACCGCATGTATAAAGAAATACAGCGGCTTAGGGGAGATGTTGTCTTTATTCAGGAGACGCATTTGCGTAGAATTGACGAATGGAGGGTATCGGGGGGGAAATACCCAGGCAGGTGGTTTGCCTCGAATAAGTTGGAGAATAAAAAAGCAGGGGTGGGCATTCTCCTCAGTGGGAGGGTTCATTATACAGAGAGCGTGGTCCTTCGGGATAAAGGAGGGCGGTTCTTAATGCTCAAGCTTAAAGTGAAGGACCATTGGGTCACCTTGGTGAATGTCTATGGCCCTAATACAGATCAGGGGAATTTTTTGTAGCATTGACGGCCCAGGTGGAGAAATTCGCTGAAGGCCCGGTGATCCTAGGGGGCGACTTTAATTTGACCCTCAACCCCCAATTGGATCACTCTTCAGGCCGGGGAGAGGGTGGGACGAAGGCTCGGCGGCTATTGAATCTCATGGGGGAGAATTTAGGGCTCCAGGACACATGGAGGGAGTTGAGGGGCAAGGAGAGGGTCTTCACGTTTTACTCCCCGGTGCATAATACCTCCTCTAGAATAGATATGATATGGGTGTCCAAGACTCTGTTGTCAGCGGTACAGCAATGTGGAGTTGAGGAAAGGGTGTGGACAGACCACTCCCCGGTCTGGATTGAATGGGTGGTGGGAGGGGGTGAATTGGGAAGGAAGAGGTGGATGCTTAATGAATCGCTCCTGGAGGACCCAGCCCATAGGCAGAAGCTTAAACAAGTCATTGCGGAATATTTCACTCTCAATGATCGGGATAACTGTCCCATTAGCACGGTGTGGGAGTGTCTGAAGGTAGTGGTTCGCGGAGCTCTGATCTCCTTGGGGACCTATGAGAAGAAACGTAAGGAATCTCGCAAAGAAACCCTCCGCAACGTTATCAAGGGGCTGGAGCAGCTCCAACAGAGTCGGGGCTTGGGGGCTGAGCAGATTAAGTCTCTACGAGAAACCCGTCGCGAATTGGGAGACATGGAGCTCGCGGAGATCCGTTTTATGCAAGATTGCTTGAAACAGGAATATTTTTGCACAGAGCAATAAGCCCACGAAGTGGTTGGCATTCCGCCTCAAACAACGCCAGCGGCGGAATTGGATCACTAAGATCCGGGATGGCAAGGGTCAGGAGGTGCGTACCGGGGCCTTGATTCAGCAACAGTTTGTTCAATTTTATCGGACGTTGTACGCGGCGGAAGCTGCTGGCCCCGAAACGGCTGTTGCTGATTTCTTGTGCACCCAACTGCCCACTGTATCGAAGTCCGAGGCGGCCTCGCTCTCACGGCCTATTACGGAGGGGGAAGTGGGGGCAGTGATTCAATCTCTACCGTTGCATAAGGCCCCAGGGATGGATGGGTTCACTAATAAATTTTACAAGATCTTTTCGGAAGAGCTCTGTGGCCCCTTAACTAGATTATATAACTCCTTTGGAGATGGGGGGGCGTTACCAGAGACTTTACGGACGGCCGGGATTACAGTATTGCCGAAAGAGGGGAAGGACCCCGCCCTCTGTGGTTCCTATAGACCCATCTCCCTATTGGGGACAGATTTTAAAATTTTCACCAAAATATTGGCCAACCGCCTGTTGCCTCTGCTGCCCCGGTTAGTCCATGAGAATCAGGGCGGTTTTGTCCCCGGCCGACAGACCACGGATAACATTCGGACCGTTCTGAATGCGATATGGCGGGGGAAGAAGCAGGGCACCCCAATGCTACTGCTTACTGTAGATGCGGAGAAGGCGTTCGATCGGGTGTCCTGGCCTTACCGCTTTCAAGTATTGGCACGTATGGGACTCGGGGGGACTTACCTAAATTGGATCCGGGCTATATATTCTCGTCCCCGGGCACACTTACATATTAATGGTGAGTACTCTGAAGCTTTCGAGCTCGAGAGGGGCACCCGGCAGGGCTGCCCGCTCTCCCCCCTTCTCTTCGTTTTGTCTATGGAACCCTTGGCTCAGAGGGTCCGAGAGTGCGCGGAGATAAAGGGGATCCCGGGAGGGGGTATGGAACATAAGTTGTCATTGTTCGCAGATGATGTGCTGTTCCTTCTGACGGACCCTGAGGGTTCCCTGGAGGCGGTGCAGGGTTTGTTACAAGACTATGGGGCTATCTCGGGATTCCGGATGAATGCGACTAAGTCCGCGGTGCTGAATATCTCTGTGGGGGAGGAAGTGGAGGGCCGCTTACGGAGCCGCTTCCCCTTTAAGTGGGCTAAACATAGTGTCAAATATTTAGGGATCCATCTCACAGCCAGGGACGGGGACCTGAGCAGAGTAAATTATGGGGCAATGGAGAGGAGCATGCGGCGTGATTTGGACAGTTGGGGAAGTAAGAGACTGTCCTGGATGGGGAGAATAGCTGCCTTCAAAATGATGATACTACCGCAGTGGGTATATTTGTTCCGAGCACTGCCGGTGGCTGTAGATAAGATCTTTTTGGCCCGGATGCAACGGCTTATTATGAGGTTCATTGGGGGGGGGGAAGCGAACACGTATTGCGTGGAAGACCCTTACGAAGAGTAAGCAACAGGGGGGGATGGCGGCGGTACCGGATCTTCAGAGGTATTTGGAGGCTGCGCATCTTACGGCCGTAGTGGAGTGGGGGAAAGACGAGGGGAAGGAATGGGTGCGGATGGAGGAGGAGGGAATTCCCGCGGGGTCCATAGCGAGCTGGCTGTGGTTGCCCCAGGGGAAAGTGCCGGGTGGTAGAGAGGGCAATCCCTATTTGGTTCGGACTTGGCGCCTCTGGCAGAAGTGGAAACGCAGATGGCTTGGCCCGGCGGGCGTCTCTCGCCTAATTCCCATAGTTGACAACCCTGATTTCCCGCCTGCGATGGGGAATAGCGAATTTAAGAAATGGCAGGGGAATGGGCTGACCCACGTAGGTCAGCTTCTAGAGGGGGGAAAGATTAAAGACTTTCAATCCCTCCGAAGACAATATCGGCTCGCACCCGGGCATCTCTTTCAATATCGTCAGGTGTGTCATTATGTGCAGCACCAGATTCTCCCCCAGTTGGCCTCTGATCCGGTGGAGGTGGAAAGGGTGTTCATGTTGGGCCAAACTAAACGCCTCCTCACTTTGTTTTACCGCATGATGGAGCCCGGGAGCAGTAAGGGGGTTTTTCAAACCCTGTGGGAACGGGACATGGGAGTGCGTTGGGAGGCAGCTCAGTGGGACTATATATTTCAACATAGGACAAAGGGGGTAGTGGCCGCCCACTTTATGGAAAACAACTATAAATTGCTGTACCGCTGGCATCTCACCCCTGAGAAGTTACAGACTATGTATCCATTACTTTCTGATAGGTGTTGGAGGGGTTGTGGGACCCGAGGAACATATTTCCATATTTGGTGGACTTGTCCTCTGGTGGAGGGCGGCTGGGGTGTGATGCATGAGTGGATGGGGAAGGTGTTGGGGAAGACGTTGGAACCCCGGCCAGCCACGGCCTTGCTCGGGGCCCCAATAGAGCACCTGACACAGGTGGAAAATATGTGGGTATCTTTGAGTTGCACGGTATACCGGTTATTGCTAAGCCGCTCTTGGAAGCAGCAATCAGTACCGACGTTGCGAGAATTTGAGATTGCCCTTGCACATGCTTACCTGATGGGGAAACTGACTGCGGACCGGAATAAGTGCATGCCCAAGTTCGTTAAAGTCTGGGAGGCATATGATATCTGGATGGCTAACCACTAATCCGTGGAAGATGGTGGAGTGGGATAGGGGTAGGGGGGGGGGTTTATATGGGAGGAGGGGGGTGGGGGGAGCGGGGGGGGACGTTTTACCCAACTATAAAATCAACACAAACTCACAGTTGAGCAGATTTATGGGGTGTGTCATTGGGTATGTTTATGGTTGAGCCTAAGGACGGCTATTGTACTTTTTCTCTGTTTATGATCCCAAATGTTTGTAGTTTATACAAATTAAATAAAAAAAAAAAAAAAAAAAAAAAAGAATGTTGCAGCTTCTTTCGTGAGTGCAGAGGTCAGGTTGTAGTCTCCTAGTACAATGAGGGGTTTATGTTAAAAGACAGGAGGTGCTTTCAGGTGAAGCTCATTACCCAAATCAGTCATACACTAAGGACCTGAGATTAATTAAGCTTCAGGTGAACAAGGTATATTAAACGTATTAGGTACAGTTTTATTGGTATAAATACCCATAGCAACCCCTAGTAAGTAAGAACTTAAAGATCTAGACACAAACTTAAAACTAAGATGCAGACAGCAGTCCAGCACCGGGATGAGGGCTTTCCAGTCTTTTGCATTGAGTGTCACATGTATGATTTTCTCCCAGTTGGTGAGAGGTCTTACGTGTGCACTAGGTGCAAGGAGCTCTTTTCTCTCAGGGAACAAGTCCGTTCTCTAGAGGATAAAGTAGCAGACTTGGAAAACATAAGACAGACAGAGAGGTACATAGACGAGACCTACAGGGATATAGTCCTGAAGTCCCACCTCCAGTCTGGCAGCACCTCTGTTGCCATGGAGGAGAGAGGTCACGTGACAGGAGAGCATCACCCTGGTGTGGCAGGAAATGATCCTGTAACTAGGACCTGTCCTCCAGGTGATGTAAAATCCTCTCGCACCGAGGAAGTTTCTCCAGGGCCATGTGCCCATGAGGGAAGGGTTAGGACAGCCGTTATAGTTGGTGATTCGATCATTAGGCATGTAGATAGCTGGGTGGCTGGTGGACGTCAGGATTGCCTGGTAACATGCCTGCCTGGTGCGAAGGTAGCGGACCTCACGCGCCACCTAGATAAGGTCTTAGATAGTGCTGGGGAGGAGTCTGCTGTCTTGGTACATGTCGGTACCAATGACATAGGAAAATGTGGTAGGGAGGTTCTGGAGGCAAAATTTAGGCTTTTAGGTAGGAAGTTGAAATCCAGAACTTCCAGGGTAGCATTCTCCGAAATGCTTCCTGTTCCACGCGCAGGACCCAAAAGGCAGGCAGAGCTCCGGAGTCTCAATGCGTGGATGAGACAATGGTGCAGAGATGAGGGTTTTGGATTTGTTAGGAACTGGGGAACATTCTGGGGAAAGGAGCGGCTCTTCCGAAGGGATGGGCTTCACCTTAACTGGGATGGAACCAGGCTGCTGGCATTAACCTTTAAAAAGGAGATAGAGCAGCTTTTAAACTAGATATTAGGGGAAAGCCGACAGTCGCCCAAGAGCGGATGGTTCGGAAGGATGTATCCTTGAAGGATACTACCAAAAGCAGAGAGGTTCCACAAAAGAGTAAAGTAGCCCAAATGCCCTCAAGTATGGAGCAGACAGAGCTTAAAGATCCCAATTTACCCATGTCTAACAATAGCCAAATTAACATGAGTAAAATACATTCTCTAAAATGCTTGTATGCAAATGCTAGAAGTCTAAAGAATAAGATGGGAGAGTTAGAATATATAGCACTAAATGAAAGGTTAGATATGATTGGAATATCAGAGACATGGTGGAAGGAGGACAGCCAGTGGGACACTGTGATACCTGGGTACAAACTATATCGTAATGATAGAGCTGATCAAATTGGTGGAGGGGTTGCGCTCTATGTTAGAGAGGGCATTGACTCAGAAAGGATTAAAGTTTTGCAGGAAACAAAATCTGCTGTAGAATCTATATGGATTGAAATTCCATATAAAAGGGGGAAGGCGATGGCAGTGGGGGTGTACTATCGAGCACCTGGCCAGAATGACCAAATGGATGATGAAATGCTCAAAGAAATCAAGGAAGCTAACAAAAGTTACAGCGCAGTAATAATGATGGGTGATTTCAATTACCCCGGTATCGACTGGGACAGTGTCACCTCAGGACATGCTAGGGAGATAAAGTTCCTAGATGAAATAAATGACTGCTTCTTGGAGCAGCTGGTTCATGAACCGACCAGAGGGAAGCCATATTAGACCTAGTCCTTAGTGGAACACCAGATCTAGTGCAAAAGATAAGGGTGTTGGGGCCACTTGGCAATAGTGATCATAGCATGATCGCCTTTGATTTAATTAGTGGAGGAGGGATAGTAAGGAAATCCACAGTACTACCTTTTATTTATTTATTTATTTTATTTATTTATTTACAGTTTCTTTTATACCGCGCTATTTGACATCAGTGCGGTTTACAATGAACATAAAACTACACGTCACAAAGATTGATCAGTGCTTACAATGAACAGGACAATAAGCTGGGTATACATTAAACAGGTTTCATAAACAGAGAACATGAGAACTATGTACAAAAGCAACTATGTACAAAGCAACTAAATGCAGCTATATGTAGAGCTTAAATGAGTCTAGGTAATTTCTTGATGAGAGGAGGTGCAAGGTGAGATTGCAGTTCTGCGAGTTAAGACTATGGAGTGCATGGGTTTAATGTGTTGGCCTGGGGTGTAGAGGTGGGTTAGTATGAGAAGGTGTCTGAAACATCGTAGTGCTGCAAGAACAGGTGATGCTTCAGTGCCTTCCTGAACTGGGAGAGGTCACTGATGGTTCTGATGCCTGATGGTAGGGCGTTCCAACATGATGGTGCAAAGTAAGAGAAGGCTCTGGATCTGGTGACTTGAGAGCATTTCGTGATTGCCTTAGGTAGTACAAGAGAGTTGGAGGCAGTCGATCTCCTTGCTCGATTAGGGGGTGTAATTGATATCAGGTCGGTGATAGAAGATGCGGAGTTGTTATTGATCGCTTTGTGAGTCATAGTTAGGATCTTGAAAGAGATCCTGGATTGTATAGGAAGCCAATGTAGCTGTTTCAGTATTGGAGTGATGTGGGTTCTCTTGGAGGCTCCATAAAGGATTCTTGCAGCTGAGTTCATTGCCAATTGTAAGGGGTTAATCGTGCTCTTTGGTAGGCCATGTAGGATCGCATTGGCGTAGTCCAGGTGAGGCATTATTAAGGCCTGAAAGACTGATCGAAAGTCATCTGGTTCTAGCAGCTGACGCAGATGACGAAGGGTCCGGATTTTATGATAGACAGATTTCGCTACGTTGCTGATATGAGCCTTCATATT
Organism: Ichthyophis bannanicus; assembly: GCA_033557465.1. NCBI lineage: Eukaryota > Metazoa > Chordata > Amphibia > Gymnophiona > Ichthyophiidae > Ichthyophis > Ichthyophis bannanicus. The sequence goes on along the minus strand of CM066049.1, from coordinate 19,096,809 downwards.
GAGTTGTTGATCGAGCGTAACCCCTAGGTATCTAACTGTAGTCTTGCAGAGGAGTTCAGCGTCACGCACCTTGATGGACGTTGGTGAGGTAAATGCAGGGTTTCTGGTCACGAAGAGGACTTCTGTCTTTTTAAAATTTATCTTAAGCATTTGTGAATTTAGCCAGTCTGTGACTGCGTCAAAGCACTTGATTAGTGGGGAGAGGTCCAGGAGTTCTGTCGAGAATGGCATATACATAAGGACATCATCAGCATAGACCAGGCAGTTGATGTTAAAAGAGTGGATGAGGTCACAGATAGGCTGCATATAAACGTTGAAAAGTAAGGCGGAAAGGGAGGAGCCTTGTGGCACACCTTTAGTTTGAGGGAAGGGGTCAGAGGTTGAAGATCCAGAACGAATATGTTGCCAACGGTCTCTGAGGTATGAAGAGCACCAAGAGAGGGCTGATCCATGAACTCCCTTCTCTCTAAGACGTGACAGGAGTACTTCATGATCAACAGTGTCAAACGCCGCGGCAATGTCCATGAAGATTAAAGCAAAACCTTGTCTGACGTTGTCTAGGCCTATGGTTAGAGCATTAAACAGGGATGTCAGTAGAGTTTCCACACCATGTGATTCACGAAATCCGTGCTGACATGGGTGCAAGGGTGCATTGGAGTCAAGATAATCTTGTAGTTGACGTTGGGTAATCTTTTCGATGATTTTCGAAAGGAGAGGAATGCTGGAGATGGGTCTGTAGGATTCCATCAAGGAGGGGTCCAACCTGCTGTTTTTTAGGAGAGGTCTGATGGAGGTCTGCTTCAGAGTGTGAGGGAAGGTCCCAGTAGAGAACGATACATCTATCATTTTAGCTAGAAATGGGCTGAGATCCGCCCGTAGTGACTTTATCCAGGAAGCTGGACAGGGGTCGGAAGGTGATGTTGTGGAGTTTATTTTTAAGATGGTGTCTTGAATGACTCTGTCATTTGGGGTGGAGAAGGATGAAAGAGTGTGTTGAGTCTCGCCTGAGAATTGGCTAGGTGAGGGTAGAGGGACAGTGTAGGGAGTGTTGGCTGAAGTAGGAGGCATAGAGGTTGGAGCAAGCTGATTACTTTTGCTTCGTAAGTAGTTGGCATATTCCTGAGGGTCTAGGTGGGGCAGTGCACCCTGAGAAGGTTCCTTTGCTAAGGTTTTCACAATGTGGAAGAGCTCGTGAGGTTTGTTGAGGGAGCGCTGTAGTCTGCCTGCGTAATATTGTTTCATACTGGAAGATACGGATGAGCGATGTCTTGTTAATTGTGTTTTGAATGCATCATGATTTTCGGCTGTTCTTGATCGTCGCCACCGTCTTTCTAGTTGTCTGAGGAGGAGGAGTGATTTTCGTAGCTCTGGGGAGTACCATGGTGCATTCTTTTTCTTATGAGGTGCCTTGATTGAGGTAGGAGAGTGGATCACAGCATCTAGGCAGGAGTTCCAAGAATCAACCATGTCATCAAGGCTTTTTTCAGGAGGGCAAAGTAGGTTCTGGGTCCTCTTTAGGATGTCTTCTCTGTTAAAAGGGTGAAAGCGTCTAAAGTGTTCTGGGGAGGGTGCATCTACTGGTAATGTCTTGGAAGATCTAGAACATATTGGCATCTGGAACAGGATCAGGAGATGATCAGACCATGGTACTGAGATTGAATTTAGGTAGGAATTGTGCCAATGAGTAAGAGCTGATTGTGGTGCAAAGATAAGGTCCAGTGTGTTACCTTTTGTATGAGTAGGAGTGTCGACCAACTGAACATAGCCTAGTTCACTGAGAGCATCAATAAAGGCATTGGTGTGGCTGTCTTGAATGGTTGGGAGGTTAAGGTCGCCTAGAACCCAGTTTGGGGTGTGTGGGTTCGTAGAGTTACAGGCAAGATCAATGATTGTGGCTAAATCGTCTGGTGAAGAGGATGGTGCTCTATAAAGTAAATTGATAGTGACCTGCTTATTTGTGATGGTCACAAAGTCAAGGGTCGAAGTGCTGTTTGAAAGGGAGACTATGATAAAATGAGAAAAACAGTTAAGAAAAAACTAAAAGGAGCAGTTGCGAAGGTTAAAGACGTACATCAAGCTTGGGTGTTGTTGAAAAATACTATCTTGGAAGCCCAGACCAGCTGTATTCCACGCTTTAAGAAAAGTGGAAGGAAGTCCAAAAAACTGCCAGCATGGTTTAAAGGTGAGGTCAGAGAGGCTGTTGTTGCCAAAAAAGCATCTTTCAGGAAATGGAAAAAAGAGCCAAACGACGAAACCTGGAAACAGCACAAACACTGGCAAGTCAAATGCAAGGCATTGATAAGGCAGGCAAAGAGAGAATTTGAGAAGAAGCTTGCTGCGGAAGCAAAAATGCGAAATAAAGACCTTTTCAAGTACATTCGTAGCAAAAAACCTGTGAGAGAGTCGGTCCATTAGATGATAAAGGGGTTAAAGGAGCACTAAGAGGCGACAAGGCGATAGCGGAGAGACTGAATGAATTCTTTGCTTCGGTCTTTACTGAGGAAAATGTAGGGATGTTACCCATGACTGAAGTGGTATTTAAAGGTGCAGAAGAATTGAAGGAAATATCGATACATCGGGAAGATGTCTTACAACTATTAGATAAACTGAAGAGTAGCAAATCACCTGGGCCAGATGGTATACATCCAAGGGTGTTGAAAGAACTGAAATATGAGATTGCAGAACTGCTATTAGTAATCTGTGAACTATCATTAAAATCATCTCTAATACCTGAAGATTGGAGGATCGCCAATGTAACACCAATTTTTAAAAAGGGTTCCAGGGGTGATCCGGGAAACTACAGACCGGTGAGCCTGACGTCAGTACTGGGAAAAATGGTAGAAACCATCATAAAGAATAAAATTACTCAGCATGTAGATAGTCACAACGTAATGGGAGACAGCCAACATGGCTTTAGACAAGGAAGATCTTGTCTTACTAATCTGTTTTGTTTTTTTGAAGGAGTGAATAAACAGGTGGACAAAGGTGAGTCGGTTAATATTGTGTATCTGGACTTTCAGAAAGCCTTTGACAAGGTCCCTCATCAGAGACTTTTGGCAAAACTAAAGAGTCATGGGATAGGAGGCAGTGTACTATTGTGGATCAGGAACTGGTTAAAAGATAGAAAGCAGAGGGTAGGGCTAAATGGCCAATTTTCCCAATGGAGAAAGGTGAATAGTGGTGTACCCCAGGGATCTGTGCTGGGTCCGCTGCTTTTTGACATATTCATAAATGACCTGGAAAGTGGAATAACGAGTGAGGTTATCAAATTTGCAGATGACACAAAACTATTTAAAGTTGTTAAAACCCAAGAGGATTGTGAAAAATTGCAAGAGGATCTTGATAAATTGGAAGACTGGGCATCAAAATGGCAGATGAAATTTAATGTGGACAAGTGCAAAGTTATGCACCTAGGGAAGAACAACCCAAACTATGGTTACACGATGCAAGGTTCCACATTAGGAACCACCACCCAGGAAAAAGATTTAGGCGTCATTGTGGATACCATGTTAAAACCCTCGGCCCAGTGTGCAGCGGCGGCCAAGAGAGCAAATAGAATGCTAGGTATCATAAGGAAAGGAATGGAAAATAAAACAAAAGATATTATAATGCCTCTTTATCGTTCCATGGTGAGACCGCACCTTGAATATTGTGTGCAATTCTGGTCGCCGTATCTTAAAAAGGATACTGCAATTTTAGAAAAGGTACAGAGAAGAGCCACCAAAATGGTAAAGGGGATGGACGGATACTCCTATGAAGAAAGGCTAAAAAGGTTAGGGCTCTTTAACCTGGAAAAGAGACGGCTGAGGGGAGATATGATAGAAGTCTATAAATTAATGAACGGAGTGGAACGGGTAAACGTAGATCGATTGTTTACCTTATCAGAATATAGAAAGACTAGGGGACATGCAATGAAGCTACAGGGTAAACTATTTAAGACTAATAAAAGAAAATATTTTTTTACTCAACGTGTAATCAAACTCTGGAATTTGTTACCGGAGGATGTAGTAAAGGCTGTTAGTGTAGCTGGGTTTAAAAAAGGTTTGGACAAGTTCCTGGAGGAAAGGTCCATAAACCATTATTAAGAAGTGACCGAAGATCTCAATGCTTGACCCAGTACAAGCATTGTGGAACTTGTGTCTCTTGGGGAAACTGCTAGGTACATATGACCTAGATTGGCCACTGTTGGAAACAGAATACTGGGCTTGATGGACCTTGGTCTGACCCAGTATGGCATATCTTATGTTCTTATGTTTTGTGTTATGTGCACATATTGCTTCAAGTACCGTGGAGAGATATTCAGTTGTGGCTCCAGGAGGCCTGTAGATGAGGGAGAAGCTTAAGTATTTGTTAGCTATGGTGATTGTGTTGGATTCAGTTGTATTAGTGCTAGAGATTGTTTTAAATCTGTATTCCTTTCTGGCCAGTATTAGCACCCCTCCTCCTCTCTTATGTTCTTTGACACAATTGAAGGCAGAGTAGTCTGTAGAGGTTACTTGGTTTAATATTACCTGGTCAGTCATCCAACCAGGTCTCGGTGATGCAGATTATATCCAGTTTTTTTATCATGGGTGAGGTCTAGGATAGTATTTGGTTTATTCCTATTTGATCTCGCGTTTATTAAGGCACACTTAATTTTATCTGTTAAGATTGGGTTAGTATGTACCCTTTTTGTGGGGTTACTGTGTGTAGTATGTGTGGCATTGTGCGGTCTGTGAGCTGTAGGCTTAGTATGCCTGTGCTCCTTAAGGCTGGAGGAGCCTAGTGCCCATGCAATTTGGTTGGTATATAGGTGGGGCAGGGGGAATTGCTGGTTGGGTCCAATGCCCTGAGAGAAGGTTGCGAATGCATGGAGGAATGTTAGATAGGCAATAAGGTAGTAGGGCGTGGATTGCATTTTTGTGAATTACTGATGTAGGATCTACTTGAGTTGTGTCAAGTTAGTGGTGGGCGTTTGATCCTTATCATGTGTCTTTAACTTGCCTGTTTTCTTTGGTTGGTATCTCCTCCCTCCATGAGACTCAAGTCTAATGATAGGTTCTGTCTTCTGTGCAAAATGTTATTATACAATTAGTGAAGCATAAACAAGCATACAATCAACGGATTAGGGTAGCAATAGGATTAAAAGACTAAGGGCTATGTTTACTAAATCGCGTTAGTGCAGTTCGCGGTAGGAGCCGCGGTAGTGAAAGAAACCCCAAATAAGGACATGGGCGGTACATCGTTACCACTACCGCGCGTTAGCACAATTAACGAGCGCTACCGGGCGCCGTGCCACGTTACTGCGCGTTAAGCATAAGAAGACGTACAGACACAAAGCACTGAAACAGAGCTGTAGCACAATGGTTACGGTACTGACCGCTGTTACGGGCAGCATGGGTTCGAGCCCCCAGTGTGCCTAACACAGAAGGCTATCTCAGGCATCACCCTGTACATTACAGAAGGAAAGAGGAGGCATGCTTTTCGTTACGCTGAGTATTGGTGTCAGAAAAACACCCTCGGAATGTGCCTAGCCACGTACGTTGGTACGTGCGTAGCGACGCGCGTACATTCGTGCGTGGGTACGTGTTTGCTTACGTGCGTGGGTACGTGTGTTTTTACCAGTGTGGGCATCTTATATTACAGACTTTGTAGGGCGTCCTGCACCTATGCATTATGCTAACAGATGTACGTGTGATGGCCTATGGCTTATCAGAGCCTGTGAGCAGGTGCTGGTGTTTCACAGGGTTGGATTGGGCCAGTCACACCCATGATGCACTGCACATGCAAAGCAGCTGTCCACAGATACACACCATGGGGAATGCACCCCCACAGCACCTCGGCCTGGTAGGGGGTACCGACTGTGTGTTGTACTGGCACAGAGCAGCTACACACCGTCACATTGTGCGGGTACTGTGCTCACCCTGAGGGTGCAGTGAGGCGCCCAGCACTAGGTCCACAGCACCGGCCATGGCGCAGGTCCAAAGCAGTGTTACTGTGTGAGATAGGTAGTTTCTGCAGGAACACCTTGGACATCTCTGTCTGTTTCAGTCAGATACAGCCCCCATGCACCACCACCACACCCCTCCCCCAGGGCTGAGGGAGGCAAACAGGGTCTCCTATCAAAAGATCCACAGTCTACCGTGCTGCAACGGTGGCAGTAGAGGGGAACATGAACCCCAGTCCTGCTGGGGAACAGACACCCCACAGGGCAGTCAATGCAGCTCTGTACACAGCCATAACACAATAGCAGACAGACATTAGGCCTGGATATGGTATGCTGCACCCCACCACTATCTGATATTCCCCTGGTGCAAGCCATCAGCCACTGCACCCTGCAAGCCACTCCATCACAACACCTACCAGCTGCAAACAGTCTGCTAGTGCCCAGTGGAGATGCCTGCACCCAGAACTGGGATGTCAGCATACACAGCAGGCAGATACATCACTGACTGGGCCCCAGAAGGAAACCCATATGTATCACATGAGAGAAATACTAGATAGCACTATGGGAGTGCCTAGCCATGCTGTGGTCACTGCACAGTCAGGGTGAGAGTGATCTCTCAGCAGGATATACTGAGGTCACCCTGTCTGTGTAGTTGGTGGCCGGGCACTACAATGTGCCTGTCACTGCCCTATGCCCTGTGCAGATGCACCCTGGCCAGGCCACCCTGTCCGGCCTATACCCATGGTACCTTGCTCCTCATTATGCACATTGGCAGCCCAATACTGGCAACAGTGCTGGCAGTGTGGGCTGTTGAAGGTGTTTGCAGCCACCACACACTGGATAGACAGACAGCCACCCCCACACCTATGCCAGCATTGTGCTACTATAGAGGTGGTCAGCAGCCATACCACCACACCAGTCCTGGGCATAGTACAGGCATGGATATGGTACACAAGACTGTTGGGGGGTCACTCCCCAGGGTTGTGAACACTGTCAGAGACCAGACCTGCAGCACACACCGCAGACATCAGAATGATTGTTATGGTGGAGCTCAATGAGCAAAATGTGCTTATTTTATTTTTATTTATTTTATTTATTTTACAATTCTTATATACCGCACTATTTGCAATCAGCGCGGTTTACATGTAACAAAAAAAACATCCGACAAAATGCATATGTCTGGTCATTACATTGAACAGGGAGTGGGATTTGGAGAACAAGTATCAACTATATAACGTAGGAATTGATATCTGCCAGTTATAAGAGGAAACGTTTGATAGCTGTGTACCATATACCCAGGTGTAGGGTGGCATTGCTAAGGTATGCAACTGCTAGTATTGGGAGATACAGGCAGGGCCCAATGTCTTGCCTCTCCAGCTGGCATTGGCCAATGGGGCCTGTGGGTGGGTGTGTGGGCCCTGTTGGCTGCTGCTTTACGGCAGAGTTCCCCAACTCCAGTCCTGGTGTTCCACACACTGTTCGGGTTTTCATGCTGTCTCTCATAAATATGCATGAGCTACATCTGCATACCATGGGAGTGGTGCATAGCTATGCAGCACAGGCATCTTTATTAGAGGCAGCATGACACCGGAATGTTGTGGGGCCCTCCAGGACTGCATTTGCGGGACTCTGCTATAGGTAATGTGCCTGTTTCTGGTGTCTGTGTTTGGTGTGGTAAAATATAGGCCATGCGTATGGTCTCTGCACTACAGGAGTGTCTTTACTATCACTGTTTAGTGGTGGGTAGAACTATGGGGACTGGGTTGGCAGGAGCCCCAACTGGGATTTGAACCTGTGACCCTCTGGTCTCACAGGCACTGGCTGTGTCTGTTGCACCACACTGTGGCCACGGAGACTGTGCAGTCCCTGGAGTTAGTTAAACCGGCCTGACGAGTCAGAAACCCTGCTCTGCAACAGGTTTACTGTGGCCTCATTTACCTTGTATGCAGACAAGGGTGCACATAAACCACAGAAATGACCTCACAAAAGGGGCACACACCCATAACCAAGCTGGGCAACAATGATATCATTGGGAAACATTACACCACACACCCAGGACAGCTCCTTTACAATGTAATGCTCTTTGCAAGGGTCTGCGGAGCGTAGACCCTTCCACACATCATTTCCTTTTATTTTGGTGCTTTCCAGGGAGTGTTGTTCCTTGTTGCCCATTGCTATCACTGTTGCCCAGCTGAATTCTGCTTTTTAAAATGTTTCTTGTGGTCATTTTTAACGTTTTATGTGCTATTTTGTTCTGTGCACATGTATCACACTGCTCACGTTTTGTGGGTTTCCCCGGTTTTCTGTACATTGCTGACGTAAATGGTTTCTCTTCCCTTTACATGCCTTTAACGACAGGTTTTCATTTGCGTTGGAGGTGAGCTCTGACACTCCGCGCGTTAGTATGAGGGGAGCCTCTCTCCGCCCACTCTCCGCCCATTGACCCCTTCTCTCCGCCCACTCTCCTCCTTCTGCGCTGTTTTAACGCGCCGCGGAGCTTTACGATCGTTAACTACGGTTACCGCGCGTAGTATGACGTTAACGGTCGTTAGCGCGTCGGTACGCGTGTTATACGGCACTTACGGTCGTTAACGTCATACTACGCGCGTTATTCACGTTTAGTAAACATAGCCCTAAGTAACATATGGGTAGCAATAGGATTAAAAGACTAAGTAACATGTTATCTACAGTGGCTAAGCAGTATTTGTTAACTACAGCATGTGTTATTTACAGCACATGTGGTCTACAGTAGGTTAAACATATTACAGTAGGCTAAAAGAATATATATTGTCAGACGGGTGCCTGGGTGAGAATGTTCACAGTCTTGGCAAAGGCATATATCAATATGATTTGCAAGGGATTGTGGGAAATGCAGTCCATTCACACCAGACACAGCCGCTCACAATAATTAGTTGTGCTTGAGTGTAAAGCCAATAAGATATTTATTTATGGGGTTATTTCTCCCAACACAGATATGCTTGGTAGCACATAAAACAGGATACTTGCTTTCAGTGTTAAACTTAGAAAAACAAAATCAGGAAAACAACAGTTGAACTTGTCAGGCAATCAAATCAAAAGAATAAAGACCTGGTTGGTAACAAACTGGTCTTTTCTGTAGGCTCTAGCTAATATTTTCTTAGCAGTGCATCAAACAACAAGCAAAACCCACAAAGAAGGGAAAAACTGTTCTTTTCAGGTTAACTTCTTATATCTTCACACATAGACTCAGAAGTGATTTCCTCAGAGCTCACAAGCAATTAGGTAAGGCTCAATTGCTAGCAGTTACCCAGCTGAAACCCCTTAGCTGGCTTGCTTTCTACTGCGTGGCTCCAATCCTACTCAGGAGCTTTTCTGAGTAGATTAAAGAACAAGTTTGTATTTCTTTGTGATGGTTGTTGTACTTTGTAACAGTAAATTATCAAAGGAGTTTAGACAGAGAGCAATCCATGTATTCACAGCCTGTGTCTATAACCTCTCCCCCTTCTTCAACAATCATGGGTTCAATATCATGGATTGGCACAGAGGAATTTCTCAATGGAGCACTCTCAGGAGAATACTTGTTTCCCTGCTGTCTTTCAAGGGTATAGCTAGGACATAGATCAGTGTTCATACCTGAGCTTCCATTGCTGTTAGAGTTCCTCTCTAAATAGCCTGTCCAGTATGTAGTCCAGTTCTTATGTCCAGCCTTCCAATCCAGATCCCTGGACACTGGATCTCTCTTCACATACCTTCTGGCACGGGTCCTAGGGTCCCTTCCAAGTGCAGCCGTCTCCCTCACAGGTACCGTCTGGAGATTCCTAGCTCTGCAGCACCACTCCTCTGGTTTTCCCCAGTCCAATGGTGTATGCTGGCATTTTGAATGTCTCCCAGTATACGTACTGCTCTGGACTCCTTTAGACCTCCCAAATGCTTTTCTCTTCTTTCTTCCAAAGGGTTTCTTGCCCTCTCTGTCCGTCCGCTCTGGCTTCTGCTTCTGATGATGATCCTCCAGATGATGAAGCTGTCCAAGATCATGAAGATGATTCTGAGGATAATTCTCTGTAGAATAAACTCTACCTTTATTCTGCTTTGATGAGTGCTCCACCCTAGCACAGCGCAGCTGTGCTGAATCTGGCCCTGCCCTTTGAGATGAGTGCTTGGGGATTACCTCATAGCCCTCCTGATTGAACACACGTTTCCCCACTTCAGCTCCTCTAATGGCTGTTGGAAACCTGGTGCATTCTGGGACTGGTAGTCTTTTATGGAAAAATTCTGTTTTCTTATTTCTACCAGAACTGACAGGTTCCTTGTTCAGAGTCACTTCACCTTTTCTATAGCTCCTTCCTGAGCTATGATAAGTTTCCTTATCACAATATTTACAATACATGTACATACATTTATAGCAGGTTATACAGATTATGTTTGCAGTAATAAGTTGTTAGGCATTAGTAAGGCTACAGTCTATAATATGTGCGCCAGCAAGCAGTGATGTAGCAGACGAATGGTGGAGCAGCTGGAGGGGGCTTCACCTGGGTACGCCATGCAGGTAGTGCTACACCTACCTGCCGGCATTGTATAGGTGTAGGAGCTTTCGACTCCCCGAGGTTGTGTTCCTTTCCATTGCTTCGATGAGCGTGATGCCCGCAAGTCCCCTCTGCTAACAGCTGGTTTCCCGCTCCAGGGTTCCAACCAAAGGGCCACGCCAAAGGGCCCTCTGGCGAGGCCCTCCGGCGTGGGCGCATTTGGCGGCGGCTTCTCCTTAAGGCCCCTCCTCCTCCTCTCCCACAGCCCCAATTGGGCTGGAGCCTCTGAGCGGGAGGGGTTCAAGGCTCCTGCTCAGGCGCTCGACCCTGATCGGGGAGCTCTGCACTGGGCCGCGTGTGTGGAGCTTCTCTCCAGTGGCGGCTTCTCCTTAAGGCCCTTCCTCCTCCTCTCCCACAGCCCCCTATTGGGCTGGAGCCTCTGAGTGGGAGGGTTTCAAGGCTCCCGCTCAGGTGCTCGACCCTGATCGGGGAGCTCTGCACCGGACCGCGTGTGTGGAGCTTCTCTCCACCGGCGGCTTTGTATCGATATTTCCTTCAATTCGTCCGCACCTTTAAATACCACTTCAGTCATGGGTAACATCCCTACATCTTCCTCAGTAAAGACCGAAGCAAAGAATTCATTCAGCCTTTCCGCTATCGCCTTGTTGCCTCTTAGTGCCCCTTTAACCCCTCTATCATCTAATGAACCAATTGACTCTCTCATAGTTTTTTTGCTACGAATGTACTTGAAAAAGTCTTTATTACGCATTTTTGCTTCCACAGCAAGCTTCTTCTCAAATTCTCCCTTTACCTGCCTTATCAATGCCTTGCATTTAACTTGCCAGTGCTTGTGCTGTTTCCAGGTTTCGTCGTTTGGCTCTTTTTTCCATTTCCTAAAAGATGCTTTTTTGGCAACAACAGCCTCTCTGACCTCACCTTTAAACCATGCAGGCAGTTTTTTGGACTTCCTTCCACTTTTCTTAAAGCATGGAATACAGCTGGTCTGGGCTTCCAAGATAGTATTTTTCAACACCCCCCAAGCTTGATTTATTTATTTTTACTTATTTATGTTTCTTTTATACCGCGCTATTTGAGATCAGTGCGGTTTACAAGTAACGCATTTGTCCAGTGTAGGTAGGGCCACAATGGACTTACAGTAAACAGGTTCTTTATACAGGGTTAAACAGGATAACTATATACATTTTGGCTGTAGCAGGCTGTTATGAGCTGCTCAGAATTGCTTACATGTTAGTCTTGATGTACGTCTTTAACCTTTTCAACTGCTCCTTTTAGTTTTTTCTTAACTATTTTCCTCATTTTATCATAGTCTCCCTTTCGAAAATTATAAGGTAGTACTGTGGATTTCCTTACTATCCCTCCTCCACTAATTAAATCAAATGCAATCATGCTATGATCACTATTGCCAAGTGGCCCCAACACCCTTATCTCTTGCACCAGATCTGGTGTTCCACTAAGGACTAGGTCCAATATGGCTTCCCCTCTGGTCGGTTCATGAACCAGCTGCTCCAAGAAGCAGTCATTTATTTCATCTAGGAACTTTATCTCCCTAGCATGTCCTGCCGTGACACTGACCCAGTCGATACTGGGCGAATTGAAATGTATTTATTTATTTATTTAGCTGTATTTATATCCCGCTTTTCACCGGGTCAAAGCGGTCAATTGGGGGATACATTTAACACGAGGGGATATGAGACACATACACTAATACTTACAGGGAACATGGGCAATGGAGGGTTAAGTGGCTTGCCCAAGACCACAAGGAGTGCCTATAGGACTAGAAATCCCAGTCCCTCCGGCCTGAGATTGCTGTCCCCAGGTGGGACTTGAACCCCCGGCCCTGCGGCCTGAAGTACCTTGTCGTAACCACTAGACCACTCCTCCCTCCACCCATTATTATTACTGTGCAGTAACATTTGTTAGCTTCCTTGATTTCTTTGAGCATTTCATCATCCATTTGTTCATTCTGGCCAGGCGGTCGATAGTACACCCCCACTGCCATTGCCTTCCCCTTTTTACATGGAATTTCAATCCATAGAGATTCTACAGAAAATGTTGTTTCCTGCAAAATTTTAATCCTTTCTGGCGCAATGCCCATGGAAAGGGCCCAAAAGAGCTACTATGGCTCTTAATGAGAGGCTTGTGGGGGCAGCGGGTAGCACAGGCCAAAATGTCATAGCTCATGGTGGCTTCATACAGTGTACCCAGGTTATGGACATTCCTTGACCTGATATAACAGACTGCCATTGTGGGAATTGAACTCATGGTCCTCCAAGCACAGTATTGAGATTCTCACACCTGAGCCACCATGGGGAAATCTCACTGACACTGTAACTGCTGCCTGAAATCCCCATGGTCCTACATGCACAGGCTTGGAAAAACAAAATGTAGGCAGTGCTATGTTGAGGTGTCACGTTGCCCAGTTCCAAGGGTCAGAGGTTGTGGCACCTCAGCCATGCAATTAGAGATGACATGCAGTATTGTATGTGTAGTTCCATATGTGCTGCACATGCCATATACCAACTGTCAGATATCCTGGCCTGTCTGAAATTCCCACCCATGGTACTGTGAATAGGTTCTTAACAGGATAGCACCCCATGCTTGCAGACTAATCTGCAATAGAGTAGATACCCAGGAAGGTGTAGATAACATGAGGAGGGATCTAGCAAAGCTTGAAGAACAGTCTTGAATTTGGCAGCTGAGATTTAATGTTAAAAAATACAAGGTCATGCATTTGGGCTGCAGCAATCCAAGGGAGCGATATAGTATAGGGGGTGAAGTACTTTTGTCCATTAAAGAAGAACGGGACCTAGGCATGATTGTGTCTGATTATCTTAAAGTAGCTAAACAGGTAGAAAAGGCGATGGCAAAAGCTAGAAGGATGCTTGAGTGCATAGGGAAAGGAATGTCCAGCAGAAGAAAGGAAGTGATAGTGCCTCTGTATAAGTCTTTGGTGTGACCTCATTTGGAGTATCATGTGCAATTCTGGAGACCGCATCTTCAAAAGGATACAGACAGGCTGGAGTCTGTACAGAGGGTGGTTACTAAAATGGTTAGTGGTCTTCATTATAAAGCATATGAGGACAGACTTAAGGATAGTAATATTTACACCTTAGAGGAAAAGCGGGATAGAGGTGATATGATTGAGAAGTTTAAATACCTCTGTAGCATAAATGCATAGGAGGAGAGCCTCTTTCAATTGAAAGCAAGCTCAGCTATGAAGGGACATGGGATAAGGGTGAAAGGGGATAGATTCAGGAGTGATATGTGGAAATATTTCTTTACAGAAAGAGTGGTGGATCTGTGGAATAGACTCCCAGTGGAGGTGGTAGAGATGAGGACAGTATCTGAATTTAAAGAAGCATGGGACAAACACAGAGGATCTCTAAAGGAAGAAAGGGGACTGTTGTAGTGGTTGATATGGAAGGACAGACTAGATAAACCATGTGGTCTTTTTCTGTCGTCATGTTTCTATATTTCTGTGACATGGCTTGAGCTCTCTCATTCCAGACGGAGTCAGAGGAGGACCCACGCACGAGGAGCTCGAGATCCTACAATATGAATCTCCTCCTAAGGAGACTCTCTTGGTTCCAGTTCCACCCATCCTTGAGAGATTGCTTCTACGGATGTGAGAGTCCCCGGCCTTGATGCTGGTAGTCAATCAGTGCCTGGATACCATCTATCGCATCTGGAAAGGTCCCGGGTTCCATAAGCCACAACTCCCCCACAACTCGATGGTAGTTGAGTCCTCCATGCAAAAACTGAAGAGTCAAAAGACCTTGCAGGGCGCCATGTTCGGGTGCTGAATACAGGCATATGAATTGTACATTGGAATGTACCTTAAGTGCCTGATATAGGAACTCTCAGGGTTCTCAGTGGGTCTCGCCAGGGAACCTCTGCAAAAGTTCCAGTCTCTGGCAGCAGGTATCCGGGACTGTTCCAAATTCCTCTCTTGGACCGCCTATGATGGGTTTGAGTCTGTGGCCATGGTTGCAGCCACTGGCATTGGCACCCGGTGCCAAGTATGGCTATAGACCTCAGACATGGAGCAGTGGGTACAGGAAAAGCTCCTGGATGTCCCCTGTAATGGTGAGACCTATTCGGGAAACTGATGTTTGATAAGGCTATGGAGATCGAGGCCAAGGTAATGACCCGGCAGAGGCTGTCCAAAAAGACCTTTACTGTCCCAAGGAAGAAATCCTTGGGGAAATCTAAAGCTGTCAAAACAGTCACAGCCACCATACCAGAACCTTCCCAGTCTCCCCAGCACCAGAATACATTCATTAAGCTCTCACCTCCATCCATGGAAAGCATTGAAAACATTATTGCCACCATCAACACCACCACTGCACCAAATGACCCATGCCCAGCATGCTGGATCAGATCAATGCAATCGGAACTCAGCCGAATCATAGCTGAGATCGCAAATCTGTCCTTCTCAACAGGAATATTCACACCTGCTCTCAAGCAGACATCCATTCGACCACTGCTAAAGAACATCCAGCTGGATCCAAGGAAGGAGGAGTCTTACCGGCCGATCTCCAGTATCCCACTACTAGCTAAAATTCTCGAGAAGGTGACTCAGAGACAGATCCAGCAACATATTGACACCTCATCCCCCCTAGACCCCAGCCAACATGGATTTAGGGAAGCTCACGGAGTTGAAACACTCCTGACCTCCCTAACCAGCACACTTATCAGTGAGATGGCCAACATAAAAAGGGGTGTTGCGCTAATCTTCCTTGACATTGCCGCCGCGTTTGATTCAGCCAACCATGACCAACTCCTAACTCGACTCCATGATAATGGAATCCAGGGTCTTGCATGGGATTGGTGTAAATCCTACTTAGAAGACCGATGGCAACAAGTTCGGATCAGCTCCAACTCATCTGAACCTTTCCAGCAAAAGCAAGGGGTACCCCAAGACTCCTCCCTATCTGCGCTGCTCTTTAACATATACATGAAGCCGATTTATGAAATCATCCGCTCCTTCGGTATATCCTGCCTCCTCTATGCAGACGATGTGCTGATGTTCACACCTATCAATGTCACACTTCCTGATTATACAGCCTTAGTTGATTGCTTCAACGCAATAACAGATTGGCTTCTCAATCAGAATCTTCGATTAAATTTCAAAAAAACCAAGGTCCTAATCATCACAAAATACAAAAGCTTTTCTCCCCCTTCGACACTAAAAGTAAGAGACGCAGAGCTTCCAATCAAGCCTACCATACGCTACCTGGGGGTGACATTAGATCAGCAGCTAGACTTCACAACACACATAAGCCGCACTGTAAAGGCCATCTACTACAAGATCAAGACCCATGTTGGAGCCAGAGAACTTCCGCACAATATTCCAAGCGCTAGTTACACCCCATTTCGACTACGCAAACATCATACTCCACGGCCTCCCCAAGAATACCCTAAACCCGCTACAATTAGCTATGAATGCCGCTGCCTGCGTCCTGTGCGGAGCTTCAAGGAGAGACCACATAACCCCCATCCTAAGAGAACTACACTAGCTTCCAATAAGTTGCAGGATCTCATACAAAGCCCTCCTCATTACTTTCAAATCCATTAATAAAATATCTCCCTCCTCAATTTCAGACCTACTCACTCACACCCCAACAATAGATCTAGGAGATCATTAGCCTCCAATATGCTAATTATTCCGAGGGAAACCATAAAATGTGCACAATCAACTAATAATAGGGCATACGCGTTCTATGCCCCCAGATGCTGGAGCAACCTACCCCCCAGCATCAGATCGATCAGTGACCTCAGACAATTCAGAAAAGCCCTCAAGCACCATTTGTTTTTGATGCACTTCTCACAACCAGACAATGCTTCACCTCCTACCTCCTCACAACCCAATCCCTTAATATAAATTACAAAATATGTAATTTATATAACATTTTATACAGACCAGACGGTATTTGTAATCAAGCAGTTGTATTGCTTCAGAGGTACATTATTGTAAATAGAATACCAACATACATCTTTCTCTGCTTAAAATGTACATAGTTTCCCCAGTTCAATTCCATGTTACTTTCCTTGTTATATTTATTTTATTTATTTATCTATTTCTTCTATACTGCCCCTTCCAGAGATCAGGGGCGGTTTACATGGAACAATTTAACAGTTTTGTATACGTTCGTATAACATTACATTGAACAAAACATTTTTTACTTTTTACATATAACAGAGCGTTAAACTGTTAAAACTATTTACAAGGTGTATACTTTTGTATACTTCTGTATCGTTATATTGATCAGAAGTTTCTAACTTTTTACAGGGAATAGGCAACGAACTGCCATTGCTATTTACAGATGTTATTTACAAAAATATTTATTTACAGATGTTATATGTAAACTCAGGTCAGATCTGATCATGACCTAGAGTCAAATTGTTAACTGTAAACCGCACTGATAATAAAGAGGGCGGTATAGAAAAGCTGTTAAATAAATAAATAAATAAATTAATTAATTAATTTAAAAAAGCCCTTTTTCCCCGAGGAAAAAGGACTACTCGCAGGCTGGCCACTACCAGCCTTACTCGGGGCAGCCTCACCAGGCCTCACAGCCAAAAAGCCAGGGACATGGGCCTAGGAAACCTAAGGCTCCAAAGCCCCAAACACTGGCTCCTACCCAACCTGGGGGAAGATTTTGACTCCCTGAGCTGGGCTGGGCTGGGCCCCCCCTCCAGGGGGTCAACTGGCCTCTTTCACACACAGATGGGCCAGCATCACCACAGACCAGTGGGTTCTGTGGGTGGTGCAGGAGTGGTATTTCCTCCATCTGCAGCAGAACCCTCAAGACTTCTTCCTAGGAGAGCCACCAAAGCCCCTCCTCTGTCAGGCTTTGCTCACCACAGAACTCGCAGGCTTGCTGAGGGACAAAGCGGTGGAACCAGTACCCCATCATCTCTGGGGAAAGGGGTACTACTCAAGGTATTTTCTTGTCCCAAAAAGAAAAGGGGGCTCCGGCCCATCCCGGACCTGCGCAACTTGAACAAATTCCTGCTGAAGGAAAAGTTCAAGATGCTTTCCCATGGGACACTGCTGCCCTACCTCCACCAGGGAGACAGGCTCTGTTCCTTGGATCTCAAGGATGCTTACACCAACATCCTGATCCACCCCTCCCACAGGCATTATCTGAGATTCGTGGTGGGGGGCAGCACTACCAGTACAGAGTGTTACTGTTCGGCCTTGCCTCCTCTACAAGGGTCTTTACAAAATGCCTGGTGGTCATAGCCGCCCATGTGCACCTCCAAGGGGCCCATGTCTTCCCTACCTGGATGATTGGCTCACCAGAGGCAGCACACCTCTCGAGGCCAGGTGAGCCACAAGGCTCTCTATTCACACCCTGCAGAAGCTGTGCTTCATCAGCAACTACCCCGTCCAGCCTCTCCCCAGCCCAGCTGGACACTGGAATTCATAGGGGCCCAACTGGACACTCTGCGGGTCAGGGCTTTCCTCCCTGTAGAGAGAGCCTACTGTCTGATGCAGCTGGCAAGGGACATGCGGAGCTCCAGTTCAGTGCTGGCTCACCTACTCCTCTGCCTGCTAGGCCATATGGCCTCAACAGTTCACGTTACGCCTCTGGCCCGCCTGCATATGTGGGCAGCCCAGTGGTGTCTCCATTCCCAGTCCCTATATCACCTCAAGGCGGGGATACCCTTCAAGGCACCAACCCCTTAGAGGATCCTGACCACAGACACCTCCCTTGTAGGCTGGAGCACATATTGCGAGGGCCAGTGCACCCAGGGTACCTGGTCCCCGGAGGAATCCTTCATGCAAATCAATCTCCTTGAGCTCAGGGACATATTTCTGGACCTACAGGCCTTCTGCCACCTCCTGAGTGACCTCCCGGTCCTCATACAGACAGACAATCAGGTTGTCATGTTCTATGTGAACAAGCAGGGGGGGGGGGGCACAGGCTCCTACTCTCTCTGTCAGGAGGCAGTGGCCCTACACTCTTTTGTAATGCGCAACCATATCCTTCTGAAGGCAGTGTACTTACTGGGCCGCGACACCTGCCTGGCAAACAACCTCAGCTGGGTACTTTGGCCTCACAAGTGGCACCTACACCCAAAAGTGACCCAGAGGCTTTTCCGCCTCTGGGGGGAACCCTGGCTGGATCTGTTTGCCTCTCCAGACAACTCACAGCTGCCCAAATTCTGCTCTCTTCAGCCACACCATAGGAGGGTGTCGGCGGATGCCTTCCTGATCTCCTGGTCATAGGGGCCTGCTTTACACATTCCCACTGACACTTCTGATAGCCAAGTGCCTTTTCAAGATCCAGAGCGAGCACACCTCAGTAATCCTGATTGCGCCCAGGTGGCCCAGGCAGTCCTCGTTCCCCCTGCTGCTCTCTCTGTCGGTGGCAACCCCAGTACCACTGGGCTGGGACCCAGACCTCCTGTCCCAGGAGGGGGGGGCTCCCTGCTACACACCCTCACATCCCTGACAGGTGAGGTTGACGAAATACTCCTGGCCTCCCAGAAGCCTTCCACAGAAAAGCTTTTGCCTTCAAGTGGAGGAGATTCTCCGTCTGGTGTGCAGAGAGAAATGAGAACCCATACTCCTGTCAGGTAAAGCTCATGCTGCAGTACTTACTGCACCTCTCACACTCGGGCTTGAAATCTAACTCGGTGCGGGTGCATCTCAGCGCAATCGTGGCTAACCATCACCCTATAGAGGGAAAGCTCCTCTCAGGCCAGTCTTCAGTCTCCAGGTTCCTCAGGGGCCTGCTGCTATCCAAGCTCCCTCTCCACCTTCTGGCAGCAGAATGGGACCTTAATGTGGTGTTCTTCCAGCTCACTAGGCCACCATTTGAGCCTTTGGCCACCTGCCACCTGAGACACCTCTCCTGGAAGGTGGCTTTCTTGGTGGCGTTGACATCTGCTCACAGAGTAAGCGAGCTGCAGGCCCTGGTGGTGAACCTGCCCTATACCAGATTCTGTACGAACAGGGTGGTGCTTCGCATGCACCCCAAATTCCTCCCAAAAGTGGCATCCGCTTTTCACTTCAATCAGGAGGTAGTTCTCCACATCTTCTTCCCACAGCCGCACGCCGGCAGGGAAGAGGTCGTCCTGCATACCCTGGATTGCAAGAGGGCTCTGTCCTTTTAATTACAGAGGACCAAGGCCCATTGGAAAGCTCCTCAATTTTTTATCCCCTATGACCCCAGCAGGCCTGGGCTACCTGTGACTAAGCGAACATTGTCTACCTGGGTGGCGGACTGCATTGCCCTCGTTTATGAATGAGCTGGCCTCTCTGTGGAGTGCCGGATCACTGCTCATCGCGTGAGGGCTATGTACACATCAGTGGCCAACCTACGCACAGTGCAGGTGGAAAAAATCTGTAAGGCTGCCACATGATCTTCAGTCCATACGTTCGCAGCCTACTAATGACTTGAGAGCGAGTCCTGCAGGGACAGTGCCTTTGGCCAGGCAGTGATCAGAAGCATTCTCGGTGTATAGGCAATTCCTGCCCTCCAACCTTTCACTGTTCAAGTTACCGGAGTTATGGTAATGCTGGATGCTTGGATCTGCAGGGTCTCTTGGTAGGGTCTCACCTTCTGCAACTCATGATTCCCCTTGGGTCACCACTGCTGCTGTCGTTGTTCGGGCTTGGCAGCCTGGAGCTAAGGAGTCCCATGTGTGAGGACTGGCTTCCTGCTTGTTCCTGGAGAAAGCGTAGGTACTTACCTATAACAGGGGTTCTCCAGGGACAGCAGGAATCAATCCTCACAACCCTCCCTCCTCCCCTTGGAGTTGCCTCCTTTGCCTTTTTGTCATTTTGCCTAAGCTATGTCATCTGACTGAGCAAGATGCACCCTTGGGATGGAAGGGGACCATGCATGTGTGGTAGCATTCCCAAAGGCTTTCTGTAAAGGCTGGGGAAATGCTCTGCGCAGGCTCCATTGGCACCGATGTCACCCATGTGTAAAGACTGATTCCTGCTGTCCCAGGAGAACAGGTGCGCAACTACAGGTGCGCAACTAGGCTATTTCTGATATTACTCCTGAGTCTATCCCCATTCACACTCATCCTATGTCCCATCGTAGCAAAGTTTGCTTTCAATCAAAAGAGGCTCTCCTCCTGTACATTTATGCCATGGAAGTATTTAAACGTCTCAATCATATCGCTCCCTATCCCGCCTTTCTTCTAAAGTATAAATATTAAGATCCTTAAGTCTGTCCTCATATGCTTTATAATGAAGACCACTAACCATTTTAGTAGCCATCCACAGTATCAACTCCATCCTGTTTATATCCTTTTGAAGGTGCGGTCTCCAGAATTGCACACAATACTCCAAATGAGGTCTCACCAAAGAGATATACAGAGGCATGATCACCTCCTTTCTTCTGCTCCCCATTCCTCTTCCTATGCACCCAAGCATCCTTCTAGCTTCCACTATGGCCTTTTCTACCTGTTTAGCTACTTTAAGATCATCAGACACAATCACACCTAGGTCCTGTTCTTCTTTTGTGGACAGAAGCACTTCACCCCCTATACTATATCGCTCCCTTGGATTGCTGCAGCCCAAATGCATGACCTTGCATTTTTTATCATTAAATCCCAGCTGCCAAATTCTACACCATTCTTCAAGCTTAGCTAGATCCCTCCTCATGTTATCTACACCTTTCTGGGTGTCTACTCTATTGCAGATTTTGGTATCATCCCCAAAGAAGCAAACCTTACCCAACAGTCCTTCTACAATATCACTTATAAAGATGTTAAAGAGAATCGGACCAAGGACAGATCCCTGGGGCACTTCACTGGTAACCACCTCCTCCTCAGAGTAAGCTCCATTTACCTGTACCCTTTGTCACCTCCCACTCAACCAATTTCTAACCCAAGCAGTAACTTTAGGGTCAACCTCTAGGGTGCTCAGTTTGTTTATAAGTCACCTGTGTGGAATAGTGTCACAGGCTTTACTGAAATATAAATACACCTCATCTAGGGCTCTCCCTCGGTCCAACTCCCCTGTCGCCCAGTCAAAGAAATCAATCACATTTGTCTGACAAGACCTGCCTCTGATGAATCCATGCTGCCTCGGATCCAGTAATCCATTGGACTCCAGAAATCTCATTATTTTCTCTTTCAAGAGCGCTTCCAATAATTTACTCACCACTGAGGTTAAACTAACCAGTCTGTAGTTTTCAACCACATCGTTACTTCTGCTTTTGTGTAAAGGGATCACGGGTGCCTCTCTCCATCCCTCTGACACCACTCCCAACTCCGACAAGGCATTGAAAAGGTCAGTCAGAGGAGCTGCTAGAATGCCCCCAAGTTCCCTCAGTATTCTGGGGTGTATGCCATCTGGTTCATTTTGTCTAATTTACGTTTAGCTAGTTCCTCACGAACACAGTCTTCTGAAAATTGTTCAAGATGCCCTCGCTTCTGTTCCTGTTTGTGGGTGTTTTCTGAGGTCCTGCTCCTGGTTCTTCATCTGTGAACACAGAATAAAATTATTTATTAAGCAATTCCTCTTTATCTTTATCAGCTTGTACATATTCCTCACCTTCACCCTTGAGTCTGACAATACCACTTTTGCCCTTCTTCTTTTCACTTACATATCTGAAAAATGTCTTATCCTCATATTTTATTGCATTGGCTATTTCCTCCTCTTTTTGAATCTTTGCTTTCCTGACTACTTTGCTAGCTTCTCTAAATTTTTCCAAATATAGATGCCTGTCTTCTCTCTCTGTGATCTCTTGTATTTCATGAAGGCCTCCCTCTTTTTCTTCACCTTTTTAGCTACTTCTTTTGAAAAGCATAGTGGTCTCCTTTTCCTTTTCCTTTATTTACCATATTAACAAAAAGGATGGTTACCCTCAAAATATCCCCTTTCAATTTTGCCCACTGTTTTTCTACATCCCCCAGCTGTTCCTATCCTGCTAACAACTCCTTGAGATATTGGCCCATCTTGGCAAAGTTGGTTTTCCTAAAGTCTAAGACCCTCACTTTTGAATGTATTTTAGCAGCCCTAGTCCTAATACTGAACCACACCATCTGGTGAACACTGGATGCAAAATAATCTCCCACTATAACATCAGAAACTTTTTCACCATTGGTTTAAGCACCAAGTCAAGTATGGCCCCTTCATGTTTGGATTCTATTACTAGTTGCTTGAATAGTTCTCCCTGTAGAGATTCCAGGATCTCCTTACTTCTAGATGATACTACAGCAGG
The DNA here is from genome assembly GCA_033557465.1 of Ichthyophis bannanicus. Taxonomy (NCBI): domain Eukaryota; kingdom Metazoa; phylum Chordata; class Amphibia; order Gymnophiona; family Ichthyophiidae; genus Ichthyophis; species Ichthyophis bannanicus. Next base: position 19,074,163 of record CM066049.1, on the reverse strand, counting down.
GATGTGCCAATCAACATCTGGCATATTGAAATCCCCCATCAGTAGCACTTCCCCTTTCCTGGCAATGCTGCATATGTCTTCAATTAACTCTCCGTCCACCTCTTCTCTCTGTGAGGGAGGTCTGTATGTCATGCCATTCCTACTCTTCAGTTTATCAAATAGTTGTAAAACATCTTCCCATTGTATCGATATTTCTTTCAATTCTTCCACAGTATCACCTTTAAATACCATTTCAGTCATGGGTAACATCCCTACATCTTCCTCAGTAAAGACAAAAGCAAAGAATTCATTCAGTCTCTCCGCTATGGCCTTGTCACCTCTTAGTGCCCCTTTTACCCCTCTATCATCTAATGGTCCAACTGACTGTCTCACAGGTTTTTTGCTATGAATGTACTTGAAAAAATCTTTATTACGCATTTTGGCTTCCACAGCAAGCTTCTTCTCAAATTCTCTTTGCCTTCTTTATCAATGCTTTACATTTAACTTGCCAGTGATTGTGCTGTTTCCAGTTTTTGTCATTTGGCTCTTTTTTCCATTTCCCCCAAGATGGGACAGTACCTCAAAGATTCATTAGTGGGATGGGAACAGCTAGGGGGTTGTAGAAAAACTGTGAGCAAAACTGAAAGGGCATATTTTAAGGGCAACAAACCTTTTTGTTAGAAAGGTAAATAATTATAAAAGAAAAAGGAGGCTGCTATGCTTCTCAAAATAAGTAGCTAAAAGGATAAAGAAAATGCACAGGAGGTTCTCTTTCAGTTGAAGGCAAGCTCTGCTATGAGGGAACATAGGATGAGAGTGAAAGGGGATAGATTCAAGAGTAATATGCGGAAATATTTCTTTATGGAAAATGTAGTAGATGCGTGGAATAGTCTCCCAGTGGAGGTGATGGACACAAGGACAGTATCTGAATTCACAAAAGCACAGAGGATCTCAAAAGTTAGAAAGGGGACTACTTAAGTTGATATGGAAGGCAGACTAGATAGGCCATGTGGCCTTTTTCTGCCATCTTGTTTCTGCGTTTCTATGTTTCTAGCCTAGCACAAAACAAGACAATTCGTACAAGTGCAACCATCAACCTTTAGTTGAAGAATAAATCAAAAAATGCAGACTGCGATGGTTTGGCCACATTTGCAGAATGAACACCAGTTGGCTGCGATACAAGTCCTCTGGCGAAAGTGAACTGTCAACTGGATGTTTCAGTGAGCAGCACTGAAGAAAACATGGCTCAAACACATCGAGGAAGACCTAAGGAACCAGCGACTTACCTTCAATGAGGCCAGAAGTATTACTACCGATCGCCAAGGTTAGAAGCGCATTGTGAACAACACACAGAATCCAGTGGCATCTATAGAAGCGTATTGGTTGAGAGGAGGACCTGCTCCCAAAATGCCAGCTAAGGATTAAAGAAGAAGAAGCAGCATGCTAGGTCTGTTTTGTCCCTCATGGGTTCACCAAATGCCATGTATGTTATGCAGGACATATATCATGTTCAAATCAATGTTAATGCAGACCTGCTGACTCCCACCCAAGAAGTATATTTGCAGGTGCATAGCGCAGATATCTTTATGCACATAGATCCAGCTAGGTCAGATGCAGCACACTAATGGTGGAAAGCATTTTCCCAGGGGCTATAGGGATGTTGGGGAGCTGTGGTTGAAGGAGTTGTTTAGAGGGTAAATTCTGATGGGCGAAAGGATGAGACACAATAGCAACCTTTAACACCACCCAGTTACTGATACAGATCTCTGTGCTGTAGCAGTACAACAGTGCTACCAATGATTAAAGTGCAATGGCAGCTATCAGGAATGCTGACAGAACGAGGATGTCTGTAGTAACATAGAAACTTAGAAACATGACGACAGAAAAAGACCACATGGCCTATCTAGTCTGTCCTTCCATAACAACTACAACAGTCCACTTTTTACCTTTACAGATCCTCTGTGTTTGTCCCATGCTTTTTTGAATTCAGTTACTGTCCTCATCTCTACCACCTCCACTGGGAGACTATTCCATGGATCCACTACTCTTTCCGTAAAGAAATATTTCCGCATATCACTCCTGAATCTATCTCCCTTCACCCTCATCCCATGTCCCCTCGTAGCAGAACTTGCTTTCAATTGAAAGAGGCTCTCTCCCTGAACATTTATGCCATGGAGGTATTTAAACATCTCAATCATATCACCTCTATCCCGCCTTTCCTCTAAGGTGTACATATTAAGATCCTTCAGTCTGTCCTCATATGCTTTATAATGAAGACCACTAATCATTTTAGTAGCCACCCTCTGCACCGACTCCATCCTGTTCACATCCTTTTGAAGGTGCGGTCTCCAGAATTGCACACTATACTCCAAATGAGGTCACACCAAAGACTTATACAGAGGCATTATCACCTCCTTTTTTCTGCTAGCCTTTCCTCTCCGTATGCACCCAAGCATCCTTCTAGCTTTTGCCGTCGCCTTTTCTACCTGTTTAGCTACTTTAAGATCATCAGACACAACCATGCCTAGGTCTCGCTCTTCTTTAGTGGACAAAAGTACTTCACCCCCTATACTATATTGCTCCCTTGGATTGCTGCAGCCCAAATGCATGACCTTACATTTTTTAACATTAAATCCCAGCTGCCAAATTCTAGACCATTCTTCAAGCTTAGCTAGATCCCTCCTCATGTTATCTACCCCTTCCGGGTGTCTACTTTATTGCAGATTTTGGTATCATCCACAAAGAGGCAAACCTTACCTGAAAGCCCTTCCGCTATATCACTAACAAAGATGTTAAAAAGAATCGGACCAAGGACAGATCCCTGGAGCTCACCACTGATAACATCCTTCTCCTCAGAGTGAGCTCCATTTACTTGTACTCTTTGTCGCCTCCCACCCAACCAATTTCTAACCCAAGCAGTAACTTTAGGGTCCATCCCTAGGGTGCTCAGTTTGTTTATAAGTCACCTGTGAGGAACAGTGTCAAAGGCTTTACTGAAATCTAAATACACCACATCTAGGGCTCTCCCTCGGTCCAACTCCCTGGTCACCCAGTCAAAGAAATCAATCAGATTTGTCTGACAAGACCTGCCTCTGGTGAATCCATGCTGCTTCGGATCCTGTAATCCGCTGGACTCCAGAAACCTCACTATTTTCTCTTTCAGCAGCGTTTCCAATAATTTACTCACCACTGAAATTAAACTAACCAGCCTGTAGTTTTCAACCATATCCTTACTTCCGCTTTTGTGTAAAGGCACCACATGAGCCTCTCTCCAGTCCTTTGGCACCACTCCCGACTCCAACGAGGCATTGAAAAGGTCAGTCAGTGGAGCTGCTAGAACGTCCCCAAGTTCCCTCAGTATTCTCGGGTGTATCCCATCCGGTCCCATCGCTTTGTCTACTTTAAGTTGAGATAGTTTCTCACGAACACAGTCTTTTGAAAATTGTTCAAGATGTCCTTTGCTTCTGTTCCTATTTGTGGGTGTTTTCTGTCAACAGCAAAACCAGTCACCTGTGGAGTGGGTACCCTGCTGGGAATTGATCCCAGATCCTCTGGGCCAATTGTAGCATTATAGGGTAAGGTAGCACATGGTGGGGCTAGACATCCACTGGGAGGAGGGCCTTGGGCCTGTATTGCAACAGACCAGGATGTGGTATAGGTGGACAATGTGAGACACAGTGTTTGTGCAAGACGTATACCACAGATGCCCATATGCATGGACTGAGAGGCACCCAGAGCTACACAGGTGATGAGCACTTGGGTGGTGGCATGACACTTTCCTGCTGAATGTCTAATATGTTATGTTTACATGTGGCTATGTTTACATGTGGCTGCAGCATATATGTAGGAAAGGCTACGCCCAATACCCATGTCAGGTCACCATACAGAAGTGATGTTGGGTTAGGCAGGGTATAGCAGCTATTAACTGAGATAATGCACCTAGCTGGTGTGGGGCCTATACATGCATTAATGGTAACAGGATGGGCCCAGTAAGGGAAAACGCACCATAGGACACACATATATGGTGCACTGGGTCACATTAGCCTCCAGGAGCACATATCCATTTGTTCCCAACACAGACATAGTGCCAGATCCATGCAGTGGAATAGTATGGGACAACCATACTTGGCCACCTAGGCAACCCTGAGAGATCATTCAGCATGTTTGGCGAGGTTCCTTTCACATGGCAGCATTTGTTGGGGGCATATTTGCAGCAGAGAGAGGAGCCCATGTGTGGATATGTTGCTGCCCCATGGATTGTGCATACACATTTGCCATTGTGTGTGTCAGTCTGTCTGCTGTGTCCATCTCCTGCAAGCCCTATGGTACACTCATGTTATTGTCCACTATGCCTCTCTTTACAGGATGCAGAGGAGGGGCTGAGGGAAACAGCCAGGCAGCCTACCCAGCACAGCCAGACACACTCACCACCAGCAGGAGGGATGGGGATAGTAAGGGGAGTGTAGGGGCTAGGCCCTGAGCCTCTGGGACAGCATAGTCCCTAACCATGTTCAAAGATTGTTAGTACATTATATTAATAAAGGCCTTTTATTGTACTTCACTGTGTTGTCATTGCCTCCTGCAACATAGGCAGGTGTCTGGCACATTGTGGTGGTGGATATTGGTTTGCACTGTACATGTTGGGGCCTGTGGCATATGCTGGGCCAGTTTTGGCGCCAGAATGTGCACACATAATATATTGAGGGCACAGGCCAAGGTGGTGGCCAAGCCATCAGCCTATTGGCAGCAAGTCTGAGGCATACCATGTAGTGCAGGTTGGGAAAGTTTTGGTATGGAGTATGCAGTATGCCAGGGTGCAGGTGAAGTCTGGTGAGATGTCAGTTTGCTGATGGGACTTGCACATGTGGGCGAGTGTGTTGTTGCACACATACCTGGGTGTGGATGTAGTGCAATACAGGTGAGAGCATGGACAGTGTCAGGCTCCAGGTTACATGCATGCCTATGTATGCAGTGTAGTACCATTGTGGGACATCTAAGGAATGGGTAATGGGATGGAAGAGAGCACACAGCATGGGGGAGGGGGCACATGGGTGTTCATGTAGGTTGCATGGGCTCCTGATGCTATGGTGCAGACTAGCCAGTGATCAAAAGAGGCTCTCCTCCTGTGCAAGACAACCGGTATGCAAACCGGACAAAAGAAAGGAATTTAAGAACTTTTTCTGGGAGAGTAGAAGACCACGTCTGTTGGGCTCCGCGGAAAAAAGGAGACTGAGCAAGATGGCACCCTTGGGCGGGAAAGGGACAAACATGCGTGGTAGCATTCCCAAAGGCTTTCTGGTGAAAGCTGGGGAAATGTTCCACGTGGGCTCCATTGGCACCGATGTCATCCATGTGTGAGGACGGACTTCCTGCTTGTTCCTGGAGAAATTTGTTTACGGAAAGAGTGGTAAATGCATGGAATAGTCTCCCAGTGGAGGTAGTAGAGATGAGGACAGTATCTGAAGTCAAAGAAGCATGGGACAAACACAGAGGATCTGTAAAGGAAAAAAGGGGACTGTTGTAGTGGTTGATATGGAAGGGCAGACTATACAGGTCTTTTTCTGCCGTCATGTTTCTATGTTTCACGCATCTTTTTTCATGTTCTGGGTGTGTTTTGGAGGTGCTCTGTGTAGATTGTAAGCTGTTATGAGCAGGGATTGTCTCTTATATGTCGCTGTACAGTGCTGCATATGTCTTATAGCGCTACACAAATGACAAGCAGTAGTAATAGTAGGATACTGTTATTGTTGCTGGAGTCCAATGAGCTTAAGGCTTCTGGAAAGCAGCAAGGAGCCGCCTCTCGGCATGGCCAGCGAGACCTTGGACAAAAAGAGGAAGAGTCTTTTCCTTGCATATGTACAGTGCTGTGCAAATGATAAGTAATAGTAGTAATAGATCCCAGGCTAGTTTGGCCTAACCTGTAAAGAGAAGCTGAGAGAAGGGCAGCCCCTAGGGAAGGAGCTTTCTGGATATGCAGCTGGCTGAGTTTTTACAGGAAGACGTCTGAGCCTGGGTCAGCTTTAAGATTTCAAGTTTTTGGTTATCTGAGGTTTGTGTGGCCAAGAGAGTACAGCAAATAACCTTGAAGATCCATGCTCTGCTGCATCCTGAGCAGACAGTGAGGAAATACTGAGAGGTTTTGGGATATTTATCACCTTTTGCTCATTTTTGAGTCAGTATTCAAACTTTGCAGTTGGTGTTTTTTAAAATGCCAGCCACAGTACTTAGATAAGATACATATGTTCAACTCTGTTATCTGGATAGCAGATGGCACTGAATATACAAATAATGCGACCAGCGCCAGAGTTATCTGGATAGTGGCAATAGTCAGTCTGTTATCCAAATAAGAACTGGGTAACTTAAGACCTGGCCCAAAGATATCAGTTAATCTGGATAGCAGTCTGAACATTGCCACTATCAGGATAATTACCACCATCAGCCATGTTTGTTTCAAAATCAGAAAAAAATTCAATTTCTCTTTCTGTTGTAGGCTAGGCCACATTCTGTATCTCCTGGGCCAACGTCCTCATGGACTGGTCCTTCTCCTGATCTTTGCTGCAGGTTCGGGGGGGGGGGAGGGGGGAGCTCAGACTCATTACTCTTTCTGCAAAATCACAAAATACATCTGTAAAATAAAATCTCCTTGGTATGTGGTTGAAGCATCTGTCCCTAAGCCCAGGGCTGGCACAATCATTAGGCAAACTAGGTGGTCACCTAGGGAAGCAGCTTCTCAAGAGGGGCAAAAAGTAGGGCATTCAAAGCTAAACGATGGATTCTGACTGCCAGGGATGACATAATAAAGAAAAAACCTCCAAAAATGTGATGACACAAAATAATGCAACAATCAAAAAGTCAAAACATAAATGTAACCCATGAGTCCGTTTACAAAAGAAACATCTTTTTCACCAGGGATGACATAAGGCTTAAGATTGGCCTAGGGTGACAACACCTTGGAGCTGGCTCTGCATATGCCATGGACCATTTACCAGAAAATCCCAAAATATCCATATGCAGAGGTAAGTACCATTGGGGGAAGGTGCCAGGGGAAACTACGTCACATCTCCAAGGACCAAAAACAGCAAAATACTCATGGGCCAATACTCAGCTGCCATGGGCAGCATTTTTTTTTAACGTGGCAATGGTGGCTGAAAACACCTTCAGATATTAGCGTCGGTATTTGGATTGTGGCTGGTGCTGAATATCTGCAGAAGTAGCAAACACTACTGCTCTCTGGATAATGACAATATTAAGTTTGCTATCTGATAGCTATCTGCATAAAGTCAGCTCATCGTTTTTGATGTGCTAACTTTATGAGGAGAATTATCTGGACAGTAGACTGAATGTCTTCACTGTCAAGATAGTTTGCTGCTCAGAGTTCGTTCTGCCCACATACTATTAACGGTACTGAGGAAGTTTGTAAGATATTTCATGGCACTATCCAGATAGCACTACTGAATATTGCTGGATAGCCCCAACCAGCAACACTTGTCCCTCGGTTTTCTCTTTATTATGTGCTTAGGCAGGGGCAGCAAAGAGGGGCGCAGGGCCATTTGCGGAGAATCATTGCAGGACCTCATTTGCATAAAAATTTGAATAATGTTAACATGCACTAAGTTTTAGTAACCACCAGGCACATTAGGAAGTACTTCAAGCACTGGCCGTTTAGAACCCATAGCAAACCCGCTCTATCATAACAGCACTATCAGGACTCACAAAGCACCAAACCCTACCTATCAAAAGGCAACACTGCAAATATTAAACCAATACATCTCAGAGAATACCAATACATCTCCTACTGGGGAAAGAGAACAAGTGGCACTGTCACATAGAAACTACATGAACAGAATACCTCAGCTCAGTTACACATGCAGAACATAGACTGTCACAAAACATAGAACAAGGGATCACAATTTAGAAATAGGAAGACAATAATTAAACTGGGAACCCCAAAAGTCAAACTTGGAATGTACAACAACACTGAAGAAATAAAACTATAAATTAATTTCCTCTTGTACTAAACAAATGAGCCTTTGTAATATTACTGATCTATCCTCATTTCATTCCCATTTCAAACTCATCTCTTTACTGAACACTTTGGACACAATTTTAACCCATCTTACTCTCAACCATCTGATGCAGACCCAACATAAGTAGCCTCTCCTCTTCCACTAAGCTGAATTATAATCTCAACCATTAATTGTTTATAGGTTATTTTGTTAGAATCAGGTAATTTTTTTGATTGAATGTTTCAGCACCTGTTATTTGATTAATTGTTCAATGTATCTGTTGTTTTAACTGCAAATCGCTCTGATTACAAGATATTGCAGTATAAAAACCTCACACATAAATAAATAAAATGCAAAGACATTAACGATGAGCATTTCCCAGAGCTGATTTTTTCTTTTTGTGTTGTCAAGGTTTTGTTGTTTGGTGCATTTTATATTTCAGTTGCAATTGCTCCAGTCACTTTCTTCTGGTTTGTGTCTTCTGCTGTTCATTTGTCCTTTCTTCTCTCTTCTAATTTTTTTCCATTCTTTCTTCACATCTGTTTTAACATACTGATCTTTCTCCTTTTGCTCTTTCCTCCATTTCTTTCTTTATTCATTTTTCATCCACTCAAATTTCACCCTTCCATCCTCAGTCCCCACTTACTCTCCCAATACCCAGTCAATCATAGAATTTTCTTCCTCTCCATCCTCACTCCCTCAACCCCATCCCCTTCTAGTCCTTCCCCAACATCAGCTCTCTTCTAGTTCCAGCCCCACCCAGCATCTTCTCCCTTCTAGTCCCATTCTCCCTTGTCAGCCCATTTCCAGTCCTAGCTCCCCCCCCCATCAGCCCATTTCCAATCCTAGCACTCCATCAGCCCTTTCCAGTCTTATCCTAGCCCCCCATCTTCCCTTTCCAATCCTAGCCCCCATCAACCCTTTCCAGTCCTATCCTAGCCCCCAATCAAACCATTTCAAGTCCTAGCCCCCCATCAGCCCTTTCCAGTCCTGTCCAAGCCCCCGCCCCAATCAGCCCATTTCCAGTCCTATCCTAGCCCCCATCAGTCCTTTCTAGTCCTAGCCCCCCCATCAACCCTTTCCAGTCCTATCCTAGCCCCCCATCAAACCATTTCAAGTCCTAGCCCCCCATCAGTCATTTCCAGTCCCAGCCCCACCCCCAAGAGTCCAGCGCATGTCTGACTGGCTTTAGAGGGAGTCAGAGAGGCCCCAGCTCACCTTGGTACAGCTGCCGAAGTGAACAGCATAGTTTTTCTTCACTTTAGCAGCTGTGTTCTAGTATAGGCCGCTGGGTGCCGGGAAACAGGAAATGCCCTTTAACTTCCGGCGTGCCAGCAGCCTACACTAGAACACAGCTGCCGAAGTGAAGAAAAACGGCGCTCTTCACTTTGGCGGCTGGACTGAGGTGAGCCAAGGCCTTGGGCCTCCCTATCTCCCTCTGAAGCCGACCCTGCTGGGAGCCGAACAGCATGTATGGGATGCTGTTGGCGCAGGGTCCCCTGAAGCACGGGGCCCTGTATGAACAACATTCTCGTACAATGGATGGATCGGCCCTGTGCTTAGGATGCACCTGGGTTTGACTTCTCACAGTACAGTCTGGTCTTCTCAAGATGTTAAACAGGATACACCCTCTAGGTTCCACTAATGCCTCAAGACATAAAAATCCTATACTTGCAGTGTGATTCCATTTAGAGGCTCTAGCTGGGTTCCCTTGAATCTACGCCAATTCCTCCAGCCTCCCACAGTTGAACATCCCCTAGATTTGCAAGAAAGGACCGATTCTTCTCATGACTCAGACCATCTCTTTGATCTGAACCATAGGGAGGCTGAGAAACATGACCCAACAGATGCACATGAGATGCACCTACTACCTTCATGCCAGCAAACAAGTTAATGGAATGTGTAGGCTATAGAATTGTATGTCAGACAATAACAAAACAAAAAATGTGGTCTCTTTTGTCAGAGTTAAAATGCCTAATGCATAAGGAACTCCGCAATATAACTAGAAAGTATATTGTATCCTTCCTTAGACTAGAGACAATGTATCAAGTATATTTTTTATATTGCTTAAAGTAGCCGTAAGGTCTCAGAAACTCAGGCTGTCATTGACGTATAATGCACCGTCAAATGGACAAAAAGCCAGCAATACATCAAAGACCTTAGTTCTAGACGGCTACTAATTTTGAAAAAAATTTTTTAAGACTTCTACCTAAAGATAACTCAGTGCTTAGCTTTGAACAGGAGCTTCAAGTTCCAATGCATAACCCGACGCTGTCAGGCGCGCTATCCTTAGCGTTTCACCCTCACAGGTTTTCACAGGGGAATAATTTCAAAGCACCGTAAATCAAAATAAGTTCATTAGGTACATACTTTCAACAATTTTTTTCTCCAGATACAGAGGATATTCATTACTTTTCATACTTATGATCTTTCCAAAACTCCTTCCCAAAAGCCTGCTCACTCTGCTTTCACCAACTGTTGTAAAAGGCCGCGCATGCAGGATAGTTATATATAGACTTACTGACCGGGCCCGCATGGAAGAATCAATTCACAGACATACCTCCCATTCAATCCTCGCATTTAACCCTTCAGGGATCACTGTTTTTAGTTTATAAATCCAACGTTGTTCACAATAAGGCAAGGTCTGTTCTCTTGTCTTGCCATGTTGTGCTCTATCGATCTGGTCAATGCAAAAACATTTTAGCTCGTCAAAGGTATGATGGAAATGCAAGCAATGATCTACTATAGGTGCTTCACGTCGGCAACATTTTAATTTGCTTTTATGTTCATTCATCCGTAATTTAAAAGGCCTAATTGTCTTACCGACATATAGTAAATCACAGGGGCAACGAATGCAATAGATTACATTTGTAGACATACAGGAGGTATGACTCTTCAGTCGATATACCTTATCTTTATGACACAATTCTGTTAGTTCTTGAGTGACTGAACAGGTGTTGCATGTATCACATTTAGTGTGTCCCACCACTGCCGCATTACTGTTAGATACCAGAGGCCGCAGAACCGCCGGGCTCAGTATCTCTTTAAAATTTCTTTGTCTTTTCCAGACGCATCGCACTATGTGCTGTTCAAGACCTGGAATACTATTTAATACATTCTTGTGGCGTTTGATACTACGTTGTAAATGGGCACTAAATGGAGAAAATGATGTGACTAAATTAACCTGTTGATAATCACCCTCAGAATTCACTCTATCTTGGGGATGGATCAGCAAATCACAATTACTAAACAGCGCTCTCTTATAAGCCTTTTGAACCACTTTTTTAGGATAGCCGCGCTGATAAAAATTATGCCTCAAAGTTCTAGATTGAACTTTAAAGTCATTTACATCAGAGCAATTGCGTCTAAAACGAATAAACTGCGACAAGGGTAAACTACTATTGTACCGGGTGTGCACTCGTATAGTGCAAAAATGTATTTTTATCTGTAGCCTTGTGATAAACCAAAGTATTCCATCCAAATTGTGTTTTCATAACAAGGACGTCAAGAAAGGTAATCTGATCGGTATGATAATTCAGAGTAAATTTAATATTCGTGTCTCTACCATTGAGCCACTTAAAAAACTTCTGTAGATCTTCCGTTGTCCCCTACCATATAACAAAAATGTCATCAATATATCGTCGCCACAATTTTAAACATTCCTTATAGGGGGAAACTTGAATCCAATTGTTCTCAAAATCTTGCATATAAAGGTTGGCAATGGAAGGGGCACAGGTGGCCCCCATTGCCACTCCAGACAATTGATGGTAAATAACTTGTTCAAAAATGAAAAAGTTGTTGTACAGTATTAAAGCTGTTAATTCTGAGAAAAAGCTTTGTTGTTGTTCTGATAGATCTCCTCTTCCCCGGAGTGCAGCCACAACCGTAGAGTGAGCTTGTATTTGAGGAATTACAGTATATAACGAAGTAACATCCAAGGTCGCCAAAATGAGATTTGATGCAGTTGCCAGCCATGCATGAGCATGCAAAATTTATAAAAAATGAGTGGTATCCTTAACAAACGAGGAAATAGAGGTCATTAAAGGTCGTAAAAAAGAATCCAAATACACTGATAACGGTTCTAACACCGAATTCCGCGTAGAAACTATAGATCTCCCTGGGGGATTGTTGATATCTTTATGGATTTTAGGGACAAGATAAAATTTGTCAATAGTTGGATCGCGTGGGTTCAGATAAAACCATTCTTTCTTGGAGATTACACTTCCTTCAAGCGCCTGTGTGGTGATCCTTTTAATCTGTTCTTGAAGTGCATTGGTAGGGTCTGTAGGTAAGATCTCATAAACTTTGGTATCTAGCAGTTGACGATAAGCTTCATTACAATACTGATCTCGATGCCAAATAACAATTCCTCCTCCTTTATCTGCTCTCCGAACCACAATGTTGGTTCGAGACCGAAGAGCCTGCAGAGCTGCTCGTTCTGCCGCACTGATATTCCATTGAAAACTGCAGCGGGTGGACTCAACCTGTTGTATATCTCTTAAAATTAAATCTCGATAGAGCTGCAAAGAAGGATGGAGTGGACCTGGTGGAGACCAGGTCGATTTTAACGGCAATCGGATTTGATTTGAACTTGAAATGATTCCCTGTTGTTCCAGTTGGGAACCAAAATATTTCTTTAAATTGAGTTTCCTGATTAACTGCTCAAGATCCACTCTAAATTGTTGTTGTTAAGTGCCGTCGAGTCGGAGTCGACTCATGGCTACCCTCTGGATAGCTATCCTAAATTGTGTTCGGTCTTCAGTCAGGTGGCTCATTGTTGACAGACTGGTACCCATAGCTGCTGTTATTGTATCGATCCATCTCATTGCTGGCCTTCCTCTTTTGCGTTGACCTTCTATCTTGCCAAGCATGATGTCTTTCTCTAATGATCTCTCTCTTTGCTTGATGTGTCCAAAGTATGAAAGGCGAAGTCTTGTCATCTGAGCTTCTAAAGAAAGCTTAGGTTTGATCTCCTCTAGTACCGACTGGTTTGTTCTTCGGGCAGTCCATGGTATACACAGTATTCGCCGCCAGCACCATAATTCAAAGGCATCAATTTTCTTCCTGTCTGTCTTTTTCACTGTCCAGCTTTCACATACATATGATGTTATTGAAAATACCATGGCTTGAACAAGTCAAATCTTTGTATGGAGAGAGACATCTCTGCTCTTGAGAATCTTATCTAGGTCTTTCATAGCCATTCTGCCAAGAGCAATGTATCGTCTGATTTCTTGACTGCTTGTTGCTTCTTTATTCATAGTTGATCCAAGTAGGTTAAAGTTGTTCACAATTTCAATTTCTTATCCTTCAACGATGAGCCTGTTGTTTATGCCAGTTGTCATGATCTTTGTCTTCTTTACATTAAGGTGCAGGCCCATTTTGAGACTATGTTCTTTGATTGTGAGAAGCAAATGTTTCAGATCATCTTCACTTTCAGCCAGTAATGTGGTATCATCAGCATAGCGAAGATTGTTGATGAGTCTTCCACCAATCTTCACACCTCTGTTATCTTCATACAATCCTGCTTCTCTGATGATTTGTTCTGCATATAAATTAAACAGGTAGGGGGAAAGTATGCAGCCTTGTCTTACACCTTTGCTTATTTTAAACCATTCTGTTTCTCCTTGTTCCGTTCGAACTGTTGCTTCTTGATCAATGTACAGATTTCGCAAGAGAACGATCAGGTGTTCTGGTATACCCATGCTTCTTAATGTGGCCCAGAGTTTCTCATGGTTTACACAGTCAAAAGCCTTGCTATAGTCGATAAAGCACAAATAGATATCCTTTTGGTATTCTTTAGTCTTTACAAGGATCCATCTCACATCCGCAATGATGTCTCTCGTTCCTCGCCCTTTCCTGAACCCTGCTTGCACGTCAGGTAGTTCTTGTTCCAGGTATGGTTGTAGTCTCTTTTGAATAATCTTCAGTAGAATCTTGCTGGCATGTGGGATCAGAGCGATTGTGCGATAATTTACACAGTCAGTTGGATCACCTTTCTTTAGTATTGGTATAAACACAGATCTTTCCCAGTCAGTTGGCCATGATGTTGTCTTCCATATTTCTTGGCAGAGCCTAGTAAGTACAGTAACAGCTGCATCAGATTGCTGCAATACTTCTATGGGAATCCTATCAATGTTCTTTGATAAGGCTTTCAATGCTGCTTCAACTTCTTTCATCACCAATGGTTCCCGATCATAAGGTACAGGTTGAAACATTTGTTGGTCCACTTGATCTTTATCAAATAAAAACTCTGTATATTCCTTCCACCTTTTCTTGATCTTCTCAGCATCATTCAACATAGAACCTTGAGCATCTTGTAACATTCCAATTCGAGGCTGGAACTTTTTCTTTAAGTCTCGTAGCTTTAGGAAAGCCGATCTTGTTCTTCCTCTAATAGTTTCTGCTTCTATTTCCTTGCAAGTGTCATTGTAGTACTTTTCCTTGTCCTGTCTTGCTGCACGTTGGAAATTTCTGTTGAGTTCTGCGATTGTCTTTCTTTCTCCTCTGGCTTTAGCTTCTCTGCGTTTCTGGGCAATTTTCAGAGTTTCTTCCGTCATCCATTTTGGCCGTTTTTGCTTTTTCACCTTTTGTAGAGACTTCTCGCTTTCTTCCAACACAACCTTCTTGATGTCATTCCATAACTCTTCCGGAGCTCTGTCATTTGTATCTAAAGCAGCAAATTGATTTTGCAGGCAGTCTTTAAATTCCAGTGGTATATTCTCAATGTCATATTTTGCTGCATTCATGAGTGGTTTGCTCTTTTTCAACTTTAGCTTGAGTTTGCATACTAGTAGTTGATGATCTGTACCACAGTCAGCTCCAGGTTTTGTCTTTGTTGATGTTACAGAGCTTTTCCATCGTTGACTTCCACAGATGTAGTCAATTTGATTTTTATACAATCCATTGGGTGAGGTCCATGTCCACTCTAAATTGAAAAGCATCAAATTGTAAACTTGGAACAAATGATAGTCCTTTATCCAGAACTGCTAATTGATTTGATGGTATGGACACTCCCAAAATATTCACCACTAAGGGATTCATATCCTGCGTTTGGGGTTTTTGCCTCGCTGTGGTTTCACCCGACTGTTGTCTTTCTTTTTCTTCCTTCCTGCCTTTTTGGTTTCGTCTAAAAAATCCTTCTTACGCTGGGGTCCTTCAGATTCCTCTGAATCAGTATCTTCTGACATATTTTCAAAACTTACTTGCTTTTTAGGTTTATCCTTTCTCTTCAAGTTCATCCATGGATAGACATAACCTTTTGTGTAATCATCAAAATCTCGACGTAATTTTTTCTCTTTAATTTTTTTCACTTTCTCACGCAGTGTGTTGACTTGTGTTGTAACATTCTCCATTTTACCTAGCATGGCTTCTGCAGTCTCCTTAGTTTTAAATTTGGCAATCATAGCTTCAATATCCTCCGTTAGAGTATCTATATGATGTGCCCCTTCCATTGCCAATCTTTATATGCAAGATTTTGAGAACAATTGGATTCAAGTTTCCCCCTATTGTTGAAAGTTTGTACCTAATGAACTTATTTTGATATTACAGTGCTTTGAAATTATTCCCCTGAGGAAACCTGTGAGGGTGAAACGCTAAGGATAGCGCGCCTGACAGCGTCGGGATATGCATTGGAACTTGAAGCTCCTGTTCAAAGCTAAGCACTGAGTTATCTTTAAGTAGAAGTCTTAAATTTTTTTTTTCAAAATTAGTGGCCATCTAGAACTAAGGTCGTTGATGTATTGCTGGTTTTTTGTCCATTTGACGGTGCATTATACGTCAGTGACAGCCTGAGTTTCTGAGACCTTACGGCTACTTTAAGCAATATAAAAAATATACTTGATACATTGTTTTTAGTCTAAGGAAGGTTACAATATACTTTCTAGTTATATTGCGGAGTACCTTATGCATTAGACAATAACAAAATGCATGTGTATTTTTCAAACATTTAAGGAAAAGATAGATAATGAATTCTCTATGAATAAGCTGTGCAGAACAGTCAGATCAGGAAGATCAAAAGGACTTAAACCATAAAGCATGGTGAGGGAAACTCCTTATGTAATTTCTCTATCAAAAATCACCATTGGGCCAGTGCCAGGGGGAGCACTTCTCTGCATACATTGAAAATTGCATTCTTTATCACACATAATGCACGGTAATCACTGCATAGCTATGTTATCATCCACAATGCAAAATCTAAAGTCACTACCAACACAAGTCTGATTACTTTTACTAACTACTAGCAGAATTGGACAGTGTTAGTAGCGAAGGATCACATTTCTGTGACAACGGCAACACTAGAATTACGTGCATGGAAGAATGACCTGGCAATCTACTTCGGTATCTTACTACGAAAACCCAATGGGTACTCACAACAAAACAAATTGCACTATAGTGCTAAAAGATGAGACCCCCAGGTCGGAAGGCACTCAACTGGCTACTGGGGAGGAACTGAAGACTTCAGAGTAAAGCCAGCATTTATGATGTGGTTGGATCAATGCCCTCAGGACGTCTGACTGCTGATGTAGCTGCACATGAAATGAGAGTCAGAAGCTGCAAAGATGCCTTACATATTGGGACATGGAACCTACAAAGCACGAACCAAGGGAAGTTGGAGGTGATGATCAAGAATAAAATGGAATGTGTACAACTTGATCTGTTGGGTGTCAGTGAAACTGAAATGGACTGACATCGGGCACTTTGCATCAGGTGATCTCATGATCTACTATGCTGGAATGAAAAACAAAGAAGAAATAGTGTTGCATTTATAATCAAGAAGAAACTTGCAAGGACTGTAATGAAATACAAATCAATCAGTGAACATTTAATATTTATTCATGTCTGAGGAATGACCATTAACACATTATAATTAAGGTATATGTCCCAACACCAGCTGCAGAAGAGGATTTAGTTGATGAGTTCTATGAACAACTGCAAGCTGAAATTGATAGAATATGCAAACAGGATATCCTGATAAACATGAGTGAGTGGAACGTAAATGTTGGCAACAAAGAAGAAGGCAAAGTGGTTGGAAAATATAGACTTGGCAACAGAAATGAAGCTGGAGAAAGACTAATAGAATTCTGCAAGACCAATGATATATTCATCTCAAAACACCTTCTTCCAGCAAAAAAAAGCGGCAACTGTACACATGAACTTCACTCAATGGATTATACAAAAATCAAATTGACAACATCTGTGGAAGCCAATGATGGAAAAACTCTATAACATCAAAAAGACAAAACATGGAGCTGACTGTGGTATAAATCACCAACTACAACTAAGCAAACTCAAGCAAAAGTTGAAAAAGAGCAAACCACTCATGAATGTAGCAAAATATGACTTTGAGAATATACCACTGGAATTTAAAGACTGCCTGAAAAATCGCTTTGCTGCTTTAGATACAAATGACAGAGCTCCAGAAGAGTTATGGGATGACATCAAGAAGGTTGTGTTGGAAGAAAGTGAGGACTCCAGAAAAGGTGAAAAAGCAAAAATGGCCAAAATGGATAACTGAAGAAACTCTGAAAATTGCCCAGAAACGTAGATAAGTTAAAGACAGGAGAAAGCGAGGCAATCTCAGAACTCAGAGATTTGCAACCTCCAGCAAGACAAGACAAAGACTTTCCTCTCTCTGCAATAATCTACCTGAGTGGCTAATTCCTCCCCCCCTACTGAGGTATTGTATAGACCACATGTATATGTTTGACTCTCTCTCCTCTGGGAGGAGAACTGCTCCATTGCAAACTCTGCTAGAACTTTGAATCTGCTTGCTTTTTGTGCGTCCTGTCTGCCTCTCTCTGTATATATATTTATTTATCATTCTTAGGGGGATGTTTACTAAAGTCCGCAAATTTGTGCGCCGCAAAATAGCGCACGGCAACGCGGCATTGAAACGCGCAGAAACGCATTTAAACGCCCCGCACACGTGCGTGTCACCCCCGCACAGGTACGCGGCACACTAACGGGCCCCGTGCAAGTGCGGGCCCGCAAATGTCCGATAGAGGCGTGGAACGGCTAAAGGAGGGCGGAGGAAGGCTCCGGAGGGGCGGAGGGACGGGGTTAATGGGTGGAGAGTGGGAGGGGAGAGGCTCCCTGCACAGTATCGGGCCCGAATTTTCATGTACAAAATAGCGCGAGTGAAACACTCGCGGTAGAGAGCATTTAAAGGGAAGAGAAACCATTTCCGTCAGCAATGTACAGGAAAACCGGGGAAACCTAAAAAACGTGAGCAGTGTGAAATATGTGCACAGAACAAAATTGCAAATAGAACCCGAAAATGACCACAACAAAGATATGAAAAATAGAAATCCAGTTGGGTAACAGTTATATTGATGGGCAAATATACAAAACACACCCAGAAAAGCTCCAGAAAAAAGAGATGAATATTGGAAGGGTCTACGGAGCGGAGACACTTCCGAAAAACATTTCCTTTTTTGGAGCTTTCCTCGGAGTATTTGCTATGGTTGCCCATTAATATCACTGTTGCCCAGCGTGGTGATATTGTGTCCCCCATTTCCCGTGGTCAATTCCGGGGTTTATGTGCACGTTTGCCACCAGACAGGGTGCATATGCCCACAGTATAATTGCGTAGAGCAGGGTTTGTGACTCCATCCTGCCAGGCTTACTACCTCCAGGGGCTGCATTGTCTCAGTGGCCATAGTGTGGTGCAGCAGACAGAGTCAGTACCTCTAAGACCAGAGGGTCAGGGGTTCAAAGCCCAGCTGGGGCACTTGCCAGCCCAGTTTCTATATTTTACCCACCACTAAACACAGATAGCGCAGACACCCCTGTATTGCAGGGGACAGAAGCATGGGGAAAACACCCATATTTTAACCAACAACGCGCACACACCACAACAATGGGCATTACCCACAGCCAAGTATCCCAAATGCAGTCCCGTACTGCCACATTCCAATCAGGTCACCTGCTTTGTATGGGAGCATGTTGGCGGACGAGTACATGTGGTGCAGGGGGCAGTGGCTGCTAGCGACAGAAGACAGAGGCCTAGCCATGTGCAGGCTGCCACCGTCCACTGCAACAGACTGCAACAGACAGGCCCTGTCGGATCCACAGTCATGGACATTCCAGGGAATCCACCCAATCTGTAGCTACATGGTGGTGCAGTGCACACAGACACTGCATGCAAGAGCAGAAGGCCACAGGTTCAAAGCCCAACTGGGGCAACCGCCAATCTTGCCCAAATATTTTTCCCCCAAGTAAACAGTGATAGTAAGGGCACACCTTTCCTGGCGAGGACATATGCAATGGCAATACGTCTATCTTTTACCCCACGGAGCAAAGACACCATGAACAGGGGCAGTACCTAGAGCAGAATCACGCAAATGCAGTCCTGGTGGGGCACGCACCAGTCAGGTTCCATGATGCCACTCATACAAATGCCTGTGCTGTATATCTATGCACCACCCCCATGGCATGTAGATGTAGCTCATGCATATTCATGAGGGACAGCAGGAAAACCCGAACAGTGTGATGCAAACCTGGACTGGAGTTGGGAATCTGTGCCGTAAAGCAGCAGCCATCAAGGGCAGACACGCCCACACCCACACCCACAGGCCCCATTGGCCAATGTCTCCTGGAAAGGCAGAACATTGGACCCTGCATGCAGCACCCAAAACTAGCACTTGCATAACTTACCAATGTCACCCTGCACCTGAGGTATACGGTAAGCAGCTCTGAGACGTTTGCTAGGAGCACAGGCAGATAGATATCCATACGTTACGTACATACTGCTAGTTGACCCCATCCAAACAATCTGTTAGGTGTTTGTGGGGTGTGCTCCAGGCCTGGCCTCTGACGGTGTTTACCACCCTGGGGAGTGACCACCAGCTGTAATGCGTACCATATCCATGCCTTGCCGTGCTCAGGACCGGTTTGGTGGGCAAGGCTAATTACCCCCTCAATCGTAGCACCATGATGGCATAGGTGTGGAAGTGTGTGTCTGTCTATACAGTGGGTGTTGGCTGCAAGCCCCTTCCACAGCCCACACTGCCAGCACTGTTGCCAGTATTGGCCAGCCAATGTGCATAATGAGGTGCAAGGTACCATGGGTATAGCCAGGACAGGGTGGCCTGGCCAGGATGCATCTGCACCGGGCATAGGGCATTGGCTGGGACATTGTAGTGTCCGGCCACCACCTACACAGACAGGGTGGCCAAAGCATGTCCTTCTGGGTGATCACGCTCACCCTGACTGTGCAGTGACCACAGCATGGCTAGGCACCCCCATAGTGCTGTATAGTAGTTCTCTCATGTGATAGATATGGGTTTCTATTTGGGGCCCAGTCACTGATCTATCTGCTTGCTGTGTATGCAGGCAGCCCAGTTCTGGGTGCATGCATCTCCATTGGGAACATGCACTATGGACTAACCAGCAGACTGCTTGTAGCTAGTATGTGTCTTGCTGGATTGGCTTGCTGCAGGGGAATATCTGGTGGTGGAGTGCAGCTTACCATAGCCTGGGCTTATGTCTGTCTGCTATTGTGTCATGGCTGTGTATGGAGCTGCCCTGTGGGGGGGGGGGGTTTGCTGTTGCCCTCTACTGCCACCTTTGCAGGGAGGTAGAGTGTGGATCTCTTGATGGGGGACCATGTTTGCCACGGGGGGGCCCCCCCAATGGGGGCTGTGCCTGACAGGGATATCCATGGTGTTTGTGCAGAAACTAGCTATCTTACACATTAACACTGCTTTGGAACTCTCGCTTGGCCTCCATCAGACATGGAAGGTGTTGTGGACCTGGTCCTGGGCGCCTCATTGCACACTCAGGGTGAGCACAGTACCCGCACGATGTAACGGTGTGTGGCTACTCTGTGCCAGTAAAACACCCGGTCAGTGCCCCCCACTAGGCCAAGGTGCTGTGTGGGTGCACCTGGTCACTTCCCCCAACAGGGCCGAGGTGCTGTGGGGGTGCATTCCCCATCTTGTGTCCATCTGTGGACAGCTAATTTGCATGTGCAGTGCATCATGGGTACGGGTGGCCTACCCTATCCGGTTTACACCAGCAGACTGTCTGTGAGGTGACATGTAGGCTATCTGCAGCCAGTCAGGGGCTTGCTTACAGCTATGGAACTGTAGCCCAATGGTTACGTCACTGCCTGTGCAGCCAGAGGTCATGGGTTCAAACCCACAGTGGGGCCCTTTGATAGGGATGTCCACAGCTTTATTTTTATTTACTGTACATATGTCTATGCCGGCAAGACCACCCTCAGCTTACTATACCCATTAGGTGCCTCTGAGGGTGCTTTATAGGGCGCCCTGTAGGCCACCTTATGGTTGCCATCCATATAGGGTGCACTATACATTATCCTGTGTCGCAACATACATGGTGCCCTATAGGGGACATTCAAGGGTGCCTTGGCGAACAGTGCACTGTAACATGTGCCTTATGGGCCGCCGTATGTTAACATGCTGGGAGAGTGCGTTTGCTAGTAGTGGTAACAAAATAAAATTATCATGCCTCCTACAGCACTCCACAACATAATACATACTGCCTCAGCAAGCATTTTTCACTGGGCATTGTGAGGGGTTGAACCCCTGATCCCTGCACCATTGGTCAGTGTTTTAACCATTGTGCTGTGGCTCTGTTCCTGTGCTAGTGCATCAGCGCGCTGCCTTGTGCCTATCAGCGCGCTGCTTTCTGCCGCCCGAGGACCAGTGCGCCGCCTTATGCCGCCCAAAAAGAACTGTGCGCCGCCTTATGCCGTTCCAAATTAATTTGCCTCCTAAAACAATTTTACCCATTACAGGTGCTGCCTCAGCTGGCCTTTTTCCTTGCGCACAATGGGGGATTGAACCCATGGCCCCTGCTCCATTGGTCAGTGTCTTCACCGTTGTACTATGGCTCTGTTGTTTTCTATACCCAACGGCGCGCCACTTTGCCTTTCCACGCGCTAATGTCGACCCCCGCACATTAGCGCGACGCGCACACGTCCGGTTGCTTACTCCCGGTTTTTTTCTTTTTTCAGCCTGATCCGCCCACTCCTTATATGGCACAGGCACACTACCGCGGCCCCGCACGATAAGAATGTTTAGTTAACATCCCCCTTAGTGTGCTCTTTTACCTCATGGTACCTTTTTGCACTATCCTTCAGCTTTTCTCAGCTGAGTAACTTATACCCCACACTCCCTCCCCTCTACCCACCCACCCCCAGGCACTTAGTATCTAATAATTGTCATCTGCTTATTACCTCGCTTATTCACAGATGCACCTAATCCTCTGTGGGTTTTCTCCCACCTATTTCTTCTGGCCTCCTCTCCATCTCTCTTCTATGACTCCTCATCACTTTGTCTTCCTATTCTTCATACTCCCTAATTGTCTCCCCTTCTGCCAACACCTTCACTCCTCCCCTCCTTATCTCCCCTTTACCATCCTCACTTACCCCTCCATTCTGTCCTCTACCCTGTTATTAGCTCTTGAGCTTTACCACTTTCTCCCTCTCATTCAGCCATCTCTTCTCTTTCTAAGACAACCTCACCCTCATTACCGCCGTGCAGTCTCCTCTCTGCCCCACACTCTTCTACTCCTTCACCTTCTCTCATCTGGAGATATCAACCCCAACCCTGGCCCCCCTAGACTTTTGTCACACTCTGAGAAGAGATCTTCATGCAGCACCTCTAATCTTATTCATATCCCTCTCCTCTCTCTCTCCTGTGCCTTGTGGAACGCACACTCCATCTTAAATAAACTCGTTTTTATTCTTGATCTCTTTATCTCTAATGCTCTCCATCTTCTTGCACTAACTGAGATCTGGCTCCTCCCAGAAGACATGGCATCTGTCACTGCTCTCTGTCATGGTGGCTATCAGTTCTCCCACATGCCTCATCCTACTGGTCGTGGTGGTGGTATTGGGCTTCTACTTTCTCCCTTCTGCCAATTCCAACCCCTCCTGCTGCCTCAGTCTCACTCCTTTCTCTCTTTTGAAGTCCACTCCATCTGCCTTTTCACTCCATTATTTCTAAGGATAGCTGTTATTTATCAACCTCCTGACAAGTCCACTTTTACCTTTCTTACTGACTTTGACTCGTGACATTCATTCTTTCTGGATTCCTCTTCCCCCTCTCTTATTCTCGGGGATTTTAACATTCATATTGATAACCCCTCTGATCCTTATGCTTAAAGCTCCTTTCCCTTACCTCCTCATTTGACATCTAGCTTGGCTCTAATGCCCCCACTCACCAGCATGACCACTGCCTTGACCTTGTATTTTTCTCTAATTGCTTACCTTCAAACTTCTGTACCTCAGTTCTTCCCTTATCCGATCATCACCTCCTAAGCTTCACTCTTCATCACCTACTGCCTCAATCTTGTTTGGTTTCCTCCAGCCTCTTTTGAAATCATCAGGCTATTGACCCTTTGGTTCTCTCCTCCACTGTTTCATCACCTCTTTCCTCCACTATATCATCTGAGTCTGCTGATGAGGCAGTTGCTTTTTATAACGCTGTACAGTCAAACCTCGGTTTTCGTATGCCCTGGTTTTCGTACGATTCGGTTTTCGTTGATTTTTTTCATCAAGATTGTGTTTCGGTTTTCGTACGTTGTCTCGGTTTTCGTACAGCATTTTACCCCCCGCCCCCCCCCGTACCTGCCATGGATTAGCGTGAGCCAGCGATCTCCCACGGAGCTTGAGCCAGCGATTCTGCGGGACCTCTGGGGAGCCGAGGAGTTCAACGCTCCAGCGTGGCCTGCCCGAAACTGCTTCCTGCCCCGGACTCTCCCCCGATTGACGTCTGCCTGCTGCCTCTTCCCCTGCACATCCCTTGAACCGGGACAGGAGCTGGTGACCGAATCTGCTTCTCCTTGGCGGCCCAGTCTCCCGCCGGGGCCCCTGCCCTCCCGATTGGATTCTGGGTGTCCTGCAGGCCTGCACACGCGGCCTCTCCTTGAAACCTTGCAGTCTGCAGCTGCAGGCTCCTGCTGGCACAGCCCCACGCTGTTCTCTGACTCTCACCTGTGTCAGGCTGCTACCTTAGGGGGGCCGGAGGCAGCCTAAGACTCTCTGTCCCACTGTTTCTCAACTGCCTGCTGCTTGGCTGACACTGCCTCTCCACCTCTCCCGACACTGTGTATGCCAACAAAAGTCTTCAATAAAGGTAAAAGTGATGTTACATGCTCATTTATCCATTTCATTAGTCATTTATATGTATTTCTCATTGTTTTCTGTATGTAAAAAGATAGTTATTCTCTATAAAATGTATTTTTTGTCAATATTTTTGGGTGTCTGGAACGGATTAATTGAATTTACATTATTTCTTATGGGAAATCTTGCTTCGGTTTTAGTCCGTTTCGGTTATAGTCAGACTTTTTTGAATGGATTAATCATGAAAACCGAGGTTTGACTGTACTCTCCTCTGCTCTGGATGCTCTGACTCCAACCATGCCATGTCCTATGAGGTGTACTGTACCCCAGCCCTGGCTTTCATCCAGTACCCGCAGTTTACGTTCCTGTGCTCATTCAGCTGAGCATGCTTGGCTCAAATCCCGCTCCCTTGCGGACTTTCTACACTTCAAATTCATGCTTGTTTCTTTCTTGTCAGCCTTAGCACTCAAACAAGACTATTATGTCTATCCGACTAACTCTTTTGCCTTTGACCATCGCCATCTCTTTACTACTCTCAACTCTCTCTTCAAGGTGCCTCCACCCTCCCTTTCTGCCCAAATCCTGGCTGACTATTTCCATGACAAAAATCCACAAGATCACCCTCCAATTCCGCACAAAGTCAGCTACTCCCCCCTCCTTCCCTTCTGCACTCCCAGCTTTCCCACTCTACGTCTGCTACCCTTTCTTCCTTTTCTATGATCACTGAGGGGGAAACCACACATCTTCTTTCCTTCTCCAAACTCACTACCTGTTCCTCTGATCCTATTCCCACCTGTTTAAGTCCTATCTCCTCCATTGTTGTCCCTTCCATCTCTCATATTCTCAACCTATTGCTATTCAAGCATGCTGTAGTTACACCTCTCCACAAGAAACCCACTCTTGATCCTACCTGTCCTAACTATTGACCAATCTCCCTCATCCTCTTCACTTCTAAACTACTTGAACATGCAGATTACCGTCATTGCCTTGACTTTCTCTTCCCTCAAGCCCCCCTGGATCCTTTACAAGCTGGCTTTCATCCTTTACATTCTACTGAAATGGCTCTTGCCAAAGTCTCCAGTGACTTATTCCTGGCAAAATCCAAGGGCCTTTATTCAGTCCTCATCCTTCTTGGCCTCTCTGCTGCTTTTGACACTGTTGACCTCAACCTTCTCCTCGATATCCCGTCTTTGCTTGGTTTTAATGGCTCTGTACTATCCTGGTTCTCCTCTTATTTCTCCCATCGCTCTTTCAGTGTTTGTTTTGGTGGATTCTCCTCTACTGCTATCCTGCACTCAGTTGGTGTACCCCAAGGATCTGTCTTGAGTCCACTCCTTTTCTCTCTCTATACCCAGTCCCTTGGTGCACTCATCTCTTCCCATGGCTTTCAGTATCATCTTTATGCTGATGACATCAGATCTACCTCTCTATACCTGAAACCTCTCCGGCAATCCAGATCCGGATCTCTACCTGCCTTTCTGACATTGCTGCTTGGATATCTCAATGCCGTGTGAAATTGAACATGGCCGAAACTGAGCTGCTTATTTTCCCCCCTAAAACCTCTTCTCCTCTTCCTCCTTTCTCAGTCTCTATGGATAACTCTCTACTCCTCCCTGTTTCCTTGGCTCGCAACCTTGGGGTCATCTTTGACTCCTCTCTCTCCCCTTTTCCACACAAATCCATCTGATAGCTAAGACATGCTGTTTCTCTCTCTAAAACATCAACAAAATCCGCCCATTCCTTTCTGAATACACTACTAAGACACTTATCCACTCCTTAATCACCTCCCGTCTTGATTATTGTAACCTACATCTTGCTGGTTTCCCACTGAATCATCTCTCTCCCCTTCAATCTGGTCAACAATCTGCTGCACCACTAATCTTCCGTCAGCCTCATCATGCTCATATTACCCCTCTTCTCAAGTCACTTCATTGGCTCCCTATTCATTTCCACATCCAGTTGAAACTTCTGCTGACCTATAAGCACATTCACTCTACAGCTCCTCACTACCTTTCCTCTTATACCTCCCTACACCCCTTCCTGGAAACTCTGCTCTTCTGGCAAATTGCTTCTATCAGTGCCCTTCTCTTCTATTGCTAACTCCAGAATTTGCTCCTTTCACCTTGCTGCTCCTTATGCCTGGAACAAACTACTTGAGTACATCAAACACCTTCTCTGGCCCTTTTCAAATCCAGGCTGAAAACTCACTTCTTCATTGCTGCTTTCAGATCTTGACTCACCTGATCTCCTTTATGTTTCCTTACCATTCCCCCTAGATGTATCCCTGTCTACACCTACTGTGTTGTCTATCTTAACTAGATTGTAAGCTCTGATGAGCAGGGACTGTCTCTTACATGTCTGTGCAGCACTGTGTACATCTTGTAGCACTATACAAATGCTTAGTAGAAGTAGTCGTAGTAGTAGCAACTGACTGGAAAAGGTCTGTGTTTATACCAATACTAAAGAAAGGTGATCCAACTAACTGTGGAAATTATTGCACAATCACTCTGATCCCACATGCCAGTAAGATTCTATTGATTATTATTTAGCAGACACTACAACCATACCTGGAATGAGAACTGCCTGATTTGCAAGCAGGGTTCAGGAAAGGGCGAGGAACGAGAGACATCATCACTGAAGTGAGATGGATCCTTGAAAGGATAAAATACTAAGGGGCATGTTTACTAAAAACCGCTATTTTGCGCGGCGCAAAATAGCGCACTAAAAGCAGCACTTAAGTGCTCTTAAGCGCCCCGCAAACGTGTGTCGAACCCCCGCACACGTGCGCGTCACACTAACGAGCCCCGCACAAGTACGGGCCCGTAAATGTCCGATAGAGGCGTGGAAAGGCCTACGGAGGGCGGAGGAAGGCCCCGGAGGGGCGGAGAGACGGGGGTTAATGGGCGGGGAAGGGGAGGGGAGAGGCCCCTCGCACAGTTGCGGGGCCGAATTTCCATTGCAAAAATAGCGCGAGTGAACCACTCGCGGTAGAGGGGATTTAAAGGGAAGAGAAACCATTTACGTCAGCAATGTACAGCAAAACCGGAGAAACCTGAAAAACGTGAGCAGTGTGATACATATGCACAGCACAAAAGTGCAATTAAAAATAGAAAATGACCACCACAAAAATATTAAAAATAGTAATTCAGTTGGGGAACAGTTATAGTGATGGGCAAAACTAGAAAACACACCCAGGAAAGCTCCAAAAAAAATGATTTATGGAAAGGTGTACGGAGCGGAGACTCGTCCAAAAAACATTTCCCTTTTTCTGGAGCTGTCCTGGGAGTGTTTTCCATGTTTGCCCATTAATATCACTGTAGCCCAGCTTGGTTATATTTTATACCCCTTTTCCCGTGGTCATCTGTGGGCTTTACTTGCACGTTTGTCACCAGACAGGGTGAAGGAGCCCACAGTAGAAATGCACACAGCAGGCTTTGCGACTCCATCCTGCCATGTTACTATCTCCAGGGACTGCATAGTCCCTGTGGCCACAGTGTGGTGCAGCAGACAGAGCCAGTACCTCTAGGACCAGAGGGTCAGAGGTTCAAATCCCAGCTGGGGCACCTTCCAGCCCTGGCCATATATTTTACCCACCACTGAACAACAATAGCACACACACCCCTGTCTTGCAGGGAACATAGGCATGGGGAGATCACCCATATTTTACCCAACCCCACACACACACCACAACAATGGGCAATACCTACAGCCAAGTCGCCCAAATGCAGTCCCGTACTGACACATTGCAATCAGGTCATCTGCTTTCTCTGAGAGAAGCTCATGCCAGCATATTGGCGGACGAGTACATGTGGTGCAGGGGGCAGTGGCCGCTAGCCACGGAAGACAGAGGCCTAGCCATGTGCAGGCTGGCACAGTCCACAGCAACAGACAGGCCCTGCCGTATCCACAGTCATGGACTATCCAGGGAATTCAGCCAATCTGTGGCTACATGGTGGTGCAGTGCACACAGACAGTGCATGCAAGAACAGAAAGTCACAGTTTCAAAGACCAGCTGGGGCTACCACCAATCCTGTCCACATATTTTCCCCACAAATAAACAGTGACAGTAAGGACACACCCTTCGTGACGAGGACATATGCAATGTTAATACGTTTATCTTTTACCCCACTGAGCACAGACACCATGAACAGGGGCAGAACCTACAGCAGAATCCCCCAAATGCAGTCCTGGTGGGCCATACACCAGTGAGGTTCCATGCTGCCACTCATACAAATGCCTGTGCTGTATATCTATGCACCACCCCCACGGCATGTAGATGTAGCTCATGCATATTCATGAGGGACAGCAGGAAGACCCGAACAGTGTGATGCAAAACTGGACCGGATTTGGGAAGCGCTGCCGTAAAGCAGCAGCCAACAGGGGCAGACACACCCACACCCACACCCACAGGCCCCATTGGCCAATGTCTCCTGTAGAGGCAGAACATTGGACCCTGCGTGCATCTCCCAATACTAGCACCTGCATACCTTAGCAATGTCACCCTACACCTGAGGTTCACAGCTCTGAAACGTTTGCTAAGAGTACAGGCTGATAGATATCCCTACGTTGCGCACATACTGCTAGTTGACCCCATCCGAACAATCTGTTTGGTGTCTGCGGTGTGTGCTCCAGGCCTGGCCTCTGACGGTGTTCACCACCCTGGGGAGTGACCCCCAGCAGTACTGTGTACCATATCCATGCCTGTGCCGTGCCCAGGACCGGTGTGGTGGGCAAGGCTAATCACCCCCTCAATAGTAGCACAATGCTGGCATAGGTGTGGGAGTGTGTGTCTGTCTATACAGTGTGTGTTGGCTGCAAACACCTTCCCCAACCCACACTGAAAGCACTACTGCCAGTATTGGCCTGCCAATTTGCATAATGAGCAGCAAGGTACCATGGGTATAGGTCAGACATGGTGGGCTGGCCAGGATGCATCTGCACAGGGCATAGGGCACTGGCTGTGACATTGTAGTGCCTGGCCACCACCTACACAGACAGGGTGACCTCCGTATGTGCTGCTGGGGGAGCACTCTCATCCTGAGTGTGCAGTGATGACAGCATGGCTAGGCACCCCCATAGTGCTGTATTGTGTTTCTCTCTTGTGTTATGTATGTGGGTTTCCTGTTGGGGGCCTCCTCACAGAACTCTCTGCTTGTGTGTGCTGCCACCCCAGTTTTGGGTGCATGCATTTCCATCAGGGCTAACCAGCAGACTGTTCACAGCTGGTATGTGTCTTGATGGAGTGCCTTGCAGGGTGCAGTGGCTGATAGCTTGCTGCAGGTGAATATCAGATAGTGCTGGGGTGCATCTTTGGATATCCAGGCCTAAAGTCTGTCTGATATTGTGTTGTGGAGCTGCTTGGGGGACTGCCCTGTGGCGTGTCTGTTCCCCAGCAGGACTGGGGTTTGATGGTCCACCCTGCTGCCATTGGGGGGGGGGGGGGGGGTGTGGTGCGCGTGGTAGGATGGGGATCTGTTGGTGGGGGCCCTGTTTGCCACCCTCAGGTGGGTGGGGTGGTGTGGTGTACCTTGACCACCTAGGGATCCATGGGGATTTCCACTAACTGAGACAGACAGAGATATCCAAGATGTTTCTGCAGCACCTTCCCATCTCACAGGTTAGTACTGTTTTGGAGCTCTGTCATGGCCTCATTCAGCCATGGCTGGTGTTGTGGACCTGGTCCTGGGCGCCACATCACACCCTCAGGGTGAGCACAGTACCCGCACAATGTGACGGTGTGTAGCTACTCTTTGCTGGTAGTCCACCCGCTCAGGACCCCCTACCAGACCGAGGTGCTGTGTGGGTGCACACGGACAATTCCCCCTACCAGGCCGGGTAGCTGTTGGGGTGCATTCCCCATCTTGTGTGCATCTGTGGACAGCTGATTTGCATGTGCAGTGCATCATGGGTACGGGTGGCCTAACCCTATCTTGTTTCCAACAGCAGACTGTCTGTGAGGTGACGTGCAGGCTCTCTGCAGCCAGCCAGGGGCTTGCTGACAGCTATAGGTCAGCCAGAGGTTATGGGTTCAAGCCCACTGTGGGGTTCTGTGATAGGGTTGTCCAGAGCATTATCTTTGTTTACTGTACATATTTTTATGACAGCAAACACACCCTTGGCATACTGTACCCATAAGGTGCCTCTGAGGGTGCTATTTAGGGCGCCCTATAGGCCACCTTATGGGTGCCATCCATATTGGGTGCACTATACATTGTCCTGTGTCGCAACATACATGGTGCCCTATAGGGGACATTCTAGGGTGCCTTGGCGGACAGTGCACTGTAACATGTGCCTTACGGGCATCCGTATGTTAACACACTGTGAGAGCGGGTTTACTAGTAGTGGGAAATAAAATAAACCTTGAAGGCCTCCTACAGCACTCCTCACCATAATACATACTGCCCCAGCCAGCCTTGTTCACTGGGCACTGTGAGGGGTTGAACCTCTGACACCTGCACCATTGGTCAGTGTCTTCACCATTGTGCTATGGCTCTGTTCCTGTGTTTGAGCAGCAGCGCGCAGCCTTGTAGCCATCGGCGCACC
The DNA here is from genome assembly GCA_033557465.1 of Ichthyophis bannanicus. NCBI lineage: Eukaryota > Metazoa > Chordata > Amphibia > Gymnophiona > Ichthyophiidae > Ichthyophis > Ichthyophis bannanicus. The sequence goes on along the minus strand of CM066049.1, from coordinate 19,043,542 downwards.
ATCTTGTGGCGCACAAAAGTAACAGCGTGCCGACTTATGCCGCCCAACATGGGCATGCCTCCTAAAATAATGCCTTAGCCAGCTGTCTTCAATGGGCACTGTGGGGGATTGAAGCCATGATGCCTACACGAGTGGTCAGTGTCTTAACCATTGTACTATGGCTCCATTCCTGTTATTTGCACATCAGCGTGCCATTTATCCCTCCCACTATTGGGTTGCCCCCTCACACATCAGCGCGCCGCCTTCTGTTGCCCGATTTTATCAGCGCGCCGCCCTCTGCCGCCCAACCTTAACAGCGTGCCGCCATCTGCCGCCCACAATGAACAGTGCGCCGCCTCATGCCGTATAAAAAAAGAGTGCGCCGCCTTCTGCCGCCCATATGCAGTATGCCTCCTACACCACTTTTGCCCATAAAAGTTGATGCCTCAGCTGGTCTTTTTTGTTGAGCGCAATAGGGGTTTGAACCCCTGGTCCCTGCACCATAGGTCAGTGTCTTCACCGTTGTACTACGGCTCTGTTGCTTGGTTATGCAGCAGCGCCCCACTTAGCCTTTCCACGCGATAATGTGGGCCCCGCACATTAGCGCGACGCACACACGTACGGTCCGGTTTTTTCCTTTTTTCTGCCTGGCCCGCCCACTCCTTATATGGCACCAGCACACTAACGGGAACCCGCACAGCAACGGTGTTTAGTAAACATGCCCCTAAAAGGATATTTATTTGTGCTTTATTTATTTTATTTATTTGGTTTTATACCACACTATTCAAGATCAGCACGGTTTACAAGGTAACAACATCATACAGTAGCGCCCCTATATTACATTAATAATCCTATCAGTAACATATTTTCATTCTATACTGTTGTCAGTAACTATCATATATGTCATTACTGTTGTCAGTAGCATACCGTTGTCAGTAGCATCATTACTGTTGTCAGTAGCATCCCTACTCACTACTGTAGCCAGTAGCTATCACTAAATCCAATACTGTTGTCAGTAGCACTCATTCAATTTTTAATATTGCCTCTAGCAGCTTTCCCTTAACCCTGCATAGCCTCATTTGTCAGTGACTTACTGCCTTCTCAAATTATCCAACCTTGTATATAACTGCATAACTCTACTAACAGTAGCTCACATCAAATTCTCCTACAAACTACCAACATACACCATAATGATACAAACAAACACCATGCTACTAAAAGTTTCTTACCTCTTCATATCTCTAACAATCCTAATCGACCTAACTCTAAGGGGTATGTTTACTAAACCGGGCTAACGGTTAACCCGGGCTATCTGCAACTAGGTCCCATTGAATAATATGGGATTTAGTGGCAGATAGCCCGGGTTAACCGTTAGCCCGGTTTAGTAAACATACCCCTAAGTCTCAACAGTAAAAACCACATGACAATCCCTATAATCCATACATCCAATCGAAACAATCTCCTTATTGGACACTATCACCCTCACAACCAATCAAAAATAGACTACCACAGACTCATTCAAATAAAACAGACTATCTCACAACACACAGTCCACTCAAACCCCCCTCAACATGCAATGTCATTATCGTGCATCCTTATAAACGCACGATCTTTGAAAAATAAGCTCCCAATTATTAATGACTTGTTATCCGACTTAAAACCTGATATTCTATGTATTACAGAGACATGGCTCTCTGATACTGATACAGTCCTTCTAAACCAACTTGACAACTTAAATTACGATATTACCCACACACATAGATCTAACAAAAAGGTGGCGGTGTACTGATTATGACAAAAATAAACCTTAAAAGCCAAGAAAATTCTATCTAACACCTCCAATAACATTGACACTCTAATAATAGAAATCGGACAGCTGAGAATCTGCTTAATATACAGACCTCCTAACCAAAACGCAGACAGTCTTCACTCACTAATTGAACTCCTTAATTCATCAACAGAACAAAACCCCCTAATTATCCTAGGAGATTTCAACCTCCCATCACTTGCAAATACTGATTCCAACCTCTTCCTGGAAACCATAACTGACTTAGACTTCCACCAAATTATAAACATACCAACTCACACTAAAGGTGGTACACTTGACCTTGTCCTCCTTCCTCATTCACTATTTAAACTTTTCAACCCAGACTCCTTACAATGTACTGAAATACCCTGGTCTGATCATCATCTAATTAAAATAAACTTCACTTACAACATTATCGGTGTCATAAAACACACAAGAAATGACCAAACTATAAAATTCAAGAAATTCATTGAAACTGAATTTCTAGACTCTACAATACCCCACCTTTCATCATCTCCAACAGATTTAGATGAAGCAGTCAAAAACTGGCATACCACCATCAGGGCCGGCCCGTCCATTGAGCGAGAATGTTTTTTGCACAGGGCCCCGCGTTTCAGGGGGCCCCGCGCAAAAAACATTCTAATCCTAAAGTAAAATTTTTAAAAAGAAAAAAGAAGTTGTCTTCTCCGGCAGCCGGGGCCGCCGCGGCAGAATCGAGTGTGCCGCGGGGCCCCCCCTGCCCAGCAGAGCCTGCCCTCCCGAGCCTGCCCTCCCCTTTATCACCTGTCTTCGCAGCTCTAATCAAACGCGCCGGCTTTCAGAGCGCGAGGGAGAGTTTCTCCCTCGCTGCTCTATTAAGCCCGCGGGGGCTGATGGGAAGTTCCCATCAGCCCCCGCGGGCTTAACAGAGCCGCGAAAGGGAAACTAGCCCTTTCGCGCTCTGAAAGCCGGCGCGTTTGATTAGAGCTGCGAAGACAGGTGATAAAGGGGAGGGCAGGCTCGGGAGGGCAGGCTCTGCTGGGCAGGGGGGGCCCCGCGGCACACTCGATTCTGCCGCGGCGGCCCCGGCTGCCGGAGAAGACAACTTCTTTTTTTAAAAAAATTTCCCTGGGCTGGGCTGGGCGTTAGGAGTGGTGATGGGCGATGGGGGGCTGGGGGGTGTTTAGGAGGGGTGTGGGGCTATGGGGTGGGGGGGGGGGTTAGGAGTGGTGATGGGCTATGGGGGGGCTGGGGGAGGGTTAAGAGTGGTGATGGGCTGGGGGGGTTAAGAGTGGTGATGGGCTATGGGGGGGCTGGGGGGGGTTAAGAGTGGTGATGGGCTATGGGGGGGCTGGGGGGGTTTAAGAGTGGTGATGGGCTATGGGGGGGCTGGGGGGTTAGGAGTGGTGATGGGCTATGGGGGGCTGGGGGGTTTAAGAGTGGTGATGGGCTATGGGGGGGCTGGGGGGGTTAGTAGTGCTGATGGGCTATGGGGGGCTGGGGGGTTTAGGAGTGGTGATGGGCTATGGGGGGCTGGGGGGGTTAGGAGTGGTGATGGGCTATGGGGGGCTGGGGGGGTTAAGAGTGGTGATGGGCTATGGGGGGGCTGGGGGGGGGTTAAGAGTGGTGATGGGCTATGGGGGGGCTGGGGGGGTTTAAGAGTGGTGATGGGCTATGGGAGGACTGGGGGGGTAGGAGTGGTGATGGGCTATGGGGGCCTGGGGGGGGGTTAGGAGTGGTGATGGGCTATGGGGGGGCTGGGGGGGTATAAGAGTGGTGATGGGCTATGGGGGGGCTGGGGGGGTTAGGAGTGGTGATGGGCTATGGGGGCTGGGGGGGTTTAAGAGTGGTGATGGGCTATGGGGGGACTGGGGGGGTAGGAGTGGTGATGGGCTATGGGGGCCTGGGGGGGGTTAGGAGTGGTGATGGGCTATGGGGGGGCTGGGGGGGTTAGGAGTGGTGATGGGCTATGGGGGCGCTAAGTCTGTATATGGGCTGATGGGATCAGGACTGAAAGTGAGTTGATGGGGAGGTTAGGACTGGTAATGGGGTATGGGAGGGCTTAAACTGAAAATTGGGTGAGGGGGATTAGGACTGGAAATGGGCTGGTGGGATTAGGACTGGGAGTGGGCTGGTGGGATTAGGACTGGGAGTGGGCTATGGGGGGCTAGGACTGGTAATGGGTTGGAGGGGTTGCTAGGACTGGAAATGGGCTGGGGGGAATTAAGACTGGAGGTGGGCTGATGGGGTTAGGACTGGTAATGGGCTGTGGGCTGTTGGGGGGGGGTTAGGACTGGTAATGGGCTATGGGGGGGCTAGGACTGGAAATGGGCTGATGGGGGGGTTAACACTGGAGGTGGGCTGATGGGGTTAGGACTGGTAATGGGCTGGTGGGATTAGGACTGGGAGTGGGCTATGGGGGCTAGGACTGGTAATGGGTTGGGGGTTGCTAGGACTGGAAATGGGCTGGGGGGATTAAGACTGGAGGTGGGCTGATGGGGTTAGGACTGGTAATGGGCTGTGGGCTGTTGGGGGGGGGGTTAGGACTGGTAATGGGCTATGGGGGGCTGACTGGAAATGGGCTGATGGGGGGGTTAGGACTGGAAGTGGGCTGATGGGGGGGTTAGGACTGGAAGTGGGTTGATGGGGGGGGGCTAGGACTGGTATTGGGTTGGGGGGTTGCTAGGACTGGAAATGGGCTGATGGGGGGCTAGGACTGGAAATGGGCTGATGCAGGGACAAGAAGGGAATGGATGCTGGGTGAGACTGGAACTAGAAGGGAGCTGATGTTGGGGGAGGATTAGGGGAGGATTAGAATGGGATGGGGCTGGGAGAGTAAAATGGAGAGGGGAAAAATATTTTGTGTGGTAGGGGTAAAAAATCTACACTTAGCTGGGTATTGGGAGAGTAAGTGGGGATTGAGGATGGAGGGGTAAAATGTGAGTGGATGAAATAGGAATGAGGAAAGAGCAAAAGGAGAAAGATTAGTATGTTAAAGCAGATGTAGAGAGAGAGAGAATGGAAAAAAAACTAGAAGAGAGAAGAGACAGCAGATGATGGAGAGTTAGCAGAAAACATGAAGAAACCAGAAGAAAGTGGCTGGAGCAATTGCAACCGGAAAAAAAATGCACAAAAGGTAGAAAGATATCTCTTTATTTTGAATTTATTAACTGGAATATGAAAGCTCTGGGAAATGTGCATCATTAACGTCTGCGCTTTGTTTGGTACAAGAGGAAATTAATTTATAGTTTTATTTCTACAGTTGTTGTACATTCCAAGTTTGGCTTTTGGGGTTCCCAGTTTAATTATTGCCTTCCTGTTTCTAAATTGTGATTCCTTGTTTGGTGATGGTCTATGTTCTGCATGTGTAACTGAGCTGAGGTATTCTGTTTATGTAATTCCTATTTGACATTGCCACTTGTTCTCTTTCCCCAGTAGGTCATGTATTGTTTTTCTCTGAAATGTATTGGTTTAATATTTGCAGTGTTGCCTTTTGATAGGTAGGGTATGGTGCTTTGTGAGTTCTGGTAGTGCTGTTAGGATACGGCGGGTTTGCTATGGGTTCTAAATGGGCAGTGTTTGTAGTAGTTCCTAATGTGCCTGGCGGTTGGCACTGGATTATAGTAATGTAGAAATCTTTTAGTCTGTCTTTATCCATACACACACTAACTTTTAGTAAACATGTCTCTTAATGAATGTTAGCATTATGCAAATATTTATGCAAATAAGGCCACTTATGCAAATGAGGCCCCGCACCGAGTCTCCGCACATGGCCCCGCACCCCCCTTGGGCCGCCCCTGACCACCATCAATAATGCAGCCACAATTAACCAAAATAATAAAAAGCCAACCAATACTAAAATCAAAATCACCCCATGGTTCAACAGTACTTTAAAACATATGAAAAGAGATCTAAGAAAACTAGAAGCCAAATGGCGCAAAACCAAATCCACCATCCACAAAGAATTATATTATAACCACCTCACATTATACAAGGAAACCTTAGACAACACAAAGAAAAACTACTATGCCAGCATCCTATCAAATTCTTATAATAGACCAAGAGAACTATTCTCCATTGTTAGTAACCTAACTAATAACTCACAAACTTCCAGCAAGGAAATCACTGACATCTCAGAACAAACATTAGCTAACTATTACCATAACAAAACAAAACTACAATTCACGACTCCAGACTCTTTCCACAAACCTCATCACCCGATAGACGTATGGTCAGAATTTCACCCTATAACCAAAACATCATTAAAAAATATCATACTCAACCTAAACACCACTACCTCTTACCTAGATCCTTGCCCAGTAATCTGGATAAAAAACACTCTCCCAATCCTTCTTTCATTCATACTCCCCATTGTCAATCTCTCACTACTCCAAGGTTACCTCCCACCCACACTTAAACACGTACAAATAAGACCAATTCTCAAGAACAGCACCCTTGATAAAACCTCACCAAAATCATATAGACCAATCTCAAGTATACCATTCTTAGCAAAAGTAATAGAAAAAACAGTACAAATACAGACGCAGGAGCACCTAGACTCATCTTACCCACTCGACGAACAGCAATATGGTTTTCGCCCAAAGCATGGAGTGGAAACACTCCTCACAGTTCTAACAGATACGCTATTAAGAGGAATCGACAATCACAAACAAGCATTCATTCTATTATTTATTGATATTTCAGCTGCTTTTGATAGCGTCCACCATACCATAATGCTCAACAGTCTGAGTCAAATAGGAATAAATGCCACAGTTCATAAATGGTTCTCCTCTTATCTAGATAATAGGACACAAAATGTACGAATAGGTAATCAAACCTCTGATTCATACAAACTGGAAACCGGTTTACCTCAAGGATCAGCGTTATCAGCACTCCTATTTAACACATACATAAAACCTGTTTGCAATATCTTTAAAAAATTTGGTGTACTCTATCATCTATACGCAGATGATATCATGATGTACATTCCGTTCACGATTCCCAACTTACCGATGCAAACTCTGTCAGATTGCTTCAATGAAGTCACATCCTGGCTAAATACCCACAATCTCCAAATAAATCACTCCAAAACTGAAGTGCTAATCGTCACCAAAAACCAATCCTATACTCCACCTACACACATAACACTTCAAAACCAAGAAATTAAAATAAAAAATGAAGTAAGATATCTAGGTGTTATTCTAGATAAACACCTTACATTAGACACCCACATTAGAAACACCACAAAGAAAATCTATTTCAAACTCAAAATCCTTAAACAACTAAGACCCCTTGTATACATACATGATTTCATCAGCATAATTCAAGCCATCATAACCCCCCACTTTGACTTCGCTAACCTAATTTTATTGGGTATAACAAAACAAAACATTAAAAGAATTCAACTTGCCCAGAATGCAGCAGCTCGGATAATAACGAAAGTACACGCACATCAACATATAACACCAATACTAGAATCCCTTCACTGGCTGCCTATACAAAGTAGGATAGTATACAAAACATTGATAACCACATTTAAAACTCTAAACGACATGGTCCCAGTCACCCTAAGTAACCTAATCAGCAAAGAGCACTCAAAATCTACTCAAAGAAAAGGACAAACAAATAAACTAAAAACTCCCAAAGACTTTATAAAAGCAAATAAACTCACAAACAATAGAGCTTTTTCTCATGCAGCTCCAACAATCTGGAATTCCCTCCCAGATGATCTAAGATTGCTAACCGAGATCATCGAATTCCGCAAAAAAGTGAAAACCTATCTCTTTTCTAAACATTACAACAACTCAGATCATCCCTCAATAGACTTAGATAATGGCTAACCAGTTTTTATCTAACAAATCCCAAATGACCTACACATACAATTTTTCATAGCTGATACTGTACTTTGAATAACGCTTAAGCCCCACATAATGTGTATTTGTACATAATGTATATAGTTTACACTGTTCCATACTGTTCTGTATTAACACTAGTTGTTTATCTTATTGTTATTTGGTCATATGATGTTTTATGTAAAACAAACTCCGATTTGTTAACTGTTGTTTATTGTGAACCGCAACTGAACTATGGAAGATGCGGTATATAAATCATTGTTAAATAAATAAATAAAATAAAATACATGGAACAGTTTACATTTAACATATTACATTTAACATTTTGAACATGTGAACAAGGTATAAACAGTTAACTATTTACATTGGTAGATGAATAGATCATTCACGGTATCTTATAATACTGGGGAACTATTTACAGTCTGATAGGATCTTGAGTATGATATTGATGGAGACACTTTAAGTTATGTGGTTGAAAGCAAGGTGGAATAGGTGTGTCTTGATTGCTTTTCGAAAGGTGGCCAAATCTGATATGAGACGAATAGGAGGAGGTAGGGAGTTCCATAGTAGAGGGGCGAAGAGGGAAAAGGCTCTGTTCATGGTGAATTGGGAGCTTTTTCTGGTTATGGATGGGATGGTAAGAGTGTTTATCATATTTGTTCTTCTTGCTCTGTTGTCAGGAGTCCAATGTAGGAGATCTTCCAGTGAGGGTGATAGGTGGTGGAGCATCTTGAATGTTATTAGGAGAGTTCTGTACTTGAGTCGACTGATTATTGGGAGCCAGTGAAGTTGGATTAGGAGAGGAGATATATGCTTATATCTGGATGCTCTGTAGATGGTTCGTGATGCAGTATTCAATGCTAATTGTAAAGGATGGATAGAATATCCTGGAAGTCCTTGCAGGATGATAGTTGCGTAGTTGAAGAGCGGAGTGATCAGGGCTTGGAAGACAATGCGGAAGTCAGTAGGCTCCAGTAAGGGTCGGAGATGACAGAGGGAACATATTTTATGATAGACGGACTTTGTGATATTGCTTATATGGGGCTCCATGTTTAGGGACTGGTCAAGTGTGATGCCCAGATATCTAACCTCATGATTAGATTTCAGTTCAGCATTCTTAACCTGCAGAGCTGTTGGGGGAATTAATGTTAGGACTTTCGTGATAAAAAGGACTTCTGTTTTTTTTTATAATTCCCTTTCAGGTTGTGCACAGCTAGCCAATCAGAGACAGCATTGAAACAGTCAATGAGTCTGGTGAAACTTAGGTTTTCTGTTGAGAAAGGAGTGTAGAGGAGCACATCATCTGTGTAGATGTGATAAAGGATGCCGAAGGACTGTATGATTGTACAAATTGGTTGTACATATATGTTAAATAGTAAGGCGGATAGGGAAGAGCCTTGTGGTACACCTTGTGTTTGCAGAAACATAATTGATGTTTGATTGCCAATACAGACTTGTTGTTGCCGATCTGTTAGGTATGAGTGACACCAATCTAGAGCTGAGCTCTGAATGCCCTTAAGTTTAAGCAGATTAATTAATTGGCTGTGACAGACTGTATCGAAGGCTGAAGCAATATCCATGAATATCAAGATTAAGCCCTGTTTTGGATTATTTAAGCCTAATATCAGCTTGTCAAGTAAGGATATAAGTAAAGTCTCGACCCCCTGATGTTGCCGAAAACCATGCTACAGCAAGGCTTTTGACTGACTGTGCAAACCCTAAGAAACTCTGGTCCACATTAAGAAGCATGGGTATACCAGAACACCTGATAGTTCTCTTGCACAACCTTTACATTGATCAGGAAGCAACAGTTCGAACAGAGCAAGAAGAAATAGGATGATTTAAAAATCAGCAAAGGTGTACAACAAGGCTGCATGCTTTCCTTCTACCTTTTTAATTTATATGCAGAACAATTCAGAGAAGCAGGACTGTATGAAGACAGAGGTGTGAAGACTGGTGGAACTTCCACTATGCTGATGATACCACAATACTAGCTGAAAGTGAAGATGATCTGAAACATTTACTTCTCAAGATCAAGGAACATAGTCTTAAAATGTGCTTGCACCTTAATGTAAAGATCATGACAACTGGCAAAAATCAATAAGTTCATTGTGAATGGAGAAGAAATTGAAATTGTTGACAACTTTATCCTACTTATATCTACTATCAATAAAGAAATGACAAGCAGTCAAGAAATCCGATGACACATTGCTCTTGGCATAAAGGCTATGAAGGACCTAGACAAGCTTCTCAAGAGCAGAGATGTCTCTCGTCATACAAAGATTTGACTTGTTCAAGCCATGTTATTTTCATGGATGTGAAAGATGGACAGTGAAAAAGATCGACAGGAAGAAAATCGATGCCTTTGAATTAATTATGGTGCTGGCGACAAATACTGTGTATTCCATGGACTGCCTGAAGAACAAACCAGTCAGTACTAGAAGAGATCAAACCTAAATTTTCCTTAGAAGCTCTGATAACAAGACTTTGACTCATATTTTGGATACATCATGTGAAGAGAGAGCGTTCTTAGAGAAAGACATCATGCTTGGCAAGGTAGAAGGTCAACACAAGAGTGGAAGGCCGGCAATGAGATGTATCAATACAATAACAGCAACTGTGGGTGCCACTCTTATCAACAATGAGTTGCGTGACTGACGACCGCACACTGTTTGGGACAATTATCCAAAGAGTTCCCATGAGTCGACACCGACTCGATGGCACTTAACAACAACAATGTCTGATCTGGTAATTAAAGCAGACAGTGCAACCTTTTAAAAGGACATGGCAGGTGTATCTTGCTATATTAAGTGCACTAGCTCATCGTGAACAACTCTGTACAAAGATGCTCCCGACAGCTTCTGATTATATAACAATAGGAATGGTTGGCACCCGCACGCAAATGTTTACATCTAGGCTTCTTCTAAAGATATTGTTGACAACATCTGCAAGGAACACAAGCCTAAAAATTGCAAATACAATGTGATCACTGAAATATAACTCTGTAATTTACTGTTCAGCTGGCACTATGAACTTTGCAAATGTGATTACACATGCAATTAACTTGTTTTCTTTTCTCTCTTTGTTTTTGGTTAAGTAAGTTGCAGAATACCTTGCTGCATACAGCGGGTAATCTAGTAATTGCCTGAAGATGAGAAACTGGGGTTTCTGTATTTACAGGACAAGGATGCAAAGCTTTCATCCCTCTCTCCCCAGATCCCAGGAGACAAGAAGAGAGGGAAAGACAGGAAGAGGGAGAGAGAAAAGAAGAAATATCAAGCAATGAAGATGGGAGCTGCAGGAGAAGGTTGTGAGGTACCGTGAAGTTTTTAAAATGAGATTTTTGCTACTTTCTGGCTAGTAGAATATTCATCTCTCATTTAAGTGACAGAGTACATGACAGCAAAAAAAAAGAATAGGCCCGCCCAGTCTGCCCAGTTATTCTCTCCATGCCCCTAATAACTGGGCAGACTAGATCACCAGTTGGTCTTTTTCTGGTGGCATGAGAAGGGGAATTCTCAAAGCTATTTCAGCAACTAAATGTTTTACCTGCAGAAATGGGCTCTTGGAAAATTCCCACTTTGTGTAAAAGTGTTCACACTGTTTTGCAGCACAGGAACTTTAGCCACATTCGGAAGAGAGATTCCATAGGAATGGGGATTATAATGGGCATAGTTTTGTATAGTTACGGTCTGTAAAAGTAGATAGCATGGTAATGAAATAGATGATGGCAGATATAGACTGAAATAGCCTATCAGCTTTGCCCAGTAATGTGGTTAGGGTTGTAAAATGTGCAGGTCACCCTCCCGCCCCATGCTTTCATTTAAGATTGTAATGGTCATTCCATGCAAATTATGCTCCCATCTTCCTTGAAGAGCAAAGAACCATTTAACTGCTGTTTTGAACTAACAGTAAAGATCATTGGGCATATAAAGACCTCTTACAAGCCTTCTTTGAAGTCCAATCTTTATTGTTATTCTACCAACGCAATGAACTGGAGAATAGATTGACATGTGTACTTCCCTACTCTTCTTGGGCTATGGAAGTTAGACACTTTGGGATCTATTCTGAAGCATGAATAGCGGGGATAGACGTCCCATTGGGACATCTATCCCCGCTATTCATCCCCCTGCCATCCCTGTCCAAAGGCTCCCCGTATGAACGAGGAGGTTAGACAGGGCAGGAAGGGGGCGGTGCGGAGGCAGAGTTAGGGTGGGCAGTGGACAGTCCGCGGCCCTGGACATACAGGGCCAATTCTAATGTCAGTCCTGTATGTCCAGGGCCAGCAGACTAGACGGGGAACTTATTCCACCTCTGAGGTGGAATAAGTTTCCCTAGATGTCGGGGAACAGCAGGCCCAGGCAGCGGCAAAGGGAGGAGGGCGTGGAGAAGATTTCCCGCAGCCCGACCCTGGCCATGGGTGGCCATATCAGAGGGGGAAGGGATGTTGGGCTGCGGGAAATTGAAAAAAGTAGTCAATGGCCGGGGATCGTAGCTCCTGAATGGAGTCGCGGTGCCATGGCAACAGGACTCCATAACGCCATGGCTCCATTTGGGAGCCTGACTGGATTAGCCGGGCAGAGGTCTGCATGTGCAGGTCATTGGGAATCAGGTTCCGGCCTGCATGTACAGGCCTATATGAGATTCTGATCCTGCGGAGGCTAGACGTGTTCCGCGGGATCAGAATCCCATCTACGTCTGTGCATCCGGTTCCGAATGGACACAAAGCAGGCTAGAACGTACAGATTGGAATAGGCCTCTTTCTCAATAAATATTGGGAATTGTTGTCTCTTATGCCAGGCTTTCAAGACTCTCCTCTCACTGCTTTCATTAGGGGCAAAAATATAGCCTCCTGGTTGGAAGGATCGTCAGCTGATGAACAGTTAACAAGTAGGCATTATAGGTGCAGGAATTGTAAATATTGTGACCTGATGATTGAAGGCAATCAATGAATGGAGCCAACTTCAGGCAGATTTATACACTCTTAAGTATTATATTACATGTAATTCAGATTATGTAGTATATGCTTTTGTGTGTGGGTGCCCAAAAGAACTGTATATATTGGTTGGACTAGTAGGGCCCAATATTCAAAAGGCATTTACACGGTTTACAGCTCAGTAAACCATGCAAATGCCTTAAATGGGAATATTCAATGGCACCTACACATTTAGTGCTGGTGAATATTGCCCTCTATGTCCCCTATGTGCCCCAATGCTATCTGGCTTACAATGGGGCGTGTAGGGGACATTCCAGGGAGGAACAGGGGCTCAGAATGCCGGTAACCAGGTAGCGGTGATATTGGACCATTACCCGGTTAGCGATCGCGCTGAAAACTAGTTTTTGGCTCGCCTAGTTCTAGCCACGGATGCTAACCAGGTAGCAGTCCAATATCGCCGCTACCTGGTTAGGCTCTGTGGGTGACTCCACTTGGCACCAAACCAGGTATTCAATGCCATCACCGCAGCACTGAATATCTGGGTTTAGAGGTCAGTGGGCAGGGCTATGCGCCAATGCAGCGCATAGCCCGCCCAACCGAATATTGGTCTTGTAGACCTTGCAAGATTAGGATAGCAGAACATAAACCAAGACAGAAGAATTGTGTCAATATATGTTTAATGGTATCTCATTGCTTGTAATTTGGTCATGAGTTTATCTCATTGCAGTGGTGCATTCTTGATTATGTTCCCAATTGGCATCGGGGGGGGGGGGGTGTTGATCGGCAACAGCAACATATTTAGAGCAGAAATAGATTTTTAAATTGAATACTATGATTCCAAATGGGATTAATTCTGATATTGATTAAATTAATTTGAGTTTCGGGTTCCTTCCCAATCAGGTGTAATTACTTTTATATAAGTATGTTTGCCCATAGTTTACCAGAACTGGATGAGAAAATGACATCAGACATTAAGCCATGGAGGCACTACAATGGATGAAGAGAGACTACTAAGCTGCTGAAAAGGCTATGTCTTCTCACTTAGAAGAAGAGGAATTGTTTTTTGAGCAAGAACTCATATAGGTTTTGATAACTCTATAGCGGGACACATGATTTTTAGCATCTGAAACATTGCGTTGTATTGGTTGTCTGAATAAAAGCTATGAGACTTAGTTGATTTCAGTGTTTTTAAATCATTAATGTAAATTCTTGGCTATAAAAAGATGCGCTATTATAAAAGAGTAAAAAAGATGTATGCATTGGCAAAATATGGTTATTATACCGTAATACCCTCACTTGTTTGCAGCTTGTCATGCTGTGAGAGTTTGTTTGCATCAGTGATGCTGAGGGCTAAGCTATTGGTAGTTTAACTACTGGTAGGGTCTCCCAAGATGGAGAGGTCTCAGCTGAGGTGCCACACCAAGAAATACCATCCATCTGGGCAGCAGCAGAAATAGGATATAGTGTTGGTGGCAGAGGATCACATTTCTGTGACAACGGCAACAACACTAGAACTAAACTGTGTGTGGAAGAAAGGCCCGGCAAGCTACTTCCATATCTTGTCACGAAAACCCAATGGATATTTACAACAAAACAAATTGCACTATAGTCTTGGAAGATGAAACCCCCAGGTTGAAAGGCACTCAACTGGCTCCTGGGAAGGAGCTGAAGACATTTCAGACTAAAGCCAGCATTTATAATGTGGTTGGATCAAAGCCCTCAGGATGTCTGGTTGCTGATGTAGCTGCGCATGAACTGAGAGTCAGCATTGTCGTTTGCAACTTATCACAAGAAGTCTTACATATTGGGACATGGAACATACGAAGCGTGAACCAATGGAAGTTGGAGGTGGTCAAGAATGAAATGGAACATGTACAACTTGATCTATTGGGTGTCTGAGAACTGAAATGGACTGGCATCGGGCACTTTGCATCAGTTGATCACATTGTCTTTCATTTTCAGCATGGCAGACTAAGAAGAAATGGTGTTAAATTTATAAATAAGAAGAAAGTTGCAAGAATTGTAATGAAATACAATGCAGTCAATGAACACTTAATTTCTATTCATCTACAACGAATGCCTATCAACACAACTATAATTCAAGTATATGCCCCAACAACAGCTTCAGAAGAGGATGAAATTGATGAGTTCATTAATGAACAAGTACAAGCTGAAATTGACAGAATATGCAAACAGGATATTCTGATAGTCATGGGTGACTGGAACGCAAATGTTGGCAACAAAGAAGGCGGCAAAATGATTGGAAAACATGAACTTGGCAAAAGAAATGAAGCTAGAGAAAGACTGATAGAATTCTGCAAGACCAATGATCTATTCATCTCAAACACCTTCTTCCAGCAACACAAGCAACGACTGTACAGATGGACTTCACCCAATGGATTGTACAAAAATCAAATTGTCTACATCTGTGAAAGTCAATGATGGGGGCCCAGTCACTGACTTATCTGCTTGTTGTGTATGCTGACATCCCAGTTCTGGGTGCATGCATTTCCACCAGGAACATGCACTATGGACTAGCTAGCAGACTGTTTGCAGCTGGTATGTGTCTTGATGGAGTGTCTTGCAGGGTGCAGCGGCTGAGGGCTTGCTGCAGGAGACTATCAGATAGTGGTGGGGTGCAGCTTAGCATATCCAGGCCTAATGTCTGTCTGCTATTGTGTTATGGATGTGTACAGAGCTGCATTGACTGCCCTGTAGGTGTCTGTTCCCCAGCAGGACTGGGGTTGATGGTCATCATTGCAGGGAGGCAGAATGTGGATCTGTTGATGGGAGACCCTGTTTACCACCCTCATTCCCAGAGAGTGGGTTGGGTGGTGGTACATAATCTGCCTATGGGTCCATAAGGGTAAAACCTGACTGAGAAATACAGATGTATCCAAGGTGTGTCTGCAGGAACCACCTTTCTCATACACTAACACTGCTGGAGACCTACAGCATGGCCTATTTCTGCCATGGAAGGTGCTGTGGACCTGGTGCTGGGCACCCCACCGCACCCTCAGGGTGAGCACAGTACCCGCACAATGTGACGGTGTGTAGCTACTCTGTGCCAGTAACACACATGGTCAGTTCCCCCTACCAGGCCGAGGTGCTGTGGGGGTGCATACCCCATCTTGTGTTCATCTGTAGACGGCTGATTTGCATGTGCAGTGCATCATGGGTACGGGTGGGCTAACCCTATCCTGGTGACCACAGCAGACTGTTTGTGTGGTGACATGCAGTCCTTCTGCAGCCAGCCAGGGGCTTGCTAGCAGCTATAGAGCTGTAGCCCACTGGTTACTTCACTGCCTGTGAAACCAGAGGTCATGGGTTCAAACCCACAGTGGGGTTATTTGATAGGGCTGTCCAAAGCATTATCTATTTTTAATGTACATTAGTGCTGCCAGCAAAAACACCCTCAGTGTACTGTACCCATAAGGTGCCTCAGAGGGCGCTTTATAGGGCACCTTATGGTTACTGTCGATATAAGATGCACTATACGGTATCCTATGGAGCGACTTATAGGGTGCCCTACAGGGGACATTATAGGGTGCCGTGGCAGACAGTACACTTTATAATGTGCCCTATGGAGTGCCTTATAGGGTGCCTTATGCAGCACCTTAGGTTATGGCACGTGAGGGTGTGTTTGCTGGCAGCAATTAATAAAATGCCACAGGAAAGAATACCTACATGTCAAAGCTGATGCCTCAGTCAGCCTTACATATTAGGCACACTGGGGATCAAACTCATGACCCCTGTATTATCAGTCAGTGCCTTAACCATTGTGCTACACTGCTGTTCCTTCTTGATTGTTAGCGCACCTACTTAAGATTTTCATGCATTTAAATGCACAGTGCTGCCATCAGAAACAGTGCTATGACCTTGCCGTGCCTCATAGGGCACCCTATATGGCGCCCTATAGGCCATCCTTTAAGCAACATTGTAGGGTGCCGTGGCGGACAGTGCACTTTAAAATGTGCCCTCTGGGGTACCTTATGGGTGCCTTATGCAGCACCTTATGTTACAGCGCTTTGAGAGTGCGTTTGCTAGCAGCAGTAATTAAAATACAATTAAAATAACTCATAATGCAATATTACACATAACAGGTAGTGCCTCAGCCAGCCATTCATTGGGCACAGTGGGGATTGAACCCATGATCCCTGCACCATCAGTCAGTGTCTTCACCATTGTACTGTAGCTCTGTTCCTCTGTTTGCACATCAGCGCGCCTACTTATGCTTCCCGCGCGCGTTTCTCATGCGCTACTGTGTGCGGCGCACATTAGCGCGCAGCGCACATTAGTGCGCGATAATCCCGGTTTGCTATGTTAAGACTGAAACGCCCACTCCTTATATGGCATCCTGCACACTAGCGCCGTGCGCACATTAGGACGGTTTAGTAAACATACCCCTAAGTTTTTGAAGTTATGATGTTACCGTTCAAACTTGCAAGTTCTTTGTAAAAGTTAAAGTTAAAGTTTATTGTAAACAGCCTTGATTAAATGAAAAAGCGGTATATAAAAATTGTTAAATAAATAGGAAAAAACAATTATTATTTATTTATTTATTACCAACCCTTATGGATGGGGGGGCATATGATCCACTACTATCACTCTCAAAGATGCAAATGTGTGTGAATGAACTAAACTATGTGGTGCCGTTGGGGCCACCTCCTTTTTATGCATAAGACTCTACCTGTGTTCATTGATTCTAATCTTTAAAGGACAAGTTTTTCCTATGCAAATTTTAGTACAAGGACATTGTATTCCATAAATTACATGATCTGTAGTACAGGAAGTATGATATTGTAATTTAAAACTTTGCCCAGACTGTGGGTCAATAAAGCAGTCTGACTCCACCATATTATTGCAGGACTTGCAATTACCACATTTGAAATGTCCTGCCGATCCAGTAGGTTTCTCAGATTTCAGATGGATTTAATAATTCTTTAAGATTTTTGTCTGTACTATAAGCAAATCATATATGCTCGGGAAAACAATCGTGTAATCTTAGTAAATTCCAGTGTTTCATGATGACTTTTCTGGCCGTTGGCCAGGGATCACGGCTTTTCAATGGAACCATGGTGCCATGGCAACCAGATGCCATGGCACCACAGCTCTATTGAAAAGCCCTGACTGAGCTAGCCGGGCAAGGCCTTTATGTGAAGGACAGATTGAATCGGGGTCCCAGCCTGCATGTACAGACCTGGACATGATTCTGATCCCATGAGGCTAGACATGCCCCGTGAAATCAGAATCTCAGCTAACTGTGTTTCCGGTTCCGACCAGATGCACAGAGAGCCGGGACACCCACATTGGAATCGGTCTCGGAGTGCATAATTATTTTTATTACCAGTCTTATGTATATTTTTGTTTTTCTGGGGAATGCCCATAAAACACTCCTGTGTTGTTTTTTGCCTGTGTGGTTAGAAGATGAGTTTCATGTTATCACCGAGGACCCTTTACTTGCGTGCTGTGGATTGAAATGGATAGTGTGGAGGAGAATATAATTTTTGGTCACAAACATATGCAGTCTTAGGAATGGAGGAGTAGCCTAGTGGTTAGAACAATTTCTTGGTAACCATGATACCAATGTTTGATTCCCACTAGTGCTTCTAGTGTCCTGGGGCAAGTCACTTAACTCTCCATTGCCTCAAAAGAAAGGCCTAACAATCTACTTCCTGGATTTTCTTGGCAGTATGACTGGAGCTGCTGGGTTGCCAAGAGTCAGTATTGACTTGAAGGCACACATTGCATGGCATGTGCAGTTTTGTTGTGTTGCACTTAACTCAGGGTTGTCCACAACCTTACAGTTGGAGGACCAACTGTACACATGTAACCCTTGTTCTATAATGGGGTGGTTGATCCATTCCACGGATGTTCCTGAATGAAAATAAAGGACAAGTATGGTGGAAAGCAACAGCCCCAAGGGTATCACCAACTAACTGACTCAAAAGCAACACGCTTCAGTCTGCACCAGGATGTTTTTTTCCATCATTATGAAATCTCCCTAAAAATCAAACTTGCATATATCAAAAGAAAAACATAGACAACAAATACTAGGTAAATTCAAACAATTAATTGACAGTTGTAGTTCATAGAATTTACTCCTTCTCTTAAGCAGGTAAATCTCCATTGGTGTACCCAGGCAGGCAAAGAGAGAATTTGAGAAGAAGCTTGCAGTGGAAGCAAAAACGTATAATAACTTTTTCAAGTACATTCATAGCAAAAAACCTGTGAGTTGGACCATTGGATGATAGAGGGGTAAAAGGGGCACTAAGAGGGAACAAGGACATAGCAGAGAGACTGAATGAATTCTTTGCTTCGGTCTTTACTGAGAAAGATGTAGGGAGGTTACCCATGACTGAAATGGTATTTAAAGCTGATGCTGCAGAACTGAAAGAAATATTGATAAACCAGGAAGATGTATTACAACTATTTGATAAACTGAAGATTGGAGGATGGCCAATGTAATGCCAATTTTTAAAAAGGGTTCCAGTGGTGATCCAGTGGAACTACTACTTGTTCCCTGTAAAATAGTTATCTCCAAGTTATAATGCCCTGTTCAATGTAATTTCAGTTTGTTCAATGTAAACCGCACTGATGCAGAATAGCGCGGTATATAAGAGAATG
This sequence comes from Ichthyophis bannanicus, assembly GCA_033557465.1. Lineage (NCBI taxonomy): Eukaryota > Metazoa > Chordata > Amphibia > Gymnophiona > Ichthyophiidae > Ichthyophis > Ichthyophis bannanicus. The sequence continues at coordinate 19,024,362 of CM066049.1, read as the reverse complement.
TAAATGAATAAATAAATAAATAAAAATACAGACCAGTGAGCCTGACGTCAGTAACAGAAAAATGGTAGAAACCATTACACAGGTACACTACCAAAAAACTGCCTCCAGTTTTGCAACTGATTCCTATAGATTTTGGGGTGCTGAATCCAGGAAAAATAGCCAAAATGTTCCATCACGTCACGTTTTCTTGCAAAATTAGATTTCTTACCCATATAAGGAATGTTCACATAATTTCTTTTTAGCCGACTGCAGTTTATTTTCCTGGCCCAAAATAGAGGTTGTAATGGTTAACTAACTAGAAACACTCCCTCATGATATTTTAGAGTGTTTTGTATTCATTTTATACATTAACAGGACAATTGGGAGGCGGGGGGCTAAATCCAGTACTCGCGCTGGCGCATGTTCTTTCCTGTTCGCCTCGCCTCGTTCGCTCGCTCAAACACGGTGGTTGCGACATCAACGTTCCTATCAAATTTCAGTTTCTTGCAAGTTCATTATTACCTTTTGTTTGCTCAGTTGTAATCCAGCTTTATTCCGAAGTGGTTCACTACAGTTGTAGTTTGCAGTGCTGTGTATTTGTGATGGCTCACAGAGCCAGAGGTTGCGTCAACTCTCCGGACAGTTTTTGTTTTATTTGTGGGGAATATACCGTGAAAAAGCGGCAGAGGAACATTTCTGCATTTATTAAAAAAGTATATTTCGCCTATTTCGGTTTGAAGTTAGGCGATCAAGACAAACCGTGGGCTCCTCACAAAGTGTGCAAGACATGTGAGGAAGATCTACGCTTATGGATGAAAGGTAAAAAACAAGCATTTCGTTTCGGAATACCTATGATGTGGCGTGAACAAAGAGACCACAGCAGTGACTGCTATTTTTGCTCTTGCATTGTGAAGGGATACAACTTAAAAAATAAGAACGTAATAAGTTACCCCAACCTTCCCTCAGCAATTAGGCCTATGCCTCATAGCAACGAAGTACCTGTACCTGAACCACCAAAATCTTTGGATCATATTTGTGTGGACGGTTCTGATCATGATGAGACTCATCAGATGGCTTTTCCCGATGAGTCCAGTACTTCCGAGTTTGAAACTGAACCAGATCCGAAACCTGAACTTTTCTCTCAAGCTGAATTGAATGATTTAGTCTGGGATTTAGGACTCCCAAAAGATGCTGCCCAACTGCTAGGTTCTCGGCTTAAACAGAAAAATCTATTGTCACCAGGAACAACTTTTTATTGGTACCGCAACCGCGAGACACAATTTTTGAAGTATTTCAGCAAAGAGGAAGATTTGGTATTTTGCAACAATATATACGGAGTGATGGAAAAGTTTAAACTCAAGTATGATCCTGCTGAATGGCGGCTGTTCATTGATTCGTCAAAAGACAGCATAAAAGGTGTTCTTCTTCATAATGGCAACACATTCGCTTCAGTTCCTATTGCTCACTCTGTTATTCTCCAAGAAAAATACGAGAATTTGGCCCTGATTCTTCAGAAGATTCGTTATGATGAGCATAAGTGGATGATTTGTGGAGACTTTAAAATTCTATCCATGCTATTAGGGCAGCAATCCGGTTTCACCAAATATCCCTGCTTCCTTTGCTTGTGGGATAGCCGGGCCCGCGACCTACACTGGGGGAAAAAAGACTGGCCAATTCGGGAGTATTTGAGACCCGGTGAGAAAAATGTTCTTCATGAGAGCTTGGTACCTCGTGATAAAATTCTATTACCACCTCTCCACATTAAGTTGGGTCTCATTAAGCAATTCATCAAGTCCCTTCCAAAAGATGGTGAGTGCTTTCGGTACCTTTGCTCAAAGTTCCCCCGACTTTCTGAAGCAAAGCTAAAGGAAGGAGTGTTTGTTGGCCCTGATATAAGGAAACTCATTTCAGATGGAGCATTAGCTGAAACGATGTCTGAGAAGGAAAAAGAAGCCTGGGATTCCTTCAAGGATGTTGTTCTCAAATTCTTGGGGAACAGGCGGGATGAGAACTATAAGGATATTGTTGCCAGGATGCTCAATGCCTTCAAAGAACAAGGCTGTAACATGAGCCTGAAAGTCCATTTCTTGCACTCCCATGTGAACTACTTTCCCGAAAACTTGGGGGCGTACAGTGAAGAACAAGGTGAAAGGTTTCACCAGGACATCAAGGACGCAGAGAGAAGGTACCAAGGAAGATGGAACACCACTATGATGGCTGATTTCTGCTGGTTGCTGCTGCGGGAAACCCCAGATGAAAAATACGCTAAGCAGCGCACCAAGAGAAGCATTCGGGGGAAGAAGAAACGGGCCCACCAGGAGATTGATTGACCCAAGAATGACTTTAAAATCTAAACTGTGTTGACAAATATCGTGTTTTTACTAAACTTTGAAATAAAAATTTGCTAGTTATTACCACAGTGTCGGATCTCAATTATTAGAATTTTATTTTCACACCATCGGGTGTTTGTCTTCATATATTGCAATGGTGCGGTTTGCGTTTTCTATTCTTACATACATACCTGTACAATATTTTTTGCACATTTCTTTGCTTTGCTTTGTGTCTAACCTCGCTCTTATATGCTCAATGTTTGTGCACATGTATGTGGCTGTTTTAAGTGCAGACAATTTTGCTACCATCACAGTGTGTTTTGTTGACATTACTCTATTCTTATGTGCTGCCTTGTTACAATTTTCTTTATTCTTATTTGAATAACTACTAAACAATTAGTATAAAGAATTCATCCAAGAAACTTTTATCTCGATCGCACTCAATCTGAAACGTTCACCTCAAACTGCTAACCCAATGTAGCAAAAAATCTGTACGTGATGGAGCAAATTGGTTACCAGATTTGGATTCAGCGCACCAAAAAACGTAAAAATCAATCGAAACATTAGAGGCAGTTTAAAAAAAAATTTTTTTAGTGTACCTGTGTTATTAAGAACAAAATTTCTGAACATGTAAATAGTAATGGGAGACAACCAACATGGCTTTAGCCAGGGAAGGTCTTGTCTTACTAATTTGTTATTTTTTTGAAGATGTAAATAAACAGGTAGACAAAGGTGGGTCGGTTGATGTAGTGTATCTGGATTTTCAGAAAGCCTTTGATAAGGTCCCTCATGAGACTCTTGGTGAAATTAAAAAGTCATGGCATAGGAGGCAGTGTACTATTGTGGATCAGGATCTGGTTAAAAGAAAGAAAACAGAGGGTAGGGCTAAATGACCAATTTCCCCAATGGAGAAAGGTGAGTAATGGAGTACCCCAGGAATCTGTGCTGGGTCTGCTGCTTTTTAACATATTCATAAATGACCTGGAAATGGGAATAATGAGTGACAGGGCCATTACGTGCGTGAATCGCTCCCTGAGCAACTTGCACATTGGGTGCACGCCCCCCCACCCCCTCACCTCCATCCAGCCACTTTCTGGACGGCAGCGGGAGAGAAGAGGAGTGCCCGATGTGCAAGTCACCAGCACTCTAAGCCAATCTGTCCCTTCCTGCTCTGACGCCACGTCAGAGGAGGGAGGGACCAGATTTGCTTAGCATGTCACAAGAAGGCTTAAGGTGCACATTTCAGCTGTCTGCCATTGCCTGCTGCTGCTGAGAGAAGAAAAAGTGGCACCGGCAGGCAACGGCAGACAGCTGAAATGCACACCTTAAGCCTTTGTGCACTGTGCGGCAGCACCGCTCACACAGGGCTAGGTATGGTCCTGATGAGTGATGTCATCAAATTTACAGATCACACAAAATTATTCAAAGTTCTTAAAACACGAGGATTGTGAAAAATTGGAAGAGGGCCTTAATAAATTGGAAGACTGGATGTTCAAATGGCCAAAGAAATTTAATGTGGACAAGTGCAAAGATATGCACCTAGTAAACAAAAACAGACCATACTCCAGGGAGTCTGCCGAAGCTACCATGAGGAAATCTTCTAAATAGTGTATCATAAAGTTGGACTGGGCAGCGAGCTGGAATGCCCAATGGAGGAAGCAAGAAAAGGCCTAAAAACAGGCACAGGCCACAAAACACCTCATGGGCATGCACTTGTCAACATAATACTGCCCCTGGAAATGAAATCCAAGCAGATAAAACAAGCTGGCATGAATAGGGAGCAATTGAAATGCAGACTTGACATCTGCCTTTGCCACAAACACCCCTTGCCCTGCTCGCTGTAGTCAGGGGCGGCCCAAGGGGGGTGCGGGGCCATGTGCGGAGACTCGGTGCGGGGCCTCATTTGCATAAGTGGCCTTATTTGCATAAATATTTGCATAATGTTACCATACACTAACTTTTAGTAAACATGTCTCTTAATGAGTGTATGGATAAAGAAAGACTAAAAGATTTCTACATTACTATAATCCAGTGCCAACCGCCAGGCACATTAGGAACTACTACAAACGCTGCCCATTTAGAACCCATAGCAAACCCGCCGTATCCTGACAGCATTACCAGGACTCACAAAGCACCATACCCTACCTATCAAAAGGCAACACTGCAAATATTAAACCAATACATTTCAGAGAATACTGGGGAAAGAGAACAAGTGGCAATGTCAAATAGGAATTACATAAATAGAATACCTCAGCTCAGTTACACATGCAGAACATAGACCATCACCAAACAAGGAATCACAATTTAGAAACAGGAAGGCAATAATTAAACTGGGAATCCCAAAAGCCAAACTTGGAATGTACAACAACACTGTAGAAATAAAACTATAAATTAATTTCCTCTTGTACCAAACAAAGCGCAGACGTTAATGATGCACATTTCCCAGAGCTTTCATATTTAGACGCGAGGGGCTGATGGGAAATTTCCCATTAGCCCCTGCGGGCTTAACAGAGACGCGAGGGAGACACTCTCCCTTCGCGAATCTGAAAGCCCTTGCAGAGGGGCTCAACGAGCAGAGGAGGCCCCACGGGACACTCCATTCTGCCACTGCCGCGGTGGTAGCAGCAGCGGCAGCAGCCAGAGCCAGCTTTTTTTTTTTAATGAAATTTTAAAAATAGCAGAATGTTCTTTGCGCGGGGCCCCCTGAAACGCGGGGCCCTGTGCAAAAAACATTCTTGCTCAATGGACGGGCCGGCCCTGGCTGTAGCAAGCCAACGGCAGAATCAAAGGACGCATATTGTACAGAACAAAGGGCTGGGTCAATAAAATCATTCACAGATGACACAAAACTATTCAAAGTTGTTAAAACCCATGAGGATTGTGGAAAATTGTAAGAGGATCTTGATAAATTGGAAGACTGGACATCCAAATGGCAGATGAAATTTAATATGGACAAGTGCAAAGTTATGCACCTAGGAAAGAAAAACCTAAACTACAGTTCACATTAGGAACCACCAACCAGAAAAAAGATTTAGACGTCATCATGGATAATATGTTAAAACCCTCCACTCAGTGTGCAGCAGCGGCCAAGAGAGCAAATAGAATGCTAGGTATCATAAGGAAAGGAATGGAGAATAAAACAAAGGATATTATAATGCCTTTGTATCGTTCCATGGTGTGACCGCACCTTAAATATTGTGTGCAGTTCTGGCCACCGTATCTTAAAAAGGATGTAGCAGAATTAGAAAAGGTTCAGAGAAGAGCCACCAAAATGGTAAAGGGGATGGAAAGATACTCCTTTGAGGAAAAGCTAAAAAGATTAGGGCTTTTCAACCTGGAATGGAGTCAGCTGAGTGGAGATATGATAGAGGTTTATAAATTAATGAATGGAATGGAACGGGTAAATGTAGATCGATTGTTTACGCCATCAAAATGTAGAAAGACTATGGGACATGCAATGAAGCTACATTATAACCCATATAAGACTAAAAAGAGAAAATATTTTTTCACTCAATGCATAAGCAAACTCTGGAATTCACTACTGGAGGATATAGTAAAAACTGTTGGTGTAGCTGGGTTTAAAAAAGATTTGGACAAGTTCCTGAAGGAAATGTCCATAAACCATTATTAAAGGGGACCCAGAAAATCCACTGCTTGCCCCAATATAAGATTTGTGGAACCTGTGCCTTCTGGAGAAACTACTAGGTACTTGTGGCCTAGATTAGCCACTGTTGGAAACAGGGTTGATGGACCTTGATCTGACCCAGTATGGCATAAGTTATGTTCTTATGGTACTGTTCCCAGCCTCTAGTCATAATACCTCCTATTCTTTTGCTTGGTAAAGTGGACCCTCCATTTGACTCTGTTGGGAAAGCACCCTAGGAAAGCACCTGGACACCTTTCTCATCGCAGCAGTATACTCCACAATAGCTTCCACCCTGACAAGCATTTGGGAAAGATATCTTAATGTGTCTGTGCTCAGGACACTTTTTCAAAAAGCCCCAAAATCCTACTACCCCTCCACACTTGTACCCTGGGGTAAAGGCACAAGAATAGTATTTCAAAATATTTTTAAAGTTTGTTCACATTTGAATGGGAGCACTGGGGTTTGGTCTCATAACATCTAGGCTGAAAACTACTCGGGCAGTTCAGAGGGATGTACCTTCTTCATTGTACAACTTGAAATCCTCAGGATGTATTCTGAGTCCCTCCAAATTTCCTGATGGCAACATTTCTCTAAACACCAGCTTCCAGACTCCCTGGGGTCTACGCTCCTTATTCTGGTTAGGCCTAGCTGGCCCTGGAGAGAAAAAAAGCTCCCTCATGCTTCTTAGTAGCTAATACCGACCCTGAGCTCCCTAGACTCCAAAAACAGCACCATTTATATTTTCCTCCAAAAACCACAGAAAGGGAACACGTGCTTACTGAGACAGGCATAAATCCATGTCCATTACATTTGCATGAGGAGCAGTGGCTCCAGAATTTTCTTCAGTCTCAAGACAGAGGATATTTGGGCCCTGCTATGCATACTTATGTTTTCAAATCTCATTTGTTATGGTTGCTTTTCTCTGGACTGTACAGGGACATTATCACTCCTCCTTTCTGGCTCTGGATACTGCCTTATGACTACCTTGAGTTCATCAGACACTATCACCCCAAGATCTCATAAAACTCCTTTGGATTTGCATACCCCAAACCCATCACTCTGCACTTCTTTGGTCAAATACTTTGTAATTAAACTTTAATATAAAAATAGATTGTGTCTTCTCATTTTGTCTACTCCTTCAGGTGTGTCCTCTGTTGCAGATTTTCGTGTCACCTGGAAAAGAGGCACTCTTTTCTTTCTAATTGTTCCACAATATCACTCACAAGGATACTGAACAGTACTGGTTCCAGAAAGGATCCCTGAGATATTCTACTATTTGCTTTTCTCTCCTTCGAGTGAATTACATTTCCCAATATCCACTCGTATTTATCAGTCAACCAATTTCTAATTCAGTTCATTACCATGGACCAGCCCTTGGGCTGCTCAGTTTATTTAATATCTAGTGTGGGACATTTCTGTGATAGCTAATCTATTTCTGCATATCTTTCTCAAGTTCTCCCCATTCACATAATCAAATCCACCCACTGAGTGAAGGAATAGCCTAATAGTTACAGCATTGGCTTGATAACCAAGAGAACAGGATTTGATTCCTCCTAGATTCCTCCTTTGTGGCCTTTGGACAAATCACTTAACATTCCATTGCCTTAGAAGAAAGACTTGGCAATCTAGCTCCATTCACACTGCCAAGAAAACCCAGTAACTGCTGGGTCACCAGGAGTCAACATTGACTTGAAGGCCTGCATTGCATATGGGACAGCATTAAAGGTTTTGTTGAACTCCAAGTGTAGCCAGACCCCAGTGAATCCCCTGTTGGATTTTTCATTTCTTGGGGCTACAGAGGATTTTTATTTGGATACAGTCCCAAGTAGCAGGGGGAAGACAAAGCCTCCAAGGTCCTTATTTGGAGAAAAGTATCTTTGTCAGCACAATTCTCTTCACGCTGCATCTCTTCCTTACTCTCCCACTTCTATAGCGGCTGAACATGTATACAAAACACTTTTTTGGGGGTCCTTGTTGTTAAAGCTGTTAAGTGCTATTCAGGGCCCTGTTGGGCACCCTTTCTGTGGTAGCTAACCCAGTACACAGTCGCTTTCAGTATATCTTTCTCAAGTTCTCCCCATTCACATAATCAAACCCACTGCACATAGTGTTATGGCACTATATAATTGTAGTCCACAGGTAGGGAATACTGTGGACCAGTTCCAGGCTTAATGGATAGTCCTCCATGGTAAGATGCCCTTTATTCTGAAGAGTAGATAGCCACCCCCAGTATGGAAGTCAGGTTAGGATTCACACAGCATTGGCAATACACAAATTCACTTTGTATCTAAGGATACAACAAAAATCTAAAGCAAACTAAAAATAAGACTGACTTTCCATTAAAGTCCAACAGCTGCAGAAAAGTCAAAATAGACACACAGCCCTCAGTAACAAAAACAACAGTATGGACCTGAAATTCAAAGCGATTAATGTCATTGGTGCCACAGAATACCCTTGGATGCTGCCGCTGAACACTTCAGTACTAGCTAGCTAGCACCACGGTATTCGGAGGCAGGGCAAGGCAGCACCTGGGGATAACCAGACTGCGGCTGTATTCAGCTACTGCCTGATTATCCCTAAGCAGCGAAAGTTAGGCACCGCAAAGACTGACCTAATTTTCATCATAAACGCTAATTGGGCAGCGGTTGAATATCACTGTCTCGCTATCCAGCCAACACGGATAGTCAATATCGTGTCTTGTTTTTTTATCCTATGTTTTGAATTTTTATATTCCATTGACGCACTCTTATTATAAATCACTATGATGCCAAATTCTGTGCATAACAAATTTTTACAATAAATACATAAAAATAAAAGGCCCAATATTCATAGAAACATAGAAACATGATGACAGAAAAAGACCACAAGGCCCATCTAGTCTGTCCTTCCATAACAACAACTACAACAGTCCACTTTTTACCTTTAGAGATCCTCTGTGTTGGTCCCATGCTTTTTTGAATTCAGTTACTGTCCTCATCTCTACCACCTCCACTGGGAGACTATTCCACGGATCCACTACTCTTTCCGTAAAGAAATATTTCCGCATATCACTCCTGAATCTATCTCCCTTCACCCTCATCCCATGTCCCCTCGTCGCAGAACTTGCTTTCAATTGAAAGAGGCTCTCTCCCTGAACATTTATGCCACGGAGGTATTTAAACATCTCAATCATATCACCTCTATCCCGCCTTTCCTCTAAGGTGTACATATTAAGATCCTTAAGTCTGTCCTCATATGCTTTATAATGAAGACTACTAATCATCTTAGTAGCAACCCTCTGCACCGACTCCATCCTGTTCACATCCTTTTGAAGGTGCGGTCTCCAGAATTGCACACCATACTCCAAATGAGGTCGCACCAAAGACTTATACAGAGGCATTATCACCTCCTTTTTTCTGCTAGCCATTCCTCTCCGTATGCACCCAAGCATCCTTCTAGCTTTTGCCGTCGCCTTTTCTACCTGTTTAGCTACTTTAAGATCTTCGGACACAACTACGCCTAGGTCCCGCTCTTCTTTAGTGGACAAAAGTACTTCACCTCCTATGCTGTATTGCTCCCTTGGATTGCTGCAGCCCAAATGCATGACCTTACATTTTTTAACATTAAATCCCAGCTGCCAAATTCGAGACCACTCTTCAAGCTTAGCTAGATCCCTCCTCATGTTATCTACACCTTCCTGGGTGTCTACTTTATTGCAGATTTTGGTATCATCCGCAAAGAGGCAAAGAGGCAAGAGGCAACCCTTAGGCGGAGGTAAGATGGCAAAAAAGCAGTGTTAAGTAAGTAGCGCATATCTGGGTATTCGGCATCTTCAATCAGTCGCTAACAGACCAATATTAGCAGAGTGCGCATGGTATTAACCGGATATCCGCAAGGCTATAATGTGGCATTAATGGGAGTGTGCTGCAACATACTCGGTTAGCAAAGATATTCAGTGACACATGGCGCCGAGCCGAACGCCATAAAGTACGTATCTTTAGGTAACGATTTTTGGGCACATTTGGCCTGGTACTACCTGTCATGCGGAGAATCAGCAAAATGTAATCACGGACAGGAACCACCCACGCAATGTAGGGCCTGCACATACTGCAATGGAGGTGGAGATGCCGTTGGCACACCAGAGGACAGAGGCAGCAGCACAATGTGCAGCAGAAAGAGTAGCCAGTGACCCAGCACGACAGGATACTCCATGGATATCCAGACCAAGGGTAATGCACTTGCAACTGTTGGAGGAGGAGGTGTACCAACCCTACTGGCTGGACAGTGACACCATAACAGAGCCAGCCACCGCCCGAAGCCACATGCTGCCAATGGCTCTGAAGGTGACCACTGCAATGGGGTTCTTGGCTACAGGAAGCTTCCAGAATGAGGTGGGTGCCACCACTGACATCACCCAGTCTGCTACATGCCACTGTATTGAAGTCTTCACCACTGCCCTGGTAAGAAGGAAGCAAACCTACATCACTTTCCCCACTCGAAGACTAGCAATGCATAGAAAACAATACGAATACTGTTAAAAGACAGGAAACAAAGAGTTAATGACCCAAGTGTGTAAGACTGATATTAAAGTCTTGTTAATGCTGAACTTTAAAAATGCCAAGAAAATCCATGAGCTGCTGGGTCGCCAGGAGTCAGCACTGACTTGAAGGCACACACTGCAAAAAGTGCAAGTGGACATAACTTTAAACACAAGATATTAAAATTATATATTAAAACAGAATGATGACACTGTATAATCAAACCAAAAAATGAAAGACATCATTAAAACCAAATAACAACATTGTGTGGTAGAAAACTAAAAAGAAGGACGAAGAGCATTATTAAAGCATATGTAAAAAGAAGCCTGTGTGGACAATGAGGCAGAACACATATCACATTTATTATGGCTTCTCCCATGAGGTTTTTTAATCAAGATTACATACATATATTTTCACAGAGTCCCAGTTAATCCAGTTGTTAGAAGCAGTTTTAGGTTACTCTCTTACGCAAATAAGCCTAGCTGTTTCATTTATAACACAATACGAAAACTAGTTCCTATCCAATACAATGACTGCCTAGGCAGTCGGACTCCTATCCATTCACTCACCCACAAGCCATGAAATAACTCCGGGGAGAGGTGCTTGGCAATAACATTTTAAAGCCAGTAATATTAGACTCTCCTCTCCCGCCAACCCTCCACCCCCTCCCACTCCCCAGCCTACAGTGATGCCAGGCTGAGGCTTATTTCCACCATATGGGAGTCTTAAAATAACTGGGCCCGCACATGTCGGTGACACCCATGCTGCGGGAAGCCCCCCCAGTGCTCCCATCCCCGTTTTCCTCCCCGCCCTTTCAAGGGGTGGGGAGAATGAATTCACCCTAGGGGGAGGTCAGCCACCTGTAAATCCTGCCAAGAGCAGAGACAGCCCGTGGCATGTTGTCATCTCCCCCCACCAATGCTGCGGCCTGAAATGCCTTATTGCACCCCTCCAAAACATCCTGGATTGAACTTATAAAAATATCCTGATCAATATCTGACAAATATGCCCCATCCGGGCAAAACAGCCCCGGGCAATTAACTGTAATTAAGTCATGAGCCATCACCAGCCCCTGCAATAAATTCACTCGCCTCCACAAATGCTCCACCGCTTGTGGTCGGAGGGCATCACACCATAGGCGCCCAGGAATTATCTGCAACCAAATAACCATCGCAACAGGGAAGTAACACTATTTTTTATTTATTTATTTATTTAACAACTTTTATATACTGCGCTATTTGTTATCAGTGCGGTTCACATACAACAAGGGTGCACAGTCAGAAGACTGTTCTGTGCTTACATTGTAACAGGAGTTTAACTTGATTAAGAACATATCCCGCTTCATTTGTCGGATAAGGTCAACCCTTTTCACTGTACAAAGATTATTGCCCCCCAAATGAACAAAGATACAATGGGGTTGATTATATTAATGAGCCTCCAGCAACACAGGCAGCAGTTGGGACCACTACATCCCTCAGAAGCCCATCTACTGCAACAGCACTCCACTTTCTGCAAGGCCCAGATTCAAACCCCATTTGGATTCGGCCACTCTCCTCTTGGCCCAGAAAATGAAGGAATTCCTCAGACACATACACACAAGAAAAGGCAGCTGAAAAGGCTGTAGAGTTAGCGCACCTATCTCTTATAAACATTAGACTGCCAGCAACCTAAATGCTGAATCACTGGCAAAGAAAGGCCTTGTGCAGCAGCCAGCGTGGCCACGCCAATGAGGAATGAATGCATTCCAAACACCTGTGGCGCTTCAAAATCGCTGAAAATTGGAACCAGATGAGCGGATCCCCTTGCTCGTGGCACAACCAAAAAAGCCCCCCCCTCCCCCCTGCTGGTTGAGAGCATGAAAAGGTCTGGACAGGAAACCAAGCCAGGGATGCTCCGCAAGGGGACCCCCGCCTGCCGTCCCAGCTGATCTGTCTTGTTACAACAGATACGTAACTGCACCTCCTCCTCCCTGAGGACCACATCATCAGCCAGAAGTCCCCTATCACCTGAAAAAGACTTGGAAGCTGCCACCAACTCCCCCACTCTAAGTGCTGCAAAAAACGCAAAGGCAAAAGCCACACCGAACAACTCCACTTCAAAGGAGTTAGCACACACCTGGAGCAAAACAGCCAACAGAGCCAACAGCATATCATGCCAGAGGGGTTGCTGTACCAGTCGCCCCGCCAAGGTCGACCATGCTCTGGCAAAGACTTTCACAAGCTTCCAGACCACAAAAGATGTGGTATGGTCAGAAAGCTCATGGAGCTTTGCTACAAAAAAGTCACACTTGTCAATGCCACCGAGAGAGCATGTGGCGACATGTGCTGCTCAAACACCAATTCCAGAAACCGCAAGACATCATCCTGAACATAAGAACATAAGATATGCCATACTGGGTCAGACCAAGGTCCATCAAGCCCAGTATCCTGTTTCCAACAGTGGCCAATCTAGGTCATATGTACCTAGCAGTCTCCCCAAAAGACACAGGTTCCACAATGCTTGTACTGGGTCAAGCATTGATATCCTGGGTCCCTTCTTAATAATGGTTTATGGACCTTTCCTCCAGGAACTTTTCCAAACCTTTTTTAAACCCAGCTACACTAACAGCCTGTACTACATCCTCCGGTAACAAATTCCAGAGTTTGATTACACGTTGAGTGAAAAAATATTTTCTTTTCTTAGTCTTAAATAGTTTACTCTGTAGCTTCATTGCATGTCCCCTAGTCTTTCTATATTCTGATAACGTAAACAATCGATCTACGTTTACCTGTTCCACTCCGTTCATTAATTTATAGACTTCTATCATATCTCCCCTCAGCCGTCTCTTTTCCAGGTTAAAGAGCCCTAACCTTTTTAGCCTTTCTTCATAGGAGTATCCTTCCATCCCCTTTACCATTTTGGTGGCTCTTCTCTGAACCTTTTCTAATAACTCTATATCCTTTTTAAGATACTGTGACCAGAATTGCACACAATATTCAAGGTGCGGTCTCACCATGGAACGATATAGAGACATTATAATATCATTTGTTTTATTTTCCATTCCTTTCCTTATGATACCTAGCATTCTATTTGCTCTCTTGGCTGCCGCTGCACACTGGGCCGAGGGTTTTAACATGTTATCCACAATGATGCCTAAATCTTTTTTCTGGGTGGTGGTTCCTAATGTGGAACCTTGCATTGTGTAACCATAGTTTGGGTTGTTCTTCCCTAGGTGCATAACTTTGCACTTGTCCACATTAAATTTCATCTGCCATTTTGTTGCCCAGTCTTCTAATTTATCAAGATCCTCTTGCAATTTTCCACAATCCTCTTGGGTTTTAACAACTTTAAATAGTTTTGTGTCATCTGCAAATTTGATAACCTCACTCGTTATTCCACTTTCCAGGTCATTTATGAATATGTCAAAAAGCAGCGGACCCAGCACAGATCCCTGGAGTACACCACTATTCACCTTTCTCCATTGGGAAAATTGGCCATTTAGCCCAACCCTCTGCTTTTAACCAGTTCTTGATCCACAGTAGTACACTGCCTCCTATCCCATGACTTTTTCGTTTTGCCAAAAGTCTCTGATGAGGGACCTTGTCAAAGGCTTTCTGAAAGTCCAGATACACTATATCAACCGACTCACCTTTGTCCACCTGTTTATTCACACTTTCAAAAAAACATAACAGATTAGTAAGACAAGATCTTCCTTGTTTAAAGCCATGTTGGCTGTCTCCCATTAGGCCATGACTATCTACATGCTGAGTAATTTTATTCTTTATGATGGTTTCTACCATTTTTCCCGGTACTGACGTCAGGCTCACCGGTCTGTAGTTTCCCGGGTCACCCCTCGAACCCTTTTTAAAAATTGGTGTTACATTGGCGATCCTCCAATCTTCAGGTATTAGAGTTGATTATAATGATAGTTCACAGATTACTAATAGCAGGTCTGCAATCTCATATTTCAGTTCTTCAACACCCTTGGATGTATACCATCCAGCCCAGGTGATTTGCTACTCTTCAGTTTATCTAATAGTTGTAATACATCTTCCCGATATATCGATATTTCCTTCAATTCTTCCGCACCTTTAAATACCACTTCACTCATGGGTAACATCCCTACATCTTCCTCAGTAAAGACCGAAGCAAAGAATTCATTCAGTCTCCCTGCTATCGCCTTGTCGCCTCTTTAACTCCTCTATCATCTAATGGACCAACTGACTCACAGGTTTTTTGCTTCGAATGTACTTGAAAAAAATCTTTATTTCGCGTTTTTGCTTCCACAGCAAGCTTCTTCTCTAATTCTCCCTTTGCCTGCTTTATCAATGCCTTGCATTTGACTTGCCAGTGCTTGTGCTGTTTCCAGGTTTCGTCGTTTGGCTCTTTTTTCCATTTCCTGAAAGATGCTTTTTTGGCAACAACAGTCTTTCTGACCTCACCTTTAAACCATGCTGGCAGTTTTTTGGACTTCCTTCCACTTTTCTTAAAGCGTGGAATACAGCTGGTCTGTGCTGCCAAGATAGTATTTTTCAACAACACCCAAGCTTGATGTAAGTCTTTAACCTTTGCAACTGCTCCTTTTAGTTTTTTCTTAACTATTTTCCTCATTTTATCATAGTCTCCCTTTCGAAAGTTAAAAGGTAGTACTGTGGATTTCCGTACTATCCCACCTCCACTAATTAAATCAAAGGCGATCATGCTATGATCACTATTGCCAAGTGGCCCCAACACCCTTATCTCTTGCATTAGATCTGGTGTTCCACTAAGGACTAGGTCTAATATGGCTTCCCCTCTGGTCAGTTCATGAACCAGCTGCTCCAAGAAGCAGTCATTTATGTCATCTAGGAACTTTATCTCCCTAGCATGTCCTGCCGTGACACCGACCCAGTCGATACTGGGGTAATTGAAATCACCCATTATTATTACTGCGCTGTAACTTTTGTTAGCTTCCTTGATTTCTTTGAGCATTTCACCATCCATTTGTTCATTCTAGCCCGGTGGTCGATATAGTACACCCCCACTGCCATCGCCTTCCCCTTTTTTACATGGAATTTCAATCCATAGAGATTCTACAGCAAATTTTGTTTCCTGCAAAACTTTAATCCTTTCTGACTCAATGCCCTCTGTAACATAGAGCGCAACCCCTCCACCAATTTGATCAGCTCTATCATTACGATATAGTTTGTACCCAGGTATCACAGTGTCCCACTGGTTGTCCTTCTTCCACCATGTCTCTGATAATCCAATCATATCTAACCTCTCCTTTAGTGCTATATATTCTAACTCTCCCATATATTTTTTAGACTTCTAGCATTTGCATACAAGCATTTTAGAGACTGTATTTTATTCATATTAATTTGGCTATTGGTAGACATGGGTAATGTGGGATCTTTAAGCTCTGTCTGCTCCATACTCGAGGGCATTTGGGCTACTTTACTCTTTTTTGGAACCTCTCTGCTTTTGGTAGTATCCTTCAAGGATATATTCTTCCGAACCATCCGCTCTTGGGCGACTGTCGGCTTTCCCCTATTATCTAGTTTAAAAGCTGCTCTATCTCCTTTTTAAAGGTTAATGCCAGCCGCCTGGTTCCATCCCGGTTAAGGTGAAGCCCATCCCTTCGGAAGAGCCCATCCCTTCGGAATGTTCCCCAGTTCCTAACAAAATCAATACCCTCATCTCTGCACCATTGTCTCATCCACGCATTGAGACTCCGGAGCTCTGCCTGCCTTTTGGGTCCTGCACGTGGAACGGGAAGCATTTCGGTGAACGCTACCCTGGAAGTTCTGGATTTCAACTTCCTACCTAAAAGCCTAAATTTAGCCTCCAGAACCTCCCTACCACATTTTGCTATGTCATTGGTACAGACATGTACCAAGACAGCAGACTCCTCCCCAGCACTATCTAAGACCTTATCTAGGTGGCGCGTGAGGTCCGCTACCTTCGCACCAGGCAGGCATGTTACCAGGCGATCCTCATGTCCACCAGCCACCCAGCTATCTACATGCCTAATGATCGATTCACCAACTATAACGGCTGTCCTAATCCTTCCCTCATGGGCACATGGCCCTGGAGAAACTTCCTCGGTGCGAAAGGGTTTTCCATCACCTGGAGGACAGGTCCTAGTTACAGGATCACTTCCTGCCACACCAGGGTGATGCTCTCCTGTCACGTGACCTCTCTCCTCCATGGCAACAGGGATGCTGCCAGACTGGAGGTGGGACTTCAGGACTATATCCCTGTAGGTCTCGTCTATGTACCTCTCTGTCTATCTTATGTTTTCCAAGTCTGCTACTCTGGCCTCTAGAGAATGGACTCGTTCCCTGAGAGCAAAGAACTCCTTGCACCTAGTGCACACGTAAGACCTCTCACCAACTGGGAGAAAATCATACATGTGACACTCAATGCAAAAGACTGGAAAGCCCCCGTCTCACTGCTGGACTGCTGTCTGCATCTTAGTTTTAAGTTTTTGTTTAGATCTTTAAGTTCATTACTTACTAAGGGTTGCCAATAAAACTGTACCTAATACGTTTAATATACCTTGTTCACCTGAAGCTTAATTAATCTCATGTCCTTAGTGTATGACTGATTTGGGTAATGAGCTTCACCTGAGAGCACCTCCTGTCTGTTAAAATGTGTAAGTACCTATAAAGCTACGATTATCCCAGGGGTGGGTGGGTGTGGGGAGGGAGGGAGGGAAATAACACTTATTAAAAGAGGGCTGCTACACAGTACCCTGTCCTGTGCTGCTGAGGTAAGCTATATTCTTATTTGATTTAAATTATAGCTCTTTGCTGCTGCTAGACTATAACGTATTATGAAATTTAAACTACAAGCTCTCTGCTGGGTTCTAAATTTAACCAGAAAGCTCTCTTCTGTGTTTTAAATTTAAACTAAAAGCACTTTGCTGATGCTAGGCCCTGAGTGACTATTAAATTTAAACTACAAGCTCTCTGCTGGGTATGAAATTTAACCAGAAAGCTCTCTTCTGTGTTTTAAATGTAAACTTAAACTGCTGCTACTAGGGCCTGACTGATTTAACAAAAAATATTGGGTTCACAGATTAATTAGCTTTAATAAAAAGAATTCCTTTCAGAAAATTCCCAGAAGTATATACTCACAATTGCAGATCTCTCTCCAGAAGTAACAGTCCCCTTTTCTAGTCTTTCAAGAGTATTCTGCCACCCTCCTGCTGGCACCAGGCTCGAAAAATGCTGCCAGCCTGCTGCACAGGCTTCACAGGTGTTCACCGCAAGTGGAGCCCTCAATCTTCCGAGTGCTGAGGAAGGACGTCTCAACATTTCTTCGGGATCCAGGAAGGTACTAAATCCACAGCTGGAGCCAAAACGCAAAACCAGGCCCACTGCAAATGAGATAAAGCATCCGCCACTGAATTATCTACACCAGACACATGTTTTGCTCCTAACCATACATTGATCTGTAAGCAACTCAGCACCAACTGGTGAAGCTCCCCCACCAAGGGGGAGCTGACAGACTGCCGTTTAATCACTATAACCACTGCCGTAGTATGCGAATGCAAGAGCAAGCTCCGATTCCGCAGGCGCTCACCCCACAGCTGCAATGCCACGCAAACGGGAAACTGCTCCAAAAAGGCAATGCTCCGACACCAACCCTGCTTCTTCCACACATTTGGCAGGACTCCACACACCATGTTCCTCCAAAATATATCTCAAAACCAATCCCCCCCAGAAGCATCCATATATAGCTCCAGATCATGATTGGATACCCTTGGTGATTGCCACCCCCCCATTGAAATTCTGCAAGAATGCCAACAAAAAGCTTAAATCTGCCCTCATGCCACCACTCAACCGAATGAAGTGATGCTTCTTATGCACCCCTCGAGTCAGGAATGCAAGCCGCCACGTGAATACTTTACCCATAGGTATCACCTGACATTGAAATGGCCCAAAAGTTCTTGCACCTGCCCCAATGTCAACTTAGGGCGGGACAAAGCCTGCTGAATGAAAACCACCAATTTGGAGACCACCTGCACCGGCAACCAGGATTCCATACTTACTAAATCCAATTCAATGCCAAGAAACGTGAGAAAGGTAGCAGGGCCCTCCGTCTTCCCCTCCGCCAGTGCTACACCCAAAACCTTTGCCAACTGCTGGAACACCCCCCAACAGCTGAACACACTCTGGGGAGTGTGCCAAAGCCACCACGAGGAAATCTTCTAAATATCAACATAATACTGCCCCTGAAAATGAAATCCAAGCAGATAAAACGAGCTGGGCTGAATAGGGAGCAATCAAAATGCGGACTCGACATCTACATTTGCCATCAACGCCCCTTGTCCCGCTCGCTGTAGCAGGCCAAATCAAAGGGTGCATATTGTACCGAACAAAGGGCCGGATCAATAAAATCATTCACACTGTGCCCCACCGGATATGACAAATTGTGAATGAGCCGATACTTGCCCGGCTCCTTCTTCAGCACAACCCCTAATGGGGACATCATGAGATTGCTCAGTGGAGGATGCTCAAATGCAGGGGTGGCTCAAGGCAATCTGCTGCCCGAGGCAAAGAATGAGACACTTAACCCCCCCCCCCCCTCTATAGAGGGGGTGGCCTTTCTCAAAACCCCAGTCAGGGACTGAACCAAACCAAAAAGACGATTAAAATTTATGGAGGAAATGCAAGATGTTTGCACACCAAGGAACTAAAAGAGAGCGAAAACCACAGCACAGTTTATAAAACTAAATTTTAACTCATTATTATTTTGTTGTTATAAACTGCGTTATGGTTCTTGCTTTTTCTTTTTCAACATCTATTTTGCATCCACAGAACCCTCTTCAACAGTGGGTGCAGAGCAGAACCAGGACATTCACCCATAGAACTCAATATCTTTAAAAAAAAAATCTGATTCTGATCATCTCACTAACAACAAACATTCTCCAGTACCAGGCTATTTGTGAACCATTACAAAATCCTATAACAAAGTCACTGAGTATTTATACAGCAAATCTACCATATCATACCATACCAGCACCAACTTCCAGAAATCACTTAAGGAACCCATCCAAAAAAGCATCACTGTAAATACTACAGTGGCCCTGGAACATCCAAATACCTATTTGGACAGCTGAACAATTCAGATTACTACAGTACAGATCCCTACATACAAACTCCATGTTAATAGAACACCTGATCTTGGTCACACACTCAAAACACAGACCCTCATCAAGTACAGAATAAGTGGCCATAACCTAAAAATAAACATATGTAGATAAAAATTAAACTGCAAACCCAAGAACCAGATTCTTCATACAGTGAAATACCAGAGAAATTGAAAGAGATGCATTTCCCTGTACTGTATAAAATATAAAGACAGCAGCAAGTCAGATAATTACATTGAAAATAAAATTCTCTTTGAACTTTGTTGGCTGACCATTTTATTCTCCGATCATGTAGGTCCCAGTCTGTGGTTTCTGATTTCCTCTATCTCCCAGTGATACAGGGCCATGTGCGGAGACTCACTGCAGCATCATGTGCATACATTTATCATACTTTAATTTTAAATGTATATGCCACTCATCTAAAATCCTAGGTGGCTTCCAAATATACACATTATTTATTTTATTTTATTTATTTAACTGCATTTATATCCCGCTTTTCACCGGGTCAAAGCGGTGTAACATGTAACATAGGGAGGGGTAATTTCTTTTAGGAAGGGGCCATCACCAGGGTCAACAATTAATGATTATGGGTGGACATGGACATGATTTACTTCTGCTAAAATCTAAGTGTGAGGTCATGGTGGTGTTTCCGTTAAAAGATGTTCACGGAATAGGATTGTCTTTAGCTGTTTCTTAAATGATGTGATGTCGTTGTTGTTCTTGATGTGGTTTGGTAGAGAGTTCCAGAGGGATGGAGCATAAAGTTCGAATGCTCTGTTGCAGGTCCGTTGTGTAGATTTGGTTCTTTTGTGGGGGACAACGATAGAGTTATTGGAGGAATGTCTGGTTGATCTGTTGTGGGATGGTCGAGGCAGTAAGGAGTGTAGTGAGGTGTTCCGTGCTTGGTGGATAGTTTTGTGGATGAGTAAGATGGCTTTGTACCTGATTCTTGCTTGCAGTGGAAGGAGGTGAAGGTCTCTTAGGATTGGGGTGATGTGCTCCCGTTTTTTTGCATTTTGGATAATCCTTGCTGTGGTGTTTAAGGCAGTACGGAGGGAGTTGGTGTGCGAGGCAGGAAGTCCATGATAGATTATGTTGCAGAAATCCAGATGAGGGAGTGTCACAGCTTGCATCACTGTCCTAAAGTCGTGAGGTTCTAGGAGGGGCCTGAGTCGTTGGATAGTTTTAGCTTTGTGGAATATCATCCCAGCGGTTTTGTTGATTTGTTGTTTGAAGGTGAGAGCTTGATCAATGATGACGCCTAGATATCTTATTTGAGGCTGGATTTGTATTTGTGTGGTTCCCATGTTGAGGTGGGTAGGTGGTTTGAAGTCAGGTTCTTTTGTTACTATTAGGGCTTCGGTTTTCTTTATGTTGATGGATAGATTGTTCTCCTGTAGCCAGTTGGCCACGTCGTTGAAGCAGGCTGATAGCTGTTCGTTCTTTGGGTTGTTGGTTGTAATTGGTGCGTAGAGCATTATGTCGTCCGCGTAGATGTGGAAGTTGATGTTGTGGGTGCGTATGATTGAGCATAGTGGACGTAGGTATATGTTAAACAACATGGCTGATAGGGTGGATCCTTGGGGTACTCCTTGAAGTTGTTTGTATGGGGGCGAAGTTGTGGAGAGGGTGCGAATCCGTTGCTGTCTGTTAGTTAAGTAGGATCTGAACCATTGGAGTACAGTGTCCTTGATTCCGATTGTTTGTAGTCTGTGTATGAGGATTTCGTGTGAGATTGTGTCGAAGGCCGCTGATATGTCTAGGAAGATCAGGATGTACCCTGAGTTTTTCTCTTGTGTTCCGATGATGAGTGTGTTCATTAGGATGGTCATGAGGGTCTCAACTCCATGTAGTGGTCGGAAACCGTGTTGCTGAGGGTCAAGTATGTCGTTGGTGTCTAGATGATCTTGGAGCTGGTGTTGGACTATCTTTTCTATTATCTTGGTGGCGAGGGGGAGGCTTGCCACCGGTCTGTAGGAGGTGGGGTCCTTGGGGTCCAGGTTGTTCTTCTTTATGGTTGGTCGGATGACTGATGTTTTGAGGGCATCTGGCATGTATCCTTGTTTAAAGGATTCGTTTACGATGTGAGTTAGTGGGGTACTTAGGTCTTCCTTGGTTTTCTTTATCCATTCGGTAGGGCAGGGGTCCAGTGGGGAGGTAGTGGTGTTCAGACAGGAGATGGTGGAGGATATTTCTTCCTTTGAGGTGTCATTGAATGTAGTCCAGTTAGCGTTTATGGTGATCCTTGGGTATGTTCTTGTGGCTGTAGCGCATTGGTAGGGTTGTTGAGGTTGCTGAAATTGCTTGTATTGTCGGGCCAAGAGATCCGAGGGGATATCTGGAGGTTGATCGGAAGTGGTTGGTGTCTTTGTCAGTTTTTTAGCGATTTGGAAGAGTTCTCGAGGTTTGTTTGCAGCGGTCGTGATGATTTTGGTGTGGTAGTTTCTCTTTGCATTGTCGGTTTCTGTGTGGTAGGCAGCGAGTTCATATAGGTATTGCTTTTTGTCTTTGTCAGTTTTGTTTTTTCTCCATTTTCTTTCTGTTCTTCTAAGATTTGTTTTCAGTTTTCGGAGATCAGGGGTGAACCAGCGGGCCTTTGAGGAGATGGGCTTGTTGCTGGTCTTGTTTACAGTTGCTCTGGATGCCGAGGAGATAGTGGTGTTCCAGTTGTCCATGAGGTCGTCAAGGTTATTTGAGTTCGTAAGTAGATTAGGTAAGGTCAGCGTCAGGAAGTCTTCTTTGTTGAATGCTTTGAATCTTCGTGTGTGTTGGGCGTATCCTCTGTTTGTATTTGGTCGATATGCGTAGGAGAGGTGGATGATGTAATGGTCTGACCATGGGACTGGTGAGATTGTCGGACTGCTGTATGAGGTGGATGCCTGGGAGTTCAGGAATATGAGGTCCAGGGTGTTTCCTTTTTCGTGTGTTGGTTCATTTATGATCTGCGATAGGTTCATTGCTGTCATGGCGTTAAGGAATGTTTCTGTTTGTGCGTCTTGGAGGGATGGGAGATTGAAGTCTCCTAGTATAATTGGTTCCTTTGATGGGTCGATGCTTTCGGAAATCAGGTGTAGTATCCTTGGTAAGTCAGAGTTTGCAGCTGGTGTTCTGTAGACCAGGCATATTGTGAGGTTTTTGTTGGTGAGGGTGAGGATATCTGCTTCATCGGAGGTTTCAGAGGTGAGGGTGCGTAGGTGGAGGTTGTCCTTTGCGATGATGGCTACTCCTCCGCCTTTTGCGTGCGTTCGGGAACAGTGATGAAAGCTGTATCCGATTGGTGTCAGTTGGTTCATTATTACTGTGTCCGTTTCTGTTAGCCAGGTTTCTGTTATGCATAGGATGTCGGTCTTCTCAGATATGATCAGGTCTTGGAGCATGTGATATTTGTTCCTGGTGGAGCGTGCGTTTATGAGTGTGATGGAGAGGTGCAGGTGATTGATGTGATTGGTGCTTTTGGCTGGCGTGTGGTGTGTGTGAGTTGGGTTGTTCGTGGTGTTGTAGATGCTTGTGGGTTGCAGTCCTGTGGTTCCTGTGTATGGAAGGTCAGTAGGTGTGGTGGGGCGGGAGTACAGTGTCTGTGCGGAAGGGGTTGTGCTTGTCAGTGTGTCTGCGTAAAGAGGATTGCTGAGTGTGTTTGGGTGGGGGTACAGTGTTAGCAGAGGAGTGAGAAGGTAGATGGGTGTAAGGAAGGGCGGGATGTTGTGAAAGAGTACCTGGGGTTTTGAAGCAATGTAGTCTTTTTCTTGCCGGTTTGCTGAAGCGTTTGAATATCCTGTATTTGTCCTGTTGAGCTGTTTGCTGCGTTGGGTCTCCTCTATATCAGAGATGGTTGTCGGGTGTTGAGGCTGTTGGAGTTGATGGTGTTGCTATTTTTTCTTGGCGAGCTCAGACCCGATCAGGGGAGCTCGAGCCTTGCCCGTTGTGGAGATTTTCCGGGCCACGGTAATGGCCACTGCCTAAGGGCCACGCCAAAGGGCCCTCTGGCGAGGCCCTCAGGCGCGGGCCCGCCAGGCGCGGGCGCGCCCGTAGGGACACCGCGTTATATGGCCCTTCCCGGCTCCTCTCCCACCGCCCGGATTGGGCGGGAGCAGCTCCCACTGTCCCGATTGGACAGGAGTGGAGTTGGTGGTGGTCGGGTGCTGGCTGGACTTGCGGCTCCCTCGGGGTAGGGACGCCGCGTTATGAGGCCCTTCCCGGCTCCTCTCCCACCGCCCGGATTGGGCGGGAGCAGCTCCCACTGTCCCGATTGGACAGGAGTGGAGTTGGTGGTGGTCGGGTGCTGGCTGGACTTGCGGCTCCCTCGGGGTAGGGACGCCGCGTTATGAGGCCCTTCCCGGCTCCTCTCCCACCGCCCGGATTGGGCGGGAGCAGCTCCCACTGTCCCGATTGGACAGGAGTGGAGTTGGTGGTGGTCGGGTGCTGGCTGGACTTGCGGCTCCCTCGGGGTAGGGACGCCGCGTTATGAGGCCCTTCCCGGCTCCTCTCCCACCGCCCGGATTGGGCGGGAGCAGCTCCCACTGTCCCGATTGGACAGGAGTGGAGTTGGTGGTGGTCGGGTGCTGGCTGGACTTGCGGCTCCCTCGGGGTAGGGACGCCGCGTTATGAGGCCCTTCCCGGCTCCTCTCCCACCGCCCGGATTGGGCGGGAGCAGCTCCCACTGTCCCGATTGGACAGGAGTGGAGTTGGTGGTGGTCGGGTGCTGGCTGGACTTGCGGCTCCCTCGGGGTAGGGACGCCGCGTTATGAGGCCCTTCCCGGCTCCTCTCCCACCGCCCGGATTGGGCGGGAGCAGCTCCCACTGTCCCGATTGGACAGGAGTGGAGTTGGTGGTGGTCGGGTGCTGGCTGGACTTGCGGCTCCCTCGGGGTAGGGACGCCGCGTTATGAGGCCCTTCCCGGCTCCTCTCCCACCGCCCGGATTGGGCGGGAGCAGCTCCCATTGTGCTAGAGCTGAAGCTAGTGAAGCTATGAACTTAGAAAAAAACGTTGTTTTTCATAAAGCAACTGACTTGCAGAGGGTGCAATTACCTAGCAGGACAGCTAGAGGGAGCAGGCACGAGCCTGCAGATGCTGAGCTGACACACCCAGAAGCTAATCAGGTGCACCTGAGGAGAGGGTCAGAAAACTCAAGGGATAAATGGCTTTATAAGCAGAGCTCTGCAGGAAGGAAGCAGAGAGAGCCACGGCTAGAGAGAGAGCCACGGCTAGAGAGAGAGCCATAGCAAGGGGGAAAGTCATGGCTGGAAAGAGAGCCATGCCTAGAGAGAGGCCTGAGAAAGGATCTGGAAAGGAACCCAAGGATACTGGGAAGAAAGGACCTGATAGAGGAACCTCCTATACTGCAAGGCAGAGGAGCTTTGAATTCTTACGTGGCAGAGCTAAGCTCCAGGGAGGATTAGCCCAGCCCAGAGGACTCCAAGAAACAGTCTTCAGAAGGAGAGTGCCTGGTAGAGGGAATACCAGTGGCACAGACTTCAAGGAGCCAAGGTACAGTGATACTTTATTTTTCACAAAGAAGCCAGGTCCTAGAAAGACTTATAACTCAGATAGCAATACTGAGAGGAAAGAAAGCTGGCAGAAGTTTTGGAAACCACTACAAAGAGGCATAGGAACAAGACATACCACTTGTTTGCAAAACCCAGAACTGCCAGACTGGAAACTAGGGAAGAGAACTTCTGAACTGCAAACTATTTCAGCCAGGGAAAGCTCAGGTGTAGAAGAAAGCACGGCTGAGCTGGAACCCATGCAGATTGAGCATGGGGAACCAGAGCCGTTGATGCCTGAAGAACAAATGGACTGTTCAATGTGTATTGCTGAAAGCCTAGAGTCTCTCCCAGAGCTGTAATTACCAGAACATGCTTTAACAATATCTTTTGCCTATGTTGAGCTAAAGAAGAGCTTGTTTATTTGTTTTACTACGGTGTTGTAAACCCTGTACATTTTTACAAGGAGCTGTGAAGCTCTCATAACAGTTTTCTTGCTCTGTAATTACTTTGGCATAAACCTGAAAATAAGGTAAATTCTACTTTTTGTTTCTTAGCGAACCTTAGTGCTAAAGGGGAATAAAAAGCCTTTTGTTTGACCCTACACAAGGCATACACAACTCATTTCTTTAAGAAGAAGGACTACAAGGACCATGATCCCTCTGGTCCAAAAAGGTTTCCTACTTCTACAAAATAATTAAAATGTCCACCTTGTCCCTTCAACAAGCTACCAGCAGGGGGCGTGGTGACAACATGCAATTTACTAAAACAGATGTTACAATAAAACAAACATAATAATAAAACATTAAATTTGATTAATGAAAAGCCACTTACACAGTACCCCCCCATCAAACTATTACAAATATCTGCATATCAGATTTATTTTGATATGACCAGATTATTGATGAGTAGGGAAGATATAAAATGAGAAAAACTAATCCCGCGAGCCATGAATTCAAAGGCTGGATTAGATTGTGCTAGAGCTGGAAAGTCCAGAACTCAGCAGTGATGAGGCTATCAGGATACTTTACAAACTTAAACTGAAATATTCCCTTAAAAATTTAAAATTTCCTTGAATTTCAACTGACAAAATATTTTAAATTTCAGACTGGCAGCATAAAGAGCGCACAACCTCAAAGCTCAAAGACAATCCATATTGCAGTAATCCCCCAATCAACACCCTATAGTTGACTAAGGGGTATGTTTACTAAACCCTCTTAATGTGCGCCCAGCATTAGTGTGCAGGATGCCAAATAAGGAGTGGGCGTTTCAGTTTAAAGTAGCAAAACGGGATTAGCCCGCAATAACGCGCGCTGCTGCGCACATTATCGGGCAAAGTGCCGCTAAGCGTGTTACCGTGCGGTAATCTTAAGTAGGCGCACAGACATCCAAACATAGAAACAGAAGCATAGCACAATGGTTAATACACTGACTGATGATACAGGGGTCATGAGTTCGATCCCCCAGTGTGCCTAATGCATAAGGCTGGCTGAGGCATCAGCTGTTACATGTAAGTATTGTTTCCTGAGGCATTTTATTTATTGCTGCCAGCAAACACACCCTCACGTGCCGTAACCTAAGGTGCCGCATAAGGCACCCTATAAGGCACCCCATAGGGCACATTATAAAGTGCACTGTCCGCCACGGCACTCTATAATATCCCCTATAGGGCACCCTATAAGGCACTCCATAGGACACCTTATAAGGCACCTTATACGGACTGAGGCACCTTATGGTTAAAGTACCCTGAGGGTGTTTTGCTGGCAGCACTAATGTACATTAAAAAAAGACAATGCTTTGGACAGCCCTATCAAAGAACCCCTACTGTGGGTTTGCACCCATCACCTCTGGTTCCACAAGTAGTGAAATAATCAGTGGGCTACAGCTCCATAGCTGCTAGCAAGCCCCTGGCTGGCTGCAGAAGGACTGCACGTCACCACAAAAACAGTCTGCTGTGGTCACCAGGATAGGATTACCCCACCCATACCCATGTTGCACTGCACATGCAAATCAGCAGTCTACAGATGATCACAAGATGGGGTATGCACCCCCACAGCACCTCGGCCTGGTAGGGGGAACTGACCGTGTGTGGTACTGGCACAGAATAGCTACACATCGTCACACTGTGCAGGTACTGCACTCACCCTGAGGGTGAGGTGGGGCGCCCAGCACCAGGTCCCCAGCAGTGCTAATGTGTGAGATAGGTAGTTTCTGCAGACACACCTTGGATATATCTGTATGTCTCAGTCAGGTTTAGCCCCTATGGACCCCTAGGAGGATTATGTACCACCACCCTCCTCCTGCAGGGCTGAGGGGGGTAAACAGGTCTCCCACCAACAGATCCACATTCTACCTCCCTGCAATGGTGGCAGTAGAGGGGACCATAAACCCCAGTCCTGCTGGGGAACAGACACCCTACAGGGCAGTCAATGCAGCTCTGTACACATCCATAACGCAATAGCAGACAGACATTAGGCCTGGATATGCTAAGCTGCACCCCACCACTATCTGATATTCTCCTGCAGCAAGCCTTCAGCCGCTGCACCCTGCAAGGCGTTCCATCAAGACACATACCAGCTGAAGACAGTCTTCTAGCTAGTCCATAGTGCATGGTCCTGGTGGAAATGCGTGCACCCAGAACTGGGATGTTAGCATACACACCAAGCAGATAAATCAGTGACTGGGCCCCAAAAGGGAACCCATAAATATCACATGAGAAAAACACTATATAGCACTATGGGGGAGCCTAGCCATGCCGTGGTCACTGCTCAGCCAGGGTGAGAGTGATCTCCCAGCGGAACATGCTGTGGCCACCCTGTCTATGCAGGTGGTGGCCGGGCACTACAATGTCCCAGTCATTGACCTATGCCCTGTGCAGATGCATCCTGCCCAGGCCGCCCTGTCCAGGATATACCCACAGTACCTTGCTCCTCATTATGCACATTGGCAGGCCAATACTGGCAACAGTGCTAGCAGTGTGGGCTGAGGAGGGTGTTGGCAGCCACCTCACACTGGATAGACAGACACACACTCCCCACACCTATGCCAGCATTGTGCAACTATAGAGGTGTTTGGCAGCCCTGGCACCTGCACCAGTCCTGGGCACAGTGCAGGCATGGCTATGGTGCACAATACTGTAGGAGACACTCCCCAGGGTGGTAAACACTGTCAGACACCAGACCTGAAGCACACTCCACAGACATCAGAAAGGTTGCTATGATGCAGCTCACTCAGCAAATTGTGCTTAACTTAGGAATTGCTATCTGCCAGTAATCATGGCAACCTTTTGATAGATGTGTACCGTATTCCCAGGTTTAGGGAGGCATTGCTAAGGTATGCAAGTGCTAGTATTGGGAGATGCATGCAGGGCCCAATGTCCTGCCTCTCCAGGAGGCATTGGATAACGGAGCCTGTGGGTGCGGGTGTGTCTGCCCCTTTTGGCTGCTGCTTTACGGCAGAGGTTCCCAACTCCAGTCCTGGTGGGCCAAACACTGTTCGGGTATTCATTCTGCCCCTACTGAATATGCATGAGACACATCTGCATACCATGGGGGCGGTGAATAGAAATGCAGTACAGCCATATTTATTAGAGGCAGCATGGAACCTGAATGGTGTTTGGCTCTTCAGGACTGCATTTGGGAGACTCTGCTCTAGGTAATGTGCATTTTTATGGTGTCTGGGCTCTGTAGGGTAAAATGTAGGTGTTATGGGCATGTTTACGTCATCTGCAATAAAGGTTCTGTCTGTATTAGCAGTGGGTAAAATATGGGGACTGGGTTGGCAGGAACCACAGCTGGGACTTGAACCTGTGACCGTCTCCTCCTGAACACACTGGCTGTGTGCACTGCACCACCATGTTGCCACAGAAATAATGCATTTCCTGGGGATTCCATGACTGTACATCAGACAGGGCCTGTCTGTTGCAGTGCACGGCACCCACCTACACAGGGCTAGGCCATGGTCTGTTGTGTGCAGCTGCCACTGCCCCCTCCACCACCAGTACCCCTCTGCCACCATGCTGACATACCCTTCTGCTGGTGGTGATGGTGGTGTGCCATCTCAGGCCATCCAATGTGCGGGTAGGCGGCTGCCTATGGTGTGGGTTCTGGGGTAAGGGTGCCTGCATAGACGTCCACGCTTTCCCCCCAACACCGCCTGCCAATGTTCTGTGCCCTTGGAGGTACCTGCTGGGTACTATCCCCTGTGACACTGTGATAAACACACTCGTGCCCATGTTGGGACCTCATCAGTTGCTGTCTGGCTGCTGTACAGTTTCCGCATTCCTAAGTGCCACCTAGGCATCTGCCTAGTCCGCACTGTGCCCCAGCTGCACCACAGCATGTGCCGCCTGCAGCACTCTGTATCCCATTTCCAAGCATCTGTCCAGTTGGCCGTTCCGACATGCCCGCCCTGCTGTTGCCGCACATGTGCATGCCATAGAAAACCTGTCTGATGGAGAGGAAAACCCTGCACAGCGCAATTTCACTGTGGGCTCATTCACCTTGTATGGGGACGGAGCATGGACCCTTCCAGAATTCATATCCTTTTTTTGGTGCCTTCTTGGGAGTGTTTTTTGATGTTTCCCATTGAGATCACTATTGCCCAGCTTGGTTATTTTATTTTTCCATTTTCTGCTGGTCATTTTCACTGTTTATTTGCCCTTTTGTTCCGTGCACATGTATCACACTTATCACTTTTTTGTAGGTTTCCCTGGTTTTGCTTTACATTGCTGACAGAAATGGTTTCTCTTCCCTTTAAATCAGCTCTAACGCCAGGGTTTCACTGGCGTTAGTTTTGAGCCTCGGATTTCACAGCATTAGTGTGCAGGGAGCCTCTCCCCTCCCACTCTCCACCCATTGACCCTTTATGGAAATGGGTAACATATGGAAAGCAGTGTGTATTAATGCCCGTAGCATGGGAAATAAGATCCCTGAAGTTGAAGCTTTGGTGGGAGTGGCTGACTTGGATTTAGTGGCAGTTACAGAAACATGGTTCACAGAAAACCATGAGTGGGATGTAACTATACCTGGCTATACTTTATTCAGAAAGGACAGGGTAGGAAGAAGGGGAGGAGGAGTGGCACTATATGTAAAAACTACTATTAAAGCTTTGGAATTACAGAGCTTAAAAGGGAGAGAGGAGGCATTGTGGGTCAAACTAGAAAGAGGGAAAGAGAAATCTATTTGCATTGGTGTGATATACAGACCTCCCTCACAAGAGGAAGAGGTGGACAGAGAGTTAATTGAAGACATACGTAGCATTGCTAGGAAAGGGGAAGTGCTACTGATAGGAGATTTCAATATGCCAGATGTTGATTGGCACATTCCTGCTGCAGTATCATCTAGAAGTAAGGAGATCCTGGATTCTCTACAGGGAGAACTATTCAGGCAATTGGTAACAGACCCCACACGTGAAGGGGCCATACTGGACTTGGTGCTTACCAATGGTGAAAGTGTTTCTGATGTAGTGGGAGATCATTTTGCATCCAGTGATCACCAGATGGTGTGGTTCAGTATTAGGACTAGGGCTGTTAGAATCCATTCCAAGGTGAGGATCTTAGATTTTAGGAAGACTAACTTTGCGAAGATGGGCCAATACCTCAGGGAGTCGTTAGTGGGATGGGAACAGCTGGGGGATGTAGAAAAACAGTGGGCAAAACTGAAAGGGGGAATTTAAGGGCAACCAACCTTTTTGTTAAAATGGTAAATAAAGGAAAAAGGAACAGGAGACCGCTATGGTTTTTGAAGGAAGTAGCTGAAAAAGTGAAGAAAAAGAGAGGAGGCCTTCATGAAATACAAGAGATCACAGAGAGAGGAAGACAGGCATCTGTATTTGGAAAAACTTAGAGAAGCTAGCAAAGTAGTCAAGAAGGCAGAGATTCAAAAGGAGGAGGAAATAGCCAATGCAATAAAATGGGGGGATAAGACATTTTTCAGATATATTAGTGAGAAGAGGAAGGGCAAAAGTGGTATTGTCAGACTCAAGGGTGCAGGGGGGGAATATGTAGAAGCTGATAAGGATAAAGCGGAATTGCTTAACAAATATTTTTGTTCTGTGTTCACAGATGAAGAACCAGGAGCAGGACCTCAGAAAACACCCACAAATAAGAACAGAAGCGAGGGACATCTTGAACAATTTTCAGAAGACTGTGTTCGTGAGAAACTAGCTCAACTTAAAGTAGACAAAACGATGGGACCGGATGGGATACACCCTAGAATACTGAGGGAACGTGGGGACGTTCTAGCAACTCCACTGACTAACCTTTTCAATGCCTCATTGGAGTCGGGAGTGGTGCCAAAGGACTGGAGAGAGGCTCATGTGGTGCCTTTACACAAAAGTGGAAGTAAGGATGTGGTTGAAAACTACAAGCCGGTTAGTTTAACTTCGGTGGTGAGTAATTTATTGGAAACGCTGCTGAAAGAGAAAATAGTGAGGTTTCTGGAGTCCAGCGGATTACAGGATCCGAGGCAGCATGGATTCACCAGAGGCAAGTCTTGTCAGACAAATCTGATTGATTTCTTTGACTGGGTGACCAGGGAGTTGGTCCGAGGGAGAGCTCTAGATGTGGTGTATTTAGATTTCAGTAAAGCCTTTAAACACTGTTCCTCACAGGCGACTCATAAAGAAACTGAGCACCCTAGGGATGGACCCTAAAGTTACTGCTTGGGTTAGAAATTGGTTGGGTGGGAGGCGACAAAGAGTACAAGTAAATGGAGCTCACTCTGAGGAGAAGGATGTTACCAGTGGTGTGCCCCAGGGATCTGTCCTTGGTCCGATTCTTTTTAACATCTTTGTTAGTGATATAGCGGAAGGGCTGTCGGGTAAGGTTTGCCTCTTTGCAGATGATACCAAAATCTGCAATAGAGTAGACACCCAGGAAGGGGTAGATAACATGAGGAGGGATCTAGCTAAGCTTGAAGAATGGTCTAGAATTTGGCAGCTGGGATTTAATGTTAAAAAATGTAAGGTCATGCATTTGGGCTGCAGCAATCCAAGGGAGCAATACAGTATAGGAGGTGAAGTACTTTTGTCCACTAAAGAAGAGCGGGACCTAGGCGTGGTTGTGTCTGATGATCTTAAAGTAGCTAAACAGGTAGAAAAGCTAGAAGGATGCTTGGGTGCATACGGAGAGGAATGGCTAGCAGAAAAAAGGAGGTGATAATGCCTCATACAGTCTTTGGTGCGACCTCATTTGGAGTATGGTGTGCAATTCTGGAGATCGCACCTTCAAAAGGATGTGAACAGGATGGAGTTGGTGCAGAGGGTTGCTACTAAAATGATTAATGGGCTTCATTATAAAGCATATGAGGACAGACTTAAGGATCTTAATATGTACACCTTAGAGGAAAGGCGGGATAGAGGTGATATGATTGAGATGTTTAAATACCTCCGTGGCATAAATGTTCAGGGAGAGAGCCTCTTTCAATTGAAAGCAAGTTCTGCTACGAGGGGACATGGGATGAGGGTGAAGGGAGATAGATTAAGGAGTGATATGTGGAAATATTTCTTTATAGAAAGAGTAGTGGATCCATGGAATAGTCTCCCAGTGGAGGTGGTAGAGATGAGGACAGTAACTGAATTCAAAAAAGCATGGGACCAACACAGTGGATCTCTAAAGGTAAAAAGTGGACTGTTGTAGTTGTTGTTATGGAAGGACAGACTAGATAGGCCATGTGGTCTTTTTCTGTCATCATGTTTCTATGTTTCTATGTTTCTATATCTCTTGGTGTATTTTCAATGGGCTCTAGTCTACGCTAGGCAGAAGTCAGCAGTACACTTGCAATCCAGATATTCCTCTAAAATGCCATGCACGCAAATATGCAAATATATGAAGTTCTGCATGATATAATAATATTGTAATTGTAGTAACTATTTAAAAAAAACCCACACACTGGTCCATTAGATTGACTCTCTCATATTCAAAGGTTATTTGGTTTTTACTCTGTATTTCCCTACAACCAAAGGATAGAAAACCTCCATTTAAACCCATAAGACTACGTAATTTATTCCTTTATTGAAAAAGCAAAAAGTGTTTTAGATAATTTCTGTCGAAAATGAAGCAGTACAATCCTAACATTTCCTTATTTTAAAAGCATTTATATGGGGGGCGGAGCCTGATGTCCAGCGGGATGGTCGCATAACGCTGAGGCTCCCGAGAGGCCTACTCAGAATCCTGAATTAACACCGGACATTTTTGAATTTCTGCTCTGATCTTACCGGGCCACATTGGTGAGATGGCGGGGACCAAACCTACGCGCCTGGAATTTGGATCTCCAGCGGCTACTCACGGCAAACGCTCCAAAACTGAACCCCCGTCCCCGCAGAAGGGGCTGGCTCTATGCGAGGGCCCCGAAATGCAGCAGGAGATCCTCGCAGAGATCAGAGGGGTTAAAGACCTCGTGCAATCAAACGGGGAAGCACTCCGAGCGCTGCGGGAAGACCTTGGTGTATTGCAAGGCAGGCTAGAGGGGCTCTCCTCGCGTCAGGACAAAATGGAGAGCATATTAGACTCCCATGCGGTCCGGCTGTCCAAACTCGACAAAGTAGAACGTCAGGTGCGGGCCTTGCAGAAAGAAGTGGAAGATGGCAATAATAGAGCGCGCCGCAACAACCTACGACTAGTGGGCATACCGGAGGGAGCGGAATCGGGAGACATGAAGGAGTTTCTATATAAAATCCTCCCTTCTCTGCTCCAAATCACCTTTACCAAAGAATTGGAGATCGATCGCGCTCATCGTGTACCCACCAACATAACGCTCAACAGGAAGACTCCGCGGCCTATCATCTTTCGACTTTTGAGATATCAACAAGTGGAGCAAATTCTCAGCGCCTCCCGGGCAAAGGGCCACATGGAGTTTGAGAGCCATAAGATCTCCTTCTATCCTGACTTGGCTAAACCCACGGTTGATCGCCGAAAGCGCTTTCTGGAATTCCGGCCGAGGCTTCAACAATTACAAGCACGCTATGGCCTGATGTACCCGGCCAAGCTCCGAGTCACGCTACACAATCAGACAAGAACATTTGAGGACCCTGATCTACTAGCGGAGTTTTTGGATGCTAAAGAAGCCGACTTGATGCGCTGATTTCCAGAGTGTTCCTACCAGCGTTCTCATATCCGCTGTACCCGCCATTTTGGATTTGCCACGGTTCAGCAAAGAGTCTGGCGAGGGCGGTTTGTTGCCTTATTTTGATGATATTGGTGACCCGACTCCATCTACCCAGAGTGGCTTCGATGAATATCAGAGACAGTGTTAATTATGGACTCTGGTGTTTCTTTCTTTTTTTTTTCATGTCTTTATCCTCCTCTCTTGGGCCTCCTCCCGCAGACATATGGTCGCCATATTCATTGGGGGTTTTGCTTCTTCTCTAAGTTACTTTGATACAAGCTTTTCAATATGGGGTGTATTGGCCAGCATACTTGGTGATTTTGTCATTGCTGTACAGATTCTGCTTCTGTTGTATGTTTTCAAGCGCCCTTACCTAAAATGTCTCTTACTGATTGATGGCACCATGTAAGATTTTATCATTGAACGTAAAAGGCATCAATAATCCGATAAAACGGAAGAAAATCCTGAGCTATCTAAGTCATGAAGCTGCGGACCTGATTTTCCTCCAAGAAACGCATTTAAATTCGAAGGAAACTCTTAAACTCAATGTTAAACCTTACATGGTGGCCGCCTATTCCCCAGCCGTTTCTAAGAAATGTGGGGTTGCCATACTGGTTAGGAAATCTCTGCATGCTACTATCATTGCGACTAGCTCAGATACAGCTGGCAGATGGTCCAGGGCTCACCTCAAGATAGGTAACCTGGAAGTTACATGTATATGCCTTTATGCTCCTAATGTTGATGACCCTGCCTTTTTTGCTACCATTGCTCAGGTTGCGCAGGCCTCTGCTAATACTTCATTGATAATCGGGGGGGATTTCAATTTAGTTCTTGATCCCCTGATTGACAAACAGCCGCCTAGGACGAGCGGTCCCCCCAAGAGTCACACTACGCTTACCTCTATGATCAAAGATCTTGCTTTAGTCGATCTATGGAGGTTACTACACCCCAATGAGCTTGACTTTACCTTCTTCTCTTCCCCTCATAAATCCCAGTCTCGCATAGATTTCTTTCTCATATCAAAACTGTTAGTTCCACAGGTAGACACTGCAAAGATTCACTCCCAACATATCTCAGATCACGCTGCTATTTCTTTTCAATTACACACCACTGCGCCCCAGGGGAATTCGGGGGCCTGGTTCTTTGATAGAGCTCTATTAACTCAACCAGAGTTCCAGTTAGAAATTCGAGCAGCCATACAGGACTACTTTCACTTTAATCTACCCCAGGATACTGCAAATTGGGCTTGGTGGGAGGGTTTTAAAGCGGCCATTCGGGCAACGATCACTAGTTATCAAATTCGCCTGCGGAAACAGCGTAAACAGCAGCTCCTTATACTAGACCAACAAATCAAAGCAGGCGAACGAGTTCTAACTTCACGTAATGACCCATGCGTCTTAGTTCGCTTACAGCGTCTCCGTTTTCAATATAATGCAATCCTCTCAACTGCAGCTTCTCAGAGTATTGCACTTCAGCAAGGGACATACTACCGTGAAAGCAACCGAGCCGGTCGACTTTTAGCCAACGCCTTGAAAGGTCAAAAAGAAGCCAAACGCGTAGCGGCCCTTCGCGCCCCACAGGGAGGGGACATACTGACCACAGACTCCGATATCGTAGAACTTTTTGGGATTTCTATACCCGTCTATATCAATCTGAATGTGAGTTCTCATCCGAGACCTTCGAGCGCTTGTTTTCTGGTATTCAGCGGCCGACCCTTTCTGAAGCTGATAGGGATGCGCTGGATGAACCCTTCTCTACTTCAGAGATCCATTCTGCCCTAAAACGAACAGCCTCGGGTCGAGCCGCTGGGCCTGATGGTCTCCCGACAGAATTCTACAGAACGTTCAGTGCAGATTTAGTTCCCTACTTAAAACTTTACTTTACTGCCCTTGCGGTAGATACATCCTCTTTGGGATCCTTTTCTGCAGCTAATGTGGTAGTTTTTGAGAAAGAAGGCAGAGACCCGCTGCTAACCGCCAACTACCGTCCAATCTCCCTACTTAATGCCGATTATAAGATCTTCGCAACGATCTTGGCCACTCGGCTATCTGACAGGATGGCCACCTTAGTCCATCCCGACCAATGTGGTTTTATACCCGGCCGCTCCACCGCTGACAATGCTCGGACCTTGTGCCATGTGCTATTCAGTGCTGCCAATTTAGACCACCCATGGGTGGGTCTTTCTCTAGATGCTGAAAAAGCCTTTGATCGTTTGGAATGGCCCTTCTTATTTGCAGTTCTCCGATGGTATGGCTTTGGGGAGGGCTTCCTCCGATACCTCCAAGTCATGTATTCTCAACCCGTTGCCAGTATTTGTGTAAATGCCATTAAGTCTCGGCCTTTTAATCTTCAAAGAGGCACGCGTCAAGGTTGCCCCCTATCACCAATGCTCTTTGATCTAGCTCTTGAACCCCTCGCCCTCCTTATTAGACAGTCCGCACGTATTCGAGGTGTCCCCTTCAGTCACAGAGAGATTAAACTCTCTGCATATGCAGATGACCTTATGCTCTTTGTATCCCTTGATTCGGTCCCGGCTGTCTTGGACCTGATTGACGGATACTCGCAATTATCGGGCTATAAAATAAACTGGACCAAATCCGTAGCATTCCCACTGAACCGCTGGGTACATGAGGCTGACATGCAGGCCTTTCCTTTCCTTTGGCAATCCCGCATGGTGAAATATCTTGGCGTCCACTACTGTTCTCCTTTAGAAGACACTATTAGTTTTAATGCCAAGGAGGTAGTCTCCAAAGTCCGTGAGCTCACAAATCGGTGGTCTCCCTTATCCCTTACAAGGTGGGGCCGCCTAGAAACCGTCAAAATGATGATAGTCCCCAAAGTGAACTATATTTTAGAAATGCTGCCCTGTTTCCTCCCGCTACATACCTACAAAGACATAGAGGGCCTTCTCGTCTGTTATCTCTGGCAGGGAAAACCACCAAGAGTAGCTAAACAAAAACTACAGTCTGTGAAGGAACTAGGGGGTACCCGCTTTCCTGATTTTCTTAGATATCATCAAGCCTTCCTACTTAACCAAGGTGCCCGATGGCTAGCTGCATCAACAGACAACAGACCAGTTTGGCTTGACATTGAAGAGGAGCTAAGTAGCCCAATTCCGTTGACCCATCTCCCCGGCATGTCCCATCAAGTAGACACACGCCATCCCCCAATGATTGTCGATACTCTTGCAGCCTTTAACACTCTCATTTGGTCACTGGGTCCCA
The DNA here is from genome assembly GCA_033557465.1 of Ichthyophis bannanicus. Taxonomy (NCBI): domain Eukaryota; kingdom Metazoa; phylum Chordata; class Amphibia; order Gymnophiona; family Ichthyophiidae; genus Ichthyophis; species Ichthyophis bannanicus. The sequence goes on along the minus strand of CM066049.1, from coordinate 18,986,960 downwards.
CTGTTTGTCCTCTAGACAGACTCCCGCTGTGGAATAACCCCAGAATTCAAGTCCTAAATAAAACGATCGCATGGAAACCCTGGTACTCTAGGGGGATCTGGACACCCCAACAACTCTTCTCTGCAGCTCGTTGGAAGACCTTTTCTGATTTACAAAAGGAATTTGCGTTGCCAGCGAAACATTACTTTCAATTGATGCAGCTCCAACACTGCCTCAAAAGTGCTCAAATCCTGCCGCCCTCTGCCCCTACTGAGGACGGGCTATTAGAACTAATTCACTCTTTTAGTAGTACGCATGGGGTAGCCTCTAACTTCTATAAATTATTATGTCAGGGTACCGATACTGCTACCTGTAGAGCTCAACAAGCCTGGGAACGCGAACTGCAAACCACTTTAACCCCTGCGCAATGGAGCGTTTCTGGTGCAAAGTGGTGCGGGTTTCCAGATCTGCCTCTGTAACCCAAACTCTCTTCTTTTTTGCACACAGATGCTTTTATACTCCAGAAAGAATAGCTAAATGGAACACAACTGCTAGGGACCAGTGTTGGTCTTGCCATACTGCTGTGGGAACCCTCGCTCATGTTCTTTATGAATGTCCTCAACTGCAGGTTTACTGGGGGCGGGTCTGGGGTCGTATTCAATCTATCTTACACCTCCACGAGCCTCTTTCTTGGAAGATTGTGGGACTCCGCTCAGTGGCGGAGGTCCCCTCTCTTCCTAAGAGGGGTCGCTTTCTCCTTGATTTCATGCTGGGTATAGCCATATGTTTAATCACGAGGAATTGGAAGGATAGCTCTCGAATTACTGCCAATGAATGGTGGAACCTCGTCTGCTTATATAGTAAATATGAGCAGATATCTCGGAGAGCTATTCCCCATATCCAAACTCACTTTCGCCTGTCTAAATGGCAGATGCTCAATGATTATGTACACTCTGCTCATTGCTCAGACATGTCTGCTTAATGTATACTTATCATGTTTCAGATCACCGTTCGGTTTTGTACCATAATAATGTCAGTACACGCCCGTTTTCGGGAATGATTAGTTTCTAGAGAAGAAGCAGGGGGGAGGGGGGTGGTAGGGGTTTACTTTGGTGTATGTATCACATTTTATGTATGTATTTGTCTTTTAAGCTGTATGTCTTCCTTTCCTTTGTTGTTATAAAACGTAAATAAAGCATTCAAAAAAAAAAAAAAGCATTTATATAACTGCTCATCTACCACTGTTCCTTGCAGTGTGCAACAGAACATAAAACAAACATAAAACCAGACTAAATCCCCCAAAGTACCTAATTTCTTCTCCTACCAACTCAGATGAACCACATCACTAAAAACCTTCACAAATATATCCTCATACTTAACATCCAAAAGCTTGCTCAAAGCATAAAACTTTCAACTGTTTTCTAAATTCCAGCAGTGTATTTGCCAAACATACCTCCAGTGATGGTGCATTCCACAGTTACCTCCACAGTTGTCATCACCCTGGCTCGCCTTTCAACCAAGTGGCAATCTTTCATGGCCTGCACTTCCAACAGCATAGCACTTAAAGACCACGAATGGCAAGATGAAACATAAGGTCTAAAACTGTTTTAAGAACGCTGGTGCCTCCCCCTATACTGTAAAGCAGAGGCCCATATCTCTGTAAGCTTATTTCAATAAATCCAAGTGGACTCAGTCTTCCTCTAAAAACATATGTCTCAATAAATCTATTAATCTAGAATATGTCACCATATGTCAGCTTCTTTGTTGCTTTTGTTTCTACAGACTAACGCAGTTATCTCTCTGGGATCCGTCCCCCTCTGATGTCACGTTAGGGGATGGATCGGCCGGGCTGCTCACATGAGTGGAATAAGGCATGGGCCCATGCTTCTGGTTATTGTTTGTTTTGTTTTTTTAATTCAAACTCTCAGCTTCCGCAGCCTGCTTCTGCTGCTATCGACCCCAACACAGCAAAAGCAGCAGGGCAGAGCTGCGCCAAATCGCTGATCTTCTGGGATTTGGGGGTTTTATTTTTTGGCAGCGCTGGTGTGATTTGGAGGCATTTTTTTTTTGCCGCTCTAAAAATTTGCCACCTGAGGCGGCTGCCTCAACCTGCCTCATTATAGAACTGCCCCTGCTCAAACGGACCTGCAATTCTGCCCAGCTCCAGCTCCTTCTGCAACTTGCTGGAGACAATCCCTTGCAGCTGTTTCACTGAGGGAGCATTATGGATCCGGTGAAACAGAGGCGACCCTGAAAACGGAATCAACAACCCATCCCATAAACCCTCACGTAACAACTGGGCAACTGCCAAATCTGGATAACCCCTCAACCAATCCTCCAAGGCCACCAAGTTAATGGGCAATGGAGCCTTGATCAGGGACCATTGAGGGAGGCACGCCACCTGACCAGGGCCCCCCACTGGTGAAACATTGAAAAGCCAGATGACTCCCTCCACATTTATTTATTTATTTACATTCTCTTATATACCGCGCTATTCTGCATCAGTGCGGTTTACATTGAACAAACTGAAATTACATTGAACAGGGCATTATAACTTGGAGATAACTATTTTTTACAGGGAATATATCAAGCATCTATGTTTGAAATGATACCCTGGTCAGTCGCAACAGCCCCCACTTAATAGGAAACAGGCACTGTCTGCTCCAGCACCCCAAAACCCCCCAGACAGGGGAAAGTGCTCTCTGGTATTCAGAAACCCAATCCCTCTGGCCCTCCCGCTACCCCACCCACTACTCACCACCTATGACCTTCTCCCCTGGGAAACACCAGTCGAGGGTCCTGGGAAGTCCATACCACCTGGTTTCCCAAATGGAGGCTGACATGGAGCCATTTCCGCCAAACAAATGTCCACATCCTGAAAACCCCAACCCTCACCCTTGTCTTTCGCCAAGCTCTTCCTGAACTGCTCATTATAGTTGAGCCAGGCCCAACCCCCATAAGTCCTACGAGCCCGCAAGATTACATCCGAATATCGCAGGATGCCCCAGGTATAGGGCCTTTCTTGCACCCCCCCACGATAGAAGAAAACACATAGAAAGCCAATAACCAATTACTAATGGTCTTAGGAACCCGAGAATGCCCCTTCTTACCCTCCTCCTTAGCCCCTTCCCCCTATTTCTTATCCCCAATGTCCTGATCGCGAGCCAGAAACAAACAAATATCCACGTATCAAACTTGCAGCACCTTTACCCCTAGCTTCCTAGACACGTGATAATGCAATGGGGCAATCCTACTCAGCGTATGCCCTTTCTCTACCAACAGCTGGTCATTACTGACCCCACCTTCACTGTGCCCCGCTGTACTCGTTCCTTGATGTGCCAAACCATGCTAACCCACACCATCATTGTCAGACTCAGTACCCTCTGAAGACGAGGAATCAGACGAGTCCCAAGAATCTGATGCATCCCAGACGTGAACCGCTGACTCATTATCCATAAGAAAATAAGATATGTCATACTGGGTCAGACCAAGATCCATCAAGCCCAGTATCCTATTTCCAACAGTGGCCAATCTAGGTCATAAGTACCTAGTAGTTTCCCCAAAAGACATAGGTTCCTCAATGCTTGTATTGGGTCAAGCAGTGATATCCCGTGTCCCTTTTAATAATGGTTTATGGATCTTTCCTCCACGAACTTGCCAAAACCTTTTTTAAACCCAGCTACACTAACAGCTTTTACTATATCCTCTGGTAACAAATTTCAGAGTTTGATTACATGTTGAGTGAAAAAATATTTTCTCTTATTAGTCTTAAATAGGTTACTCTGTAGCTTCATTGCAGGTCTCCTAGTCTTTTTATATTCTGATGATATAAACAATCGATCTACCATTACCCATTCTACTCCATTCATTAGTTTATAGACCTCTATCATATATCCCCTCAGCCGTCTCTTTTCCAGGTTAAAGAGCCCTAACCGTTCTAGCCTTTCTTCATAGGAGCATCCTTCCATTCCCTTTACCATTTTGGTGGCTCTTCTCTGTACCTTTTCTAATAATGCTATATCCTTTTTAAGATACGGCGACCAGAATTGCACACAATATTCAAGGTGCGGTCTCACCATGGAATGGTATAGAGACATTATAATATCTTTTGTTTTATTTTCCATTCCTTATGATACCTAGCATTCTATTTGCTCTCTTGGCCGCCGCTGCACACTGGGCGGAGGGTTTTAACATGTTATCCACGATGACGCCTACATATTTTTCTGGGTGGTGGTTCCCAATATGGAACCTTGCATCGTGTAACCATAGTTTGGGTTGTTCTTTCCTAGGAGCATAACTTTGCACTTGTCCACATTAAATTTCATCTACCATTTGGATGCCCAGTCTTCCAATTTATCATGATCCCTATTGCAATTTTCCACAATCCTCTTGAGTTTTAACAACTTTGAATAGTTTTGTGCCATCTGCAAATTTGATAACCTCACTCATTATTCCCTTTTCCAGGTCATTTATGAATATGTTAAAAAGCAGCGGACCCATCACAGATTCCACTATTCGCCTTTTTCCATTGGGAAAATTGGCCATTTAGCCCTACCCTCTGCTTTCTATCTTGTAACCAGTTCCTGATCCACAATAGTACATTACCTCCTATCCCATGACTTTTTCGTTTTGCCAAAAGTCTCTGATGAGGGACCTTGTCAAAGGCTTTCTGAAAGTCCAGATACACTATATCAACCGACTCACCTTTGTCTACCTGTTTATTCACACCTTCAAAAAAACATAACAGATTAGTAAGACAAGATCTTCCTTGTCTAAAGCCATGTTGGCTGTCTCCCATTAAGCCATGACTATCTACATGCTGAGTAATTTTGTTCTTTATGATGGTTTCTACCATTTTCCCTGGTACCGACGTCAGGCTCATTGGTCTGTAGTTTCCTGGATCACCCCTGGAACCCTTTTTAAAAATTGGCATTACATTGGCAATCCTCCAATCTTCAGGTATTGCAGATGATTCTAATGATAGTTCACAGATTACTTATAGCAGGTCTGCAATCTCATTTTTCAGTTCTTTCAACACCCTTGGATCTATGCCATCCGGTCCAGGTGATTTGCTGCTCTTCAGTTTATCAAAAAGTTGTAATACATTTTCCTGGTATAGCGATATTTCTTTCAATTCTTCTGCAGAAACACCTTTAAATACCACTTCAGTCATGAGTAACATCCCTACATCTTCCTCAGTGAAGACCGAAGCAAAGAATTCATTCAGTCTCTCCGCTATAGCCTTGTCCCCTCTTACTGCCCCTTTTACCCCTCTATCATCTAATGGTCCAACTGACTCTCTGACAGGTTTTTTTTTTGCTACGAATGTACTTAAAAAAGTCTTTATTATCCGCTTTTGCTTCCACAGCAGTTTCTTCTCAAATTCTCTCTGTGCCTACTTTATCAATGCCTTGCATTTAACTTGCCAGTGCTTGTGCTATTTCCAGTTTGTCATTTGGCTCTTTTTTCCATTTCCTGAAAGATGCTTTTTTGGCAACAGCCTCTCTAACCTCACCTTTAAACCATGCTGGCAGTTTTTTGGACTTCCTTCCACTTTTCTTAAAGCATGGAATACAGACGTTCTTGCGATGATGCACGACCCTCCGCAAGTTCTTCAAAAAAATTAGCCTTCAGAGTCCGAGTGAACATCCTGTTGCACTTCTTACCCTGCTCAGTCCTGTGTGCACCCGCTCCCTCTACCCCAGACCCCCTCCCATCTGCTGGCAGATACTGACCTGTGCTCCCTAACGCAATCTCTGTCCTCTGCTGAATCTCTGCACTGGAACACTGATGTCCACCATCCTTCAGTTGGTCCTCCTCACTGGTTGTGCAGTCCTCCCTTACACCCTCATCAGGACCCAGCCCCCCTGGTCCCACTCTTCCCCCCCTCAAGCAACCCCTCTTTCCCCACCCCGCCTGTTGCCCGCACCCGCACCCCCATCCTCAATCCTTACCCCCCATGCTCTGCTCCCTTTCCCACCTGCCCGCAGGGCATGGCCAGCCCCAGTTCTCTCACAGCCCTCTGTGATGAAGCGTGCAGGCCACTTTGCCTGCCACTGTGACAGACTCCACACCGGCTGAACTGAGGCCTTGCCCCCATTCACATTGCACAGGCCCATGTACCCTGCTCCCTAAGCACTACCAAATAACCCCCCCACTGCACACAACCCCTTCCTCTTACTCCCTACAACTCACACCCCCACCCCTACCTCCCTGCACCCCTGCTCCACTGGCCTCTCCCCCACACCCCAACCCCTGCTTTATCCTTACTAAACTAAGAACATAAGAACATAAGATATGCCATACTGGGTCAGACCAAGGTCCATCAAGCCCAGTATTCTGTTTCCAACAGTGGCCAATCTAGGTCATATGTACCTAGCAGTTTCCCCAAGGGACACAGGTTCCACAATGCTTGTATTGGTTCAAGCATTGATATCCTGGGTCCCTTCTTAATAATGGTTTATGGACCTTTCCTCCAGGAACTTGTCCAAACCTTTTTTAAACCCAGCTACACTAACAGCCTTTAATACATCCTCCGGTAACAAATTCCAGAGTTTGATTACACGTTGAGTGAAAAAATATTTTCTTTTATTAGTCTTAAATAGTTTACCCTGTAGCTTCATTGCATGTCCACTCCGTTCATTAATTTATAGACTTCTATCATATCTCCACTCAGCCGTCTCTTCTCCAGGCTAAAGAGCCCCAACCTTTTTAGCCTTTCTTCATAGGAGTAGCTTTCCATCCCCTTTACCATTTTGGTGGCTCTTCTCTGAACCTTTTCTAAAATCGCTATATCCTTTTTAAGATACGGCGACCAGAATTGCACACAATATTCAAGGTGCGGTCTCACCATGGAACGATATAGAGGCATTATAATATCTTTTGTTTTATTTTCCATTCCTTTCCTTATCATACATAGCATTCTATTTGCTCTCTTGGCCGCCGCTGCACACTGGGCCGAGGGTTTTAACAAGGTATCCACAATGACGCCTAAATCTTTTTCCTGGGTGGTGGTTCCTAATGTGGAACCTTGCATCGTGTAACCATAATTTGGGTTGTTCTTCCCTAGGTGCATAACTTTGCACTTGTCCACATTAAATTTCATCTGCCATTTTGTTGCCCAGTCTTCTAATTTATCAAGATCCTCTTGCAATTTTCCACAATCCTCTTGGGTTTTAACAACTTTAAATAGTTTTGTGTCATCTGCAAATTTGATAACCTCACTCGTTATTCCACTTTCCAGGTCATTTATGAATATGTCAAAAAGCAGCGGACCCAGCACAGATCCCTGGGGTACACCACTATTCACCTTTCTCCATTGGGAAAATTGGCCATTTAGCCCTACCCTCTGCTTTCTATCTTTTAACCAGTTCCTGATCCACAGTAGTACACTGCCTCCTATCCCATGACTCTTTAGTTTTGCCAAAAGTCTCTCATGAGAGACCTTGTCAAAGGCTTTCTGAAAGTCCAGATACACAATATCAACCGACTCACCTTTGTCCACCTGTTTATTCACTCCTTCAAAAAAACATAACAGATTAGTAAGACAAGATCTTCCTTGTCTAAAGCCATGTTGGCTGTCTCCCATTAGGTCGTGACTATCTACATGCTGAGTAATTTTATTCTTTATGATGGTTTCTACCATTTTTCCCGGTACTGATGTCAGGCTCACTGGCCTGTAGTTTCCCGGATCACCCCTCGAACCCTTTTTAAAAATTGGTGTTACATTGGCGATCCTCCAATCCTCAGGTATTAGAGATGATTTTAATGATAGTTCACAGATTACTGATAGCAGGTCTGCAATCTCAAATTTCAGTTCTTTCAACACCCTTGGATGTATACCATCCGGCCCAGGTGATTTGCTACTCTTCAGTTTATCTAATAGTTGTAAGACATCTTCCCGATGTATCGATATTTCCTTCAATTCTTCCACACCTTTAAATACCACTTCAGTCATGGGTAACATCCCTACATCTTCCTCAGTAAAGACCGAAGCAAAGAATTCATTCAGTCTCTCCGCTATCGCCTTGTCGCCTCTTAGTGCTCCTTTAACCCCTTTATCATCTAATGGACCAACTGACTCTCTCACAGGTTTTTTGCTACGAATGTACTTGAAAAGGTCTTTATTTCGCGTTTTTGCTTCCGCAGCAAGCTTCTTCTCAAATTCTCTCTTTGCCTGCCTTATCAATGCCTTGCATTTGACTTGCCAGTGCTTGTGCTATTTCCAGGTTTCATCGTTTGGCTCTTTTTTCCATTTCCTGAAAGATGCTTTTTTGGCAACAACAGCCTCTCTGACCTCACCTTTAAACCATGCTGGTAGTTTTTTGGACTTCCTTCCACTTTCCTTAAAGCATGGAATACAGCTGGTCTGGGCTTCCAAGATAGTATTTTTCAACAACACCCAAGCTTGATGTACGTCTTTAACCTTTGCAACTGCTCCTCTTAGTTTTTTCTTAACTGTTTTCCTCATTTTATCATAGTCTCCCTTTCGAAAGTTAAAGGGTAGTACTGTGGATTTCCTTACTATCCCTCCTCCACTAATTAAATCAAGCAAGCCTAAATCCTCTTCAACTTGCCTTAAATAGTTCAGCGAGAGTACTCTTCGGAGCATCCAGAAGGGACCATATAACACCCCTTCTAAAACAGCTACACTGGCTCCCTATTCAAGCCAGAGTCACTTTCAAGACACTTCTCCTTACCTTTAAAGCGTACAAAGGTCTTGCCTCTACCTCACTATCGGAGATGATACAACCAATCAAAACCAACAGACTAAGAAGAACCATGGAACTAAATATGCTTACAGTCCCAAAGGAAATCATAAAATATAACGCCACAACATCGAGCAAAGCCTTCAGTCTGTGTGCCCCCAAACTTTGGAACACCCTTCCATCACACATTAGGGCTCTCCCTGATCTCAGCCACTTCAGGAAGGCCCTAAAACATCACCTTTTCCTCATATATTTCCCAGAGAACAAAGAAGCACAAACACTTTCACATTCGCACACAACTAACCACATGCCAAACACGTAAACCTTACGTCTCATCAGCTCATCAAACTACTTCAACAGTCTTACATGACATTTACTATACACTGACTACCTGATGTAAATAGTTGTCTTGTACATAATTACTCATGTTATCCTGTTATCCAAGTTGATTTTCCTGTTATCTGTAAACCCAGATATTTGTATCTTGTCTGAGGTCTCTTGTTCCATGTAGACCGCGCTGATAACGAATAGTGCGGTATATAAAAAATGTTAATAAATAAATAAAATAATAAATAAATTCCTGTTGTGGTAATGCACAGCATTCACCTTGCGGGTGATCTCCTGCCTGCCACACTGTTGTATGCTGGCATCTTACAAGTCAAAGAGCGTGGCATGCTACTTCATAATGAGCCCCAGGGACATGGCAGTCTCTGAGGGTGTGAAATTAGCCTTATGGGTGCGTTTCATAGCTGTGTGTTCTGGCTGTGACATCCGAATGGCTAACCACAGGGGAGATAGAAGGTATTCACACAAAGTTTTTAAAATACGTGGTTATGAAGCTGTGCCCCGGGACACGCCCCGCCCAAAAGGATAAGAGAAACCCGCGGAAGATTTATGTGCAGGAAAACCGAATATCGGTGTTAATGATGAGTGCAGGGAGTCACCATATCCGTGGAAGAGGCTAATTGTGGATATTCAGTGTATTGCTGGTTAGCCAAGGAAACCGGGTATGTGGAATATCGTCCCTTGTTCAGTTAAACAAAAAATGGGTAAATGGAATACCTCATTTACTACGCGGTTAAACAAAAAAAAACAGGTAAATGGAATCTTTTGTTTATGTTGAGGCCCATTCTCATCAGGGTACATCCGGACGTCCAGAATCTGGACGGGTCAGATATGCACTCGATTCTGATTGCATGGGGGCTGTACGTCCCTGCGGAATCAGAATTAGGTGCAACTGGCTTGGCTGGGCAGGCCATGCCCCGATTCTGTCAGACTGGATGTCTCACTGATTCCCTACATAACTAAGCCTGGGCTCCTGCATTGAGCCGCGGTACAGTGGCATCCCATTGCCATGCAGGAGCCCCAATAGCCTGCACCATTGTCAAACCTGTGTTTCCCACTGACAGACTGCCAATTGAGCCTTCCGGGGCTGGGATCGGGCTGTGGGGAGCCTCCTGCCTCTCACCTCCTCTGCTGGTCCTGGCATGGTTGTCCCCCTCCGTCGGGGGGGGGGGGACTTTTCCACCTCAGAGGTGGAATAGGTCCCCCGTCCAGGTCCCCCAGCCCGGACATACAGGGCCATCACCGGAATAGGCCCTATACGTTCGGGTTGAGGGTCACGTTTCTGCCCCCTCCTGCTCTCATACAGAGCTCTCCGCACATCTTTATCTTTATCTTTATCTTTATTAACACACTTGATAGACCGCTATGGCCAGGGCATTAAGCAGTGTACAATAAGTATAAAAGTCCACTTTGTAGGGTAGAGAAAGGAACGCCATAGCTGATAGGAAAGCAAAGTCGGGAAAGAACATAAAAGTTAGACAGGACAGAGAACTAAGACGTAAGACAATACAAGTTAAACTATTAAAAATTATTATAAAAAACAATAAAATTACATACAATATTAAGAACTTGTTAAACTGTTATGGGGACTACACACAATATTGAACCCAACTGACAAACAAATGACATAGACAACATATCTTAGGAGAGGGAGCCAGCGGGAAGGTCGAAGGCTTGTTGGAACAGGTGAGTTTTGAGCAGTGACTTGAAGTGAGAGTAAGAAGATTCTAAACGGAGTGTGGTTGGCAGGGTGTTCCACAGGAGAGGACCCAAGAAAAAAAATGCCGAGTGTCGAGTCTGCTCAAGGTGTGCTCGTGAAGGGGCGGGCAGAGCTAAACGGTTGGCGTGAAGGGAACGAAGCTGGCGGTATGGGGTGTGGAGGGAAATAAGATCAGCCAAATAAGTGGGTTCACCCGTGTGGATAGCACGGTGAAGTAGAATAAGGAATTTATATTGATACCGAAACCGGAGAGGTAACCAATGAAATTGAAGAAGAAGGGGAGTGACATGTTCGAAGCGGTGAGAAAAAGTGATAAGTCGGACAGCGGTATTTTGGATGGACTGAAGTCTTTGGAGTTGATATTTGGGAAGATTTGCTAGAAAAATGTTACAATAGTCTAATCTACTGATGACGAGTGCCAATACCAAGGTGACCAGTGAATCAGAAGGTAAAACTGAACGGACAGCCCTAATCTGACGCAGAGACAAAAAGGAACGGCGAGTGAGGGAAGAGATGTGTAAGTGGAAAGAAAGAGTGGAGTCAAGAATAATACCCAGGTAGCGGAAAGAAGAAACCAGAGGGATAGAGACAGAATTAATCACGGGTGAAATAGTTGGAAAAGAACCGCTTAAGGATACCCACATCGCAGTGGATTTGGCAGTACATGCAGGGAGCTCTGCACCTTGAATAAGGTCTAGGGGAATGGCGTTAGCTGGACATCCATGTCATATATCCAGCCCTACTATTTGGGATCGGAATGACCCCTGATGTGATTAACGAATAAGACTAGGCAAGTGGTCTCTCGGTTATGGCATGCAAAATGTCCATACCCAGAGTCGCCACCTAATGTCACCAGCATAGCACAGGTATGCCGAGGTACTGTATCAACTCCTGTGGAATGGTCCATGCACAGGCAGCAAGACCCTGCTCCTGCAGGACAGGTATTAATAGGAGTACGCTGACCACTGGGCCAATACAGCATGCGGAACATACCTGTACCTTATGAGGTATATGGCTGCTGGTTGAGGCACAGTGGTGTATGGCTAGCAATGCGGTCTGGGACAAGAGCACAGGGAGGCTGATTGGCGTGTAAATTCACAGAGCAACACACAATGTTTGGGCGCTGGAGTGTTGTGTGTGGAGGAATGGGAAGTGCAGGGGAGATGGTCCTAGAGGGGAGGTACAAGGCATGACACACAGGCAACTCACCTGTGAGAGCAGGGAAGCATGAAAGAGTGCTACCCATGGCCCCCCAACAGTACCACTGAGCAGTAGCAGGGGGCTGAAGAAACAAAACCTTGTTGATGCCCCAGAACCCTTGAGGCACCTCTGGGGCCAGTCAGGGCTACAGTCAGGTGCCGCATGCCCTGTGCCCCTGCCTCATCACCCACATTATTGCCCCTTGTTTCCTGACATGTATTGGGGCCTGTCACTATATGGCAGTTCCCATCCAGTTGCCCATACCCAAGTCCTTCCACAACCCTGTCACCCAGAAAGGAACACATCCTGTGGTCAGGCATGTCTGTCAGGCCCCAGCCATGTGCAGGTAGCGGTACCTACCTTCAGTAAATGCTGTCTGATATTAGCCCCCCTAACTGTACAGTGATTGTGCAGTGAGGACACAGCCATTGCCAATAGCAGGGCCCAGGTAGGCGTGGCATGGTCATGGCTAGTCTGCACCACAGCATCAGGAGTCCATGCAACCTACATGAGCACCCATGTGCCCTCCCCATGCTGTTTGCCTGCTCCCATTCTATTACCCATTCTATAGACATCCCACAATGGTACAACACTGCATATATAGGCATGTATACATATGCTACCTGGGGCCTGTGTCCAGGCTCCAACAGGCACTGTCCATGCTCTCACCTGTGTTGCACTTGACTAACCACCTACGTATGTGTGTGACAATGCACCTACCCACATGTGCAGGTCCCATCAGCAGACTGATATCTCACCAGACTGCATCTGCACCTTGGCTTACAGCATACCTCCCGCACTACATGATCTCCCTCAGCCAATGTTCCCTCTAATTTTCTGTAGGCTGTGTGCGCATAAAATATCAGCTGTGCAGCTTTTGAAGGAAGGTTAAATTTTTGTGCGCCACATAACGACGCTCGGAGTTATATACTTTAAAATTTGACTACACGTCAGAATACAGTATGTATACCACATTGATTTTAATCAAATTAAATGAAAATAGACGATTACTAAATGAAGAGGAAAATTTCTAGTAATTACAATCACAACTTTTAAATTGTAAGGTGTCTGTGTTGTTTTCTATCAGAATCAGAACCATAATTTTTGTGCGCTCTGTTGTAAAGTATGTGCGTTCGCTCAGCGAGGTGTGTGCGCGCGCACACGCACACAGCTTAGAGGGAACAGTGCCCTCAGCCTTACTGCCGTGGGACTGCTGGCCTGGCCACCACCTTGGCTTGTGCCCTCAACATACCATGTGCTCACTCTCAAGTCCCATTACTGTCCCAACAGCCGCCACAGGCCTAATATCCACCATCCCAGACACCCGCCTGTTTCAGGAGGCAATGATGACGCTGTGTGTCACAATAAATGGTCTTTATTACAACACACCAACATCCCCCTTCCCATTCCCATCCCTCTTCCCATTAGCCCTGCCAACATCAGCCATTCCAAAATTTCCCAAACATGCCATCTCCACCTTTCCCTGGCTGCGGCAATGCAGGGCCTAGCTACAGCCTGCTGCCCCCTGCAGAATCCACTACTGCTTCTCTCAGGAGCCACAGTTAAGAACATAAGAAATGTCTTACTGAATCAGACCAAGGTCCATCAAGCCCAGTATCCTGTTTTCAACAGTGGCCAATCCAGGCCACAGGTACACAGTAGGTTCCCAAAGAGGCACACAGGTTTCACAATGTTTGTTCCGGGGCAAGCAGTGGATTTCCCGGGTCCTCTTTAATAATGGTTTATGGACATTTCCTTCCAGAACTTGTCCAAACCTTTTTTAAACCCAGCTACACTAACAGCTTTTACCACATCCTCGGGTAAAAAATTCCATAGTTTTATTACAGATTAAGTAAAGAAATATTTTCTCTTATTAGTCTTAAATGTGTTGCATTGTAGCTCACCTCTTCGCTGCCGCTTTCGCATCTTGACTCACCTCATCTGCTTTGTGTTTCCTTACTATTGCCCCTAGATGTATCCCATGTCTACACCTACTGTGTTGTCTGTTTTGATTAGATTGTAAGCTCTGTTGAGCTGGGACGGTTTCTTACATGTCTGTGCAGCGCTGCGTATGTCTTGTAGCGCTATACTTGTTCCACGCCATTCTTTAATTTATAGACCTCTATCCCCTGCTACCCTATCCCCCCCTCAGTCGTCTCTTTTCGAAGTTAAGGAGCACCAACATTTCATGCATCTCCTCATAAGGGTATCCTTTCATTCCCTTTACCATTTTTGTCCTCTCCTTTGTATCTTTTCTAATTCAGCTACACAATATTCAAGGTGTGGTCGGGACAATGGAACGATACAGAAACATTATAAATCCTTTGTTTTATTCTTATGATTCCTAGCATTCTATTTGCTTTCTTGGCACCACTGCATACTGGGTGGAGGGTTTCAAGGTATAATCCATGACACCTGAATCTTTTTCCTGGGTGGTGGTTTCTAAGGTGGTACCTTGCATCATGTAACCATAGTTTGGATTGTTTTTTCCTAGGTACATAATTTTGTACTTGTCCACATTAAATTTCATCTGCCATTTGGATGTCCTGTCTTCCAATTTTTCAAGGCCCTCTTGCAATTATTCACAATCCTCTTTCGTTTTAATATCTTTGACTAATTTTGTATGATCTGCAAATTTGATCACCTCACTTGTTATTCCTATTTCCAGGTCATTTATGAATATGTTAAAAAGCATCAGGCCCAGCACAGGTCCCTGGGGTACTCCACTATTCACCATCTCCATTGAGAAAATTGGCCATTTAGCCCTACTCTCTGCTTTCTATCTTTTAATCAGTTTCTGATCCACCATACCACACTGCCTCCAATTACTTGACTTTTAATATTGCCAAGAGTCTCTCACAAGGGACGGAGATTGCGTCAGGGAGCGCAGGACCATTATTTCAACCGGCTCACCTTTATCTACCTGTTTACTCACACCTTAAAGAAAATATAACAGATTAACAAGACAAGACTTTCTTTGGCTAAATCTATGATGTCAGGCTCACTGGTCTGTAGTTTCCCAGATCACACCTGGAATTCTTTTTAAAAATTGGAGTTACATTGACCACACTCCAGTTCAAGTACTACAGAGGATTTTAATGATAGTTCACAGATTACTAGTAGTCGGTCTGCAATCTCATATTTCAACACCCTGCTACTCTTCAGTTTATCAAACAGTTGTAATACATCCTCCTGGTTTATCAATATTTCTTTCAATTCTTCCTCTACATCACATTTACCTACCATTCTAGGCACATATAACTTTTATACACCTCCTTCAGTAAAGACCGAAGTAAAGAATTCATTGAGTCTCTCCGCTATGGCCTTGTCTTTCCCTTAATGCCCTTTTACCCCTTTATCATGCAATGGTCCAACTGACTCTCTCACAGGTTTTTTGTTATGTTTTTGCATCCACGGCAAGCTTCTTTTCAAATTTTCTCTTTGGCTGCCTTATCTATGCCTTGCATCTAACTTGCCAGTGCTTATGTTGTTTCCGGTCTTCGTCATTAGGCTCCTATTTCCATTTCCTGAAAGATGCTTTTTTGGCAACAGTAGCTTCTCTGACCTCGCCTTTAAACCATGCTGGCAGTTTTTTGGCCTTCCTTCCACTTTTCTTAAAGCGTGGAATACATCTGTTCTGGGCTTCCAAGATAGTACTTTTAAACAATGCCCGGCTGCTCCTTTTAGTTTTTTGTTGTTGTTGTTTTTTCTATTTTCCTCATTTTATCATAGTCTCCCTTTGGAAAGTTAAAAGGTAGTACTGTGGATTTCCTTGCCATCTTTCTTCCATTTAGTAAATGAAGTGTGATCATGCTATGATCACTATTGCCAAGTGCCCCCAAAACCCTCATCTCTTGCACCAGATCCTGTGTTCCACTAAGAAATAGGTCCAGAATAGATTTTCCTCTTGGTTCATGAACCAGCTTCTCCAAGAAGCAGTCATTTATTTCACCTAGAAACTTTATCTCTCTAGCATGTCCTGCTGTGACATTGACCCAGTTGATACCGGAGTAATTGAAATCTCCCATTATTACTATGTTGTACTTTTGTTAGCTTCCCTGATTTCTTTTAGCATTTCATTATCCATCTGTTCATTCTGGCCAGGCGGTCGATAGTACATCCGCACTGCCGTCGCCTTCCACTTTTTACATGAAACATTTATCCATAGAGATTCTACTGTGTATTCTGTTTCCTGCAAAACTTTAATCCTATGTGATTCAATGCTCTCTTAAAACTGAGCACAACCCCTCCACCAATTTCATCTAATCTACTCTATATCATTGCAATATAGTTTTTACCCAAGTATCACAGTGTCCCATTGGTTGTCCTCTTTCCACCAGGTCTCTGAGATGCCAATCATATCTAACCTTTCATTTAGTGCTATATATTCTAGCTCTCCCATCTTATTTTTTAGACTTCTAGCATTTGTATACAGGCTATTCATACTAATATGGTTATCAGTTGATAGGTGCAATTTGGTATCTTTCGGCTCTGTACTGATGGACATCTGGGTTACTTTTATCTTTGTTGGAATCTCTGTCGGGATTCCCTAACTTCCCTGTTTTGCTAGTATCCTTCATAGATACATCCTTCCGAACCATGTGCTCCTGGTCGACTGTCGGCTTTCTCCTACTATCTCCTTTTTAAAGGTTAATGTCAGCAGCCTGGTTCCATCCCGGTTAAAGTGGAGCCCATCCATTTGGAAGAGTCCCTCCCTTCTCATGATGCCCAGTTCCTAACAAATCCACCAGAATGGCCATAACTGCCACCAGCTCCTGAGGGGAGGCCAATGAGTTGCCCAAGACAGAGTCTGCAGGGGGTATAGTTGGGGTCTTCTGGCCCAGGGGGTCCTGGTGTCGGCAGAACCTCAAAGCCCACCTGACACCACCCATGATGGCAAGTGATAGCCCAGGGGAGGTCATGGAGGTCTGCTCATGTGCATGAGGCTCTGCTGACACCCCTTGCTCCTCTTAGCCTTCCTCCTTGATGGCGACAACTGGTCTGCCTGGCCCCCTTGTCCCTAGCAGGGCATATATATCTGCATAACAGCCCCACCCCCTCTCTTGCATCCATTGCCTCCCTGGTCATGTGCACATCAAGCAGCCCCTCCCCTGGCACTCCGCCCAATCCCTGCTCTGCCTCAGCCTCCTTCTCAGAGACCTTCTCCTCCTCATTCATGTCCTTCCCCACCTCCTTCTCCTCTTCTGCCTCCTCTTCCTCCACCGCCAACACCTCGAGGGCCTCCACAGTGTCATCTTCCTGCTCATTCTGGTGACCTTATGCCCTTACTATTCCTGTGCCTCATCTTCCTCCGCCGCCTCCAGGGCCAACTCAGTGGCCTCATCCTCTTTGTCCCTCTCGGAGGTGCTGGCTGTGGGAGGGTTTTGAGTGTGGTAGTAGAGCTGAGGCTGAGGCTGGAGCTGGAGCTTGCTGCCCCCAAGGATGCTCCTGCAAGTGGTGAGTGTGGTGACTGGGCTGGGAAGGCTGCTTGGCTGCTTCCCTCGTTCCCTCCTCCTCGGCTTCTCTGGCTGCGAAGAGAGGAACAAAGCTGGCAGACTGACACACACAATTGCAACAGTGCATGCACACTCCATGGGGCAGCAACATATCCACACATGCTAGGCTAGCAACATAGCTGCTGTTATGCACAAGTGAGGTCATACATGTCATCATTTGCTGTATTTCCTGGGGGATATGTACCATGTCATGTGGCTGGCTTACTTGTGGCAACGGCCATCTCCTCCCTGAGGTGCTGGATGAGCTCAGGCCTCTACCGCTGCATGTTCCAAGAGCAGCACTTCACTGCCTCGAGGATTTGGCACACGCCAAAGCCACGGGGGAGAGGTATGTGATCAGATCTGCACCCTTTGGTGCCCAAATTGACCCTCCACTGTTACCACTTACACAACTGTTCCTAGGGCCCCTGTTCACTTTTGTAGGAGTGAAGTATGTGCCCAATCACAGTGGGGATTTGAACATGTGTCACTACATTGACCTCTGTGTACCCTCTACCAGAGTCCCCAAAACCTCTGTTTACAACCAGTATGATGGTACTGCTCCCTGACCAGGCCATCTACAGGTTTTTCACAATGTATCCCAAACCTGGGACAGTTGTGCAGATATTGGTCCCTTGCAGGGCATATGTTGCTGCTCTTTATGGATCTCTGAAGTGTATGCCACTACTTCATGGACACTACCTGGTTCCTCCGACTTTCATTTCCAGATTACCCATATCCCTTCTCAGTCCTCCGGGCATCAGCACATTGTGGCTGCTAGCTTGACCCTGCATATGCTACCTCATATACCTGTCTTTCACCTCTGGACCATACAGAGTCATCTCTGTTCTGCAGCTGCCCTCTTACTGCCCCTTCCAAATGCCCTCAATGCCCCTACTCTATGCTCTGTTCCTCCACTTTCACTACCACATCTCTTCATCACCTTTTTCCTACCCTGCACCCATCTGTCCCATCCCTTCTCATCCATGCCTGTTTACACCATCCCCCTCACTCTGCTACCCAGCCCCTCCTCACCTCTCTTTCACTTTCCTAACCCCCTCCCCTTGTCCTCCCTATCTTGTCCCCACTCATTCTGTACCTCGCTCTTTTGATCCGCTCTCATCTATCATTGACCCTGTAGCACCACCTTTGGACCAAGAGGCCCTGGTTTGTGTGTAGTGATGTTTGTTGGGTTGCGTTTGTGTGGTTGTGGCACAGAGTCACTTTGTCACGTTATAGCTCTGGAACATGTGATGAAATGTAGGGAATATGAACTTAGGTGACACCACACTGGAAAATGGCCAGGTACAGATGCTGTAGCTCTCAGTCCTATGCAAGCAGAGGGGGGCATATCCTACAGCTGTATAGGCAACCAGCATTTGCAACATGATTTCCCTGATGTTTACTTCTGTATTTTCTGAATGCTCATAAACAGCAGCATTATGCTCTCATTCCATCTGGTCAGTTGCACCAGGCCACAGGACAATAGCTACAATAACAGTAGTGATGCCCCCACTATATCAACAAACATGACCAACACAAGAAATTGAGAAATTGTCATATTTTTGTGCAAGTTTGATTCCCCCGCTCTTGGTTTTCCTTTTGCACAACAAATCCCCTGTGTGGTCTTGAACTTGTGATCCATGTATTTACGGGACATCCTCTAACTGTGGGGAGCTCTTGTGTCCTCGTGTGATGTCTGCAGCTGCATACTGCTCTAGGATGGGGCCTCCAAGCATCCTGGGATAGCAGGGAAGGGCATTTTGCCCAGCGTAACCTGTCAGGGTCAGTGACCTAACGTATGCTGCTGACCACAGTGATTGCCATGGGCATCCCCACTGTTTGCATGTGAACTCCTACAACCAGGCCTGTGCCAGGAGCTCATTTCTGACCTTCCCATCTCCCTTCTCTCCTCCCTGGAGCTCGACCTCCCATTGGTTACTCACCTCTGCAGGTGGAGCTGGATCCACTTTCAAATGACGGTGGCCAGATACAGGTTACCCCTGGTGGCCCCTGGGGTACATCAACCCCTCCCATCTGAGGACCATTCTGGCCTTGGCCTCAGCCTTTGAGGGGCTGAGGTTGCCTGCTCTTTTTTACCACCATGCTGCTGCCGTGTATCTGCTCCTGCACGTACAATATGCAGTCGCACATGCGATATTATAACCAATTATGGTCTCTATGGTGGGGGCTGCTTGAACATCCAAATATCTGCTGGCAGCACATTTTCTATAGTATACGATTATCACATCCGGGTATGAAGGGATATTGCCCTTGCCTGCCTTTCCATCACTGCATGATTAAGGGCTTCCCTCTGCGCCCTGCGCTTCTTATCTGTGCATTTTGCATGTACCTCAGCCTTCTGCGGGTATGTCAAATATTAGCACTCAAAGCCTGTCCACATGCCCGGATTATGCCGTCAGCAGAGGATTTCCCATATCTGGCGCATGACCGGTGGCTAACTCATGACTCTTCCCTTTTTTGTGCGGGTTTCTTTAGCTGGTTATTGGTTCCTTCTGCACTACTTGCACTATTTGGCCCAAAATATCTGGGTCTTAAGTTCAGCGGCGCCACTAGCTTGTTTTCTAGATCTAGCAACTGCCACTGAATATCTCCCATCTCTAAGAGTTTCGTTCTGTCAAGCAGGTCTTACATTATTTATTAAGTCTTTCAACAAAAGCAAATAAATCACTGCTTTTTCCCGTGGCTTTTATCTCTAACCCTTTCCAGGGTCTTTCTGTATGGTGCTGCTGCTACTCTCAGTCCCATTAACAGTGCATTACTTTATGCTTGTAGTGTTACAAATATCACTTCAATTCTTCCCCAGCAAATGAGGCATTACACTTGGTTATGGCTTTCAATGTTTCAGGTACCTATTCATAGAAACATAGAAACATGACGGTAGAAAAAGACAACATGACCTATCTAGTCTGCCCTTCCTTATCAACTACAATAGTCCCCTTTTTTCCTTTAGAAATCTGTTTCATGCTTTTTTAAATTCAGATACAGTCCTCTTCTCTACCTCCTCCACTGGGAGACTATTCCACCGATCCACCACTCTTTCCATAAAGAAATATTTCCACATATTACTCCTGAGTCTATCCCCTTTCACCCTTATCCTATGTCCCCTTGTAGCAGAGCTTGCTTGCAATTGAAAGAGGGTCTCCTCCTGTGCATTTATGCCATGGAGGTATTTAAAGATCTTTATAATATCTCCTCTCTTTCCTTAACATATACATATTTTGTATTCAAAATCGATTTAACATACATTGACCTAGGTCAATTTTATACGCGTACAATCAATAAGTGTGCATTAAAGACATTTAAAGACTGTCCTCATATGCTTTATAACAAAGACCACTAACCATTTTAGTAGCCACCCTCTGCACCAACCTGTTTATATCCTTTTGAGGTGTGGTCACCAAAACTGCACATAATACTCCAAATGAGGTCATACCACAGACTCATACAGAGGCACTATCACCTCCTTTCTTCTGCTGGCCATTCCTCTCCCTATGCACCCAAGCATCCTTCTGGCTTTTGCCGTCACCATTTCCACCTGTTTAGCCACTTTTAAGATCATCAAAAACAATCCAGGTCCCTCTCTGTTTTCATGGACAGAAGTACTTCGTTCCTTTGGATTTTTGCAGCCCAAGTGCATGACCCTGAATTATTTAGCATTAAATCTCAGCTGCCAAATTTTTGACTATTCTTCAAGCTTAGCTAGATCCCTTCTCATGCTATTTACTCCTTCCTGGGTGTTTACACTACTGCAGATTTTGGTATAATCCGCAAACAGGCAAACCTTACCTAACAGCCCTTCCACATTATCACTAACAAAGATATTAAAAAGAATAAGACCAAGGACAGATCCCTGCGGCACACCACTGGTAGCCTCCATCTCCTCAGAGTGAGCTCCATTGTACCCTTTGTCGCCTCCCACTCAACCAATTTCTAACCCAATCAGTCACTTTAGGGCCCATCCCTAGGGTGTTCAGTTTGTTTATAAGTTGCCTGTGCAGGACAGTGTCAAAGGCTTTACTGAAATCTAAGTACACCACATCCAGGGCTCTCCCTCAGTCCAACTCCCTAGTCACCCAGTCAAAGAAATCCATCATATTTATCTGAATAGACCTACCTCTGATAAACCCATGCTGCTTTGGATCCTGTCATACATTGGACTCCAGAAAAGTCACTATTCTCTCTTTTAACAACATTTCCAATAATTTACTCACCACTGAGGTTAGACGAACCATCCTGTAGTTTTCAACCTCATCCTTACTTCCATTTTTGTGTAAAGGGACACATGTGCCTTTCTCCAATCCTCTGGGACTACTCCCAATTCTAAAGAAACATTGAAAAGGCGAGTCAGTAGAGCCGCTAGAATGTCCCCAAGATCCTTCAGTATTCTCTGATGTATCCCATCTGGTCCCATTACTTTGTCTGCTTTTAGTTTAGCTAGTTCCTCATGAACACAGTCTTCTGAAAATTGCTCAAGATCCTCATCACTTCTGTTCCTACTTGTGGGTGTTTTGTGAGGACCTGCTCCTGGCCCTTCAACTGTGAACACAGAAAATAAATATGTGTTAAGCAATTCTGCTTTATCCTCATCAGCTTCTACATATTCCTCCCCTTCACCCTTGAGTCTGACAATGCCACTTTTGCCCTTCATCCTCTCACTAACATATCTGGAAAATGTCTTATCCCCTCATTTAATTGCATTCGCAATTTCCTCCTCTTTTTCAATCTTTGCTTTCCTGACTACTGAACCATACCATTTGGTGATAACTAGATCTGAGATTATCTCCCACTATGAAATTAGAAACATTCTCCTCATTGGTAAACACCAAGTCCAGTATGGCCCCTTCATGTGTGGGTTCTATTACCAAGTTGCCTTAATAGTTTGCCCTGTAGAGAATCTAGGATCTCCTTGCTTGTAGATGAATCCGCAGCAGGGATGTGCCAATCAACATGCGGCATATTGAAATCCCCTATCAGTAGCACTTCACCTTTCCTGGCAATGCTAAGTATATCTTCTATTAAAAATCTCCACCCACCTCTTCATCCTGTGAAGAAAGTCTGTAAATCATGCCAATACAAATAGATTTCTCTTTACCTCATGCTAATTTAACCCACAGTGGCTCCTCTCTCCATTTTAAGCCCTGTATTTCCATAGCTTTAATATTATTTTTTAAATACAGTGATACTCCTTCTCCCCTTCTTCCTACCTCATCCTTTCTGAAAAAAGTATAGCCTGGTAAAGTTACATCCCAGTCATGGTGGTCCATGAACCATGTTTCTGTTACCACCACTAAATCCATGTCAGCAACTCCCATTAAAGCCTCAACATCTGGGATTTTATTTCCCATGCTACAGGTATTTTTACACACTGCTTTCCATATGTTGCACCTTTTACACATTTTCATAAAAGTATTTGTTTCACTTACCTGGGGGCTTTCTTCACCCATCCCCAATGAATCTAGTTTAAAGCCCTCTTCTGTAGGTTAGCCAGTTTGCTACTGAAGACATGTCGACCCTTCTTGGACAGATGGACGACATCTCTGCTCTGCAAACCTTGGAACAGCATCCCATGGTGCAGGAAACCAAAACGCTCTTGAAGACACCATCCACGCAGCCATGAATTTATCTCCAGGATGCGAGCTTCTCTGCCTTGGCCTTTAACTTCAACAGGGAGTATTGAAGAGAACACCATCTGTGTAACAATCTGTTTCATCCTCTGTCCCCGAGCCATGAAGTCACTTCTGATATGCTCAGAGGGATACCTGGCAATATCATTTGTGCCAACAATGAGCAACATCGGATAATAGTCAGTAAGCTTGATGTGCCTCAGCAAACTCTCTGTAACATCACAGATTTTGGCACATGGCAGATAGAACACCTCTCTAGACATCAAGTCTGGTTGGCCTCAGTACCCCTCAGAAGAGAGTTACCAACCAGCACTACCCTCTGCTTCCTTGTGGTCATTAATTCTGCAACTTTGGGGTGCTTGAACTCTGGTTCTTCCCTTTCCTGGGATGTTTACCTCCTCCACTTCCAGGGCTGCATACTGGTTCTTCATTTCAAGGGCTGGAGGAGTTGGATTGTTGATTCTGCAGATTCTGGTGACTCATGTCCAACTCTCTTCATTCTGAGCCTCCCATTTTCACCTCTGTGTCCAACCTTGGTCCTTCTGTAGGCTCCCATCCTCAACTCTGTTGGAGAGCTTGGATGTTTCAAGAAGCATCTCATCAATGTACTCACTATCTTGAATGCTTCTCAGCCTTGCCACCTCTTCTCTGAGCTCTTCCACTTGTTTCATGAGAGCTTCAGCATGCAGACATCCTACACATGGAAATGGTCCTTCAACTGGCATTGGGCTGTCTGTCTGTAGAGACAGGATCTGTAACAGGGGCAACAGCATAAGAACATAAGATATGCCATATTGGGTCAGACCAAGGTCCATCAAGCCCTGTATCCTGTTTCCAACAGTGACCAATCTAGATCACGAATACCTAGCAGTTTCCCCAGAAGACATAGGGGTATGTTTACTAAAACCCCGGTAATGTGCGGGCCCCGCTAGTGTGCGGATGCCATATAAGGAGTGGGCGTTTCTTTCTGAAAAAGCAAAACCGGGATTTAAATATGCGCTAAGGTGCGCGGCACCCATGTGTGCCCTGCACATTAGCGCATGAGAAAGCTGCGCGGGAGGCATAAGTGGCGCGCTGATTTATTTTCTATTATTTAGTTTCTATTATAGGAGGTGAAGTACTTTTGTCCACTAAAGAAGAGCGGGACCTAGGCGTGGTTGTGTCTGATGATCTTAAAGTAGCTAAACAGGTAGAAAAGGCGACGGCAAAAGCTAGAAGGATGCTTGGGTGCATACGGAGAGGAATGGCTAGCAGAAAAAAGGAGGTGATAATGCCTCTGTATAAGTCTTTGGTGCAACCTCATTTGGAGTATGGTGTGCAATTCTGGAGACCACACCTTCAAAAGGATGTGAACAGGATGGAGTCAGTGCAGAGGGTTGCTACTAAAATGATTAATGGGCTTCATTATAAAGCATATGAGGACAGACTTAAGGATCTTAATATGTACACCTTAGAGGAAAGGCGGGATAGAGGTGATATGATTGAGATGTTTAAATACCTCCGTGGCATAAATGTTCATGGAGAGAGCCTCTTTCAATTGAAAGCAAGTTCTGCTACGAGGGGACATGGGATGAGGGTGAAGGGAGATAGATTCAGGAGTGATATGCGGAAATATTTCTTTACGGAAAGAGTAGTGGATCCGTGGAATAGTCTCCCAGTGGAGGTGGTAGAGATGAGGACAGTAACTGAATTCAAAAAAGCATGGGACCAACACAGAGGATCTCTAAAGGTAAAAAGTGGACTGTTGTAGTTGTTATGGAAGGACAGACTCGATGGGCCTTGTGGTCTTTTTCTGTCATCATGTTTCTATGTTTCTATGATGTGCAAGCAGAAGAGCAGAGCCACAGCACAATGGTTAAGACACTTACCAATGGTGCAGGGATCAGGGGTTCAATACCTCACAGTGCCCAATGAAGACAGCTGGCTGAGGCATTACTTTAGGAGCCAGTTTAATATTGGGCGGCATAAGGCAGCGCGCTGATGTGCAAGCACAAGAACAGAACCGCAACACCATGGTTAAGACATTGACCAATGGTGCAGAGATCAGGGGTTCAATCCCCACAGTGCCCAATGAACAAGGCTGACTGAGGCATTACGTATTATGGGGAAGATTGCTTTAGGAGGCATTTTATTTTTATTTTA
Source organism: Ichthyophis bannanicus (assembly GCA_033557465.1). Taxonomy (NCBI): domain Eukaryota; kingdom Metazoa; phylum Chordata; class Amphibia; order Gymnophiona; family Ichthyophiidae; genus Ichthyophis; species Ichthyophis bannanicus. The sequence goes on along the minus strand of CM066049.1, from coordinate 18,961,723 downwards.
ATTATCACTACTAGCAAACGCACTCTCAAAGTGTGTTAACATAAGGCGCCCCATAAGGCACATTTTAAAGTTCACTGTCCGCCAAGGCACCCTAGAATGTTGCTTATAGGGCGCTTTATAGTGTGCCGTATGAGGTACCGCAAGGTCAGAGTACTGTTTTTGATGGCAGCACTGTGCAGTTTAAGGAATGAAAAGCATAAGTAGGTGCGCTGACAGGCAAGGAGGAGCAGCAGTGGAGCACAATGGTTAAGGCACTGACTGCTGATACGGGGGTCATGAGTTTGCTCCCCAGTGTGCCTAATACATAAGGCTGGCTGAGGCATCAGCTTTGCAATGTACATTTTGTTTCTTGCAGCACTTTATTTTTATTTTATTAATTGCTGCCAGCAAACACGCCCTCACGTGCCGTAATTGAAGGTGCCGTATAAGGCACCCTATAAGGCACTCCATAGGGCACATTATAAAGTGCACTGTCCACCACGGCACCCTAAAATGTCCCCTACAGGGCACCCTATAAGTTGCGTCACAGGATAATGTATAGTGCACCTTACATGGACGGGAACCATAAGGTACCCTATAGGGCGCCCTATAAAGCGCCCTCAGAGGCACCTTATGGGTACAGTACGCTGAGGGTGTTTTTGCTGGCAGGAAAAATGTACATTAAAAAGAGATAATGCTTTGGGCAGCCCTATCAAATAACCTCACTGTGGGTTTGAACCCATGACGTCTGGCTTCACAGGCAGTGAAGTAACCATTGGGCTATAGCTCCATAGCCACTAGCAAGCCCCTGGCTGGCTGCAGAGACCCTGCACGTCACCACACAGACAGTCTGTTGTGGTCACCAGGATAGGGTTAGCACACCCGTACCCATGATGCACTGCACATGCAAATCAGCTGTCCACAGATGAACACAAGATGGGGTATGCACCCCCACAACACCTCGGCCTGGTAGGGGGAACTGACCATGTGCACCCCCACAGCACCTCGGCCTTGTAGGGGGTACAGACCGTGTGTTTTACTCGCACAGAGTAGCTACACACCGTCACATTGTGCGGGTACTGTGCTCACCCTGATGGTGCGGTGAGGCGCCCAGCACCAGGTCCACAGCACCTTCCATGGCAGGAATAGGCCATGATGCAGTGTTAATGTGTGAGATAGGTAGTTTCTGCAGAAATACCTTGGATTTTTCTGTTTGTCTCAGTCAGGTGTAGCCCCCATGGACCCCCAGGAGGATCATGTACCATCACCCTCCTCCTTCTCCAGGGCTGAGGGTGGTAAACAGGGTCTCCCATCAACCGATCCACATTCTACCTCCCTGCAATGGTGGCAGTAGAGAGGACCATCAACCCCAGTCCTGCTGTGGAAAAGATACCCTTCAGGGAAGTCAATGCAGCTCTGTACATATCCATAACACAACAGCAGACAGACATTAGGCCTGCATATGCTAAGCTGCACCCCACCACTATCTGATATTCTCCTGCAGCAAGCCTTCAGCCACTGCACCCTGCAAGGCGTTCCATCAAGACACATACCAGCTGCAAACAATCTGCTAGTTACTCCATAGTGCATGTTCCTGGTGGAAAGGCATGCACCCAGAACTAGGATGGCAGCACACACAACAAGCAGATAAGTCAGTGACTGGCCCCCAAAAGGAAACCCATAAATAACACATGACAAAAATACTATATAGCACTATGGGGGTGCCTAGCCATGCTGTCATCACTGCACAGTCAGGGTGAGAGTGATCTCCCAGCAGGACATACTGAGGTCACCCTGTCTGTGTATGTGGTGGCCGGGCACTAAAATGTCCCAGTCAGTGCCCTATGCCCTGTGCAGATGCACCCTGGCCAGGCCACCCTGTCTGGGCTATATCCATGGTACCTTGCTCCTCATTATGCACATTGGCAGGCCAATACTGGCAACAGTGCTGGCAGTGTGGGCTGTGGAAGGTGTTTGCAGCCACCACACACTGTATAGACAGACACACACTCCAACACCTATGCCAGCATTGTGCTACTATAGAGGAGTCTATCAGCCCTGGCCACCACACTAGTCCTGGGCACAGTACAGGCATGGATATGGTATGCAATACTGTTGGGGGGCACTCCCCAGGGTGGTAAACACTGTCAGAGACCAGACCTGAAGCACACACCACAGACATCCGAAAGATTGTTGTGATGGAGCTCAAACAGCAATCTGTGCTTAACGTAGAAATCGCTATCTGGCAGTAATCATAAAAAAACGTTTGATAGCTGTGTACCGTATACCCAGGTGTAGGGTGGCATTGCTAAGGTATGCAAGTGCTAGTATTGGGGGATGCACGCAGGGCCCAATGTCCTGCCTCTCCAGGAGGCATTGGCTAATGGGGCCTGTGGGTGTGGGTGTGGGTGTGTCTGCCCTTGTTGGCTGCTGCTTTACGGCAGAGGTTCCCAACTCCGGTCCTGGTGGGCCAAACACTGTTCGGGTTTTCATGCTGTCCCTCATGAATATGCATGAGCTACATCTGCATACCATGGGGGTGGTGCATAGATATGCAGCACAGGCATCTTTATTAGAGGCAGCATGGAACCTGAATGGTGTTTGGCCCTCCAGGACTGTATTTTGGAGACTCTGCTCTAGGTAATGCACATTTCTATGATGTTTGTGCTGTGTGGGGTAAAATATAGGTGTTTGACCCATGCTTATGTTTTCAGCAATAAAGGTTCAGTCTTTACTACCATGTTTTCTGCATAGGTAAAATAAAGGGACTGGGTTGGCAGGAGCCCCAGCTGGGATTTGAACCTGTGACCTTCTGGTCCTAAAGGCACTGGCTATGTTCGCTTCACCACCGTCTTAGCATGACAACAGTGCATTCCCTGGGGAGTCCATGGCTGTTTGTCAGACAGGGCCTGTCTGTTGGAGTGCACTGCACCCACGTGAAGGGGGCTAGGCCACCGTCTGCTGTGGGCAGCAGCCACTGCCCCCTCCACCAATGGTACCCCTCCACCACCATGCTGACATGGCCTTATATTGGAGACAGCATCACAGCTGAATGATATGTGGCCCTCCAGGACTGCATTTAGGGGACTGTGGTCTAGGTAATGTGCATGTTTCTGGTGTCTGTGCTCTGTAGGGTAAAATACAGGTGTTTGGACCATGCTTATGTTCTCTGCAAAAATGTTTGGTTGTTACTATCACGGTTTAGTGGTGGGTAAAATATGGGGATTGGGTTTGCAGGGGCCCCAGCTTGGACTTGAGCTGCTGACCTTTGGCTCCTAAACACACTGTCTGTGTTCACTGCACCACACTGTGGCCACAGAGACAGTGCAGTCCTTGGAGATAGGAAACCTGGCCAAAGAAATCCGAAACCCTGCTCTGCACAATTTCACTGTGGGCTCATTCACCTTGTATGGAGACAAAAGGGTAAATAAACATTAGAAATGGCCTCGAAAAAAAGGGAAATAAAACATAACCAAGCTGGGCAAAAGTGATATCAATGGGCAACAGTAAAAAGCACTCCCAGGAAAGCTCCAAAAAAAAAGAGCTTTTTGAAAGGGTCTACGGAGCGTAGACCCTTCCAAAAATAATTTCCTTTTTTTAGAGCTTTTTGAAAGGGTCTACGGAGCGTAGACCCTTCCAAAAATCATTTCCTTTTTTTGGAGCTTTCCTGGGAGTGTTTTTTATTGTTGTCCATTGATATCACTGTTGCCCAGCTGGATTATCATTTTTTAGAATTTTGGTGTGGTCATTTTCTATTTTTATTTGCTATTTTGTTCGGTGCACATGTATCACACTGCTCACGTTTTGTGGGTTTCCCTGGTTTTGCTGTACATTGCTGACAGAAATGGTTTCTCTTCCCTTTAAATCGGCTCTACCGCGAGGTTTTCACTCGCGGTATTTTTTTAATTGAATTTCAGCCCCGCTCCTGTGCGGGGAGCCTCTCCTCTCCCACTCTCCACCCATTGACCCTGTCCCTCCGCCCCTCGGGAGCCTTCCTCCGCCCTCAGAATGCCTTTCCACGCCTCTATCGCACATCAGCGCGCCACGCACTTGTGCGGGCCCGTTAGTGCAGCGCGCACGTGTGCGGGGCACAAAAAAGCACTATTAGCATGCGCTAAGGTACCTTAGCACACGCTCAAGTGCGCCCCGCACAATTGCGCGGTTTAGTAAACATACCCCATAGTTTCCACAATGCTTGTATTGGGACAAGCAGTGGATTTCTCGGGTCTCCTTTAATAATGGTTCATGGACCTTTTCTCCAAGAACTTGTCCAAACCTTTTTTCAAACCCAGCTACACTAACAGCTTTTACTACATCCTCTGGTAACGAATTCCATAGCTTGATGACGAGTCGAGTGAAAATAAATTCTCTTATTAGTCATATATGGGTTACGCTGTAGCTTCATTGTATGTCCCCTAGTCTTTCTACATTTTGATGACATAAACAATCGATCTGTGTTAACACGTTCCACTCCCTTCATTAATTTATAGACTGCTATCATATCTCCCCTCAGCCATCTCTTTTCCAGGTTGAAGATCCCTAACCTTTTTAGCCTCTCCTCAGAGGGGTATCCTTCCATCCCCGTTACCATTTTGATGACTCTTTTCTGTACCTTTTCTAATTCTGCTATATCCTTTTTAAGATTTGGCGACCAGAATATCACACAATATTCAAGGTGCGGTCACGCCATGGAATGATACAGAGACATTATAATATCCTTTGTTTTATTCTCCATTCCTTTCCTTATCATATTTATCATATTTAGCATTCTATTTGGTTTCTGGTTGCCACTGCACACTGGGCAGAATGTTGGAATGTGTTAACCACGTTGACGCCTAAATCTTTTTCCTTGGAGGTGGTTCCTAATGTGGAACCTTGCATCGTGTAACCATAGTTTAGATTGTTCTTTCCTAGGTGCATAACTTTGCACTTTGCACTTGTCCACATTAAATTCATCTGCCATTTGAACGTCTTCCAATTTATTAAGGTCCTTCTGCAATTTTTCACAATCCTTTTGGATTTTAAGAACTTTGAATAATTTTGTGTCATTTGCAAATTTGATCATCTCACTCGTTATTCCCATTTCCAGGTCATTTACGAATATGTTAAAAAGCAGCTGAGCCAGCACAGATCCCTTTCTTCTTTGGGAAAATTGGCCATTTAGGCCTACTCTATGCTTTCTATCTTTTAACCAGTTCTTGATCCACAATAGTACACTGCCTCCTATCCCATGACTTTTTAATTTCGCCAAGAATCTCCCATGGGGGATCTTGTCAAAGGCTTACGGAAAATCCAAATATACTACATCGACCGAACCACTACTACTACTACTGAGCATTTGTATAGCGCTACAAGATGTACGCAGCGCTGTACAGACATGTAAGAGGCTGTCTCTGCTCATAACAGCTTATAATCTAGTCAAGACAGACAACACAGAAGGTGCAGACAGGGATATCTCTAGGGGGAATGGTAAAGAAACACAAGGAGATCAGGTGAGTCAAGATCCGAAAGCATCAGCGAAGAGGAGTTTTCAGCCTGGATTTGAAAAGGGTCAGAGAAGGCACCTGGCACCTGGCGTACAGACTCAGGTAGTTTGTTCCAGGCATAAGGTGCAGCAAGGTGAAAGGAATAAATTCTGGAGTTAGCAATAGAAGAAAAGGGCAAATACAGAAGCAATTTGCCAGAAGAGCAGAGTTCCTGAGGGGGGGTGTAGGGAGAGATAAGAGAAGAAAGGTAGTGAGGAGCTACAGAGAGAATGCACTTATAGCTCAGCAGGAGAAGTTTGAAATGGATGCAGAAACTGATAGGGAACCAATGAAGCGACTTGAGAAGAGGGGTAATACAGTCAAACCTCGGTTTTCATGATTAATCCGTTCGAAAAAGTCTGACTAAAACCGAAACGTATGAAAACTGAAGCAATATTTCCCATAAGAAATAATGTAAATCCAATTAATCCGTTCCAGACACCCAAAAATATTCACAAAAAATACATTTTATAGAGAATAACTATATTTTTACATACAGAAAACAATGAGAAATAAATATAAATGACTAATGAAATGGATAAATGAACATTTAACATCACTGAAAGCAAGCTAAGTACAGTACTGTACAGTACAGTATGTTAACATCTGGCCTTAGCCACCCCTGACAAGCTGCTGTGCCCAGCTCTCTTCGGAATCACATTGAATTCAGTCCATTAAAATACCTTTACATTATCTGCTCAATGCTTCAGAATGGCAGAAAATCTTAATGATATAGCTTCAGACGTACCCTGCAAGAGAAAGAACTGCCTCCCACATTCATGCAACATCTCCTGCTTACGTTGACAGCTTTTCTTCCCTGCTACCGGGACATAATCTCAGTCAAAAGACGTTGAAAACCGAAACAATGCATGAAAACCGGGACAAAATCTCAGTCAGAAAAGACGTTGAAAACCGAAGCGTATGAAAACCGGGGCAAATGAAAACCGAGGTTTGACTGTATGGGCATGACGAGGCTGGTGGAAGATTAGCCGTGCAGCAGAGTATTGAACAGATTGAAGGGGAGAGAGATGATTCAAAGGGAGACCAGCAAGGAGTAGGTTACAGTAGTCAAGATGGGAGGTGATTAAGGAGTGGATAAGTGTCTTAGTAGTGTGTTCAGAAAGGAATGGGCAGATTTTGTTGATATTATAGATAAAGAAATGGCAGGTCTTAGCTATCAGATGGATGTGTGTGGAGGAGAGAGAGGAGTCAAAGATCACCCCAAGGTTGTGAGTCGAGGAAACAGGGAGGAGTAGAGAGTTGTTCACAGAGACTGAGAAAGGAGGAAGAGGAGAGGAGCTTTTAGGGGGAAAATAATCAGCTTGGCTTTGGCCATGTTCAGTTTCAAGTGGTAGTGAGACATCCAAGCAGCAATGTCAGAAAGGCAGGCAGAGATCTGGGTCTGGATTTCCAGAGAGATTTCAGGCGTAGAGAGGTAGATCTGGGAGTCATCAGAAGTGGAGTGGAGGAGTAGCCTAGTGGTTGGGGCAAGGTACTTCAGGCCGGAAGGTCGGGGGTTCAAATCCCACTAAAGGACAGCAACCTTGGGCCGGAAGGACTGGGGTTTCTAGTCCCACAGGTGCTCCTTGTGGTCTTGGGCAAGCCACTTAACCCTCCATAGCTCAGGTTCCCTGTAAAATAATTATCTCCAAGTTATAATACCCTGTTCGATGTAATTTCAGTTTGTTCAATGTAAACCACACTGATGCAGAATAGTGTGGTATATAAGAGAATGTAAATAAAAAATAAATCAGCATAAAGATGGTACTGAAAGCCACAGGAAGAGATGAGTGCACCAAGGTACTGGGTATAGAGAGAAAATGAGTGGACCCAAGACAGATCCTTGGGGTACATCAACTGAAAGCGGGATAGCAGCAGAGAAGGAGATACCAGAACAAACACTGAAAGAGCAATGGGAGAAATAAGAGGAGAACCAGGAGAGTACAGAGTCCTTAAAACCAAGCAAGGACAGGCTATCAAAGAGAAGGTTGTGGTCAACAGTGTCAAAAGCAGCAGAGAGGTCAAGAAGGATGAAGACTCAGTAAAGGTCCTTAGATTTTGCCAGGAAGAAGTCACTGGAGACTTTGGCAAGAGCCGTTTTAGTGGAGTGTACAATAAGAAAGCCAGATTGTAAAGGATCCATGAGGGCATGAGAGGAGAAGAAGTCAAGGTGGTGAACCGCACATTCAAGTAGTTTAGAAATGAAGGGGAGGAGGAGGGAGATGGGTCAATAATTAGAAAGACAGGTAGGATCAAGTGAGGATTTCTTGAGGAGAGGTGTAACTACAGCATGCTTGAAGGCTGCAGGGACAGTTGCAGTAGAGAGGGATTGGTTGAGAATCTGAGAGATGGAAGGGAGAACATGGGGCTTAGGAGACAGGTTGGGATAGGATCAGATGAGCAGGTAGTGAGTTTGGAGGAAGAAAGAAGGAGTGCAGTTTCCTCTTCAGAGATCACAGAAAAGGAAGAGAATGTAGCAGAGTTAGAGGGAGAAAGTTGGAGTGAAGAGGAGAAGGAGGGAAGTAGTTGACTTTGTGGGGAATTGGAAGGTGATCTTGTGGATTTTGTCATGAAAATAGTCAGCCAGGGTTTGTGCAGAAAGGGAGGGATGGGTCAGAGGCAGAGGCACCTTGAGGAGAGTGCTGAGAGTAGTAACGAGACAGTGAGGGTCAGAGGCAACAGAGTTAGTCAGATAGACATAATAGTCTTGTTTGGCAAGTTCTATGGCTCACTGGAACGAGACAAGCATGAATTTGAAGTGTAGAAAGTCCGCAAGGGAACGGGATTTCAGCCAAGCACGCTCAGCTGAATGGGCACACGAATGTAGATAGTGGGTAATGGATGAAAACCAGGGCTGGGGTGCAGTACGCCTCAGAGGATGTGGCATGGGTGGAGTGAGAACATCCAGAGCAGAGGAGAGTGCAGCGTTACAGGAAGCTACCGCCTCAATAGACTCAGATGACATAGTGGAAGAAAGAGATGAAGAAACAGTGGAGGAGAGAACCAAAGGATCAATAGCATGAAGATTTCTAAAGAGGTTGGAGGAGACAGGACAAAGTTGAGGCGATGGATAAAGAGTGAAGCTTAGCAGGTGATGGTCAGATAAGGGAAGAACTGAGGTACAGAGGTTTGAAGGTAAGCAATTAGAGAAAAATACAAGATCAAGGAAGTGGCCATGCTGGTGAGTGGGGGCAGTAGAGCAAAGCTGGAGGTCGAATGATGAGGTAAGGGAATGGAGTTTTAAAACATAAGGATCAGAGAGGTTATCAACATGAATGTTAAAATCCCCGAGAATAAGAGTGGGGGAAGAGGAATCCACCTCTGTCTACCTGTTTATTTACACCTTCAAAAAAATATAACAGATTAGTAAGACAAGACCTTCCCTGGCTAAAGCCATGATGTCTGTCTCCCATTAAACCATGACTATCTGCTCATTCAGAAATGTTGTGCTTAATAACGGTTTCTACCATTTTTCTCGGTACCGATGTCAGGCTCAACCGTTCTATAGTTTCCCAGATCACCCCTGGAACCCTTTTTCAAAACCGTTGTTACATTGGCCATTCTCCAATCTTCAGGTATTAGTGATGATTTTATTGACAGCTTTGGCAATATGATTTTTCCTAGCTATTGTTCAGTTGGTGGAACTTTGGTACCTGTTGAAGTAAATGAGAGAGATCTACCAAAGACACAATCCTTTCCTCAGCTGTCCTTTAAGAGAAAAAGCAGTTAACCTCTTTTGAGTGTGCTCTAACAGTGCTGTTCTATGTCCCTGTGTGTTGCTAATTGGGGAGTTGCCCTATAAAACAAGAATGCTCACATGGGGTGGATGGGAGCTGGGATGGGAGGGAGGGATCTAACATCTGATGAGGTCAGTGACTTCAAAGAGCTTGCTCTGAATGGAAAGCTGTAACAAGAAACAAACAAACAATTAACTCTAACAGACAGAACTTTGCCCAACACCACGGAAAATTCCCCTTTTGCAATAGGGAAAAATAATTTGCTTTTAAAAAATGAAGACCAAAACCCATTTATGAGTTCTCAGGCAGAGAGATTGTATTTAAAACTACACAGTATAACCTTGCTATGCAGTATTCAAAATATTTTAGCTGGTTAGAACTGCTGCTGAATATCCTCAAAGACTGCTGAAAAAATGCCCGTTTAAAACTAGAGTAGTCTACTATTGGGTTAGTAGCGATATTCAGCCACTAACTAGATAGCTTAAGTGGTTTATTTAGTAGTAGAGGGTCACCATGAATTGGTGGCACTTAACAGCTGCTTAGCTGCCAGCACTGAATATGTCCCTCCATAATCAGGGGTGACCCAAGGGTAATGCGCGGCCATGTGCGGAAAATTATTGCAGGGCCTCATTTGCATAAATATTTGTATGTCCATAAGGTTTCATTTGCATACATGTTTTCATACTGGATTTATTTGGTCAGTGCTATGACCAGGTTAATAATGAGGAAGGAAGATATAAGATATGAAGAAAATAATCCTGTTAACTATGAATTCAAGATCCTTATACACTGGCCGATTTAGCCTGTGCCAGAGCTGAAAAAAAGCACATAAAAAAAAACAAAAACAACCCCCCCCCCCCAGCAACATTGAAGCAATCAAGCCACAAAAAAAAATTAAACTGAGATATTTCCTTTAAATTTGAGATTTCCTTAAGTCTGAACCGACAAAATATTTTAAAATTTCAGACTGGAGGCATCAAGAACACAAAACTGCAAATCTTATAGAAACAGAGAAACACGATGGCAAAAAAACCAAACAAACCCATATAGCCTATCTAGTCTGCCCTTTCTTATCATCTACTATAGTCCCTTTTTTTCCTTTAGAGATCTTCGGTGTTTGTCCCATGCTTTCTTGAATTCAGATAGTGTCCTTGTTTCTACTACCTCCACTGGGAGACTATTCCACACATCTACCACTCTTTCCATAAAGAAATATTTCCGCATACCCTTTCACTCTTATTCTGTGTCCCTTTGTTGCAGAGTTAACTTTCAAATGAAAGACGTTCTCCTCCATACCTGGAACGAAAACTGCCTGAAGTGTGACAGGGTTCAGGAAAGGGGGAGGGGTGAGAGACATCATTGCGGATGCGAGATGGATCCTTGAAAAGACAAAATACTAAAAGGATATCCATATGTGTTTTATTGACTACACAAAAGCAAGGCTTTTGACTGCGTAAACCATGAGAAACTCTGGGCCACATTAAGAAGCATGGTTATACCAGAACACCTGATAGTTCTCTTGCACAACATTTACATTGATCAAGAAGCAACAGTTCGAACGGAATAAGGAGAAACAGAATGGTTTAAAATCAGCAAAGATGTAAGACAAGGCCGCATTCTTTCCCTCTACGTCTTTAATTTATATGCAGAACAAGTCATCAGAGAAGCAGGACTGTATGAAGACAACCGAGATGTGAAGACTGGTGGAAGACTCTTCAACAACCTTTGCTATGCTGATACCACCACATTACTGGCTAAAATTGAAGAAAAATCTGAAACATTTGCTCTCAAGATCAAGGAACATAGGGGTATGTTTACTAAACTGCGGTAACGTTACATAACGCGCGTTATGTAACGTTAACGATCGTTAAGTAACGTTAACGCGCGTTATGAGACATTAACGTCTCATAACGCGCGTTATCGTTACTTAACGATCGTAGACTTTCCGCGGCGTGGTAAAACACCGCAGAAGTTAGAGAGAGGGCGGAGAGAAGGGGGTCAATGGGCGGAGTGTGGGCGGGGAGAGGCTCCATTCACACTAACGCGCTGATCTGAAGAGCTGAATCCTAACGCGATTGAAAACCTGCCGTTAGATGCACATATGCAGGAGAGAGAAACCATTTACGTGTCAGCAATGTACAGCCCAGGCAGGGAGCCCAAAAACTGTGATAGTAGTGCTCCATGTACAGCAATACCATAGTGCCAAAGTATGAATGGCCACTATGGCGATGGTGCAAATGGGACATAGGGGGCCGCAGGCAGGACATGTAGCATGGGAAGATGGGGCACAGGGTGGATCAGACGGGCGCCTAGGTGGCACAGAGGAACATAGACACTGGAGATCAGCAAGACAGCAGTTAACCAAGGCCAAACACAATCCACCAATAACTACCTGGTCCACCCTAGCCTATAGTCGCTAGGGCACAGACCTGACATCTCCCCAGCCATCCCGCCCCATGTGGCGGGGACATAATAGTGGTAGGCAGTGATGGGGGGATGTGAGGATGTCCATGTATGCCCCCCACCCCAGAACCCGCTCCCTAGGCGGCCACCTACCTACACAGTGGATGGCCTGGGACTGCGCACTACCAGCACCGACAGCAAATGGCCATGTCAGCTTGGCAGGGGGGGTGTGTGCCCGTACTGGAGGAGGCAGTGCCACCTCCCTGCAGTGGACCCAGGCCATGCTCTGCATCAGTACGTGGTGTGCAGTGCAACATAAAAGGTCTGGCTGAGGAAAAGTGCAGGTAGCCCCAGGGACTACCATGCATCTGTGACAACAGTGTGGTGCACTACACCCAGCCAGTGTGTCCAGGAGCAGAGGGTCACAGGTGCAGGTCCCAGCTGTGGTTCCTGCAGAGCATGTTCCTATATTTTACCCTACAATGCAGATACAAAGCCCAAAGCAGCGGCGAACAGGGGTGCAAACACCCACTCACACAGGCTCCACAATCCAATGATGCATGGAACGGCAGGCTGTTGGCCCCAGCATTGGGATGATGTTATCACCAAAGCACTACTACTACCCCCTGCACAGTTTAGCAATGTCGGCACTGTGCTCAGGACTAGTGTGGCGGGCAGGGCTGCCAACCACCTCTATCTTTGTATAATGCTGCAAAAGAAGTGAGCGTGTTTGTATGTTTATCCATTGTTCTGTGGCTGCCCACACTTCACTGGGCCCAAAATGTCCCACTGTTACCAGCGTTAGCCTGATTAGATGCATAATGAGCAGCAAGGTATTCTGGGTATGGCCCGAACAGGGCAGATTGGCCAGGATGCATCTTCACAGGGTGTGGGGCAATGGCTAGGACACTGTAGTGCCTGACCACCACCTGCATGGACAGGGTGGCCACAGCATGGCATGCTGGGAGGGCACTCACTCTGAACGAGCAGTGACTATGGCAGGTCTAGGTTCCCACATAGCGCTCTACACTATTTGTTTCTAGTGATATATTTGTGTTCCCCATTGCTGGGGTCCCAATCACTGAGATGCCTGCTTACTGCACATAGACTGTGCATGGTCGGAACACCTTTAAGGTACAGTCTAACTGTGCTTTCTGCTGGTAACTGGCAGACAGTGGTGGGAGGCGCTTGGGGGGTTCCCAGACCTAACCCCAGCATTGCTGCTGGTCTGCCACTGTCCCAGTCATAGGTATGGCTGTGGCCCTCCAATCCTGGAGGGCTGTCTTGTGCAAACAGGATGGAGATTGCTTCTCTGGGGCGGGGGCACTGTTCTTTACCTACAAAAGGTGATGTGGGCCCTTTGCGGTATGTAGTGTATACCACTGTGACCTGAGAGGAGTAGTCTAGTGGTTAGGACAAGGTACTTCAGGCCGGAGGGCTGGAGGTTCAAATCCCACCTCGGGACAGCAATCTCAGGCCAGAGGGACTGGGATTTCTAGTCCTATAGGCACTCCGTGGTCTTGGGCAAGCCACTTAACCCTCCACTGCCCATGTTCCCTGTATGTGTCTCATATCCCCTCGTGTTAAATGTATCCCCCAATTGACAGCTTTGACCCGGTGAAAAGCGGGATATAAACACAGCTAAATAAAATAAATAAATAAATATACAGCCACTGCTACGCACACACCTCATGCAATTCTAGGAGCCCCTCTGCCCTGATAACAGCTGCCCATGCAAGTCAGACCCTCACACAGGGTGCACACTAATCTGGCTGGTGCTGGTCCCAGGTCCCACAGGGCCACATGTGACTACAAGATACAGATGGACAACAAATTACCTTTGGCTGCACTGCACAGAACACCTGTCACACACTGGTAGTGATGGGGACATACAGCAGGACCTATCTCTAGCACCACATGTACTGCGGACCTAGTGCTGGGCACCAATCCTATCCCTCAGGGTGACCACAGAACCTGCACAGTGGCATGGTCTGTAGCTACTCTGTGCCAGTATCACACACTGTCAGTTCGTCTTTCCCAGCTGAGGTACCGGAGAGGTGCAGACCCCATTTGGTGATCAGCTGTAGACAGCTATTCAGCATGTGCATTGCATCATGGGTACTGCTGTGACATACACCATGGAGGTATAGCCTACTGGTTAATACATTGCCATTCTTGGCAGTGTTCAATGGTTCAGTTCCTCATTGTTCCCTCCTCTCATGCCTGTCCTACTCAAATAGTGTGCATGCCTGTAGAGGTCATATTTTTGCAGATCTGTGCTTCCAGCCCATAATACCCTCGCCACATAAGAACATAAGAACATAAGATATGCCATACTGGGTCAGACCAAGGTCCATCAAGCCCAGTATTCTGTTTCCAACAGTGGCCAATCTAGGTCATATGTATCTAGCAGTTTTCCCAAGAGACACAAGTTCCACAATGCTTGTACTGGGTCAAGCATTGATATCTTTGGTCACTTCTTAATAATGGTTTATGGACCTGTCCTCCAGGAACTTGTCCAAACATTTTTTAAACCCAGCTACACTAACAGCCTTTACTACATCCTCCGGTAACAAATTCCAGAGTTTTATTACAAGTTGAGTGAAAAAATATTTTCTTTTATTAGTCTTAAATAGTTTACCCTGTAGCTTCATTGCATGTCCCCTAGTCTTTCTATATTCTGATAAGGTAAACAATCGATCTACGTTTACCCGTTCCACTCCATTCATTAATTTATAGACTTCTATCATATCTCCCCTCAGCCGTCTCTTTTCCAGGTTAAAGAGCCCTAACCTTTTTAGCCTTTCTTCATAGGAGTATCCTTCCATCCCCTTTACCATTTTGGTGGCTCTTCTCCGAACCTTTTCTAAAATCGCTATATCCTTTTTAAGATACGTCGACCAGAATTGCACACAATATTCAAGGTGCGGTCTCACCATGGAACAATTTAGAGGCATTATAATACCTTTTGTTTTATTTTCCATTCCTTTCCTTATCATACCTAGCATTCTATTTGCTCTCTTGGCCGCCGCTGCACACTGGGCCAAGGGTTTTAACATGGTATCCACAATGACGCCTAAATCTTTTTCCTGGGTGGTGGTTCCTAATGTGGAACCTTGCATCGTTAACCACAATTGCCAACATTCCCTCGGTCCGTCTATTTGCGTCTGTCAGCTGTGCAGAGTCCTGTCTGCCTGTGCAGGCTGCCAGCCCATGTCCTGCACTGCTACCCTTGCGCCTCATCGTGCTTGCCTCGCCTGTGCCTGATCTGCATGGCACCACCCACTCCACCCATCATTGTAACTATCCTGTCACCTCCGCCTCCACTGGGGCACACGTATTCCCATCGTCTTCCACCAACTGTTTTTCCAGTACTTTACATTGCCAACACCCTGTGCTGTGGTAGAGATTCCCCTTAACCTATGGTTCCATAGCCCACGGTGCCTTCTGCGGTGACTTGTCCAAGGGTGCCTAATATGGCGCTTAGCCTAGGAGGCCCTATAGGGCGCCTTCTGAGGCACCTTACTAGGCACCTTACAAGGCACCTTGCATGGCACCTTACATGTCATCTTATAAGGCACTTTACATGGCACCTTACAAGGCGTCTTATAAGGCGCCTTACAAGCCGCCTTGCAAGGCGCTTTACAAGGCGCCTTGTAACGCTCATTATTCTAACGATGCACCGCCCATGCCTTTATATGGGCATCTCTACCTTTACCGAGGAACCTACCGCGAATTACATTACCGCAGTTTAGTAAACATACCCCATAGTCTTAAAATGGACCTGCACCTTAATGTTAAGAAGACAAAAGATCTTGACAACTGGCAAAATTGATAAGTTCATCATTGATGGAGAAGAAATTGAAATAGTTGACAACTTCAACTTACTTGGATCGACTATCAATAAAGAAAAGGAGAAGCAGTCAAGAAATCCAACAACTTTTTACTCTTGGTAGAATGGCTATGAAGGACCTAGACAAGATTCTCAAGAGCAGAGATGTCTCTCACCATA
This sequence comes from Ichthyophis bannanicus, assembly GCA_033557465.1. Lineage (NCBI taxonomy): Eukaryota > Metazoa > Chordata > Amphibia > Gymnophiona > Ichthyophiidae > Ichthyophis > Ichthyophis bannanicus. Next base: position 18,946,067 of record CM066049.1, on the reverse strand, counting down.
CAAAGGTTTGATTTGTCAAAGCCATAGTATTTTTAACAACATCATATGGATGCGAAAGTTGGACAGTGAAGAAAATAAACAGAAAGAAAGTTGATGCCTTTAAATTATGATGCTAGTGACGAATACTCTCATTGACTGCCCGAAGAACAAACCAGTCAGTACTAGAGGAGATCAAAGCTAAGCTTTCCTTAGAAGCTCAGATATTAAGACTTTGACTTTTCTGCTTTGGACACATCATGCGAAGAAAGAGATCGTTAGAGAAAGACATAATGCTTGGCAAGATAGAAGGTTAACGCAAAAGAGGAAGGCCGGCAATGAGATGGATCGATACAATAATAGTAACTAATTATGTGTGCCACTCTATCAACAATGAGTTGTCTGACTGACGACCAAACACAGTTTAGGTAAACTATCCACAGGGTCGCCATGAGTGGACACCAACACGATGGCACTTAACAACATCATATCTCCTCTATCCTGCCTTTCCTCTAAGTCAAGGGTCTCCAAATCCAGTCCTGGAGGGCCACAATACAGTCAGGTTTTCAGGATATCCCTAATGAATATGCATGAGATAACTTAGAATACAATGGGGGCAGTGTATGCAAATATATCTCATGCGTATTCATTACAAAAATATACAACCACACTGGAAATTAAATATTCACATCACAAAAAAACTCCCAGATCAGAAAACCCTTAAAAGATAATCAAACTAAAACATTCACAATTGCCAAAAAATTATCTCTATGGCTCTTTGTTGCCACATAGTGGATGAGACATCGTCCTGAGGTTTTTCTCTCCCTATTTGAATATAGTTTAAATGTGGTTTGTAGGACTGGTTTCCTCTACAAGACCTGCTTGATTCTTTGATCATTTTTTGGCAACTGTGAATGTTTTAGTTTGCCTTTTAAAGGGTTTTCTGATCTGAGAGGTTTTTTTATGTGATGTGAATACATTTTCATTAGGGATATCCCGAAAACCTGGCAGGATTGATGCCCTCCAGGACTGGTTTGGAGACCCCTGCTCTAAGTAAACATATTGAAATCTTTAAGTCTTTCCCCATTTGGCTTATAACAAAGATCACTGACCATTTTGGTAGCCACCCTCTGTACTGACTACATCCTGTTTATATCTTTTGAAGGCGTGGTCTCCAGAATTGCACACATTGCTCTAAAATTAGTGTCTCTGTAAAAACGTTTGGGGAGACCTATCACCTCCTTTTTTTCTACCGGCCAGTCCTTTCTCTATGCACCCCAGCATCTTTCTGGCTTTCACCATCACCTTTTCTACCTGTTTAGCCACTTTAAGATCATCCAAAACAATCACACCTACAGGGTCCTGCTCTGCTTTCGTGGGCAGAAGTACTTCGCCCCTGATACTATATCACTCCCTTGGATTTTTGCAGCCCAAATTCATGACCCTGCATTTTTTAGCATTAAATCTCAGCTGCCAAATTATCAAGCATTCTTCAAGCTTACCTAGATCCCTCCTCATGTTATCTTCTCTTTCCTGGGTGTCTATTCTATTGCAGATTTGGTATCATCCTTAAAGAAGGCAACATTACCCGACAGTCCTTCCACAATATTGTTGTTAAGTGCCGTCGAGTTATTGTCAACTCCTGGCGACCATCTGAATAGTTGGTCTAAACTTTGTTTGGTTTTCAGCCAAGCAGCTCAATGTTGATAGAGTGGTATACATAGCTGCTGTTATTGTATTGATCCATCTCATTTTTCGGCCTTCCTCTTTTACAGTAATCTTTTACCTTCCCAAGCATTATATCTTTCTCCAGTGATCTCTCTAGTCACATGTTGTATCCAAAGTATGAAAATCAAAGTCTTGTCATCTGAGCTTCTAAGGAAAGTCTAGGTTTAATCTCCTCTAATACTGACCGATTTGTTCTTTGGGCAGTCCATGGTATACACAGCATTTGTCGCCAGCACCATTAATCAGAAGCATCAATTTTCTTCCTGTCTATCTTTTTTACTGTCCAACTTGCCATGACTGCTGAATATTGGCCCATCCGTGACTTAAGCACTTACCATCACTAAACAAGGAAAGCAGTCAGGAAAGCAAAGATTCAAAAAGAGGAGGAAATAGCCAATGCAATAAATTGAAGGGATAAGATATTTTTCAGATATGTTAGTGTGAAGAGGAAGGGCAAAAGTGGTATTGTCAGACTCAAGGGTGAAGGGGAGGAATATGTAGAAACTGATAAGGATAAAGCGGAATTGCTTAACAAATATTTCTGTTCTGTGTTCACAGATGAAGAACCAGGAACCAGGACCTCAGAAAACAAAAAGTTAGTTTAACTTCGATGATGAGTAAATTATCGGAAACGCTGCTGAAAGAGAAAATAGTGAGGTTTCTGGAGTCCAGCAGATTATAGGATCCGAGGCAGGTTTTGTCAAACAAATCTGATTGATTTCTTTGACTGGGTGACCAGGGAGTTGGACCGAGGGAGAGCCCTAGATTTCAGTAAAGCCTTTGACACTGTTCCTCACAGGCGACTTATAAACAAACTGAGCACCCTAGGGATGGACCTTAAAGTTACTGCTTAAGTTAGAAATTGGTTGAGTGGGAGGCGACAAAGAGTACAGGTAAATGGAGCTCACTCTGAGGAGAAGGAAGTTACCAGTGGTGTGCCCTAGGGATCTGTCCTTGGTCTGATTCTTTTAACATCTTTGTTAGTGATATAGCAGAAGGGCTGTCGGGTAAGGTTTGTCTTTTTGCGGATGATACCAAAATCTGCAATAGACACCCAGGAAGGTGTAGATAACATGAGGAGGGATTTAGCTAAGCTTGAAGAATGGTCTAGAATTTGGCAGCTGTGATTTAATGTTAAAAAAATGCAAGGTCATGCATTTGGGCTGAAGCAATCCAAGGGAGCAATATAGTATAGGGGGTGAAGTACTTTTGTCAACCAAAGAAGAATGGGACCTAGGCGTGATTGTGTATGATGATCTTAAAGTATCTAAACAGGTAGAAAAGGCAACGGCAAAAGCTAGAAGGATGCTAGGGTACATTAGGAGAGGAATGGCTAGCAGATAGTGCCTCTGTATAAGTCTTTGGTGCGACCTCATTTGGAGTATAGTGTGCAATTCTGGAGACCGCACCTTCAAAAGGATATAAACAGGGTGGAGTCAGTACAGAGGGTGGCTACTAAAATGTTTAGTGGTCTTCATTATAAAGCATATGAGGACAGACTTAAGGATCTTAACATGTACACCTTAGAGGAAAGGCGGGATAGAGGTGATATGATTGAGATGTTTAAATACCTTCGTGGCATAAACACACAGGGGGAGCGCCTCTTACAATTGAAAGCAAATTCTGCTACAAGGGGACATGGGATGAGGGTGAAAGGGGATAGATTCAGGAGTGATATGCGGAAATATTTCTTTATGGAAAGAGTGGTGGATCGGTGGAATAGTCTCCCAGTGGAGGTAGTAGAGATGAGGACTGTATCTGAATTCAAAAAAGCATGGGACAAACAGAAGATCTCTAAAGGAAAATAGGGGACTTTTGTAGTTGTTGATATGGAAGGACAGACTAGATAGAAAAATGATGACAGAAAAAGACCACGTGGCCTATGTATCTATGTTTCATAAGCACAGTTATGGAAATGATGCAAGTATATTTAGATATTTCAAGAGACAGTATCTGATAAATGTAATTTGACCAGAAACAAGTCTGCTAGGGGGGGCGGAGCCCGATGTCCAGCGGGATGGTCGCATAACGCTGAGGCTCCCGAGAGGCCTACTCAGAATCCTGAATTAACACCGGACAAACTTGAATTTCTGCTCTGATCTTGCCGGGGCATATTGGTGAGATGGCGGGGACCAAACCCACGCGTCTGGAATTTGGATCTCCAGCGGCTTCTCACGGTAAACGCTCCAAAACTGAACCCCCGTCCCCGCAGAAGGGGCTGGCTTTCCGCGAGGGCCCCGAAATGCAGCAGGAAATCCTCGCAGAAATTAGAGGGGTTAAGGACCTCGTGCAGTCAAACGGTGAAGCACTTCGAGCGCTGAGGGAAGATCTTGGTGTACTGCAAGGCAGGCTAGAGGGGCTCTCTTCGCGTCAGGACAAAATGGAGAGTATATTAGACTCCCATGCGGTCCGGCTGTCCAAACTCGACAAAGTTGAACGTCAGGTGCGGGCCTTGCAGAAAGAAGTGGAAGATGGCAATAATAGAGCGCGCCACAACAACCTACGACTCGTGGGCATACCGGAGGGAGCGGAATTGGGAGACATGAAGGAGTTTTTAAGTAAAATCCTCCCTTCCCTGCTCCAAATCACCTTTACCAAAGAATTGGAGATCGATCGCGCTCATCGTGTACCCACAAACATAACGCTCAACAGGAAGACCCCGCGGCCTATCATCTTTCGACTTTTGAGATATCAACATGTGGAACAAATTCTCAGTGCCTCCCGGGCAAAGGGCCATATGGAGTTTGAGAGCCACAAGGTCTCCTTCTATCCTGACTTGGCTAAACCCACGGTCGACCGCCGAAAGCGCTTTCTGGAATTTCGGCCGAGGCTTCAACAACTACAAGCACGCTATGGCCTGATGTACCCGGCCAAGCTCCGAGTCACGCTTCACAATCAGACAAGAACATTTGAGGACCCTGATCTACTAGCGGAGTTTTTGGACTCTAAAGAAGCCGACTTGATGTGCTGACTTCCAGAATATTCCTGCCAGTACTCTCACATCCGCTGTACCTGCCATATTGGATGTACCGCAGCGCAGTGAAGAGTCTGTCGAGGGCGGTTTGTTGCCTTATTTTGAAGATATTTGGGACCCGACTCCATCTACCCATAGCAGCCTCGACGAGTATCAGAGACAGTGTTTCTTATGGACTCTGGTGTTTCTTTTCTTTTATTATGTCAATATCTTCCTCTCTAGGGCCTCCTCCCGCAGACATCTGGTCGCCATATTCATTGGGGGTTTTGCTTCTTCTCTAAGTTAATTTGGTACATACTTTTCAATATGGGTGTATTGGCCAGCATACTTGGTGTTTATGTCATTATTGTACAGATTCTGATTATGTTGTAAGTTTTCAAGCGCTCTTACCTAAACTGTTTATTATCGATTGATGGCACCATGTCAGATTTTCTCATTGAACGTACAAGGTATCAATAATCCGATAAAATGGAGGAAACTCCTAAGCTATCTAAGTCATGAAGCTGCGGACCTGATTTTCCTCCAAGAAACACATTTCAATTCGAAGGAAACTCTCAACCTCAATATTAAACCTTACATGGTGGCCACCTATTCCCCAGCCGTTTCTAGGAAATGTGGGGTTGCCATATTGGATAGGAAATCTCGGCATGCTACTATTGTTGCGACTTGCTTAGATACAGCGGGTAGATGGCCCAGAGTTCACTTCAAGATAGGTAACTTTAAAGTTACATGTCTATGCCTTCATGCTCCTAATGTGGATGACCCTGCCCTTTTGCTATTATTGCTCAGGTTACGCAGGCCTCTGCTAATACTTCCTTGATATTGGGGGGGATTTCACTTTAGTTCTTGATCCCCAGATAGACAAATAGCCGCCTAGGACAAGTGGTCCCCCCAAGAGTCACATCGCGCTTACCTCAGTGATCAAAGATATTGTTCTAGTCGATCTATGGAGGTTACTACACCCCAATGAGCTTGACTTTACCTTCTTCTCTTCCCCTTACAAATCCCAGTTTCGCATAGATTCCTTTCTAATTTCAATACTGTTAGTTCCTCAGGTGGACGTTGTAAAGATTCACTCCCAGCATATTTCAGGTCATGCTGCTATTTCTTTTCAATACCACACTACTGCACTTCAAGGGAATCCGGGGGCCTGGTTCTTTGATAGAGCTCTATCAACTCAGCCAGAGTTCCGGTTAGAAATTCGAGCAGCCATACATGATTACTTCCAGACCCTGGTACTTCAGGGGGATCTGGACACCTCAACAGCTCTTCCCTGCAGCTCGTTGGAAAATCTTTTCTGATTTATATAGGGAATTTGCGTTACTAGCGCAACATTACTTTCAATTGATGTAGTTTCCATGCTGCCTCAAAAGTGCTCCAATCATGCCGCCTTCTGTCTTTATTAAGGATGGGCTATTAGAACTATTTCACTCTATTAGTAGTACACATGGGATAGCCTCTAACTTTTACAAACTATTATGTCAGGGTACAGATACTGCCACTTGTAGAGTCCAACAAGCCTGGGATCACTAACCGCAAACCACTTTAATCCCTGTGCATTGGAGCGTTTTCTGGAGCAAAATAGTGCGGGTCTCCCGCTCTGCCTCAGTTACCCAAACTCAACTCTCGTCTTTTGCATATAGCTGTTCCTATATTCCAGGAAAATAGCCAAATGGAACACAACTGCCAGGGACCAGTGTAGGTCTTGCCATACTGATGTGGGAACCCTTGCTCATGTTCTTTATGAATGTTCTTAATTACAGGTTTCTGGGGGCGGGTCTGGGGTCGTTTTCCACTTATCTTACACCTTCACGAGCCTCTTTCTTGGAAGACTGTGGGACTCCGCTTAGTGGCGGAGGTCCCCTCTCTTCCTAAGAAGGGTCGCTCTCTCCTGATTTCATGCTGGGTATAGCCATATGTTTAATCCCGAGGACTTGGAAGGATAGCTCTCGACTTACTGTCAATGAATAGTGAACCTTGTCTGCTTATATAGTAAATATGAGCAGATATTTCGGAGAGCTATTTTTCCATGCCCAATTCATTCTCGCTTGTCTAAATGGCAGATGCTCAATGATCATGTACAATCTGTTTATAGCTTCGACATGTCTGTTTAATGTACATTCATCATGTTTCAGATTGCCGTTAGGTTTTGTAACTCAATAATGTCAGTATACGCCCGCTTCGAGAATGATTTAGTTTTCTAGAGAAGAAGCAGGGGGGAGGGGGGTGGCAGGGGTTTACTTTGGTGTATGTATCACATTCCATGTATGTATTGTCTTTTAGTTGTATGTCTTCCTTCCTTTGTTGTTGTAAAACGAAAATAAAGAATTTAAAAAAAAAAAAGAAACAAGTCTGCTATAAAGAACCATCTCAAAACGCCTTACAACGTCCCACAACATGTTCCAATATTCCTCCTGATGTAATGGTAAAATGATCACCACAATTTAACACATATACTTAAACTTTGACATATAAATGTACGTTAATCTGTGTGGAGCAGCAGTTATAGCCCTAATGAAGGTATTGGGAGTGGATTCACCTGTGCAAAGCAGCAGTTAAAACCCTAACACCTTACTGGGTAGACTGGATGGACCATTTTAGTCTTATCTGCTTTCAACTACTATGTCACTATGACTTATCAAATGTTTCATTAGCCACTTTTTAATCAAAATAAAATTCTACCACATTTAAAAATTATATTTTCCTGACTGAAAAAGTGTTGGCTAGCACCTAAACTTTCTACATATTTTTCTACCCCTGCCACTAATGCAAATGAATTCTGAGGTCTATAAAGGATGGGATAGAATCTCAGTTCTGTAAGCACACTCTGTAATCAAAGAAATTCCTCCAATAACATATGTTCAGCAGAACTTTGACATATAATGAAGATGAAAAGGGATAGACCCAGGAGTAATCTGAGGAAATATTTATTTACAGGAGTGGTAGATGCATGGATAGCCTCTAATTCAAGACGGCATGGGACAAACAGAGAATTTCTAAGAGGAAGAAAGGGACTGTGAAGCAGTGATGTACCAAGGGTGGAGTGGTGATGTGGCCCGCCTCAGTTGCCAGCAGGGAGGGGGGAGCACCCCCACCGGGCCCACACTTCCGCGGTAGCACAGCAAGCCTACCTAAATTCCGGGTGACCTGTCATGCTGCCTCCCATCCAGGGTCATTAGCTGATTCTCCCGGCTCACGTCTCTTGAATCGCTGGGAGACAGAGCCAACGGCCCTGGATTGGAGACAGAATGGCAAGGCATCTGGCATTTAGGTAAGCTTGCCACACTGCAGTAGATGTGTTGGCCTGGCAGGAGTGGGGGTGTATGGTTCCACAAAGCAGCGCTCCACAGGGAGGGCAGTGGCTGAAAGGTGGGGCGCCTGCCATGGGGGCTGAGGAGGCTAGGAACACCGCAGCTGGAAAGCTTAGTAGTTGGTATGGAAGGGAAAACTGGATAGGCCGTAGGGTTGCCAACTGGCTCCAGATGTGCCCGACAGGCTTGATCCAGTCCTGGGTTTACTCCTTGCATGCAGGGACATGTAGTTCCGATTTCTCCATTGCACTCCATAAGAAAAGCAAGACTACAAGTCCCTGCATGCAATGGGGTAAACACAGAACTGGATCAAGCCTGTCAGGCGCATCAGGAGCCAGTTGGCAACTCTAATAGGCCGTATGGTCCTAACCTTTTCTGTTTCTATTTCCACATACACTTCACTGTGCCAAAATATGTTCAAATTCTGGTATCTTCTCAGCAAAAGCAACAAACTCTCTCCAGTACCAGAACGACTGTGAAATAATATCACCCTGCAAAAAAAAGACAGATTCTGAATGTCTATGTAGCAAACTTGCCATACCATAACAGCACAAACTCATGACTCGAAAAAGAAATAACCACTAATTATGAAAAATATTTCAACTGGTGCTAGATCATCAATACACTTCCTCAGTCACTAAAATGAAAACGAAAAGTTTTTGTTCTACCTTTGGATAATTTATTTCTTCAATCGCATTTGTCCCACTCTTGCTGTCTTCCTCTTCTTGACCTTTCCCTCTCAAACCAAGAGCCCAATCCTTGCTCCCCTCAATGTGAGCCTTTGCTCTGCTGTTCCCAACCAGCACCTCCCTCTCTCTTTTCTCCCTTTTATTCAACTCCACAACCCTTGCTCTCTCCACAATGTTCTCCTACTTGCTCCCCAAATCCACCATTCCCAACACCCCAACACTCAATTCTAGTCCCTGTTCATGCCAAACACTGTCCTATGGTCTTCTCCTGAATCCCAATGCTCTCTCCCCCTGTGCCATCCAGTCCCCAAGCCTTCTGCTCTGCCCTCTCCAGGCAATTCTGGGGTTATTTTCCCCTAAGAGGAAATTACAGAGAGAATTAACCTATAATGGTGTAGGACCCAAAATATACAAACAGTTGACTGAACTGGGGCTAGCCCCAAGGATTTAAGAAACCAATGAAAAATGTATTTGTATGTTTGTCCTTTGTTCATGTTTGGGCTCCCCTCTGCCTTTTCCTTCAAAGGGGAAAGGGGAAAGGGATATTTATAAGGAACACTTTCAATAAAGAATACTGAGAATTGGTAATACCCATCTAGAGATGAAGCCCTATAAATTGTGCCTTCATTTAAGAAAAGCAAAAGAAAACCATAAAAAAAATCAAAAGCAAATTGAACGGTACATGTGCTGAAATCAGTTTAATACCTGCATAGTTAATCTCTCTGGTTCCCGAGTAGAAAGATAAGAACAGAAGAACATACAATGCAGTATGTCATACTGGGTCCAACAAGCCCAGTATCCTGTTTCTAACAATGACCAATCCAGGTCACAAGTACCTGGCAGGTTCCCAGAAGGTGCACAGATTCCTGGCTGTGGTCGAATGGGTAAGCATTGTGTTTCCACGGTCCTCTATAACACTGGTTCATGGACTTTTCCTCCAGGAACTCATCCAAACCTCTTTTAAACCCAGCTACACTAACAGCTTTTACTACATCCTCTGGTAACTAATTCCAGAGTTTGATTACTTGTTGAGTGAAAGAAAAAATTCTCTGATTAGTCCTAAATGCGCTACACTTTAGCTTCATTGCATGCCCCCTAGTCTGTCTACTTTTTGAAGGAGTAAACAACTGATCTACATTTACCCTTTCTACTCCATTCATTATTTTATAAACCTCTATCTTATCACCCCTCAGCCATCTCTTTTCCAAGTTGAAGAGCACTAACCTTTTTAGCCTTTCCTTATAAGGATATCCTTTCATCCACTTTACCATTTTTTCACACTCTTCTCTGTACCTTTTCTAATTCTGCTACATCCTTTTTAAGATATGGCAACCTAGAACTGCACACATTATTCAAGGTGCGGTCACACCATGGAACGATACAAAGGCATTATAATATCCTTTGTTTTATTCTCCATTCCTTTCTTTATGATTCCTAGCATTCTATTTGCTTTCATGACTGCCACTGCACACTGGGCAGGGGGTTTCAATGTATTATCCATGTTGACATCTAAATCTTTTTCCTGTAACCGTAGATTGGGTTGTTCTTCCCCAAGGGCCTGATTCTGTGCCACGCCCCAATGGGACATCCATCCCCGCTATTCATGCCTTCTCTGCCTGCGTCTAACTTTTCTGCTGGGGAAGGTAGATGGGGGCGGGGAAGGGGAGGATCGGAGGCGGAGACAAGGCAGGCGGTAAGCAGTCGCTGGCCCTGGACATACAAGGCTGATTCTAATGTTGGCCCTGTACGTCCAGGGCCCATGACTTGTACGAGAAAGTTATTCTACCTCCGAGGTGGAATAACTTCCCTGTACGTAAAGGATCGGTGGCACATGGCTTGGATTGGGCAGGGGGGGCCCCCCGAAGGCATTCCCCACAGCCCAACCCTGGCCTTAGGAGTCTGGATCGTAGGTCAGGCTGCCGGCATCGCAGTTGTTCAATGGAGCCACGGTGCCATGGCAACATAACGCCATGGCTCCATAGAAGAGCCTTGACTGAGTTATCTGGGAAGGTTCTGTACATGCAGGCCAGGCTAAATCAGAGTCCCAGCCTGCACGTACAAGATTGTTCATGATTCTGTTCCCGTGGTGCTAGACATGCCCCGAGGGATCAGAATCATGATCCCCTCTGTATATCCAGCTCAGACTGGACGTACAGAGGGGATCTAAGTCTGGAACAGAATAAGTCTGTAAGTGCATAACTTTACACTTGTCCACATTAAATTTCATCTGCTGTTTAGACTCCCATTCTCTCAATTTATCAAGGTCCTTTTGCAATTTTTATACAATCCTCTTGTGTTTTAAAAACTTTAAATAATTTTGTAGGATCTTCAAAATTTTCACCTCACTCATTCCCCTTTCCAGATCATTTATGAATATGTTATAAAGCAGAGGACCCAGCACAGATCCCTGGGGTATTCCACTATTAACTTTCTCCATTGAGAAAATTGGCCATTTAGCCCTACCCTCTGCTTTCTATCTTTCAAAGAGTTCCAGATCAACACTGCCTCCTATCCCATGACTTTTTAATTACAACAAGAGTCTCTCATGAGGGACTTTGTCAAAGGCTTTCTGAAGACCCAGATAACACTATGGGGTATGTTTACTAAATCGTCTTAATGTGCGCCCGGCGATAGTGTGCAGGCTGCCATAAAAGGAGTGGGCGTTTCAGTCATAAAACAGCAAAATGGGAGTATCGCGCAATAACGCGCGCTGCTGCGCACATTATCGGGCGAAGCGCCGCTAAGCGCGTTAACGTGCGGTAATCTTACGTAGGCGCCCAGACATGCAAACATAGAAACAGAGGTGTAGCACAATGGTTAATACGCTGACTGCTGATACAGGGGTCATGAGTTTGAGCCCCAGTGTGCCTAATGCATAAGGCTGGCTGAGGCATCAGCTATGACATGTAAGTATTGTTTCCTGAGGCAGTTTATTTGTATTTTAATTATGCTGCCAGCAAACACACCCTCACGTGCCGTAACCTAAGGTGCCGCATAAGGCACCCTATAAGGCGCTCCAGAGGATACCTTAGAAGGCACCTTATATGAACGGTAACCCTAAGGTGCCTCAGAAAGTGCTGTATAGGGTGCCCTATAAAGCGCCTTCTGAGGCACCTTATGGGTACAGTACGCTGAGGGTGGTTTTGCTGGCAGCACTAATGTACATTAAAAATAGATAATGCTTTGGACAGCCCTATCAAATAACCCCACTGTGGGTTTAAACCCATGACCTCTGGCTCCACAGGCAGTGAAGCAACCAGTGGGCTACAGCTCTAGAGATGCTAACAAGCCCCTGGCTGGCTGCAGAAGGACTGCATGTCACCACACAAACAGTCTGCTGTGATCACCAGGATAGGGGCAACCCACCCGTACCCATGATGCACTGCACATGCAAATCAGCAGTCTACAGATGAACACAAGATGGGTATGCACCCCCACAGCACCTCGGCCTGGTAGGGGGAACTGGCCGTGTGTGTTACTGGCACAGAGTAGCTACACACTGTCACATTGTGCGGGTACTGTGCTCACCCTGAGGGTGAGGTGGGGCTCCCAGCACCAGGTCCACAGCACCGGCCATGGCAGAACTAGGCCTTGCTGCAGGTCTCCAGCAGTGCTAGTGTGTGAGAGAGGTACTTCCTGCAGACACACTTTGGATACATCTGTATTTCTCAGTCAGGTTTAGCCCTTATGGATCCATACATGGATTATGTACCACCACCCAACCCACCCTCTCGGGGCTGAGGGTGGGAAACGGGATCTCCCACCAACAGATCCACATTTTACCTCCCTGCAATGGCAGCAGTAGAGGGGACCATCAACTGCAGCCCTGCTGGGGAACAGACAACCTACAGGGCAGTCAATGCAGCTCTGTACACATCTATAAAGCAATAGCAGACAGACATTAGGCCCAGAAATGCTCAGCTGCACCAGACCACTATCTGATAGTCTCCTGCAGCAAGCCTCCAGCCGCTGCACCCTGCAAGGTGTTCCAGCACAGCACATACTAGCTGCAGACAGTCTGCTAGCTAGTCCATAGTGCATGTTCCTGGAGGAGATGCATGCACCCAGAACTGGGATATCAGCATACACACCAAGCAGATAGGTCAGTGATTGGGCCCCAAAAGGGAACCCATAAATATTACATAAAAGAAAAATTAGAGAGCACTATGGGGGAACCTAGCCATGCCGTGGTCACTGCTCAGTCAGGGTGAGAGTGATCTCCCAGCAGGACATGCTGTGGCCACCCTGTCTGTGCAGGTGGTGGTCAGGCACTACAATGTCCCAGCCATTGCCCTATGCCCTGTGCAGATGCATCCTGGCCAGGCCACCCTGTCCGGGCTATACCCATGGTACTTTGCTCCTCATTATGCACATTGGCAGGCCAATTCTGGCAACAGTGCTGGCAGTGTGGGCTGTGGAGGGTGTTTGCAGCTACCACACACTGGATAGACAGACACACACTCCCACACCTATGCCAGCATTGTACAACTATAGAGGTGTTTGGCAGCCCTGGCCACCACTCCAGTCCTCGGCACAGTGCAAGCATGGCTATGGTACGCAATAATGTTGGGGTCACTCCCCAGGGTGGTAAACACTGTCAGACACAAGACCTCTAGCACACTCCACAGACATCAGAAAGGTTGCTATGATGCAGCTCAATCAGGAAATTGTACTTCAGAATTGCTATCTGCCAGTAATCATAGCAACCTTATGATAGCTGTATTCCCGGGTTTAGGGTGGCATTGCTAAGGTATGCAAGTGCTAGTATTGGGAGTTGCACGCAGGGCCCAATGTCCTGCCTCTCCAGGATGCATTGGATAATGGAGCCTGTGGGTGTGGGTGTGTCTGCCCCTGTTTGCTGCTGCTTTACGGCAGAGGTTCCCAACTCCAGTCCTGGTGTGCCAAACACTGTTCGGGTTTTCAAGCTGTCCCTCATGCATATGCATGAGATACATCTGCATACCATGGGGGCGGCGCATAGAAATGCAGCACAGGCATCTTTATTAGAGGCAGCATGGAACCCGAATGGTGTTTGGCCCTCCAGGACTGCATTTGGGGGTCTCTGCTCTAGGTAATGCGCATGTTTATGGTGTCTGTGCTCTGTAGGGTAACATGTAGGTGTTTTGGGCATGTTTACGTCATCTGCATTAAAGGTTCTGTCTGTATTAGCCCGTTTCAGTAGTGGGTAAAATATGTGGACTGGGTTGGCAGGAACCACAGGAACCATAAAAAAACAAGTGAAATATCTTGGCCTTATCCTTGATCAGAACCTTACATTCCACAAACAGATTAAAAAAACTAACAAAATATACATGAAACTACGTACTCTTCGGAACCTCCAACCGCTTCTAAACCCAGACTCCTTCCGCACTGTCTGCCAGGCCCTTACCATCCCAACCCTTGATTACTGCAATCTCATCTATCATGGCCTTCCTAAAAGCAGCCTAAACCCTATCCAAATGGCACAGAACACAGTAGCCCGGCTCATCACGAATAATCCCAAACGCTCACACATAACCCCAATCCTTCTTGATTTACACTGGCTCCCCATTCAGTCCCGAACTAAATTCAAAGCAATCACCCTCATTCACAAAATCATTTCAAATGAATCTGCTTCCTGCCTATCCCCGCTCCTATCCAATTCCAACAACAACAGAGCACGCCGCACCTCTACCAAGAACCTTCTATCCATCCCATCATCTAAGAGAAAATACAGCCAAACTACATGCAATCGGCATTCTCCCTTTACGCCCCATCTATCTGGAATACCTTACCACATGAATTAAGGAACTGTCCCAATCACTCCGAATTCCGGAAGAAATTGAAAACTCATCTCTTCCAGGAACACTTCTCCCTACTTACATAAGCTCCCCCTAACCTCCTATATAATTACCCATGTAAATAGTCCCTAAGCAGCCATGTAAATAATTCTTAACACCCTGTATTGAATAAGTTCTTGTTATCAGTTACGCTGTGTTCTAATGTTACAATGTATTCAGTTGAAATATACTATTGTTATGTTCCCTGTAAACCGTCTTGATTTGTAGAAAGTCGGTATATAAAAAACTGTTAAATAAATAAATAACTGAGTTGGTGCATCAGGCTCTATCTCTGGTCCTATTCAAATCCAGGATAAAAAACCCACCTCTTTGAGGCTGCTTTTGGATCCTGGGCCTTTATTCTCCCGTTTAATCTCCATGTATGTCAAGACTATCTCTAGTCCCTTCTCTGTTGTGTTTCTGTCTTGCATAAATTTTGTAAGTTCTAATCAGCAGTGACAGTTTCCCATGTGTATATATACAGTCTTGTGTACGCCTTGTAGCACTGTATAATTGATAAGTAGTAGAATATGTCTGCTTTGTTTTGAGTTGAGGTGCTCCATTCTTGGCTACCATCCTCTTGCCCTTTAGGGATCCACCATGTTTAGCCCACTCCTTTTTGAATTCCAGTACCATTTTTGCTTCCACCACCTGGAGGGCACTCCAGGCATCCAACACCTTTTTTCCCTGATGTTGATTTTGATTTTAAATATCTCATCTTACTTTTCCAAACATGTCTTTCTCTTTTTATTAGAATACTGAGCCCTGCCACTCGGGAAGAGGGAGAGATTAAGATGGTAACCACACGAGAGCTGTGATTGGAGATCCATCATTACTTCTCTTGTCTTTGTTTTTGGATTTTCCGTATAGGCTAGGGTCCTTGGAAGAGGAAGAGGGCCATCTAAGACTCTTCCATTGCTCAGGGTAGTGCCCCCTTTCGTAGTCCTATGGATGGATTTCTCCAACATGAAGCTGCCGAACAAGATCTGCTGCAGTCTTCTCTGGAGCAAGGTGAGCCAGAGAGACCCCTGGAGAGTTTCAATGTGCAAATCGCTGTCTGGAAGATATTGCGCTTGACTACGGTCTCATTGTCTCTTTTTGAATGTTAGTAAGTTGGAAGTATTACTTTGTGGGAATTTAAAGGTAGTTTTTGTTCTGGACTCTCCATAAGGGGTGTTCATCTGCCCTGGAAGAGTGAGATTCGGGATCTGGGTGTTATCTTAGATGGTGAGCTTTGCCTTTGACAACAGGTGTCATAATGGATAGTGCGAGTTGCCTTTTTAAATTTGTGATTGATCTGGCAGCTCAAGCCCTATTTAGATCAGTAGGCTTTGCGTTGGGTAGTCCAGGCGTTAGTATTATCTTGCCTGGACTACTGTAATGCTTTGTATTTTGGGTTGTCAGCCTGTCTACTAAGGAAATTGCAGGTAGTGACGAACTCAGCCGCATGTGTCATCTGGGGTCTACAGAAGTGAGACCCAGTGGTAGGAGTTCTGCACCAGTTGCATTGGCTTCCAATAAAACAGAGATGCATTTTCAAATTTCTGGTACTAGCGGCTAATGTTTTGCATGGATCGGGCCTGTGGTACCTGCGAGAGTTGGTACAATGGTATTTGCCCTGTCGGACATTGTGCTCGGTGGGTGAATGACGGTTAGAGTTACCTGGCTGCTCCCAGGTCCATTTACAATGTTGGTGGTGCTGGTTCCTACTTTGTGGAACGCTCTACCAGTGGCACTTCGGATGGAGATGAATCTACTGTCATTTCAGAAGGCATTAAAAACCTTCCCTTTTCCTTAAGTCTCAGGAACAGCAATTTCTTGGTGGGTAGAAGGAGGATTGGGATGACAGGCAGCAGAGTAAGTGGGGGTGAGGGTTTGTGGGTCCTGCTGGATGGGACTTGTGGGGTTTTATGTTTTTTAAGAATTGTTGTACACCGCCGTGAATGCTTTGGCAAATGGCAGTATATAAATGTTTTAAAATTGCGAGAGGACCTTAATAAATTGGAAGATTGGACGTTCAAATGGCAGATGAAATTTAATGTGGACAAGTGCAAAGTTATGCACCGAGGAAAGAACAATCCAAACTATGGTTACACGATGCAAGATTCCATATTAGGAAGCACCACCCAGGAAAAAAATTTAGACGTCATCGTGGATAACATGTTGAAACCCTCAGTCCAGTGTGCAGCGGTGGCCAAGAGAGCAAATAGAATGCTAGGTATCATAAGGAAAGGAATGGAGAATAAAACAAAGGATGTTATAATGCCTCTATAACGTTCCATGGTGTGACTGCACCTTGAATATTGTGTGCAATTCTGGTCGCCGTATCTTAAAAAGGATATAGCAGAATTAGAAAAGGTACAGAGAAGAGCCACCAAAATGGTAAAGGGGAAGAATGGTTACCCCTATGAAGAGAGGTTAAAAAGGTTAGGGCTCTTCAACCTGGAAGAGAGACGGCTGAGGGGGGTTTTAGAGGTCTATAAATTAATGAATGGAGTAGAACGGGTAAACGTAGATCTATTGTTTATGCCATCAAAATATAGAAAGACTGGGGGACATGCAATGAAGCTAAAGTAAAACCTATTTAAGACTAATAAGAGAAAATATTTTTTCACTCAAGGTGTAATCAAACTCTGGAATTTGTTACCGGAGGATGTAGTAAAAGCTGTTAGTGTACCTAGGTCTAAAAAAACATTTGGACAAGTTCCTAGAGGAAAGGTCCATAAACCATTATTAAAGGGGACCCTGGAAATTCACTGCTTGCCACAATACAAGCATTGTAGAACCTGTGTCCTTTGGGGAAAATGCTAGGTACCTGTGACCCAGATTGGCCACTGTTGGAAACAGGATACTGGGCTTGATGGACCTTGGTCTGACCCAGTATGGCATATCTTATGTTCTTATGTAATGCTATAATTTATAGATGTTGAAGTGTTTTTGTAAGTATTTATTGGGTGTGGAGGGTATGTGTGGGTCACTGTGAATGGATGTGTGAGGGGAAGAAGAGGGGGAAGAGAAGTGAGGAAGGAGAAGGGGGGATGGAGGGGTGATAGGGGAGGGATGTGGCTGGAAGCAGGGGAGGAGTGAGCAGTGGCAGGGGGAGGAGAGGGAGGGGGAAGGGCATCAAGTGCAGTATGGGGTTCGGGCAGTGTGGGCACTATTTTGACAAATGGCTTCTGGAGGGAGAGGCACAGGGCATGAGGGAGGGGATGTGGAGGGAGGGGAGGAGGGGAAAGGAGGTGGGGAGGTAGGGCTGAAGCAAGGAGGGAGAAGAAGGGAAGGACAGGAGCAGAGGACCTGCAGACTATTCAAGGCATCAACACTAAATACCAAGGGGCTTCGGTCTTGATGTAAACATTGAATGATAGAGAGGGAAGGGGAAGACTGAAAGCAAACATCTTATGCATTCAGGAAACACATCTTAGAGGGGGACAAGAGAGGTTTTACAATTCTAAAGGTATCCTGAGGTAATTCTGGCAGTGAAAAGAGCAGAACTACGGAAGGGGGAGTAGCTGTAATGGTTAGTGAAGCAGTGAAGGGGGCAATAAAAGGTGAGATTTGGGATAAAAAGGGTAGGGTATGTGGACGTGAAGGTATGATCGGAGGGGGAGGCAGTATGGGTGGTGTGTATTTATGGGCCTAATGAAAAACAGAGTTTTACGAGTCCCTTATGGGGACATTGGAGGGTTGGGGGACATCCCTATAGTGCTGGGGGGGGGGGGGTGGATTATAAACTAATAATAAATCCTGGACTGGATAATAGCTGGGGAGCATCCATGGGAAGGAGATTGGATAGGTATAGTATGTTTCAATTAAAGGATAGGCTGGGATTGGTAGATATATGGAGGTGCAGGTATCCAGGCAAGAATTCCTTCTGTTCACATTCGCACAACACATACAGCAGATTGGATATGATTTGGCTCAGTGGGAGGTGGGTGTCTAAAGTCTAGGAGATGTAACATGGGACCATAACCTGGTCTGACCATGCTTCAGTGAGCGTTACTTTTGATTTGGGTGCCAAAGACAATGGAATCCGATTCTGGAAATTAAATGACTCTATTTTGGATGAGGAGGGCCATTTGAATACAACAAAACAGGTTATTCAGGAATATATTCACTTCAATGTCAGAATAGGGGTCCCGCTAGGGGTGGTGTAGGATGAGTTAAAAGCAGTGGTGAGGGGCATTTAATGAGCATGGGGGCACGGGCGAAGATGGAAAGGTGTGCCAAAGAATTCCAACTTTTAGAGCAGATAGGGAAACTAGAGGTGCACCTCATAGCAATCATAACCCCCAGGTACTGGTGGAGCTGATGGCTGAACTGGGGAGACTTTGGGCTAGTCTTCTGGTGCATGAATTAAATGTCCTCAAATAAACACATTTTGAAGGGGGGAATAGGGTGAGTAAGCTTCTGGCAAATAGACTGAAAGCCAGGCCTCAGCAGAGCCACATTGTGAGCATCAGAAGTGCACAGGGGGAGCTAGTGCATGACTCTCAGGGGATTAGAAAGACTTTTATCGACTATTATGCAAACCTGTATAAGAGCAAGGGTGGGGAAAAGAGTGTTAAATTGCTGACCAATTAGGGTGTGCTATAAGTGAACCCGAGGTGAGGGAGGCAATTAAAACTTTGAAAGTGGGGAAGGCACCGGGCCTTGATGGCCTGACAGCCATATTTTACAAAACGTTTCATGAGCACTTGGTTCCATTATTGGTGGAAGTGTTTAACGGTGTGCTTAACAGTGGCAAGGTGCCATCAACAATGGAGGAGGCAGGGATTACCATGTTACCTAAGCCTGGAAAGGATGGCAGTGTTTATGGCTCCTATTGGCCAATTTCAATGATTAAATTGGATGCCAAACTGTTGGCCAAAATTCTGGCCAGTCGGTTACAGGGGGTGTGCCCTGCTTGGTAGGAAAGGACCAAACAGGATTTATGTTGAGTAGACAAGGAGGAGACAACATAAGAAAAATTCTCAACTTAACCTGGAAGCTGCAGACGAGAGGGGAGAAGGCTGTCTTCCTCACGGTAGATGCTGAAAAAGTCTTCGACAAAGTTGAATGGCCATTCATGTTCCAGATACTGGAAACTATGGGCTTAGGTGCCAACTTCATACGCTGGATGCAAGCACTGTATGCTAATCCATGGGTGAGGATAAGGATTAATGGGGATTATTCTGACAGCTTTCAGCTGGATAGGGGAACCTGGCAGGGCTGCCCCCTCTCCCCCTTGCTATTCGTGCTGGTTATTGAACTGCTGACTGAGTATATCAGACAACAACCTGATATAAAAGAAGTGAAGATGGAGGGAGAAGAGTCCAAAATAGTTCTATTTGCAGATGACTTGTTGTTCACACTTACAACTCCTCACACTACCCTACTGGTTCTAATGAGAGAGATAGGATTGTATAGCAAGGTCTCAAGTTATAAAATTAATACAGGCCAAATGAAGATTATTGAATTTAATTTCTAGTGAAGAAGGACGGCTGATTACAGGACAGTTTCCCATTTAAGTGGGTAATACACACATATAGGTATTAGGCATCCATTTGGGCAACACCCTGAACCATATCAAAGAGTAGAACTATGGCCCTTTGCTGGCCACCATACGGCAGAATTTATATAAGTGGAAGGGACGACATCTTTCATGGTTGGGGAGAATTGCTATAAAAATGAATGTGCTGCCTAGAGTTTTGTTCCCTTTTGCATCTGTGCCATGTGCTGTGTCCCAGAAATTCCTTAAAAAACTGCACAGGTTAGTTCTGGACTATATATATGGGAGGGAAAAGTACCGAGAATAGCCAGGAAGGTCCTGTTTCAATTGAGGGATGAGGGAGGGTGGGGGGGTTCCCTGCTTTGACACGTATTATGAGGCGGCCCAGTTGTGGGCTGTGCTGGCATGGAGAGGGCTGGGTGCGATTCCGCACTGAGTGTGGATGGAACAGCGAGGGAGGTTCCGTTAGAATGGCAGATGTGGGATCCCTTGCTGAAGAGAGAGGAGAAGGGAGGAGAATAACCCCTTTGTGGCCTTAACCATGGTGGTGTGACACTGATGCAAGATGAGACTACTGGGGGGGGGGGGGAAGAGATATTCGAGTCAGGCCTACATACGGAATCTAGGGGATTTTGAGCCGAGGAGAATGAGAGATAGATTCCGTGACTGAGAAGAAAAGGGGCTACAGAGGGTAGGACAGTTGGTGGATAAGGCGGGCGTGGTGCTGTCCTTTTCCAAACTACAGGATACCTTTGGATAATCAAAGAGGGATTATTATGCTTACATTCAAGCCCACCACTATTTGCACCTGAAACACATACAAGCAGACCTTTGCAAACTGCCCACGCCTTTTGAAACTCTTATGAGACGGAAGGGTTGGCAGAAGGTGTTAGTGTCTGCCTTGAACTGGATGCTGCTGGAGGAAAGGACGGAGTTGTTAGAAATCCAGAGAAAATGGCAAGTAGAGACTCCTGGCCCCTGAAACGCAGAGAGGTGGCAAGCTATCGATGTAGGGGCCTGAAAGCCGGCACCTGGGACAGCATTCCTAGAAAACAGTATAAAACTCTTATCTACGGATGTACTGGACCCTGGTTCAATTGCAAGCTGTTAGCAAGGAAGGGAGCAGGAAATGTCGGAAGGGGTGCAGACAGAGGGGGACCTGAGACATTTACTTTGGGCTGCCCTGAGGTGCAAAAACTGTGGGGGGCAGTAGAGGGGTTATTTTATAAGATTACTAAGATCCTATTACAGTTCCATGTGACCATAGTGTTGTTTAAAGAGGTGTGGGCAGGGGGGGACAGACATCTAGAAACTTTCCTGGGATACTGCATGTGTGCCACTCAGATGGAGTTGCTGGTGTGGTGGACATCAGCAGGGCTGGCCCAAGGATTTTTGCTCCCCAGCTGATGCCGCCCCCCCCCCCCCCCCAGCTGCCACCACCACTGCTCTGCTCCAGGTGCCACCGATTCTGTCTCGGGAGGGGGAGGTGGGCAGCAGCAGTGGAAGTATTTCCAAAAGCCCGCCTCTCTCCCCAAATGGAATCGGTGGCAGCTGGGGGGCATGGCACGGCTTCCCATGTGTGCCACCGCTGTCTCCTAGCTCGCCTAGTGGATGGGCCGGCCCTGGAGGTCAGAGGTGTCAATGCACAACATTGTAATATGCAGGCTGGAGCAACTGTTTAAGTATGTCTCAAATAGCTGCCTTCAAGGGAGGAGTGGCCTAGTGGTTGGGGCAAGTTACCTCAGGCCAGAAGGTCAGGGTTTCAAATCCCACTAGAGGACAGCGACCTTGGGCCGGAAGGACTGGGGTTTCTAGTCCCACAGGTGCTCCTTGTGGTCTTGGCCAAGCCACTTAACCCTCCATTGCCCATGTTCCCTGTAAAATGGTTATCTCCAAGTTATAATGCCCTGTTCAATGTAATTTCAGTTTGTTCAATGTAAGCCACCTTGATATCATGAAAGGCAGTATATAAGAAATGTTAAATAAATCATTCAAGAGGATCCTTTCTAAACATGGATGTGGTACTGTGAATGGCAACAGGCAGGGTTGGAGAAGATTTTGGGATAGTGGGACTGGCAGTAGAGAAAGGGGGTGGAGAGGGGGGGTAAGGGGGAAAAGGGGCAGAGGAGGTAGGGGTTGGAGGGGGGTGTGATGGGGTAATTCTATTATATGTACTGTTCCAGTCAGATAATGGACATGGTAATGGCAGTTGATGCTACTAGAGTATATTGTGGGAACAGGGAGTTTGGAGGATGATGTTCTTGGTACATGTTGCAGCTCTGCTTTATGTTAAGAAGGTCGGTTGGATACTGTAATGTTTGTTAAAATCCAATAAATACACAATTACAGTGCTGTGCAAAAGTCTTTCTAGGCTGCATAATCAAGCTCAGGGAATAAGTCCAATCTCTGAAGGCTAAAGTAGCAGACTTGGAGGATATAAGGAAGACAGAGAGGTACATAGACGAGTTCTATAGGGACCTACTATTGAAGTCCCACCTCCAGTCCGGCAGCCTTTCAGTTGCTATGGAGTAGAGAGGTCACGTGAAAGAAGAGCATCACCTTGGTGTGGCAAGAAGTGATCCTGTAGCTAGGGCCTGTCCACCAGGAGATGTAAAACCTTCTCACAACAAGGAGGATTCTCCAGGGCCATGTGCTCATGAGGGAAGGGTTAGGATAGCTGTTATAGTTGGTGATTTGATCATTGGGCATGTAGATAGCTGGGTGGCTGGTGGATGTGAGGACCACTTGGTAACAAGCCTGTCTGGAGCAAAGGTAGCAGACCTCATGCGCCAACGAGACAGGGTTTTAGATAGTGCTGGAAAGGAGTCTGATGTCTTAGTACATGCTGGCACCAATGCCATACGAAAGTGTGGAAGGGAGGTTCTGGAGGTCAAATTTAGTAGGAAGTTGAAATTCAGAACTTCCAGAATAGCATCCTCTGAAATCCTGGCTTATTATATACAGTTTTGTTGCAAATTTAATTTGGCAGCCATTTCTGCATGCAAAATTATTTGTCTGTGAACTTTTGAATGGCTGTCATGAGGAAACGATGCCCCAGCACGATCAACTGGATTCTGTGTCAAAGCGGGATCGAAATGAGCCAATAGAATACTGTGCTTCCTCAGCTAATAGGAATTCATATTTGATAGCCTATCAGTGCATGGCATTTTGGCAGCACAGGGGTTTGAACATCCTGGCATGGTGAAGAGGTCCCATTTCTATCAATGAAGGATCGGTTCTGGGTGGTGGTTTTGCATTAGGAGAGGTATTCCAGCCTGCAGATTGCAGCAATGGTTGGCTGTAATCAGTGCACAATTGTCTGCACTCTGCAGAAGCATAAGAAAATGGGAAATATGCAGGACTGACATCATAGCAGTTGGCCTAGTAAGTTAACCCCACCAACCCAGCAGCAGCTCTCCCAGAGGGGACTGAGCCAGCGACCCAGACTTCCCGCTCCAGCTCCGCCCAATCGGGGCAGTCCGCTCCTGTTTTAAAGAGAGCGCCATCGGGTGCAGCATCAGAAGCCCTCCATCGACACAGCAGCAGCTCTCCCGGAAGGGATTGAGCCAGCGACCCGGACTTCCCGCTCCAGCTCCGCCCAATCGGGGCAGTCCGCTCCTGTTTTAAAGAGAGTGCCATCAGGCGCAGCATCAGAAGCCCTCCACCGACCCAGCAGCAGCTCTCCCGGAGGAGATTGAGCCAGTGACCCTGACGTCCTGCTCCAGCTCCACCCAATTGGGGCAGTCCACTCCTGTTTCAAAGAGAGCGCCATCGGGCGCAGCATCAGAAGCCCTCCACCGACCCAGCAGCAGCTCTCCTGGAGGGGATTGAGCCAGCGACCCGGACTTCCCGCTCCAGCTCCGCCCAATCGGGGCAGTCTGCTCCTGTTTTAAAGAGAGAGCCATCGGGCGCAGCATCAGAAGCCCTCCACCGACCCAGCAGCAGCTCTCCCGGAGGGGATTGAGCCAGCGACCCGGACTTTCCGCTCCAGCTCCGCCCAATCGGGGCAGTCTGCTCCTGTTTTAAAGAGAGCGCCATCGGGCGCAGCATCTGAAGCCCTCCACCGACCCAGCAGCAGCTCTCCCAGAGGGGATTGAGCCAGCGACCCGGACTTCCCGCTCCAGCTCCGCCCAATTGGGGCAGTCCGCTCCTGTTTTAAAGAGAGCGCCATCGGGCCTGTGCCTGAGGGCCTCGCCAGAGGGCCCTTTGGCGTGGCCCTTAGGCGGAGACCTCAAAGAAGAAAACTCCCGCCGAGAACTAACAAAATCCACGCCTACACGCTGAACGAGCATCAGGGACACAGATCAACGTAGTCCAAGCTCTCCACCAGCTCCAGACATAGCCAAAGCTGCAACAGAACACAACCTCCATCAGCAAAGTAGGTACGATAGAACACCATATGGGACACACTAAGCCAGGCACCACCCTTACCTAGGGAGCTTACCCAGAACATAGTTGTCTCGACCATGCAGAAGAGCCATATATGTTTACACAAGTAATGCTGTTACATGCCTATGTTACCGGTCTATGACTCTGTTCCTGAAGGTTCTAAGTCTGTCAGTGCTACTGTGCCACTTAGCAGCTACGTAACAGCCTATATGATACTTTACCTGCCATACTACTGTTGTTTGCCTGCAAGTTACTGTGCCTGCGATAATACTGTTGTCTGCCTGTAAGGATATGGTGCTTTAAGGAGCAGCACACTGGTGTCACCCTCTGGGTTTCTAGAGGCTATTACTTAGGGTAACTAAATACTCTCATAACAGCCTGTAAAAGAGCAGCGCTTCCGCCTACCCTCCGGCCAACCCAGAAGAGTCCCTTGACCATGCACAACAGGATAGCTACCACAATGGCCCCATCCCTCACTGCCATAGTTAGCTGCCACCTCCTCCTTGGATGGCTCAGTAACACATTGGCCCTAACACCTACCTACAACCACATACCAATACTACAAAGACACGAGAGGAGATGGTCCAGTACCTCTCGTCACAGGTCAATGGAAGCTACCCGTACGTCCCACCAGCACCTACCACACATCACACTTCAACACACCAAAAAAGCTAAGCCGAAGGAAAGCCCACAGCCCCAAAACCTAAAATGTGCCCTCATAAATGCATGCTCAATCCGCAGGAAATGGCCGGTGATCTCTGACCTGATACCCCTCTATGACCTCGACATACTCCTGATCACAGAAGCATGGCTATCTAGTGACGACGCAGTCCTCCTCAACCACCTCTTACCCACCAACTTCTCAACACACAGCTGCCATAGAGACAGCAAAAGGGGCGGAGGAGTGCTCATCTTATCCAAAACTGACCTCCAATTCCACCTGATCAATGCAACCAGCACACTGAATCTCGATACAGTTACCATAGCCAACAAATACTGCTCCATCAACCTAATGTACAGAGCACCATCAACCTCCCCTGATGACCTCTCAACAACAATCGACCTTGCTTGTAATGCCTTGGACCCTCGCACCCCAACCTGGCTACTAGGTGACTTCAATCTACCAACCCTGCAGGACACACAAGCTGTAGCCTTCCTCGAAGCCCTCAAGGAACTAGGTTTCCAGCAACTAATCAATGAACCCACTCGCGTAAAAGGAAACATATTAGACCTGATATTCGCCCCACAAACAGCCTCGGAAAATGCTCACATCCCTACGCCGTCCTTCACCGTGGTACCATGGTCCGACCACAAACTAATCAACTTCCAGTTACCAGTATCGGACCACCACCAGAAGTACTCCAGATGTCCGAGTAGCACCACCAGGACACCATCACGGAGATTCCGACAAGGAAACTATCCTGACCCAATCCCGCTCACTACTTGCCCTGACAACACCTAACCTCGACGAGCTGATCTCCAGCTGGAATAACAGCCTCAGTACCATTGCACAACACCCTCCATCAAGCAAGCCTCCAAGGAAACGAGCCACTGCATCCTGGTACTCCACTGAGTTAAGAACATCTCTCCTCTGCCTAAGGAAGCTTGAAAGATGCTGGCGGCGTTCACGCTTCTCGGAAGACCAGAAAGCATATAATCTTCACCTGGCAAAACACCGTGAGGCAATCACAGGGAAAATAAGGCAATTCCACACCGATACTCTAAAACGCTCACTAAGCAAACCACATGACTTATTCAACCTTGTCAAGAACCTAACAAAAGAACCGGGACCGGAACAAACAAGTATGATTCACCCTCAAGAATTCGCAGATTTCCTGCTAGCAAAACTATGCCAGACCAAGTCCTCAGTACCCACCACCGCCCAAGAACCAACATACACAACACCACTGACCACCTTCTCCACCCCGTCCAAGAAGCACATCAAAGACACAATCGCCTCGATCAACACCTCCACGGCACAGAAGGACCCCTGTCCTGCCTTCTTGATAAAAGAGCTACGTAGCGAATTCAGCCCATTCATAGCCAGACTCATGGACCTGTCTTTCACAACCGGCTCATTCCCCCAAAGCCTCAAACACACATCCATCAGGCCATTGCTGAAAAATAACAAGCTCAACCCCCAGAAGGTGGAATCGTACAGACCTATATCGAGCATACCACTACTAGCCAAAATAATTGAAAAAGAAGCCCAATGCCAGATACATCACATTGACGATACTGCCCTGCTGGACCCCTGCCAACATGGATTCAGGGAATCCCATGGTGTGGAAACTCTACTCACTACCCTCTTCAGCAACATAATTACCGGAATTGATAACGCCCGCCAAGGGTTTGTTCTCGTCTTCTTGGATATAGCTGCCGCATTCGACTCGGTAAGCCATGAGATCCTCCTGAAGCGGCTCGAAGAGAAGAGTATCTGTGACACAGCACTAAACTGGTGCAAATCATACCTGTCTGACAGATGGCAGCATGTACACTCGGAAACCTCAACATCAGAACCTTTCCACCAGAAGCAGGGCATCCCACAGGGTTCCTCCCTCTCCGCCCTGATATTCAACCTTTACATGCAGTCAATCTGTAACCTCATCTGATCTTTCAAGGTTAACTGCCTGATATATGCCAATGATGTACTACTCTACATGCCCTTCTTGACCAACCATCCAGACTTTTCCCCACTGACAGACTGCTTCGTCGCAGTGGCCAACTGGCTCAAGACCCAAAACCTCTGAATACAGAACAAGAAAACAGAAGTTCTTTTTGTCACGAGGAACCAAGAATTCATCCCTCCAGCCTGCCTAAAAGTCAAGGAAGCGGAGCTACAAACCAAGTCCACAATCCGATACCTTGGGGTCACCTTAGACCAACGCTTAGACATGAAAGCGCACATTAGCAACATGGTAAAAGCAGTCTACTATAAGATCCGGACTCTCAGACACTTATGCTCCTTGCTAGAACCAGATGACTTCCGGACAATCTATCAAGCGCTGATTATCCCACATTTTGATTACGCCATTGTGATCCTACAAGGGCTTCCACGAGCCACGCTGTGTCCACTCCAGCTAGCAATGAATACCGCAGCCAGAGTGCTATATGTCACCTCCAGGCGTGACCATGTGATGCCCATCTTGAAACAGCTCCATTGGCTCCCTATCCACAGCAGACTCACCTTCAAGACACTACTGCTGACCTTCAAAGCCATCAACGGGCTCTCTCTGCCTCACTCACGGAGCTCACCCACATGATTCCCCCCAACAGGGCCAGAGGATCTGCAGCAATAAACACACTGTTAATCCCTAAGACAGTAACCCAATGCACCCAGGCAACAGTAAACAGGGCATTTAAATTCTGTGCACCCAGATGCTGGAATGCCCTACCACCTGACATCCGGGCAATCCCTGACCTAATACAATTCAGGAAGGCTTTAAAACACCACCTCTTCCTCAAGCACTACCTAGACGTAGGTGTTCCAACAACCATCTCACCTACACCAACTCACCATCATTAATCTACGATAGGACCTGATATGAAGCCTATATGTAGATAGTTGCCCCAGTTTATCCAAGTTTTAATCACCTGTTTATTGTAAATATGGAACAGTCCCCTGCACTGTATAGGTTTCTGTTTCATGTAAACCACACTGATGTCGAATAGCGCGGTATAAAAAAGACTGTAAATAAATAATAAATAAATAAATAAACCAAGAGGGATGACAAGGCCTTGATAATGACATTCTTGGCAACCGCAAGCTAACCTCCACAGAGCTTCTGCGGGAATGGAAGGAGAAGTGTTACATTGCAGTTTGCACTTCCACTGTGAGGAGATGATGCTTGGAGTAAGGGTTGAGTAGTTGTAAGGCATGGAGGAAGCCACTACTAATGGTGGGACAGAGGAAGAGATGCATTGAGTGGGTATTTAAGTACTCAAAATGGGGCAAGGCTGACACGGGAGAAAGTTCTGTTCAGCAACGAAAGCACATTCTGCATTCTGGGTGACCAGGGCAAAATCTATGTGAGGAGGCTTCTTCATGAAGAGTACAAACTAGAGTGCTTGAATATCTCAGTGAAGCATCCAACCAAGGTCATGACCTGGGGATACATAGCAGCCAATGGTGTTGGAAGACTCCATATCATTGATAAGATGGTGAATGCAGTGAAATACATAGGAGTTCTGCAGAAGTGCATGCTGCTATCAGCTGAGCAACTGTTTCTTTGCAGATATTTCTTCCAGGATGACAATGCATCTTGTCACCAAGCAAAAACTGCCATCGAGTGGAAGAAAATAAATGGAGTTCAGACCATTGGCTGGTCAGCTCAATCACCGGATCTCAACCCAATTGAGAATCTTTGATACAAGTTATTAGTTGAAATTGCCAAGAAGCAGCTGCGGACCATGCGAGAGCTGATTGAGTCACTGACT
This sequence comes from Ichthyophis bannanicus, assembly GCA_033557465.1. Taxonomy (NCBI): domain Eukaryota; kingdom Metazoa; phylum Chordata; class Amphibia; order Gymnophiona; family Ichthyophiidae; genus Ichthyophis; species Ichthyophis bannanicus. The sequence goes on along the minus strand of CM066049.1, from coordinate 18,917,253 downwards.
GCAACCTAGAATCACATCATAACACGAGAACACCTCGTCCATCTGGTCCACTCCATGCCAGACAGATGTCGTCTGGTGAGAAAGAGCAAGTACTAATGGCCACCACCAACAAAAAACAGCCCTTTCAGGGCTAGCTAATGAAATTAAGAAGAATAGATGCACACTGACAACATACATGGAACAGAAAACACAAGAACCTTTTGGGCACACATTGCATCATAGTACACATGTTCACAATCAAATCAACATGGGTATTAAACAATCGTATAAGAGCGCTCAAGTCATGGCAAATTTGTCAGATTTGTGCAAAGGACAAAAGGGAATAAAATGGCTTGCAGAAGGGATTGTGAATAGTAACACATTTTGTCCCTGTGATCCAAAGTCGCCTTTGACACTGTTCCTCACAGGCGACTTATAAACAAACTGAGCACCCTAGGGATGGACCCTAAAGTTACTGCTTGGGTTAGAAATTGGTTGGGTGGGAGGCAACAAAGAGTGCAGGTAAATGGAACTCATTCTGAGGAGAAGGAAGTTACCAGTGGTGTGCCCCAGGGATCTGTCCTTAGTCTGATTCTTTTTAACATCTTTGTTAGTGATATAGCAGAAGGGCTGTCGGGTAAGGTTTGCCTCTTTGCAGATGATACCAAAATATGCAATAGACTAGACACACAGGAAGGTGTAGATAACATGAGGAGGGATCTAGCTAAGCTTGAAGAATAGTATAGAATTTGGCAGCTGGGATTTAATGTTAAAAAATGCAAGGTCATGCATTTGGGCTGCAGCAATCCAAGAGGGTGAAGTACATTTGTCCACTAAAGAAGAGCAGGACCTTGATGTGGTTGTGTCTGATGATCTTAAAGTAGCTAAACAGGTAGAAAAAGTGACAGCAAAAGCTAGAAGGATGCTTGGGTGCATAGGGAGAGGAATGGCTAGCAGAAAAAAAAGGAGGTGATAGTGCCTCTGTATAAGTCTTTGGTGCGACCTCATTTGGAGTATTGTGTGTAATTCTGGAGACTGCACCTTCAAAAGGATATAAACAGGATGGAGTCAGTACAGAGGGTGGCTACTAAAATGGTTAGTGGATCTTAATATGTACACCTTAGAGGAAAGGCGGAATAGAGGTGATATGATTGAGACGTTTAAATTCCTCCGTGGCATAAATGCACAGGGGCAGGGGCGGCCCAAGGGGGGTGCGGGGCCATGTGCGGAGACTCGGTGCAGGGCCTCATTTGCATAAATATTTGCATAATGTTACCATACACTAACTTTTAGTAAACATGCCTCTTAATGAGTGTATGGATAAAGAAAGACTAAAAGATTTCTACATTACTATAATCCAGTGCCAACCGCCAGGCACATTAGGAACTACTACAAACACTGCCCATTTAGAACCCATAGCAAACCCGCCATATCTTAACAGCACTACCAGGACTCACAAAGCACCAGACCCTACCTATCAAAAGACAACACTGCAAATATTAAACCAATACATTTCAGAGAATAACAATACATGACCTACTGGGGAAAGGGAACAAGTGGCAATGTCAAATAGGAATTACATAAACAGAATACCTCAGCTCAGTTACACATGCAGAACACAGACCATCACCAAACAAGGAATCACAATTTAGAAACAGGAAGACAATTAAACTGGGAACCCCAAAAGCCAAACTTGGAATGTACAACAACACTGTAGAAATAAAACTATAAATTAATTTCCTCTTGTACTAAACAAAGCGCAGACGTTAATGATGCACATTTCCCAGAGCTGACATATTCCAGTTAATAAATTCAAAATAAAGAGATATCTTTCTACCTTTTGTGCATTTTTTTCAGTTGCAATTGCTCCAGCCACTTTCTTCTGGTTTCTTTGTGTCTTCTGCAAACTCTCCATCGTCTGCTGTCCATTTGTCCTTTCTTCTCTCTTCTAATTTTTTTCCATTCTCTCTCTACATCTGCTTTAACATACTAATCTTTCTCCTTTTGCTCTTTCCTCATTCACATTTCATCCACTCAAATTTTACCCCTCCATCCTCAATCCCCACTTACTCTCCCAATGCCCAGCCAATTGTAAATTTTTCTTCCGTACCACACAAAATATTTTTTCCCTTCTCCATTTCACTCTCCCAGCTCCATTCCATTCTAATCTCCCCCAACATCAGCTCCCTTCTAGTTCCAGCCCCACCCAGTATCCACTCCCTTCTAGTCCCCGCATCAGCCCATTTCCAGTCCTAGCCCCCCCCCATCAGCCCATTTCCAGTCCTAGCTCCCCCATCCATTTCCAGTCCTATCCAAGTCCCTCCATCAGCTCATTTCCAATACCAGCCTCCCATCAGCCCATTTCTAGTCCTTTCCTAGCCCCACCATCAGCCCATGTCAAATCCTAGCTCCCCTCCACTCAGCCCATTTCCAATCCAAGCCCCCCATGAGCCTACTTCCAGTTCTAGCCCCTCCATAAGTCTATTTCAATCCAAGCCCCCACCACAGCCCATTTCCAATCTTCGCTCCCCCCAACACCCAATTCCCCGTCCTATCCTATCCCCCTTCATCAGCCCATTTCCTGTCCTAGCTACCTCCCCTCACAACCCATTTCCATTCCAAGCCCCCCTCCCCATCAGCTATTTGCAGTTCAAGCCCCACTTCCACTCAGCCCATTTCCATTCCAAGCCCCCCTACCCATCAGCTATTTGCAGTTCAAGCCCCCCCTTCCCCTCAGCCCATTTCCATTCCAAGCCTCCGTCCCCATCAGCTATTTGCAGTTCAAGCCTTCTCTTCCACTCAGCCCATTTCCAGTACTAGGAACCCCCCCAACCCATTACCAGTCCTAGCCCCCCCCCCATAGCCTATTACCAGTCCTAAGTCCCCATCAGCCCACTCTCAGTCCTAATCCCATCAGCCCATTTCCAGTCCTAACCCCCATCACCCAATTTTCAGTTTAAGCCCCCCCCATAGCCCATTACTAGTCCTAAACCCCCATCAGCTCACTTCAGTCCTAACCCCCATCACCCCATTTCCAAACTTAGCTCCCCATAGCCCCAGTTCTAACCCCCTATCAGCCCTCTTCCAGCCCTTACCCCATTAGCCCATTTCCAGTCCTAACTCCCACCCCAACAGCCCAGGGAAAATTTAAAAAAAAAAAAAGCTGTCTGCTGCCGCTGCCGCCGCAGCGGCAACGGCAGAATCGCATATCCCGCAGGGCCCCCTCCGACAGAGCCTGCCCTCCCTGCATCAGCTCCATCGGCTTTCAGAGCGCGAAAGGAGAGTTTCTCCCTCGCGGCTCTGTTAAGCCCGTGGGGGCTGATGGGAAAGTCCCATCAGCCCCTGCAGGCTTAACAGAGCCATGGAAGGGAAACTAGTCTCCCTTCTAGCTCTGAAAGTCGATGGAGCTGATGCAGGGAGGGCAGGCTCTGTCGGAGGGGGCCCCGCGGGATATGCGATTCTGCCGTTGCCGCCGCCGCGGCAGCAGCAGCAGACAGCTTCTTTTTTTTTAATTTTAAAATTTACTTTGCAAGCAGAATGTTCTTTGCGCGGGGCCCCTTGAAACGCGGGGCCCTGTGCAAAAAACATTCTTGCTCAATGGACGGGCCGGCCCTGCACAGGGGGAGAGTCTCTTTCGATTGAAAGCAAGTTCTGCTATGAGGGGACATGGGATGAGGGTGAAAGGGGATAGATTCAGGAGTGATATGCGGAAATATTTCTTTACGGAAAGAGTGGTGGATCCATGGAATAGTCTCCCAGTGGAGATGGTAGAGATGAGGACGGTATCTGAATTCAAGAAAGCATGGGACAAACACAAAGGATCTCTAAAGGGAAAAAAGGAGCTGTTGTAGTTGTTGATATGGAAGGACAGACTAGATAGGCCATGTGGTATTTTTCTGTCGTTATTTTTCTGTTTCTATGTTTCTAAAGAACTAAAAACTGCCAATTCAGCACGACCTATGCAAGACTTTTCCATACTACTATACAAAAAATAAAGTAGAAAGACTAAGGGGTATGTTTACTAAACTCCGTTGCTGTGCGGGTCCCCGTTAGTGTGCTGGTGCCATATAAGGAGTGGGCGGGCCAGGCAGAAAAAAGCAAAAAACCGGACCGTACGTGTGTGCGTCGCGCTAATGTGCAGGGCCCACATTAGCACGTGGGAAGGCTAAGTGGGGCGCTGCTGCAAAACCAAACAACAGAGCCGTAGTACAATGGTGAAGACACCAACCAATGGTGCAGGGGCCAGGGGTTCAAACCTCATTGCGCTCAACAAAAAAGACCAACTGAGGCACCAACATTTATGGGCAAAAGTGCTTAGGAGGCATATTAATTTTGGGCGGCAGAAGGCGGCGCACTGTTATTTTTATTACGGCATGAGGCGGTGCACTGTTTAGTGTGGGCGGCAGATGGCGGCGCATTGGTAAGTTTGGGCGGCAGAAGGCGGTGCGCTGATAAATGTGGGCAACAGAAGGCGGCGAGCCGGTGGGCAGAAGGCGGCGCGCTGATGTGTGAGGGGGCAGTCCAATAGTGGGAGGGAGAAGTGGCGCGCTGATGTGCAAATAACAGGAACGGAGCCATAGCACAATGGTTAAGACACTGACCACGCGTGCAGGGATCATGGGTTCAATTCCCCACAGTGCCCATTGAAGACAGCTGGCTGAGGCGTTATTTTAGGGGCATTTCCATGTTGTGCGGCATAAGGTGGCGTGCTGTTAATTTAGTGCGCCACAAGATGGCGCGCTGATGGCTACAAGGCTGCGCGCGGATGCACAAACACAGGAACAGAGCTATAGCACAATGGTTAGGATACTGACCAATAGTGCAGGGGCCAGGGGTTCAACCCCTCACAGTGCCCAGTGAACAAGGCTGGCTGGGGCAGTATGTATCATGGTGAGGAGTGCTGTAGGAGGCCTTCCATTTATATTTTATTTCCCACCACTAGTAAACCCACTCTCACAGTGTGTTAACATACGGATGCCCGTAAGGCACATGTTACAGTGCACTGTCCGCCAAGGCACCCTAGAATGTCCCCTATAGGGCACCATGTATGTTGCGACACAGGATAATGTATAGTGCACCCTATATGGATGGCAACCATAAGGTGGCCTATAGGGCGCCCTATAAAGCACCCTCAGAGGCACCTAATGGGTATAGTAAGCTGTGTGTGGTTTTGCCGGCATAGACATATGTACAGTAAATAAAAATAAAGCTGTGGACAGCCCTATTAAAGGGCCCCACTGTGAGTTTGAACCCATGACCTCTGGCTGTATAGGGAGTGACGTAACCATTGGGCTACAGCTCTATAGCTGACAGCAAGCCCCTGGCTGTCTGCAGAGAGCCTGCACGTCACCCCACAGACAGTCTGCTGTTGTAGACAGGATAGGGTTAGGCCACCCGTACCCATGATGCACTGCACATGCAAATCAGCTGTCCACAGATGCACACAAGATGGGGAATGCACCCCAACAGCTACCCGGCCTGGTAGGGGGAATTGTCCATGTGCACCCACACAGCACCTCGGCCTGGTAGGGGTCCTGAGCGGGTGGACTACCAGCAAAGAGTAGCTACACACCGTCACATTGTGCGGGTACTGTGCTCACCCTGAGGGTGTGATGTGGCGGCCAGGACCAGGTCCACAACACCAGTCATGGCTGGATGAGGCCATGACAGAGCTCCAAAGCAGTACTAACCTGTGAGATAGGAAGGTGCTGCAGAAACTCGTTGGATATCTCTATCTGTCTCAGTTAGTGGAAACCCTCATGGACCCCCCCCCCCCGGGTGGCAAACAGGAGGAGGGGAATAGCATCTGACATCAATTGTGACAAAAACAGCAAACAGAATGAACCAATCAAAGTGGTTCTATCGTAAAGGCTAATCAAAGAGGGGGAAACCTACTATCAAGGGATCCTCCTAAATCGAGAGGCCAACCAGATGCAATTTGAATGATTGACAAACAGAACCAGCCAATCAAATGGTTTTGGTGGAAATCTGCTAAAATATATAGTTGTAATATTCTTGAACCAAAAGAACCTGAAGATTAGTATTTAGATAATCATATGCCAGTCTATTTGGGCATTTAAGCCCACTGGGTGAACAGTGTCCAAAGAAAAAATCATTCTGTTTGCTGTTTTTGTCACAATTTATGTCAGACGCTGTTCCAGGATGTTTAAGGAGTCTTTTCTCAATGGATTAAATTGAAGCTTTGCAACTACTGTATCATATCGACCTGAGGCAGGGTTGACAATTACAGACCCGAAACGTGACATGTCATCATTTTTGGACTTTTTGGCAGTTCTTACAAGTTCAATAAAAGCTAAGTACAAGCTTCAAAATCTTTTTGCTTGTTTCAAAAAATAATCAATTAAAACGGAGGAGCCACAGCGGTGGGACAGATTTTATTCTGCCCACTTTGTCAAGGCAGCTCCAACAAAAATATTGTAGGAGGAGAGAAAGCTTTTCCTTTTTCTATAAAAGGTCAGAATCTTTTTCTTTAGTTGTTCATTTCATTCTGACAGAGGGTATTGTTGTTCTGATTTGGTAAATTAGATGCAAGGCATTGATAAGGTAGGCAAAATGAGAATTTTAAAAAAGGCTTGCCATGGAAGAAAAATGCTTAATAAAAACTTGTTCAAGTACATTGGTAATAAAAAACCTGTGAGAGAGTCAGTTTGACCATTGGATGACAGAGGGGTAAAAGGGGCACTAAGTGAGGACAAGCTGAGAGACTGAATGAATTCTTTGCTTCAGTATTTACTCAAGGAGTTGTAGGAAAGTTACACATGCCTGGAATAGTATTTAAAGATGATGTAGTGGAAGAATTGAAATTAATATTGATAAATCAGAGAGGATGTATTACAACTGTTTGATAAACTGATGAGTAGCAAATCATCTGGAATGGATGGTATACGTCCAAGGGTGTTGAAAGAACTGAAATATGAGATTGCAGACCTACTATTCGTAATCAATGAACTATCATTAAAATCATCTGTAGCACCTGAGGATTGGAGAGTGGACAGTGTAACTCCAGTTTTTAAAAAGGTTTTGAGGGGTGATTGAGGAAACTACAGACCAGTACTGGGAAAAATGGTAGAAACTATTTATTTAGCTGCATTTATATCCCGCTTTTCACCGGGTCAAAGCGGGATATAAATGCATTATAAAGAATAAAATTACTAAACATGTAGACAGCCATGGTTTAATGGGAGAAAGCCAGCATGGATTTAGCCAAGGAAAGTCTTGTCTTACAAATCTGTTATATTTGTTTGAAGGTGTGAATAAACAGGTAGACAAAGGTCAGCCGGTAGATATAGTGTAACTGGATTTTCAGAAAGCCTTTGACAAGTTCCCTCATGAAAGACTTTTGGCAAAGTTAAAAAGCCATGGAGGCAGTGTAGTATCGTGCTCAGTAACTGGTTAAAAGACAGAAAGTAGAGAGTAGGGCTAAATGGAGTAAGGTGAATAGTGGAGTACCCAGGGATCTGTGCTGGGCCTGGAAATTGGAATAAATGAGTGAGGTGATCAGATTTGCAGATGACACAAAATTATTCAAAGTTGTTAAAATACAAGAGGATTGTGAAAAATTGCAAGAGGACCTTGAAAAATTGGAAGACTGGATGACCAAATGGCAGATAAAATTTAATGTGGACAATTGCAAAGTTATGCACCTAGGGAAGAACAACCCAAACTATGGTTACATGATGCAAGGTACCATCTTAGAAATCACTACCTAGGAAAAAGATTTAGGCGTCATCATGGATAATATAGTAAGTTGAAGCCCTCTGCCCAGTGTGGAGCAGTGGCCAAGAAAGCAAATAGAATGCTAGGAATCATAAGGAAAGGAATAGAGAATAAAACAAAGGATATTATAATGCCTCTGTGTCGTTCCATTGTACGACCACACTTTGAATATTGTGTGCAATTCTGGTCGCCATATCTTAAAAAGGATATAGCAGAATTAGAAAAGGTACAGATAAAAGCCACCGAAATGATAAAGGAGATGGAAGGATACCCCTATGAGGAGAGGCTTATAAGGCTATGGCTCTTTAGTATAGAAAAGAGATGACTGAGAGGGGATATGATAGAGGTCCATAAATTAATGAATGGAGTGGAACGGGGAAACAGAGAAAAAGTAGAAAGATTAGGGGACACACAATGTAGCTACAATTTAACCCATTTAAGTCTAATAAGAGAAAATATTTTTTTACTCATTGCATAATGAAACTCTGGGATTCCTTACCCAAGGATGTAGTAAAAGCTGTTTGTGTCACTGGGTTTAAGAAAGGTTTGGACAGTTCCTGGAGGAAAGGTCCATAAACCATTATGAAAGAGCATTGTGAAACCTGTATGCCTCTTTGGGAACCTGACAGGAAATTGGTGTCTGGATTGGGCACAATTGGAGACAGGATACTGGGCTTAATGGACCTTGGTCTGACCCAATAATGCATTTCTTATGTTTATTTATTTATTATTTATTTACAGTCTCTTTTATACCGCGCTATTCAACATCAGTGCGGTTTACATAAAACAGAATGACTAGCACAGTGCAGCAAGCTGATCTGTGTTTACAAAGAACAGGTACTGCAACTTGGATAAAACTGGGGTAACTATTTACATCTAGGCGACATGTTATGTCGTACCAAAAGTAATCGTAGTCATGGATGGCTTGCGGGGTATGTTGCTGTGGCTGTACTAGATGGGGGAGGGGGCTAGTGGAGCGCTGTCTTCCGGGTAGTATTTGAGGAAGAGGTGGTGCTTCAATGCCTTCCTAAACTGGGTTAGGTCAGGGATTGTCTGGATGCTGGGTGGTAGGGTGTTCCAGCATCTGGGTGCATAGAATCTGAAAGCCCTTTTTGCTGTTGCATGGGTGCATTGGGTTATTTCCTTCGGGATTACCAGTGTGCTGACTGCTGCAGATCTTATGGACCTGCTGGGGGGACATGGTTTGGATAAGCTCTGCTAGTGATGTGGAGGAGAGCCCATTGATGGCCTTGAAGGTCAGCAGTAGGATTTTGAAAGCGAGTCTGCCATGTATAGGGAGCCAGTGGAGGTGTTCAGGATGGGCGTAACATGATCGCTCCTAGAAGCCCCATGTAGAACTCTCGCCGTGGCATTCATCGCGAGTTGGAGCGGGTTCAGGGTAGATTGTGGGAGCCCTTGTAGGAATGCATTAGCGTAATCAAAGTGCAGTATAATCAAAGCTTGATTGATTGTCCGGAAGTCGTCCGGCTCTAGTAGGAAGCGTAAGTGCCTAAGTGTTCGGATTTTGTGGTAAATTGCTCTTGCTATGTTGCTTATGTGCACCTTCATGTCCAGTCGTTGGTCTAACGTGACTCTAAGGTATCAGATTGTGGATTTGGTTTGTAGCTCTGCTTCTTTAACCTTTAAGTGGGGTGGCGGGGTGAAGTTTTGGTTCCTCGTAATGAAAAGGACCTCTGTTTTCTTGTGCTGTATTCGGAGGTTTTGAGATTCGAGCCAGTTGGATACTGCGTCAAAGCAGTCTGTCAGTGGGGAGAGGTCCAGCTGCTCTGTTGAGAATGGCATGTAGAGCAGTACATCATCTGCATATATCAAGCAGTTGACACTGAATGATCGGATGAGGTTACAGATGGACTGCATGTATATGTTGAACATCAGGACGGAGAGGGAGGATCCTTGTGGCACGCCTTGCCTCTGGTGGAAAGGTTTTGATGTTGAGGCCCTGGATCGTACGTGCTACCATCTGTCAGACAAGTATGACTTGCACCATTCTAGTGCTGTGTCACGGATACCCTTCTCCATGAGGTGTCCCAGGAGAAGCTCGTGGCTTACTGAGTCAAAAGCAGCAGCTATATCCATAAAGATGAGGACAAACCCTTGACGGATGTTATCAAGTCCAGCAATTAGGTTACTGTAGAGGGTGGTGAGGAGTGTTTCGACACCATGGGACTCTCTAAATCCGTGTTGGCAGGGGTCCAGCGGAGCGGCAGTTTTGATGTGCTCTTGTATTTGTCTTTGGACTTCTTTTTCAATTATCTTGGCCAGAAGTGGTATACTGGATATAGGTCTGTACGAGGCCACCTTCTGGGGGTCGAGCTTGCTGTTTTTCAGCAGAGGCCTGATGGACGTATGTTTGAGGCATTGGGGGAACGAGCCTGTTGCGAAGGATAGATCTATGAGCCTGGCTATGAACGGGCTGAAATCTCAGCGTAGCTCTTTTATCCAGAAGGCGGGGCAGGGGTCGGTTTGTGCCGTAGTTGTGTTGATCGCAACGATAGTGTCTTTGATGTACTTCTTGGGTGGAGTAGAGAAGATGGTCAGGGGAGTTAGGTAGGTTTGTTCGTGTACGGTGGTGGGTGCTGAGGGCTTATTGGTCTGGCATAGCTTTGATTGCAGGTAGTTCGCGAATTCTTGAGGGTGGATCTCGCTTGGTTGGTCAGAGGCTGGCTCCTTTGTTAGGTTCTTGACTAGATTAAACAAGTCATGCAGTTTGTTTAGTAATTGTTTTAGGGTGTCCATGTGGAATTGTCTGATTTTCTCTGTTATTGCTTCACCGGTGTTTTATCAGGTGACGGTTATATGCCCTCTGATCTTCTGTGGAGTGAGATCGACGCCAGCGTCTTTCCAGCTTCCTTAGGAGGGTGAGTGATGATTGCAGATCAGTGGAGTACCAGGCTGCGGTGGCTCGTTTCCTTGGAGGTTTGTTAGATGGCGGACGTTGGGCAATGGCACTGAGGTTATTATTCCAGTCGGAGACCAGAACATCAAGGTTGGGTGCTGTCGAGGTGAGGAGTGGGCGGGTTTTACTCAGAATAAGGTCTTTGTTGAATGGTCAGAACCTTCGAGGTGATGCCCTGGTGATGCTGCTCTGACTTCTGGCGTTCTTCTGGCGGTTGTTGGGTAAGGGTATTTGGAATATGATTCGTTTGTGGTCCAACCAGGGTACTGCAGTAATGGACAGCATGGGGACGTGGGTTGAGTCAAATGTTGTCTGTGGGGCAAATACCAGGTATAATATGTTTCCTTTCACGTGGATAGGTTCACTGACTAGTTGCTTGTATCCTAGTTCCTCCAGGGCTTCGAGGAAGGCTGACGCCTGAGTATCTTGCAGGGCTGGCAGATTGAAGTCGTCTAGTACCCAGCTTGGTATGCAAGGGCTCCAGACATTGGAGGCGAGATCAATTATTGTTGCGAGGTCATCAGGGGAGGTTGATGGGGCTCTGTAGAGAAGGTTGATGGAGCAGTGCTTGTTTGCTATAGTGATTGTATCGAGGTGTGTTGTGCTAGTGGCGTTAATCAGGTGGAAATGGAGGTCTCTCTTGGGGAGGACGAGTACTCCTCCCCCTCTTTTGTTGTCTCTATGGCAGGTGTGTAATGAGAAATCGGTGGGTAGGTGTTGGTTGAGGAGGACATTGTCATCACTGGATAGCCATGTCTCTGTGATCAGGAGTATGTCGGAAGTCATGGAGTGATATCAGGTCTGAGATAATTGGCCATTTCTTGCAGATTGAGCGAGCGTTTATGAAGGCACATTTTAGGTTTTGGGGGAGGGCGCTTTCTTCTTGTTTGGCTTTCTTAGTATGTTGAAGTGCGACGTGTAGTAAGTGGGGGTGGAGCGTGTGGGTATCTTCCTTTGTCTTGTAGGAGGGAGCACTTGACCATCTCCTCCCATGGCTCAGTAGGATTGGTATATGCTTGTGGGTACGAGATAAGACCGTAATGCTACTGAGCCATCCGGAGAGGAGGTAGCAGCCAATTATGGCAATGAGGGAGGGGGCCATTCTTGGTATCTACCCTGTTGTGTGTGGCCAAGGGATTCATCTGGGCTGGCCGGTGAATAGAGAAGTAGTTTGAGCTATCACAGGTAGGTACACAGGTGTGCAGTTATAACAGGCAGGCAGGCAGGTACACAGTCTGAGCTAACCATAGGCAGGTAACACAGGTATGTAGTTACAACAGGCACATCATATACTATCATAGCCAGGTATCACTGGTACACATCTGCAATAAATAACATTTTTACTATCCCGGACAAGTAATGTAGGCATGCACAGGTAGGTATTATGGGCAGAGACAGATAAATTCACTGTTGGGTTCATTTAAGTATTGTCATCGGCTAGGTCCATGTGTTATATAAATGCTTAGATTACCTATTTTGCTGAAGGAAGTTAAGCTCCGTTGAGGATTCGTCTGCGTTGAGGGGTGGTGATGACATCCTTGCATTATGTTTGATTGTGTCTCTGGAGCTCGTTCTGGTCGCGGGCCTGGTTTCTGTGGGATCACCGTGGGGGTCCTGTTAGAGGTCCACGCCTAAGGGCCACGCCAAAGGGCCCTCTGGCGAGGCCCTCAGGCGCGGGCCCGCCAGGCGTGGGTGCGCCGGACGGCGCTCCCTTTTATGGTCCTCTGGGCTGCCCCGATTGGGCAGGCAGGCTTCTGGGCGGCTGCAGGCTGGGCTGCCCCGATTGGGCAGGCAGGCTTCTGGGTGGCTGCGGGCTGGGCTGCCTCGATTGCGCAGGCAGGCTTTTGGGCGGCTATGGGCTGGGCTGCCCCGATTGGGCAGGCAGGCTTCTGGGCGGCTGCGGGCTGGGCTGCCCCGATTGGGCAGGCAGACTTCTGGGTGGCTGTGGGCTGGGCTGCCCCGATTGGGCAGGCAGGCTTCTGAGCGGCTGCAGGCTGCCCCCAGCGTGCTTGATTCCGCCTGGGAGAGCAGTGACTGGGCCGAGGCCAGATAGGAGTTCGTGCTGGACGGCGCTCCCTTTTATGGTCCTCTGGGCTGCCCCGATTGGGCAGGCAGGCTTCTGGGCGGCTGTGGGCTGGGCTGCCCCGATTGTGCAGGCTGGCTTCTGGGCGGCTGTGGGATGGGCTGCCCCGATTGGGCAGGCAGGCTTCTGGGCAGCTGCAGGCTGTCCCTGGCATGCTCGATCCCGCCTGGGAGAGCAGTGGCTGGGACGAGGCAGTGGGGAGGCCAAAGAGGAGTTCGTGCTGGACGGCGCTCCCTTTTTTGGTCCTCTGGGCTGCCCCGATTGGGCAGGTAGGCTTCTGGGCGGCTGAGGGCTGGGCTGCCATGATTGGGCAGGCAGGCTTCTGGGTGGCTGTGGGCTGGACTGCCCTGATTGGGCAGGCAGGCTTTTGGGCGGCTGCGGGTTGACTGCCCCGATTGGGCAGGCAGGCTTCTGGGCGGCTGCAGGCTGTCCCTGGCATGCTCGATCCTGCCTGGGAGAGCAGTGGCTGGGCCGAGGCAGTGGGGAAGCCAAAGAGGAGTTCATGCTGGATGGCGCTCCCTTTTATGGTCCTCTGGGCTGCCCCGATTGGGCAGGCAGGCTTCTGGGCGGCTACAGGCTGCAGGCTGTCCCTGGCATGCTCGATCCTGCCTGGGAGAGCAGTGGCTGGGCCAAGGCAGTGGGGAGGCCAAAGAGGAGTTCATGCTGGATGGCACTCCCTTTTATGGTCCTCTGGGCTGCCCCGATTGGGCAGGCAGGCTTCTGGGCGGCTGCGGGCTGGGCTGCCCCAATTGTGCAGGCAGGCTTCTGGGCGGCTACAGGCTGTCCCTGGCGTGCTCGATCCCATCTGGGAGAGCAGTGGCTGGGCCGAGGCAGTGTTCTTATCTCAATATGTATACTTTGGAGGAAAGGCGGGAGAGGGGATATTTAAATGCCTCTGTGGTATAAATGCACAGAAGGTTGGCATTTCTCAAGATGAAGATGAAAGGGGATAGACTCAAGAACAATCTGAGGGAATATTTCTTTACGGAAAGGGTGATTTCAGGATTCATAGAATAGCCTCCTGGTAGAGGTGGTGGAGACAAATACTGTATCTGGAATCAAGACAGCATGTGACAAGTGCAGAGGATCTCTGAGCGAGAGGAAGGGATTGTTGCACCATAGTTCTTATAGAAGGGCAGCCTGGATGGTCTGTATGGTCTTTATGTGCTGTCATTTGTTATACTTTAAGCCAGCCCTGGAAGCAGAAGCCTGGCATGGGAATGGAACCTAGAAATGCCCCATGGCAGCATGCAGCACTATCACCGAGCCAGTGGGCCAGCCCTCCAAATTCATGTTATCTGGGTCAGGGCTTGGATTAGAGCTGAAACAGAGGGAGATGAGGTGACATTTGCAAGGTCACACAAAGTCAGTAGCAGAGGGTCTAGGGACATATGACTTGATGGTCATTATTCTAAGTTCACCTGTTCTCCTGTATATGAAAACCCATTGTCTTAGTGCAGGAGTTCTCAGTGCAGTCCTAGGGACACATCTATCCAGTCAGGTTTCAGGATAACCCTAATGAATATGCATGAGAAAGATCTGCAGGCACTGCCTCCATTGTATATAGCTTGCTCTCATACATATTCATTGTTGTTGTCCTGGAAACCGGTGTATCCCGAGGGCTGGCTTGAGAACCCCTGCCTTAGTGAGCAGCCTTGAAGAGCAGGTCTCCATAATTTGATATGTCAATGCTACAGAGTCTGAGCGAGCGATGCGTTTTGCAAGCTACTGTGCATGCTCTGTTGGGTGATTAATTCAGATGAAAAACACTCATAGGCTTCATAGAGAAATCAGTTACCAAGACAATATCTGCAAAGATTCTGTAATTACTTACATTCTTTTCTTCTGAATAGTTGCCAATAGCTGCAATTATCAGAGAAGGTAAAGATCTTTGAGCTTCATTACTTTTAAATTGGCACCAATAGGAACACATGCAGCATCCTATTAAAAAAAGCCTGCAAAAGGTGAATATGCTAGGTAGGTATCAAGATGATATTACCGCCTTAAGTCATATCTTCTTTATTTCTCACCCCAGTTTTGCAGTTCCCCTGCTTTTGGAACTTAGTTGTTAATTTTGTTTTCTATCATGATAGCAAAAAATAGCAACCAACGATCTAGTCTACAGGTCACTAGGAGGCATTTCCCATCGGCAGTCATTGTAAAATACCTCTTTTTCTGTTAGAACTCATCTATATGACTTTAAAAGATGAAGGAAATTCTATCAAACATATTTATTAACAAAGAAAATTAATAATTTTTTTGCACCTCTTCAGCATTCAAGTTGGCTGCAATGGCAGTTTGGAATCTACGTGTAGTGCTAAATCAGCCCATAGTGCAATGGGCTGTCTCTGTTACAGGTATCAGTGGCAACCTCTAAACAAACCTGCTAATGAAAAGCATGCGAAGATGCCGCTTCCCCTCAAGCGTCCATGTTTTCCAGCTTTAGCTCCTCTCTGAAACCTTCCCCAGCTTCTCCAGAAAACTGCGGCTCCCTTCTTTCATCTTTTTGCCAAGTCCAGCCACTATCAGGTAGAAGTGTGCCAAGACTGGCTACAACTACAAGAGGGGGCTCCAAACCTGTGCCATTGATACCACAGCCAGCTGAGTTTTCTTTATATCTACAAAGAAAGCATGTGAGAGAAATCTGCATAGAATAGTTTCAGTGGCAGGTACTTTAACAGGACTATTTGAGTCTGTTAGACCGGAACTAGCAGGAAAACCCGCATTCCATTCCATTACTGTTAGATTTTTATAAGGAGGCAAATTACAAAGTTGTTGCACGCACTTTGCAATTATGCTATGTGTGGGGAGTGAGGGCTGCTGCTGATATAAAAGGGCCTTTCCCTCCCTCAATATGCAGGTAGTCTGCAAGGCCAAAGATCTCATAACTGAAATGTCCCCCACTTCCCAGGCTTCTGTCACAATGCCTGCAATCCGCCAAAATCTGGCATACATGATCATTTTGAGAGTGGTAAGATCACTGTTAATGGCTTTTAGGTAAAGAAACACCTTTCACATTCATTTTCCACTCCTCTGCTCTCCACAGAACCTTCTCTCACCTTTGCCCACTAGATGAGGAAGCACCAAGGCAGTTCTATCTATATCTACCAGCCTCCTATGCCACTACTGACCCACTCACTTGTGTCTCTTCTGTCTTCTCCCCCACAATGGAGAGCAAAAAGGTCTTTACCTAAAAGCTATCAACAGTGATCTTACCGCAAAAGCAGATTAAAATCAGAAACAGCCACACTTTTAAACCACACATCAAAAACAAGTGGGAAGAGGTAGGCAGAACAAAATCAATGCAAAATACACACAAGCCAGTCAAATCCTGGAAAGCAATGAGCACAAATGCTCGAAGCTTAACCATCAAAGTTCCGGTCCTGGAAGCCCTAATGGTGGAAATTGATTTGGATATTGTGGCCATTACAGAAACATGGCTAAATGAATCGCATGAATCTGGAAGCGCTTGACAACCTTGGATACAACCAGATAGTCAGAGAGCCTACTCATGCTATGGGAAATACACTTGACCTGATCTTCATACCACAAACATCCACGGAAGCAGACCACAATTATGCACTTTCCATAACACCAGTACCATGGTCTGACCATAGCCTGATCATATTCCAAATACCCAACTCCTTCAATACCCTTAACTCCAATTCCATCCCCGCCAAACCAACAGTTAGGAGGTTCCGCCCCTTTGATAGAGAGGATGTTCCTAAGAATATTCTCCCAATGCTACACACCGCTAAACCTGAACTGGATGACCTAATCAACACCTGGGATAACACCCTCAGAGCCAACTCTCAACTATCGAATATGTCAAGAAAGTCCAATCATCGAACACATGTAGCTTGGTATTCTAATGAGCTAAGAACATCTCTCCTCCATCTTCGCAGACTTGAGAAACGATGGAGATGATCCCATACTACTGAAGCCTACACAGCTTACTGCTCGTACCTAAGAAAGCATCGCCAAGAAATAGCTGATAGAAGGAAACAATTCCATACAAATCTTCTAAAGCAATCGGTAAATAAACATCATGATCTCTTCAATATTGTAAAAACACTGGCAAAGGAACCAACTCCTCAACACACACAAACAATACACCCTCAAGACTATGCTAACTACTTAAAATCAAAAATGATGAAAACAATTAATAACCCCTGCACCACTGGGTCAACTAGCATATCCAAGCTGTCACAGTCATCCACATTGACCAAGTTTAACACTATATCAACTAAAGATATTGAAAACACTATCGCCTCAATCAACGCTACCACTGCATCAAATGAGCCATGTCCAGCAGCCTGGATAAGAGAGCTCAGATGCGAAGTAAGCTTCTTCATACATAAAATCCTAGAACAATCATTTTCATCTGGAACCTTTTCTCAGAGCCTAAAACAAACCTCCATTAGACCATTACTGAAGAACAATAAAATGGACCCCCTAAGAGTAGAATCGTACAGGCCAATATCCAACATCCCACTGTTAGCCAAAATAATTGAAAAAGTGGTCCAACGTCAAATACAACAACATATAGACACTGAAGCTCTGCTTGATCTGGCCCAACATGGCTTTAGGGAAGCTCATGGAGTAGAAACCCTCCTCATCACTCTATTCAATACATTAATCACTGGAATAGATAATATCCGGCAAGGATTCATCCTTATATTCATGGACATCTTGGCTGCGTTCGACTCAGTAAGTCATCAAATACTTATCGATCTCCTTAAGGAAAAGGGAATACATGGCTCCGCACTGAACTGGTGTA
The DNA here is from genome assembly GCA_033557465.1 of Ichthyophis bannanicus. Taxonomy (NCBI): domain Eukaryota; kingdom Metazoa; phylum Chordata; class Amphibia; order Gymnophiona; family Ichthyophiidae; genus Ichthyophis; species Ichthyophis bannanicus. The sequence goes on along the minus strand of CM066049.1, from coordinate 18,899,757 downwards.
AATCCTACCTATCTAACCGATGGCAACAGGTAAGGATTGACGAAAGAACATCAGACCCATTTCTGCAAGATCAAGGGGTACCGCAAGGCTCCTCACTTTCAGCATTAATGTTTAACATTTACATGCAACCTATCTGTGACCTCATCCGTTCTTTTAACGTTACCTGTTTAGCCTATGCAGACGACATTCTCCTATACATGCCATTCTCCATCAACCATCCTGATTTTACGCCACTTATAAAATGCTTCAAATCAGTAGAAGACTGGCTCCTCACACAGAACTTAAGAATCAACCACAGTAAGACCGATGTTATGTTTATCACGAAGAACCAAAACTTCACACCCCCTACTACATTAAAGATAAAGGACAAGGAATTGACAGTAAAACCTACTATACGATACCTAGGCATCACCCTTGACCAGCGTCTCAATATGAAAACTCACATAAAAAATATAACGAAACTAATATATCACAAGATACTCACACTACGCCACTTACGACCTCTACTGGAACCCACAGACTTCAGAACCATCTACCAAGCCTTGGTGATGCCACACCTCGATTTCGCAAATACAATTCTATACGGTCTCCCTCAATCAACTTTAAACCCTCTCCAATTGGCGATGAATACCGCTGCCAGAGTATTTGAAGGAATATCAAAGGCAGACCACATAACTCCAATCCTGAAAAGACTCCACTGGCTACCAACCAATGCAAGAATCCAACACAAGATCATAATCACCACTTTCAAAGCCTTAAACAATCAAGCACCCTCAACCATCACCAACCTACTACACACCCAGACCCTCAACAGAGCCAGAAGATCAGCAGCAATAAATACCTTAATCGTCCCGAAAAAAACAGTCAGATACACTAAGGAAACATCTAAAAGAGCCTTTAGCATTCATGCCCCAGTAGCATGGAATGCCCTCCCACCAGAATTGAGAGCCATAACCAGTCTAACACAATTCAGGAAAAGTCTCAAGCACTACCTATTCTTAAGTTATTTTCCAGTATAAACCTTCCCAAGAGAAATAGTCACGCCATGTTCAGATCTAGAGAATTTCGACTGTGATTAATGTATATAGTTTATGGTATATGGTTTATAGAGTTTACCTTGTTTCTTCCAAGTTCTCAAACCCCTGTTACTTGTAAAATGCACTACAGTTATCCTGTATGTATATGTTCTGTTCCATGTAAACCCCGCTGATGACAATAGTGCGGTATATAAGAAATGTTAAATAAATAAATAAAATAAATGATTGGGATATAGCCATAGCTGGCTATAATCTAGAAGAGACAGAGAAAATGGAAGAGGAGGAGGAGTAGCCTTGTATGTCAAAAGCAATATTTACTCAAAAAACAAAATTCCTTAAACAGTGATCAAAAAGAATGAACCATCAAAAAAATCACTATGTGAATCCCAAATGAAAAGATAATATTTTTGTCGGGCAAAGTTGAGGGAGGATGATACTTCAATCCATCCCCTCCAGTCAACAAATGTCCTTTTATTCACCAATTGTGTCTAAGATATGCAGCGTAGTTTAAAAAAACATTCAGAAATATGTTGTACTTATCTGAATGCCAAACGATCAAACACGCACGACATGCACGTTTCGGGATGCATCAACCCATAAGAACATAAGATATGCCATACTGGGTCAGACCAAGGTCCATCAAGCCTAGTATTCTGTTTCCAACAGTGGCCAATCTAGGTCATATGTACCTAGCAGTTTCCCCAAGGGACACAGGTTCCACAATGCTTGTATTGGTTCAAGCATTGATATCCTGGGTCCCTTCTTAATAATGGTTTATGGACCTTTCCTCCAGGAACTTGTCCAAACCTTTTTTAAACCCAGCTACATTAACAGCCTTTACTACATCCTCTGGTAACAAATTCCAGAGTTTGATTACACGTTGAGTGAAACAATCTTTTCTTTTATTAGTCTTAAATAGTTTACCCTGTAGCTTCATTGCATGTCCCCTAGTCTTTCTATATTCTGATAAGGTAAACAATCGATCTACGTTTACCCATTCCACTCAGTTCATTAATTTATAGACTTCTATCATATCTCCCCTCAGCCGTCTCTTTTCCAGGTTAAAGAGCCCTAACCTTTTTAGCCTTTCTTCATAGGAGTATCCTTCCATCCCCTTTACCATTTTGGTGGCTCTTCTCTGAACCTTTTCTAAAATCGCTATATCCTTTTTAAGATACGGCGACCAGAATTGCACACAATATTCAAGGTTCGGTCTCACCATGGAACGATATAGATGCATTATAATATCTTTTGTTTTATTTTCCATTCCTTTCCTTATCATACCTAGCATTCTATTTGCTCTCTTGGCCACCGCTGCACACTGGGCCGAGGATTTTAACATGGTATCCACAATGACGCCTAAATCTTTTTCCTGGGTGGTGGTTCCTAATGTGGAACCTTGCATCGTGTAACCATAGTTTGGGTTGTTCTTCCCTAGGTGCATAACCTTGCACTTGTCCACATTAAATTTCATCTGCCATTTTGATGCCCAGTCTTCCAATTTATCAAGATCCTCTTTGAATTTTCCACAATTCTCTTGGGTTTTAACAACTTTAAATAGTTTTGTGTCATCTGCAAATTTGATAACCTCACTCGTTATTCCACTTTCTAGGTCATTTATGAATATGTCAAAAAGCAGCGGACCCAGCACAGATCCCTGGGGTACACCACTATTCACCTTTCTCCATTGGGAAAATTGGCCATTTAGCCCTACCCTCTGCTTTCTATCTTTTAACCAGTTCCTGATCCACAATAGTACACTGCCTCCTATCCCATGACTCTTTAGTTTTGACAAAAGTCTCTCATAAGGGACCTTGTCAAAGGCTTTCTGAAAGTCCAGATACACAATATCAACCGACTCACCTTTGTCCACCTGATTATTCACTCCTTCAAAAAAACATAACAGATTAGTAAGACAAGATCTTCCTTGTCTAAAGCCATGTTGGCTGTCTCCCATTAGGTCATGACTATCTACATGCTGAGTAATTTTATTCTTTATGATGGTTTCTACCATTTTTCCCGGTACTGATGTCAGGCTCACCGGTCTGTAGTTTCCCGGATCACACCTGGAACCTTTTTTAAAAATTGGTGTTACATTGGCGATCCTCCAATCTTCAGGTATTAGAGATGATTTTAATGATAGTTCACAGATTACTAATAGCAGGTCTGCAATTTCGTATTTCAGTTCTTTCAACACCCTTGGATGTATACCATCCGGCCCAGGTGATTTGCTACTCTTCAGTTTATCTAATAGTTGTAATACATCTTCCCGATGTATCGATATTTCCTTCAATTCTTCCGCACCTTTAAAAACCACTTCAGTCATGGGTAACATCCCTACATCTTCCTCAGTAAAGACTGAAGCAAAGAATTCATTCAGTCTCTCCGCTATCGCCTTGTCGCCTCTTAGTGCTCCTTTAACCCCTTTATCATCTAATGGACCAACTGACTCTCTCACAGGCTTTTTGCTACGAATGTACTTGAAAAGGTCTTTACTTCGCGTTTTTGCTTCCGCAGCAAGCTTCTTCTCAAATTCTCTGTATCAAGTGCTCCGTAGTTGCTTGGAACTGTTAGAAAATGCCGGTATAGCCGGCCAATCAAATAAGGGACTCTACTCTCAGGATTGGCTAACAGCGAACTGCCTGTCATCTTAGCACTCCCCAATCACAAAGGGAGTTCCCACAATCAAGGAAAGCCCATATGTAAATGGTATTGCGTCAGAATGAGACCGTCCAATCAATCTCACAATTCATGCCAGTCAGATTAACAGATTGTAATTTAAAAATCCATCGTTGTTCAAACCGTCTCAACTGGGTTATGCGATCACCACCCTGGGGATCCTGTGGAATGTGATCAATAACAGACCAAACAAGCTGGTCAAAAGTATGATGGTATTTTAAACAATGTTGAACAACAGGCGCTGAAAGCTCTTGCCGACGAAGTCTTGATGCATGTTCCCCGATCTGCACCCTGATTGTTCGTGTAGTACTTCCCACATATATAGCTGGGCAAGTACATTGTAAAATATATATTACAAAAGTGGAATTACAATCAGTTAGCCAACATCGATAATAGATCCGGCCCATTTTCAAATCTGTCCACGTGTCACCCGATAGTGTAGTGGCACAATAACTGCAATCATTGCAAGGGAAGTGGCCTCGAGATGTCCCATCCATATAAATCAGTCTGTCCCTCTCCACAGCCGATTTTACCAGCAGATCCCACAGGTTGGCACCCCATGAATGTGCCAAACGTAAGGGTTTGTGGAAACAAGCATGTAAAGATAACACAGACCAATGCCTCTTTAATTTAGTCATCACTTCAGAACAATGACTCATATAGGGCAAAACCCCCACCATTGTATCCTCAGCCAAACCATCAGTTCCAATGGTATCCAGTTCCAATAACCATTCACGATGGGTATATAAGGCACGACGATATGCACACGAAACTATCTTTGGGAGATAACCCCTAAATGTTAGTCTCAATGATAAGTCCCGTGCATGAAATTTAAACTCTGCCGTTGATGAACAAAGCCGGCGGATTTGTAAAAACTGACCATACAGAAGACCTCTACGAAGAGGTTCTGGGTGAAAACTTCAAAAATTCAACAAACAATTGTGTTGAACTGGTTTGCGATAGAAGGTTGTGGATAGAGAGCTCTCCCTCAGATAAATAAGCCTATCGAAAAACTCAAGTTGTACAGAATCAATGTGAGCCACAAACTTGATATTAGGTTTCAATGTATTTAACCACTCCACAAACTTCTGTAAGGACTCATAATCAGAATGCCAAACAAAAAAGATATCATCCAAAAATCTCTTCCATAGAGATACATGTACTAAAAATGATGACAAATATATTTGTTTTTCCTCCAAGACAGCCATATACAATGTGGCAATCGAAGGAGCGACAGTGGCGCCCATTGTAATACTGACAATTTGTTGGTAAAAATTCCCCTCAAATAAAAATAATTGCGAGTAAGAACCATTGTAATCAGGTCCATCAAAAAAGATCTAGGTAGTCGTGAAGGGGCCCCAGAAAATAAAGTTTGAAGTAATTGTAAAGCAGCCTGTTGGTCAATGTTCGTGTATAAAGCAGTGACATTCAAAGTCACTAAACATAGTGACCTCAAAAAAGTCTGGAAATGTGTAGAATCCCTAATAAAGGACCGTACCCCTACTGCTTCCTCTTTCAAAAAAATGTCACAAAATTTGGACAAAGGTTCAAGCACCAAACCACGACATAAAACAATCGGTCGTCCTGGGGGATTGTGTATAGATTTATGTATTTTCGGCACCATGTATATAACTGGTATCTTATGATGAGTGATAGAGTCTTGAAGGACTAGAAAAGGGGACTGTTACTTCTGGAGAGAGATCTGCAATTGTGAGTATATACTTCTGCAAATTTTCTCAAAGGAATTCTTTCTATTAAAGCTAATTAATCTGTGAACCCACTATTTTTTGTTAAATCAGTCAGGGCCTAGTAGCAGCAGTTTAAGTTTAAATTTAAAACACAGAAGAGAACTTTCTGGTTACATTTCATAACAAGCAGTGAGTTTGTAGTTTTAATTTAATAGTCACTCAAGGCCTAGTATCAGCAAAGTACTTTTAGTTTAAATTTAAAACACAGAAGAGAGCTTTCAGGTTAAATTTGGAACCCAACAGAGAGCTTGTAGTTTAAATTTCATAATAAGTTTTTATTTATTTTTTATTTATTTATTTGCAGTCTCTTTTATACCGCGCTATTCGACATCAGTGCGGTTTACAATGAACATAAGAGTTGCACATCTCAATTTCGTGATTTGTGCTTACAGTGAAACAGGTATAATAACTTGGGTATACATTAAACAGGAAAATTAAACTTGGGTATGCATTAAGCAGGTATAACAGGTAAAATAGGGTATTAATAACCAGTCCCTTAACAAGGAGACACGATGAATAAATACAGTCTACTTTATGCAACAATATAATGAGTTATGCGGCACTGCATAAGTTTCTCATGGTGTTTGGAGGGGAAGGTGTGATTGCGAGTGATCAGTCTGGGAATGTGACGTGCATGAGTTTGAGGTGCTGCATTGAGATGTTAGAGTTAGAAGTTAGAGCCTAGCAGCAGCAAAGAGCTATAATTTAAATCAAATAAGAATATAGATTAGCACAAAAGGAAAAATAGGGTCAGTACTCTTTGAGCAGCAAATAAAGTCTTCTAGAGACCTTTACAAAGAGGCCTTCTACCTAGGGGGCAAGAGACCTGTGAAACTTTTTCAATAGGTGTTAACACCAGGTGGCAGGTCAAAAGGCCATTTTGAAAGACTCCTTCTATCCAAGCAAGGACTGTTAATCATCCAGGAAGTTGGTCACAGCTTACCTCAGCAGCACAGGCATAACTAGCTCAACCAGAGCTCTGTGATCCTCAGTCTTGAAGGACTAGAAAAGGGGACTGTTACTTCTGGAGAGGGACCTGCAATTGTGAGTATATACTTCTGCGAATTTTCTGATAGGAATTCTTTCTATTAAAGCTAATTAATCTGTGAACCCATTATTTTTTGTTAAATTGGTCAGGGCCTAGTAGCAGCAGGTTAAGTTTAAATTTAAAACACAGAAGAGAACTTTCTGGTTGCATTTCATAACAAGCAGTGAGCTTGTAGTTTTAATTCAATAGTCACTCAGGGCCTAGTATCAGCAAAATACTTTTAGTTTAAATTTAAAAGACAGAAGAGAGCTTTCTGGTTAAATTTGGAACCCAGCAGAGAGCTTGTAGTTTAAATTTAATAGTCACTCAGGGCCTATCATCACCAAAGTACTTTTAGTTTAAATTTTAAACACAGAAGAGAGCTTTCTGGTTAAATTTAGAACCCAGCAGAGAGCTTGTAGTTTAAATTTCATAATAAGTTAGAGCCTAGCAGCAGCAAAGAGCTATAATTTAAATCAAATAAGAATATAGCTTACCTCAGCAGCACAGGACAGGGTACTGTGTAGCAGCCCTCCTTTAATAAGTGTTATTTCCCTCCCTCCCTCCCCACACCCACCCACACCTGGGATAATCGTACCTTTATAGATACTTACACATCTTAAAAGAAAGGAGGTGCTCTCAGGTAAAGCTCGTTACTCAAATCAGTCATACACTAAGGACCTGAGATTAATTAAGCTTCAGGTGAACAAGGTATATTAAACGTATTAGGTACAGTTTTATTGGTATAAATATCCATAGCAACCCTTAGTAAGTAAAGAACTTAAAGATCTAAACAAAAACTTAAAACTAAGATGCAGACAGCAGTCCAGCAGCGAGATGGGGCTTTCCAGTCTTTTGCATTGAGTGTCACATGTATGATTTTCTCCCAGTTGGTGAGAGGTCTTACGTGGGCACTAGGTGCAAGGAGCTCTTTGCTCTCAGGGAACGAGTCCATTCTCTAGAGGCTAGAGTAGCGGAAAACATAAGAAAGACAGAGAGGTACATAGACAAGACCTACAGGGATATAGTCCTGAAGTCCCACCTCCAGTCTGGCAGCATCCCTGTTGCCATGGAGGAGAGAGGTCACGTGACAGGAGAGCATCATCCTGGTGTGGCAGGAAGTGATCCTGTAACTAGGACCTGTCATCCAGGTGATGTAAAACCCTCTCGCACCGAGAAAGTTTCTCCGGGGCCATGTGCCCATGAGGGAAGGGTTAGGACAGCCGTTATAGTTGGTGATTCGATCATTAGGCATGTAGATAGCTGGGTGGATGGTGGACGTGAGGATCGCCTGGTAACATGCCTGCCTGGTGCGAAGGTAGCGGACCTCACACGCCACCTGGATAAGGTCTTAGATAGTGCTGAGGAGGAGTTTGCTGTCTTGGTACATGTAGATACCAATGACATAGGAAAATGTGGTAGGGAGGTTCTGGAGGCTAAATTTAGGCTTTTAGGTAGGAAGTTGAAATCCAGAACTTCCAGGGTAGCCTTCTCCAAAATGCTTCCCGTTCCACGTGCAGGACCCAAAAGGCAGGCAGAGCTCCGGAGTCTCGATGCGTGGATGAGACAATGGTGCAGAGATGAGGGTTTCGGATTTTTTAGGAACTGGGGAACATTCTGGGGAAAGGAGGGGCTCTTCCAAAGGGATGGGCTTCACCTTAACCGGGATGGAACCAGGCTGCTGGCATTAACCTTTAAAAAGGAGATAGAGCAGCTTTTAAACTAGATAATAGGGGAAAGCCTAGAGTCGCCCAAGAGCGAATGGTTCGGAGGAATGTATCCTTGAAGGATACTACCAAAAGCAGAGAGGTTCCAAAAAAGAGTAAAGTAGCCCAAATGCCCTCGAGTATGGAGCAGACAGAGTTTAAAGATCCCAAATTACCCATGTCTATCAATAGCCAAATTAATATGAATAAAATACAGTCTCTAAAATGCTTGTATGCAAATACTAGAAGTCTAAAAAATAAGATGGGAGAGTTACAATATATAGCACTAAATGAGAGGTCAGATATGATTGGAATATCAGAGTGATACCTGGGTACAAACTATATTGTAATGATAGAGCTGATCAAATTGGTGGAGAGGTTGTGCTCTATGTTAGAGAGGGCATTGAGTCAGAAAGGTTAAAGTTTTGCAGGAAACAAAATTTGCTATAGCACCTCTATGGATTGAAATTCCATGTAAAAAGGGGAAAGCGATGGCAGTGGGGATGTACTATCGACCGCCTGGCCAGAATGAACAAATGGATGATGAAATGCTCAAAGAAATCAAGGAAGCTAACAAAAGTTACAGCGCAGTAATAATAATAGGTGATTTCAATTACCCCGGTATCGACTGGGTCAGTGTCACGACAGGACATGCTAGGGAGATAAAGTTCCTAGATGACATAAATGACTGCTTCTTGGAGCAGCTGGTTCATGAACCGACCAGAGGGGAAGCCATATTAGACCTAGTCCTTAGTGGAACACCAGATCTAGTGCAAGAGATAAGGGTGTTGGGGCCACTTGGCAATTATGATCATAGCATGATCTCCTTTGATTTAATTAGTGGAGGAGGGATAGTAAGGAAATCCACAGTACTACCTTTTAACTTTCGAAAGGGAGACTATGATAAAATGAGGAAAATAGTTAAGAAAAAACTAAAAGGAGCAGTTGCAAAGGTTAAAGACTTACATCAAGCTTGGGTGTTGTTGAGAAATACTGTCTTGGAAGCCCAAACCAGCTTTATTCCACGCTTTAAGAAAAGTGGAAGGAAGTCCAAAAAACTGCCAGCATGGTTTAAAGGGGAGGTCAGAGAGGCTGTTGTTGCCAAAAAAGCATCTTTCAGGAAATGGAAAAAAGAGCCAAATGACGAAACCTGGAAACAGCACAAGCACTGGCAAGTCAAATGCAAGGCATTGATAAAGCAGGCAAAGGGAGAATTTGAGAAGAAGCTAGCTGCGTAAGCAAAAACGTGAAATAAAGATTTTTTTCAAGTACATTCGTAGCAAAAAATCTGTGAGAGAGTCAGTTGGTCCATTAGATGAGAGAGAAGTTAAAGGGGCACTAAGAGGCAACACGGCGATAGCGGCGAGACTGAATGAATTCTTTGCTTCTGTCTTTACTGAGGAAGATGTAGGGATGTTACCCATGACTGAAGTGGTATTTAAAGGTGCGGAAGAATTGAAGGAAATAGCGATACATCGGGAAGATGTATTACAACTATTAGATAAACTGAAGAGTAGCAAATCACCTGGGCCGGATGGTATACATCCAAGGGTGTTGAAAGAACTGAAATATGAGATTGCAGACCTGCTATTAGTAATCTGTGAACTATCATTAAAATCATCTCTAGTATCTGAAGATTGGAGAATCGCCAATGTAACACCAATTTTTAAAAAGGGTTCCAGGGGGTGATCCTGGAAACTACAGACCGGTGAGCCTCACGTCAGTACTGGGAAAAATGGTAGAAACTATCATAAAGAATAAAATTACTCAGCATGTAGATAGTCATGGCCTAATGGGAGACAGCCAACATGGCTTTAGACAAGGAAGATCTTGTCTTACTAATCTGTTATGTTTTTTTGAAAGTGTGAATAAACAGGTGGACAAAGGTAAGTCGGTTTATATAGCGTATCTGGACTTTCAGAAAGCCTTTGACAAGGTCCCTGATCAGAGACTTTTGGCAAAACTAAAGAGTCATGGGATAATAGGCAGTGTACTACAGTGGATCAGGAACTGGTTAAAAGATAGAAAGCAGAGGGTTGGGCTAAATTGCCAATTTTCCCAATGGAGAAAGGTGAATAGTGGTGTACCCCAGGGATATGTGCTGGGTCCGCTGCTTTTTGACATATTCATAAATGACCTGGAAAGTGGAATAACGAGTGAGGTTATCAAATTTTCAGATGACACAAAACTATTTAAAGTTGTTAAAACCCAAGAGGATTGTGGAAAATTGCAAGAGGATCTTGATAAATTGGAAGACTGTGGCAGATGAAATTGGAAGACTATGGCAGATGAAATTTAATGGCATACGCAGATGACATCCTCATATACATGCCGTTTAATACTGACCAACCAGTGTTCACACCAATAATTAATTGTTTTGGTGCAATAGCCGAATGGCTGTTGACACAAAACTTAAGAATAAATCACAGCAAAACTGATGTATTATTTGTCACAAGAAATCGCAAGTTCATACCCCCTCCGTCGCTGCTAATCAATAACATAGAACTGACGTCAAAACCCACTATCCGATACCTCGGCATCACATTGGATCAACACCTAGATATGACAACGCATGTGAAGAATGTGACAAAGAGGATATATCATAAGATCAGAACGCTACGCCACCTCCGACCACTACTTGACTATACTGATTATCGTTCAATATTCCAGGCTCTAGTCATCCCACACCTAGATTTTGCGAATATCATCCTCCATGGCCTCTCTCAATCAACCTTAAATCCACTTCGTCTGGCTATGAACGCAGCTGCAAGAGTCCTCTCTGGGTCACCAAGAGCTGCTCACATAACGCCGATCATGAAGGACCTACACTGGTTACCATTACAAGCCAGACTTACATATAAGTCACTAGTTCTGACCTTCAAGGCCATGAATAACTACCCTCCGACACCAATTAGCAAACTAATACATAACACTCTCGAAAATAGAAACAGAAGGACCACTGCTATGAATACCTTAATAGTTCCCAAGATGATGACATCATGTACTAAAGCTACATCGAACAGAGCTTTCTCTTTATTTGCACCCCTGAACTGGAATTTACTTCCTCACGAAATTCGTTGTATCAAAAACCTTTTACAATTCAGGAAAGCCGTGAAGCATCACTTATTCACAAAATTCTACCCAGAAGCGACCTCGCATGTTCACTCAAACAACAGACCTCCAACTTGCACTAAACACCATATTACCTTAATTCAACCAGAAAATGGTTAAGCTCCACGATAGCTCCACACCCTCTCTGTTGATTCGCGCCTCCTACATAAATTACGCAGATAATCTCCACTTGAGCTAACATATTTATATAGTAAAAACATATACATATATGATGTTGACTGTACATAGTTTTCCCTGTTAATCCATGTTATATATTCCCATGTTCTATGTAAACTCAATGTTACTTACATACATTGTTGTATATTTTGTTCAATGTACACCGCACTGATCTTAATAGCGCGGTATAGAAGAAATGTTAAATAAATAAATAAATAAATAAATAAAAATGTGGACAAGTGCAAAGTTATGCACCTAGGGAAGAACAACCCAAACTATGGTTACACAATGCAAGGTTCCACATTAGGAACCACCACCCAGGAAAAAGATTTAGGCGTCATTGTGGATAACATGTTAAAACCCTCGGCCCAGTGTGCAGTGGAAGCCAAGAGAGCAAACAGAATGCTAGATATCATAAGGAAAGTAATGGAAAATAAAACAAAAGATATTATAATGCCTCTATATCGTTCCATGGTGAGACCGCACCTTGAATATTGTGTGCAATTCTGGTCGCCGTATCTTAAAAAGGATATAGCGTTATTAGAAAAGGTTCAGAGAAGTGCCACCAAAATGGTAAAGGGGATGGAAGGATACTCCTATGAAGAAAGACTAAAAAGGTTAGGGCTGAGGGGAGATATGATAGAAGTCTATAAATTAATGAATGGAGTGGAACGGGTAAACGTAGATCGATTGTTTACGTTATCAAAATATAGAAATACTAGGGGACATGCAATGAAGCTACAGGGTAAAATATTTAAGACTAATAAAAGAAAATATTTTTTCACTCAACGTGTAATCAAACTCTGGAATTTGTTACCGGAGGATGTAGTAAAGGCTGTTAGTGTGGCTGGGTTTAAAAAAGGTTTGGACAAGTTCCTGGAGGAAAAGTCCATAAACCATTATTAAGAAGGGACCCAGGATATCAATGCTTGACCCAGTACAAGCATTGAGGAACCTGTGTCTTTTGGGGAAACTACTAGGTACGTATGACCTTGATTGGCCGCTGTTGGAAACAGGATACTGGGCTTGATGGACCTTGGTCTGACCCAGTATGGCATATCTTATGTTCTCTTATGTTCTTATTATCAACAAAAATCTAAATTCCTTAGATGTAATCCACTTATTAGACAATGCCTCCATCACTAAATTTCGAATGTCCACTTGTAAGGCAGAAGTAGGATCTCCAACCAGTTTTTTATACACAAAAGAATCCAGTACATGAGCTTGCAAGTCCCCCTTATAGACATCCGTGGAGTGTAACACAATAGCTCCCTCCTTATCAGCACAACGTATAGTTACAGAAGAATCATTAGAAAGGAGATGTAAACTTTCTCTATCCTGTTTGTTGACATTTGCTTGCCAACGCGAAAAGCTTGCTTCAGACCTGTTCAAATCTTGTAATACCAAAGCCTGATATGTTGCAATGGCTGGGTCCATGATAACTGGTGAAATCACGAACAGGCTGCTTTACAATTGCTTCAAACTTTATTTTCTGGGGCCCCTTCACGACTACCTAGATCTTTTTTGATGGACCTTATTACAATGTTTCTTACGCGCAATTATTTTTACTTGAGAGGAATTTTTACCAACAGATTCTCGGTATTACAATGGGCGCCACCGTCGCTCCTTTGATTGCCACATTGTATATGGCTGCCTTGGAGGAACAACAAATATATTTGTCATCATTTTTTGTACATATATCTCTATGGAAGAGATTTTTGGACGATATCTTTTTTGTTTGGCAGTCTGATTATGAGTCCTTACAGAAGTTTGTGGAGTGGTTAAATATACTGAAACCTAATATCAAGTTTGTGGCTCACATTGATCCTGTACAACTGGAGTTTTTTGATATGCTTATTTATCGGATGGAGAGCTCTCTATCCACAACCTTCTATCGCAAACTAGTTCAACGTAATTGTTTGTTGAATTTTCGAAGTTTTCACCCGGGACCTCTTCGTAGAGGTCTTCCGTATGGTCAGTTTTTACGAATCCGCCGGCTTTGTTCATCAACGGCAGAGTTTAAATTTCATGCATGGGACTTATCATTGAAATTAACATTTAGGGGTTATCCCCCAAAGATAGTTACGTGTGCGTATCATCGTGCTTTATATACCCATCATGAGTGGTTATTGGAACCGGATACCATTGGAACCGATGGTTCGGCTGAGGATACAATGGTGGGGTTTTTGCCCTATATGAGTCATTGTTCTGAAGTGATGACTATATTAAAGTGGCATTGGTCTGTGTTATCTTCACATGCTTGTTTCAACAAACCCTTACGTTTGGCACATTCGCGGGGTGCCAACCTGCGGGATCTGCTGGTAAAATCAGCGATGGAGAAGGACAGACCGATTTATCCGGATGGGACATCTCGAGGCCACTTCCCTTGCAATGATTGCAGTTATTGTGCCACTACACTATCAGGTGACACGAGAACGGATCTGAGAACGGGCCGGATCTATTATCGACGTTGGCTAACTGATTGTAATTCCACTTTTGTAACATATTTTTTACAATGTACTTGCCCGGCTATATATGTGGGAAGTACTACCCGAGCAATCAGGGTGCTGATCGTGGAACATGCGTCGAGACTTCGTCGGCAAGAACTTTCAGTGCCTGTTGTTCAACATTGTTTGAAATACCATCATACTTTTGACCAACTTGTTTGGTCTGTTATTGATCACATTCCACAGGATCCCTGGGGTGGTGATCGCATAACTCAGTTGCGACGGCTTGAACAACGATGGATTTTTAAATTACAATCTGTTAATCTGATTGGCATGAATTGTGAGATTGATTGGACGGTCTCATTCTGACGCAATACCATTTACATATGGGCTTTCCTTGATTCTGGGAACTCCCTTTGTGATTGGGGAGTGCTAAGATGACAGGTAGTTCGCTGTTAGCCAATCCTGAGAGTAGAGTCCCTTATTTGATTGGCCGGCTGTACCAGCGTTTTCTAACAGTTACAAGCAACTATGGAGCACTTGACACAGGGGTTGATGCCCCCTGAAACGTGCACGCCGTGCATGTTTGATTGTTTGGCATTCAGATAAGTACAACATATTTCTGGATGTTTTTTTAAACTACGCTGCATATCTTAGACACAATTGGTGAATAAAAGGACATTTATTGACTGGAGGGGATGGATTGAAGTATCATCCTCCCTCAACTTTGCCCGACAAAATTATTATCTTTTCATTTGGGATTCACACAGTGATTTTTTTAAAAGCAATATTAAAGCTACTGAAATACAGGGGGCATGGGGAAAAGAAGAAGCGCTCTGGATTGTGTTGGAAAGAGGAGATGGCACTGTCATCCATACTGCTATAGTCTACAGACCTCCGACACAAATTGAAGAGATAGATAACGAATTGATTATAGATATTGCCAAGATAGCCACAAAGGGGGAAGTGATAATATTGGGTGACTTTAATCTACCTGATGTGGATTGGATTACTCCTTCTGAAAATCTGGAAAAAAGCAAAAAAATTGTGTATGCTCTCCAATATGCGTTACTTAGACAAATGGTGATGGAACCAACCATGGAAAGCTCAACGCTGGATTTAGTGCTCTCCAACAGTGATAGCGTGTCGAATGTCTGCGTGAGTGCCCCTGTGAGCAGCAGAGATTATCATACGGTGTGGTATGAGATAAAAGCCATGGTACAGGCCAATCATAGCAAGCTCAAAGTCCTAAACTTCAAAAACACCGACTTCAATAAAATGGCTGAGTACCTAAAGGAGGAGCTGACAGGGTGGAGGGAGATAAGGGAAGTGGAATTGCAATGGGCTAAACTAAAGGTGGCAATAAAAGGGGCAACAGATAAATATGTAAGAAAAGTAAACAAAAACAAGAGGAGAAGAAAACCTGTTTGGTTTTCCAAAGAAGTGGCTGCTCAAATAAAGGCAAAAAACACAGCTTTCGCAAAATTCAAAAGCTCACAAACAGAGGAACACAGAAATGAATACAGGATCAAACTCAAAGAGACAAAAAGAGAAATAAGGATAGCAAAATCACAGGCAGAAGAAAAGATGGCTAAAGATGTTAAGTGTGGTGACAAAACTTTTTTCGGGTATATTCGGGAAAGGAAGAAGATCAGAGGTGGAATTGCAGGACTCAGAAGTGCTGCGAATGGACTCGTGGAAAGTGACATTGAAAAAGCGAAATTGCTAAACAAATACTTCTGCTCTGTTTTTACTAAAGAAAGTCCTGGAGAAGGACCTCGTGTGACTCCCAAATATAAAAATGGGAATGAAGTAGATACCACACCATTCACAGAAGACGAAGTGTTAGAACAACTTGCAAAACTGAAAGTGGACAAGGCCATTGGACCGGATGGGATACATCCCAGGATACTGAAAAAGCTCAGAGAGGTTCTTGCAGGCCGTTAAAGGATATTTTCAACAGATCCTTGGAAACAGGAGAGGTTCCTCAGGACTGGAGAATGGCTGATGTCGTACCTCTACACAAAAGTGGTGACAGGGAAGAAGTGTCAAACTACAGGCCTGTGAGCCTTACCTTGGTGGCAGGAAAAGTAATGGAGGCGCTCCTGAAAGAGTGAATAATGAACATTCTCAAAACCAACAGGTTGCAAGACCCGAGGCAACATGGTTTTACCGAAGGCCAATCTTGCCAAACAAATCTGATTGAGTTCTTTGACTGGGTGACCAGGGAACTAGATCAAGGGCATGCGATGGATGTCATCTACCTGGATTTCAGCAAAGCCTTTGATACTGTTCCTCATAGGAGGCTTATCAATAAACTCAGTAGCTTGGGGACGGATCCCAAGATGGCAATTTGGATCAGAAATTGGTTGACTGACAGACGACAGAAGGTGATGGTAAATGGAGCTCACTCGGATGAAGGGAAGGTGATTAGCGGGGTGCCCCAGGGTTCGGTCCTGGGCCCGACACTGTTCAATGTATTTGTGAGTGATATTGCTGAAGGACTGAATGGAAAAGTCTGTCTTTTTGCAGATGACACAAAAATTTGCAACAGAGTGGACTCCCCCTGAAGGAGTGGTTAATATGAGGAAAGATCTAGAAAAGCTGGAAGAATGGTCTAATGCTTGGCAATTACGATTTAATGCAAAGAAGTGCAGAGTCATGCACTTGGGTAGCAGAAATCCAAGGGAAATGTACGCGATAGGGGGCGAGAGGTTGGTGTGCACGGATCAGGAGAAAGACCTTGGTGTGATTATTTCTAAAGATCTCAAGGTGGCAAAACAGTGCGACAAGGCGGTTGCAAAAGCCAGGAGGATGTTGGGCTGCATACAAAGAGGAATTACCAGCAGAAAGGAAGAAGTACTTATGCCACTGTACAAGTCACTGGTGAGGCCTCACTTGGAATACTGTGTTCAGTTTTGGAGACCATATCTTGAAAAGGATGTAAAAAGATGAAACTGTTCAGAGAAAGGCGACCGAAATGATTTGGAGCCTGCGTCAGAAGCCGTATGAGAAGAGACTTGAAGACCTAAACATGTACACTTTGGAGGAGAGGAGGGACAGGGGAGATATGATTCAGACCTTTAAATACTTAAAGGAAAATAATGAACAAACAAACCTCTTCCAAAGACGGGGAAGCTGTAAAACTAGAGGGCATAACAGGAAGTTGCAAGGTGATAAATTGAAAGGCAATGTCAGGAAATACTTTTTCACAGAAAGGGTGGTGGATTCTTGGAATGCCCTCCCGATGGAAGTGGTGGGGGCAAACATGGTGACAGAATTCAAAATGGCATGGGACAGACACAGTGGATCCCTTACAGCAACAGGATAAAATCAAAATACACTGAACCATCTAATTTCTCAACAAATAGAGGTGTCCTACATGGAGTGGTGGGTTCACCCCTAAACAAAGACATGGGGAGGGGTGGCCTGCACAAAGCAGCAGGTGCGCCTACTCTTGCCATCGTGCTGGGCAGATTGGATGGACCATGCTGGTCTTTATCTGCCGTCATTTACTATGTTACTATGATACATGAAAAAGAGACAGTCCATTACATTATGGATTGATTTTAAACTAGATTCCAACCTGCTATTGCAGCCAGCTTGAGTGCTGAACAAGTATAAAATGTTTAGAGTTACCACCACAAAATATGTGATATCTTCATGACCTGATGCATGATCCAAAACCTCATCCTGACTCACAGTCTGCCTGTCCCTAAGTGGCTTCAGCCTGAGCCCCCAGAGAAGGCAGCCCGACAGATGGAATCCAACACCCCCAAGGGTATAGGTGGGCAATGGCAATAATGAATAACCTTATCTGCAGGCATGTATTCCTGTTCAGTGCACACTTATTTGCAGTGATTATATATGTACGCAGCAGTGCTTTTGAGGGCAGCCATGGCCTCACACTTGTGGTGAAGGGTGCTGCAGTCATTATATGCATGTTCTACAGCTAACTGAAGTCATATTAGAGGTCATGCTGGCTGTTGGAGGGGTTTCTCCTTATTCTGCTACCTTCGAGGCATGCCTGGCAGCTCCCGCAATGTCAGAAAAGACAAGCAGCTCATATGTTGTCCTGGGACTGGTGAGTCTTTGGGGTAATTTATCCAGCTAGCTGACACTTATCTGGATAACTTAAACCACATGAAAAGCAGACCTAAGTTGCTATCTGCATAAGTGCTGGCTGAAAATCGCTGCTATCCAGATAAGATTGGCCCTTATTTGGATAACAGCATTCAAGCTAGATATTCAGAGGCAGCGATTATTCAGATACTCTTGTTGAATGTTGTTGTTAAGTGCCGGCTCATTGTTGATAGAGTGGCATCTATATGCTGCAGCTGTCTACCATGGCGTTGAAATATTTGCCCTTTTAAAAATCAGGCCCAGAGGCACCTTTGTGTCTATATAAAATATTAGGGGTAAACGGGCAAATGTCACTGCTAGACAAGTCATGGGCATTACAGCAGCTCGGGAGCACATACAATCTGTGTGACCATGTGTATTTTATAATGAGCATGCATACTTTATGACGGTCCCAGAACACGTCTACTCTTACGCTACGTAAAAGTATGCACTGTATAGTGTTACATGCAGAACCTGTGAAGTTATTTTATAAAAGGCTCTTTACATGAGTAAAATGTGGGTTTACATGCAAGAAAGGGTTCTATAATTACCTCCAATAGCAGTAAAATTGCTTCTGGTCAGTAGCACTACTTACACATACAGGATCAGCATGACAGAGGGTGCTGATGTCAGGGGGGCACCGTCACGATCCCCTATCACCTTAACTGGCTGCTACCTACTCTTTTCCTTCTGCCTCTCATTCTCCCGAGCTCTATCCCTTGAGGTCAACCGGATACCTATTTTATATAGCCAAGGAAAAAGATGGACAGGTATACCCAAGTTCAGTTATAATTGGAACTCTCACCCACATCACATGCATCTAATATACATTCCACTTCAACATTCGATAAGAGCCAAACAGGAGGAAAGCCCCTACTCACATAGTTTAAAATGTGCTCTCATCAACGCCCGCTCAATTTGTAAGAAATGGCCGGTGATTGCAGACACAATTTCCCTCCATAACCTTGATATTCTCATGGTTACTGAAACATGGCTTTCCGCAGAAGACAATGTACTACTTAATCAGCTCCTTCCACCAAATTTCTCAGTGTTTACCAGTCACAGACATAACAAGCGAGGAGGGGGCGTGCTCATACTCTCCAGATCAGACCTTCAGTTCCAGCTGATAGACGCTCCTAGCTCCGACCACCTAGAGTTAGTCTCTATCTCCAACAAGTTATGCGCTATAAACCTTCTATACAGAGCACCTTCAGCCTCCCCAGACGTCCTTCCAACCATTATTGATCTGGCATCCAACGTCCAGAATCCTAATACCCCAACTTGGATTGCTGGTGATTTTAACCTGCCAGCTCTCCAAGATTGCCATTCATCCGCCTTCCTCGAAGCGCTTGAATCCCTTGGATACCAACAATTAGTTCATGAACCTACCCATGTGAAGGGAAACACCCTTGACCTTATCTTTGCTCCACAGTCTGTATACGTCCAACCACACAATACTGGGATATCTATAACTGCTGTACCGTGGTCAGATCATAAACTCATTATTTTCCAGATTCCTAATCACAAGAGTTATTCACAGTCCAACAGTGCTCCAAATAACAGCCCTAAATCTCTGTCCAGGAGCTTTTTTCCTTTCAACAGAGATTGCATCCTTGCTGGAACATGCTCACTTCGTAATGAGACCTCCTTAAAAATAGATCTAGTGGGGCGGAGCCTGATGTCCAGCGGGATGGTCGCATAACGCTGAGGCTCCCGAGAGGCCTACTCAGAATCCTGAATTAACACCGTACATACTTGGAATTTCTACTCTGATCTTGCCGGGGCACATTGGTGAGATGGCGGGGACCAAACCCACGCGCCTGGAATTTGGATCTCCAGCGGCTTCTCACGGCAAACGTTCCAAAACTGAACCTCCGTCCCCGCAGAAGGGGCTGGCCTTGTGCGAGGGCCCCGAAATGCAGCAGGAAATCCTCGCAGAGATTAGAGGGGTCAAAAACCTCGTGCAGTCAAACGGTGAAGCACTCCGAGCGCTGCGGGAAGATTTTGGTGTGCTGCAAAGCAAGCTAGAAGGGCTTTCTTCGCGTCAGGACAAAATGGAGAGCATATTGGACTCCCATGCGGCCCGGTTGTCCAAACTCGACAAAGTTGAACGTCAGGTGCGGGCCTTGCAGAAAGAAGTGGAAGATGGCAATAATAGAGCGCGCCGCAACAACATACGACTCGTGGGCATACCGGAGGGAGCGGAATCGGGAGACATGAAAGAGTTTTTATGCAAAGTCCTCCCTTCCCTGCTCCAAATCACCTTTACCAAAGATTTGGAGATCGATCGCGCTCATCGTGTACCCACAAGCATAACGCTCAACAGAAAGACCCCGCGGCCTATCATTTTTCGACTTTTGAGATATCAACACGTGGAGCAAATTCTAAGTGCCTCTCGGGCAAAGGGCCATATGGAGTTTGAGAGCCACAAGATCTCCTTCTATCCCGACTTGGCTAAACCCACGGTCGACCGCCGAAAGCGCTTTCTGGAATTCCGGCCGAGGCTTCAACAACTACAAGCACGCTATGGCCTGATGTACCCGGCCAAGCTCCGAGTCACGCTTCACAATCAGACAAGAACATTTGAGGACCCTGATCTACTAGCGGAGTTTTTGGATTCCAAAGAGGCCGACTTGATGCGCTGACTTCCAGAATATTCCTGCAAGTATTCTCATACCCGCTGTACCTGCCATATTGGATCTGCCGCAGCCCAGCAAAGAGTCTGGCGAGGGCAGTTTGTTGCCTTACTTTTGATGATATCTGTGACCCGACTCCATCTACCCACAGTAGCCTCGATGAGTATCAGAGACAGTGTTAATTATGGACTCTGGTGTTTCTTTTCTCTTTTTTTCGTGTCTTTCTATTTCCTCTCTAGGGCCTCCTCCCGCAGACATATGGTCGCCATATTCTTTGGGGGTTTTGCTTCTTCTCTAAGATACTTTGGTCAATACTTTTCAATATGGGGTGTATTAGCCAGAATACTCGGTGATTATGTCATTGTTGCACAGATTCTGATTATGTTGTATGTTTTCAAGCGCCCTTACCTAAAATGTCCATTACCGATTGATGGCACCATGTAAGAATTTCTCATTGAACGTAAAAGGAATCAATAATCCGATAAAACGGAAGAAAATCCTAAGCTACCTAAGCCAGGAAGCTGCGGATCTAATTTTTCTCCAAGAAACGCATTTAAATTCGAAGGAAACTCTTAAACTCAATATTAAACCTTACATGGTGGCCGCCTATTCCCCAGCCGTTTCTAAGAAATGTGGGGTTGCCATACTGGTTAGGAAATCTTTGCATGCTACTATTATTGCGACTAGCTCAGATACAGCAGGTAGATGGTCCAGAGTTCATCTCAAGATAGGTAGCCTTGAAGTTACATGTATATGCCTTTACGCTCCTAATGTGGATGACCCTGCCTTTTTTGCTACCATTGCTCAGGTTGCGCAGGCCTCTGCTAATACTTCATTGATAATTGGGGGGGATTTCAATCTAGTCCTTGATCCCCTGATTGACAAACAGCCGCCTAGGACAAGTGGTCCCCCCAAGAGTCACACCACGCTTACCTCCCTGATCAAAGATCTTGCTTTAGTTGATCTATGGAGGTTACTACACCCCAATGAGCTTGACTTCACCTTCTTCTCTTCCCCTCATAAATCCCAGTCTCGCATAGACTTCTTTCTAATATCAAAACTGTTAGTTCCTCAGGTGGACACTGCAAAGATTCACTCCCAACATATTTCAGATCATGCTGCCATTTCCTTTCAACTACACACTACTGCACCCCAAGGGAATTCGGGGGCCTGGTTCTTTGATAGAGCCCTGTTAACTCAGCCAGAGTTCCAGTTAGAAATTCGAGCAGCCATACAGGATTACTTCCATTTTAATCTACCCCAGGATACTGCGAATTGGGCTTGGTGGGAGGGCTTCAAAGCGGCCATTCGAGCAACGATCACTAGCTATCAAATCCGCCTGCGGAAACAACGCAAACAGCAGCTACTCATCTTAGACCAACAAATAAAAGCAGGCGAACGAGTTCTAACTTCACGTACTGATCCATGTGTATTAATTCGATTACAGCGTCTCCGTTTTCAATATAATTCAATCCTCTCAACTGCAGCTTCTAAGAGTATTGAGCTTCAGCGAGGGACATATTATCGTGAAAATAACCGAGCCGGTCGACTCTTAGCCAACGCTTTGAAAGGTCAAAAAGAAGCCAAACGCGTAGCGGCCCTTCGAGCTCCACAGGGAGGGGGCATAGTAACCACAGACTCCGACATTGTAGAGCTCTTTCGGGATTTCTATACCCGCCTATATCAATCTGAATGTGAGTTCTCGTCAGAGACATTCGAGCGATTGCTGTCTGGCATTCAGCGGCCGACCCTCTCTGAAGATGATAGGGATGCGATGGATGAACCCTTCTCTACTTCAGAGATCCAATCTGCCCTAAAACGAACAGCCTCGGGCCGTGCCGCAGGGCCCGATGGTCTCCCGACCGAATTCTACAGAACGTTCAGTGCAGATTTAGTTCCCTATTTAAAACTCTATTTTACTGCCCTTGCGGTAGATACATCCTCTTTGGGATCCTTTTCTGCAGCTAATGTGGTAGTATTTGAGAAAGAAGGCAGAGACCCACTACTAACCGCCAACTACCGTCCAATCTCCCTACTTAATGCCGATTATAAGATCTTCGCAACGATCTTGGCCACCCGGCTTTCTGACAGGATGGCCACCCTAATTCACCCCGACCAATGCGGTTTTATACCCGGCAGATCAACTGCTGACAATGCTCGGACCTTGTTCCATGTGCTATCCAGTGCTGCCAATCTAGATCATCCATGGGTGGGTCTTTCCCTGGATGCCGAAAAAGCCTTTGATCGTCTAGAATGGCCCTTCTTATTTGCAGTTCTCCGATGGTATGGCTTTGGGGAGGGCTTCCTCCGCTATCTCCAAGTCATGTATACTCAACCCGTCGCCAGTATTTGTGTAAATGCCATCAAGTCTCAGCCATTTAATCTCCAAAGAGGCACGCGTCAAGGTTGCCCCCTATCACCAATGCTCTTTGATCTAGCTCTTGAACCCCTAGCCCTCCTTATTAGACAGTCCGCACGTATTCGAGGTGTCCCCTTCAGTCATAGGGAGATTAAACTCTCTGCATATGCGGATGACCTTATGCTTTTCGTATCCCTCGATTCGGTTCCAGCTGTCTTGGATCTGATTGACGGATACTCACAATTATCGGGCTATAAAATTAACTGGACCAAATCTGTAGCATTCCCACTGAACCGCTGGGTACATGAGGCTGACATGCAGGCCTTTCCCTTCCTTTGGCAATCCCGCATGGTGAAGTATCTCGGGGTCCATTACTGTTCTCCTTTAGAAGACACTATCAGTTTTAATGCCAAAGAGGTAGTCTCCAAAGTCCGTGAGCTCACAAATCGTTGGTCTCCCTTATCTCTTACATGGTGGGGCCGCTTAGAAACTGTGAAAATGATGATAGTCCCCAAAGTGAACTACATTTTAGAAATGCTGCCATGCTTACTCCCGCTACATACTTATAAAGATATTGAGGGCCTTCTCGTCCGTTATCTCTGGCAGGGCAAGCCACCAAGGATAGCTAAACAAAAACTACAGTCTGCAAAGGAAAGTGGGGGTACCAGATTTCCTGATTTTCTTAGATATCATCAAGCCTTCCTACTTAAGCAAGGTGCCCGATGGCTAGATGCCTCAACAGACAGTAGACCAGTTTGGCTTGACATAGAAGAGGAGCTTAGTAGCCCAATTCCGTTGACCCATCTCCCCGGTATGTCCTATCAAGTAGACACCCGCCATCCACCAATGATTGTCGATACTCTTGCGGCCTTTAACACTCTCATTCTATCACTGGGCCCGAACGTATGTCCTCAGGACGGACTCCCGCTATGGAATAACCCCAGAATTCAAGTCCTAAATAGAACGATAGCATGGAAACCCTGGTACTCAAGGGGGATCTGGACACCCCAACAGCTTTTCTCTGCAGCTCGTTGGAAAACCTTTTCTGATTTACAAAAGGAATTTGCGTTACCAGCGAAACACTACTTTCAATTGATGCAGCTTCAACACTGCCTCAAAAGTGCTCGAATTATGCCGCCCTCTGCCCCTACTGAGGACGGGCTATTAGAGATAGTTCACTCTATTAGTAGTACACATGGGGTAGCCTCTAACTTTTATAAAATATTATGTCAGGGTACAGACACGGCCACTTTTAGAGCCCAACAAGCCTGGGAGCGCGAACTGCAAACCACTTTAACCCCTGTGCAATGGAGCGTTTTCTGGAGCAAAGTAGTGCGGGTTTCCCGGTCTGCCTCTGTTACCCAAACTCTCTTCTTTTTTGCACACAGATGCTTTTATACCCCAGAAAAAATAGCCAAATGGCACACAAATGCTAGGGACCAGTGTTGGTCTTGCCATACTGCTGTGGGAACCTTCGCTCATGTTATTTATGAATGTCCTCAACTACAGGTTTATTGGGGGCGGGTCTGGGGTTGTATTCAATTTATCTTACACCTCCACGAACCTCTCTCTTGGAAGATCGTGGGACTCCACTCTGTGGCGGAGGTCCCCTCTCTTCCTAAGAAGGGTCGCTTTCTCCTTGATTTCATGCTGGGTATAGCCATATGCTTAATCACGAGGAATTGGAAGGATAGCTCTCGACTTACTGTCAATGAATGGTGGAACCTCGTCTGCTTATATAGTAAATATGAGCAGATACCTCGGAGAGCTATTCCCCATGCCCAAACTCACTCTCGCTTGTCTAAATGGCAGATGCTTAATGATTATGTACAATCTGCTCATTGTTCCAACATGCCTGTATAATGTGCACTCATCATGTTTTAGATCACCGTTAGGTTTTGTAACACAATAATGTAAGTACACGCCCGCTTCGGGAATGATTAGTTTTCTAGAGAAGAAGCAGGGGGGAGGGGGGTGGCAGGGGTTTACTTTGGTGTATGTATTACACTTTATGTATCTGTCTCTTAGCTGTATGTCTTCCTTTTCCTTTGTTGTTATAAAACGAAAATAAAGAATTAAAAAAAAAAAAAATAGATCTAATCACCTGCTGGAACAGCAGTCTTAATGCGATTTCATTACGACCTCCACTTAACAGACCGCCTAGAAAAAGAGCTTCTGTACCATGGTACACAGACGAACTGAGGCTATCACTATCCCAACTACGTAGCCTCGAGAAGCGCTGGCGTCGGTCTCACTCCACGGTAGACCAGGCAGCCTACCTCAATCAACTATCCATCCATCGCAAGGCCATCTCAGAGAAAATGAAGCGGTACCACACGGACACTTTGAAGCGTGCCCTAAACAAACCTCATGATTTGTTTAACCTAGTAAAAACCTTAGCTAAAGAACCATCCCCTGAAAAGCAATGCGAGATCCATCCTCAGGACTTTGCAGTCTACCTACAATCCAAGCTTACACAAACAAATAAACCTCCATTAGAATTTGCCCCCACAGCTCAAGATTGCCCAACAGCTCTAACCATTTTCTCTATGCCCTCCAAGAAGCGAATTGAAGATCTGATCATGTCTCTTAATTCCACAACAGCTCAGACGGACCCTTGCCCAGCTTTTTGGATAAAGGAATTGCGTTCTGAATTCAGCCCAATAATAACTAAAATAATAAACCTGTCTTTCAACTCTGGTACATTCCCCTCTGCCCTCAAGCAAACTTCCATCAGACCACTCCTGAAAAATTGTAAGTTAGATCCTCAAAAGGTAGACTCCTACAGACCCATCTCAAGTATTCCTTTTCTTGCAAAGTTAATAGAAAAGGAGGTTCAATGTCAACTGCAAGACCACATTGATGCCGCTGCTCCCCTGGATCCTTGCCAACATGGCTTCAGAGAGTCACACGGTGTAGAAACACTCCTTACATCGCTCCTCAATAACATAATTTCTGGTATCAACAACATCCGGCAGGGTTTTGCATTGGTGTTCCTGGACATAGCTGCAGCTTTTGACTCTGTGAACCATGACCTCCTCCTAATACGGCTAAAAGAGAAAGGAGATGGCGGAACTGCCCTTGAATGGTGCAGATCGTACTTATCCGAAAGATGGCAACACGTTCGTGCTGGTGGAGCGATGTCTGATCCATTTCACCAAGGGCAGGGGGTCCCACAAGGTTCCTCCCTCTCTGCTTTGTTGTTCAATATTTATATGCAACCTATTTGTAAGATCATCCAGTCTTTCAATGTAAGTTGCATGGTATATGCGGATGATGTTCTGCTCTATATGCCTTTCAACATAGACAAATTGGACCTATCCCCTCTGAGCAACTGCTTTGATGCCATATCGGAATGGCTCTTGTCACAAAACCTAAGGATACAACATAAGAAGACAGAGGTGCTCTTCATTTCAAAGAACCCGAACTTTACCCCTCCACAATTCCTGAAGGTGAAAGATGCTGAGCTACAATCAAAACCCAAAATACGTTATCTGGGTGTTACGCTCGACCAGAACCTGAACATGAAGGCACATATAGCCAACACTGTAAGAGCCATATATTACAAAATCCAGTCACTAAGACATCTTCGCCCCCTTCTTGAACCTGAGGATTTCCGTACCATCTACCAGGCTCTGATCATGCCTCACTTTGACTATGCTAATGTCATTTTACTAGGCCTCCCTCAATCAACCTTGAACCCCTTACAGCTTGCAATGAATAGCGCTGCAAAGGTTCTCTATGGTGCATCTAGGAGTGAGCATGTGTCGCCCCTTCTGTAGCAGTTACACTGGCTTCCTATACAGGCCAGGATTATCTTTAAGACATTACTACTTACCTTCAAAGCGGTAAATAGTCTCTCCTCCACTTCTCTAACCGATCTCATCAAACCCATAACCCCGAATAGAACAAGAAGATCAACTGCATTAAATATGCTAAGGGTTCCTTGTGAACTTACAAGAAGCACCTCATCAACAGCAAACAGGGCTTTCAGTCTCCGTGCCCCAAAACTTTGGAATACATTGCCACTAGATATTAGAGCAACCACCAGCCTACTTTAATTTAGAAAGGCCCTCAAACATTACTTATTCCTTAAATACTTCCCGGTAAGTGCAGAGGCACGTCCCCTCTCCGTTAGTTACAGGAACTCCGAATCACCTAGTGAGTTAGAATTCCCCACATAGTAAGGTCCACTGATCATTAATTATAAGGAGCCACTTACCATTAATTACGTTTTCATTTGTCCTATAATTTAAAGATGTAAATAGTTACTTTGCAATCCAAGTTTACCTTCCTGTGATTCATATTTACCTTGTTAGCCAAGTTTATTGACCCTGTTTAATGTAACTCAGATACTTGTTTCTGTGCTGAATTTTTGTGTTCGATGTAAACCGCGCTGATGGCAAATAGTGCGGTATATAAGAAATGTAAAATAAATAAAATAAATAAATCCCCTGTCCCCTGCCCCCACACCCGAGCAGGATGATAAGTCCAAACTCCCACCGCCTTTTCCACTCTTATGATTCCCTTGTCCGACCATTACTGTCTTTTTCACTGTCTCTTTCCCAGTGGAGACCACCGGGTCAGATTCCACCAGTCCTGCGGATTTGCCCCGGTGAAATGCCAAACCACCCCTGCTACTCTACAAATGCTTCTTGTTTCGGATAAGTTATTTCCCTCTGATTTTGCCTGTCAACACTGTACTCACTGCAGCATTGGATAATGTAGCCCCTCTTCATCCAGTCATAGGACGGACAAAAGTCAAATCCAATCATTCTGCCTGGTAACACTCCAGCCTTCGCTTGCTCCGCTCTCAGCTTCAGCATGCTGAATGGTGATGGCACAGCCACCCCTTGTCTGATACCCTATCCCATTTCCATCATTCCTACAAATGCTACCTTTCTGCAATGCATACTGACAGACAGTCTTATTTCACAACGCTCATCACCTCCTCTTCCAACTCCACTAGACAGATCTATTCAATCCTTAATTTGCTTTCTGAAGGCTCTACTGCTCCCTCACCGTCACTAGCTAGCGTACTGAGCCCCACACAATTTGAAATATAGAAACATAGAAACATAGAAACATGATGACAGAAAAAGACCACATGGCCTATCTAGTCTGTCCTTCCATAACAACAACTACAACAGTCCACTTTTTACCTTTAGAGATCCACTGTGTTGGTCCCATGCTTTTTTGAATTCAGTTACTGTCCTCATCTCTACCACCTCCACTGGGAGACTATTCCATGGATCCACTACTCTTTCCGTAAAGAAATATTTCCGCATATCACTCCTGAATCTATCTTCCTTCACCCTCATCCCATGTCCCCTCGTAGCAGAACTTGCTTTCAATTGAAAGAGGCTCTCTCCCTGAACATTTATGCCACGGAGGTATTTAAACATCTCAATCATATCACCTCTATCCCGCCTTTCCTCTAAGGTGTACATATTAAGATCCTTAAGTCTGTCCTCATATGCTTTATAATGAAGCCCATTAATCATTTTAGTAGCAACCCTCTGCACCGACTCCATCCTGTTCACATCCTTTTGAAGGTGCGGTCTCCAGAATTGCACACCATACTCCAAATGAGGTCGCACCAAAGACTTATACAGAGGCATTATCACCTCCTTTTTTCTGCTAGCCATTCCTCTCCATATGCACCCAAGCATCCTTCTAGCTTTTGCCGTCGCCTTTTCTACCTGTTTAGCTACTTTAAGATCATCAAACACAACCACGCCTAGGTCCCGCTCTTCTTTAGTGGACAAAAGTACTTTACCTCCTATACTGTATTGCTCCCTTGGATTGCTGCAGCCCAAATGCATGACCTTACATTTTTTAACATTAAATCCCAGCTGCCAAATTCTAGACCATTCTTCAAGCTTAGCTAGATCCCTCCTCATGTTATCTACCCCTTCCTGGGTGTCTACTCTATTGCAGATTTTGGTATCATCCGCAAAGAGGCAAACCTTACCCGACAGCCCTTCCGCTATATCACTAACAAAGATGTTAAAAAGAATCGGACCAAGGACAGATCCCTGGGGCACACCACTGGTAACATCCTTCTCCTCAGAGTGAGCTCCATTTACTTGTACTCTTTGTCGCCTCCCACCCAACCAATTTCTAACCCAAGCAGTAACTTTATGGTCCATCCCTAGGGTGCTCAGTTTGTTTATAAGTCGCCTGTGAGGAACAGTGTCAAAGGCTTTACGGAAATCTAAATACACCACATCTAGAGCTCTCCCTCGGTCCAACTCCCTGGTCACCCAGTCAAAGAAATCAATCAGATTTGTCTGACAAGACCTGCCTCTGGTGAATCCATGCTGCCTCGGATCCTGTAATCTGCTGGACTCCAGAAACCTCACTATTTTCTCTTTCAGCAGCGTTTCCAATAATTTACTCACCACCGAAGTTAAACTAACCGGCCTGTAGTTTTCAACCACATCCTTACTTCCGCTTTTGTGTAAAGGCACCACATGAGCCTCTCTCCAGTCCTTTGGCACCACTCCCGACTCCAATGAGGCATTGAAAAGGTTAGTCAGTGGAGTTGCTAGAATGTCCCCAAGTTCCCTCAGTATTCTAGGGTGTATCCCATCCGGTCCCATCGCTCTGTCTACTTCAAGGATAAAAATGATCAATTGTGCTCCTCTTCTGCCATTAATCCTCCCCTTCCCCTATCATCCACACCCCCTTGTTTTGCACAAATAGATGACTCCTCCTCTGTCCCCCCATCCAATGAGCCCTAGTCCACACCTGGTCCTCCTTCAGACAAATCTCTACTTTAGAGTTACATCAAGCTTTATCCTCATCTCAGAAAATGACTTGCTTACTGGATCCAATCCCATTGCATTGGATATATGACTCATCCCTCACCCTCTTACCAATCATCTTAACCATGTTCAACTCCAGTTTGTCTTCTGGCTTGTTCCTGACCCCTGGAAAATGGCTGGTGTTTGACCGATTCTAAAAAAAACAAACACTGAACTCCACAATACCTGCACATTGGTGCCCCATCTCGAATCTTGCCTTCTTGGCTCTCGAAAAGTTGGTCTTCACTCAACTGTTGTCACATGTCGAGTCCGCCAATATCCTCCACCCCGCGAATATGGATTACGAGTAGGCCACAGCACTGAAACAGCACTTCTAAATGAACTGTACATCACTCACGACTGCGGTGATATCTCATTAGCCGTCTCTCTAGATCTATCTTCTGCCTTTGACTTAGTTGATCATACTACCCTTTTTTCTCGCCTTTACGACTCTGGGATTCGGGGTACTGTGCTACATTGGTTCCACTCTTTCCTCACCCCCTGTTCCTTCTCTGTACATTTGAACTCTGCCTTCTTAGCTGCGGTACCCCTTGTTTGTGGTGTTCCACAGAGCTCCATTTTGTCACATCTGCTTTTTGATATCTTCCTAACAACTCTGCCACTCATAGTACAATACCCGGTGTCAGCATACTATTAGATGCTGATGACATAATCCTCCTCTATCACACCAGCCCTGTTGCAATTGATTTATCTCCACTTAACAACTGCCTTACACACATCTCCACGTGGATCTCAACTAATTTTTTGTATCTGAACCCCTCTAAATCAGCAGCATTGTGGTTTTCAGTTAGTATACCCTGCCTGTCTGTAGCTCCTCTTCTCGATTCTGCCTGTATCCCACTGGTGTCTTCTTTCCACTACCTAGGCGTCATTCTGGATTCCTCGCTTTTGTTTCAAGAACACCTATCTGACCTTATTTGCCATTCCTTCTTTTCCCTGTGTCAAATCAGTGCGGTTCGTCCCTTTCTGTCTCCCTCTGCTATCATACTCTCCTTATATCTCTAGTAATGAATAGGTTAGATTATTGTAATGTTGCGTTAGCAAGCTTTCCCCAATATCAGCTGCAATGGCTTCAGTTGCTGCAGAACACTGCAGTGCGCATTGACACACATGCCAGGTGCTCGGACCACATTACTCCTCTTCTCATTCACCTCCATTGGCTCCCCCTTCACTTCAGAATTCAATACAAATTTCTGATCATGACGCACAAGGCTATTAATACCTCCACACCTCAATACCTGGCCAACCTCATACATTTGCACACTCCCTACCGTCAGCTCCGGTCCATACATGCCAACCGTTTATTCCTTCCCTCACCTTCCCAGCCCCACCTAGAACTTACTCGTCATGCTGCTTCTTTCTTTGTCGGCCCTGCACTCTGGAACTCCTTTCCATCCACACTCCATCTTGAACCTTCCTATCAGAAATTCAAGCACAACTAAAAACTCATTTGTTTCAATAGGCCTTTGACATCCCATTTTCCAACCCTCAGTAATCCCTGTTTGCTCACCTTTTTCCCTGCTGCTCTTTTCTAGCTATTCCTTAACTATTTTCTCTCTTTCCTGTCAAGCATTGGCATTCCTTTTCTAATTTCTTGAATATCTAGCTTGAATGCTGTTATCCAGATAAGGTTGGCCCTTATCTGGATAACAGCATTCAAGCTAGATATTCAGAGGCAGCGATTATCCAGATACTCTTGTTGAATGTTGTTGTTAAGTGCCGGCTCATTGTTGATAGAGTGGCATCTATAGCTGCTGTTGGCACTGCAGCTGACTACCATGGCGTTGAAATATTTGCCCTTTTAAAAATCAGGCCCAGAGGCGCCTTTGTGTCTATATAAAATATTAGGGGTAAACGGTATTATTGTTTGGAACTGTAAACCGCCCCGATGCCAAGGCCTGGGTGGTATATCAAGTATGAAATAAAGATTCTGCTAGTGGGAGCAGCAAGTCTGTAAGCAGCAGAGTCCTATGTGACTTCAGTAAATCCTTATTTTGGTTCAGAACAAACCTTTGGGTCTGGACTGAATTTTTTTGGCTGTGGGAGAACAAGAGTGAGTGGACAGTGATTTCAGTAGGTTTCCCAGCTTATTCTGGTCCCACCCTAAGAACCTTTGATATTCTTGGGAGTCAGAACTGCAGGGGAAGTGCTGGTTTATGGATGTTGTGCCCCCCCCCCCCCCCTATCGGCTGAACGGTGCAGACTGGTAGGAGTTACAATATCTTTGCGGTATTTAAATATCTCTATCATATCTCCTCTATCCCACTTCTCCAGGGTATATGTACTTAGATCTTTACATTTAGCGAGATGTCATTTGGAGTGTTGTGTGCAGTTATGAAGACCTTGCCTTGAAAAGGAGTTGCTCTAGGTGACTACTAAAATTGTCAATGGGCTTCATTATAAAGCCCATGGGGACAGATTAAAAGATCTAAACATGCACACCCTAGCCAGGTCCCGACCCAGAATTGCTTCAAGTTCTTGGCACCCTAGGCAAACCTTAACCTTACACCCTCCCTGGCCCTCAGAATATATTGTTTAGCTTTGAATGCCCTGCACTTTGCCGCACCCTCTCCCCCCCCCCCCCCCCCAGAAGTTGCCAACCTAGATGACTGCTTTCTTTGTCTAGTGGTTGGGCCAGCCCAGACCCTAAAGGATTTTGATATCATTTGCAAAAAAAAAAAACCCAAACCTTTCCTGGCAATCCTTTTGCACTATCACTTACAAAAATGTTGAACAGAAGCGAACCAAAGACAAATCACCACGATTCCCCTTTCCTTGGATCCTGATGTTTCTCACTCTCTTTCCACTTCTTATGTGTATCTTACCATTCTCTAGTCCCCAATTTTGCTACAGTATGTGTTTTGCCTTGATTAGATTGTAGGAACTGTTATATGTACAGTGCTGTGTAAGCTTTGTAGCACTAGACAACCGATTAGCAGTAATAGCAGTAATACTGAAAGTGAACTTCATTTGCTACAGCCTTAGTCACCCCCCACTCAATGGGAATCTAACCCAGTAAATTACCTTAGGGTCCATAACAGTTTATTTATAAGTGACTTTTGCAGTACTGTGTCAAAGGCCTTGATGAAATCTAAGTGCTCTCTGCCATCTAAACTTTCAATCGGATTCATCTGACAATTCCTATTACTGGTAAAACAATACTGCCTCCAATCCTATAGCACACTGGAGTCCAGAAACTGCACTAGCACTGATTTCACAGATGGTTTAATTAAATTATTCTATTTCTTATCTCAGTGTATTTTATTTTTTTTTAATGTCTTTCTTAATATTTCTTGTGTGATTTTGTACTCCGCTAAGAATCATTTTAGATTAGCAGAATATAAATGTATGTAAAAAATAAAAATGTACTCTCCACTGAGGCACACTGTTTTGTAGTTCCCATAAGATAGAAACATAGAAATATGACGACAGAAAAAGACCACATGGCCTATCTAGTCTGTCCTTCCATATCAACCACTACAACAGTCCCCTTTTTACCTTTAGAGATCCTCTGTGTTGGTCCCATGCTATTTTGAATTCAGCTACTGTCCTCATCTCTACCACCTCCACTGGGAGACTATTCCACGGATCCACTACTCTTTCCGTAAAGAAATACGGCCTCCAAAACTGAACACAGCACTCCAAATAAGGCCTTAT
This sequence comes from Ichthyophis bannanicus, assembly GCA_033557465.1. Classification (NCBI taxonomy): domain Eukaryota; kingdom Metazoa; phylum Chordata; class Amphibia; order Gymnophiona; family Ichthyophiidae; genus Ichthyophis; species Ichthyophis bannanicus. Next base: position 18,866,221 of record CM066049.1, on the reverse strand, counting down.
TAGTGTCCCGTACAGTGGCATTATCACTTCCTCTTTCCTGCAGCTTTTGTCCATTCTATGCAGCTCAGAATCCTTCTAGCCTTGGCCAGCACCATGTCACATTGTTTTAGAAACATAGAAACATGATGGCAGAAAAAGACCACATGGCCTATCTAGCTTTCCCTTCCATGTCAACTACAATAATACCCTTTTTACCTTTAGAGATCCTCTGTGTTGGTCCCATTCTTTTTTGAATTCAGATACTCTCCTCATCTCTATCACTTCCACTGGGAGACTATTCCATCCATCTACCACTCTTTCCATACAGAAATATTTCCACAAATCACTCCTGATTCTATCCCCCTTTCACACTCATCCCATGTCCCCTAGTAACAGAACTTGCTTTCAATTGAAAGAGGCTCTCCCCCTGAGCATTTATGCCACGGAGGTATTTAAACATCTCAATCACATCACCTCTATCCTGCCTTTCCTCTAAGGTGTACATATTAAGATCCCTAAGTCTGTCCTCATATGCTTTATAATGAAGACCACTAACCATTTTAGTAGTCACCCTCTGTACTGACTCCATCCTGTTCACATCCTTTTGAAGGTGTGGTCTCCAGAATTGCACACCATACTCCAAATGAGGTGTCATGATGTGGGCACTGATAAAGTTGTTTTGAAGAAAAGAAATCCTGTTTCTTTAGAGGAACTAGATGTGCAGTTACCCCCAGGCACAGCTAGAGGGAGCAGGAACAGACATGCCGCACTTAATGAACCTAGGCTCTCTGATGACCTGCAGCTGAAAGGGAACCAGGAAGTCATCAGTAACCGTTCACTTTATAAGCCAGAGCAGAATGCTTCTGGACAGAAAGAGAAGGAGAAAGAGGAAGAGGACAGGAAGAGAGGAGTAGAGCTGGTAGTAGAAGAAGGAGAAGGAGAAACAGCAGAGAAGCCTGGAGGCTACCAAGGAGATAAGCCTGATTGCTGTGAAGGAAGCAAAGCTGGAGCTGGAGGAGAAACAGACCTCACAAGGTGGGAAGCCAGAAGGCCCAAACTGATCCTGTTGTACAAGGGGAGTTTGGTGGAAGTTACCCCAAGGTGAGAGCGTCTGCCACGCCTAGTTCCTATACTTTGCCTGGAGATAGAATAGAGAGAAGAAAGCCAAGAACCAGAGAGAAAGGTTCTGACAGAAGCTTATTATCTCTAGAGGATCATTGCCCAGTTTCACCTGTTCAGAGGGAAAAGCACTTTTATAGGCAACAGAAGTTTTTACCCAGAGTGAGAGGAGAATCCAACAGCAGTTTTATTCCACTGCCTAGAAGCACACCTCGGTATCCGGTTGGCAGGCAGAAGTGCAGCTACCAAGGGAGAGGTGCAGGGAAAAGAAGCACTGTGGATTTTATCTCACCAAAGCCAAGGTATCAGGCATTAAATATTGACTGTGATAATTGTGCTACTAAAAGCTCTACTAAAACAAGTATTCCTTCTATGACATACAAGAATCAAGACTGGTTTAGTAAACTACCACCAGCCTTGAGAATCCCTGGCTATGGGAAGCCAGACTCCCAAGTTTTAAACTACCATGCTGAGATAGACAGGGACAGTGAATGCTCCTTGAATGAGTACAGGGGAGAAGAATCTATGGAAGTGGATTATCCCGGCACTGTTCCCTCACCTATGCCAGAGTTAATGGAATGTGATTGGTGCACTGCCTATGTTCCAAAGTCTGTATGCTCCACATACCATAGAAGAATAAGTGAAATATAATTTAATGTTTCTTATACTGAATGCTACTATGGAAAAACTTGCCTTAACTGTGAAGTAACAGTTAACTGCTCAGTGTGAATATTGGTACCTTTTAAGACAAAGGACTGTTTCTGTTATCTGGAATTATCTCTTAGTTGAACCTTGCTTTAAACGGGGAATAAAAGCCTTTATTACCCTCCACCTGGTCTCTTTGATCATTAACGTCTCTACATAGTGGCGTAAAAATCATTTGTGTCACCGGGAACCCCGTGACAGAGGTCACACCAAAGATTTATACAGAGGCACTATCATCTCCTTTTTTCTGCTAGCCATTCTTCTCCGTATGCACCCAAGCATCCTTCTAGCTTTTGCCGTCACCTTTTCTACCTGTTTAGCTACTTTAAGATCATCAGACACAGCCACGCCCAGGACCAGCTCTTCTTTAGTGGACAAAAGTTCTTCACCCCCTATACTATATTGCTCCCTTGGATTGCTGCAGCCCAAATGCATGACCTTAGCTAGATCCTTCCTCATGTTATCTACACCTTCCTGGGTGTCTACTCTATTGCAGATTTTGGTATCATCCACAAAAAGGCAAACCTTACCCGACAGCCCTTCCGCTATATCACTAACAAAGATGTTAAAAAGAATCGGACCAAGGACAGATCCCTGGGGCACACTACTGGTAACCTCCTTCTCCTCAGAGTGAGCTCCATTTACCTGTACTCTTTGTCGCCTCCCACCCAACCAATTTCTAACCCAAGCCATAACTTTAGGGTCCATCCCTAGGGTGCTCAGTTTGTTTATAAGTCACCTGTGAGGAACAGTGTCAAAGGCTTTACTGAAATCTAAATACCCCACATCTAGGGCTCTCCCTCAGTCCAACTCCCTAGTCACCCAGTCAAAGAAATCAATCAGATTTGTCTGACAAGACCTGCCTGGTGAATCCATGCTGCCTCGGATCCTGTAATCCGCTGGACTCCAGAAACCTCACTATTTTCTCTTTCAGCAGCGTTTCCAATAATTTACTCACCATCGAAGTTAAACTAACCGGCCTGTAGTTTTCAACCACATCCTTACTTCCACTTTTGTGTAAAAGGACCACATGTGCCTCTCTCCAGTCTTTGGCACCACTCCCGACTCCAATGAGGCATTGAAAAGGTCAGTCAGTGGAGCTGCTAGAACTTCCCCAAGATCCCTCAGCATTCTAGGGTGTATCCCATCCGATCCCATCGCTTTGTCTACTTTAAGTTGAGCTGTTTTTTCACGAACACAGTCTTCTGAAAATTGTTCAAGATGTCCCTCACTTCTGTTCCTGTTTGTGGGTGCTTTCTGAGGTCCTGCTCCTGGTTCTTCATCTGTGAACAAAGAAAAGAAATATTTGTTAAGCAAATCCGCTTTATCCTCATCAGCTTCTACATATTCCTCCCCTTCGCCCTTGAGTCTGACAATACCAATTTTGCCCTTCCTCTTCTCACTGACATATCTGAAAAATGTCTTATTTATTTATTTATCTGCATTTATATCCCGCTTTTCACCGGGTCAAAGGGGTTGGGGGATACATTTAACACAAGGGGATATGACACACATACACATACACAGGGAACATGGGCAATGAAACATAGAAACATAGAAACATGATGACAGAAAAAGACCACAAGGAGTGGAGGAGTGGCCTAGTGGTTGGGGCAAGGTACTTCAGGCCAGAAGGTCAGGGGTTCAAATCCCACTAGAGGACAGCAACCTTGGGCCGGAAGGACTGGGGTTTCTAGACCCACAGGTGCTCCTTGTGGTCTTGGGCAAGCCACTTAACCCTCCATAGCCCATGTTCCCTGTAAAATAGTTATCTCCAAGTTATAATGCCCTGTTCAATGTAATATCAGTTTGTTCAATATAAACCGCACTGATGCAGAATAGCATGGTATATAAGAGAATGTAATAAATAAAATAAATATCTAGTCTGTCCTTCCATAACAACAACTACAACAGTCCACTTTTTACCTTTAGTGATCCTAAGGTGTACATATTAAGATCCTTAAGTCTGTCCTCATATGCTTTATAATGAAGCCCATTAATCATTTTAGTAGCAACCCTCTGCACTGACTCCATCCTGTTCACATCCTTTTGAAGGTGCGGTCTCCAGAATTGCACACCATACTCCAAATGAGTCGCACCAAGGACTTATACAGAGTCATTAACCAGGGTTAAGTGGCTTGCCCAAGACCACAAGGAGCACCTGTGGGACTAGAAACCCCAGTCCTTCCGGCCCAAGGTTGCTGTCCTCTAGTGGGATTTGAACCACCTACCTTCCGGCCTGTGGTACCTTGCCCCAACCACTAGGCTTATCCCCCCATTTTGTTGCATTGGCTATTTCCTCCTCTTTTTGAATCTTTGCTTTCCTGACTACTTTGCTAGCTTCTCTAAGTTTTTCCAAATATAGATTCCTGTCTTCCTCTCTCTGTGATCTCTTGTATTTCATGAAGGCCTCCCTCTTTTTCTTCACTTTTTCAGCTACCTCTTTCAAAAGCCATAGCGGTCTCCTTTTCCTTTTACCTTTATTTACCATTTTAACAAAAAGGTTGGTTACCCTTAAAATATCTCCTTTCAGTTTTGCCCACTGTTTTTCTACATCTCCCAGCTGTTCCCAACCCGCTAACTTCTCCCTGAGGTATTGGCCCATCTTGGCAAAGTTCGTCTTCCTAAAGTCTAAGAACCTCACCTTTGAATGGATTCTAACAGCCCTAGTCCTAATACTGAACCACACCATCTGGTGATCACTGGATGCAAAATGATCTCCTACTATAACATCAGAAACACTTTCACCATTGGTAAGCACCAAGTCCAGTATGGCTCTTCACGTGTGGAGTCTCTTACCAATTGCTTGAATAGTTCTCCCTGTAGAGAATCCAGAATCTCTTTACTTCTAAATGATACTGCAGCAGGAATGTGCCAATCAACATCTGGCATATTGAAATCCCCTATCAGTAGCACTTCCCCTTTCCTAGGAATGATACGTATGTCTTCAATTAACTCTTTGTCCACCTCTTCCTCTTGTGAGGGAGGTCTGTATATCACGCCAATGCAAATAGATTTATCTTTCCCTCTTTCTAGTTTAACCCACAATGCCTCCTCTCTCCCTTTTAAGCTCTGTAATTCCATAGCTTTAATAGTATTTTTTACATATAAAGCCACTCCTCCTCCCCTTCTTCCTACCCTTCTCCTTTCTGAATAAAGTATAGCCATGTATAGTTACATCCCAGTCATGGTTTTCTGTGAACCATGTTTCTGTAACTGCCACTAAATCCAAGTCGGCCACTCCCACCAAAGTTTCAACATCAGGGATCTTATTCCCCATGCTACGGGCATTTATACACACTGCTTTCCATATGTTACCCCTGTTACCCATTTCCATAAAGGTATTTAATGCTTCACTTACCTGGGGGCTTTCACTTACCTGGGGGCTTTTTTCACTCATCCCCAATGAATCTAGTTTAAAGCCCTCTTCAGTAGATTAGCCAGATGCTTTGACCTTTCTTGGACAGATGGATGCCATCTCTGCTCTGCAACCCTTGGAACAGCATCCCATGTTCTAGGAAACCAAAACGCTCTCGATGACACCATCCACGCAGCCATGCATTCATCTCCAGGATGCGAGCCTCTCTGCCTTAGCCTTTACCCTCAACAGGGAGGATTGAAGAGAGCACCACCTGTGCATCTAACTGCTTCACCCTCTGTCCCAGAGCCATGAAGTCACTTTTGATACACTCAGAAGGATACCTGACAGTATCATTTGTTCCGACATGGATTAGCAACATTGGGTAATAGTCAGTGGGCTTGATGAGTCTCGGCAAACTCTCCGTAACATCTTGGATTTTGCCACCAGGCAGACAGCATACCTCTCTGGATATCAAGTCTGGTCAGCAGATGGATGCCTCAGTACCCCTCAGAAGAGAGTCACCAACCACCACTACCCTTCGCTTCCTTGTGGTCACTGATTCTGCAACTTTGGGGTACTTGAGCTCTGGTTCTTCCATTTTCAGGGATACTTTCACCTCCTCCACTTCCAGGGCTGCATAATGGTTCTCCAATTCAAGGGCTGGAGAAGTTGGATGGGTGATTCTGCAGGCTCTGGTGTCTTGTGTCCAACCTTCGTCATTCTGTTGGCACCCATCTTCTCCTCTGCTAGAGAGCTTGTATGTTTCAAGAAGCATCTCATCAATGTACTTCTCACTGTCTTGAATGCTCCTCAGCCTCTCCACCTCCTCTCTGAGTTCCTCCACTTGTTTCCTCAGAGCTTCAGCATGCAGGCACCCTGCACATGGAACCGGTCCTTCAACTGGCATTGGGACGTCTGTCTGGATAGAGGCAGAAGCTGTAACAGGGGCAACAGCTTTAGCGATACGATTTTTCCCAGCCATTGTTCTGTTCGTGGAGCTTTGGTATCTGTTAAAGCAAAAGAGAGAGATCTACCAAAGTACCTGCCGGTTTCCCAGCTGTCCTTTCAGAGAAAAGGCAGTTAAATCACTTTAATTATATTGAAATGTGCTGTTCCAAGTCCCTGTGTCAGTCATGGTGTCAGTCTGATATAGCTGACACCATTTTGAAAACCAGACGCAGCAGTGTAGGAATTAGGAGTGAAAGACAGATTGGTCCTTCTTGAAGACATGGATTCAGTATGGCAGGGCAGGTGGCAGGTTAGGGAAGCTCAGAGAGAGGGTCAGCCCTAGGTCCAGGTTACCCTTTTAAAAGGTTTGTGGTAGAGTGAGAGACCTGATCCGTTTTTTTTGTTAGTTTTTCATTTCATTTCTTATTTTGTATGTTTATTTTTTGTTTCATTTCAAATAAATTAAGCAAACTATAAAAAAAAATCATATAACATCAAAAATAAATGAAATGAAACGTTGCGGTGCACACTTCATAAGGACTGATCCATTATTCTCCCCTCCTGTAACTAGTTGCTGGAAGAGCTCTCCCTGCAGAGAATCCAGGATAAGAACAGAAGAATTGTCATACTGTGTCAAGCCAAAATTTCATCAAGCCGTGTGTCCAATCCAACTCACAAGTACCTAGCATAATCCCAAAAGTAGCCAGATTTCACATATTTAATCCCAGTGATCAGCAGTAACTTTCCTCAAGTCTACCTTCATAATGGTTTATGGGCTTTTCCTCCAGAAATTTGTCCAAGCTTGTTTAAACCCAACTATGTTAACTTCTTTTACCATATCCTCTGGCAATGAGTTCCTAGAGATGAATTACCTGTTGAATAAGACATACTTTCTCCTATTTGTTCTAAATGTACTTTGTAACTTCATTGCATGTCCCCTAGTTTTTGTACTTTTTGAAAGAATATACAGGGTGGCCCAAAAAAAGTGAGAACATCTCGTAAATTAAAAGCTTAAATAGTTTACTTATTTACCTTTTTTAGCTATATAACGTCTTTATTTCAACAATTTCCAGTCGCCATCTTTTTTTTAAAATTTGTCAATCATTTACATCTGTCTTTTGAATTTTTAAATAACTTATATGCTACAAGATGTTCTCACTTTTTCTGGGCCACCCTGTACAATCGATTCATATTTACCCATTCCACTCCACTATCATATCTCCCCTCAGCCACCCCTTCTCCAAGCTAAAGAACCCGCAAGCCTTTCCTCAATGAAAAACCATTTGACCTCCTTTATTATTTTGGTCACCCTTCTTTGTGCCTTTTCTAATTCCATTATCTTTTTTGAGATATAGGGGGATGTTTACTAAAAGCCGCACAATTGCGTGCCGCACAATAGCGCACGGAAACGCGGCACTCAAACGCTCAGAAACGCTCTTAAACGCCCCGCAAAAGTGCGCGTGGGCCCCGCACAATTGCGCGGCGCACCAACGCACCCCGCACAAGTACCCGGCCCGCAAATGTCCGATGAGGCGTGGAAAGGCATTCTGAGGGCGGAGGAAGGCTCCCGAGGGGCGGAGAGACGGGGTCAATGGGCGGGGAAGGGGAGGGGAGAGGCTCCCCGCACATGATCGGGGCCGAATTCACAGGTTAAAAATAGCGCGAGTGAAACACTCACGGTAGAGGGCATTTAAAGGGAAGAGAAACCATTTCGCGTCAGCAATGTACAGGGAAACCGGGGAAACCTGCAAAACGTGAGCAGTGTGATACATGTGCACAGAACAAAAGTGCAAATAAAGATAGAAAAAGACCCAAACAAAAATATTAAAAATAGGAAGGCAGCTGGGGAACCCCGATAATAATGGGCAAACATAAGAAACACACCCAGGAAAGCTCAAAAAAAATGAAATGAAGGTTGGAAGGGGCTACGGAGGGGAGACCCTTCCGAAAACCATTTCCTTTTTTCTGAGCCTTCCTGGGAGTGTTTGCTATGGTTGCCCATTAATATCACTGTTGCCCAGCTTGGTTATATTTATCCCCAGTTGTTCGTGGTCGGTTGAGGGGTGTATTTGCACTTATGTCACCAGACATGGTGACGGAGCCCACAGTACAAATGTGCAGAGCAGGGTTTTTGACTCTGTTGGTCAGGTTTCCCACCCCCAGGGACTGCACTATCACTGTGGCCACAATGTGGTGCAGCAGACAGAGGCAGTACCTCTAGGACCAGAGGGTCACAGGTTCAAATCCAAGCTGGGGCTCCTGCCAACCCAGTCCCCATATTTTACCCACCACCAAACAGAGATAGTACAGACACTCCTTTATTGCAGAGAACATAAGCATGGTTCACACACCCATTTTGTACCCAACACCGCACACACACCATAACAATGGGCATTACCGACAGCCGAGTCCCCCAAATGCAGTCCTGGAGTGCCACAACGCAATCAGGTCATATGCTTTTCCAAGATACGGACATGCCAGCATGTTGGCGGTAGGGTACAGGTGGTGGAGGGGGCAGTGGCTGCTAGCCACAGAAGACAGTGGCCGAGTCATGTGCAGGCTGGCACATCCACTGCAACATAGGCCCTGTCGGATGTACAGTCATGGACTTCCCAGGGAATTCAGCCCATCTGTGGCAACACAGTGGTGCAGTGCACACAGACAGTGTGTGCAGGAACAAAAAGTCACAGGTTCAAAGCCCAGCTGGGGCTACTACCAATCCTGTCCACATATTTTCCCACAACTAAACCATGTTAGTAAGGGCAATCCTTTATTGCTGGGGACATACGCATTGGTCATACGCCTATCTTTTACACCACCAAGCACAGACACCATGACCAGGGGCATTACCTAGAGCAGAGTCTCACAAATGCAGTCCTGGAGGACCACACACCATTCAGGTTCCATGCTGCCACACATACAAATAACTGTGCTGTATATCTATGCACCACCCCCATGGCATGTAGATGTAGCTCATGCATATTCATGAGGGACAGCAGGAAACCCCAACCAGTGTATTGCAAACCTGGACTGGATTTGGGAACCTCTGCCGTACAGCAGCAGCCAACAGGGGCAGACACACCCACACCCACAGGCCCCATTGGCCAATGCCTCCTGGAGAGGCAGGACATTGGGCCCTGCGTGCAGCACCCAATACCAGCACTTGCATACCTTAGCAATGTCACCCTACACCTGGGTATATGGTACACAGCTCTCAAACGTTTGCTATGAGTACTGGCAGATAGATATCCCTACGTTACGCACAGTCTGCTCTTTGAGCTCCATCATAACAATCTATCTGATGTCTGCGGTGTGTGCGTCAGGTCTGGCCCCTGACAGTGTTTACCACCCTGGGGAGTGACCCCCAACCGTACTGCATACCATACCCATGCCTGTACTGTGCCCAGGACTGGTGTGGTGGGCAAGGATTCTGAACCCCTCTATAGTAGCACAATGCTGGCATACGTGTGGGAGTGTGTGTCTGTCTATACAGTGTGTGTTGGCTGCAAACACTGTCCACAGCCCACACTGCCAGCACTGTTGCCATTTTTGGCCTGATGATGTGCATCATGAGCAGCAAGGTACCATGGGTATAGCTCAGACAGGGTGGGCTGGCCAGGATGCATCTGCACAGGGCATAGGGCACTGGCAGGGACATTGTAGTGGCCGTCCACCACCTCCACAGACAGGGTGACCTCTGTATGTGCTGCTGGGCTGTCACTCCCACCCTGACTGTGCAGTGACGGCAGCATGGCTAGGCACCCCCATAGTGCTTCATAGCATTTCCCTCATGTGATATATATGGGTCACCTGTTGGGGCCTAGTCACTGATGTATCTGCTTGTGTGTGTTGCCATCCCAGTTGTGGGTGCATGCATTTCCAGCGGGACTAACCAGCAGACTGTTCACAGCTGGTATGTGCCCTGCTGGAGTGCCGTGCAGTGGCTGATGGCTTGATGCAGGGGAATATCAGATGGTGGTGGGGTGCATCTTAGCATATCCAGCCCTACTGTCTGTCTGATATTGTGGTCTGGGTGTGTGTGGGGCTGCTTGGACTGCCCTGTAGGGTGTCTGTTCCCCAACAGGACTGGGGTTGATGGTCCACTCTACTGCCAACATTGCAGGGGGGGGGGGAGAGATCTGTTGATGGGAGACCCTGTTTGCCACCCTCGGGGGGGGGGGGGAGGGAGGGGTGTGGGTGTGTGTGTGTGTGTGTGTGTGTGTGTGTGGTGGTTGGTGGTACATGGCCCACCTAGGGGTCTGTGGGTGTTCCCCTGACTGAGACAAACAGAGATATCCAAGGTGTTCCTGCAGAAACTACCTATCTGACAGATTATGACTGTTTTGGAGGGTGCTGTGGACCTGGTCCAGGGCGCCTCATCGCACACTCAGGGTGAGCACAGTTCCCGCACAATGTGACTGTGTGTAGCTACTCTGTGCCAGTTAAACACCCGGTCAGTACCTCCAACCTGGCCAAGGTGCTGTGTGGGTGCACACGGACACGTCCCCCTACCAGGCCGGGGAGCTGTTGGGGTGCATTCCCCATCTTGTGTTCATCTGTGGACAGCTGATTTGCATGTGCAGTGCATCATGGGTATGGGTGGCCTAACCCTATCCTGGTTACCACAGCAGACTGTCTGTGTGGTGACATGCGGGCTCTCTGCAGCCAGCCAGGGGCTTGCTGGCAGCTATATAGCTGTAGCCCAATGGTTACTTCACTGCCTGTGGAGCCAGAGGTAATGGGTTCAAGCCCACAGTGGGGTTATTTGATAGGGATGTCCAAAGCTTTTTTTAGATTTAATGTACATATGTTGCTGCCATCAAACACACCCTCAGTGTACTGTACCCATAAGGTGCCTCTGAGGGTGCTTTATAGGGCGCCCTATAGGGCACCTTATGGTTGCTGTCCATATAAGGTGCACTATACATTATCCTGTGATGCAACATATATGGTGCCCTATAGGGGACATTCTAGGGTGCCTTGGCGGACAGTGAACTTTAACATGTGCCTTATGGGCCGCCTTATGTTAACACGCTTTGTGAGTGCGTTTGCTAGTAGTGATAACTGAAATAAAAATAAATTGCCCCCTACAGCACTCATCCCCATAATATGCACTGCCTCAGTGAGCCTTCTTCATTGGGCACTGTGGGGGATTGAACCCCTGATCCCTGCACCATTGGTCAGTGTCTTAATCATTGTGCTGTGGCTCTGGTCTTGTACTTGGGCATCAGCGCACTGCCTTATGCCGCCCAAACTTAACAGTGCACCGCCTTATGCCGCCCAAGATTAACAGTGCACCTCCTTATGCCGCCCAAAATTAATATGCCTCCTAAAGCACCTTTACCCATTAAAATTAATGCCTCAGCCAGCCCTTTTTGTTGCACACAATGGGGAATTGAACCCATGGCAGCTGCACCAACTATCAGTGTCTTAACCATTGTACTATGACTCTGTTCCTTTGTGTGTGCATATCAGGGCGCCACTTAGCCTTCCCACACACTATTTTGCACGGCGCACATTAGCGCGCCGCGCAAATGTGCGATCGCTTACTCCCGCTTTTTTCTTTTTTCTGCCTGACCCGCCCACTCCTTATATGGCACAGGCACACTACCGCGGCCCCGCACGTTAGGAATGTTTAGTAAACATGCCCCATAGTGACCAGCACTGCACACAATACTCAAGAGCAATACAAACGTATTATGATCGTCTTTGTTTTATTCTCAATGCCTTTCCTAATAATTCCTAATATTCTGTTTGTTTTTTTTGGCTGCCACTGCACATGGGGTAGAAGATTCAACATATTGTTCACAGTGATATCGAGATGGAACCTAGCATCATGCAGCTATAATTTGGGTTGTTCTTCCCTATTGCACTTCCCATTAAATTCCATCTGTCATTAGTATTGCCTAATCTTCAAGTCTCGCAAGATCTTCCTGCAATTTCTCACAATCTGCATAAAGGTTAACAACTGAATAATTTGGTGTCATTACAAACTTAATATAGTAGCATATTGGATTATGACAGATGAAGACCGACATGATCCACTGCCTGAAAGAGTTGCTAGAGCGGAACCTGCAGTATAGTGCCGGTTACTCTCCCCATGCCTTCGGTTTTCAATCATCTTCAAACACGTTGTACTTGATTAAGTCCCCAGCCCACTGTGATACCAGCTAGGCTGTCATTTTTGATGAAACGTTTTATGTCTTTAGCCAGATACGGCCTCCAAAACTGAACACAGCACTCCAAATAAGGCCTTATTAGTGTCCCGTACAGTGGCATTATCACTTCCTCTTTCCTGCAGCTTTTGTCCCTTCTATGCAGTTTAGAATCCTTCTAGCCTTGGCCAGCACCATGTCACATTGTTTTAGAAACATAGAAACATGATGGCAGAAGAAGACCACATGGCCTGTCTAGTTTGCCCTTCCATATCAACTACAATAGTACCCGTTTTACCTTTAGAGATCCTCTGTGTTGGTCCCATTCTTTTTTTAATTCAGATACTCTCTTCATCTCTATCACTTCCACTGGGAGACTATTCCATGCATCTACCACTCTTTCCATAAAGAAATATTTCTGCATATTACTCCTGAGTCTATCCCTTTTCACCCTCATCCTATCTCCCCTCGTAGCAGAGCTTGCTTTCAATCGAAAGAGGCTCTCCTCCTGTGAATTTATGCCATGGAGGTATTAAAATGTCTCAATTATATCACCTCTATTCCGCCTTTCCTCTAAAGTATACATATTAAGATCCTTAAGTTTGTCCTTGAGGTCCTCAAACACTTGAATTCCTCAAGCCCGACCCTCCTTATCACCTCCTTTTCATCATCCTATCTTCTTCCACCATCTTGTCATCTATCCTATCATCAGCTCTTGAACATCACCATTTTCTCCCTCTCATTTGGCCATCTCCTCTCTCTCTGAAACAACCTCACCCTAGTTACTACTGTGCTGTCTCCGCTCTGCCCTACACTCTTAAGCTCCTTTTCCTTCTGTCGTATGAAGATATCAATCCTAATCATGGCCCCTCTAATTTTTTGTCACATTCCCAGGATAGATCCACATGCAACTCCTCAAATCTTATTCATATCCCTCTCTTTACCCCCTCTACTCTCTCTTTCACTTGCGCCTTGTGGAATGCACACTCCATTTCAAATACGTTTGCCTTTATTCATGGTCTCTTTATCTCTAATGGTCTCCATTTTCTTGCTCTAACTGAGACCTGGCTCCTCTCAGAAGACTTAACATCAGTTGTCGCCCTCTATCAAGGCAGCTACCAGTTCTCCCTCATGCCTCATCCCACTGGCCATGGTGGTTCTATTGGGTTTCTACACTCTCATTCCTAACAATTTCAACCTCTCCTTCTGCCTCAGTCCCACTCCTTTCCCTCCTTTGAAGTCCACTCATTCATGTTGATATCCCCCCTGACCTTTATGCATTAAAGCTCCTTTCCCTTATCTCCTCATTCAAGCTCCAGCTTTGCTCTACTCCCCCTCTCTCCATCATGGCCACTGCCTTGACCTTGTCTTCTTCTCTAATTGCTTACCCTCAAACTTCTGTACCTCAGTTATTCCCTTTAACTGGCCATCACCTGCTAAGCTTCACTCTTCATCATCCCCTGCCTCAATCTCTCCCAATCTCCCCCAATCTCATTAGAAATCTTCATGCTATTGACCCATCAGCTCTTTCCACTACTGTCTCATCATCTCTTTCCTTTACTATGTCATCAGTTTGTTGATAAGGCAGTAGCTTCCTATAACACTGCTCTCTCCTCTGCTCTGGATGCTCTTGCTCATAAGAACATAAGATAAGAACATAAGATCATAAGATATGCCATACTGGGTCAGACAAAGGTCCATCAAGCCCAGTATCCTGTTTCCAACAGTGGCCAATCTAGGTCATGTGTACCTAGCAGTTTCCCCAAAAGACACAAGTTCCGCAATGCTTGTACTGGGTCAAGCATTGATATCCTGGGTCCCTTTTTAATAATGGTTTATGGACCTTTCCTCCAGGAACTTGTTCAAACCTTTTTTAAACCCAGGTACACTAATAGCCTTTACTACAACCTCCGGTAACAAATTCCAGAGTTTGATTACACGTTGAGTGAAGAAATATTTTCTTTTATTAGTTTTAAATAGTTTACCCTGTAGCTTCATTGCATGTCCCCTAGTCTTTCTTTATTCTGATAACGTAAACAATCGATCTACGTTTACCCGTCCACTCCGTTCATTAATTTAGACTTCTATCATATCTCCCCTCAGCCGTCTCTTTTCCAGGTTAAAGAACCCTAACCTTTTTAGCCTTTCTTCATAGGAGTATCCTTCCATCCCCTTTACCATTTTGGTGGCTCTTCTCTGAACCTTTTCTAATAACGCTATATCCTTTTTAAGATACGGCGGCCAAAATTGCACACAATATTCAAGGTGCAGTCTCACCATGGAACGATAGAGAGGCATTATAATATATTTTGTTTTATTTTCCATTCCTTTCCTTATGATACCTAGCATTCTATTTGCTCTCTTGGCTGCCGCTGCACACTGGGCCAAGGGTTTTAACATGCTATCCACAATGACACCTAAATCTTTTTCCTGGGTGGTGCTTCCTAATGTGGAACCTTGCATCGTGTAACCCTAGTTTGGGTTGTTCTTCCCTAGGTGCATAACTTTGCACTTGTCCACATTAAATTTCATCCGCCATTTTGATGCTCAGTCTTCCAATTTATCAAGATCCTCTTGCAATTTTCCACAATCTTCTTGGGTTTTAACAACTTTAAATAGTTTTGTGTCATCTGCAAATTTGATAACCTCACTCGTTATTCCACTTTCCAGGTCATTTATAAATATGTCAAAAAGCAGCGGACCCAGCACAGATCCCTGGGGTACACCACTATTCACTTTTCTCCATTGGGAAAATTGACCATTTAGCCCAACTCTCTGCTTTCTATCTTTTAACCAGTTCTTGATCTACAGTAGTACACTGCCTGCTATCCCATGACTCTTTAGTTTTGCCAAAAGTCTCTGATGAGGGACCTTGTCAAAGGCTTTCTGAAAGTCCAGATACACTATATCAACCGACTCACCTTTGTCCACCTGTTTATTCACACTTTCAAAAAAACATAATAGATTAGTAAGACAAGATCTTCCTTGTCTAAAGCCATGTTGGCTGACTCCCATTAGGCCATGACTATCTACATGCTGAGTAATTTTATTCTTTATGATGGTTTCTACCATTTTTCAAGGTACTGACGTGAGGCTCACAGGTCTGTAGTTTCCCGGATCACCCCTCGAACCCTTTTTAAAAATTGGCGTTACATTGGCGATCCTCCAATCTTCAGGTATTACAGATGATTTTAATGAAAATTCACAGATTACTAATAGCAGGTAGGCAATCTCATATTTCAGTTCTTTCAACACCCTTGGATGTATACCATCCGGCCCAGGTGATTTGCTACTCTTCAGTTTGTCTAATAGTTGTAATATATCTTCCCGATGTATCGATATTTCCTTCAATTCTTCCGCACCTTTAAATACCACTTCAGTCATGGGAAAACATCCCTACATCTTCCTCAGTAAAGACGGAAGCAAAGAAATTATTCAGTCTCTCCGCTATCGCCTTGTCGCCTCTTAGTGCCCCTTTAACTCCTCTATCATCTAATGGACCAAGAGACTCTCTCGCAGGTTTTTTGCTACGAATGTACTTGAAAAAATCTTTATTTCGCGTTTTTGCTCCCGCAGCAAGCTTCTTCTCAAATTCTCCCTTTGCCTGCTTTATCAATGCCTTGCATTTGACTTGCCAGTGCTTGTGCTGTTTCCAGGTTTCGTCGTTTGGCTCTTTTTTTTCCATTTCCTGAAAGATGCTTTTTTGGCAACAACAGCCTCTCTGACCTCACCTTTAAACCATGCTGGCAGTTTTTTGGACTTCCTTCCACTTTTCTTAAAGCGTGGAATACAGCTGGTCTGGGCTTCCAAGATAGTATTTTTCAACAACACCCAAGCTTGATGTAAGTCATTAACCTTTGCAACTGCTCCTTTTAGTTTATTCTTAACTATTTTCCTCATTTTATCATAGTCTCCCTTTCGAAAGTTAAAAGTTAGTACTGTGGATTTCCTTACTATCCCTCCTCCACTAATTAAATCAAAGGCGATCATGCTATGATCACTATTGCCAAGTGGCCCCAACACCCTTATCTCTTGCACTAGATCTGGTGTTCCACTAAGGACTAGGTCTAATATGGCTTCTCCTCTGGTCGGTTCATGAACCAGCTGCTCCAAGAAGCAGTCATTTATGTCATCTAGGAACTTTATCTCCCTAGCATGTCCTGACGTGACACTGACCCAGTCGATACCGGGGTAATTGAAATCACCCATTATTATTACTGCACTATAACTTTTGTTAGCTTCCTTGATTTCTTTGAGCATTTCATCATCCATTTGTTCATTCTGTCCAGGCGGTCGATAGTACACCCCCACTGCCATCGCCTTCCCCTTTTTACATGGAATTTCAATCCATAGAGATTCTACAGCAAATTTTGTTTCCTGCAAAACTTTAATCCTTTCTGACTCAATGCCCTCTCTAACATAGAACGCAACCCCTCCACCAATTTGATCAGCTCTATCATTACGATATAGTTTGCACCCAGGTATCACAGTGTCCCACTGGTTGTCCTCCTTCCACCATGTCTGATATTCCAATCATATCTAACCTCTCATTTAGCGCTATATATTCTAACTCTCCCATCTTATTTTGTAGACTTCTAGCATTTGCATACAAGCATTTTAGAGACTGTATTTTATTCATATTAGTTTGGCTATTGGTAGTCATGGGTAATTTGGGATCTTTAAGCTCTGTCTGCTCCATACTTGAGGGCATTTGGGCTACTTTACTCTTTTTTGGAACCTCTCTGCTTTTAGTAGTATCCTTCAAGGATACATTCTTCTGAACCATCCGCTCTTGGGCGACTGTCGGCTTTCCCCTATTATCTAATTTAAAAGCTGCTCTATCTCCTTTTTAAAGGTTAATGCCAGCAGCTTGGTTACATCCCAGTTAAGGTGAAGCCCATCCCTTCGGAAGAGCCTCTCCTTTCCCCAGAATGTTCCCCAGTTCCTAACAAATCCAAAACCCTCATCCTTGTACCATTGTCTCATCCACGCATTGAGACTCCGGAGCTCTGCCTCCCTTTTGGATCCTGCACGTGGAACGGGAAGCATTTCGTAGAACGCTATCCTGGAAGTTCTGGATTTCAACTTCCTACCTAAAAGCCTAAATTTAGCCTCCAGAACCTCCCTACCACATTTTCCTATGTCATTGGTACTGACATGTACCAAGACAGCAGACTCCTCCCCAGCACTATCTAAGACCTTATCTAGGTGGCACGTGAGGTCCACTACCTTCACACCAGGCAGGCATGTTACCAGGTGATCCTCACGTCCACCAGCCACCCAGCTATCTACATGCCTAATGATCGAATCACCAACTATAACGGCTGTCCTAACCCTTCCTTCATGGGCACATGGCCCTGGAGAAACTTTCTCGGTGCGAGAGGGTTTTACATCACCTGGAGGACAGGTCCTAGTTACAGGATCACTTCCTGCCACACCAGGGTGATGCTTTCCTGTCACGTGACCTCTCTCCTCCATGGCAACAGGGATGCTGCCAGACTGGAGGTGGGATTTCAGGACTATATCCCTGTAGGTCTCGTCTATGTACCTCTCTGTCTTTCTTATGTTTTCCAAGTCTGCTATTCTAGCCTCTAGAGAACGGACTTGTTCCCTGAGAGCAAAGAGCTCCTTGCACCTAGTGCACACGTAAGACCTCTCACCAACTGGGAGAAAATCATACATGTGACACTCAATGCAAAAGACTGGAAAGCCCCCATCTCGCTGCTGGACTGCTGTCTGCATCTTAGTTTTAAGTTTTTGTTTAGATCTTTAAGTTCTTTATTTCCTAAGGGTTGCTATGGATATTTATACTAATAAAACTGTACCTAATGCGTTTAATATACCTTGTTCACCTGAAGCTTAATTAATCTCAGGTCCTTAGTGTATGACTGATTTGAGGAACAAGCTGCACCTGAGAGCACCCCCTGTCTTTTAAGATGTGTAAGTACCTATAAAGCTACGATTATCCCAGGGTTGGGTGGGTGTGGGGAGGGAGGGAGTGAAATAACACTTATTAAAAGAGGGCTGCTGCACAGTACCCTGTCCTGGGCTGCTGTGGTAAGCTATATTCTTATTTGATTTAAATTATAGCTCTTTGCTGCTGCTAGGCTCTAACTTATTATGAAATTTAAACTACAAGCTCTCTGCTGGGTTCTAAATTTAACCAGAAAGCTCTCTTCTGTGTTTAAAATTTAAACTAAAAGTACTTTGATGATGCTAGGCCCTGAGTGACTATTAAATTTAAACTACAAGCTCTCTGCTGGGTTCCAAATTAAACCAGAAAGCTCTCTTCTGTGTTTTAAATTTAAACTAAAAGTACTTTGCTGATACTAGGCCCTGAGTGACTATTACATTTAAACTACAAGCTCTCTGCTGGGTATGATATGTAACCAGAAAGTTCTCTTCTGTGTTTTAAATTTAAACTTAAACTGCTGCTACTAGGCCCTGACTGATTTAACAAAAAATAGTGGGTTCACAGATTAATTAGCTTTAATACAAAGAATACCTTACAGAAAATTCCCAGAAGTATATACTCACAATTGCAGATCTCTCTCCAGAAGTAACAGTCCCCTTTTGTAGTCCTGCAAGACTGAGGATCACAGAGCTCTGGTTGAGCTATTTGTGCCTTTGCTGCTGAGGTAAGCTGTGACCAAATTCCTGGATGATTAACAGTCCTTGCTTTGATAGAAGGAGTCTTTCAAAATCGCCTTTTGTCCTGCCACCTGGTGTTAACACCTATTGAAAAAATTTCACAGGTCTCTTTCCCCCTAGGTAGAAGGCCTCTTGGTAAAGGTCTCTAGAAGACTTTATTTGCTCTTCAAAGAGTACTGACCCTGTTTTGCCTTTTGTGCTAATCTATATTCTTATTTAAATTATAGCTCTTTGCTGCTGCTAGGCTCTAACTTATTATGAAATTTAAACTACAAGCTCTCTGCTGGGTTCTAAATTTAACCAGAAAGCTCTCTTCTGTGTTTTAAATTTAAACTAAGGGGTATGTTTACTAAACTGTCTTAACGTGCACTCAGCGAAGTTATCGCGCGATAAGGTACCTTATCGCGCGATGATGGCACTTTTTAAGGCACACAGGTACCATATCACGCGATAACGCGCACTGCGGTGCAAACGAGCACTGAAGGCGGGGAAAGGCTCCCAGAGGGCGGAGGAAGGCTCCCCAGGGGCGGAGGAAAGGGGTCAATGGGTGGAGAGTGGGAGGGGAGAGGCTCCCTGCACACCAATGCTGTGAAATCCGAGGCTCAAAACTAACGACAGTGAATCCCTGGCGTTAGAACTGATTTAAAGGGAAAAGAAACCATTTCCGTCAGCAATGTACAGCAAAACCAGGGAAACCGACAAAAAGTGATAAGTGTGACACATGTGCACGGAACAAAAGGGCAAATAAACATTGAAAATGAACAGAAGTAAATGTAAAAAAACATAACCAAGCTGGGCAATAGTGATAGTAATGGGAAACATCAAAAAACACTCCCAAGAAAGCCCCCAAAAAAGATATGAATTTCGGAAGGGCCTACGCTCCATCCCCATAGAAGGTGAATGATCCCACAGTGAAATAGCACTGATCAGGGTTTCCCTCTCCATTGGACAGGTTTCCTATGGCATGCACATGTTCCACAACAGCAGGGCGGGCATGTCAAAATGGGCAACTGGACAGATGCTGGGAAAGGGGATACAGAGGGCTTCAGGCGGCACATGCTGTGGTGCAGCTGGAGCACAGTGCGGACTAGACAGATGCCTAGGTGGCACTTAGGAATGCTGAAACTGTACAGCAGCCAGACAGCAACTGATGAGGGCCCAACATGGGCACGAGAGTGTTTATCACAGTGTCACAGGGGATAGTACCCAGCAGGTACCTCCAAGGGCACAGAACATTGGCAGGCGGTGTTGGGGGGAAGCATGGACATCTATGCAGGCACCCCTACCCCAGAATACGCACCATAGGCAGCCGACAACCTGCACACTGGATGGCTTGAGACTGCACACCACCAGCACCACCAGCAGAAGGGCAAGTCAGCATGGTGGCAGAGGGGTACTGGTGGTGGAGGGGGGCAGTGTCAGCTGCCCAGAGCAGACCATGGCCTAGCCCTGTGTAGGTGGGTGCCATGCACTGCAACAGACAGGCCCTGCCGGACAAACAGTCATGGTATCACCAGGGAACACACTATCTCTGTGGCAACACGGTGGTGCAGTGCACACAACCAGTGTGTTAGAAGGCAGAAGGTCACAGGTTCAAATCCCACTTATGGTACATGCCAACCCAGTCCCCATATTTTACCCACTACTACAACGTGCTAATACAGACAGAACCTTTATTGCAGATGACGTAAACATGCCCAAAACACCTACATTTTACCCTAAAGAGCAAAAACACCATAAACAGGCGCATTACCTAGAGCAAAGTCTCCCAAATGCAGTCCTGGAGGGCCAAACACCATTCAGGTTCCATGCTGCCTCTAATAAAGCCTGTGCTGCATATCTATGCACCACCCCCATGGTATGCAGATGTATCTCATGCATATTCATGCGTGACAGCATGAAAACCCGAACAGTGTTTGGCACACCAGGACTGGAGTTGGGAACCTCTGCCGTAAAGCAGCAGCCAACAGGGGCAGACACACCCACACCCACAGGCTCCATTAGCCAATGCCTCCTGGAGAGGCAGGACATTGGGCCCTGCGTGCATCTCCCAACACTAGCACTTGCATACCTTAGCAATGCCACCCTACACCTGGGAATACGGTACACAGCTATCAAACGTTTGCTATGATTACTGACAGATAGCAATTCCTACGTTAAGCACAGTTTGCTGATTGAGCTCCATCATGGCAACCTTTCTGATGTCTGTGGAGTGTGCTTCAGGTCTGGTCTCTGACAGTGTTTACCACCCTGGGGAGTGACCCCCAACAGTATTGCGTACCATATCCATGCCTGCACTGTGCCCAAGACTGGTGTGGTGGCCAGGGCTGCTAAACACCTCTATAGTAGCACAATGCTGGCATAGGTGTGGGAGTGTGTGTCTATCCAGTGTGTGGTGGCTGCAAACACCCTCCACAGCCCACACTGCCAGCACTGTTGCCAGTATTGGCCTGCCAATGTGCATAATGAGGAGCAAGGTACCATGCGTATAGCCCGGATAGGGTGGCCTGGCCAGGATGCATCTGCACAGGGCATAGGGCACTGGTTGGGACATTGTAGTGCCCAGCCACCACCTGCACAGACAGGGTGACCACAGCATGTTCCGCTGGGAGATCACTCTCATCCTGACTGAGCAGTATTTCTCTCATGTGATATTTTTGGGTTCCCTTTTGGGGCCCAGTCACTGACTTATCTGCTTTGTGTGTATGCTGATATCCCAGTTCTGGGTGCACGCATTTCCACCAGGAACATGCACTATGGACTAGCTAGCAGACTGTCTGCAGCTGGTATGTGTCTTGATGGAACGCCTTGCAGGGTGCAGCGGCTGAAGGCTTGTTGCAGGAGAATATCAGATAGTGATGGGGTGCAGCTTAGCATATCCAGGCCTAATGTCTGTCTGCTATTGCGTTATGGATGTGTACAGAGCTGCATTTACTGCCCTTTAGGGTGTCTGTTCCCCAGCAGGACTGCGGTTAATGGTCCCCTCTACTGCCAGCTTTGCAGGGAGGTAGAATGTGGATCTGTTGGTGGGAGACCTGTTTACCCCCCTCAGCCCTGGAGGAGGAAGAGGAGGGTGGTGGTACATAATCCTCCTAGGGGTCCATAGGGGCTAAACCTGACTGAGACACACAGATATATCCAAGGTGTGTCTGCAGAAACTACCTATCTCATACATTAGCACTGCTGGGGACCTGCAGCATGGCCTATCTGTGCTGGGCGCCCCACCTCACCCTCAGGGTGAGTGCAGTACCTGAACAATGTGACGGTGTATAGCTACTCTGTGCCAGTAACACACATGGTCAGTTCCCCCTACCAGGCCAAGGTGCTGTGGGGGTACATATCCCATCTTGTGTTCATCTGTAGGCTGATTTGCATGTGCAGTGCATCATGGGTACGGGTGGGCTAACCCTATCCTGGTGACCACAGCAGACTGTTTGTGTGGTGACGTGCATTCCTTCTGCAGCCAGCCAGGGGCTTGCTAGCAGCTATAGAGCTGTAGCCCACTGGCTACTTCACTGCCTGTGGAGCCAGAGATCATGGGTTCAAACCCACAGTGGGGTTATTTGATAGGGCTGTCCAAAGCATTATCTATTTTTAATGTACATTAGTGCTGCCAGCAAAACCACCCTCAGCGTACTGTACCCACAAGGTGCCT
Organism: Ichthyophis bannanicus; assembly: GCA_033557465.1. NCBI lineage: Eukaryota > Metazoa > Chordata > Amphibia > Gymnophiona > Ichthyophiidae > Ichthyophis > Ichthyophis bannanicus. The sequence goes on along the minus strand of CM066049.1, from coordinate 18,843,648 downwards.
CAGAGGGCGCTTTATAGGGCGCCCTATAGGGCACCTTATGGTTACCGTCCATATAAGGTGCACTATACGGTATCCTATGGAGCGACTTATAGGGTGCCCTATAGGGGAAATTATAGGGTGCCGTGGTGGACTGTGCACTTTATAATGTGCCCTATGGAGTGCCTTATAGGGTGCCTTATGCGGCACCTTAGGTTACGGCACGTGAGGGTGTGTTTGCTGGCAGCAATTTAAAAAATACAAATAAAGTGCCACAGGAAACAACACTTACATGTCAAAGCTGATGACTCAGCAAGCCTTAAGTATTAGGCACACTGGGGATTGAACTCATGACCCCTGTTTCACCAGTCAGTGCCTTAACCATTGTGCTACACTGCTGTTCTTCCTTGCATGTCAGCGCACCTACTTAAGATTTCCATGTGTTTAAATGCACAGTGCTGCCATCAAAAACAGTGCTATGACCTTGCCGTGCCTCATAGGGCACCCTATATGGTGCCCTATAGGCCACACTTTAAGCAACATTGTAGGGTGCCTTTGCGGACAGTGCACTTTAAAATGTGCCCTCCGGGGTACCTTATGCAGCACCTTATGTTACAGCGCTTTGAGAGTGCGTTTGCTAGCAGCAGTAATTAAAATGCCTCATAATGCAATATTACACATAACAAGTAGTACCTCAGCCAGCCTTATTCATTGGGCACAGTGGGGGATTGAACCCATGACCCTTGCACCATCAGTCAGTGTCTTCACCATTGTACTGCAGCTCTATTCCTCTGTTTGCACATCAGCGCGCCTGCTTATGCTTCCTGCGCGTGTTGCTCGTGCGCTACTGTGCGCGGCGCACAATAGCGCGCAGCGCACATTAGCGCGCGATAATCCCAGTTTGCTAGGTTAAGATTGAAACGCCCACTCCTTATATGGTATCCTGCACACTAGCGCCGGGTGCACATTAGGACGGTTTAGTAAACATACCCCTAAAAGTACTTTGCTGATAGTAGGCCCTGAGTGACTATTAAATTTAAACTACAAGCTCTCTGCTGGGTTCCAAATTAAACCAGAAAGCTTTCTTCTGTGTTTTAAATTTAAACTAAAAATACTTTGCTGATGCTAGGCCCTGAGTGACTATTAAATTTAAACTACAAGCTCTCTGCTGGGTATGATATGTAACCAGAAAGTTCTCTTCTGTGTTTTAAATTTAAACTTAAACTGCTGCTACTAGGCCATGACTGATTTAACAAAAAATAGTGGGTTCACAGATTAATTAGCTTTAATATAAAGAATTCCTTATAGAAAATTCCCAGAAGTATATACTCACAATTGCAGATCTCTCTCCAGAAGTAACAGTCCCCTTTTGTAGTCTTGCAAGACCCATGCTCCACCCATGCCACGTCCTGTGAAACATACTGCACCTCAGCCCTGGCTGTCTTCGACTACCTGCTACCTATGTTCCTGTGCCCGCTCAGCTGAGCATACGTGGCTCAAATCCCACACCCTTGCAGACTTCTACACTTAAAATTCATGCTTGCCTCTTTCCAATCAGCCATAGCACTTGCCAAACAAGGCTATTTTGTCCACCTGACTAGCTCTCTTGCCTCTGACCATAGCCATCTCTTTACAACTCTGAACTTTCTCCTCTAGGTTCCTCCACCTCTGACCCCTCTTTTCCTCTCTGCCCAAACTTTGGCTGACTATAAATTTAAAATCCTCAAATTCAAGGACCTCTTAGTGTCATCCAAATTCTCGAGCTTACGCTGAAAGACCAGTCTATCCTGGGACAAAACACCTTGCAGGTCCCGTACCTGCTGAAATTTAACTTTGAGCCTAGATGAACTTCCATGCTCTTCTCCACATTCTCCAAATGCAATGGGAGTTGGTTCAAGAGCTGGAAAGCCCCAGCAAATACCTGATGCACTGATTGCAGAGCCATCCATATCCAGTCCAAAGTCACTTCCTGCAGACACAGTAATGGATGAAACATCAGCTGAGAATCTGCAACGAACTCCTGGGCAGCCATACTTCCTCTTGAAGATGCACCCACTTGGAGGCCTGATGTCAAGGCCCGTTCAGCCAGCGATATACCATCCACCGCTGCTGGAGTCCCAGAAGAGGCAGTGTCTCCACTCACTACCAACGCCACGATGCTGAACAAACTTGGCGCAGGGAGCTGGAGGGTCCTGCAGGGCTCAACAAAACATTGCTGTCCAAGCCGAGGCTCTCCCCAGCCCCAGCAGTCAGAACACCCATAGACTTCACCGTTGCATAGGTCTCCATAGTGCGTTGCACAGCCTGAAGTACAGTGGGAAAACTTTCCTTACCATTGCCTTCCGCTGCAGCATAAGGTAAGAGAAAAATCTAGGCCACAAACGAGAGTGGCCACCAAACACCTCCTATTCAGATTCCATCTTGGATCCTCTCTCACCTCCCCCCCCCCCCCCCCACCCTTCGTTTCTAAGCTACTTTAACATGTGGTTCACTTCCATTGCCTTGACTTTCTGTCCTCTCAAACCCTTCTGAATCCACTGCAATCTGGCTTTCATCCTTTACATTCTACTGAAACTGCTTTTATCAAATTCTCCAGTGACCTGTTCTTGGTAAAATCCAAGGGCCTTTACTCGATCCTCATCCTTCTTGAACTCTCTGTTGCTTTTCACACTGTTGATCACCACCTTCTACTTGATACTTTGTCCTTGCTTGGTTTCAAGGGCTCCGTGCTATCCTGGATCTCTTCTTATCTCTCCCATTGATTCTCCTCCACTGCTATCCTGCTCTCAGTTGGTGCACCCCAAGGGTCTGTCTTAGGCCCACTCATTTTGTCCCGCAAGGTTAAGTGATTCCAAGGAATCCGAGAAAATGATATCTGCAGGGGGAAATGATGCAAGTGTAGTGGAAGTGATGTGCCGCTGAGAGGTAGTGGCTTCTGGTTTTAAGGCAAATATATGCAAGCCATTAAAAAAACCCTAAAAATGTCAAAAAATGGTATTTGAAACAAAGATTAACAGAACGTTTTTGGCCATTGTCATGATGTGGGTATCAATAAAGATGAGAACTTGAAAAGAAACCCTGTTTCTTTTAGGAATCTAGATGTGCAGTTACCTCCAGGCACAGCTAGAGGGAGCAGGAATGATCATACAGGAGCTAATGAGCCTAAGAGGGCTAATGATTTGCACCTGGGAATGACCCCAGAACTCTTGAAGGAAAGATTCCTTTATAAGTCAGAGTTGAATGCCAGCAAGGAAGAGCAAGAGAAGGCAGAGGAGCAAGGAGAGAAGGACCGAGGAAGGAACAGAGACAGAGGAACGTCTTCACAAGGAGGAACAGCTCTGTTGAGAGGATCAGCTCCAAGAGAAGGAGTAAGTGAAAGAATCCTATGTGAGCAAGCCCAAAGGAACAGAGTTCACAAGGGTGAAGTTCAGAAGGGCCAGGCTAAGCGTGCTGCTGTTCAAGGGAAGTTTGTTAGAGCCAGCTCTGAAGTTAGAGTGTGTGTGCCACGCCCTGTTCTCACAGCGTTCCTGACTCAAGAGCAGAGAGACAGAAGCAAAGAACCAGAGAGAATGGTTTAGAGAAAAGCTTGCAATCTCTGAGAAATGCTAACCAAGTGTTAACAGGCAAGAAAGGAAAAGCACTTTGTGAAAAGGCTGAGTTCTTACCAAAGGAGAAAAGGGAAGCCATTTCAGGTTTTACCAGGCTGTCAGAAAGCAGAGCATTGCCTAAAGCTTACAGGCAGAGAACCTGTTACAGGAGGAAAGTTTCTGAAAGGGAAAACTCCGCGGATTCAAATGAGCCAGACTCCAGGTATGAAAGATTTACTAATGATATAAAATGCTTGAGTCCTAAAGGCCCTGTTGAAACACGTGCTCACTCTGTAAAGAAGGAGAAGCCAGATTGGTTTCATAAAATCCCTAAAGCACTTAGAACACAGTGGTACTGGAGACAAGATCCTAGAGACATTGCACACAGACCTGTGTCAGACAGGGACAGTGATTATTCCCCTGATGAAGAATCCATGGAGATAGAATGCATAAATACTGTTCCCATTTCTCAACCTGAACAGATGGAATGTGAGTTGTGCATAGCCTCGTGCCAGGAGTCTGTAGCCACCGTGTAACCTAGAAGAAGTATGTAGAATTCCTATGCTATTGGAAATGAGCTGAATTCATTTAATCAAGCTTTGCATTAATTGTGAAGTTTAACAATTAAGCATATGATTTGAATGCTGGTACCTTTTGAAACAAAGGACTTTCTGTTGATTCTAAATGTCTTATTTTGAACCCTTGCACTGACGGGGAATAAAAGCCTTAATTTCTCTACACTTGGTTTCATTAATGAGTGCTCTTAGGAAGCTGGAATAAGTAAGAACATCTTTACTACGTCAGATGAACCTTACATTCCCTTTGGCTACCTCAAATAATCTTTGCTGTGGAGCAGCCCCATATTTCTAATGGCATAGGCGGGGCGCCCCACGACACCATGCACATCCCTACTGCTGCACAGATGCCCCTGCCTTTTCCTACTTCTGATGCAGCTCATGCCCGTCCGTCATACTCCAGTGGAAATCCTCTGCTCTTTTTCTGCACTTATAAATCAGTAGCTTTAGGACATGGAGTCCACTTCCCTGTGTTCCCAGGCCCAGGGAGTCTCTTACTACCAGGTGCAACAAATGTGTAAAGCATCAGATATCATAAAAACTCTCCTCCTTCACTGATAAAACTATGTAAGTCCCACAGTCTGTTACAAAATGTATTTATTTATTTAATTGGCTATTTTGATAGACCACTTTATCACAGAATCAAAGCAGTTTCCACATTAAGGTAACTTTGAACTAATACATAGAACGTAGAAAATTAGAACTTTGTAAAATAATATCGAACAGCTACATTACTTTGTAATTAAGCATCAGATGATCACATGGTCTACTATGCTGGAAATGAAAGACAATGAAGAAATGGTGTTGCAATTATAATAAAGAAGAAACTTGCAAGAACTGTAATGAAATACAATGCAGTCAGTGAACGTTTAATCTCTATTCGTCTATGAGGAATGTCTATCAACACAACTATAATTCAAGTATATGCCCCAACAACAGCTGCAGAAGAGGATGAAATTGATGAGTTCTATGAAGAAGTACAAGCTGAAATTGACAGAACATGCAAAAAGGATATCCTGATAGTCATGGGTGACTGGAACGCAAAAGTTGGCAACAAAGAAAAAGGCAAAGTGGTTGGAAAATATGGACTTGGCAACAGAAATGAAGCTGGAGAAAGACTGAGAATTCTGCAAGACCAATGATCTATTCATCTCAAACACCTTCTTCCAGCAACCCAAGCTGCGACTGTACACATGGACTTCACCCAATGGATTATACAAAAATCAAATTGACTACATCTGTGGAATTCAATGATGGAAAAGCTCTATAACATCAACAAAGACAAAACCTGGAGTTGACTGGGGTACAGATCACCAACTACTAGTATGCAAATTCAAGCTAAAGTTGAAAAAGAGCAAGCCACTCATGAATGTAGCAGAATATACTACTGGAATTTAAAGACTGCCTGCAAAATCGATTTGCTGCTTTAGATATAAATGTCAGAGCCTAGAAGAGTTATGGAATGACATCAAGAAGGTTGTGTTGGAAGAAAGTGAGAAGTCACTACAAAAAGGTGAAAAAGCATAAACGGCCAAAATGGATGACGGAAGAAACTCTGAAAATTGCCCAGAAACGCAAAGAAGCTAAAGCCAGAGGAGAAAGAAAGACAGTCGCAGAACTCAACAGAGATTTCAAATGTGCAGTAAGACAGGACAAGGAAAAGTATTACAATGACACATGCAAGGAAATAGGAGCAGAAACTATTAAAGGAAGAACAAGATCGGCTTTCCTAAAGCTACGAGAGTTAAAGAAAAAATTCCAGCCTCGAACTGGAATGTTACAAGATGCTCAAGGTTCTATGTTGAATGATGCTGAGAAGATCAAGAAAAAGTGGAAAGAATATACAGTGTTTTCATACGTTAAAGATCAAGTGGACCAACAGCCGTTTCAACCTGTACTTTATGATCCAGAACCATTGGTGATGAAAGAAGAAGTCAAAGCAGCATTGAAAGCCTTTTCAAAGAACAAAGCTCCAGACATTGATGGCATTCCCATAGAAGTATTACAGCAATCTGATGCAGCTGTTAAAATACTTACAAGACTCTGCCAGGAAATTTGGAAGACAACATCATGGCCAACTGACTGGAAAAGATCTGTGTTTATACCAATATTAAAGAAAGGTGATCCAACTGACTGTGGAAATTATCGCACAATCACTCTGATCCCACATGCCAGCAAGATTCTACTGAAGATTATTCAACAAAGACTACAACCATACCTGGAACAAGAACTATCTGAAGTGTCAGGGTTCAGGAAAGGGCAAGGAACGAGAGGCATCATCACGGATGTGAGATGGATCCTTGAAAAGACTAAAGAATACCAAAAGGACATCTATTTGTGCTTTATCGACTACAGCAAGGCTTTCAACTGTGTAAACCATGAGAAACTCTGGGCCACATTAAGAAGCACGAGTATACCAGAACACCTGAACGTTCTCTTTCACAATCTGTACATTGATCAAGAAGCAACAGTTCAAACATAACAAGGAGAAACAGAATGCTTTAAAATCAGCAAAGGTGTGCAACAAGGCTGCATACGTTCCCCCTACCTGTTTAATTTATATGCAGAACAAATCATCAGAGAAGCAGGATTGTATGAAGACAATAGAGGTGTGAAGATTGGTGGAAGACTCATCAACGACCTTTGCTATGCTGCTGATACCACATTACTGGCTGAAAGTGAAGATGATCTGAAACATTTGCTTCTCACAATCAAGGAACATAGTCTTAAAATGGGCCTGCAGCTCAATGTAAAGAAGACAAAGATCATCACAACTGGCAAAATCAATAAGGTCATCATTGAAGGAGAAGAAATTGAAATTGTGGACAACTTTATCCTACTTTGATGAACTATCAATAAAGAAGCAACAAGCAATCAAGAAATCCGATGATGCATTGCTCTTGGCAGAATGGCTCTGAAAGACCTAAACAAGGTTCTCAAGAGCAGAGATGTCTCTCTCCATACAAAGATTTGACTCGTTCAAGCCATTGTATTTTCAATAATATCATATGGATGCAAAGGCTGAAAAAGATAGACAGGAAGACAACTAATGCCTTTGAATTATGGTGCTGGTGGCGAATACCATAGACTGCCCAAAGAACAAACCAGTCAGTACTAGAAGAGATCAAACCTAAGCTTTCTTTAGAAGCTCAAATGACAAGATTTTGACTTTCATACTTTGGACACATCATGCGGAGAGAGAGATCATTAGAGAAAAATACATCATGCTTATCAAGATAGAAGGTCAACGCAAAAGAAGAAGGCCAGCAATGAGATGGATTGATGCAATAACAGCAGCTACGGGTACCAGTCTGTCAACAATGAGCCACCTGACTGAAGACTGAACACAATTTAGGACAACTATCCAGAGGGCCGTCATGAGTCGACACCGACTCAACAGCATTTAATAATATCAACATCAACAATACATAGAAGCACAGAACTATTTACATCTATGTTACATTGAGCAATGGGTGATAGAGCTGGACACGGTAAGGGGTGGAGGGGAGGTGATATTTTGCTAGGCTAGGTGCATATGAGAGGAAAACGTGTTTCAGTAAAATAGCCAGGAACCATAATTAACTCTTCTTTAGGATAGTTGCCACCCCTCCATCTTCTCTGCTAAGATGATATGGGTCAAGGTATCCACTATAGCAAGAAACCCAACTTGGTGATCAAAACCAATAACCATCAAAAAGAGAGATCCACCAAACAGTAACAGCAGGAAACTGCCCCATCTTGAAAATCCAAAGAATTTTTTTTTCAGAAACACTGCCAAGGGTGAAAGGGAGCTGCTCCCCCTTATGTAGCAAATCCATTTTAATCACATAAATGCGGTACTTAGCTCATAAAATGAAGCACTGCTCACACAAAATCACCAAAGTGAATAAAGTAGGAATCCTCACGACGTGCCACGTTTCGAGCCCATAGACCTGGCCCTGCCTCAGGTTTTTGCAGAATTCCTGAAACTGAAATATCCAACATGGCAATTCTCTATCACCTGGCTGTGCAGTACAGCCCACCTGTGTCTTATTGCTGGTGCACCCCACACTGCTTTCAGCCTGCTCCTGTCTTGTTCAACTGCCTCCAATGCACTTTCAAGGAGAGGTAGGCATGCATAGTGTCCTGACTAATCCAGATGATATTTGTGAAATGCATGCAATTGTTTTTGGATTTGGCCAGCTGTAACTGTAGCCAGGCATGGCGCTGATTATACAAGCTATAGATCATCTGCCTACTAAAAGACTTCCTAGAGCAAATGTGGTAATAGGAGCCAAGAGATAAAGTAACTATTTAAATCCTCTGGGGCTGCTATTCAACAGCAGTGACCAAAGCCTTTTAAAGTGCCTGGTCACTGCTGCTTTAATTACCAAATATTCTTTGCTGGAGCCTTCCTGGGTAAAGCCATTGACCTTCCCTAACTTTATTCTGTTTAGCTTTCTAGTTAGCAGCTGAAAATTGCCCACCCCCAATCTGTCTATAGACAACCCTGTGTTAACTGGACTGCAGTCTGTGAAGGATATTCAGTGGTATGATCTAGATAGTACTACCAAATATAGGGATCACCATGAGCAGATCCTTATGAATACGACCCCCCCCCCCCCCTTTCAGGCATATTCTCAACCTCCTCCAGAGGCTGCTCATCTACCTTCAATGCTGCCTGCTTCTTGCTCTGGGATAGTGATGCTGAACATCACTCTATCTTCTCTATGGTGACTTGCTTACACATGCATCAGGGCTCCTTGACTGACAACTCACTGAGGGATCATCTATGGAAATTGACTTCCTCTTTTCTATAACTTTCTGGATGCTGCTGCCTGCAGTGCAGAATAGAGTCCCCAGCCTGGCATGGACACCCTCCTATGAATCCAGCTTTAACAGGTATTGTTTATGCAAATGATGAAGCATACCATTGTTCTAAGGTTGACCCATTAGCTTTCCTCTTACTGATGGCCATAACTTCTCTATTGGAATATTCTAACTTCCCCATTTTGCTGGTGTCTTTAAAGATACCTGAGTCTGAACCATGTCCTTCAGAATGATTACTGGCTTTTTTAAATGTTAGCACCAGCAGCCAGATTCCACTTTGTTTATGTTGGAGCCCAGTCTTTCAGAATAGGCTTTCCTTTCCGACATTGTTATCCAGTTCCTAAGAAACCTAATGCCCTCTTTGTACCATCATCTCATCAATGTATTGAGGCTTCAGAGCTCAGCATGCATCTGAAGTTCTTGCATGGATCAGGAAATGCTGGAAATGTGGAGTAAAGTGGAGGTGATGTTCTACATGGTGATGGTCTAAAGACTTCTGACTTAGATCGAGAGACTGGATAGAGATCTGACCAAAGACAAATAAAAGATGGCAAAGAATGGGGAGCTGATGTTAATTAAAAATTTATGTAAGAATTCAAAACTTAATCAGCTCCACTTCTTCACCTTCAAGATGATAGTTTAACTATACCTCTCCAACATAGAACAAAACGCTCTGCTCAACTGATGAAATATATATATATATCCTTTAGCAACAAGGTCTCAGACTAGTATAAAGCAACCGTCTAGATTTATAATATGTCTAGACTCCGAGCTTTAATTCGCATCAATGACCTCAAATGTTGCTTATTCGGCAGGTATATTAAATCCTTATCTTACTTAACTAAGGGGCATGTTTACTAAAGTCCGCAAATTTGCGCGCCGCAAAATAGCGCACGGCAACGCGCCACTGAAACGCGCATAAACGCGTTTAAACGCCCCGCACACGTGCGTGTCACCCCCGCACAGGTACGCGGCACACCAACGGGCCCCGTACAAGTGCGGGCCCGCAAATGTCCGATAGAGGCGTGGAACGGCTAAAGGAGGGCGGAGGAAGGCTCCGGAGGGGCGGAGGGACGGGGTCAATGGGTGTAGAGTGGGAGGGGAGAGGGTCCCCGCACAGTATCGGGCCCGAATTTGCATGTAAAAACTACCGCGAGTGAAACACTCTCGGTAGAAAGCATTTAAAGGGAAGAGAAACCATTTCCGTCAGCAATGTACAGGAAAACCGGGGAAACCAGCAAAACGTGAGCAGTGTGATACATGTGCACAGCACAAAAGTGCACATAAAAATAGGAAATGACCACAACAGAACTATTAAAAATAGTAATTCAGCTGGGAAACAGTGATAGTGATGGGAAAATACAGAAAACACACCCAACAAAGCTCCAGAAAAAAGAAATGAATTTTGGAAGGGTTTACGGAGCGGAGACTCTTCCAAACAACATTTCCTGTTGTGGAGCTGTCCTGGGAGTGTTTGCTATGGTTGCCCATTAATATCACTGTTGCCCAGCGTGGTGATATTGTTTCCCCAAGTTCCCGTGGTCATTTCCGTGGTTTATGTGCACGTTTGTCACCAGACAGGGTGCATATGCCCACAGCGTAGAGCAGGGTTTGTGACTCCATCCTGTCAGGCTCACTACCTCCAGGGGCTGCACCACTAAACACAGATAGCGCAGACACCCCTGTATTGCAGGGGACATAAGCATGGGGAAAACACCCATATTTTACCCAACAACGCACACACACCACAACAATGGGCATTACCCACAGCCAAGTACCCCAAATGCAGTCCCGTACTGCCACATTCCAATCAGGTCACCTGCTTTTTATGGGAGGAGCTCATGCCAGCATGTTGGCGGACGAGTACATGTGGTGCAGGGGGCAGTGGCTGCTAGCGACAGAAGACAGAGGCCTAGCCATGTGCAGGCTGCCACCGTCCACTGCAACAGACTGCAACAGCCGGATCCACAGTCATGGACATGCCAGGGAATCCACACAATCTGTGGCTACACAGTGGTGCAGTGCATGCAGACACTGCATGCAAGAGCAGAAGGTCACAGGTTCAAAGCCCAACTGGGGCAACTGCCAATCTTGCCCAGATATTTTTCCCCCAAGTAAACAGTGATAGTAAGGGCACACCTTTCCTGGCGAGGACATATGCAATGACAATACGTCTATCTTTTACCCCACTGAGCAAAGACACCATGAACAGGGCCAGTACCCAGAGCAGAATCACCCAAATGCAGTCCTGGTGGGGCACACACCAGTCAGGTTCCATGATGCCACTCATACAAATGCCTGTGCTGTATATCTATGCACCACACCCATGGTATGTAGATGTAGCTCATGCATATCCATGAGGGACAGCAGGAAAACCAGAACAGTGTGATGCAAACCTGGACTGGAGTTGGGAATCTGTGCCGTAAAGCAGCAGCCATCAAGGGCAGACACACCCACACCCACAGGCCTCATTGGCCAATGTCTCCTGGAGAGGCAGACCATTGGACCCTGCATGCATCTCCCAAAACTAGCACTTGCATAACTTACCAATGTCACCCTACACCTGAGGTATATGGTACACAGCTCTGAGACGTTTGCACATAAAACAGGCAGCTAGATATCCATACGTTACGCACATACTGCTAGTTGACCCCATCCGAACAATCTGTTAGGTGTTTGCGGTGCGTGCTCCAGGCCTGGCCTCTGACGGTGTTTACCACCCTGGGGAGTGACCCCCAGCTGTACTGCGTACCATATCCATGCCTTGCCGTGCTCAGGACCGGTTTGGTGGGCAAGGCTAATTACTTCCTCAATAGTAGCACCATGATGGCATAGGTGTGGAAGTGTGTGTCTGGCTATACAGTGGGTGTTGGCTGCAAGCCCCTTCCACAGCCCACACTGCCAGCACTGTTGCCAGTATTGGCCTGCCAATGTGCATAATGAGGTGCAAGGTACCATGGGTATAGCCAGGACAGGGTAGCCTGGCCAGGATGCATCTGCACCAGGCATAGGGCACTGGCAGGGACATTGTAGTGTCCGGCCACCACCTACACAGATAGGGTGGCCAAAGCATGTCCTTCTGGGAGATCACACTCACCCTGACTGTGCAGTGACCACAGCATGGCTAGGCACCCCCATAGTGCTATGCAGTATTTCTCTCATGTGATAGATAAGGGTTTCTATTTGGAGCCCAGTCACTGATTTATCTGCTTGCTGTGTATACTGGCAGACCAGTTCTGGGTGCATGTGTCTCCATTGGGAGCATGCACTATGGACTAACCAGCAGGCTGTTTGTAGCTGGTATGTGTCTTGCTGGAATTTATTTTATTTATTTATTTACATTCTCTTATATACTGTGCTATTCTGCATCAGTGCTGTTTACATTGAACAAACTGAAATTACATTGAACAGGGCATTATAACTTGGAGATAACTATTTTACAGAGAACATGGGCTATGGAGGGTTAAGTGGCTTGCCCAAGACCACAAGGAGCACCTGTGGGACTAGAAACCCCAGTCCTTCCGGCCCAAGGTTGCTGTCCTCTAGTGGGATTTGAACCCCTGACCTTCCGGCCTGAAGTACCTTGACCCAACCACTAGGCCACTCCTCCACTCCAATGGCTTGCAGGGTTCAGTGGCTGGTGGTGGGGTGCAGCTTACCTTATCCTGGTCCTATGTCTGTCTGCTATTGTGTTGTGACTGTGTGTGGGGTGGGGGTGGGGTTCATTCCTCAGCAGGACTGGGGTTGATGCTGCTCTCTACTGCCACCTTTGCAGGAAGGTACAGTGTGGATCTCTTGATGGGGGGCCATGTTTGCTGCTGGGGGTGCTGAGCCTGACTGGTATATCCATGGTGTTTGTACAGAAACTAGCTATCTTACACATTAACACTGCTTTGAAACTCCCGCTTGGCCTCCATCAGCCATGGAAGGTGTTGTGGACCTGGTCCTGGGCGCCTCATTGCACACTCAGGGTGAGCACAGAACCCACACGATGTAACGGTGTGTAGCTACTCTGTGCCAGTAAAACACCCGGTCAGTGCCCCCTACCAGGCCGAGGTGCTGTGTGGGTGCACCCGGTCACTCCCCCCAACAGGGCCGAGGTGCTGTGGGGGTGCATTACCCATCTTGTGTCCATCTGTGGACAGCTAATTTGCATGTACAGTGCATCATGGGTACGTGTGGCCTAACCCTATCCCGTTTACACCGGCAGACTGTCTGTGAGGTGACGTGCAGGCTATCTGCAGCCAGCCAGGGACTTGCTTACAGCTATGGAGTTGTAGCCCAATGGTTACATCACTCCCTGTGCAGCCAGAGATCATGGGTTCAAACTCACAGTGGGGTTCTGTGATAGGGGTGTCCACAGCATCTTTTTAATTTACTGTACATATGTTGCTGCCAGCAATAACACCCTGAGCGTACTGTACCCATAAGGTGCCTCTGAGGGCGCTTTATGGGGCGCCGTATACGGCACCTTATGGTTGCCATCCATATAGGGTGCACTATACATTATCCTGTGTCGCAACATACATGCTGCCCTATAGGGGACATTCTAGGGTGCCTTGGCAGACGGTGCACTGTCACATGTGCCTTATGGGCTGCCTTATGTTAACATGCTGTGAGCATGCGTTTTCTAGTTGTTATCACAAAATAAAATTAGTGGGCCTACTACAGCACTCCAGAACATAAAACATACTGCCTCTGCTAGTCTTTTTCAATGGGCATTGTGAGGGATTGAACCCCTGGTCCCTGCACCATTGGTCAGTGTCACAACCATTGTGCTGTGGCTCTCTTCCTGTGCTTAAGCAGCAGCGCGCAGCCTTGTAGCCATCGGCGCGCCGTCTTGTGGCGCACAAAATTAGCAGTGCGCCGTCTTCTGCTGCGTAACATTAACAGCGCGCTGCCTTATGCCGCCCAACATGGGCATGCCCCTTAAAATAATGCCTCAGCCAGCTGTCTTCAATGGGCACTGTGGGGAATTGAACCCATGATGCCTGCACGAGTGGTCAGTGTCTTAACCATTGTGCTATGGCTCCATTCCTGCTATTTGCACATCAGCGCGCCACTTATCCCTCCCACTATTGGGCTGCCCCCTCACACATTAGCGCGACGCCTTCTGCCCACAGGCTCACCGCCTTCTGTTGCCCCATTTTATCAGCACGCCGCCATCTGCCGCCCACAATGAACAGTGCGCCGCCTCATGCCGTATAAAAAAAGAGTGCGCCGCCTTCTGCTGCCCATAATCAATATACCTCCTACACCACTTTTGCCCATAAAAGTTGATGCCTCAGCTGGTCTTTTTCATTGAGCGCAATGGGGGTTTGAACCCCTGGCCCCTGCACCATAGGTCAGTGTCTTCACCGTTGTACTACGGCTCTGTTGTTTGGTTATGCAGCAGCGCCCCACTTAGCCTTCCCACGCGCTAATGTGTGCCCCGCACATTTGCGCGACGCACACACGTACGGTCCGTTTTTTTTCTTTTTTCTGCCTGGCCCGCCCACTTCTTATATGGCACCAGCACACTAACGGGAACCCGCACAGCAACGGTGTTTAGTAAACATGCCCCTAAATGTTGAACAACGATGCTTATCTTCTATGGAAATGCTTATCTTTCATCTTCTGTAGTTCCTCTTTCAATCATCTCTGATAATCCCAACGCAAACCCGGCACTGTAGCGTTTCACAAGTTATGCGTTTCATCAGGGGATCTGCAGTATAGTAATGCGGGCGAAACCTGTAGAAAATAATGCAACTGAGGCATTCCAGAACTACCAAATTTCAATCTTTTATATAGTATTATTTCTTTTTGCTGACCATTTTCTTAATTATTAAGGCACGGGGGATCTCACTCACCGTACTCAATGGCTCCAGCTCAACTAACTCATTTCGGTTACAAAAACGCCACGCATGCGTATCTTCCAGTCAGCTGGATTTAAAGGTCTGGATGTCACCTGACTGGTCTCCAACCTATTGTATCCTTCTGGTGTATAGTAGAGCTATTACCAAAGTATGTAAATTAGATGCACCCCCCCCCCCCCCAATCAATCTGTGCATTCAACCCTGTCGGGATGGTCGATTGTAAATTGAAAATCCAGTGTTGTTCCCGAAACAGTAATGTCTGATCTTTAGATTTGCCTCCCGTACCTTGTAAAATTTGATCTATGCAAAAACATTTAAGGTCGGTAAAACTATGTTTGAATTGTAAACAATGATTTACAATGGGAGCTTCCAATCTTTGACATTTAAGTCTGCTACGATGTTCTCTTATGCGAACATGAAAAGGACGATTCGTCTTACCCACGTATATCAATCGACAGGGGCATAAAATGCAATAAACCACATAGGTAGATGTACATGACGTTCTATGTTTAAGAACATAAGTTTTATCATGATAATTAAATGTAGTTATTTCCAAGGTTACTTCACAGATGGGACACTGTCCACATTTGTAATGGCCATTGTTCGAAGAAATCTCTGATGATGAAATACTTCAACACTGCAGGACTTAAAATTTCCTTAAGATTCCTATGTCTTCTCCAAACACAGCGGATCGACTTGTCCTCCAGTCCCAAGGTGCTTTTAAGCACGTTGCTATGTTTTCTTAATATACGTTGAATTTGGGTGCTGAAAGGTGAATATTTCGTCACCAAATTTATTTGACTGTCAACTGTGTTGTACCGCTGTGTTGGATGTAACAACAAGTCGCGATTATTAAATAATGCCCATTTATAAGCGATGTTAATAATTTGTGGAGGGTAACCCCTCACTTGAAACTTCTTCTTCAGTTGAATGGCTTGTGTTTTAAACTCCGATATTTGAGTACAATTTCTGCAATATCTAAGAAATTGAGAGAACGGTAGTCCGTCTTTTAATCGTCTGGGGTGAGCACTATCATAATGCAGGAGAGTATTTTTGTCCGTAGGCTTAGTATATACTGACGTAATCCACGTTTCATCCATTTTTCTAATATGAAAATCCAAATATGTTAGACTATCTATGCTACTGGCATATGTAAACTTGATATTATCATCTCTATCATTTAACCAGTTGACAAAATTAGCCAAGTCATTTTCACTACCATCCCATAACATAAAAACATCGTTGATGTAACGGCACCATAATTTTGTGTGTTCGTTATGGGGATCAGTCTGTAACCAGGTGTGTTCATAAGTATCCATGTATAAATTTGCCACTGAAGGGGCACAAGTAGCGCCCCTTGCGACACCAGATATTTGTTGATAAATAGTGTCTTCAAAAACAAAATAATTAAGAAACAGGACGAGATGGACTAGTTCCAACATAAATTCCAAATGAAGGTCTGAAAGATCATCTCGTTTCCTTAAAGTCTCCATCACTATGTCTTGTGCTGCTTGTTACGGTATACTAGTGTATAAAGATGTCACGTCTAACGTGACCAAAAGGACACTGGTCTTCGCCCAACTAGAATGTTGCTCCAAAATTTGTAAAACGTGGGTAGTGTCTCTGACAGAAGATGGAATATTGGACACTAAAGGTCTCAAATAGGAATCGAGATACATCGATAGTGGTTCCAATACGGAGCCCTTCGTAGACACTATAGGTCTTCCAGGGGGTTGGATCAAACTTTTATGAATTTTTGGCACCATGTAAAATTTAGCAATTGTAGGACTTCGCTCATTCAAAAACATCCATTCTTTTTTAGAGATCAACTTATTTTTTAACGCTTGTGATGTAATTGATTTTATATTCTGTTGTAATGGAACTGTAGGATCTTCCTCCAGGATCATATATGTAGCATTATCTGACAACTGACGATGTGCTTCTTGTAAATATTGAGATCTATTCAGGAAAACAACTCCTCCTCCTTTGTCCGCTCGTTTGATTACTAATTGAGGATTCGTTTGCAAATCTTTCAATAGTATCCTCTCCTTATAAGAAAAAGCATGCATCGTACGTCGTTTCTTAGTTTTCAACAATAAAGAGACATCCTGTATGACCAGGTCTCTAAACACTGCTATAGATGGAGGCAATGGGCCTGGAGGCATCCAAGACGATGTAAAAGGTAATTGTATACGATTAGACAGTTGATGTGTCGTATCAACTGTCTGCGTAGCAAAAAAGACCTTTAAATGTAGCCTTCTAATCAATTGTTCAAAGTCAACTCGGAATTGAAATATATCAAATGAAACTTCAGGCACGTACGATAAACCTTTATTAAGAATATGAACCTGATCCGGGGATAAATCATAGCCCGAGATGTTAACTACTGAAGTTGTAAAATCGTGTATATCATACGTTAAGTCTGACATCGTCCCATCCCTTGTCGATACGGTTTGTCTCTTGTTTTCTTTTTCTGCTGACCCTCCAAACCGTCGGAAAAATCCTTTTTTGATCATTTGCTAGAATCTGAAGAACTCATATCATCTAGATCATCCTCAAACGCAACTGGTTGTCTACATTTTTTTATCCTTCCTTTTAGGGTTTAACCAGGGATAAACGTAGCCAATTGTGTAGTCATCATAATCTCTTTTTAACTTTTTTGCTTTGATCTTTTTGACTTCTTCTCTTGTCCTATCTATAGCCTTTTTAAGTTCTTCTGTATGTGCTTTTAGTAGTGAAGAGCATGGCGGGAGGACACCCACACAACTTAGTGGGAACGTTGTTCTCCACCTTGGTTTTTATGATGATTACTAGTACATAGATGGCGCCTGCTTAAACATTAAAGACACTGTCTCCATTCAAAATGCGTATGCCCTCAGCAATAAAGGTTTGTCCTTACTATCACGGTTTAGTTGTGGGAAAAATATGTGGACAGGATTGGCAGTAGCCCCAGCTGGGCTTTGAACCTGTGACCTTCTGTTCTTGCACACTGTTTGTGTGCACTGCACCACTGTGTTGCCACAAATTGGCTGAATTCCCTGGGTGGTCCATGACTGTACATCCGACAGGGCCTGTCTGTTGCAGTGGACGGTGCCATCCTGCACATGGCTAGGCCACTGTCTTCTGTGGCTAGCAGCCACTGCCCCTCCACCACCTGTACCCTTCTGCCAACATGCTGGCATGTCCTTATCGTAGTAAAACCATATGACCTGATTGAGTTGTGGCACTCCAGGCCTGCATTTGGGGGACTCGGCTGTAGGTAATGCCCATTGTTATGGTGTGTGAGCGGTGTAGGGTAAAATATGGGTGTTTGCAAAATGCTTATGTTCTCTGCAATAAAGGAGTGTCTTTACTATCTCTGTTTAGTGGTGGGTAAAATGTGGAGACAGGGCTGGCAAGTGCTCCAGCTGGGATTTGAACCTATGACTCTCTGGTCCCAGAGGAACTGGCTCTGTCTGCTGCACCACACTGTGGCCACAGAGACAGTGCAGTCCCTGGAGATAGGAAACCTGGCAAGAAGGAGTCGGAAGCCATGCTCTGCACATTTTTACTGTGGGCTTGTTCACCTTGTCTGGGGACAAAAGTGCAAATACACCACGAAAATGCCTGCAAAAAAAGGGGGAAAAAAGATAGCCAAGCTGGGCAACAGTGTTATTAATGGGCAACCATACAAAACACTCCAAGGAAAGCTCCAATAGCAAGAAATGATTTTTGGAAGGGTCTCCACTCCGTAGACCCTTCCAAAATTCATTTCTAATTTTATGGAGCTTTCCAGGGAGTGTTTTTTGTTGTTGCCCATTAATATCACTGTTGCCCAGCTGAATTACTATTTTTAGTATTTTTGTTGTGGTCATTTTCGCTTTTTAGTTGCACTTTTGTTCTGTGCACATGTATCACACTGCTCACGTTTTGTGGGTTTCCCCGGTTTTCCTGTACATTGCTGACGGAAATGGTTTCTCTTCCCTTTAAATGCCCTCTACCGCGAGTGTTTCACTCGCGGTATTTTTTACTTGTATATTCGGCCCCGTAAATGTACGAGGAGCCTCTCCCCTCCCCTTCCCTGCCCATTGCAGCCGTCTCTCCGCCCCTCGGGAGCCTTCCTCCGCCCTCCGTTAGCATTTCCACGCCTCTATCGGACATTTGCGGGCCCGTACTTGTGCGGGGCCCGTTAGTGTGCAGCGCACATGTGCGGGGGTGCCGCGCACGTGTGCAGGGCGCTTAAGAGCACTTAAGTGCTGCTTTCCGTGCGCTATTGCGCGGATGTGCAATTCTGTGGTGTTTAGTAAACATACCCCTTAGTTATGCAAATTAATAAAAGCCAATTTCTGCATGTAAAAGAGGCTTTCCATACAGGCAAAACTTTATAGAATGACCCTCACTATGCATAAGATTATAATCCACATATCGAATGGGCAATTTTATAACAGCCCATTTCTGTACACAAAACACTAATTTACCTGCAGAAATGTTTTTGAAAATTACCTTCATTATTGCCCATAAAGATGATAAGGAAAAAAGGGAGCACATAAAGGAAGAATGATCTAGTGACAGCGTAAGCATCTGCTTTCATTTGAAATGAAATCAGAAATGTCAATAACATTTATTTTCTTTTAGCAAATATTCTTTGACTGGTTCTTCCTTCCGAGATCCTCTGTAATTCTGTGTATATGTTCCTATTTTAGAGATTGTTTTTGGCGAACCCACCCCCTGAGGAAGAATCGAAACGCAAATTAGGTACCGAGCAGGTGGCATTGGGGCCATTCGTTTCTTCTTTAAGATAAGCACAATCTCTTTATTTTGTATGAGATAATAATAAGGAAAGTCCTAAAAAGAACCCTTAGTGAACTGGTCGTTGATGCAAAACACCGGCAGACGTCTCTTGTAAAACCTCTGTTCAGAAACGTTGCCGATATAGTCTGAGACCAGGGGTTCCATTGAATGCTGAATAGAACTCAACTACAAAAAATATTAAAAAAAGGTTTTACTAAAAAATTAAGAAAAGTCTAGCATTGGGGAAGTGGACTTTATTCCTTTATTAATTGAGGGTACTCATCAGTCTTTATTGCTTTATTTGGGAAACCAAAACCCTCGTAAAATACGACCTATTTTATAGTGTGATTTACACAAACCATGGAAGGTCCACCGGCATGGAAAGATGTACACAGTTACAAAGAAACCCATATTGCCAAATTGTGTAAGGACACAACACCGTTCTCTATAGAAACAGATGAAGCAACAGAGGACCATGGTTCTACATGGGATGATGTGTTGAATTTACAAAAATGAAAGGTCCGAATGAATACATTCGCCGGCAACACATACCTCGAGGATTACGCATATACAAAGAACTGAAATTATTTACCACCAATACTGAATTTATGGAGCGTTGGAGTTGCATTTTAAATAAATGCTCCCTTGATTTGATGGTGTTAATAGCGGACACCACAACTAGTTCACTAGAAAGTTTAAAACAGGAAATTGAAACTACGCTAGCAACTTTAAAGGAAAAGGAACCAGCTCAAAATTATATGGAAAAGACAACAGAGCAAGCTAAAAAGATTCAATCTTTGTATGATGAAATAAAACAACTAAAGGCGAATAAATTAAAACGAGATTATACTGATTACACAACGGGGTACATTTATCCCTGGCAAAATCCAAGGAGGAAGGTGAGGAAATCCCAAAAACGGGTTGAATTTGATTCCCTCTCGGAGGGTACAGGGTCATCAGACTCTGGTAAGAAGACTTCGGGGGATTTTCCCGACGAGGAAGACGCCAAGACAAAGAAGAAAAACATGGGACAAGGAAAGCAGAGAAACAAAATACAAACTCGTCATCGACACAATTGATTACACGGTCCACTGAAAATACAGAAAATAATTTAGTAATTAATATATCAACTACTTGTTTAACGGATATTCAACTTAAAGTATTAAACACCGGTTTGTCGTTTGTTCCAGAGATCCGCTTTGATGGGTTTCAATTTCGAGTAGATATGGAACAGCTGCTGCGTAAATTACAATTGAAGGTGTTTTTTGCAGAATCCATCCAACCTATTCAAATAGAACAACTAAGTTTAGAGATACCTCGAGTGCCACTACGGATAAAATCTACTTGGACTCCTCCCGGTCCGTTGCATCCTACTTTAGCACTTTTCAGAGACTTGATTTTATCTGATATAAATAAGTTGGAAAGAACGAGTAATTTGGTTTTTCGCGTTCTTACTGTAGCTGAAAATCGAGCGTTACAAGAATTACAGAATCACCCTACTATAGTCATACGTCGCGCGGACAAAGGAGGAGCCATAGTAGTAATGGATCGAGTACAATATCTTAGGGAGGCAGAACGACAATTATCCCAAACTGAGGTTTATGAAATATTGCGACAAGATCCTACGATTCACCTTCAAAAACGGATAAAAGAAATCACGACCCAAGCCTTTGATTCTCGTTTAATTTCAAAGAAAGAAATGAATTTTTTGAATGGACCTTCCCCTACATTAGCACGCTTTTACTTGGTACCCAAAGTGCATAAGGACATCAATAATCCACCAGATAGACCTATAGTCTCCACCAGAGGCACTCTACTAGAACCACTATCTATCTATATTGATTCGTACCTCAGACCATTGCTGGAAAATATTCCGTCCTATATAAAGGACACGTCTCATTTTTTGAATTTATTGAATGAATATTCGAAGTGGGCTTTGGAGCCAGACATTTTTTTAGCTACTATGGCACTCTATACAAACATTCCCCAAGAAGCGGCACAAGAAGTTATTATGACAGCTTTACGAACTCAGGGACTTATGTCTGAAGAACATCTGGGATTTATTGCTCAATTAACAGAACTCACCCTTTTTCAGAATTTTTTTGAATTTGAGGGAGTCTTATATCACCAGTTATCCGGAGTGGCCATGGGGGCCACCTGCGCTCCATCTGTCGCTAATCTGTATATGCAGGCTGTCAGACGGCTGCCTGGGTGAGAATCTTCACACTCTTGGCAAGTGCATATTTCTATATGATTTGCAAGGTATTGTGGGCAATGTAGTTCATTCACACCAGACACAGCTGCTGACAATAATTTAGTTGTGCTCTTGGGTAAAGCCAATTTATTTATGGGGTTATTTCTCCCAACACAGATATGCTTGGTAGCACATAAATTAGGTAACTTGCTTTCAGTGTTAACTTGGAAAAACAAAGTCAAAATCAGGAAAATAACAAATGAAAAGTCACAAAGCAAGAAACAAACTGTTCTTTTCAGGTTAACTTCTGATTACTTCCCACATAGATACAGAAGTGATTCTCTCCTAGCTCACAAGCAATTAGGTAAGGCTTAATTGCTAGCAGTTACCAGCTGAAACCCCTTAGCTGGCTTGCCTTCCACTGTGTGGGTCAAATCCTGCTTCAGGAGCTTTTCTGAGTAGATTAAAGAACAAATTTGTATTTCTTTGTGATGGTTGCTGTACTTTATAACAGAAAGTTACCAACGGAGTTTAGATAGAGAGCAGTCCATATAAACAGGATCCTCATCTGCTATTATTCCCCCTTGTTCAACAAGCATGGGTTCAATATCATGGATTGGCACAGATGAATCTCTCAATGGAGCATTTTCAGGAGAATACTTGTTTCCCTGCTGTCTTTCAAGGTTATAGCTAGGGCATAGATCAGTGTTCATACCTGAGCTTCCATTGCTGCTAGAGTTCCTCTCTATATAGCCTGGCCAGTATGTAGTCCAGTTCTTATGTCCAGCCTTCCAATCCAGATCCCTGGACACTGGATCTCTCTTCACATACCTTCTGGCACGGGTCTTAGGGTCCCTTCCATGTGCAGCCGTCTCCCTCACAGGTAGCGTCTGGAGATTCCTAGCTCTGCAGCACCATTCCTCTGGTCTCCCCCAGTCCAATGGTGTATGCTGGCCCTTGGAATACCTCCCAGTATACGTACTGCTTTGGACTCTTCTAGACCTTTCAAAGGCTTTTCTCCTCTTTCTTCCAGAGGATTTCTTTTTCTCTCTGTCCGTCTGTGGGTCTGTAGGAGTCTACCTTTTGAGGATCTAACTTACAATTTTTCAGGAGTGGTCTGATGGAAGTTTGCTTGAGGGCAGAGGGGAATGTACCAGAGTTGAAAGACAGGTTTATTATTTTAGTTATTATTGGGCTGAATTCAGAACGCAATTCCTTTATCCAAAAAGCTGGGCAAGGGTCTCTTGGGGAAACTGCTAGGTACATATGACCTAGACTGGCCACTGTTGGAAACAGAATACTGGGCTTGATGGACCTTGGTCTGACCCAGTATGGCATATCTTATGTTCTTATGTTCTTATGTTTTTGACGTCTCACATAGGTGGCTTCTTA
Source organism: Ichthyophis bannanicus (assembly GCA_033557465.1). Taxonomy (NCBI): domain Eukaryota; kingdom Metazoa; phylum Chordata; class Amphibia; order Gymnophiona; family Ichthyophiidae; genus Ichthyophis; species Ichthyophis bannanicus. The sequence goes on along the minus strand of CM066049.1, from coordinate 18,820,490 downwards.
TAAAAATGACCCCCATTCAATGGCAAAGTCTGTGCATGTGCAGAGTCATAAAAATGACCCTAAAGTTGCCTTTGTGAAGAAACTGAAGAGTCCTAACTTTGCAGCGTTAGTGACATCACCTCTGGGTCTGTAGGAGCCTGGACAGCTCTGCGCCTGGAATCATGAAAGAGAACAGACCCTCTCCGTATTTCGTCCCCACTGGAGCGCAATATCACAGCCCTGTGCTTATAAGGGTATTGTATACATCTGCTTCATTTCACTGGACTTTTTTTTTTTTACAGTGCTTGCAATTTGAAATCTAATGGAAGTCAGCTACTTCTTGTAAAATTTATGCTGTATGACTTTATTTATAAATGCAGACTGAAACAAATCAGCAGGTATCTGAGTAAATCTGTTCTTATTTTTATTGCAGTGGCTCTTCTTTCACATCCTCAATGACTGTGATTTGGCAAGGGAGGGTCCCAGTAGACTGTTTTCTAGGGGTGAGTTTTGCTGAATTCATGATCTGATTATAGCTCTGATAAAGAATTTTGTTTAGAATCCAGCTGGTTAAGCATGGCTTTCCTAATTAAATTATGTATTTTAATACGTTGTACTGCCTAGATTCTCTTTAACATACTGTAATTGCAAATTTCTCAAGATGCTTTTCCCTCTCTTCCCCTTTCTTTATATATTCCACCTGAGCCAGCATGATTGTGTGCTACAAATATATTAATCCCAACAGCATAGGAAATAAAGTTCTGGATCTAGTGGCTGTGATAGAAGCCGCTGACTTGGATTTGGTGGTCAACATGGAGAACCAGGATTGGGATATAGTTATACCACTACTACTACTACTGAGCATTTGTATAGCGCTACAAGTCATATGCAGCACTGCACAGACATGTAAGAGAGAGTCCCTGCTCATCAGAGCTTACAAGCTAGCCAAGACAGACAACACAGAAGGTGCAGACAGGGATAAAACAAAGAGGAGTGGTAAAGAAACAAAGAGATCAGGTGAGTCAAGAACCAAAAGCAGCAGAGAAAGGTGGGTTTTCAGCCTGGATTTGAAAAGTGTCAGAGAAGGTGCCTGGCGTACAGACACAGGTAGTTTGTTCCAGGCGTAAGGTGCAGCAAGGTGAAAGGAGCGAAGTCTGGAGTTAGCAATAGAAGAGAAGAGCACAGATAGAAGCGATTTGCCAGAAGAGCGGAGTTCCCGAGGGGGGGAGGGTGTAAGGAGAGATAAGGGAAGAAAGGTAGTGAGGAGCTGCAGAGTGAATGCATTTATAGGTCAGCAAGAGAAGTTTGAACTGGATGCGGAAACAGATAGGGAGCCAATGAACTGACTTGAGAAGAGGGGTAATATGGGCATGACGAGGCTGGTGGAAGATTAGCCGCGCAGCAGAGTGCTGAACAGATTGAAGGGGAGAGAGATGATTCAAAGGGAAACCAGCAAGGAGTAGGTTTCAGTAGTCAAGACGAGAGGTGATTAAGGAGTGGATAAGCGTCTTAGTAGTGTGTTCAGAAAGGAAAGGGTGGATTTTGTTGATGTTATAGAGAAAGAAACGGCAGGTCTTAGCTATCAGATGGATGTGTGTGGAGAAGAAGAGAGAGGAGTCAAAGACAACCCCAAGGTTGTGAGCCGAGGAAACAGGAAGGAGTAGAGAGTTGTCCACAGAGACTGAGAAGGAAGGAAGAGGAGAGGAGGTTTTAGGGGGAAAGATAAGAAGCTCAGTCTTGGCCAAGTTCAATTTCAAGCGGCAGTGAGACATCCAAGCAGCAATGTCAAAAAGGCAGGCAGAGATCCGGGTCTGGACTGCCGGGGAGATTTCAGGCATAGAGAGGTAGACCTGGAAGTCATTGGCATAAAGATGGTACTGAAAGCCATACCAGACTATAATCTTTTAAAGGAGGACAGGATAGGAAGAAAGGGAGGAAGATTGGCACTCTATGTAAAAAATAATATTGCAGCAAGAGAGCAACAGGGATTACGAGGTAAGGGGGGGGGGCACTGTGGGTTAATTTGGAGAGAAGGAATGGAAAAATCTGTTTACATAATGTGATCTACAGACTTCCCACACAGGAAGAAGAAACAGATTTCATTGAAAACATTCATATTATTGCTATGAAAGGGGAAGTACCACTGATCGATGATTTCAAAGATGCTGATTGGCACTTCCTAGCTGAGGTATGTGATAAGGAAGCTTATCATAGCTCAGGAAGGAGCTATAGAGAAGTTGAAGTGACTCTGAACAAGCAACCTGTCAGTTCTGGTAGAAATAAGAAAACAGAATTTTCCCATAAAAGACTACCAGTCCCAGAATGCACCAGGTTTCCAACAGCCATTAGAGGAGCTGAAGTGGGGAAGCGTGTGTTCAATCAGGAGGGCTATGAGGTAATCCCTAAGCACTCATCTCAAAGGGCAGGGCCTGATTCAGCACAGCTACGCTATATTAGGGAGGAGCACTCATCTAAGCAGAATAAAGGTAGAGTTTATTCTACAGAGAATCAGTATCTTGGACAGCTTGAGCTTGATCATCTTCATCATCAGGAGGATCATCAGAAGCAGAAGCCAAACCGGACGGACAGAGAGGGAAAGAAACCCTTTGGAAGAAGGAAGAGAAAAGCCTTTGAGAGGTCTAGAAGAGTCCAGAGCAGTACGTATACTGGGAGGCATTCCAAGGGCCAGCATACACCATTGGACTGGGGAAAGCCAGAGGAATGGTGCTGCAGAGCTAGGAATCTCCAGACGATACCTGTGAGAGAGACGGCTGCACGTGGAAGGGACCCTATGACCCGTGCCAGAAGGTATGTGAAGAGAGATCCAGTGTCCAGGGATCTGGATTGGAAGGCTGGACATAAGAACTGGACTACATACTGGCCAGGCTATATAGAGAGGAACTCTAACAGCAATGGAAGCTCAGGTATAATCACTGATCTATGCCCTAGCTATAACCTTCAAAGACAGCAGGGAAACAAGTATTCTCCTGAAAGTGCTCCATTGAGAGATTCATCTATGCCAATCCATGATATTGAACCCATGCTTGTTGAAGAAGGGGGAATGATTGCAGATGAAGAATGTTTATATGGACTGCTCTCTGGCCAAACTCCTTTGGTGATTTTCTGTTATAAAGTACAGCAACCATCACAAAGAAATACAAACTTGTTCTTTAATCTACTCAGAAAAGCTCCTGAAGCAGGATTTGACCCACACAGTAGAAAGCAAGCCAGCTAAGGGGTTTCAGCTGGATAACTGCTAGCAATTGAGCCTTACCTAATTGCTTGTGAGCTAGGAGAGAATCACTTCTGAATCTATGTGGGAAGTTATTAGAAGTTAACCTGAAAAGAGCAGTAGTTTTTCTTTCTTTGTGGCTTTTCGTTTGTTGTTTGATATATGCTAAGAAAACATTAGCTAATGCCTGACAAGTTTGAATGTTGTTTTCCTGATTTTGATTTTGTTTTTCCAAGTTAAACACTGGAAGCAAGTAACCTGATTTATGTGCTACCAAGCATATCTGTGTTGGGAGAAATAACCCCATAAATAAATATCTTATTGGCTTTAACACTTGAGCACAACTAAATTATTGTCAGCAGCTGTGTCTGGTGTGAATGAACTACATTGCCCACAATCCCTTGCAAATCATATAGATATATGCACTTGCCAAGACTGTGAAGATTCTCACCCAGGCAGCCGTCTGACAAATGGCGTAGTTTTTCGGATTGCTTTTGCACAAAGGGGATTTACTTGCTGAGGATTACAACTAAAGTTCAAGTTTAAAGCTGGAAAAAAAAGATTTTCCCTCAACTGCACTTTGGAGGAGAAGTGGTGGTTCCAGGAAGCTGTCCCAGGAGGAAAAGACCCTGTGCAGAGCTGGATTCATCACTGACACAAGGTAACAAGTACCTGGGCATGTCTAGTGGTGGATGTGAGTAAGGCACGGGGTAATTGAAAAAAAAAAAAGTAGAAAAAAACACACCTGTTTGGAAGGTGGTGCACTTTGGTTTTTTTCTTTGTTTCTTGCAGGGATCAAGATGGATCCAAAGGAACTACCTCAGTGGATGGCAGCCCAGTTTAGCAGGCAACAGGAGCTAGCACAGCAGGCTCAGGACGCTGCTATGAAAGCCTTAATGGACCAGCAGAGGCCAGTGCTTGATCTGGTGGAAGCCCTAGTTAAGCTGCAGAACCAAAGTGGAACAGATGCAAGACCAGCAGTAAATACTGGTACACCACATGTGGACAGTGTGGGACTCAATGAGGGGATTGGGGCATTTAGTTTTGGGAAGCTAACTCCAGATGATAATGTTGATGATTTTCTAGAGTCTTTTGAAAGAGTGGCACAAGCATTAGCATGGCCAGAGACCCAGTGGGCAGTAAGGCTGGCAGCCTCATTAACTGGAGAGGCGCTTGCGGCTTATAGAGCAATGCCAGCAGCCCAGGCTTTGAATTATTTATTTTATTTTATTTATTTATTTATTTGCAAATCTTTTATATACCGCCACTTCCTGAGATCAGTGGCGGTTTACATCAAACAACATGAAATACATAAAACATTGCTGTGATAAACAGGTACATTGAACAGTATTCAAAAACTATATACAGGTAGTTAATCACTTACGATGAACAGTAAACAGAACTATATATAGGTTGTATTGACGATATTTGGAACTATTTACATATATACATATATACATTAAAGTTTTAATGATAAGTTTTAATGATAAGTTTACATCCTTATCATTATAAGGATGTAAAGGCTGCTCTTAGAGATCGCCTAGGGTTGTCTATTTCAGAGTATAGGCGAATGTTTAGAGCTACTACATTGAGAGTGGGTGAAACACCCAGGGCTCTGAGTCAGAGAATCAGAGGTTTAGCTGTAAAATGGTTGGAGCCTGAGCAAAAGATGGTAGAAATGTTATTAGACATTATAATGCTTGAACAATTTATGTCTGCGGTCCCTAAAGATTTGCACACTTTCCTTATACAGCAAAATTGCCAAAATCTTGGAGAGGCAACCATGCTAGCAGAGAGATTCTTGGAAGCCACGCAGGCTTGCCATAGAATGGGTGGCCCTCTGAAGATTGGTGCTGAGGCAAGATGTGCTGTATCAGAAAAGAAAATAATTAAAAATGTTTCTGAAAATGAATGTACTGTATCAAACCAGATGACACAGTGGAGTAGAAAGAAATGTTTCAAATGTGGAAAAGGGGGACATTTAGAAAAGAGATGCCAGACACACACTAGCTTAGTGGGTGTGGATTTAAAACAGCCCAAAGAAGGATTTCTTTTGATGGTTGATGTGCAAGGAATTACCACAAATGCTTTGTTAGACTCTGGGGCAGACCAGAGTATGATGTCAAAAAGGCTTTGGAAGAGGATAGAGGCCCAAGAAGGATTTGTGCCTAGAACCCCTGAAAGCCAAGTTCACATCAGATGCATTCATGGTGCTGCAACATCATATCCCACCTATAGGCTAAAGGTTAAGTGCCTGGGGGAACAAGAGGAAGTCCTGTTAGCAGTGGTGCCTAGGCTACCCTTTGATTTGGTTCTAGGAAGAGACTGGCCAAGATTTAAGCAGGGTCTAGTGGAAGGACTAGGAAAGAAGGAGGGAGAAAGTTTAATGGTAATAGCTCCCGGGCCTTTATTTGGAAGTCCTCAGACCCCAGCTAAAAAGATGGTTAAGCGTCCAGAAGGCCAAGCTACCCCAAAGCAGACATTCGTCCTAAAGTACCATAGGGTCACAGAGAAGGCCCAAGCTCCTAAGCGGGCAACCCCTCAAGCTGCTGGGTTTGACCTATGTAGCATAGAAAATGTGACTGTACCTAGCCAAGGGAGAGCCCTGGTGGACACTGGTCTCCAAGTGGAAATACCTATTGGATGCTATGGGAGAGTAGCCCCAAGGTCCGGATTAGCCCTTAAATATTTCATCGATGTGGGTGCGGGAGTAATTGATCCCGATTACAGGGGCAATATTAAAGTTCTGTTATTTAACTTTGGACAGAATGATTATCACGTGAAGACAGGAGACAGAATTGCCCAATTGATCTGTGAGAGGCTGGGTTTTCCACCTGTGGAGGAGGTCACATCCCTGGAAAATTCTGAGCGTGGAACCAAAGGCTTTGGTTCTACTGACGTCAAAGGGGTTAAAAGCCTAGCTGCCACCTGTGCCCGAGAGAGGAAGGTGAATGAAGAGGAAGATTTGGGACCCCAGGTATCTGATTGTAAAGAAAAATCAGAGCCCCAAATAGGTGAGGACCTGACAGTGGTACAACAGGAAGAAATTAGGAAATTGCTTAAAGAATTCCCAGATGTGTTGACACCCATACCTGGGGAGACACATTTGGTTGCCCATGAAATAATAACTCCACCTGGGAAATTAGTTCGTCAAAGGCCATACCGCTTGCCTGAAGCCAAGAGACAGGAAGTAGTAGCACAAGTCCAGGAGATGTTGGACATGGGAGTAATAGAGGAGTCAAAGAGTCCCTGGAATAGCCCCATAGTCCTGGTGCCGAAGTCTGATGGATCTTTATGATTTTGTATTGACTTCCGGCAGGTAAATGCCATATCAGTTTTTGATGCATATCCAATGCCAAGAATTGAAGAGCTGTTGGACCAGCTGGGACAGGCTCAATACTTAACCACCCTTGATATGACAAAAGGATATTGGCAAATCCCTCTCACCAGGGAGTCGAAGCCGAAGACTGCGTTCAGCACCCCCGTTGGCCTTTTCCAGTTCAAGAGGATGCGTTTCGGACTGCATGGAGCAGCGGCTACTGCCAAAGGTTAGTGGATCAGGTACTTCGACCCCACCAAAATTATGCTTTTGCATATATGGATGATGTCATAATCCATAGTAACACCTGGGCGGAGCATCTGAAGAGGATCAGGGCAGTCTTGTGCTCCATGAAGCAAGCGGGAATCACTTTAAACCCGAAGAAGTGTGCCTTTGCAAATAGGGAGGTAAAATACCTGGGCCACCTAGTGGGAAGAGGAAAAATTAAACCTCTAATGAGTAAAGTAGATAGCATCAGGAATTTTCCTCCTCCAACAAAGAAACAACTAAGAAGTTTCTTAGGACTTATTGGATACTACCGCAGATTTATACCGCAATTTGCAGAGAAAAGTGCAATTTTCACGGATATGCTGCGGAAGAATTGTCCAAACCAGCTAAAGTGGACACCTGAAGCTGAAAAAGCTTTTTCAGTCCTTAAAGGAAAATTGTGTACAGGACCGGTACTGAAAGGGGTGGACTTCAAGAAACCCTTTCTGGTTCAAACGATTGCATCGGATGTAGGGCTAGGAGCGGTTCTATCCCAGTGTCATGAAGGGGAGGAGCATCCTGTGATGTACCTGAGCAGGAAGTTGTCACCAGCTGAACAAAAGTATTCCACAATAGAAAAAGAATGTTTAGCTATTAAGTGGTCAGTGGAGGCATTAAGGTTTTACCTTACAGGGAGAAAGTTCCAGTTGGTCACAGACCATGCCCCACTTAAGTGGTTGCAGCAAATGAAGAACCACAATGCCAGGTTGACACGCTGGTACATGGCCTTACAGGCATTTGATTTTCAAGTTGAACATCGTGCTGGGAAGTTACACAAGAATGCGGATGCCCTTTCCCGTATTACGGACTGTAGAGAAGAAGTTTCACCAGTGACACCAGTCCGTAATAACTTAAGCAGGGGGGTATGTGATAAGGAAGCTTATCATAGCTCAGGAAGGAGCTATAGAGAAGGTGAAGTGACTCTGAACAAGCAACCTGTCAGTTCTGGTAGAAATAAGAAAACAGAATTTTCCCATAAAAGACTCCCAGTCACAGAATGCACCAGGTTTCCAACAGCCATTAGAGGAGCTGAAGTGGGGAAGCGTGTGTTCAATCAGGAGGGCTATGAGGTAATCCCTAAGCACTCATCTCAAAGGGCAGGGCCTGATTCAGCACAGCTGCGCTATATTAGGGAGGAGCACTCATCTAAGCAGAATAAAGGTAGAGTTTAATCTACAGAGAATCAGTATCTTGGACAGCTTGAGCTTGATCATCTTCATCATCAGGAGGATCATCAGAAGCAGAAGCCAAACCAGACGGACAGAGAGGGAAAGAAACCCTTTGGAAGAAGGAAGAGAAAAGCCTTTGAGAGGTCTAGAAGAGTCCAGAGCAGTACGTATACTGGGAGGCATTTCAAGGGCCAGCATACACCATTGGACTGGGGAAAGCCAGAGGAATGGTGCTGCAGAGCTAGGAATCTCCAGACGATACCTGTGAGAGAGACGGCTGCACGTGGAAGGGACCCTAAGACCCGTGCCAGAAGGTATGTGAAGAGAGATCCAGTGTCCAGGGATCTGGATTGGAAGGCTGGACATAAGAACTGGACTACATACTGGCCAGGCTATATAGAGAGGAACTCTAACAGCAATGGAAGCTCAGGTATGATTACTGATCTATGCCCTAGCTATAACCTTGAAAGACAGCAGGGAAACAAGTATTCTCCTGAAAGTGCTCCATTGAGAGATTCATCTATGCCAATCCATGATATTGAACCCATGCTTGTTGAAGAAGGGGGAATGATTGCAGATGAAGAATGTGTTTATATGGACTGCTCTCTGGCCAAACTCCTTTGGTGATTTTCTGTTATAAAGTACAGCAACCATCACAAAGAAATACAAACTTGTTCTTTAATCTACTCAGAAAAGCTCCTGAAGCAGGATTTGACCCACACAGTAGAAAGCAAGCCAGCTAAAGGGTTTCAGCTGGATAACTGCTAGCAATTGAGCCTTACCTAATTGCTTGTGAGCTAGGAGAGAATCACTTCTGAATCTATGTGGGAAGTTATCAGAAGTTAACCTGAAAAGAACAGTAGTTTTTCTTTCTTTGTGGCTTTTCGTTTGTTGTTTGATATATGCTAAGAAAACATTAGCTAATGCCTGACAAGTTTGAATGTTGTTTTCCTGATTTTGATTTTGTTTTTCCAAGTTAAACACTGGAAGCAAGTAACCTGATTTATGTGCTACCAAGCATATCTGTGTTGGGAGAAATAACCCCATAAATAAATATCTTATTGGCTTTAACACTTGAGCACAACTAAATTATTGTCAGCAGCTGTGTCTGGTGTGAATGAACTACATTGCCCACAATCCCTTACAAATCATATAGATATATGCACTTGCCAAGACTGTGAAGATTCTCACCCAGGCAGCCGTCTGACAGGTATCATCTAGAAGTAGGGAGATACTAGATTCTCTACATGGAAATCTGTTCCAGCAACTGATAATGGAACCCACATGAGAAATGATGATACCCAGTCTAGTGCTTATGAACCAGAAGAGTGTTTCTGATGTTATAGCAGGTGATCATCTGACATCGTCATCTCTGGATGGTGTGGTTCAGTATTGGGACACAGGTGGAGATGGTTCATTGAAAAGTAAGAGCCTAAGACTTCAGGAAAACCAGATGGGGGACTTCATCAAGGAGTTGTTAGCAGGATAGGAACATCTGAGGGAAATAAAAAAGCTGTGGGCAAAACCAAAAAGAGATACAGTAAATGCTACAAACCATTTTATTAGGAAAAGTACATAAAAGTAAGAAAAAAGGACACCGCTCTGGTTTTTGAAAGAAAGGAAAAAGAGACTAGCCTTCATAAACTACACGCTTCTTTGCACAAATCCGTTGCATGCAAACCATCCCCAAAATCTTTCCTGTATGAGTTTTCTTTGTCTTCTCAGGATTTTGCATTTTCCCAGTATGGACATTTCCAGTATTCCCGATATTACTGGAAATAGACTGACCTTGCCCTATACACCTTGTGAGGCCCTATATAGGAGTGGCAAATGAAGATTAAAAAAGAGAAACCCTGGTTCTCTCACATCTTAAAAGAAATGAAAAGGAAGGTTCAATGAGCTGAATGCAATTGGTGGAAGAATTCCTCAAAAGAAAACAAAGCAGTTCACATTAAATTACAGAACGAATACAAATCCTTGGTGAGGAAAGAAAAGACAAACTATATTGAACCAGATTCATTCTCTCAGAAATTGCCCTAGACAACTGTCCCCTGTACTAAAGAGATTTTCTCCAAAAGAAAATAATGTTTTGAACTTCCCTTTAATTGACCCTGAATCCTTTGCAAGGTTCTTGAACAAAAAGATCTTAAAACTGCACAGTCAATCAGAATTAAGGATTAATTTCTTTAATCCACTTCCATTGATATTACCTGAAGGCAACTCTTCAGTTGAAAGCCCAGGCATTCACCAAATTGTATTCTCTGAATTTATACCATTGACAGATTTTCATCTGGCCGATAAAATTCCTTCAACGCTCATCAAAGACTGTTGGTCAGATTTAGCCATGATATTTCTAGATGTGAAAACTATTAGTCTCTCTGTTGGGATTATTCCCAACCGTTTGAAACATTCTGTCATCCATCCTTTATTAAAAACAAATTTGATCTCAATCCATTCTCTCCTGAAAAATATTGCCCTAGCTCCAACATCCCCTTTGAAGCCAGACTTTTAGAGAAAGCAATTTCAGAACAATTAATATGTTTTTTAGAGGCAAACAATACCTTCCATCCCCGACAATCCAGATTTAGAACAAAGCACAGTATTAAAATAGCATTGTTAGTTCTTCTTAATGAAATAGTAATGTATAAGGACAATTTCTGTGATGTTCTACTCTTGCAACTTGACCTTACTGCAGTGTTTGATGTCATAGATCATATGCACTCATTGGAGTGACTTCAACAGATTGAGACAGTCTTCAGTTCCCACAAGGATCAATCTTGGCTCCTACCCCTTCCATTTTTTCATTGCTCCACTAACTACACTTACTCAAGAATTGGGCTTATCTGCCTACATCTATGCTAAGTACATCCAGTTACTGATGTCATCAGATAACTGGGATGACCAGTTCAAAGTCACATTAAATAATCATCTTTATAAAATAATTACATGGATAGAAGATAAGCTGGTTTTGAATCCAACAAAAACTGTAGCCATCTGGATTTCCATTCAGGATAATACACTTCCATTTATTCCAGAAATAAAAATCTATCCCTATAGAGATTAAAGTCTATGAAACTCTTAGGGGTAATTTGGGAGAATAGACTATCCTTTGTCCCTCAGATCTCCCAAATAGTAAAAGGCTCAAATGCTGCTCTTCACAGAATCAGAGCCTTAAAACCTTCCTTGGATACAAAGGTGCTTAAAACACTACTACACACCCTTCTTATAATGAGTTTGCACTACTGAAACTCACTGCTTAGTGGTGGACCACAGTATCAATTAAATAGGCTCCAAGAAGTTCAAAACACAACCATAAAGTGACTTTATAGAACAAGGAAGGGTTACCATATGATTCCCCTTCTCATAGAACAACACAGGTATCCTGTGATCTGCCGCGTCAGGGTTAAGACTCTGTTGATAGCTCATCAGACTCACCTCACTGGATTCCCCACTTATTTATTTAATTTATTTATTTATTTAGAAGGATTTAGTATACCGCCTTATCGTTAAATCAAGGCGGTGTGGCACATCAATCAAAATCAATAATAAAGTTTGTAGCATGCAGTGTGAGAACTGAGAAGTGTAGTGTGTGGGGCAGTGCGTTAGATTATATCGGTGAACTATTTACATAATGAGCTATATACATATTTACAAAATGGGGCTGTTTGAGAGGCGTGCTAGGATTGAGATTCTGTAATGTCTTGGAGGTAGGATCGTGATCCTGTAATGTCTTGAGGTAGAAAATTTATGTGAGGTCCTTGAAATGTACTGTAAATAGATCAGTTTTAAGAAGTTTTCTGAAGTCCTTGAGGTTCTTGGTTGATCTTATGTGGTCTGGGAGAGAGTTCCATATAGCGGGTACTGCCAGGGAGAGTGCCCTCCTTGATGTGGCCAGCCTTGTTTTAGCAAATTCTTTTGGTGTTCTGATGGTGTCTGAGGTTCCTTTTCTTCTTGGTCTCCTGTTGTCATCAGTTTTATCTGAGTTCTTTACTGATACTGTATAGTCATAAGAACATAGGATATGCCATACTGGGTCAGACCAAGGTCCATCAAGCCCAGTATCCTGTTTCCAACAGTGGCCAATCTAGGTCATACGTACCTAGCAGTTTCCCCAAAAGACACAGGTTCCACAATGCTTGTATTGGGTCAAGCAGTGATATCCTGGGTCCCTTTTAATAATGGCTTATGGACCTTTCCTCCAGGAACTTGTCCAAACCTTTTTTAAACCCAGCTACACTAACAGCCTTTACTACACCCTCCGGTAACAAGAACTCTTCACTTGACAAGGCTCAGACTTTCCTTCTTTCAAAACTCAGCATTTAGTTACCAAGCTCCACACCTCTGGAACCTCTGTCAATACTCTGTAAATACAGCTTAACTAAAAAGTTTAAAAAAGAGTTTAAAGTGGGGGGTAGGGGGATATTCATCGGTAGCGGCCAGCGCTTCTAAAGTGCCTAGCTGTCGCCGCTGAATTAAAACCCTGGATATTCAATGCCAGGGCCATATCCAGCCACCAGCATTGAATATTCGGGTTACCGCAGAACCTGGAAGCTTACAATGGCCCTGCAATTCCCTTGGATTTCTGCTTCCCAAGTGCATGACACTGCACTTCTTCACATTAAATCTTAACTGCCAAGCATTAGATTATTCTTCCAGCTTTTGTAGATCTTTCCTCATGTTACCCACTCCCTCAGGGGAGTCCACTCTGTTGCAAATTTTCATGTCATCTGCAAAAATACAGATTTTTCCATTCAGTCCTTCAGCAATATCACTCACAAATACATTGAACAATACTGGTCCCACCGCTAATCACCTTCCTTTCATCCAAGTGAGTTTCATTTACCATCACCTTCTGACATCTGTCAGTCAACCTATTTCTGATCCAGTTCACCACCTTGGGACCCATCCCCAAACTAATGAGTTTATTGATAAGCCTCCTATGAGGAACAGTATCAAAGGCTTTGCTAAAATCCAGGTAAATGACATCCATTGCATGCCTTTGATCTAGTTCTCTGGTCACCCAGTCAAAGAACTCAATCAGATTTGTTTGGCAAGATTGTCCTTTGGTAAAACCATGTTGCCTCGGATCATGCAACCTGTTGGTTTCGAGAAAGTCCACTATTCACTCTTTCAGGAGCGCCTCCATTACTTTTCCCGCCACCGAGGTAAGGCTCACCAGTCTGTAGTTTGTCACTTCTTCCCAACTACCACTTTTGTGAAGAGGTACCACATCAGCCCTTCTCCTGTCCTGTAGAACTTCTCCTGTCTCCAAGGATCCTGGGATGTATCCCAGCTGGTACCATGGCCTTGTCCACTTTCAGTTTTGCAAGTTGTTCTAACACGTCATCTTCTGTGAATGGTGTGGTATCTACTCCATTCCCATTTGTATATTTGGGAATCACAAGTGGTCCTTCTCCAGGATTTTCTTTAGTAAAAACAGAGCAGAAGTATTTGTTTAGCATTTTTGCTTTTTCAATGTCACTTTCCACAAATCCGTTCCCAGCACTTTTGAATCCTGCAATTCCACCTCTGATTTTCCTCCTCTCCCGAATATACCTGAAGAAAATTTTGTTGCCACACTTCATATCTTAGCCATCTTTTCTTCTGCCTTTGATTTTGCTATCCTTATTTCTTTTTTTGTCTCTTTTAGTTTGATCATTTATTCCTTTCAGTGTTCCTCTATTTATGAACTTCTGAATTTTGTGAAAAGCTGTGTTTTTTGCTTTTATTAGTGCAACCACTTCTTTGGAGAATCAAATAGGTTTCCTTTCCCTCTTGTTTTTATTTACTTTCCTTACATATCTATCTGTTGCCCCTTTTATTGCATCTCTCAGTTTAGCCCATTGCAATTCCACTTCCCTTATCCCCTCCCACCCTGCCAACTCATCCTTCAGGTACTTGGCCATTTTACTGAAGTCAGTGTTTTCGAAGTCTAGGACTTGGAGCTTGCTGTGATAAGACTCCACCTTGGATTTTATCTCAGGCCACACCATGTGATGATTGCTGCTGCTCACATGGGCACCCACCCGGACATTCGACATGTTATCTCCGTGGGTGAGCACTAAATCCAGCATTGAGCTTTCCCTGGTCGGTTCCATCACCATTTGTCTAAGTAATACATCTTGGAAGGCATCCACAATTTCTTTACTTCTTTCCAGATTTGCAGAAGGAATACTCCAATCTACTTTGGGTAGATTAAAGTCACCCAATATGATCACTTCCCCCTTCATGGCTATCTTTGCAATATCAATCAATTCACTATGTATTTCTTTGGTTTGAGTTGGAGGCCTGTAGACTATACCAGTATGGATGACAGTGCCATCTCCTCTTTCCAACACAATCCAAAGCGCTGCTTCTTTTCCCCACATTCCCTGCATTTCAGTAGTTTTAATATTACTTTTGACATATAGGGCTACTACTCCTCCTTTTCTACCCTCTTTATCTCTTCTAAATAGATTATAGTCAGCTATGGCTATATCCCATTCATGAAACATGTTAAACCATGTTTCTGTAATGGCCACAATATCCAAGTCCATTTCCACCATTAGGTCTTCCAGGTCAGGAACTTTGTTGGCTAGGCTTCGAGCATTTGTGCTCATTGCTTTCCAGCATTTGTTGGCTGGCTTGCCTGTATTTTGCATGGATTTTATTCTGCACCTCTTCCCACTTGCCATTGATGTGTGGTTTGAAAGTGTGGCTGTTTCCAATGTTAATATGCTTTTGCTGAGGTGAATATCCCTCGCTCCCTTTCCCTAGTTTAAATGCCTGTCCACATACTGCCTGAATTTTTCATTCAGGATCCTTTTCTCTGCGATGGAGAGATGTAGTCCATCAGCACAGTATAGCCTCTTGTTGATCCATCTGTTTCCCCAGTTGCCTATATATCTAAATCCTTCTTGTTTGCACCAGGTTTGGAGCCATGTATTAAAGTTGTTTATGTGATGCAGCCTTTCTGCCCCCTTACCAAGAACAGGTAGAACTTCTGAGAATGCTATAGTGTTATCTATGGGCTTGAGTTTCTCTCCCAGAGTCTGGAAGTCCCTTTGAACTGCAGAGGCACTGTTTTCTAGCCAGGTCATTTGTACTCAAGTGGATGACAACATCAATTTTGGAGTGCTCACTTTCTGCACTAAGTATACTAATAATTACATTTGAATTTCTGCTGGCTGACCATCTTCTCTCCTTTGAACTGTGTTCCCAAGTTGGTGCCTCTGATGATGGAATCTTCAATGAGTAGTAGTTTTCTGTTTTGTGATTTTTTTCTTCATATTTAGTGCATTATCAGTAGATTGGGCATTGACTCTCTCATTTAAGGGCACTTCGGTTTCCATGGATTGGGTACCCTCATTATCCAAGGCAAAGAAGGCATTATGCAGGAATGTCTCTGCGTTACAGGCTGCAACCTACCAGAGCCCACTGTGATCCATTTGTTCCTGGGCTGTTTGATTCTTTGAGGGAGCGGTGGTGGATTTTGACACAGGTTAGATTGGGCTGGGAGAGAGAGAGAGAGAGAGACTGGTGGAAGAGGATAAGTGAGACTGGAAGAAGGGATAGGTGGGAGAGAAAGAGAGAAATTGTTGGTTTGGCAACAAAGGGGGAAGAAACTAGTGAAAAGGGGCTTGAGGATAAGGAAGATTTTGGCAATATTCAACTGTGGCAGTCAGTGCTTTTTTTACACTCTGGTTGGAACAGGCAAAACAATTTTGGATATGTAGCAATACTATTCAGAAAGTGAGTTTCACTGAATATTCATGTGAGGACCTCATTAAAATAGAGGCTCCAGCCCTTGTGTATTTTTAAAATTGACTGATGGCTAGGAGATCCAAGATGGCGGTAATAAACGGAAAGCGCAAGGGGGTTGGCAGCCCTCACAACCATCTCCTACCTTACCATTTGTTTCTTCAGGTTTGCTGGATCGTTTTCTTGCCCAGCTGCTGTAGCTTCCAGCAGTTACAGGGGAGGCATTGCCGGCTGCATTTGTATCGGGGCCGGAGAGCCTGGCTTCTGCTTTGGATGTTACAACTCTCTCCCCTGATTTGCATCTGGCGTTGAAGCAGGTGTAGGCATGTTTCCAACAGTCCCCTGGAAGCCTGGTGCAGAAGCAATCCCCAGGAGGGGGTGAGCTGAATGCAATGAGAGGGTCAGGCTGGGGAGTTAGTGTGGCAGATAGTCTGCCTGCCCCGGAGCAACTGATACACACTGACAGCTGAGCACCGATGGTGGGAGACCAGACGATGGTTGAAGCCGCGTCTTTGTGAGGGGTTCCAGTACATGTTGGAATGGAGGTAGCTAGAGCACAATCTGGAGACTTTGGCGCCTTTATATATGTCCGTCCGGAGAATTTGGCACCTTTATATATGTCCGTCCAGAGAATTTTACTTTGGAGGCTATCTGGAAGGCTATAATCTCTCTTGGGGAGGCTTTGATTCCCCAAGTATCATCATTGACAGTCCGAGTGTCTAATAATGAGGCTGGGATTCAAGAGGTTGCTGCTTCGTTGGAATCTACTAAGACTGAGGTGTGTGATCTCCGTGATAACTTAGCTTCTGTGGGGACTCAAGCATATGCATTTGTTAAGAATTTTGAAGTGGTTGAGAAGAAATTGGAAGTTTTGGAAAATGCTCATCGAGCTTGTAACCTTTGTTTAATTGACTTTCCAAGAATGCCTACTATTTCCGCAAGGAATATGTTTATGGAATATTTGATGGATACACTAGCAGTCCCTTGAGATTCCTTCCCTCCTGTAGTTAAGATATTTTATCTTCCACATGGTAGGAAGTAATCTTCTTCTCCAGTTCAACAAATGGTTGTTTTGAATATCACTGACTTTCTTGAGTCTTCCCGAGATGAGCACTCTGATTGTGACATTTGCGCTTCGTTCGGATAGAGAGTGGCTTTTAAAACTCTTTTTCCGTAAGAGGCATTTGTTATTTCATGGTCAACGTGTGTACATTTATCCAGATTTGGCTAGGGCAACCCAGTATTGCCATAAAGAGTTTCACTTGATGTGGCCAGGGTTTTACAGTTGGGTGGGCTCTTCTTTCTAAAACACCCTTGTAAATGCCTGGTGAAATACCAGTCAGGATCACATATATTTTATGATCCCATCCAGCTGTGTGCCCTCATGAACGTGATGTGACTGGAGGCCTCCATTGGCTCCATCCAGGATGAGCTGCAAACTGTGTAATAGGATCTGCTGGAATGTAACTCATTTTTCTTTTTTGTCTTTGGAATTAGTCTTTATTTCTCTGTTTGGGTACTCCCCTTTTTTGTGGGCTAATGCGGGCATGTATTTGTATAAGCTGGTTTACTGGAAGAGGGTTTTCTTTTTCTTGTTGGTTTCTGTGTTACATGCTTTTTTTCTGTACAGGATGGTTTTTTCTAACTTTCTTGGAATAATTTAAACATTTAATAAATATAAAATATATTTTAAAAAATTGATGATAAAGACGTACCTCCTTTCAGAGGTTTCTGCCTTTAAGGACAAAAATCCTGTCATGGATGGTTGTTACACCTGATCATACAGACTACTAACAGCAAATCCCCAAAGTGGATTACAATGAGCAAACTTTTTAAACTTACAGAAAGTGTTGGACTGACTTTTTAGTCAGCAACTGGGATTGGCTCCTGCATCAGACTGCAGCCCTAAGTGATTGGTTGAAACCTCCTTTTTGAATTACTAGTTGGTCATTTACTGGCCTCTGGAGAGGAAGCATCAGAGCAGCTCCTGCGTTTTTGGGAGAGAAAAAGGTCTAAGAATTGTACTACAACTCTCATCAGATTTCCAAACCTTGGACTCAGACTTAAAAAAGCAAGCATGAATCTTCCTGAGTTCTGGGTCAGATTCCAGAAGATGCCAATTCTATATTGGCCGTCTAGCCCCTGCACAGCCCATCAGAATCGGGGTGTAGAGAAGGAGACCCGATTCTGATCCCGCGGGCACGTCTAGCCCCTGCACAGCCCATCAGAATCGGGGTGTAGAGAAGGAGACCCGATTCTGATGCCGCGGGCACGTCTAGCCCCCGCACAGCCCATCAGAATCGGGGTGTAGAGAAGGAGACCCGATTCTGATGCAGCGGGCACGTCTAGCCCCCGCACAGCCCATCAGAATCGGGGTGTAGAGAAGGAGACCAGATTCTGATCCCGCGGGCACGTCTAGCCCCCGCACAGCCCATCAGAATCGGGGTGTAGAGAAGTAGACCCGATTCTGATCACGCGGGCACGTCTAGCCCCCGCACAGCCCATCAGAATCGGGGTGTAGAGAAGGAGACCCGATTCTGATCCCGCGGGCACGTCTAGCCCCCGCACAGCCCATCAGAATCGGGGTGTAGAGAAGGAGACCCGATTCTGATCCCGCGGGCACGTCTAGCCCCCGCACAGCCCATCAGAATCGGGGTGTAGAGAAGTAGACCTGATTCTGATCCCGCGGGCACGTCTAGTCCCTGCAGGATCAGAATTGGGTCTACTGGCCTGGAAGTGCATGCCGTGCCACGATTCTGATTGGCTGCATGTCCTGCCGATCCCTGTCGAGCATAGCCAGGCTCCTGAATGGAGTCACAGTGCCATGACATCCCATCACCATGGCACTGCAGCTCCATTCAGGGGTCATGACCCTCAGATGCCCGACCCCCAATCTGGCCTGCCATAGTCAAGGTTGGTCTGCGGGGATCCCCCTGCAACCCCTCACTTCCTGTCTCTGCCTAGCGCTGCAGTCTCCCGACATCCAGAGGGACTTATTCCACCTCAGTGGAACCTCCGAGTTGGCCCTGTATGCCCGGGGTCAGTCTCTGCCCACCACCCGTCTTCGCTTTGCCTCTGTCCCGCCCCGTCCCTCCCACGACAGTGTTCCCCATACAAATCGCCTGTTCATATGGAGAGCTCTGTTCCTGGTAGGCTGCCCAGTCATTTAATGGGTCTGGACATCTGGATCGGATGTCCAGACCTGCTAAATGGAGTTCAGAATGACCCCCATAGAGTTAGCAATTGCTGTCTGCCCTGAAATTTCCAGGCTCCCTTTGGTGAAAGGTCTGAGTCCAACAGATTGCTAGAGCCCAGAAGAATTACTATCCTAACAGTGGGATCTAACTATAAAAAAAGAAAGCAGGATTTTCCTAGCAGGAAAGGCACCAAAGATTTGGATGGGACGGAGCCTGTTCTGGATCTGAATAGAATTTATAGTACTTGTGCAACAAACTTAAAGATCATTGGGGTATCAATTTACAGACTGACTACTTTAGCTGGGTTAGAAATACAGTCTTGGTTTCTATTGTCAGCCAGTAGTTGCAAACTTTTAATTTACATATTTGACCATGTTTATCTTAATGGCTGATCGGTTTTGAAAGATATTGTTATTTAATGCTTTAATTTCTGTCTTTTGTTTGCTTTGTTAAATATATGTACTGTTTCTCTTTGTAAATTGTTGTTTGTTTGTGAAAGTAAAAGAAAAGGTTTGGCTTAAATACGAACACAATTTAGGACAATTATCCAGATGGTCGCCATGAGCCAACACCAACTTGACGGCACTTAAGAACAACAACATTCTGAATACCGAACATTATACTGCAGTGCTCAGTATCCACTTTTTCATTTAGAGTTAACCAATCTCGCTACATTTGATACAAGTCTTTTGAACCCTGTAAATTGTCCAGAGCTGGAGCCTGTCTAAACACCAAAAATCTCTAGTTTCCTGAAGGTGCCTTGAGGCTTGCCTCCTGTAGGTTTTAAGCAACCGCAGGGCAGAAAAGGCAGCCCTGGAATGCATTTGGATTGTGCAGCCACTATCAGAATAAGTACAGCCATTATACAGATAGCGCACAATTCTGTGCCACAAATAGTGAGGATGGACATCCCAATGGGACATCCATCCCCGCTATTCGTGCCTTCCCCCGCCATGTCTAACTTCCCTGCCGGTTGTGTGGGGAAGTTAGACAGGGGCAGGGAAGGGGCGGCTCAGGAGCAGAGTCTGGGTGGGAGATGGGTGGTTGCTGGCCCTAGACGTACAGAGCCGATTCTAATGTCAACCCTGTATGTCCAGGGCCAGTGACACGTGCGGGGAAGTTATCCCACCTCCAAGGTGGAATAACTTCCCTGGACGTATTATATTTTCAATGCCGGGGTGCGGATGGGGCAGGGGGGGGCCGGAGGACATTCCCCGCAGCCCGACCCTGGCCTTAGGAGTTCAGATCGGGGTTTGGACTGCGGGGAATAAGCTTTTGTTTCTGGCAGCCAGCATCGTGGCTCTTCAATGGAGCCACGGTGCCATGGCAACATTATGCCGTGGCACTGCGGCTCCATTTAAGAGCCTTGACTAAGTTAGTCGGGTAGGTCCTGTATGTGCAGGCTGGACTGAATCGCAGTGCCGGCCTGCATGTGCAGGACTGTTTGTGATTCTGATCCCGCGGGGCTAGATGTGCCCCGCGGGATCAGAATCATGATCCCTTCTGTACGTCCGGCTCAGACCAGACAAACAGAGGGGATCTATGTCCGGAACGGAATGAGCCCTATAGTGGTGAATTCCAGCCACTATCCTGATAGCACTCAAGACCATTTCTAACTGAAAATCTCCTCTATCCAGATAATTCATGTTTCCAACAATGCTGTGCCCCAGGATTGTCCAAGCACCATCCGGATAATGCCTCAGCGGTCTGTAATGGTATTCATCGGCACTCTTCAGGTAGTACCATTGAACATCTAGCTTAGTGGCATATTTTTGGTTAGCAGATATTGCTAACTGCATAAATGATTTTAAATAGCAGACCCAGGCGGGGTCATATGATGAGGCCAAGCAGGTCTCCTAGCACTTACCCCATGTAAACTCTTTTTAAATGGAACTGAAACCCCCCTAGAGAGTAACAATCAGTTAGTACTATGAGCTGTGCCTAGGTGGCTTCTCTGAAGCTGTTTGAATAAGTTGGAAAACATAAATAGTGGAGATATGTCTGTGAAAGCTCAGTGGGAATCCAAAGACAAGCTGTGGCAGAATGAGAACAAGATGGCATCAGCAGTAATGACAGCAATATTTACGCTTGAAGACGCTACAGTTTCAGGAACTAACCAAAATGCCTACAGTAGTGGCTGAGGCACAAATGGCAAAGGTCCACACTTCAGTGCAAGAAATTAAGGAAGGGCTGGAGGGCCAGGTGGTGCACCCGCAGTGAGCAGAGGAAAGCATTGCTACTACTACTACTTATCATTTGTATTTGCTTTTAGAATTAAACGAGTGATGCAATGAAGTGGACCTGTTTTCGAACAAGAATGATCTCCCTGAAGCAGAAAAGCTAAGTAACAGAGTTTTTTCAAAGCATAATACTGTGTCGGGGAAAGAATGGACTATTTATTTAATTCAAGATGAAAGAGGGCAGAGAATGACATGTTTATAAAATTGAAAAAACAGACTAGCGATGATACTATCTGCAAAGCATTTTTGGTATGCTTTTGCCACAATAATGCAAATGTGTATTTGAAGGACCACAGAAATATTAATAATTAAATTGTAATGCTTTAGAAATGCCCCTATCTGTATGAGCATCAGGAATTTTTGGAAACTTTTATGCAAAAAATGTCTGGAATATCAGGCTCATAATGATAATGAGGAGATGAACCAATTGATTTATTAGGAAGCAGTCAAAGCTGTGCTGGGGGGGGGGGGCAAATTATTGCATCCATGGTTAATAAGAAAAAGAAACAGAATGAGCAGTTGTTACACCTTTCCCAAGAGCTACAGAAACTAAGGAGGCTTCATGTATCCATCTTAAGAGGAGGGGATAGGCAAAGGATATTGGATGGTAGAAACCAATTATATCTGTTTTTGCATCAGAGGGCAAAGAGGAGCATTTACATGTAGAGATTTCAACTCTATAAATGGGGCAACAAAGCAGGTTGCTGCTGGCCAATTTGGTTAGATCCTATAGGATCAAACTGGTAATGATCTCAATCAAGCGCACTCCAAGGGTATAAGCATACTAGGGTTGAAGTTGTAGTGATGCAATTTTTAGATCACTACAAAGAACTTGTGGAGGCCCCTGGCCCAGGCAACAGCCTATAAGCCTAGGGCTGCACTTGTTAGTCCTTTAATTAAAGAGATTTTCCTCATCTAGCGCCGGGGCTGCTGGGATTTGTAGTTGTGTTGTTTAGAAAAAAACAAGTAGTGTGGAGACCGAGGGTTTACAAGGCAAACACAGGAATTTATTTCTTTTTCTAAAGAGCATTAAGGCTCAGCGCAAACCAAACAGGATTCTCTCTCCAAACAAAAATCCATAGGCATTTTTATCAAAACCAAACAATGAAACTGCTTTATGTAGCTTTTTAACATGTGTCGCTGTTTTTCAAATCATTCAGCAATCAAGCAAGGTTTCTCTTCTCTTCCAACCCAAAAGAAATATCCCTTCGTCAGCAACAGGGTTCTTTAGCATTCCTGGCTAAACACATTTCTCCCTGTTTTCATACTGCCTTCTAGGACATTCAGAACATAAGAACATAAGTACATATGCCATACTGGGTCAGACCAAGGTCCATCAAGCCCAGCATCCTGTTTCCAACAGTGGCCAATCTAGATCATACGTACCTAGTGTCACCACTCACCCTCCCAGAGGCATTTAGCGTGGGCAAGGCAAGTGGGTAGTTGTGTTTCTTATACTGTGAACTTTAAATGGAGGTTTTGGAAAGGCCTCCTGGGTAATGTAGTCCTACAGTAGTAAGAATGAGTCCAAGTTGTGCACGAGTGGTTCAGGTTAAATTAGGATTTATTGCCCCTCCCGGGGTTGGATGTTGATGACCATGAACAAAGAATATATTTACAAAGAAACCATACTCCTGATGTGAACAAAAATAGGCAACTTAAATAATGCTTATCTTCAGCTGTTATGGAATCAAAAAGAATAAAACAGTTTCCCTCCAAAATACTTCTTTTGGCTGTTTTTCTTCCTTCAGCAAAATCCAGTATTATTAACAAAGGGACTGCACATTGTCTGCCACCATATAAGAGCAGTCCATAAACACTTCGGACTCAGGGGGTTGATAAGGGTCCCACTGCATAAGATCACCTTCTTCCTTAAGGTCTCTTAGAGAGGGTTCTTCTGCCTGCCATGCAAACCTCTCCGTTCCAATTACAGGGTTCCCTTCCCCCAACCTGCTCTGTGAGTCTGGGTGTTTGGCTTCCTGTGCACACAGCCCTCTGTAATTAAAAGGATACACGTTTCCCTCTTCTGTTTGGCTACCGGGAATTCTGTGTCTGCCTTTAGAATTGCTTTCTCCCAGGAATCTCCCTTGGCTACAAAAAGGTTGGTAAAACTTTTCTTTCCCCTTTGATAAAAGCTTGGTATCAGGGAAATAAGCTTTACCTGCAGGCTGTCTGTTGTGAGCACAGCGTGGTTGTCTTTTCTGGTTCCCAGAATAAACGTCTCTGCTTTTTGGATAGTAAAAATCCCCAGTGCTTTTTGTAGTTGAGCACTGCTCCCTAGGAACTGGACTTGAATGTCTTCCCCAGCTCTCTTCCTCTGAGAAGTTCCTCCGAGTGGAATTGGGATTTCTTTCCCTTTTCCCTTCTCTCAGCCACAGACCTTGGCTGCCCTCGGAGTATCTATCTTTCTCTGGTTTTCTCCTTCTTTCAGCTTTCTCCACGCTTGCTGTGCTGCCTTTTCCTTCTGTCTCCGTATCTGAGACTATGTCCGTCTCTTTCTCCTTCTCCTTCTCTTTTTCATATTTAACTAAAGGCTTTTTATCTAAGTTTCTTTCTCCGTTGTGCTGAGCCACACCTCCCACCAGGTGTTCCCACTTCCCTGATGAGGCAGGAGCTAGCTCAGGGGATGGGCGTTCCCTAACACTCTGCGACGTTCTTTGTTTAGGGTTTCCATGCCAACCCTCCATGCTTGTTTCAGCACTGACAGTTCTGGTTTCACTTTGCAGTGAATCCTCTGCCTCCCTTGGTTCTGAACCCTGTACTTCACGACACTAGCAGTTTCCCCAAAAGACACAGGTTCCGCAATGCTTGTACTGGGTGAAGCATTGATATCCTGGGTCCCTTCTTAATAATGGTTTATGGACCTTTCCTCCAGGAACTTGTCCAAACTGTTTTTAAACCCAGCTACACTAACAGCTTTTACTACATCCTCCGGTAACAAATTCCAGAGTTTGATTACACGTTGAGTGAAAAAATATTTTCTTTTATTAGTCTTAAATAGTTTACCCTGTAGCTTCATTGCATGTCCCCTAGTCTTTCTATATTCTGATAACGTAAACAATCGATCTACGTTTACCCGTTCCACTCCGTTCATTAATTTATAGACTTCTATCATGTCTCCCCTCAGCCGTCTCTTTTCCAGGTTAGAGCCCTAACCTTTTTAGCCTTTCTTCATAGGAGTATCCTTCCATCCCCTTTACCATTTTGGTGGCTCTTCTCTGAACCTTTTCTAATAACTCTATATCCTTTTTAAGATACGGCGACCAGAATTGCACACAATATTCAAGGTGCGGTCTCACCATGGAACGATATAGAGGCAATATAATATCTTTTGTTTTATTTTCCATTCCTTTCCTTATGATACCTAGCATTCTATTTGCTCTCTTGGCTGCTGCTGCACACTGGGCCGAGGGTTTTAACATGTTATCCACAATGACGCCTAAATCTTTTTCCTGGGGGGTGGTGCCTAATGTGGAACCTTGCATTGTGTAACCATAGTTTGGGTTGTTCTTCCCTAGGTGCATAACTTTACACTTGTCCACATTAAATTTCATCTGCCATTTTGATGCCCCGTCTTCTAATTTATCAAGATCCTCTTGCAATTTTCACAATCCTCTTGGGTTTTAACAACTTTAAATAGTTTTGTGTCATCTGCAAATTTGATAACCTCACTCGTTATTCCACTTTCCAGGTCATTTATGAATATGTCAAAAAGCAGCGGACCCAGCACAGATCCCTGGGGTACACCACTAGTCACCTTTCTCCATTGGGAAAATTGGCCATTTAGCCCAACCCTCTGCTTTCTATCTTTTAACCAGTTCTTAATCCACAGTAGTACACTGCCTCCTATCCAATGTCTCTTTAGTTTTGCCAAAAGTCTCTGATGAGGGAGGGACCTTGTCAAAGGCTTTTTCCTTCTTTTATCCAAGAACCTTTTATTCTGCCTTCCGGCACAGAGAACAATCCATTACTGAATCTTCAGACTCCTCATCAGATTCTTAATAATCTATCAGCATTTCCTCAGGACCTGTGTCCGGTAAATCTGGCTTTAAGCCAGTATGAAAAACTTCAGGCTTAATATTCTCTAAAAGTTCTAGAATCTTTCTCCACTGAGGCTTTTCCCTATGTACAGGGTTTCCACCAGGAATGTGGAGATTCTTTCCTTGCATCAAATGACACAATGCCTCTAACTGGCTCACGGCACTTTTGGTTACCTTTTT
Source organism: Ichthyophis bannanicus (assembly GCA_033557465.1). NCBI lineage: Eukaryota > Metazoa > Chordata > Amphibia > Gymnophiona > Ichthyophiidae > Ichthyophis > Ichthyophis bannanicus. The sequence continues at coordinate 18,795,127 of CM066049.1, read as the reverse complement.
ATTCACGCACATTTTTGTAAGCTGCAGCTCTTTAGCTAGTTCAGGAACAGATGGCACTGCAGCCTGACCCTTGTCAGCACTTCTCTCCGGCACATCTCTCGTAGTTTTAAAACCAATTGCAGTTTCCTTGCAATCCTGGCTTTCTTTCTGACTAGGGCTTTCACCTCTGAGAATCCCCCAGAGGTCTCCACCATTCTCCTCCACCGTGAACTCTCTGGGCCTTTCTCTGGTGCTTCTCTCACCACTGAATTCTCCAGCGGGCTGCTTCCCTGTCTCTCCCTTTCCAGGGTGTTGCTTTGTGTGCTGCCCTCTCGTAGTGCTGCCCCTCTCAAGCTGAGTCTGAGACTGACCTCCTTCTGTTTCCCTGGGTTTATAAGAGTGTCTCTGAAGTACCGTGCACTGCCCTTCCCCCAGGTGTCTCTCATCAGCTTCCAAGCCTGCCCTTAGATTAGCAGAGCTTGGGTGTGTCCTGTCCTCAGTAGCTGCGTGTTTTTTTTTCTCTGCCTGCAGTATGAGAGCTACTGATTCCTTGCCTGTCTCTTTCTTTAAAGGTAAATGTCTGATTTTCTCTCAATTCCATGGGTTCAACCATACTCTCCTCATCACACATCCCCCCCCCTTACGATATTACGGGCTGGCGTTGCAGTACCCGCACAGCTCGTAATTCTCGACAGGGCATCTGCGTTCATGTGCAATTTTCCCGCTCTATGTTCAACCAGGAAATCAAAAGCCTGTAAGGCCATGTACCAGCGGGTTAAACAAGTGTTGTGATTTTTCATTTGGTTTAACCACTTCAGTGGTGCATGGTCTGTGACTAACAGGAATCTGCGGCCCGTAAGATAAAACTTAAGAGCCTCGACCGCCCATTTTATTGCCAAACACTCCCTTTCTATAGTGGAGTATTTTCTTTCCAGTGGTGACAATTTCCGACTCAGAAACATAATGGGGTGCTCCGTAACCTCATGTTTCTGTGATAGTACAGCCCCCAAACCTGTCTCCGAAGCGTCCGTCTGTACGATGAACAGTTGTTCAAAATCCACCCCTCGTAACACTGGTGCACAGCAGAGCTTTTCTTTCAACCAAATAAAAGCTTCATCTGCTGCCCCGGACCACTGCAATTGGTTGTGAGCATTCTTTTTCAACATATCCATTAGAAACGCACTCTCTTCCATGAAATGGGGAATGAAGCGGCGATAGTAGCCTATTAGGCAGAGAAAACTGCGCAATTGTTTTTTGGTCAGCGGCCTTGGAAAGGCTTTTACACTCTCTATTTTATTTACTATAGGCCTAACTGTACCCCGCCCCACCATATGGCCGAGGTATTTTACCTCCTGCCCGGCAAACATACACTTCGCAGGATTTAGCGTTATGCCTGTGTGTCTCATTGCTCGCAAGACTGCTTCTACGCGAGGCAAATGTTGATCCCAGGTGGAGCTGTGTATTATTATGTCATCCATGTAGGCGACCACATATTTTTGGTGTGGACGTAACACGAGGTCCACCAACCTCTGGCAGGTCGCAGCCGTGCCATGCAAGCCGAAAGGCATTCTCCGAAATTGGAAAAGACCTATGGGAGTAGAGAACGTTGACTTAGGATGTGATTCTCGGGTTAAGGGGATCTGCCAATACCCCTTGGTCATATCGAGGATGCTAAGGAATTTTGCTTGGCCTAAACGATCCAATAACTCCTCTATCCGTGGCATCGGATAGGCATCGAACCTGGAGATGGCATTGACATGTCGAAAATCTATACAAAACCTCATCGTCCCATCAGGTTTTGGCACGAGCATGATGGGGCTGTTCCAGGGGCTTTTTGATTCTTCAATGATCCCCATTTTAAACATTTCTTTTACCTGGTTCACCACCTCCTGTTGCTTGGCTTCCGGTAGCCTGTAGGGTCTTTGCCTTACCACCTCACCGGGTGGGGTCACTATCTCATGGGCCACTAACATAGTTTCCCCAGGCACTGGTGTTAGGACGTCAGGGAATCCTTTCAAAAGTTTGGTCAACTCTTGCCTTTGTACCCAAGACAGTTCTTCTCCCATTCGGGGCTCTGGGTCTGTCTTGCAGTCAGATAACTGCGGACCCAAATCCTCCTCTTCCTTCTCTTCGAAGGTTGCGATCAATCCTTTCTTCTCTGCTCGCCCGGTAGACCCAAATCCTCCAGTCCCTCGGATTGTAGTGGTCATCATGGGAACTTATTCGAGTGGTGGAAAACCCACCCTTTCGCAGATGAGTTGGGCTATCCTATCCCCCATGTTTATTTTGAAGTCTTCCTTCTCAAAGTTAAAAAGTAATACCTTAACAGCCCCTCTGTAGTCTGGGTCGATGACACCCATGCCCACATCTATAAAATACTTCAGGGCTAGCCCCGAACGTGGTGCGATGCGGCCATAACACCCCAGTTGCATCTCCATTTGGAGACCCGTATCCACCAAGGCCTTCCCCTGCCCCGAGATAACCAGGTCTACTGCGCTACATAAATCGTAACCAGCCGCTTGCTCAGAAGCGACGTGCGTTAGGAGTTGTTCTGCAATACTTAAGTCTAATATCGGTCTGCTTTTCCAGAGCTATGAACTTTGTCAAGTAAATAAATCCAACTCTGTATTGAAATTTGAAAGTAATTAGTATCTTATAAGTTGACTAAGAATTTTCAAAGCAACTTTACAACTAATTTTCATATATATTGGCTGCAAAGGTCTCAGACTCCACGGGCAACCTCAACTGAAATTCGCCCTTATTTGCATCAATGACCTTATTTCAAGCAACCATATCGATAGTATAAAGATTTTCAGAATTTTTTAAATCAAAAAAGACAGTGCTTAGCTTTCAAGATGAACCCCAACGCAATCCAACGCGCTTTTCCTCTGCGTTTCTCCAAGATATGGTTTCTTTAGGGGATAACTTTAAAAGCACTGCAAAAGTAAGCCACATCCATTAGATACATCCTTTCCATAACTGACCATTCAGTATTTTCAAAGAGTGCATAGAAAACCGCAAACCTTAACAGTAGCAGATGTCACTTCACTGAAAGGATTTATCACCATCTTTTTGCCTACCGGCGTTTGAAGGACGCGGCGCATGCAAACTAGATTTTATAGTCGTTTCAACTAATTTGAGTGTCATCACGCTGACTCCAGCTGAGTTGTTCAAGAACATACCTCCCATTCTACGCGTACGTTCAATCCCCCCGGGGCCACTGATCCAAGCGTGTGAATCCAGCGCTGCTCATGCCATAGCAGAGTCTGATCTTTTGACTTCCCTTGTTTTGCTGTCTTTATCTGATCGATACAAAAGCATCGTAACGCTTCATAAGTATGAACTACCTGGACATAAGAAATGTGGTCTCTGCAACATTTGCCCCATCACTATAGAAACTAGTGAATTTGACTATCATGGTTGGACGTACCGATTAAAACATCAAACATCATGTGTATCAACATATGTGGTCTATTGTATTATATGCCCTTGCGGCTTGATGTATGCTGGAAAAACCATTCGAGCATTGAAAATACGGATTAATGAACATAAAGTAAATTAAAATGTCAGAACCGTGAGGCACCTATAGTGGATCACTGTTTACAGTTACGACATACTTATGAAGAGTTACGATGCTTTTGTATCGATCAGATAAAGAGTATAGAGTAGTTTTTAACCATTGGCATACATGTTTTCATTTCATCCCCCTTTGGCCTTACCTTCCTTTCTGATGATAAGGAATCTGCCCTTTTAGAAGCACCCCCTTTTCCCTGGCCTGCCAATTCCGCTTCCATAAAGCGCTCGGCCAATAAGGTTGCTTCATTGGTGTTCCGGCAGTTTTGTAAAATCAGGAAGGTTTGTATGTCCTTCGGGACTGCGGCCATCAATTGTTCCAGTACAATGCTATCTATAATGGCTTCTACAGATCTAGCCTCTGGTGTTAACCATTTTGATACCAAGCTCTTAATTCTTTGGCAGAGAGCTTTCGGTGTTTCACCAGGCTTCAATTTACTATTTCTTAAGAGACGATGATATACCATGGGCGTTAGGCCTAGGCGGTCTATTATAGCTTTTTTCAGCTCCTCATAATCGTTGGCCAAGGCTGCGGGCATGGCCCTGTACGCTGCCAGTGCTTCTCCGGTAAGCGAAGTGGCTAGGCGCATGGCCCACTACTCCTTAGGCCAGCCGGTTATGTGTGCCACCCTATCAAACGCCTCTAAAATGTCATCTATATCATCATTCTGAGTTAATTGACCAAATGAGAATGTCTCGCTAGGCTGTAACCCTAGCGCATGTGTGTGGACATCTCCTATGGAACCTGGAATTGTCCGTGCTGTTTCTGCTGCTTTCTCCTGAGCTCCCAGCCACACTCCCATCATGTCCAGAAGAGGCTTCTGCTGTGCCTGCATCACTGCAGCAGTTTGCTCCTGAGCTTGTATGGACATTTTACGCTGCTTCTCGAATTGTCCAGCCATCCACTGTAATAGCTCCTTACATTCCATGGCTAACTTCTGTGCTGCAACAAGAAAAGACAAAACACCTCCAAGTGCGGTACAAACAAATATATCTGCTCCTTGTCTGGTTTATATCAACAGTGCTACACCCCTGTACAGGTATCCTTTAAAACCCCTTTTTATCTACGGGTTACCTGCAACCGGTGTAGACTCCAGCTTAGCAGAAATGAAGGCCACTGCCTTGTCCTCCTTGACTCCGGCTTTTTGACCCCAGCTGCACTTCACCTTTTAATCCTCAGCAGGGCTTCGGCAGTTAGCACTGTCATGTGTTGAATTCTTGAGTGGTTGTAAATCCTGGCGCATGCATAGAAAAAGATCTGAAAAACTACGCCACCTGTGGAGGCCCCTGGCCCAGGCAACAGCCTATAAGCCTAGGGATGCACTTGTTAGTCTTTTAATTAAAGAGTTTTTTTCCTCATCCAGCGCCGGGGCTGCTGGGATTTGTAGTTGTGTTGTTTAGAAAAAAACAAGTAGTGTGGAGACCGAGGGTTTACAAGGCAAACACAGGAATTTATTTCTTTTTCTAAAGAGCATTAAGGCTCAGCGCAAATCAAACAGGATTCTCTCTCCAAACAAAAATCCATAGGCATTTTTACCAAAACCAAACAATGAAACTGCTTTATGTAGCTTTTTAACATGTGTCGCTGTTTTTCAAATCATTCAGCAATCAATCAAGGTTTCTCTTCTCTTCAAACCCAAAAGAAATATCTTTCGTCAGCAACAGGGTTCTTTAGCATTCCTGGCTAAACACATTTCTCCCTGTTTTCATACTGCCTTCTAGGACATTCAGGTTATAGACTTTTTCCTTCTTTTATCCAAGAACTTTTTATTCTGCCTCATGGCACAGAGAACAATCCATTACTGAATCTTCAGACTCCTCATCAGATTCATAATAGTCTATCTGCATTTCCTCAGGACCTGTGTCCGGTAAATCTGGCTTTAAGCCAGTATGAAAAACTTCAGGCTTAATATTCTCTAAAAGTTCTAGAATCTTTCTTCACTGAGGCTTTTCCCTATGCACAGAGTTTCCACCAGGAACGTGGAGATTCTTTCCCTTTCCAGGGTGTTGCTTTGTGTGGATCTCATGCACCATCTAGATAGGATCATAGATAGTGCTGGGGAGGAGTCTGCTGTCTTGGTACATGTTGGTACCAATGACATAGGAAAATGTGGTAGGGAAGTTCTGGAGGCTAAATTTAAGCTTTTAGGTAGGAAGTTGAAATCCAGAACTTCCAGGATAGCGTTCTCCGAAATGCTTCCTGTTCCACGTGCAGGACCCAAAGGACAGGCAGAGCTCCGGAGTCTCAATGCGTGGATGAGACAATGGTGCAAAGATGAGGGTTTTGCATTTGTTAGGAACTGGGGAACATTCTGGGGAAAGAAGGGGCTCTTCTGAAGGGATGGGCTTCATCTTAATCAGGATGGAACCAGACTGCTGGAATTAACCTTTAAAAAGGAGATAGAGAAGCTTTTAAACTAGAAAATAGGGTAAAGCTGACAGTCGCCCAGGAGCGCATGGTTCGGACGAAGGTATCCTTGAAGGATACTACCAAAAGCAGTGAGGTTCCAAAAAAGAGTATAGTAGCCCAAATGCCCTTGAGTAAGGTGCTGACAGAGCGTAAAGATTCCAAATTACCCATGCCTACCAATAGCCAGATTAATATTAATAAAATACAGTCTCTAAAATGCTTGTATGCAAATGCTAGAAGTCTAAACAATAAAATGGGAGAGTTAGAATATATAGCACTAAATGAGAGGTTAGATATGATTGCAATCTCAGAGACATGGTGGAAGGAGGATAACCAGTGGGACACTGTGATACCTGGATACAAACTATATCGTAATGTAGAACTGATCAAATTGGTGGAGGGGTTGCGCTCTATGTTAGAGAGGGCATTGAGTCAGAAAGGATTGAAGTTTTGCAGGGAACAAAATTTGCTGTAGAATCTCTATGGATTGAAATTCCATGTATGAAGGGGAAGGTGATGGCAGTGGGAGTGTACTATCGACCGCCTGGCCAGAATGAACAAATGGATGATGAAATTCTCAAAGAAATCAAGGAAGCTAACAAAAGTCACAGCAGAGTAGTAATAATGGGTGATTTCAATTACCCTGGTATTGACTGGATCAGTGTTACGGCAGGACAAGCTAGGGAGATAAAGTTTCTAGATGAAATAAATGACTGCTTCTTGGAGCAGCTGGTTCATGAACCGACCAGAGGGGAAGCCATACTGGACCTAGTCCTTAGTGGAACGCCAGATCTGGTGCAAGAAATAAGGGTGTTGGGACAACTTGGCAATAGTGATCATAGCATGATCATGTTTGATTTAATTAGTGGAGGAGGGATAGTAAAGAAATCCACAGTACTACCTTTTAACTTTCAAAAGGGAGACTATGATAAAATGAGGAATATAGTTAAGAAAAAACTAAAAGGAGCGGTTGCAAAGGATAAAGACTTACAGCAAGCTTGGGTGTTATTTAAAAATACTATCCTCGAAGCCCAGACCAGCTGCATTCCACGCATTAAGAAAAGTGGAAGAAAGTCCAAAAAACTGCCAGCATGGTTTAAAGGTGAGGTCAGAGAGGCTGTTGCAGCCAAAAAAGCATCCTTCAGGAAATGGAAAAAATAGTCAAACGAAGAAAACTGGAAACAGCACAAGCACTGGCAAGTTAAATGCAAAGCATTGATAAGGCACGCAAAGCGAGAATTTGAGAAGGAATTTGCTACAGAAGCAAAAAAAAGAAATGAAGACTTTTTCAAGTACATTCGTAGCAAAAGGCCTGTGAGAGAGTCAGTTGAGCCATTAGATGATAGAGGGGTAAAAGGGGCAGTAAGAGGAGACAAGGCTATAGCAGAGAGACTGAATGAATCCTTTGCTTCGGTCTTTACTGAGGAAGATGTAGGGATGTTACCCAAGACTGAAGTGGTATTTAAAGGTGATACTGCAGAGGAATTGAGAGAAATATCGCTACACCGGGAAGATATATTACAACTATTTGATAAACTGAATAGTAGCATATCACCTGGACCGGATGGTTTACATCCAAGAGTGTTGAAAGAACTGAAATATGAGATTGCGGACCTGCTATTGGTAATCTGTGAACTTTCATTAAAATCATCTGTAATACCTGAAGATTGGAGAGTCGCCAACGTAACACCAATCTTTAACAAGGGTTCCAGGGGTGACCCTGGAAATTACAGACCGGTGAGTCTGACGTCAGTACCGGGGAAAATGGTAGAAACCATCGTAAAGAACAATATTACACAGCATGTAGATAGTCATGGCCTAATGGGAGACAGCCAACATGGCTTTAGACAAGGAAGATCTTGTCTTACTAATCTGATATGTTTTTTTGAAGGTGTGCATAAACAAGTAGACAAAGGTGAGTCGGTTGATATAGTGTATCTGGACTTTCAGAAAGCTTTTGATAAGGTCCCTCATCAGAGACTTTTGGTGAAACTAAAAAGTCATGGGATTGGAGGCAGTGTACTATTGTGGATCGGGAACTGGTTAAAAGATAGAAAGCAGAGGGTAGGGCTAAATGGCCAATATTCCCAATGGAAAAAGGTGAATAGTGGAGTACCCCAGGGATCTGTACTGGGTCCGCTACTTTTTGACATATTCATAAATGACCTGGAAAAGGGAATAACAAGTGAGGTTATCAAATTTGCAGATGATACAAAACTGTTTAAAGTTGTTAAAACCCAAGAGGATTGTGGAAAACTGCAGGAGGATCTGGATAAATTGGAAGACTGGGCATCCAAATGGCAGATGAAATTTAATGTGGACATGTGCAAAGTTATGCACCTAGGAAAGAACAACCCACACTATAGTTACACAATGCAAGGTTCCACATTGGGAACCACCACCCAGGAAAAAGATTTAGGAGTCATCGTGGATAACTTGTTAAAACCCTCCGCCCAGTGTGCAGCGGCACCCAAGAAAGCAAATAGAATGCTAGGTATCATAAGGAAAGGGATGGAGAATAAAACAAAGGATGTTATAATGCCTCTGTATCGCTCCATGGTACGACCGCACCTTGAATATTGTGTGCAGTTCTGGTCACCGTATCTTAAAAAGGACATAGCATTATTAGAAAAAGTACAGAGAAGAGCCACCAAAATGGTGAAGGGGATGGAAGGCTACTCCTATGAAGAGAGGCTACAAAGGTTGGGGCTCTTCAACCTGGAAAAGAGACAGCTGAGGGGAGATATGATAGAGGTCTATAAATTAATGAATGGAGTGGAGGAGGTAAACGTGGATCAATTGTTTACGCTATCAGAATATAGAAAGACTAGGGGGCATGCAATGAAGCTACAGGGTAAACTATTTAAGACAAATAAGAGAAAATATTTTTTTACTCAACGTGTAATCAAACTCTGGAATTTGTTACCGGAGGATGTAGTAAGGGCTGTTAGTGTAGCTGGGTTTAAAAAAGGTTTGGACAAGTTCCTGGAGGAAAGGTCCATAAACCACTATTAAAAAGGGACCCAGGATAATCAATGCTTGACCCAGTACAAGCATTGTGGAACCTGTGTCTTTTGGGGATATTGCTAGGTACGTATGACCTAGATTGGCCACTGTTGGAAAAAGGATACTGGGCTTGATGGACCTCGGTCTGACCCAGTATGGCATATCTTATGTTCTTATGTTCTTATGCTGCCCTCTCGTAGTGCTGCCCCTCTCAAGCTGAGTCTGAGACTGACCTCCTTCTGTTTCTCTGGGTTTATAAGAGTGTCTCTGAACTACCGTGCACTGCCCTTCCCCCAGATGTCTCTCATCAGCTTCCAAGTCTGCCCTTAGATTACCAGAGCTTGGCTGTGTCCTGTCCTCAGTAGCTGCGTGTTTATTTTCTCTGTCTGCAGTTTGAGAGCTACTGATTCCTTGCCTGTCTCCTTCTTTAAAGGTAAATGTCTGATTTTCTCCCAATTCCATGGGCTCAACCATACTCTCCTCATCACAAACTGTATGTGAAAGGGCCTGACAATGAGCTGTTAAAAGAAGATTTTATTTGGGGGGGGGGGGGGGGGGACTGAGCCTGCCTCAGGTAACAGAGGCAGAGGATGAGGAGTTAGACAAACCAATCACAGAAGGAGAGTTAGGAACCATAATCAAGAAGCTAAATCTCACTAGACCACCGGAACCTGATGGGTACGGTCCAGAATTTTACAGAATGCTGATGGACCTAATAATGAAGCCAATGGGGACCATGAGTGAGGGAGCCCTGCAAATGGCACAACTAGGGCCTGCACAGAACCTAGCACAGGTTATTCTTCTAAAACCAGAACAGAATGCAGAACAGATGGGGTCATATCACCCAATTTTGTTATTAAACCAAGATGTTAAAAATCATTGCTGCAGGATTGGCAAATAGTTAAATAAACTGCTACACGATGAACAGGTGGGCTTTGTGTCAGAGGGACATGTATCCAGAAACCTCTTAAAGTTCATGTCAGCACTAAGCATGAGCCAAGGGAAAGAGAAGGGCAGGAATACTTTGCTAAGCCTAGATATAAAGAAGGCTTTTGATAAAGTATCCTGGTCATATCTAATGTGGGTCATGGGTCAGTATGGGATAAAGGGGAATTTTGTGAAGTGTGTAAAGATTTTCTACGCTGACCCTATGGCTCAATTGTGAATACACAGGGTTCTGATACCTACTACTATTAGTACTACTACTCCTACTCCTACTTATAATTTGTATAGCACTACAAGACATACACAGCACTATGCAGAGACATGTAAGAGGCAGTCCCTGATCATAAGAGCTTACAATCTAGTCAAGACAGACAACACAACAGTCAAGACAGAAACACAACAACTGGAGACTAGGATATATCTAGGGGAATGGTAACAAAACACATAGGAGATGAATAGGAGGCTAAGGGGATCAATATCCAAAAGCAGTCTCAAAGAAGTGATATTTTAGCCTTGGAACCAGATGGGATACATCCCAGGATACTGAAAGAGCTCAAAGTAGTTCTGGCAGGGCCTTTAGGGGATGTTTTGAATAGATCCTTGGAGACAGGAGAGGTTCTGCAGAACTAGAGAAGGATGATGTGTTACCTCTTCACAAAAGTGGCAGTAGGGAAGAGGTGACAACTGTAGGCCGGTAAACCCTACTTTGGTGGTGGGATAAGTAATGGAGGCACTCTTAAAAGAAAGAATAGTAGACTTTCTAGGAACCAATAGATTGCATGATCCAAGGCAACATAGTTTTACCAAAGGAAACATAGAAACATGATGACAGAAAAAGACCACATGGCCTATCTAGTCTGTCCTTCCATAACAACTACAACAGTCCACTTTTTACCTTTAGAGATCCTCTGTGTTGGTCCCATGCTTTTTTGAATTCAGATCATGCCAAACAAATTTGATAGAGCTCTCTAACTGGGTGACCAGAGAACTAGATCAGGGGCATGCGATGGATGTCATCTACCTGGATTTCAGCAAAGCCTTTGATACTGTTCCTCATTGGAGGCTTATCAATAAACTGAGTAGTCTGGGGATAGGTCCCAAGGTGGTGAACTGGATTAGAAATTGGTTGACTGACAGATGACAGAAGGTGGTTATAAATGGAACACACTCAGAAGAAACAAAGGTGCATAGTGGCCTGTCTCAGGGATCAGTCCTCGGACTAATATTGTTCAATGACTTTGTGAGCAATATTGCAGAAGGATTGAAGGGAAAAGTAAGCTTTTTTGTAGATGACACAAAAATTTGCAACGGAGTGGACCATCTGAGGGAGTGGACAACATGAGCAAAGATCTACAAAAACTGGAAGAATGGTCTAATGCTTGGCAGTTAAGATTTAATGTGAAGAAGTGCAGAGTATTGCACTTGGGATGCAGAAATCCAAAGGAAATGTATGTGATAGGGGGTGAGAGGTTGGTGTGCATGGACCAGGACCAGGACCTCCGATTGATAGTATCTGAGGATCTCAAGGTGGCGAAACAATGTGACAAGGTGGTAGCCAAAGCCAGAAGGATGCTGGGCTGCATACAGAAAGGAATAACCAGCAGAAAGGATGAGGTATTATTGTCCCTGCACAAGTCATTGATGAGACCTCGCTTGAAGTATTGCATGCAGTTCTGGAGACCAGAGCTCAAAAAGGATATAAAAAGACTTGAAACGGATCAGAAGAAGGCGGCCACAATGATTTGGAGCCTGCGCCAGAAGACGTATAAGAAGAGATGTGAAGACCTAAATATTTATTTGTATTTATTTATTTAACAGGTTTTATATACTACTTTATCATTTCAATCAAAGTGGTTTACATGGAAACTTAAACTTGGTAACGTACATTAAACAGGGACATTGTTAACTTGGATTTTTCTGAGGCAATGGAGGGTTAAGTGGCTTGCCCAAGGTCACAAGGAGTGCTAGTGGGAATCAAACCCTGGTCTCTGGGTTCCCAAGCCAGTGTTCTTAACTATGTATACCCTAGAGGAAAGGAGGGACAGGAGAGCTATGATACAGAACTTTAAATACTCAAATGGTATTAATGAACAAACATTTTTCAAAGAAGGGGAAGCTGTAGGACTAGAGGGTATATGATGAAGTTGCAAGGCAGTAAACTTAAAAGCAACATCAGAAAATACTTTTTCACTGAAAAGGTGGTGGATCTTGGAATGCCCTCCTGATGGAGGTGGTGGGGGAAAATTTAGTGACAGAATTCAAAATGGCATGGCACAAACAAAGTGGATCCCTTTATAGCAAGATGATGAAATCAAAGCAAACAAACATCTTTTATACTTCAATAAATAGAGGGGGGGCAGGGGGGATGACCTGCATGAAGCGGCGGGTACAACCACTCTAGCCACCTTACTGGGCAGACTAAATGGACTATACTGGTCTTTATCTGCCGTCATATGCTATGTTAATATGTATGTTATGGAAGTGAAGTAAGCCTAGGTTTGCTCGTCAGAGGGGTGCACGGCAAGGATGCTTGCTGTCCCCATTGTTATTCTTAATAGTTGTGGAGTCTCTCACTGCAAAATTGCACAGTGATGGTGTGATAGCAGGCATTTGAATGGGTCAGCAGGAACTGCAAGTTAGCAAATTTGCTGATGACATGCTATTATATTTGAGGAACCCCCACTTGGTTGGGAAAACAGTGGCAGATTTATTAATTCAGTATCAAACTTTTTCAGGTCTTACGACAAATCAGGAGATGTCGGCAGTGATGCTCTTGAATAGGGAACAAGAAGGACCTTGGCAGCATAGCTTTGAATTTGGTTGGGCGAAGTACTTGGGAATTCACATCAGTCTTAACTGCAGAGTTATGTATAGAAAGAATGTAGCAGAAAAGATCACAGAAGCTAAAACTTATGCTACCACTGGCAAGACCTCCCTCTGGCATCAATAGGAAGGGTAACATTGATAAAGATGATCATCTTGCCTAAGTTATTGTACCCCCTGCAGACATTGCCCTTTGGATCAAGAGAAAGGAGGAATTGCAATATGGAAACATACTGCATACATTTATTTAGAAGGGGAAAAATGCTAGGATCAGCCATGCTAAATTACCGTATTTTCGCGCATATACCGCGCGCGCTATACACTTTTTTACCTACCGCGCAACCCTCTTGCACGGTATTTGCGAGGGCGCGCTATACCGAAACTTTATTACAAGTAACCAATTCCAAAAAAGGGGCCTTACAAGAATATATTGGTTTAAAAATATATTTAATTAATTTTCATCATCCGATTCCATAAAACCTTCGAAATCACTCCCCTCATCAACATCATCATTAAAATAATTTAAAACCATCTGGAGATGTTCTTCCGTAACATATGCACTTTCATCGTCACTCCTTTTGATGTTTTCATCATCATCTAAAACATTTATCAATCCATATTTTCATGACCTCAGAGTCCATCCATCCCTTTTTGTTACAGTGAACAACAATACCTTGTGGAAATTTTTCGCGGGGCATGGTTACTCGCTTGAAAATAACCATCGGCTTCAATTTAAGCCCAATCGCTGTGCAACCCAGGACTACAGTGAAGCAAGCCCTCTCGTGTCCAGTTGTTGTTATTGCGACAGTTTTTGAACCCGAAGCAGCTACAGTCCTGGTTGGTGGAATGTCAAAAGACACAGGAACCTCATCCATGTTAATAATATCCATTGCCGAAATGCCAAACTCCGAAATTTCTTTGCTGACAAATGTGCCAAAATCCGCCATCTTTTGTTCCCAGTCATCCGGAATCCTCTGGCCTACAGTTGTTCTTATTCACATGGAAAGACCATTCCTCTTCATAAATTTGCAAATCCAGTTGAAACTAGCGTGGAAACTTGAAATTCCTCTTTCATTGGCCAGCAGTTTTGCTTTGAATTGAATTGTGATAGTTGAGACAGCTTGATTTTGCTCCCTTCTAGACAGAATCCACTTGTTTAAGTCACTCTCTAGCTCTGGCCACTTTTCTTTGGGACCCCGACGCACACGTTTTCGCGGGTTCATCTTCTCTAGCGCCGTTTTCTCCTTTCTCCAGTCGCGAACAGATGACTCACCAACATCAAATTCTCTTGCTGCTGCTCTTTTGCTTGTTTCTTCAGCTTTTGCCACAACTTTCAGCTTGAAGTCCGCAGTATAAGACTTGCATTTAATTCCGGGCATGATGACTGGATTATAATAGAAGAGATCGCAAAGTTTTAATGTAAGGTAAAATAGAACCAAGGGCCTTTTATACACCCCACAGTGCACTCAACACATGCGCGATATACGCGCATGCGCATTATGTGAGAAATTCAATGCAGGACAGGCCGAAAATTGCGCTTTATATATGGGTGCGCGTTACATGCGCGAAAATATGGTAATCAAGGCCAAGTACCAAGGGGGTCTGAATGTCCCAGACTTGCGCTTATACCATGTGGCATCATTAATATGGTGGATACATGAAGAATACACTGGGGAAGTGAAATCTGCCCCAAAGGTCTCTAGAAGGAGGTGCGTAGGTCTGGCTCACTGTTGGCCATGCTGTATACACAATCGTTGATAGGTTCTCTGGGTAGAGAGAAGTTATTGGAGGGGGGAGCTAAAGCATGCATTGAAGTGGAAGGGAAGTTTAGGAAAGAAAAGATTTAAAGTGTCATCAATGCTCCTGCTGGTGGATAATCCTGGGTTGCCCCCTGGGAATGGGAAAATCGGTGTTTCGGGTTTGGGAAGCCTGGGATTACTGGATAGTAGGGCAGTTGTTAGAACTGAGATAAGGATGGTTCCCATTCTTTGAATAGATAAAAGAGAAATGGCATCTTCCAAATAAGCACTTCTAAGCCCATCTGCAGATCAGACATTACTATTCAGTGTTGACCACTAAATTTGGAACTCAATGGCATAGTAGTGAGTTTGTCCAACAGCTCCAGAAAGCAATTGCTAGCAATAAGATTTACACTTGGTATTAGATGGGACAGGAGGCGATGGACACCAAACATTTAGATAGCCTTGCTAGACAGTGGTCAGCAGAGATGGAGAAGGAGTGGGATGAGGAACAACTGGCTGATGTTATTTCCACATTGTATGACCACAATAGATATGCGAGACATGCAGTTTAGGATAGTCCCTGGGCATATTTTGGAATTTCAGAAAATCCAAAAATTATGGGAGGGAGCGTTACAAATACTGATTTAATTAGTACAAATGAGTGTCGACTGGACGTACAGTTTGCTTTTGCTGGGGGATGGTGGAGTGTAAAATGCCTAAAGCCAAAAGATGGCCACTTCCGTGGAATCTTTCCAGCAGTGGTTGAATGAGATTGAGCAGCGCAGGGGGGCTGTGGAGGAAACAGCCAATAGGTGGTTACAGAGATGGTCCCTCTAAAGGAGACCATAGTGCTCTTGGTAGATAAAAGAAATGACCTGGAGAACAAGTCATGCAGGAACAACCTGAGATTTCTGGAGGTCCTTGAGATTGTGAGCAAACCAGAGCAAAGGTTCCCGCTGGGCCTCAAGCTGCAAATCATATAAATGCCTCTGAATACCTTTCCCTTAATTTTTCAAGATTACTTGACTCAGGTTGTGCAGCACCACAAAGAATGCTCTCCTATCTGCTCTTGGTTGCTTGAGCATAACATGTATGTGGCAAAGCTCTGGCTCTGTCGCAATGGAGAAGCACGCAAGGGTTGTGAGCAGCACTGCGTGAGAAAGCCCTGATGGGTTGTGTGCTATGATTATAGAAGAGGGATTAAGACTGAGATTTTGGTATTACTTTGCTTAAGGAGACCTTCATGCCTTCTCGTTGGGGAAACTATGCTGGACCAGGGTGTGTTTCTTGACAATCCTGGAATTTATCCAGCATCAGCTCTTATTATGGAATAAAGAACATTTCATGCTAGACTGTTGTTTTAGTACTATACCTCTGCTGACTTTAGACTAACCCCTTAGTTTCTGACATGGCCCTGTATGTGCTGCCGGTCGAGCCCGTCCCCACTCCGCCCCCTCCCGCCCCCCACTGGCTCTCCCCATCCTGATGCACAGGATGTATGGAGAGAGCCGGTGGGGAAATAGGGTCCAGGCAGCAAACCACTTTTGAGAATGACCTCATAAGTCTAAATTAGTTCCTTCTCTGGTCAGTTTCTGAACCAGGTGCTCCATGAAACAGTCATTTAATTCTTCTAGGAACCTTACCTCCATAACATGCCCTGATGTAAGGTTTATCCAATCAATATTGGGGTAATTGAAATGACTTATTATTATTGTGTTTGCAAATTTTGCTAGCTTCATTAATTTCTGATAAGATTTGATCATTCTGTCCAGGAGGACAGTAGTAAACCCTCACCACGATTTTCTTCCCCATCGGCCCTGTTCATCTGGGATTATGGCGCTGCCTTACTCCGCCTGTGACCTGCCCCCTCCCACCAACAAACAAAGCTCCCTGCACAGCTCAGATCTACATGTGGGGAGCTCTGTTTCCAGGACACTTAGTGGGGCTGGACATCCAGACCCACTAAACCCCCTAGTGAAGATGAAGTTCATCTTTGTGGAATAGGCTCCTCCTTTCCAGGAATGTAGCCCAGTTACTAACTAATCAAAAAACTTCTTTCCTGCACCATCATTTCATCCATGCAGCGAGGCTCCGAAGCTCTGCCTGTCTCTTTGTCCCGTGCAATAGAACCGGAAACATTTCTGAGAATGTTAACCTGGAGGTCCTGGATTTCAACTTTCTGCCTAGAAGCCTAAATTTGATTTTGAGAACCTCCCTCCCACATTTTCCTATGTCATCATTATCAACATTTACCAGGACAATCAACTCCTTCCCAGCAATATCTAAAATCCTAGCTAGGTTATGCATGAGGCTGGCTACCTTCACACCAGGCAGGCAAGTGATAAGGTGATCCTCATGCCCACCGGCCACTTTGCTATCTGCATGCCTAATGATCAAATCACCAACTAAAATGCTATCCTAACCTTTCCCTTGTGGGCAGAAGTCCCTATTTATTTATCAGGTTTCTTATACTGCTTTATCAATTTAGTCAGAGCAGTTTACATTGCAATTTAAATTTGGTAAAATACATTAATAACTTGGATTTTTCTGAGGCAATAGAGGGTTAAGTGACTTGTGCAAGGCATACTAGTGAGAGTCAAACCCTAATCTCTTAGTTCCCAATCCAGTGCTCTAACCATTGGGCTACTCCTCCACCCCTGGAGACACATCCTCACTGTGAGAGGCTATTGCATCCCTGGAAGGACAGTCCTGGCTACAGGATCACTTCCTGCCTTACCAAGGTTATGCTCTTCTTCCAGGTGACCTTCCTCCTCCAAGCCAACACTGAGGCTGCTAGACTGGAGGTGGGACTTCTATACTATACAACACACAATAACTCCATCTCTCATATATACAGCTACCTTGTTCAATGTTCCACATATGTAGATAGTTTCCCCTGTTATCCAAGTTACTGCTCCTGTTCATTGTAATGACCTGACTCTTGTTTATTGTCGGATATTGTTTGTTCTATGTAAACCGCGCTGATCGCAAATAGTGCGGTATATAAGAGATGTAAATAAATAAAAATAAATAATATCCCTGAATGTCTCGTCTAAGCACCTCTCTGTCTGCCTCAGCTCATCCAAGGCTGCTACTATAGCTTCCAGAGATCAAACTCATTCTCCGAGAACCAGGAAGTCTTTGCACCAAGCACACATATGACCTCTCATCAACTTGGAGATAATCTTATATGTGACACTTAGTATAAAAGACTGGATAGTCTCTATCTTGCTGCTGGACTGCTGTATGTCAGTTGTTTAGAGTAGTTAAGGGAGTAGGAATATGTAACTAAAGGAAGGACTTCAGGATTTTTTGGTATATTATCTGCTAATATTATATGATTTCTATTAAAGGTTAATTGCTTGCTGATTAAAATATCCTGTGAAAATCAATTTCACTCTTAGTTGGGAAAACTGATTATAAAGTAAGGGATGTATGTGGGGTGGGTAGGAGTTGGGAAAAGTGGGTAGGGAAAGATTAACTACCAGTTTGTTTTGTTTTAAACCTCAAAAAGGCCTATACAGACTAGGGCAAATCAATTTGAAGTCTATTACTTACAGCTTTAAGCTGAGCTAATGACTATTTTATGCTTTTAAAGAACTTATAATAAAGAATTTTCCAAATAATCCAAAATCTCTTTTATCCCAAGGTCATCAAATTTAGAAGCAAAGTTGTGCTCACTTACTCCAGAGACGACTTCTGCTTTCTGTATATCAAAGGGCAGCAGTAGTATAACGGGTACACTACTGGTCAAACTGATTGACAGGTGAGATAAGGATGACAGGAGCCAATCAGCGTTCACTTCCAGTGTATGTCCCGCCTTAGGCCACACCCCCTCCCATAGAAGTGAATGGTGAGTTAGCCCTGCCCACTCCCGCCCCCAAACTGTTGACAGGTACCAATCAGCGTCCACTTCCGGTGTATGTCCCGCCTTAGGCCATGCCCCTACCATAGAAGTGAATGGTGAGTTAGCCCCACCCATTCCTGCCCCCAGGCGTGGCCACCGCCCCCACTTGACATGCCTCCGGAAATGTGTTTTGCTTCTGGTTAATGTTTACATCTGCAAAAAGCAGGAACCCTGGAAAACAAAAAAAATGCTTTTCTCTCTCCCACTGCCCCAGTTCTTTTTTTCTCACAAAAGATTCTTAGCACAGCACAGGGCTTTTCACAGAGGCACAGACAGGGTAAAAGCTTTTCTTTACAAATGTTAAACCTCAATTAACACATCTTTTGTTAGAGAAACCAGTGCTGTCCATGTGATAGAATTTTGCTTTTAAGACCTCATGGTTAGAGACAAGTATTCTGGCAAACACAGAAATACAGAGAGGGAGACCTGAGTTCAAATTCCCCTAATACAGCTATGTTTTGGAGAGAGAGAGCTGAGTTCAAATCCCCCTAATACAGCTATTTTTAGTGGCTTTGAAAAAAACAATACAGAGAGACAAGTCTGAACATGCCTCTAGGGTGTGGTAACACGTGACTGGTTGAAACAAGAGGCCTGTTCTGAGCATGCTCCTGGTGTACGGCTGTGTGTCCTGTGTGGTTGTTGAAATCTGGCATTTCGAGCAAAAATCTGATAATCTCTTTTCTAAAGAAATCAGCTATGTACACATTTTGTTTTTCAGTATCATTGCACTATCGAGGGTAGCCAGAAGCCTCTTGTTTTTGACGGAGGTGCATTTTGATGTATTCGGAAAAGTGATTATAAGATTTTTGCTCGAAATGCCAGATTTCAACAACCACATACCCTTTTGCAATGGCTAAATTCATCTCCACCGTACACCAAGTCCCCACAAAAGCTCTCTCCTCATCCATGTGGGCACACATTTCCTGTTGCCGTGTGTCAGCACACGTATGACACAGTGGAAACATAAGCTAGCCGCCCAACCGTATGGGTAACACCGGGAAAAAGAGCTTTCGTGGTGGATATACTTTTGCTTTTATAAAACCAAAGTACTTTGTAGGGGGACCAAATTTGTCATAAATAATTTGTGGATGGCCTATTGGATATTTCTTTGTTTTATTGACAAAAGGGTATAGGCTGGTAAAATCATAGTAGTGTATTTTTTCCCCAGTCTTGTTTTGTGGTACAGACAAATGGCATTTGTTCTACCCCCAAAAAGGGCATCTCGTGGAATCAGAGGTTGCAGTAATGCGGAGTCAGCCAGGAAATCTGCACAGCCCCTGTCATTTTCTTTTACCATCTGCTTCCACTCGTGCTCCCCATAGACTTATGACCTTGAACCCCTGGCTTTCCAGGAATGCAGCTTTTAGCTGTGTTTTGTAATAAAGAAAACCATAGGTCGTGGCTGTTACAGGATTCTGATCTTTATCGTTATAACAACTCGGACAGCCGTGATGAAAACAACCATTAAATTCAAAAGCTGTTTCTACCCCATCGATCACGGCATAGCCATCAAGAAAATAAGACCCCACCTTTTTTTCGCCAACTTTCAGAGCATGTGTGATCTGTATATTTTCTTTGGCCTCTACATACAACAACCATTGAATGGAGGGGGGATGAATATCTCTTTGTCTGCCGGTGATAGTTATCTGGTGGAATGAGTGCCACAGTCTTGGGTTCTAAAAACATTAATCTGAACATAGCCATACATACAGATGCAAGGGTTATAGATTGGAAAGGGTCTAAACACCTTGTTAGAATTTCTGAGATGTCACCCTGCTCTACAAACACTTCTTTCTCTGTCATTTTCATGATTTCAGGTCGGTAGAGAACACAAAACAGATACATCCTGCTGGCAGTAATAAGCCAGCTCTTTTTGCAAATTAAAAGTTTTATGCTGATTGTCCTTGTACCATTGTAAAAATTCCTCTTTTTCTTCAGGCAACATGTTACCCACATCGTAATGTTCAACACCCGGCAAGGGGCCCACATAATTTTGATTTTCCAGAGTATTAAAAAAGTGCGGAAAGTACCCCTTGCTGTCTGTAAAACCCATGGCTTGCGGAAGTTTGCTAAGTTTCATAGGCAGGAAATTTAGAGAGTCTATAAAACGGATAGTCAAAGGTTCAACGGTAATTTGTAAAAGTTTAGCACCTTGAACCAGCAGCCCTGTGTTCATCTTTTCCTTAAGCAATTGTTTAAGAACAAAATACCCGTCATAAACTTTGGCTATCAAGGTGTAGCCTTTACTTTTTTTTTTTGTCACAAAAAATCTGTATAAAGGCAGAAATACATTCGAGACCCTTGAATTCCCAGTTTCTTTCATCATTTACGTCCGTCGCATATATGTAATTAGGGACACGCCAGCCTGTTTCTTGCATACATTCACAATCATAAAAAATATACTTTTCAGATGTTTCAGTTTTACCTATAGGGGTCATAAAACATAAGTGGACGCCATCCCCGGTTAGGGGTTCACAACATAGTTTACAATGCCGGCCCTTGCACTTATGTTTCTTGTCCACATAAGACTCACATTTCTGGCACAGTATCTTAGATAAACACGCCACTTCTTTTTTCAGAACCAAATACGTGTGTCTATCTAAACACTCTTTAGAACGTCAAAAGAGTTTGCAATTAGGGCATCTCTGTTGTACACCAACATTATTCGCACACATTAGTGTCAAACAAAGACGGCACCACAATGTGCAATTATGATCGTGACTGAACGGTTTCTGACAGTAACTACAGAAGTTGCGCTCCCCATAGAATTTTTTGACATCGGTTATACCATAAAAATGGTCATCGTGTAGCAACAAGAACACAGTCTTAGGGAACACAGGTCTGTCTGATGTCTTAAAACAAACCCCGTGAATTTGTGTAAAGCACAACGCTTATGTTTATCTTTAAATGCTGTTCAAATATTGCTACATCATCGAGCATGACTTTTCTATGTACCGGCCAGCCCAATTCATTATGTAGTTTTTTAGCACCTTCTAACAATTCGACATCTGTCATTTTTACCTGTGACATGAGGGCTGTGAGGCTACCTGCAAAACACAGGTTATTATCAGTGTTATTCAAGTCTATCAAATACATCCTTTGCTTATGAATAATATGGCTAAACGGTATAGTCTTTAAGACCCTACGAGCTCCCCCACCCTGATTTCTTATGACAAGTACAACAACACGGAATATATCACAAACCTGGATTTTTCTGTGACTCTGAAGGAGTTTAGCGGTCTGATTTAAGAAATCGTCAGCGTCTAATGCTTCTGGGTTTAACTTTCCAGAATACAAGGAATTGTGAAAAAGAGATGAATGTAGATGCACCTGTACATAATCACCGGGTGAAACCCTGCTGCTAACCTCATCCAGAATATGCTGGATACCTTGCCGAATGGAGCCTCAGATAATGATGTTACCCTGTCTAAATTAATAAACCAAAATTCCTCTGAATAAATTACACCATTAAACTTGTCCAATTTACGATCCCACCTTTTCACAAACTGAACATAGCTAACTGGTTCTGATTCTTCAGCGGGGCCTAATGCATGATTATTTGCGCTGTCCTCTGAAACACTGTGATCAAAGACACGGCATCACCACGCCCTCTGTATTCTGTACCGGCATGTGTAGATTCACCGGCAGAAAAAACTTTCGCTGTGTGATCTTTTCCTGTTAGACTTCTCTCCCATAGCCATTGGTTTTCTAACATTTTCTCGATCTGAAAAAGAAAAACGTAGGGGCTAATACTTTTTTTCTTTTACAGCGGCCTTAAAATCTAGATGCCGGATAAAACTGGAATACTCACTATTCTGCTTGTCTTTTGGCTTTCTGTAAGGTGTCGTCTGTTGATTAGGCTGGTCATCTTGTTTTGTAGCAGTTTCCTGGTCTTTAATATTTAAAAAAAAACATAAGACACATTATAAAGAGCATAGCTGCTGGAAAATTAAAAAAACACATGACATACCTTTTAACTTTCTTTACTGTCTTCTTTTTGTAAGAGAGAGTTTATTTGTACCCCGCGGCTTCTGCTCCTATTTTTTTAAAGACAATCATAAGAGACAGAAACATTACATAGCCAACAATATTTTTAAAAAAGTAAGACTCATATCTACTCACCATGTCTGAAGAAGAAGAGTTGCAGATGATACAAGCTATAGAGACTATGTGCACCTTTTTAAATGAAATTCTTTGATGGGGTTTAAAGCCCCCCAGACTCTTTAACTGAAACATCTCTGGATCTCATAATCTTATCATACGACCTGGCTAATTCACACTGCCTTTTTTTTCGCAGACAGTACATTGTAACAGATGCTATATATTGTGTATGTGGACCAATGTGGCTAATACACATTCCCCCACCCCCAGAGGCCTTAAGTGGATTTTAGTTCTACAATAGATAAATCACAAGGTCCCATTTTTACAGACAACCCATTGTAGGTTTAATTAACTAGGCAATCCTAAAACACACCACACAAAGCTGTAGGTTCAAATGTTTTATTTCAAATAAAATGTTTTCATCTTGTGAAATGATTCATTTGAGCATTACAAGTTTTTAAAAAAAATATAAAGGCATACATTTAATTTTTGTTCATCTGTATGTTCGGCTAATAGATTCTGGAAATACATACATTTTCATAAAAAGTCAATTTTTTACAGAACTTGGTGTTTTTTAAAGAACAATCTATAATCTCTATCACAGATTAAACCTTCTACTAGCTACTGTCACAGGGCCTACCTTGGCAGCGTAATGGACTGAGGTAGGTTGGACATAAAAACATTTGAGGTTGGGTTTGGCTAATGTTTTACAGGGCCCAGGCACTTGCAGCCCTGGTAGCTTCCTTTGTTACCAAAATCCCAAAGAATACAAAGGTCCAAGTGGAGGGAAACAAAGGCATTTATTTCCCTTTTCTTGCAAAAAGGTTCATGTGCTTGGACAAAAACATCAACACAAATTCCTTACTTCAGGTTAAAGAAAAAGTAAAACATGACGTTAAAGCAAAGCTGTTATCTTCACAATAAATGGTGTATCAAAACAAACAGTCTCTATTCCCCAAGATAGAGCTTATGTGCTAAGCAGGGACTCCAGGCTTCCTGTCTTACAATAACTACAGTCCATCTCGGTATCTGAAGCAAATTCCACCTGCATCGGTTCCCCTTCTGAAGCCTCTGAAACCAAGTCAATACTTGCTGGCAAATTGTAATCAGGCTTTTTATATATCCTCTGTACAACCTCCCAATGCTCAGGGCTGAATGTAGGGCGTCGGTCCTGCGCCCTCATATACTGGGAACTGTCTTCCTTTTGCAAGTGTTTTACCTTAGCTTCCTGCAAAGCTTTGTCATTAACAAGTCTCTTATTTGGTACGTGTTTCTTGCACCCTATCTCATAGGCAGTTTCACAAGGACAGTATTCCTCTGCTCCCTCTCCTCCCCATACACCAGCAGTCTGCAACCTGCTTTCAGTTAAACATGGGTTACCTTTTCTCCTTGGCTTGTTTACTCCCGGTGAGGTTTGAGGCCTGCTCCGGCTGGGATCCTGCCTGGCCTGAGCAATAGGCCTTAAGTTCTCCCACCGTCCTTCTGTTGGCTTTAGACCGCAGTCACAGCCACGCCTTTGCCTCTCTGTACGAAAAGCACCCACTCTGAATGGAGCTATCCCACCTTCTCCAGGGTTGCTTCCTTCCTCAAGCCACTGCGGCTGCTGCTACCTCCTGCGAAACCCTTGTCTAGGGGTTACTGCTTCTTCTGGATATCCTGCCCATTCATTCGGATGTCCTGCCCATCCTGCTGGTTCTGCTGGTTCTCCTGGCAGTCCTCCTTCTGTTGGCTTTCCTGCCTGGTCTGCCTGTTCTGCCCGTTCTGCCTTCCAGTCTTCCAGACTCTCTTTAAGAGGTACTCCTCTCTTCCTTGATTGGAAGCTGGCTGGCATTACCTCATGACCTAGGAGGTGTGGTTCTTCAGTTCCTCGGAGGTCCCTCTTGCTCCCCCTATCAGGTTCCTCATAATATTGCAGCTTGTGCTTGACTTTTCCTGTGTTTAAAACATTTTCTTCTCTTCTCAGAGGGTCTGCAGCGTCACA
Source organism: Ichthyophis bannanicus (assembly GCA_033557465.1). NCBI lineage: Eukaryota > Metazoa > Chordata > Amphibia > Gymnophiona > Ichthyophiidae > Ichthyophis > Ichthyophis bannanicus. The sequence continues at coordinate 18,770,660 of CM066049.1, read as the reverse complement.
CTACATATCACATTTTCCCCAGATCTAAGCAAAATATTGAACAGTTGTCCTGGATTTCTAGTGGTATTAAAATCTCTGATGAGTTCAAACAAAAAATTCAAATTTTCATAAACTAGGGCAGTTGCTTTTCATTTTATGACCAACAATCATGGCAACATTTACAGTAGGTCCTAGACACAACCTGTTACAAGTTTTATGGATGTCATGTTGTATTTTCTTGTGTCCCCACCTCAGACAATCATGATGTCTTTTGCCCTGGAGCATGTATTACACAAGCTGTACAGTCTCTATGCATAACGCCCTGCCAGCATTTCCTGATAATACAGCCCACTGTTGCCTGTATAACAGATTTAAATGTGTTTTATTTTTTTCATCGGGTTTTTTTGAGTTGTCCTTTTGGCTTGCTATGACATCAAATGCCTCCCTTTGATATGTACAGAGAAAGCACAAACAGCGTAGATTGGTTGCCTGTATGTCCTCTAGCTCTTGTAGGAGCGGAGATTCGTTACAACACTTTTCTGCAAAAAAACCCCTTCTCTTACCTCTGCTGATCCTAGTTTGCTTGGTGTTCCAAAAAGAGCCATTTTTTCTTTTTGAATCTCTGTGTTAAAATGTTCCCTTTACACAGGACACACAGCCTTACACCAGGAGCATGCTCAGAACACCTGGAGCATGCTCAGAACAGGCCTCTTGTTTCAACCAATCACGTGTTACCACACCCTAGAGAGGCATGTTCAGACTTGTCTCTCTGTATTGGTTTTTTCAAAGCCACTAAAAAATAGCTGTGGCTGTGTTTGAACTCAGCTCTCTCTCTCCAAAAAATAGCTGTATTAGGGGGATTTGAACTCAGGTCTCTCCCTCTCTCTCTCTGTATTTCTGTGTTTGCCAGAATAGTTGTCTCTAACCATGAGGTCTTAAAAGCAAAATTCTATCACATGGACAGCACTGGTTTCTCTAACAAAAAGATGTGTTAATTGAGGTTTAACATTTGTAAAGAAAAGCTTCTACCCTGTCTGTGCCTCTGTGAAAAGCCCTGTGCTGTGCTAAGAATCTTTTGTGAGAAAAAGAACTGGGGCAGTGGGAGAGAGAAAGCATTTTTTGTTTGTTTTCCAGGGTTCCTGCTTTTTGCAGATGTAAACATTAACCAGAAGCAAAACACATTTCCGGAGTCAGTCATTCTCTTACCTCTGCTGATCCTAGTTTGCTTGGTGTTCCAAAAAGAGCCATTTTTTCTTTTTGAATCTCTGTGTTAAAATGTTCCCCTTACACAGGACACACAGCCTTACACCAGGAGCATGCTCAGAACACCTGGAGCATGCTCAGAACAGGCCTCTTGTTTCAACCAATCACGTATTACCACACCCTAGAGGCATGTTCAGACTTGTCTCCCTGTATTGGTTTTTTCAAAGCCACTAAAAATAGCTGTATTAGGGGGATTTGAACTCAGCTCTCTCTCTCCAAAAAATAGCTGTATTAGGGGAATTTGAATTCAGGTCTCTCTCTCTCTGTATTTCTGTGTTTGCCAGAATACTTGTCTCTAACCATGAGGTCTTAAAAGCAAAATTCTATCACATGGACAGCACTGGTTTCTCTAACAAAAGATGTGTTAATTGAGGTTTAACATTTGTAAAGAAAATCTTCTACCCTGTCTGTGCCTCTGTGAAAAACCCTGTGCTGTGCTAAGAATCTTTTGTGAGAAAAAAAGAACTGGGGCAGTGGGAGAGAGAAAAGCATTTTTTTTTGTTTTCCAGGGTTCCTGCTTTTTGCAGATGTAAACATTAACCAGAAGCAAAACACATTTCCGGAGTCAGTCACTCTGCTTCCGCTGAGGTCATCGGAAAAGGACACGGCCCTTTTCTGATGACACCCTGTTTCCGGTGATGTCAGCAAAAAAGCGACAGTCCATTTCTGATGACACCCCTGTTTCTGGTGATGTCAGCAAAAAGCGACAGTCCATTTCTGATGACACTCCTGTTTCCGGTGATGTCAGCAAAAAGCGACAGTCCATTTCTGATGACACCCTGTTTCCGGTGATGTCATTTCCGATGATGTAGGCAGGGGCGTGGTTGAGGGTGGGAGACTGTGGGTGTGGCACAAACCCAGAAGTGGGTGCTGATTGGCTAATGCCATATTGTGGGGCAGGGCGTGGATGTGGCACAAACCCGGAAGTGGACACTGATTGGATGATGTCATCCTTGGGGCGGGGTGGAGGCGTGTCAAGTGGGGGAGGTGGCCACGCCTGGGGGGTGGGAGTGGGCGGGGCTAACTCACCATTCACTTCTATGGGAGGGGCATGGCCTAAGGCGGGACATACACTGGAAGTGAACGCTGATTGGCTCCTGTCATCCTTATCTCACCTGTCAATCAGTTTGACGAGTAGTGTACCCATTATACTATTGGCAGCGCTTTCAGCCAGCCTTTTATAATTAGCATTTTATTTATTCTAAGTAGGGATGGGCCTAGCTAATACTTGGATGAGAGACTACCTTGGAATACCACACATATTGTAGACTTTCTGTGCGGAAGAAAGGCCTGCCAATCTACTCCCAATCACACCTTGCCAAGAAAAACCAGGGCTGGATTGCCAGGCGTCAGCATTGACTCAGTGGCACACATTGCAATGCAGAGTGACCTTTTCAGCAATTCTACCTACTTAAGTATACCTAGGAAACAGCTGTTAATCTCAGTGTTACCGTTTTTTCACGCGTTTTCAAAGAAAGTTGCCCTTCCTGTTGGAAGCAGCGTTCCAGTGCCTTCCAGCCAATGCTATTGCCACTTTACCCCTCTACCTATGTCTTGGAATCTTTCTACCAATGTTGGTGCTGTGTTACTTCTCTCAAAGAGCCTTGGTGTGCTTCCACCAATTGTGGTGCTGCTTTGCCCTCTTCCACTATCTTGAGGTGTCCATTCTGCTCTTTTTACCACTTTGCTCTTCTGATGGTGGCTTCTGGAATTCATCCTGCCACTATGTGCTCTTTGCCCCTCTTCTGGAGTCCTGGAGTGTTTTCTGGCACCATTGGTTGTTTGTAGTGCAGTTACAGATGCCTGCCATCAAGTTTCAAGCAGGTTTGATTGAAAATGGCTAGCAGATCTCACTGTTCCATTGTAAACTAGCTTTCCCCATAAACTTTAATGGGGATGAACAGGATGAATGAACAAATGGTTTGGCTCCTGAACACTATGGGCCCGATTCTGTCCTGGACACAGAGCCTTTCTACATCCGGTCTGAACCAGATACACAGAGGGGATCGCAATTCTGATCCCATGGGGCACGTCTAGCCACACAGGATCAGAATCGCAAACAGTCTTGTATGCGCAGGCCAGAACAGTGATTCTGTCCAGCCTGCATGTGCAGGACTGCACCCGGCTAACTCAGTCAGGGCATTTAAATGGAGCCACGGTGCCAGGTCGTCATGTTGCCATTTAAAAGCCAGGGTAGGGCTGCAGGGAATGTCCCCTGCCCCCTCCCCCACCAGCCTCTTTCGCATCCTGAATTTAAAAAAAAAATGTCCAGGGGAGTTATTCCACCTCAGAGGTAGAATAACGTCCCTGGCCATTTCGCTGGCCCTGGACGTCCAGGGGGTGACCGCCCACTACCCACCCAGTCTCCGCCCCTGGGCCACCCATTTCCCTTTCCCCAACTATCTTCCTCACACAACCAGCTGGGAAGTTAGCCAGGGGCACGGTTCAGAATGACCCCCTATCCAAACAGGTGTACTTAGGTGAACAGAAATTAGCATGAAACCTTTTGGTGTGTGCATGCCTTATATCTATATCTATATTTGTATATATAACACACATACATATGTATTTTATGTAACCAGGTAGTAAAATAGACTACAAAACGAGGCTTTGCTATATTTGTTGAAAAAAACAAAACAAAAGAAAATCAAGCTGTCAACAAAAATGAAATATAATACAAACTAAGCAGTAACTTAGAAAGTATCCACAGCCACTAGTATCTCGCTTATGCTAATGTATTTAGGGATAACGGGTAAAGGGGGAAATTCCATTTCCATACTGCATCTAAGAGCAGATCTAAGGGCAGGCATGAAGATAACACAGTTTCCATTTTGTAATGGGCTCAGTCTTTAATTCAAGAGCTTGAAATATGAAGTGAAGCGTTCTGAGGGCAGAGGGTATTTAGGAAAACAATGATAAAGTTTAACTGGTACCAGATATTCATACTGAAACCGATACCAGCTGCACATGGCATATGCATCCGTTTCAACTGTCAGTAAAAGTTCTCCATTTTTTTTCCAGAGAGGTTTATGGTTTGTAAAAATTCCTTTCTGTTCATGATGGAAATAGCTCACTCTGTGCTAATTATTCACTTGATCATTGCCAAAGAGCCATCATCTCCACCGCCATCATAAGCAACAACTACGTAACGTACCTTAAATTAAGTCTCAATCACTTACACCTGCCCTAGAGTTGGTGGAAGTGAACACACCTATGTTTTGCAAATACACTTAAAAATTATTCTGTTTTATAAACATGCATACTTGCTCACACAGCTCATGCTCCACTCAAACTCCGCCACATAAAGGACTAAAATACTGGCATTTACACATGTTGCTAGCTCCTAAAAAAGGAACCTCCTTGTAAAATTATTCCCAATAGGCACCTCAGAGACCTGGTGGAAGGAGGACATCCAGTGTGGCACTGTGATTCCAGGGTAGAAATTATATCAAAATGATACCATGGATCAAGCAGGGCTGAAGATCCCCATTTGAAATTACAGCGCCATCGGACGCATTTGCAAAAGGACTGCCTCTCCTCACCAGCACAGCCCCAATCGGCATCTGCAGTAGAGAGCAGAAACGGCAAGCGCCTCCTGCTCTCCCCCTCCAAGGTCAATCAGGGTTGAAGATCCTCATTTGAAATTAGAGAACCATCAGGCATGCCCGCACCTGAGGACCTCACTAGAGGTCCCTTTGGCATGGCTCTTAGGCGTGGATATTAGGCGAAACCATAGCAGCAAAAAGAATACCCCTGCTACACGGCATCTACGTATGGACTGTGCATCTGGACAATAGGACCTATCTACACCAGGACAGATGCAGACTTCAGTCACGTACCAACTACGGGAGTCGAGAGGTGAGCATACACACTAGCGGAACAAGACACACCAGGTAGGATCCAATGTCCCCCAACATGTAGCTATACAACACAACACTAATCTTAACCCTCCATCTACTGCAGCTTCTGACATACCATGCAAGGACCTTCCTCACCAGAATATACACATCCATACACTCACACCCTCCACACATACAGTACTTCACTCCATGGCATAACCAAAACAGGCATGCACCACGCAAAATACACGATCGCAAAACAGACACTTTAATCAGTATAATGCCCGTTTACACTCTGCAAAATACCCATACCAGTCCCATCTTAGGCGCAAACATCACCTTTACACTCATCAATGCGAGATCCATCAGAAACAAGGCTAACACTATCTCAGACTACTTGCATACACAAAAGACAGATGTACTATGCATTACAGAGACATGGCTCAACGATACTGATCAGGTCATTTTAAACCAGATCACTCCACCTACATACACTTCCTTCAACTGCCCCAGAACAGGTAGGAGGGGAGGGGGAGTGCTGATATTAGCCAGAAGCCACTATAAATTCAAGACCACCTCATGGATCAGCACAGACGAAACCAGCACAATCAGTATTTCGAACAAATACATAGATATGTACCTTGCATATAGACCTCGTAATGCCAAGACCGAAGAACTATCCAGAATACTTGAGACAGTATGCGTACAAGACACAGAACATAAGCCACTCATTGTCCTAGGAGATTTTAACCTCAGGGCAGCACCTGACAGGATACCAAATCATTCCTCAAAGTGATGGAATTTCTACAATACAATCAACTAATCAAGGACTCCATACACAGACTAGGAATGACACCCGACCTTATATTCATTCCCAAATCACTACAAGAATGCAACATTGTCACCCCCCTTCAATCTCGCTGACACCATGGTCAGATTACCACCTAATAACCTTTACAATATGGATTGACCAACCTATAAAACATTAGGAGGAGCCCCCAAGCAAAAGAAAATTCAAGGCCTTTGACAAGGAAGCCTTCTTAAAGAAGGTAATCCCAAAGCTGCATCAAGACATAGGAGATCTGGATAAGGCCATTGAGGGTTGGAATAACAGTATATCCACAGCGGCAACAGTGCCTAGCAGGAAACACACACAGCAGACCCACCGCTTCTTGGTACTCCAACGAGATCAGGGAGGCAAAGCGGGAATTAAGGAAACTCAAATGGAAATGGAGACAAAATAAAGCTCCTGATACAATAAATCTGTACAGAGCCAAACAGAGAGACTACAACAGCCTTATCAACAGCTGCAAGCAACAACACCACACAAACATCATCATGAGATCAGCAAACAAACCAAGAGAACTTTTCAACATCGCGCAAACATTCACCAGAGATGCCACACAACAAAATTCCCCTGAAGTGCACCCTCAAGACATGGCAAACTGCATAATCGAAAAGCACAAGAAACTCAATAGGAACATACTGATGACACCTTCAAATAACATGAAAGGCCTAGCTGCCACACAAGCATGGGGAGATTTCTCCATACCATCTGCTCAACAAATAGAGCAGATAGTCACCTCACTCATCACAACCACATCTCCAATCGACCCATGCCCTGTACAGTGGATAAAAGCTGCCATTCAATCTGTACACAAGATAGAATTAAGTTGTCCCTACAACATGGACACATGCCATCTTCTCTCAAACAAGCATCCATATGGCCGATACTAAAGATCACATCACTTTGCAAGAACAATCCCACAGCATACTGCCCAATCTTCAGTCTAACATTTCTCGTAAAAATCCCAGGAAAAAACCATACAAATACAGTTGCAGGACCATAGGACGGAGGAGTGGCCTACTGGTTGGGGCAAGTTACCTCAGCTCAGAAGGCCAGGGGTTCAAATCCCACCAGAGGACCGCAACCCTGGGCCAGAAGGACTGTGGTTTCTAGTCCCACAGGTGCCCCTTGTGGTCTTGGGCAAGCCACATAACCCTCCATTGCCCATGTTCCCCATAAGTATTAGTGTATGTGTCTCATATCCCCTCATGTTAAATGCATTCCCCAATTGTGTTGTGACGACTTTGATTGAAGGATAAGGTGGTATACAAAACTGTCTAAATAAATAAATATGGATCACATCACACTACTAGACCCTCATCAACATGGTTTCAAGCCATGCCACAATGTGGAAACACTGCTAATCTCACTCTTCAACAACCTCATAAGGGAAATAGACTTTCTCAGAGTGGAAAATAAAACCACATCCATCTGTCTGATCTACAGACCCCCATCATCACCACACGAATGCCTAGCCACTGTCCTTGAACTTATCAGCTCCACCTCAATCAAAAAGCAACAGATCATACTAGGAGACCTAAACCTTGCATCAGCCTCAACAGTACAAGCAAAAATCTTCCTAGAAGCTATGGAACAACTTGGATATGAACAAATAATCCACGACACTACACATACCAAAGGCAACACTCTGGATATGGTGTTTCTGCCCTCCAAACTTCAGGAACTAAACCAAACCAAACTGCAAATAACTCAGGTACCATGGTCCGACCATCACCAAATAGAATTCTCCTTACACCTCCCCATCGCTCCAGACCGTTCTCAACCCAACTCTGCTGCAAACCTACGGAGGAGTTTCCAAAAATTCGATAAAGAAGCCTTAGCAACATCTATAATGTCACACTTAACCCTGGAACACTCGGACCTCGAGAAATTAGTGATACAATGGAATACAGGAATCGAAGCAACCTCGCAACCATCCCTAAAACCACCAACCAAACCATCCAATACCAAAACCGAACCATGGTATACCCATACCCTAAAAAGGCTGAAAATAGAATTGCGTAAGCAAGAACGAAGGTGGAGGAAAACCAAAACTGAGGAACATAGAAGTGAATACCTTAAACTCCTTACAACATACAAGCACGAAATTAACCTGGCGAAAAAAACCCACCACACCAGCATACTCAAAACTTTTTGAACTTGTCAAATCTCTCACCAAGACGTCCCAACCAACAAACCAAAACGGTACAATGACGGCCCAAACCCTAGCTGACCATTATGCCAGCAAGCTTAACCCACCAGACAGCAAGCTAAACTTACAAACACCTGCACACCTCACCCAAGAAATGGCTACAATCACCACCCAGCAAAAAACCCTCACATCAAAAAGTGCAAACCAGTACCAAGATTGGGACACCTTCCGAAGCATAGACGACAGACAAATCATCAACATAATTACCAACTTGAACTCCACCACTTCCCCCCTCGATCCCTGCCCAGCAGCCTGGATCAAGGCGGTGAAACAAGATGCTGCCAAGTATATCACCCATATAGTAAACCAATCTCTACTACAAGGGATCATGCCAGCACGACTTAAGCAATCTCTCATACGACCCATCCTAAAAAACAAAACCCTCAGCGAGAGCGACCCTGCCTCCTACCGTCCGATATCCAGCATACCCTTCTTAGCCAAGATTATCGAAAAGGCTGTCCAGCAACAACTGCAGGACCACATTGATGTTAACAATGCCCTAGATGATCATCAATATGGCTTCCGCCAACATCATGGCGTGGAAACTCTCCTACTAGCCCTAATGGACAAACTACACAAGGGTCTTGAGAACAAAAGCAAAATGTATATGCTCATTTTTATAGACATATCTTCTGCCTTTGATTCAGTGCATCATGCCACGCTCCTGGACAGACTTGCCTCCATAGGCATATCGGGGACCCCCCTGAAATGGTTCGCATCTTACATAAATAACAGAATGCAGCAAGTCCAATTCAACAACGCAAAGGCCTCTGCCTTCCCTCAAACTCAAGGCATACCACAAGGCTCTGCTCTATCCTCACTCCTGTTCAACTTATATCTACGACCTATTTGTGAAATCCTACAGAACCACAAGATCAGTTACCATATCTACGCAGACGACTTGCTGCTTTACACTCATCTCGACATCAACAACCCCAACCTCAATCAGCTCGAAAAATGCCTAAGTGAACTACAAAACTGGCTGCAACAGAATAATATGTCAATAAACCACAAAAAACCAGAAGTGATGTGCATTTCCAGAAAACCTGACTTTAACCCACTACCAACGGTTACCATGAACAATAATGTCTATACCACAAAGCCTGAAATAAAATACCTAGGTGTAATGCTGGACAGCAACTTAAATATGGAAAAGCACCTCCGAATCACCAATCGGGCCATCTTCCGCAAATTAAGAATCCTGCAACCGCTAAGGAATATTATTGACCACTCCGACTTTAGGACAGTGGCACAAGCCCTCATCATTCCCCACCTGGATTACTGCAACGCTATATTACTATGTCTGCCCAAAAAAACCCTTAACATACTGCAACTAGCACAAAACGTAGCGGCTAGAATCATCATGAAAAAAGGCCTAACCGAACGCATCACTCCAGTACTAAACAAGCTTCATTGGCTCCCCATCAAAGCCCACATCCAATATAAGCTCTTAGTAACCACGTTCAAGCTCGTTCATAACGTAGCACCCTCATACCTAAACACCTTAATATCCGATCAACCAATCATCAGAAGCAGAAGAACAGTAAATAGCAACACCCTTCATGTCCCGAGTAGCCTGAGAAATTGCAACGCAAACACCACCAACAGAGGGTTCTCATTTATTGCACCAATACTCTGGAACCAACTGCCCTTTGAACTGAGAGCAAACAAGGACTTGAAGGACTTCAGGAAGAAGCTTAAAACTCACCTCTTCCAGACCCATTTCAACCTAACCTAACCTAGTCAGAGTGTCTTATTCTATTTGGGCACCTTGCCAGCTTAAATAACACACAGCAGTATAAAACACGTCCTGTAATATGTAATATATGTGTATATGTAATATATGTGTATATGTATACATGTAAAGCCTCCTCTCAAACAATCAAATGTAGATATGTAAAGTCTCCTCTTATACAATCAAATGTAAATATGTGTCTGTTTGATGTGCCCTGTACCCACCCCTGAAATCACAATGTATGTTCCAAATCCGGCCTGTACAGCCACACCATTATGTATAGAAAACCGCTGCTGATCGCTGGAAGTAGCGGGATACAAGTGTACACTAAATAAAATAAATAAATAAATAAACATCAAGACCAGGTTCCTCCTTATATTCATGGACATCTCTTCCGTATTTGATACTGTGTCACATAATATCTTGATCCAACACCTCTAGAACATTGGCATCTGCAACAAATAGTTCACTTCCTACCTAAACAATAGACTACAATACAGTAAGTCAGATGTGGAGCAAGCAACTCAATGCCTTTCACTGTACGACAAGGTATTCCACAAGGCTCGGAAGCGTCACATAGTTTAGCAATTGGACAGGTCTCCGCTGCCTTGAATCTGTCAGACCATTAGAACTGCTTTCTGATTACCTGCCCAAACTATAAATAACATGATATGACTGTAAATAAGTCAAGCCAATTGTAAATAGGTTATATCTTGTTACGTACCCTGCATGCCAACCTCTTGGTCCTAGTTCCCTGTATCCAGTTTAAGTTTGAGTAGTAATGTAAACCACTTTGATTAAAGGATAAGGCAGTATAGAAGACTGGTTAAATAAATAAACAGAGAAACAGAGAAAAATGATGGCAGATAAAGACCATATGGCCTATCCAGTCTACCCTGAGGTAGTACTATATGTTAAGGATGGCAGGGAATCAAATGTTCTGCAGGAAACAAAATGCAATGTGGCATCCTTATTGATAGAAATTCAATGTGTGATGGGGAGGAGCATAAACGGTAAGAGTGTCAAGTGAGCAGGGTCAGTGCTTCACTGCGTCACCAGGTACTTCATGCTGGCCAAACAACCCCCCCATAAGCGCAAGGACTCCTTATGAGCTTATGGGATCTGCACAGAAGGAGAGACACTGACTTTCTTTTTCGGCACCTCCTCCGCAGTTCCCATTGTGGCCTTCCATGCTAGTTGCATGGGGGAGTCGAACTTCCATGTTCGATGATGCTTCATGCTCCAGGACAGATGAAAGGTTTTCTTCCACCCCGGCACTACCCAGCAAGCGCTTCAGAGGCAGCTCCATGCCTGCGGGCTACACAAAGCTGTCAATTTGCCCACCCTGCATCTGATCTCTGGAGTCAGCATACTGCTGCTTAGCTTTCTGCTTCCTAGCTGAATGAGGTATCAGTGACAGAGGAGAAAGAAAAAAAGGCAAAGTTGGTAAGCCAAGCTGTAGCGACCCACTCACAGAGACCTAGCAGTTGCCGTCTTGCTTCCCCAGTGGGTGTACTAATGACACTGCCTTTTTGAGTGACCTTTACAGTGCTCTGGATAGAGGACTCATTGCACTGATTGTCTTGTTGGACCTCTCCTGCGTCTTCAATTTAGTTAACCATGATATTTTTCTTTCTCGTCTCTTTCAGACTGGCATTCAGGACAAAGCTTTTTCATGGCTTTAATCTTTTCTTTCAAATCAGACATTTCAGATCTCCATTGTTCCTCTTTTTCTTTCATTCTCCCTCTCCCATGTGGATGCTTTCAAGGTTTGGTCCTTGCCCCACTGCTGTTTAATATCTTTATGCAGATGATATCTTACGTGTTACACATACCGACCCCATCAATTCAGATCTGTCTTTTATTAACTCCTGTCTCTTGAAAGTTGCTCAGTGGTTGTACTGTAATTGCTTGCATCTCAGTCTCCAAAAAACTACCCTAACATGGCTTATCAGATCATCTACTCATCCTGATATTAGCCTCATCCTGAATTGCTTCCCCATTGTTCTTACTTCCTTCTTCAAATATCTTGGTGTTATAAATGACAACAGGCTCTCTCTTTCCCTAAAAATCAGGGCTATTCTAAATCTTCTTTCAATAGTCTTCGTCATATTTGTGCTATCTGTCCATACCATGACCCTCCAACTACAGTTATTCTGAGTCTGGCAATATCACGACTTGTTTATTGCAGTGCCATTTACACTGGTTTACCTGAATATGAATTGAAATGTTTGCAGTCTATTCAAAATACTGCGGTCTGTATCCTTTCCAGTGCTCAAAAATATGATCATGTCATACCTCTATCAATACATGATCACTGGCCAAGGTTCCACCCTCTCTGCCCTCCTCTACAACATATACTTACAATCCCTCTGTAACATCATCCAGACCTACAACGTCAATTACCACATTTATGCAGATGACATTATGCTCTACACACCAATCAACCTCAATAACCCATCATACCACAAACTTCAACAATGTTTCTCTGATGTCTTCCGGTGGTTATCTGAAAACCACCTATCCATAAACCTACCCCCCCTCCCCCCTAGAAAACCTTCTCGTCACCAGGAACACCTCATTCCTGCTCCCGACTCCATCATTCTCAACAAGAAGTTAAATACCTGGGGTTCACCCTCGACCGCCATCTCACGCTGAAATCACAAATAGCAAACACAACTAGAGCAATCTATCACAAAACCCACACACTACAACACCTCTGCCTCCTCCTTACTCCCTCTGACTTCTGCACAGTCCTACAAACCCTCACAACACCCCACACTGACTGCTGCAACTCAATTTACCATGAACTTCCCAAATCAACTCTCCACCCCGTCGAAATGGCACTACATACTGCTGCAAGAACCATTACACACACATCCAAATATGAACACATCACCCCCATCCTCAAACATCTCCATTGGCTCCCGCTTCAAAGTAGATTATTTATTTTTATTTATTTTCTCTTATATACCGCGCTATTCTGCATCAGTGCAGTTTACATTGAACAAACTGAAATTACATTGAACAGGGCATTATAACTTGGAGATAACTATTTTACAGGGAACATGGGCTATGGAGGGTTAAGTGGCTTGCCCAAGACCACAAGGAGCACCTGTGGGACTAGAAACCCCAGTCCTTCCGGCCCAAGGTTGCTGTCCTCTAGTGGGATTTGAACTCCCGGCCTTAAGTACCTTGCCCCCAACCATTACGCCACTACGCCACTCCTCCACTCCTACAAGATCCAGCTAATGACACACAAAGCTCTGTTCCACCACTCCTCCACCCACCTCAGCACTCTCCTCACCCTCAACAATCACACAGATCCTGGAGAACCTCCATCACAAATACACTAACCACCCCCCCAATCCATAACAAAGAGTACACAACAAGCCTCCGCCAGAGCCTTCAAATTTTATGCCCCAACCACCTGGAACTCCCTCCCTTACAACATAAAAAACACCACAGACCTTCTAACCTTCTGCAGACTCCTCAAGATGCACCTCTTCACCCGTCACTTCACCACCTCCCCCATCTAACATCCCAACAGCTAAACACCCTTCTCAACCTGCTCCCAAAACCCAACTCCACACAAATACACAGAGAGTTCACAATCACACACATAACAAACATATCAAATGACATAAGAATGTATAGTCAACTTACATACCTGTATATAACTTATCTTGTACATAGTTAACCATCCCAACTGCCCTACCCTTGTTTATTGTACAAAGTTATCTGTTTGAATGTAAACATTCCTTGTATATTCTCCTGTTCTCTGTAAACTGCTTTGACCAATGCGAAAAGTGGTATATAAACCCAGCCAAATAAATAAATAAATACATTTTGATCCAGATCTACTTTAAAATCCTTGGGCCCAATATTGAGCTGGGCAGGCTATGCACCACGGCGGTGCATAGCCTGCCCACTGACCCCCCTAATGTGAATATTCACTTCCGCGCCTGCAGAAGTGAATATCCAGGTTAGCCCGGACGCTCCGGCAGCTGCAGAGGCTACATGGGTAGCAGTGATTGTCGTTGCTATCTGCATAACCTCTTCGTCTTAAAGATAGGTGAGGCTCTTTTTCGCCTATCTTTAAGGTGCAGAGAGCTACATGGGTAGCAACGAAAATTGCTGCTACCCATGAATCCCCTTCCTCCGCCCCCTCTCTGCCCCGAAACACCCCTAACATGCCCCGATGCTATGCGGATAGGTCATATAGTGATTCTCTGTGTCTGTCCCATGCGCTTTTGAATTCCATCATTGTTTTTGCCTTCACCACCTCCTTTGGGGGGGCATTCCAAGCATCCACGACCCTTTCCATGAAAAAGTATTTCCTGATGTTGCTTTTAAGTTTACCTCCTTGCAACTTCCATTTCATGTCCTCTAGTTCTACAGCTTCCCTGTCTTTGAAAAAGGTTTGCTTGCTCATTAATACCCTTTAAGTATTTAAATGTTTGTATCATGTCCCTCTTGTCCTCTAGAGTATACATATTTAGGTCTTCAAGTCTTTTCTCATATGCCTTCTGAAGCAGGCCCCATATCATTTTCATTACCTTCCTTTGAACCATTTCAAGTCTTTTTATATCCTTTCAAGGTTCTGTCTCCAAAACTGAACACAATACTCCAAGTGAGGCTTCACCAACAGCCTATACAGGGGCACTGATACCTCCTTCTTCCTGCTGGTCGTTCCTTTCTGTATACAGCCTAACATCCTTCTGTCTGTGGCCACCATCTTGTCTTGCTGCTTTGCCACCTTAAGATCTAGGTTTATACACACCAATCTCTTGTCCTCTGTCGTGTCACCTCCTTTGGGTTTCTGTATCCCATGTGCATCACTCTGTGCTTCTTTGCATTAAATCTCAATTGCCAAGTATTAGACCATTCTTCTAATTTTTGTAGATCTTTTCTCATGTTGTCTACTCCCTCCAAAGTGTCCACTGTATTGCAAATCTTCATGTCATCTGTAAAAAAGCAAACATTTCTTTTTAACTCTTCAACAATATCACCCACAAAGACATTGAACAGTGGCAGTCTCAGGAACGATCCCTGAGGCACTCCACTATTTACCCTCCTTTCTTCAGAGTGAGTTCCATTCACCACTACCCTCTGTAGTCTGTCAGTCACCAGTTCTTGATCAAGTTCACCACTCTGGGATCCATCCATAGGCTGCTCAGTTTATCCATAAGCCTCCTATGAGGAACAGTATCAAAAGCTTTTCTGAAATCTAAGTAGTCCACATCCATTGCATGCCCTTGATCTAGTTCTTTGGTCACCCAATCAAAGAAATCAATCAGATTTGTCTGGCAGGATCTTCCCTTGGTAAAGCCATGTTGCCTCAGATCTTGCAACCAGTTGGCCTCTGGGAAAAACACTATCCTTTCTTTCAGCAGTATCTCCATTACTTTCCACACCACCGATGTAAGGCTTACCAGCCTGTACTTTGTCATATCTACTTTATTTATTTATTTATTTATTTATTTAACATTTCTTATATACCGCGCTATTTGTCATCAGCGCGGTTTACATCAAAACAATAGAACACTTGACCAGATACATTGGCCGTCGTTTACATAAAACGGGGAGTTAACATGGAGGAGAACTTGGGGAACTATTTACATTCAAGTTTATAGCAAACTTAGGAAACTATGTACAAATCGATTGTATTACATATTAGGTATGATTACAGTGTTGCCACATTTGTGAAGAGGGACCACATCAGCCTTTCTCCAATCCTGTGGTACCTCCCCAGTCTCCGGGGAACTATTAAACACATCATTCAAAGGTCTGGCCACAAAACCTTGGTATCCTAGGATGTAATTGATGCACCCTTCACCCCGGGTACATCCCCAGGGGATGTAGGGTGAGGTAAGAGAGGAAAGGTAGTGAGGAGCTGCAGAATGAATGCACTTATTATTGGTCAGTAGGAGAAGTTTTAACTGGATGCAGAAACAGATAAGGAGCCAGTGAAATTAGCCAGATAGACTTGGAAGAGTCATTGCTCATCCATCGAAATGAACTACAAGAAATCGATCTTTTTTTTTGGATCTGCCAGATACTTGTGACCCGGACTGGCCACTACCAGAAACAAAATGCTGGATGGACTTCGTAAGACCTTTAGTCTATTCCAGCTAGAAGACTACTACTACTACTATGACCACTTATCATTTGTATAGGGCTACAAGACATATGTAGCACTGTACACATACATTTAAGACAGTCCCTTCTCAATAAGACTAAGAATCAATGCAAGACAGACATCAAACAGGGGATTAGGGTAGAAACTAGGGGAAATGATTATAACATACATGGGTGGTAAACAGGAAAATAAGGGGGATCGGGCTCCAAAAGCAGACTTGAACAGGTGAGTTTTTAGCCTGGATTTGAATTGGGCTGGAGACAAAGCCTGATATATGTTCCAGGCATAAGATGCAAGATAGTGCAATAAACAAAATCTGGAGGCAGTGGAAGAGAAAGGCACAGATAAACGTGTTTTTCCCCAATGAACAGAGTTCCCGAGGAGGGGTGTAGGGAGAGATAAGAGTGGAGAGGTAATGAGAACTAGTAGAATGAAAACACTTACAGAGGCCAATTCAGATTGGGGGAATCTCCAGCCCGTCTGCTCTTCCAAAATCTGGACGGGCCGGATTTGTACCGGATTCTGCACCCGCGGGAGCTAGATGTTCCCACAGGTGCAGAATCGGGCACTTAAAGGGGCCAGATGTGCCCCGATTCTGTCGCACTGAACGTCCCGCAACTTACCCAGCTAACCCTTCCTATGCTCCTGTTGGAGCCCCGCTGCCATGGTATCTCACCGCAGTGGCACCAGGGCTCCATACAGGCGTGCGGAAAGACCCCACACCATCCTGTTGTTCTTTCCCCACCGCCTGGCCCTCGGCAGGGGCAGCCAGGGCCAGGATCAAGCAGTTGGGCCTTCACTGCAGCACCTCTGCCACGTCGGGGGTCCTGCATGCCACAATTGCCTTGGCACCCAGGACTTATTTCACCTCCAAGGTGGAATAAGTCCCCCATCCATCCTGGCTTCCCTGGACATACAGGACCGTGACCTGAATAGGTCCTGAACGTCCGGGTTCATGGGCATGTCCCCGCTCTGCCCCCCCCCCCCACCCCTGACTGGAGCTCTCTGCACAAAGGCCCTTTACATGCGGGGAGCTCCCGGACAGAATCGCCATACAGGGAACAGCGGGAATTGTATGTCCAACTCGGATGTACATCCCTGCTATTCGCTGTTTGGAATGACCCCCATAGTCAGTAGGTCTTTCTTTTAATCTTCCCAGTCCACTTCAATCTGTTCAAAAGTCAGCTGCATAGAAACATAGAAACATGATGACAGAAAAAGACCACATGGCCTACTGTCCTCATCTCTAATCTTGGCTAATCTTCTGCCAGCATCACTCACTGCTCTTCTCACTTCACTTCATTGGCTTCCTATCAGTTTTTGCATCCCGTTCAAGCTTCTACTACTGACCTATAAGTGCTTTCATTCAGCTGTTACTCACTATCTTTCTTCTGTTATCTCTCCCTACACCCCTCCTCAGGAACTCTGCTCTTCTGTGCCCTTCTCTTCCACTGCCAACGCCAGACTTTGATCTTTCTACCTTGCTGTTCCTTATACCTGGAACTAGCTATCTGAGTCGGTACTCCAGGCTCCATTTGTGGCCCTGTTCAAATCCAGGCTAAAAGTTCACTTCTGTTTCTTTCAAGAAAAGATTCATATTCCTCTTTGAGCGTGCTCTTGGATCCTGAGCCCCCTAGTCTCCTGTTCAACTCCTATGTATTTCCTTACCATTCCCCTAGCTATAAACTAGTCCCCATTTGTGTTGTCTGTCTTGACTGGATTGTAAGCTCTGATGAACAGGGACTGTTTCTTATATGACTCCGTAGAGCGCTGCATACACCTTGCAGCGCTATACAAATGATGAGTAGTACTAGCAGTAGTAGATCAATAGGTCTGCAGCCTGTCTAAATAGCTTTGAAAATCCCCCTCCAATACTACTAACCATTTGTATAGTGCTACAAGGAGTATGCGGCGCTATACATATAGATGTAAGACACGGTCGCTGCTCATCAGAGCTTACAGTCTAATCAAGGTGAAAAACATCGCAAAACTGGGGACTAGAGTGTGGCAAGATACACGTAAGTCATGGACAAGAGAATGAGGACGATCAGGATCCAATTACAAAGAAAAAAGAGCACTGCGTTTCAGTAAGAAAAAAAAGGGAATACGAGTTAATACAAAAAGACAAAGCGCGAAAGCAAAAAGCCTCAGCGCACCGCCATTGCCTCAGGTACAGATGTAAGACTGTAGGCCCTCTGGGAAGAGAAAACACCTTCTGTACCTGAATGTAAATCAGAAAGGTGTGAACTAAATAAAAGAAAAGAAAAGAAATCCCTCCCATGCCCAATAATGGAAGACAAATGAGAAAAAACTTGAAGACCTAAATATGTATACGCTAGAGAAGAGGAGTGACAGGGGAGATACAATTCAGACCTTTAAAAACTTAAAGGGTATTAATGAACAAAGAAACCTCTTCCAAAGATGGGGAAGATGTAAAACTAGAGGGCATAACATGAAACTGCAAGGGAGCAAACTGAAAGGCAATGTCAGGAAATACTTTTTCACTGAAGGGGTGGTGGATGCTTGGAATGCCTTCCGATGGAAGTGGTGGGGGCAAACATAGTGACGGAATTCAAAATGGCATGGCACAGATACAATAGATCCCTTTATAGAAACAACATAAAATCAAAATAAACTTAACTATCTCTTATATCTCAACAAATAGAGAGGGGTGGCCTGCATGGAGCAGCGGGTACAACCCTAAACAAAGGCATAGAGGGGGGTGACCTGCACAAAGCAGCAAGTATACCTACTCTAGCCACCTTAAGGGGCAGACTAGATACTGGTCTTTATCTGCTATCCATATACTATGTAATGGGTGCAGAGCAGACCTAGGAAATTTACCCATAGAACTCATCATATACATAGATGCACAGTTCTGGTTTCATCTCTGTAGCAGCAACATACGTATATACAGTAATAGAAGATTTTAGATGTAAATTCCCAAACTGACATATTCCAATTATATATATGGACACACATACACACACAATATTTTCTGCCTGTCTTCCATTTTTTTGATCTCAAAATATCGAAGGGAGAAATTCTTGTGCCACGCGCTTATGATTTTTTGCTAGCAGGAATGCCGCCCATCTACTCTCTGCACTTAGCATACAGGATAGAGCACTATAGGATTATAAAACCATCATTATTCTTTAGTCCAGTTTGCTCTTCCTGCTCCTATCAGAGCAGGAAAACCATCCTGGCCTCTGCTTAACTGTAACAAGACCTAGGAAAGCCTTACTGCTGAAGTGACCACACACAGTATAAAGTCGACATTGGCTCAGTAAACGCAAAGCTCCAGGGAGAAAGAAAAACGTGTCAGGAAATATAGTTTTTGCAGTAGTAAGAGAGCTATATTACTTCTTTTAGCAGGTTGGTGGACTTGGGCTGGAGTGGGGTAGATTGGTTAAATAGGGAACAGTTGTTTAATCTTGCTAAGAACATTAAAACAAGAGGACTTTTCATGCAACTAACAACCAACAGATTGCAAACAAATTGGAGAAAATAGTTTTTTCATGCAGTGCATAATTAAGTAATGGAATCTTTTGCCAGAGGATGTGTTAAAGATGATTAACATAACAAGGTTCCAAAATTGTTAGACAAATTCCTGGAGGAAAAGCTCATAAAAATTATTAGCATGACAGACTTAGGATAGCCAGTGCTTACCTCTTGAAACTGGATCTGCTTTTTGGGATTCTCTGAGTACTTGTGACCCAGACTGGCCACTGCTGGAGATAGGATGCTGGGCTCTGATTCAGCATGGCTTCTCTTATATGCTTAAGGGAGATAGGATGCTGGGCTCTGATTCTCTTATATGATGAAGGGAGATAGGATGCTGGGCTCTGATTCTCTTATATGCTTAAGGGAGATAGGATGCTGGGCTCTGATTCAGCGTGGCTTCTCTTATATGCTTAAGGGAGATAGGATGCTGGGCTCTGATTCAGCGTGGCTTCTCTTATATGCTTAAGTCCCCATCCTGAATTGTTCCCTGATTGATAATTCCCAGAAGAGAGAAAACCACATTTGTATTGATCAGTTGAAAAATATGAAGATCATAGCTCTTGGTCTTTTCTGAATTATAGCAAAGTCCTTGCCATAAAAGGACTTGGAGGATGTACATACAGAACCATTGCCACTGAAACTTAAACTCGGATATTCAATGCCGGGGTGACATTGAGCCACTGCCCAGTTATGACTGAGTGCCGCCACTGGAACACCCTAATGCTAACCGGGGATGTGTAGTGGCAGCACACCGGGGTATTCAACGGCTCTAACCATGTTCATGCTACCGAGTATCCCGGATAAGAGGATTAACACAGCAGGTTTGCTAACCATGTTAATCCTGTTGAATATTGGGCCCACAAATTTTAAGCTCCTAGATTACGATGACTTGTCAGCTGAACACGTAGGCTCCTGTGCGGCTGAAAATCAGGCACAAATTTAGGAGTCCAACTTAGGAGCCTATATTTAGGAGCTCAGCTTTATTTGAATGTGGGGCCCTTCGGATTTTGCATTGTCCTTTTGCAATAAAAATGTTATGAAATGAAATAGAACATTTCTTTTATATTTCCCACATCATTTCAAACAAATGCGCACCTCTAATATAAACCCCGATTTTATGGTTCTGATTTCATGTGTGGAGGTCATGTACTGTAGACACCTATCGTGAAATCTGTTTTATAAAGACACATAAGCACCTGCAAAATATGAAACCACAGGTATTTACATGTGCTCAGGAGCAGGCCTTAACGTTGACATGTAGAGTGCATGCACACAGGCACATTTAGAAACAATGCATGTAAACTGTGACTCTGCCTCTGAACATGTCTACACAAGGGCCACACAACAGTACTCAGTTTCTTACCACTGCATATACGTTTGCCCATGCAACCCTTGAGGTAATTTATTAAAAGCCCTTTTTCACACATAAAAAGGTTTTTACATGCCTGAAACCCTTTATAAAGGCACGTCGTAAAGTTAGATCATGCCTAGACGTATGTGCAGTTCAGGATGGCATGTGGATACTCAGGCGAGGAGTTCGGGCAAAGAATGAGCAGAGTCAGAAGTTGTGCATGTATTTTATAAAATATGTGAGTACATGCATAAAGTATATATTAATATTTATTCCTGGTCTCAAGCAGGCATAATGATCATGCCTTTAATGTAGGTGTGATTGCCACAGGATTTGGGATAATATTTTATAAAGACATCTAGGTGCCTGTGTGCCTAAATAAAGAACTAAAACTAGGCCCGTCGCTCATGGCTGACACAGGGCACAGGTCACGCATCGCCTTGGAGTTAAGCCACACAGTTCTGCCCTTCCAGAGCTGGTCCAACTTGGACCGTGCTAGGGACAGGCAAACCCTGCCCCCTTCTATTGAGACATTATCCACCTGCAAGGCCATGCTTGCTGTGTCTGAGGTGGACCAAGGTATAGCCTCGCACATATGGAAGGCCTCAAAGAACATCAGCAATGTGGCTACCCTGAACAGTTTTCCTCAAACCCATCCCTGGTTACTTCCGCTGCCTTTTGGATAACCCCTATTAGCATGGACAGGGAGACTGGCTACCGGCTATCCAGCCGCCATGCCGCCTCCCTGGCCCAACCTTCCATCACCTTCCTGACAATGAACTCTTTTGTCATGTCTCTGTTCCCTTGCAGCTTCAAGAAGAAAGCCACCCCAGTCAGCATTAGCCTAGCCTGTCTGACTGAGGTCCCCTTGCCCGGAGACTCATTAAGAACTCCAGCAGGAGCCCAGTGGTTGCTCCCTGGCAGAGGTTAATAACTTGCCACCCCACTGCCTGGCAAAGACCCCTAGTTGGGTCCATGATCTCCAATAAGCTTTCCAGTGATGCCATCAGCATTTTGCCGACACTCTGCATCCAAAGTTCCACATCTCCTTGGGCATGAGTATCACCTTGGGTGCTGAAGTCAGGGCAAGCTTCCAGAAGCAATGGAGCTGGAAACGAGAAAGAGTATCAGCAAACTCATTGATCTCCCATGGCACATGGCTGGCCATGATATATGCATTCAATTCCAGGCTCAGCAGAACTAACTTCCTGACCAACCCCATTGATCTGCCTGCCTGGGCTGACTGCTTATTGATGGCATATACAACCACCATGTTATCCGATCTGAAAACTATCCTCCTGTTCATGAGCTGGGCCTTCCATATGACCATGGCAACCACTATCGGGAACATCTTGAGAAACGTGATGTCCTTGGTGATCCCTTGGCGATGCCACACCTCCGGCTACTTTTCATGGCACCACTGGACCTGAAATAGATTCTGAAATCTATTCCTCCAGCTGTGTCCATAAATAGCTCCAGTTCCCTGTTACTGGTGGGGGCCTTTCTCCATATGTTTCTCCCAAGCTCGTAATGCACACATACTCTGCAGGCCTAAATTCTGATACCAACTCCTCGTCACCCCTCCGTAACTCTGCTGGCGGAGGACCTCCGGTGGCAGGGGGTGGCATGCTATCTGGAACTGTGCCAGGGTTTGATGCACCAACCGCCTCTGCCATATCCTGTGCAGCACCATGCCTCATGCTGTTGGTTGCCACCAGCTGCATACCCTTCCCTCTGTACCCTCAACTCCCCAAACATGTAGCTGCAGTAACCCTCTGGCCCCCATGTCCCTCCCGTTCTATGCTGCCGGTGTCTGGCCCACTCCCCTGCTTCTCAATCCCTCTCCTCCAACATCCCCCATTCAAACTCGCTAGCTGCACACCCGCCACCACTCCCCCAACCTAAAAGCCTCCCCCTGCCCCACCACATTATTTTGCACCCAGGAAATAAATTGTTCATACTCACCCCACTGTCCCAGTCCTTCAGGTGAAGCCACCAAACTCGCATCTGTGTCCCTTGTGGCCATTGGGCCCAGGTCTGGCGCTCTATCAAGCAAACTCAGCAGAGCCTGCGCATGTCCCGCTCCATAGACCATGAACATGGCTCTTAACTTATTCACAGGGTCACGCAGCCTGGGAATCTCCTGGTCTGTCCCCACTGCCTTGGGGTGTTACTTGTGTTCCCTGCTCCACAACATGCCATCCAACCCCGCATGCCTCTCCGCTGTGTCTGGCCACCTTGCGCTTGTTGTCCTCACTGCCTTCTCCTTCTGTCTCCACCCCCATTCAGTTTTGCCTTCTTACTCGCCTTTCCTCTGCCATTGCTGCTCCTGGTCCTCCTTTTGGCTCCCTACTGTCTGCAAAGCTCCTGGGCTCATGCTGGTGGCATTCCCACGGTTAATGAAGAAACTGTGCCAGTCCTCCACTTTTCCTGATTGGTGGGGAGAGTTTTTGCTGTTTTTTTTTATGGGGGGGGGGGGTTGTTAGCCCCTAGCAGTTGCCCTTAGGGGGACCACCTGGTTTTGTCGGGTAGTCGAGCCAGTCCTGAAAGTAAAATATTGATCCAGTCTGTGCCAGGGGAGGGTTGATTCTGCCCTTGGTGTTCCTCAGCCATGGAGACACTTCCCCGCCTGTGTCCTGCTACATTCTGGCACTTTGAGCAGGCCTCAGTCCCACTTGCACCCTGTCGCATGCTGGCTGGTGATCAGGCTGGCCTTTTGATAATGCTGGCACTTCCCTGTTCAGGCCAGCCACTTCTGGGGAGGGCCAGCCGCGTGTTTACCATTGGGTGCCGGTACACCTGCCTGTCTGCTGACCCGTCATGCTCCTATCTGACCCGCCTCTGTCCGCCGCTCTGGTCCCGTTCTCCTTTCAGCAAATGTGCCCACCGGATGCTGCGCTGGTGAGATTGTTGCAGTTTGTGGCCGCTTGCAGCTCCAACAGCGTGCATTTGTGTGGCTGGCACTGCTTGTGGCTCTGGCCATGTGCTTTCTGGCAACTCTTTTTGTGTCTGATGGCTTATGGTGCTTCCAGAGACCTGCGACTCGAGCGGCAACTGGAGACAGAACCTGCGACTCCAAGCAGTGATATTCCCTAATTGTTAGCCACTAAAATTGCATGTAAGCCTGAATGCTGGTTGGTAGCAGCTAAAATTGCATATAAGCCTGTAATTCTGGGTGGGAAAGGTCGGACGGCTCCGGCCTCCTGCCCTTTATGCTGCTGTGGCCCCCCCCATCCTACTCTGCCCCCATCCATCCAGACTGCCCCATTGGAAGCCCCCCCTCCCTCCGGCAGCCTGGTTATGGGGTAGGCACCCCTTCACTGCAGCTCTTCATTAGTGATAAAGTTCATCACTGAAAATAGTAACTCACATGAATATGTTGATGAAAATATTGTTAATATTGCCATTGCAAGATTTTTCAAACAATCAAAGCATTCAGGAATGCCATTCCAGACTTTGAGAATCTCATCCTCTGCATTTTTTGATGGCAATCCAGTTACTAACCACTCTCTTTCAATATTTTCCAGCTCGGCTCTTAAGTCTATAAAATCTTTTGTCCAAATCGAGCTGCTTTGTAAATCAATCAGTTGCATCTCGAATCCATATTAATCAATTGAAATGCTTCTAAATTCAGTTTGTCTAGTATTATACAGTCTGCATACTTTATGAAATTAGCAGTTTCTTCCAATTGTCCTGAACTTAGTAAACCTTATAGAAAATTGTTGAATAGTTAAATCAATTATCCTCGAAAATTGCATTTGATGCCTTTTTACATTTATTTCCTCATGAATTTCAACATCTGACAAGTATTTTCTTAGGTTTGAGAAATATTTAAAAGTACCACTGTCAAAATCTCATTTGAAAATGTTTAGTTTGACTTCTAAAGCTTTTATATTACCAAACATAACATCAAGTGTGCCAGAAATGTATTCCTGTGTGCCACCGGGGGCAAGCGTGCCATAGGTTCACCACCCCTTCTCTAGACTATTCCTTTTCATCTACTCTTCTCTTTCCTTGTCTTCTTTTCTTCCTACGCACCAATGGTGCTCTTTTCTCAATTTGTTTGTATAATTGTAACTATGCAATTCGCTCTGGAACTAAAGACATAGGGATATAGATCAAAATTTGTAATAAACATAAACAATCTGCTGGTCCACATTATCCAATTTCACAGTGTGGACCAGTAGACCATCATGGCTTTGAACTTTAATTTGGAAATCAAATATAATGGTGTTTTTTTATTAATGGCTGCTAACTGGCAGCACATGTTCTGGCGCAGGCTGAAGGAGCACTGGGACACAGGTTGCCGGCTAGCGAGTGCCATGACAGTGCAGGATGATTCTTGTGCTAACTGTGTGGCAAGTGGATGGGTTAGGGATAGAGAGTGGACATGGCGAGCTCAGCACAGTGGCAAGTGGATGGGTTAGGGATAGAGAGTGGACATGGTGAGCTCAGCACAGTGGCAAGTGGATGCGTTAGGGATAGAGAGTGGACATGGTGAGCTCAGCACAGTGGCAAGTGGATGGGTTAGGGGTAGAGAGTGGACATGGCGAGCTCAGCACAGTGGCAAGGGAATGGGTTAGGGGTAGAGAGTGGACATGGCGAGCTCAGCACAGTGGCAAGTGGATGGGTTAGGGATAGAGAGTGGACATGGCAAGCTCAGCACAGTGGCAAGTGGATGGGTTAGGGTTAGAGAGTGGACATGGCGAGCTCAGCACAGTGGCAAGTGGATGGGTTAGGGGATAGAGAGTGGACATGGCGAGCTCAGTACAGTGGCAAGTGGATGGGTTAGGGGTAGAGAGTGGACATGGCGAGCTCAGCACAGTGGCAAGTGGATGGGTTAGGGGTAGAGAGTGGACATGGCGAGCTCAGCACAGTGGCAAGTATATGGGTTAGGGGATAGAGAGTGGACATGGTGAGCTCAGCACAGTGGCAAGTGTATGGGTTAGGGGATAGAGAGTGGACATGGCGAGCTCAGCACAGTGGGAAGTGGATGGGTTAAGGGGATAGAGAGTGGACATGGCGAGCTCAGCACAGTGGGAAGTGGATGGGTTAGGGGTAGAGAGTGGACATGGCGAGCTCAGCACAGTGGCAAGTGGATGGGTTAGGGGTAGAGAGTGGACATGGCGAGCTCAGCACAGTGGCAAGTGGATGGCGTAGGGGTAGAGAGTGGACATGGTGAGCTCAGCACAGTGGCAAGTGGATGGGTTAGGGGTAGAGATTGGACATGGTGAGCTCAGTACAGTGGCAAGTGGATGGGTTAGGGGTAGAGATTGGACATGGTGAGCTCAGTACAGTGGCAAGTGGATGGGTTAGGGATAGAAAGTGCACATGGCGAGTTCAGCACAGTGGCAAGTGGATGGGTTAGGGGTAGAGAGTGGACATGGTGAGCCCAGTACAGTGGCAAGTGGATGGGTTAGGGGTAGAGAGTGGACATGGCAAGCTCAGCACAGTGGCAATTGGATGGGTTAGGGGATAGAGGGCGGACATGGCGAGCTCAGCTCAGTGGCAAGTGGATGGGTTAGGGGTAGAGAGTGCACATGGCGAGCTCAGCACAGTTAGCACTGTGTTCATACTGTGCCGTAACTGCATTAGCGCGGGTTTATCTGATGCCACCTCAGTCGGTGGTGTAAGCTTCACCTTCATGAATGCGGCACATACTAGGGCAAGAGGGCTCCGTGTTATCTGCCGGGGAAATGCTTTCCACACCCCTGACTGTTAATTGATGGCTTTGGCACAATTGGCATTTTACTTGCAACAACTTAGTACCCGCTAGTAAAGGACCCCCAAAGTCTACCAAACTATCCACATATTTGTCAATAGAACATTCCGTTATAATGATAGCAGTCCATATTGATTCAAATTTCACAACTTCGGTATTCACATGTAGCAGCTTTGCTTCTGGGGTTCACAGACAGAGCCATTGAAAGAGACATTATAAGGCTTCAAGGGGAAAGTCAGCATTTAGTTTAGTCCTTTTACTGCCCAGAGATGGAACCAGGCTCACTGCACTCACGAAGCTCAGAGACGGTCTCACAGCTCCAAAAGAAAATGCATTTGGTATATTGCAAAAGCAAGTCTGGATTTGGATTTTAGTTCTTGTGCATTAGTGATGATTCATTCGCTACAGCTATCACTCCAGATGGCTCTGTGCATATACGAGAAGTAGTCGTCTTCTATTAGCATTCAAGGGGACTTAAAAATCAATCTGACTTGTCATCCCTAGCAACAGATCCCCCAAATTCTCTTCACCTGCAGATCAGAGAACAAACTAAGCCACTGAGATCTATGCCGAAGGTGAGGAGTCAGGACTTAACCCTCACCTTTCCTTTGTTTATAACTATCAAGGAAATACTTTACAAGAAAAAAGGTAAGCTATTGGATTTCCAGCAAGGACCATCAATCTGCAGCTGCTAGCAAGATGCTGTCATCTTGGATCTCAGTGCAAACCGTATTCTTTAGAAGAATGGCCCTGAAACCAGAACATCAATCCACATTGGCGAAATCGTTATAAGTTACTACTGGCTTTGGCTACCAGCAACCTAAACTGGACTTAACCAGTGATCTCAAAATGTAAGATGCTGAAAGCCTGTGCTAGTCCCCCAGAGACATCCAACACCAATTCACAGGATGTCTTTTCACAAAGAATTTGTCTCCAGATTTACCGTTTCTGAATCTTGGCATCTCATTCTTTCTTGTACTGAGGTTTGTGGCTTTTGTTCCATGATACTCATCTCAGTTTAATCCCATGAGTGGGTTAACTTATATTCACAAAAGGCAAATATTAATAATGACAACTGCTTAGAGTGAGAGTGAGTAATATAGTCACTGTATTAGTCAATAAGGGAGGGTCTGCAACCTGGAAAATCTTTAAATGTGCAGTTACAGAAAAATGAAACTTGAAGGGCCCAATATTCGAAAGGCATTTACATGGTTTACAGACCTGTGAGCTACATAAATGCCTTAAATTGGGATATTCAACGGCATTTACACAGTTAGTGCCTTTGAATATGCCCTTCTAAATCCCCTGCACGCCCTGGTGCTATCTGATTAGCATAGGGATGTGTCGCGGGCATTCTGGAGTGAAACGAATTGGAACGTAGTGGTGACAAGCGATAACTGGCCGCACTGATATTTCATCCTGCTTGGTTAGCAATCTGCGCCAAAAAGATAGACCAGGAAGGACCTCACCTATCTTTTGGTGCAGGAGTGAACTGGGTAGCATGCAGTATCACTAATGCAGCAATCCCTGGACATTCAATGCTGGAGTGACATATTTTATTTTATTTAACAAGTCTTTTATACCACTTTACCTTTTCAATCAAAGGGGTTTACATTGTAACTTAAACTTGGTAATATACATTAAACAGGGACATTAATAACTTGGAATTTTCTGAGTCAATGGAGGATTAAGTGACTTGCCCAAGGCCACAAGGAGTGCTAGTAGGAATTGAACCCTGGTTTTTTGGTTCCCAAGCCACTGCTCTGACCATTAGGCTACTCCTGCACACCTTTCAAAGGACTCCGTGCAGCTTTGTCTTGCCCCCAAAGGAAGTTGTTACAACTTCCCACAGTCACAACTTCCTTTGGGGGCGGGACCAAGCTGTACGGAGTCCTTTGAGAGGCGGAAAGGCTCCACACCAGCTTCTTATTTATTTAAATTGCAATTACCAGCACAGCCACGGTTCTATAAGAGGCAGGGAGCGCAGGAAAAGGAGGCAGTAAAGGAACTAGCATAGGGGAAGGTGGGGGCTGGTAGCAGGCTGACACGGGGAGGAGGGGGCAGGAAATTGACAAGGGAAAGGTGAGATCTGCATCAGGGCTGACATGGGGGGGAGAGAGGGGGGGAGAGAGGGGGCTGGAAGGGAATTGACAAGGGAAAGGTGGGGTCTGCATCGGGGCTGACATGGGGGGGAGAGAGGGGGCTGGAAGGGAATTGACAAGGGAAAGGTGGGGTCTGCACCTGGGCTGATGGGGGACAGGGCTGGAAGGGAATTGACGTGAGGGAAAGGTGGGGTCTGCAATGGGGATGACACAGGGGGAGGAAGAGGCTGGAAGGGAATTGACATGATGGGAAGGTGGGGTCTGTAACTGGGTTGACCCTGGGGGAGGAGGGGGCTGACACTGGGGGAGGAGAAGGCTGGAAGGGAACTGACAAGGGTTCCCTCTCATCCAGCAGGAACAACTGGAGTGCTGCTGGTATCGGACAAATCAGCCTGATTGCTTGCAGGAACCCTGCAAACAATCAGGCTGATTTGTGCGGCAGCGCAGCGGCGGCACTCTGGTTGTTTTAATTTTTGATTTTGACACCTCTGCCTTCCTGCTGCTTTTTTTTTTTCCTGCAGGCATTCTTGAGGAAAAAATGTGGCAGGAAGGCAGAGGCAGGGCAGAGGCGGCAAAACCTAAAATTAAAACAGCCGGAGTGCCCCCGCCGCCGCCGGATGAGAGGTGCAGGTGGAGGGAGTGGGGACAGGAGGAGGACAAAGAGAAACAAAGGTGAAAGACAAGGGGAGGGCAAAGGGGGAGACAGGGGACAAGTTCTAGACAAAGGGGAGAGACAGGGGGACATACTGGACAGACTGAGTAAATGCTGGACAGAGACAGTGCAGGTTAGGATTATATTTGGCTGATGGGGGGAGGGGGGCTAGCACTGGGAATGGGCTGAGAGGGGACTAGCACTGGAAATGAGCTGATTAGGGGAGGCTAGGACTGGTAATAGAAACATAGAAAGATGACGACAGAAAAAGACCACATGGCCTATCTAGTCTGTCCTTCCATATCAACCACTACAACAGTCCCCTTTTTACCTTTAGAGATCCTCTGTGTTGGCCCAATGCTTTTTTGAATGCAGTTACTGTCCTCATCTCTACCACCTCCACTGGGAGACTATTCCATGGATCCACTAGTCTTTCCGTAAAGAAATATTTCCGCATATCACTCCTGAATCTATCTCTCTTCACCCTCATCCCATGTCCCCTCGTAGCAGAACTTGCTTTCAATTGAAAGAGGCTCTCTCCCTGAACATTTATGCCACGGAGGTATTTAAACATCTCAATCATATCACCTCTATCCCGCCTTTCCTCTAAGGTGTACATATTAAGATCCCTAAGTCTGTCCTCATATGCTTTATAATGAAGCCCAGTAATCATTTTAGTAGCCACCCTCTGCACGGACTCCATCCCGTTCACATCCTTTTGAAGGTGCGGTCTCCAGAATTGCACACTATACTCCAAATGAGGTTGCACCAAAGACTTATACAGAGGCATTATCACCTCCTTTTTTCTGCTAGCCATTCCTCTCCGTATGCACCCAAGCATCCTTTTAGCTTTTGCCGTCACCTTTTCTACCTGTTTAGCTACTTTAAGATCATCAGACACAACCATGTCTAGGTCCCGCTCTTCTTTATTGACAAAAGTACTTCACCCCCTATATTATATTGCTCCCTTGGATTGCTGCAGCCCAAATGCATGACCTTACATTTTTTAACATTAAATCTCAGCTGCCAAATTCTAGACCATTCTTCAAGCTTAGCTAGATCCCTCCTCAAGTTATCTACACCTTCCTGGGTGTCTACTCTATTGCAGATTTTGGTATCATCCACAGAGGCAAACCTTACCCGACAGCCCTTCCGCTATATCACTAACAAAGATGTTAAAAAGAATCGGACCAAGGACAGATCCCTGGGGCACACCACTGGTAACATCCTTCTCCTCAGAGAGAGCTCCATTTACCTGTACTCTTTGTTGCCTCCCACCCAACCAATTTCTAACCCAAGCAGTAGCTTTAGTGTCCATCCCTAAGGTGCTCAGTTTGTTTATAAGTCGCCTGTGAGGAACAGTGTCAAAGGCTTTACTGAAATCTAAATACACCACATCTAGGGCTCTCCCTTGATCCAACTCCCTGATCACCCAGTCAAAGAAATCGATCATATTTGTCTGACAAGACCTGCCCCTGGTGAATCCATGCTTCCTTGGATCCTGTAATCCGCTGGACTCCAGAAACCTCACTATTTTCTCTTTCAGCAGCGCTTCCAATAATTTACTCACCACCGAAGTTATACTAACCGGCCTGTAGTTGTCAACCACATCCTTACTTCTGCTTTTGTGTAATGGATTGATGGGGGATAGGACTGGTAATGGGCTGATTAGGGGAGGCTAGCACTGGTAATGGGGTTGAGGGGGGACTAGCACTGGAAGTGAGCTAATTGGGGGGCTTCGACTGGGAATGGGTTGATGGTGGGGAGGGGAGGATAGAGCTGCTGGCCCTGGAAGAAAACTGGGGCTAGGGCTGCAAATGTGCTGATGCGAGGGGATGAGAGAATGGGACTGGAAGGGAGTGGATGCTGAGAGGGGCTGCCATGGTATTTGGACTAGAAGGGGCTGGACAGTGGGGAAGGAGGGGGACTGGAAGGGAATGGACACCAGTGGCAGTCATGGGAATGTAAGTTGACATTGGAAGGTACTGGGAGGGAGGACTGGAAAGGGGCTTATACTGGGAAGGGTTACTGGGACTGGAAATAGGCTGATGGAAAGAAGTGAAGAAAACAAAAGAAGAGATAAGAAATGGCAGATGGACCATAGACCACAGAAAGAGAGCTAAGAGAAGATAGGAAAGCAGAAGCCTCAGATCGGGACCAGCGTGATCAGAGAATAAAATGGTCAGACAAAAAAGGTAGAAAAAATAATTTTATTTCATTTTAGTAATTGGACTTTGTGCTATCTTTATATTTTACACTGTATGGGGGAACTGCATCTCTTATTTATCTGATGTTGCATTGCTTGAGAAGTCTGGCTTCTTGGGCTTTCAGATTAAATTTTGTCTACATAGTTTTATTTTTACTTTGGATTGTGGTTACTTATTCTGAATTTTGGGGAGGGTCTGTCTTCTGAGTGTGTGACTGAGCCCAGGTGTTCTGTTAACATGGAGTTTGGGACCAGCGTGATCAGAGAATAAAATGGTCAGACAAAAAAGGTAGAAAAAAATAATTTTATTTCATTTTAGTAATTGGACTTTGTGCTATCTTTATATTTTACACTGTATGGGGGAACTGCATATCTTATTTATCTGATGTTGCATTGCTTGAGAAGTCTGGCTTCTTGGGCTTTCAGATTAAATTTTGTCTTCATAGTTTTATTTTTACTTTGGATTGTGGTTACTTATTCTGTATTTCATTACTTTTATTGTTACAAAAATGTTCGATGTAAAACTAAGCTTTGCTATGTGGAATGTTGTTTTATTGTGAACCGCAACTGAACTCTGGAAGTTGCGGGTTATAAATATATGTTAAATAAATAAATAAAAAACATAAAGATCTATACTGTACTGTAGTAATTAGATATTTCAGCTTATCAAATAGGTGTATGGATGTTCCAGGGCCCACTGTAGTATTTACAGTGACACATTTTTGGATGGGCTCCTTATGTGAGTTTTGGAAGTTGGTACTGATATGGTATGGTATGGTAGATTTGCTCTATAGATACTCAGTGACTTTGTTGTAGGGTTTTGTATTAGTACACAATTTGCCTGGTACTGGAGAATGTTTGTTGTTGTTAGTGAGATGATCAGAATCAGATTTTTTTTTTTTTTTAAGATATTGAGTTCTGTGGGTGAATGTCCTGGTTCTGCTCTGCACCCACTGTTGAAGGGGGTTCTGTGGATGCAAAATATATGTTGAAAGAGGAAAAGCAAGAACCATAACACAGTTTATAACTACAAAATAAAAATGAGTTATAATTTAGTGTTATAAACTGTGCTGTGGTTCTCACTCTCTTTTAGTTCCTTGGCGTGCAGACATCTTGCATTTACTCCATATAATCTAATCAGCTTTTTGGTTTGGTTCAGAACCTGATTATAGTTTTGAAAAAGCCCCGCCCCCTCTACAGGGTGGGGGGGGGGGTGCGCCATCTCATCCTTCGCCTTAGGCAGCAGATTGCCTTGAGTCGCCCCTGCTCATAGTGCCACTGGCTATTTAAGATGTATCTGAGTAGCTGGTGCTGCTACATAGATAAGTGTGTTTAAATACCAGGCCCTAAAATCACAGGATTATATTCAACAAGTAGAGTAAGCCAGGGGGAAAACTGTAATTAGATAAATTGTCTCATGAATAGGACATGTCCATAACTAGCTATAATCTATCAGGGGCGGCCCAAGGGGGGTGCAGGGCCATGTGTGGAGACTCATTGCAGGGTTTCATTTGCATAAGAGGCCTCATTTGCATGAATATTTACATAATTTCCAC
The DNA here is from genome assembly GCA_033557465.1 of Ichthyophis bannanicus. NCBI lineage: Eukaryota > Metazoa > Chordata > Amphibia > Gymnophiona > Ichthyophiidae > Ichthyophis > Ichthyophis bannanicus. The sequence continues at coordinate 18,737,550 of CM066049.1, read as the reverse complement.
TGTCTCCCTGAACCCCGATCGGCATCCCGAAAGAGAGCAGGAGGCTAAAACCCCTCCCGGTCTCCAACAGAAGGCCAATCAGTGCCCACCAGTAGCTCTTCAAAAAGGAGCGCCTCCCGGCATGCCCGCACCTGAGGGCCCTTAGGCATGGAATGGAGGCGAGTAAGAAACAGAAGCAATAGTGCCGTTCAACCAGCTTTCTATACATATAATATTTACCCTCCCAACTGTGGGAGGGTAAATATTACTATATTGTAAGTTTCCGCTTGATATTCTTTGCATTAATCCTATAGCAGTATCCATTTGAATTTAATAATCTATACCTTAACTCTGTCGTTTACCATTTGAAACTTCAGATCACATTTGTATATCAGTGACCAGGACTTTATATGCTATTATAATGTATTTTGTTGTTGCATTGTAGCTCTCCCCTTTATTGCATTGTAGCCATTTTTCTCATTCCTGGTTACACTTGTTGCAGCTTTCCATCTTCTGCTACTTAGTTAACTACAGCAAGTTTCTTATTCTTACACTGAAATATATGCACTACTGTACTTGTCCTTGCTAGCCACTCAGTCTCCTCTCTCCCCTCCTAGCCTTGTTTAGTCCGAGGAGTACCATCCTTTAGCTCTACTTTTTCCTATAAATAAACTCTTCCCCTCAATCACAATGCCAGATTTAATTTCCTACATTATTTTTCTATATGGTCTGGCCCTATCCATCATACCTGCCGGATCCTTTTCACACCAGCAAGGCCTAATTTCCACCATACGTGTTTTTTGTCGAAACAGACAAGAAGATGTTTTTAACTCATTGAGACCACCACATCTGTTAAGGCACCAACACCTCATTTACATCGTATGCCAGTCCCCTGGAAAATCCCATACTCAAGTCCAGAGAAGAAAAAGCCCTGAAGTCCATGCTTATAAATGCAAGATCTAGCCAGAATAAATGGCCAATTATTGGTGACTATGTTGATAATCATAAGCTAGACATGATCCTCATTACTGAATCATGGCTCAAAGACACTAGTAAAGTTTTTATCAATCAACTTAAGCTCCCCAACTATGATATTTTCAACTGTCCAAGAACTAACAGAAGAGGTGGTGACACCCTCATAATGGCTAGATCTGACCTACAATTCCAATACCTCACCTCCCACAACTCTACCAGTCTCGACACCATCATAAATGCTAATAAGCAATTAGTAATAGTGCTTTTCTATCATGCTCCCTCCAACTGTGCGGATGACCTCTCCATAGCCCTGGATTTAGTCTGTAATCACTCACTTGAAGACTAGACCACTCTGGATCCTGGGAGACTTCAATCTCCCTGTCTTATCAAAGAAGAACTCTACAGCTTTTCTTGATGCAATGTCTGCTCTTAATTATGATTAGCTAATACATGCCCTACCCACTCTAGAGGAAACATATTGGACCTTATCTTTGCACCCTCCCAACAATATGGTTCCAACAATTCTGTCCAGCCACAAGTTTTTCCAGTACCATGGTCGGACCACAAGGGCATCATATTCCACATTCCAGCTGCCATTCCAGATTCTAATTCAGCTATTAATACTGCATTATCACCAGCTCGTCGCTTCAAACCATTTAACAAAAATGCATTTCTTGCTGAAATATTGCCTAACCTTAATTCCTGAACCTCTGATTTAGTTGACATTATACAGTCTTGGAACTCTACCCTAAGCCAGGCTACTCTACTCTTCCAACCTATGCGCTCTTCTAAAAAATAAAAATTCTGCCATCTGGTTTACAGCTGACCTACGCAACTCCCTACTGAGTCTCAGGAAACTGGAGCAAAAATGGTGCAATTCCTGGCTTCCCCACGACAGAGAAGTATATATGAAGGCCTTACAAGACCACCGCATTTCTATTGTGACAAGAAGGAAGGAATACCACTAAAATCCTTATGCGCTCCCTCAATAGGCCCTGTGAACTCTTTCGTTTAATCCAGTCCCTCACTAAGGACGCACCGCTACATCAAACAGAAAACTTGCTTCACCCGCAGGATTTTGCTATGCATTTTCATAATAAAACCAAACTGATCATCAATCATTCTGGAGATCCCTGCACAGATATCCCTTCGACTGAAAGCACCAATATCCCTGCTCTGAACTCTTTCTACCCATACTTCACCGAACAAATTGAAAACATAATAAAAGGACTTAACTCCACCATCTCACCTGCAGATCCATGCCCATCCCACTGGATCAAGTCTGCTTGCTCTGAATTAAGTCCTCATATCTCTAGAATCATTCACCTCTTCTTCAACAAGGGTCTTGTTCCAACACCTCTGAAAACTGCTACCATCAAACCCCTTCTAAAAAAATCTCAAGTTAGATCCTCTGGACCCAAACTCCTATCGTCCCATATCTTGTCTTCCTTGCCTAGCTAAGATGATGGAGAAGAGAGTACAACAACAAATTCAAGACCAAATTGATACTTACACTCCTTTGGATCCACAGCAGCATGGCTTCCATCAACATCATGGTGCTGAGACATTGCTCACTTCCCTATTTGATAATTGGATTATAGGCATGAATAAACTGAAACAGGGCTTCATCCTGATCTTCATGGATATTGCTTCAGCCTTCAAAACAGTCTGTCACAGCCTCTTGCTTAATCAACTTAAACTTAAGGGCATTCAAAGCTCAGCACTAGATTGGTGTTGCTCTTATCTAACAGATCATCAACAACAGGTTCGCATAGGTATGCAAACATCAGCTATGTTTCAACAAACCCAAGGAGTACTGCAAGGCTATGCCCTATCCGCCCTGCTATTTAATATATATATTCAGCCAATATGCATGATCGCTCAATCCTTTGGCATTCTTTACCACATCTATGCAGACAATGTGCTGCTCTACTCCCCATTCTCAATAGATAACCTTAACCTCACTGGAATCACAGACTGCTTTAATGCCATCTCTGACTGGTTAGGAGCTCACAACTGAAAGTGAACTATAATAAGACAGAAGTTCTGTTCATCATGAAGGTTCCAACATTCATACCTCCAGCTACCCTACATGTTAAGAATGCTGAACTGAAGACTAATCATGAGGTTAGATATCTAGGTGTCACTTTGGACCAACACCTGAAAATGGAGTCCCATATAAGCAATATCATGAAGGCTGTATATCTCAAAATACATTCCCTCCATCAGCTTCGACCCTTATTGGAACCTACAGACTTTCCACACTGTCTTCCAAGCTCTCATCACTCTTCTCTTCGATTATGATAACATCATCCTACATGGCTTACCTGGCTGTGCTCTCCATCCTTTACAAATGGCCTTAAATACTGCTGCACAAAACATTTATGGAGCTTCCAGATATGATCATGTATCACCTCTCCTAGTACAGTTACAATGCCTTCCAATAAATAATCGACTCAAGTACAAAGCCCTTCTAATGACATTTAAAATCCTTCATTATCTCTCTGCATCCTCGCTGGAAGATCTTTTGCACTGGATGCCCGACATCATAGTCAGAAGAACAAATATGGCAAACATGATTGCCATCCCAGCCTTGGCTGGCAAAAGCTCCCAATTCACCAGGCACAGCCGTCTCCTTCTTTGCCCCTCTGCTCTGGAACTCCCTACCTGCTCCGATCCGTCTCATCACTAACCTGTCATTTTTCTGGAAAGCAATTAAGCACATTTTATTTATTTTATTTATTTATTACAATCTTTTATATACCGCGCTATTTGGTATCAGCGCGGTTCACATACACATCTATTCCAGCTTTCATTCAACCATGTACCATAGCTCATTATGGTCTTCCATGATATGTCCAGCTCCCTTCAGCTTGTATATAGTTCACCTTTCTTAAAGACATCTGTTACACAGGTACACTAAAAAAATTTTTTTTTAAACTGCCTCTAATGTTTCGATTGATTTTTACGTTTTTTGGTGCGCTGAATCCAAATCTGGTAACCAATTTGCTCCATCATGTACAGATTTTTTGCTACATTGGGTTAGCAGTTTGAGGTGAACGTTTCAGATTGAGTGCGATCGAGATAAAGGTTTCTTGGATGAATTCTTTATACTAATTGTTTAGTAGTTATTCAAATAAGAATAAAGAAAATTGTAACAAGGCAGCACATAAGAATAGAGTAATGTCAACAAAACACACTGTGATGGTAGCAAAATTGTCTGCACTTAAAACAGCCACATACATGTGCACAAACATTGAGCATATAAGAGCGAGGTTAGACACAAAGCAAAGCAAAGAAATGTGCAAAAAATGTTGTACAGGTATGTATGTAAGAATAGAAAACGCAAACCGCACCATTGCAATACATGAAGACAAACACCCGATGGTGTGTGAAAATAAAATTCTAATAAATGAGATCCGACACTGTGGTAATAACTAGCAAATTTTTATTTCAAAGTTTAGTAAAAACACGATATTTGTCAACGCAGTTTAGATTTTAAAGTCATTCTTGGGTCAATCAATCTCCTGGTGGGCCCGTTTCTTCTTCCCCCGAATGCTTCTCTTGGTGCGCTGCTTGGCGTATTTTTCATCTGGGGTTTCCCGCAGCAGCAACCAGCAGAAATCAGCCATCATAGTGGTGTTCCATCTTCCTTGGTACCTTCTCTGCGTCCTTGATGTCCTGGTGAAACCTTTCACCTTGTTCTTCACTGTACGCCCCCAAGTTTTCGGGAAAGTAGTTCACATGGGAGTGCAAGAAATGGACTTTCAGGCTCATGTTACAGCCTTGTTCTTTGAAGGCATTGAGCATCCTGGCAACAATATCCTTATAGTTCTCATCCCGCCTGTTCCCCAAGAATTTGAGAACAACATCCTTGAAGGAATCCCAGGCTTCTTTTTCCTTCTCAGACATCGTTTCAGCGAATGCTCCATCTGAAATGAGTTTCCTTATATCAGGGCCAACAAACACTCCTTCCTTTAGCTTTGCTTCAGAAAGTCGGGGGAACTTTGAGCAAAGGTACCGAAAGCACTCACCATCTTTTGGAAGGGACTTGATGAATTGCTTAATGAGACCCAACTTAATGTGGAGAGGTGGTAATAGAATTTTATCACGAGGTACCAAGCTCTCATGAAGAACATTTTTCTCACCGGGTCTCAAATACTCCCGAATTGGCCAGTCTTTTTTCCCCCAGTGTAGGTCGCGGGCCCGGCTATCCCACAAGCAAAGGAAGCAGGGATATTTGGTGAAACAGGATTGCTGCCCTAATAGCATGGATAGAATTTTAAAGTCTCCACAAATCATCCATTTATGCTCATCATAACGAATCTTCTGAAGAATCAGGGCCAAATTCTCGTATTTTTCTTGGAGAATAACAGAGTGAGCAATAGGAACTGAAGCGAATGTGTTGCCATTATGAAGAAGAACACCTTTTATGCTGTCTTTTGACGAATCAATGAACAGCCGCCATTCAGCAGGATCATACTTGAGTTTAAACTTTTCCATCACTCCGTATATATCGTTGCAAAATACCAAATCTTCCTCTTTGCTGAAATACTTCAAAAATTGTGTCTCGCAGTTGCGGTACCAATAAAAAGTTGTTCCTGGTGACAATAGCCTTTTCTGTTTAAGCCGAGAACCTAGCAGTTGGGCAGCATCTTTTGGGAGTCCTAAATCCCGGACTAAATCATTCAATTCAACTTGAGAGAAAAGTTCAGGTTTCGGATCTGGTTCAATTTCAAACTCGGAAGTACTGGACTCATCGGGAAAAGCCATCTGATGAGTCTCATCATGATCAGAACCGTCCACACAAATATGATCCAAAGATTTTGGTGGTTCAGGCACAGGTACTTCGTTGCTATGAGGCATAGGCCTAATTGCTGAGGGAAGGTTGGGGTAACTTATTACGTTCTTATTTTTTAAGTTGTATCCCTTCACAATGCAAGAGCAAAAATAGCAGTCACTGCTGTGGTCTCTTTGTTCACGCCACATCATAGGTATTCCGAAATGAAATGCTTGTTTTTTACCTTTCATCCATAAGCGTAGATCTTCCTCACATGTCTTGCACACTTTGTGAGGAGCCCACGGTTTGTCTTGATCGCCTAACTTCAAACCGAAATAGGCGAAATATACTTTTTTAATAAATGCAGAAATGTTCCTCTGCCGCTTTTTCACGGTATATTCCCCACAAATAAAACAAAAACTGTCCGGAGAGTTGACGCAACCTCTGGCTCTGTGAGCCATCACAAATACACAGCACTGCAAACTACAACTGTAGTGAACCACTTCGGAATAAAGCTGGATTACGACTGAGCAAACAAAAGGTAATAATGAACTTGCAAGAAACTGAAATTTGACAGGAACGTTCATGTCGCAACCACCGTGTTTGAGCGAGCGAACGAGGCGAGGCGAACAGGAAAGAACATGCGCCAGCGCGAGTACTGGATTTAGCCCCCCGCCTCCCAATTGTCCTGTTAATGTATAAAATGAATACAAAACACTCTAAAATATCATGAGGGAGTGTTTCTAGTTAGTTAACCATTACAACCTCTATTTTGGGCCAAGAAAATAAACTGCAGTCGGCTAAAAAGAAATTATGTGAACATTCCTTATATGGGTAAGAAATCTAGTTTTGCAAGAAAACGTGACGTGATGGAACATTTTGGCTATTTTTCCTGGATTCAGCACCCCAAAATCTATAGGAATCAGTTGCAAAACTGGAGGCAGTTTTTTGGTAGTGTACCTGTGTTATCGATCACTGTGTTATGTTCTTGTTCACATATTTAATGTAATCTGTTCTTGCATTAACCTATGTTTACTTATTCATTGTAACCTGTTCCATGAAATGTAATCTGTTCATGTAATAAGTTGTTCTTCTGTAACCCCCATTGATTATGAATAGTGTGGTATATAAAACCAAATAAATAAATAAATAATGTTAACATACACTAACTTTTAGTAAACATGCCTCTTAATGAGTGTCTGGATAAAGAAAGACTACCAGGTTTCTACATTACTATACTCCAGTGCCAACCGCCAGGCACATTAGGAACTACTACAAACACTGCCCATTTAGAACCCATAGCAAACCCGCCGTATCATAACAGCACTACCAGGATTCACAAAGCACCAAATCCTACCTATCAAAAGGCAACACTGCAAATATTAAACCAATACATCTCAGAGAATACCAATATATGACCTACTGGGGAAAGAGAACAAGTGGCACGGTCAAATAGAAACTACATGAACAGAATACCTCAGCTCAGTTACACATGCAGAACATAGACCATCACCAAACAAGGAATCACAATTTAGAAACAGGAAGACAATAATTAAACTGGGAACCCCAAAAGGCAAACTTGGAATGTACACAACAATGGAGAAATAAAATATAAATTAATTTCCTCTCTTACTAAACAAAATGCAAAGACATTAATGATGCACATTTCCCAGAGCTGACATATTCTAGTTAATGAATTCAAAATTTAAAAAAAGTATTTTTCTACCTTTTGTTGTTTGTGTATTTTATTTTTCAGTTGCAATTACTCTAGTCACTTTCTTTTGGTTTCTTTGTGTCTTCTGCTAATCTCCATTATCTGCTGTCCATTTATCTTTTCTTCTCTCTTCTAGTATTTTTCCATTCTCTCTCTACATCTGCTTTAACATATTGATCTTTCCCTTTTAGCTCTTTCCTCCATTTCTTTCTTTATTCCTTTTTCATCCACTTAAATTTCACCCCTTCATCTTCAGTCCCCACTTACTCTCCCAATACCTGGCCAATCATCGATTTTTCTTCCCTCCCACTCAAAATATCTTTTCCCCTTTCCATCCTCACTCTCCCAGTCCCATCCCCTTCTAGTCCTCTCCCAACATCAGCTCCCTTCTAGTTCCAGCCCCACCCAGCATACGCTCTCTTCCAGCCCCATTATCCCATCCCCCCACATCAGCCCATTTCCAATTCTAGCCCTCCATCAGCCATTCCTATTCCTATCCTAGCCCCCCATCAGCCCATTTCCAATCCTAGCTCCCCATCAGCCCTTTCCAGTCCTATTCCAGCCACACACACCAACCCCCTCCAAACTGCATTAAATACCACTGCGAGAATCATTCAGAGGGCAAAGAAAACCGACCATATCACCCCAATTCTGAAAGAACTACACATTCTCCCCCTCAAAGCATGGACAAAATACAAAGCCCTCCTACTCACACACAAAGCTATCCATCAAACACAGGACACCCAGCTTCGCACCCTACTGGCTTGTCCAGCCCACGGCAGATCTACTAGACAAACCTCCAGCATTTTCCTCACCGTCCCTCACAAAAGTACCAAATGCTCACAACGGACCTGCAATCGAGCCTTTGAACTTTATGCTCCGTCCTTATGGAACTCTCTACCGAGCAATCTCAGAAACAATGCCGACCTACTATCTTTCAGAAAACAGCTAAAAAACATCCTTTTCCAGGAATACTTCAACTCGAACCCCACCGAAAAACCCACAAACCCCTGATCTCACCCACAATGAACCTCTAACTCAAAGCTACCCTAACCTGTCTATGTCCAACGTCTGTCCTATGTCCAAAGTCTTTCCTATGTCAAATCATCAATGTTGCCTCCCCGGTGATGGACCCACCCTTGTACTTAATTCCCCCACCCCTATGTAACTCCGCTTTGACCCGGTGAAAAGCGGTATATAAATACAGCTAAATAAATAAATATCTAGCCCCCCATCAGCCTATTTCCAGTCCTAGCTCTCCCATTAGCCCTTTCCAGTCCTATCCTAGCCCCCCCATCAGCCCATTTCCAATCCTAGTCCTCTCATCAGCCCATTTCCAGTCGTAGCTCTCCCATCAGTCCTTTCTAGTCCTATCTAGCCCCCCATCAGCCCATTTACAGTTCTAGCTCCCCCATCAACCATTTCCAGTCCTATCCTAGCCCTCCATCAGCCCATTTCTATTCCAAGCCCCCCATCAGCCCATTTCCAATCCTAGGCCCTCCATCATCCCATTTCCAGTTCAAGCTCCCCCCCCCCACGTAGCCCATTTCCATCCCTAGCCCCCCTCCCTGAAGAGCGCCACGGCTGTCCAACTGCCTTTAGAGGGCTCCGGCTCACCTCTGACAACGTTGAAGTGAAAAGCGTAGTTTTTCTTCACTTCAGCAGCAGTGTTGTGATATAGGCCACTGGTGCACTGGAGGTAAAAGGGAATTTCCTGTTTCCCAGCACTCAGCGTACAGCAGCCTATACTACAACACAGCTGTTGAAGTGAAGAAAAATGGCTCTCTTCACTTCAGCGCTATCAGAGGTGAGCTGGGGCCTGCTGGGAACCCTCTAAAGCCAACCCTGCTGCTGGTGCCAATTATGCGAGATGTTGCTGGCACGGGACCCCCTGAACATTCTCGCACAATGGATGGGCTGGCCCTGTAATCTCTTTAGGAAGGACAGAAATGGCAGAAAAAGGGGAGGAGTAGTTCTCTAAGTGAAAGGCAGTATTAGAGCAGCTTAAATGCAGGGGCCATTAGGAAAAGAGAAAACACTGCTGGCAGGGCTTAATTTGTGCCAGAATAGGGTGGCATGCCATCCTGGCACTTCTTGAGCCTCGGAAGTAAATCTTGCAGCCACAGGAGCATTTTCATTTGCTCCCACAGCTGTTCTGTACTAAAGCAGTCAGGTCTGCAGCATTTTTAATAAAGCTTTAATAAAAATGTCGCGGACCAGGCTGATTCATTACAGCACAGCTGTGGGAGCAAATGTAAGTGCTCCTATGGCTGTGTAAAGCATTAATATGACAACAGCTGCACAAATCACTTCTCAGCTCAAGAAGTTGCAAAACACCGTGGCCATATTAATGTTTAAAACAGCTGTGGGAACATTTTTGTTTGCTCCCGTGGCTGTGCTGCACTGAAGCAACCTGGCCCATGGCATTTTTATCAAAACATTTCCAGTCTTAGAGGAAGTGCATTAATAAAAATGCTTCAGTGCAGCACAACCACGGGAGCAAACAAAAATGCCCCTGTGGTGGTTGCAGGAAAATGGAGGAGGAAAGAGGCTGTAGCTGATGGGAGGCAGGAGACTTGGCATTATGGCTGCAGGAACTTGGAAGAGAAAGGAGGAGGTAGCTGATGAGGGGTAGGCTGAGACTACGGGGCTGATGTGGGGTTAAGGAGGGACTGGGGCACTAGAATGGGCTGATGGTGCTAGAGCTTGGAGAGGAAATGGGCTAATATTGGGGTTTGGGGTAACCAGGGCTGGAAACGGGTTGATACTGGAGCTGAGCGGACAGTTCCCCCTACCAGGCCAAGGTGCTTTGGGGGTGCATACCCCATCTTGTGCCCATCTGTCGACTGCTGATTTGCATGTGCAGTGCATCATGGGTACGGGTGGGCTAACCCTATCCTGGTAACCACAGCAGACAGTTTGTGTGGTGACGTGCAGTCCTTCTGCAGCCAGCCAGGGGTTTGTTAGCAGCTGTAGTCCACTGGTTACTTCACTGCCTGTGAAGCCATGAGTTCAAACCCATGGTGGGGTTATTTGATAGGGCTGTCTGAGGCATTGTCTATTTTTAATGTACATTAGTGCTGCCAGCAAAAACACCCTGAGTACTGTAACCTTAAGGGTGCCTCATAAGGCACCTTAAAGGGCGCCCTATCAAGCGCCTTATAAGGTGTCCTATAGGGGACATTATAGGGTGCCTTGGCGGACAGTGCACTTTATAATGTGCCCTATGGAGTGCCTTATTGGGTGCCTTATGCGGCACCTTAGGTTACGCCACCGTGAGGGTGTGTTTGCTGGCAGCACTAATTAAAATAAAAGTAAAATGCCTCAAAAATCAGTACTTACACGTAAAAGCTAACGCCTCAGCCAGCCATATGTATTAGGCAGACTGGGGGATCAAACTCATGACCCCTGTACCATCAGTCAGTGTATTAACCCTTGTGCTACACTACTGCTTCTATGTTTGTATGTCTGTGCGCCTACTTAAGATTAGCACGCGTTAACGTGCTTAGCAGCGTTTCGCCCGATAATGTGCGCAGCGCCCATTATCGCGCAATAATCCTATTTTGCTACGTTAAGACCAAAACGCCCACTCCTTTTATGGCATCCTGCACACTATTGCCGGGCGCACGTTAAGACGGTTTAGTAAACATACCCCAGACTTCCCAATCTAACTGCATGTTTAATCCACCCAGAACTACTGTCCGTAGACAGAAGATCCAACGCTGCTCACATATTAGCAATGTTTGTTCTCGTGATTTACCCGCCCTGCCCGTCGACATAGCGTCCATACAAAAACATCTTAACTCATGAAAACTATGTCCATACTCCAAACAATGTTGAACTATGGGAGCTTCACGCACCTTATATTTCAGCCGACTTTTATGTACACTCATACGTTTCCGAAATGATCTAACAGTCTTCCCACATACAATAATTTACAAGGGCACAAAATGCCATAAACAACATATGTTGATTCACAAGAAGTTTGTTTTCTAAATTTTTATATTGTACCATGATATTCAAAACATGCTATTTCACAAGACATAGCATAAATCGAGCAACTGCCACAAATACTGTATCCTAACCGATCAACAGGCACAGGTAAAGGGGATGGAAGGATACTCCTATGAAGAAAGGCTAAAAAGGTTAGGGCTCTTTAACCAGGAAAAGAGACGGCTGAGGGGAGATATGATAGAAGTCTATAAATTAATGAACGGAGTGGAACGGGTAAACGTAGATCGATTGATTACGTTATCAGAATATAGAAAGACTAGGGGACATGCAATGAAGCTACAGGGTAAACTATTTAAAACTAATAAAAGAAAATATTTTTTCACTCAACGTGTAATCAGACTCTGGAATTTGTTACCGGAGGATGTAGTAAAGGCTGTTAGTGTCGCTGGGTTTAAAAAAGGTTTGGACAAGTTCCTGGAGGAAAGGTCCATAAACCATTATTAAGAAGTGACCGAAGATATCAATGCTTGACCCAGTACAAGCATTGCGGAACCTGTGTCTTTTGGGGAAACTGCTAGGTACATATGACCTACATTGGCCACTGTTGGAAACAGAATACTGGGCTTGATGGACCTTGGTCTGACCCAGTATGGCATATCTTATGTTCTTATGTAAGACAAAGGGTATAAAACTGCCGAACTAAGCTTTTCTTTCAGATTTTTGTGGCGCTGCCACACACATCGAACCCCCTGTTCCTCTAAGCCCGGAACTGTCCTCAACACATTCACATGCCTGTTAATAATTCGTTGTATATGTGAGCTAAAAGGAGAGTATTTAGTAATCATATTTACAAAACTCTGGTGATTATTTGCATCCGTATTAGTACCAGTACTTAAAAGGAGCGCTCTGTTATTGTATAGAACTCTACAATAAGCCTTTTTTACTATTCGTTTTGGATATCCCCTTTCTACAAAATCTGCTGATAAAGACCTTAATTGCCTCACAAAATCAATCATCTCTGAGCAATTCCTTCGATATCTAATGAATTGGGAGAATGGAAACCCATCTCTAAGTTGTACTGGGTGGGCACTGCTATAGTGAAGAAATGTGTTTCTATTGGTTGTTTTCCGATGTACAGAAGTAATCCACCCTGCAGCTCCCTTACACACAAGCACATCAAGAAAAAACATTCTTTCAGCATGATATTAATGTGTAAATTGAATATTTGGATCTAAATTATTTAGCCAGCTAAAGAAACGTTCTAGAGTTTCTGTCATGCTGCACCATAGCATGAATACATCATCGATGTATCTACACCAGAGCTTTTATATCGATGTTTCCAACAATCTTTCTTCATACAGACACAAACAAATTGTCTATTGATGGGGCACATGTAGCACCCATAGCCACCCCTGAAATCTGATGATATAGAGTTCCTTCAAATAAAAATAATTTTGAAATATTGCTAGTCTAGATAACTTTAACAGGAACACCATCATGTTATCTGACACATCATCACGACGATGTAAAAACAACTTCACCACCTCATAGGCTGCTGCCTGGGGAATACTTGTATAAAGAGTTGTTACATCTAATGTTACTAACCACACATCAGATGTCACCGCCCATTCCGAATGGATATTTAAAATCTGAAGGAAATGAGTTGTGTCTTTTATGTATGAGGGAATATCTAATAATAAAGGACGCAGAAAAGAATCGATATATATCAATAAAGGCTCTAAGACAATCCCCCTGGTAGACACAATGGGTCTACCAGGAGGATGCTGCAAATCTTTATGTATTTTAGGTAACAGATAAAATTAAGAATTCATACACGTTCACATCTGATAGTTGTCGATTGGCTTCTTGTAAATAATCATTACCAGCAAGTTCTACAATGGCTCCTCCTTTGTCTGTACGCCGAATAACTAGATTTGGTCTTAATCTCAAATCTTCTAAAGCTTTTCTTTCTTCTAAAGACAACACACTGTGAGAGCATTGAGAAGTAGTTTCAAGATGCTCAATATCTCAATATCAATATCAGATGTGAACGTGTATGAACTCAATACAGGATCCTACTGGTCAGCTGCAAACATGTATTAAGGATATTACATCTATAGCATTAGATGATAAATTAATCATGAAAAAAGAATGGTCTTTTTTGAATGTTCTTTCTCCAACGATTGCTAAATTTTATCTGTTACCTAAAATACATAAAGATTTGCAGCATCCTCCAGGTTGACCCATTGTGTCTACCAGGGGGACTGTCAGCAGCCTATGAGGTGGTGAAGATGTTTTTACATTGTCGTGATGATGTGTCAGATAACATGATGGTATTCCTGTTAAAGTTAGCTAGACTAGCAATATTTCAAAATTATTTTTTATTTGAAGGAACTCTATAGCATCAGATTTCAGGGGTGGCTATGGGTGCTACATGTGCCCCATCAATAGCCAATTTGTTTATGTGTCTGGGTCAGTGTCATGGCAGGACATGCTAGGGAGATAACGTTTCTAGATTAAATAAATGACTGCTTCTTGGAGCAGCTGGTTCATGAACTGACCAGAGGGGAAGTCATTTTGGACCTAGCCCTTAGTGGAACACAAGATCTGGTGCAAGACATAAGGGTGTTTGGGCCACTTGGCAATAGTTATCATAGCATGATCGCATTTGATTTAATAAATGGAGGATGGAGGGTAAGGAAATCCACTGTACTGGCTTTTAACTTTCAAAAGGGAGACTATGATAAAATGAGGAAAATAGTTAAGAAAAAACTAAAAGGAGCAGTTGCAAAGGTTAAAGATTTACATCAAACTTGGGTGTTGTTTAAAAATACTATCTTGGAAGCTCAGACCAGCTGTATTCCATGCTTTAAGAAAAGTGGAAGGAAATCCAGAAAACAGGAAGCATGGTTTAAAGGTGAGGTCAGAGAGGCTGTTGTTGCCAAAAAAGCATCTTTCAGGAAATGGAAAAAGGAGCCAAATGACAAAAACTGGAAACAATACAAGCACTAGCAAGTTAGATGCAAGGCATTGATAAGGCCGGCAAAGAGAGAATTTGAGAAGAAGCTTCCTGTGGAAGCAAAAACGCATAATAAAAACTTTTTAAAGTAAATTCGTAGCAAAAAACCTGTGAGAGAGTCAGCTGGACCATTAGATGATAGAGGGGTAAAAGAGGCACTAAGAGATGACAAGGCCATAGCGGAGAGACTGAATGAATTCTTTGCTTCGATCTTTAATGAGGAAAATGTAGGAATCTTACCCATGACTGAAATGGCATTTAAAGGAGATGCTGCGGAAGAAATGAAAGAAATATCGATACACCAGGAAGATGTATTACAACTATTTGATAAACTGAAGAGTAGCAAATCACCTGGACCAGATGGCATACATCCAAGGGTGTTGAAAGAACTGAAATATGAGATTGCAACCTACGATTAGTAATCTGTGAACTATCATTAAAATTATCTGTTATACCTGAAGACAAGCTGATTTTGCAGCTTGTCATGCTGTGAGGGCTTGCGTGCATCAGTGATGCTGAGAGCTAAACTATCGGTAGTTTAACTACTGGCAGGGTCTCCCAAGATGGACAGGTCTCAGCTGAGGTGCCAGACCAAGACAAACCACCCATCTGGGCAGCAGCAGAATGGGATAGTGTTGACGGCGGAGGATCACATTTTTGTGACAACGGCAACAACACCAAACTTAAACTGCGCAGAAGAAAGGCCCGGCAATCTACTTCTGTATCTTGCCATGAAAACCCAATGGATAGTTACAACAAAACAAATTGTCCTATAGTGCTGGAAGATGAGACCCCCAGGTCGGAAGGCACTCAACTAGCTACTAGGGAAGAGCTGAAGACTTTTCAGAGTAAAGCCAGCATAGTTATGATGTGGTTGGATCAAAGCCCTCGGGAAGTCTGACTGCTGATGTAGCTGCGCATGAAATGAAAGTCAGAAGCTGTAAAGATGTCTTACACATTGGAACATGGAATGTACAAAGCATGAACCAAGGGAAGTTGGAGGTGGTCAAGAATGAAATGGAACGTGTACAACTTGATCTGTTGGGTGTCAGTGAACTGAAATGGACTGGCATCGGGCACTTTGCATCAGATGATCACATGGTCTACTATGCTGGAAATGAAAGACAAAGAAGAAATGGTGTTGCATTTATAATAAAGAAGAAACTTGCAAGAACTGTAATGAAATACAATGCAGTCAGCGAACGCTTAATCTCTATTCGTCTACAAGGATTGCCTATCAACACAACTATAATTCAAGTAAATGCCCCAACAACAGCTGCAGAAGAGAATGAAATTGAAGAGTTCTATGAACAAGTACAAGATGAAATTGACAGAACATGCAAACAGGATATCCTGATAGTCATGGGTGACTGGAACGCAAAAGTTGGCAACAAAGAAGAAGGCAAAGTAGTTGGAAAATATGGACTTGGCAACAGAAATGAAGCTGGAGAAAGACTGATAGAATTCTGCAAGACCAATGATCTATTCATCTCAAACACCTTCTTCCAGCAACACAAGTGGCGACTGTACACATGGACTTCACCTAATGGACTGTATAATAATCAAATTGACTACATCTGTGGAAGTCAACGATGGAAAAGTTCTATAACATCAACAAAGACAAAACCTGGAGCTGACTGTGGTACAGATCATCAACTACTAGTATGCAAACTCAAGCTAGAGTTGAAAAAGAGCAAACCACTCATGAATGCAGCAAAATATGACCTTGAGAATATACCACTGGAGTTTAAAGACTGCCTGCAAAATCGATTTGCTGCTTTAGATACAAATGACAGAGCTCCGGAAGAGTTATGGAATGACATCAAGAAGGTTGTGTTGGAAGAAAGCGAGAAGTCTCTACAAAAGGTGAAAAAGCAAAAACGGCCAAAATGGATGACGGAAGAAACTGAAAATTGCCCAGAAAAGCAGAGAAGCTAAAGCCAGAGGAGAAAGAAAGACAATCGCAGAACTCAACAGAGATTTCCAAAGTGCAGCAAGACAGGACAAGGAAAAGTACTACAATGACACTTGCAAGGAAATAGAAGCAGAAACTATTAGAGGAAGAACAAGGTCAGCTTTCCTAAAGCTACGAGAGTTAAAGAAAACGTTCCAGCCTCGAACTGGAATGTTACAAGATGCTCAAGGTTCTTTGTTGAATGATGCTGAGAAGATCAAGAAAAGGTGGAAGGAATATACAGAGTTTTTATATGATAAAGATCAAGTGGACCAACAGCCGTTTCAACCTGTACCTTATCATCGGGAACCATTGGTGATGAAAGAAGAAGTTGAAGCAGCATTGAAAGCCTTATCAAAGAACAAAGCACCAGGCATTTATAGCATTCCTATAGAACAGTGGTTCTGAACCAGTCCTCCTTGAACCCCTAAGCCAGTCGGGTGTTCAGGATAGCCCTAATGAATATGCATGAGATATATATGCATTAGAGATATCCTGCCAACCTGACTGGTTTGTGGCCCTCTAGGGCTGGATTCGGAGACCCCTGCCTTACACCTCTGTCATTTAAGATTGTGAGTGGGCAAGGTGCAGATCTCCAAGACATCAAAAAGATTAGATAGAATTTGTCACATGCCTCTTTGCTTCTCACCACCACCAAAATATTGTCTATTAGGTTCATCGTTGAAGGAGAAGAAATTGAAATTGTGAACAACTTTAACCTACTTGGATCAACTATCAATAAAGAAGCAACAAGCAGTCAAGAAATCAAACGACACATTGCTCTTGGCAGAATGGCTATGAAAGACCTAGATAAGATCCTCAAGAGCAGAGATGTCTCTCTCCATACAAAGATTCGACTTGTTCAAGCCATGGTATTTTCAATAACATCATATGGATGTGAAAGCTGGACAGTGAAAAAGATAGACAGGAAGAAAATTGATGCCTTTGAATTATGGTGCTGGCGGCGAATACTGTGTATACCATGGACTGCCTGAAGAACAAACCTAAGCTTTCTTTAGAAGCTCAGATGACAAGACTTCGACTTTCATACTTTGGACACATCATGCGAAGAGAGAGATCATTAGAGAAAGACATTATGCTTGGCAAGATAGAAGGTCAACGCAAAAGAGGAAGGCCAGCAATGAGATGGATCGATACAATAACAGCAGCTACGGGTACCAGTCTGTCAACAATGAGTCGCCTGACTGAAGACCGAACACAATTTAGGATAGCTATCCAGAGGGTCGCCATGAGTCGACTTCGACTCGACGGCACTTAACAACAACAACAACAACAACTTAGGGGTATGTTTACTAAACTGCGGTAATCGTGAATAACGTGCGTTATGTAATGTTAACGAT
Source organism: Ichthyophis bannanicus (assembly GCA_033557465.1). Taxonomy (NCBI): domain Eukaryota; kingdom Metazoa; phylum Chordata; class Amphibia; order Gymnophiona; family Ichthyophiidae; genus Ichthyophis; species Ichthyophis bannanicus. The sequence continues at coordinate 18,719,814 of CM066049.1, read as the reverse complement.
CGTTAGCGCATCATAATGCGTGTTATGATGTGCTAACGATCATTAACGTTACATAACGCACGTTATGATGCGCTAACGATCGTAATGCTCCGCGGTGCGGTAAAACACCACAGAAGGTGGAGAGAGGGCGGAGAGAAGGGGTCAATGGGCGGAGAGTGGGCGGGGAGAGGCTCCCTTCACACTAACGCGCTGACTTTCAGAGCTGAATTCCAACGCGAATGAAAACTTGCCGTTAAATGCACATTAAAGGGGAGAGAAACCATTTCAGTGTCAGCAATGTACAGCCCAGGCAGGGAAACCAAAAACAAGTGATAAGTGTGATACATGTGCATAGAACAAAAGGGCACAGAAACACTGAAAATGACCCCAACAAACTGGAAAAAAACAATAACCAAGCTGGTCAATAGTGGTATCAATGAGAAACAGCAACCCCTCCCCCCCCCGAGTAAGCTCCATAGAACAGATATAAATCGTGTAAGGGTCTATATGCCGTCCCCATACAAGGTGAATGAGCCCACAGTGAAATAATGCTGCTCAGGGTTTTCCCCACCATCGGACAGGGTCCCTATGGCGTGCACATGTCCCGCAACATCAGGGCAGGCATGTCAGAATGGCAACTGGACAGATGCCGGAGAAGGGGATACAGAGGGCCGCAGGCGGCACATGCTGTGGTGCAGCTGGGCCACAGTGCAGACTAGGGTGATGCCTAGGTGGCCCATATGAATGCTGAAGCAGCGGAGCAGCCAGACAGTAACTGCTGAAGGCCCAACATGGGCACGAGTGTGTTTCCCAAAGTGTCACTGGGGATAGTACACAACAGCTACCCACAAGGGCACGGAACATTGGCAGGCGGGGCTGGGGGGGGAGCGTGGATGTCTATGCAGGCACCCCTACCCCAGAACCTGCACCATAGGCAGCCGCCTACCTGCACACTGGATGGCCTGAGACTGCGCACCACCAGCTCCACCAGCAGAAGGGCATGTCAGCATGGTGGCTGAGGGATACTGGTGGTGGAGGGTGCAGTGGCAGCTGCCCAGAGAAGACTGTGACCTAGCCCTGTGTAGGTGGGTGCCATGCACTGCAACAGACAGGCCCTGTCTGACCAACAGTCATGGTATCACCAGGGAATGCACCACTTCTGTGATAGCATGGTGGTGCAGTGCACAAAACCAGTGTGTTCAGAAGCAGAAGATCATAGGTTCAAATCCCAGCTGTGGTTTCCACCAACCCAGTCCTCATATTTTACCCACTACTATAACGTGCTAATACAGACAGAACCTTTCTTGCAGATGACGTAAACATGCCCAAAACACCTACATTTTACCCTACAGAGCACAGACACCAGGGCCAAACACCATTCAGGTTCCATGCCACCTCTGATAAAGATGCCTGTGCTGCATTTCTATGCGCCACCACCATGGTATGCAGATCTATCTCATGCATATTCATGAGGGACAGCATGAAAACCCAAACAGTGTTTTGCACCGCAGGAATGGAGTTGGGAACCTCTGCCATAAAGCAGCAGCCAACAGGGGCAGACACACCCGCACCCACAGGCCCCATTATCCAAAGCCTCCTGGAGAGGCAGGACTTTGGGCTCTGCATGCATCTCCCAATACTAGCACTTGCATACCTTAGTAATGCCACCCTAAACCTGGGAATATGGTACACATCTATCAAAAGGTTGCTATGATTACTGGCAGATAGCAATTCCTAGGTTAAGTACAATTTTCGGAGTGAGCTGCATCATAGCAACCTTTCTAATGTCTGTGGAGTATGCTACAGGTCTTGTGTCTGACAGTGTTTACCAATCTGGGGAGTGACTCCTACAGTATTGCGTACCATAGCCATGCCTGCACTGTGCCCAGGACTGGTGTGGTGGCCTGGGCTGCCCAACACCTCTATAGTTGCACAATGCTGGCATAGGTGTGGGGAGTGTGTGTCTGTCTATCCAGTGTGTGGTGGCTGCCAACACCCTCCACAGCCCACACTGCTAGCACTGTTGCCAGTATTGGCCTGCCAATGTGCATAATGAGGAGCAAGGTACTGTGGGAATAGCCTGGATAGGGTGGCCTTGCCTGGCCGCATCTGCACAGGGCATAGGGCAATGGCTGGACATTGTAGTGCCCGGTACCACCTGCATGGACAGGGTGGCCATAGCATGTCCTGCTGGGAGGTCACTCTCACCCTGACTGAGCAGTGACCATGGCATGGCTAGATGTCTCTCTCCATACAAAGATTCGACTTGTTCAAGCCATGGTATTTTCAATAACATCATATGGATGTGAAAGCTGGACAGTGAAAAAGATAGACAGAAAGAAAATTGATGCCTTTGAATTATGGTGCTGGCGGCGAATACTATGTATGCCATGGACTGCCCGAAGAACAAACCAGTCTGTACTAGAGGAGATCAAACCTAAGCTTTCTTTAGAAGCTCAGATGACAAGACTTCCACTTTCATACTTTGGACACATCATGCGGAGAGAGAGATCATTAGAGAAAGACATCATGCTTGGCAAGATAGAAGGTCAACGCAAAAGAGGAAGGCCAGCAATGAGATGGATCGATACAATAACAGCAGCTACGGGTACCAGTCTGTCAACAATGAGCCGCCTGACTGAAGATCGAACACAATTTAGGATAGCTATCCAGAGGGTCGCCATGAGTCGACTCCGACTCGACGGCACTTAACAACAACAACACCAACAAGAGGGAAATTCCAAAAAGCCACTTACAGGGGTAAAAGACTATTTGCATATTGTCCATTCTTCTTGCAGATAAACGTATGCACTGATGATTCTTTGAGTTTGTGCGGCTGCCAGGGCCCATTGCTTTGCTTTGACTGTAGCTGCTCTTTGCTTCCCCCCCGCCCAACTTCCATAAGCTTCTGCCCTAGGTGAATGCCTTGTTTTCCTAGTTATTGGACAAGCCCTGTCTAGAAGTCCTTTCTCTCCCTCAAGGATGCAAAAGTTTGTATCCTGCTTATGGTCTTTGGGGTTTTCACCCAAGCTTCAACATGTAGAACCAAAAGCAGAATCTATTGAATGGCTATTAAGGAAGGCCCATGCAAATTTTAGCAAGACTATATATTCCCCTGGGAGCTCATGTGTGGGAGTAGCACTCTGGTGCACAGGCCAGTGCTAACTAAGCTATACTTGGCAGTTCTTTTTAGTCAAGTCATTGACACCCAAGATAACTGGGCAGGTTTTGTATATTTCTGCCATATTTTCTTAGTCTCTGATTGCATTTCTTAGTACCTGAGGTTATTATGTCTCTTCATGCATTGTACAGAATAATCGCTTCATGATGAAGATCTTCTATTAGCAATGCCGTACTTGCATCAAGATTTTTGTCAGGTGGAATGATCAGATGATCACAACCTCTTCATTCTCCACAGTTCTCTTAGAGTAATGATCCCAGTATTTTTCTGGAACTACAAATCTTTGTACATTTTTGTCATTCACATTTGACAAGATCTGGATTTCTCTAAGTGGGTGAAGAGAACATCCATTGAATATAAGGCCTTTAAAGCTTGCCTTCCTCCACCCCCATTCTCACATGGCTTCAGAGGTGAAGGAAGAGCGCAGCTTTCCTTTACCTACACTGTGCTTTGGAGCCTTAAGGAAAGAGATACCCAATGAAAATGAAGGCATGCAGGTAATCTGTAAAGAATGGCAGAGTGGGGCTTTTGGGGACACTCAACAGGAGATTGTTTTGTAAAATGTGGAGGCAATAACCTCAAGTTCCTCACTGTTCAACCTGCAAAATATCCACTCTAAAAAGCAAGTCCACAGTCTGGATGCTTTCTAGAAAAAACATCTTCATTTAGAATGTATATAGATGACGTAATGGTATATTTACCTTGTACTATGGATATTGGTATTTATTTATTTACTTTGCTTATATACTGCTTTATCCTGCAGTCAAAGCAGTTTACAGAGGACTCAACATAACATATTACATTGAACCACTGGAATATTCAGCATTCACTATATATTGTGATGTAGAAGCCCATGCAGAGCCAATGGAAATAGAAGGAAAGAAGGATTTTACCTTTAAAGATACTGATAGTCAGCCAGCACACACGTCTCAGTATTTGCAAAAGAGAGGCAAGCAGAGGGAGACAGGAGCTGAGCTGACACAACCAAGCTCTGACGTAGCAGCAAGCTTGGATCTTGATTACTCACACCTGTGCAGGAAGGCAGAGCCAAGCCTCAGGGAACAGAAATTTAAACCCCAGCTAGAAGCTTGGGAGGAGAGCAGGGGAAGATGCAGAGCTTCCGAAGGGAGGAAGAGAGAAAAAGCTTCTGAGAAAAGGCCAAGTGCTCTAGAGTGGAGGAGACGTGGGTGGAGAGGCTCAGAAACTTCCCAGAGTTGGAGACCTTGTAAGGAACCTATCTGCAGGTCTGAAATTGAAGCCAGCAGAACAGAAGGAGAGAAGGTACAGCCTGTTGTCAGGAACCTGCTGAGGGAGAAAGAGCAGAGAACCCTTCAGTCCTCAGGGGTGGATGAAAGGCTTCCGAGTTTGCCTAGGTGGGAACCCAGCTCTAAAGCCAGGAGTTTGAAAAACTCACCCAGGAGCAGAGGGCCAGGGCAGTGCTCTCGACAGGCAGTGCAAACAGAAGAGCAGAAAGTAATTCCTTACATCTGGAGAGAGCTAGCTGAGAGCCAGAGAGGATTCTCCACAGCCCAAGGTATTTCTAAACCTTACTGCGCAGAATTGTGTCCAGGGGAAATACCAGAGTTAGCAGAGGGAGGTTACCAGAAACCCTGCTATAACAATTTAAAGCCAAACTCAGTAAGCCCTGAGTTTGAAGAAATGCAATGGGACAGTAATGATATTGACCTAGGGGAAGTTTCTATGGATTGCACGTTTTGTGTGGCAGATGATATTGAGTCCCTGTGCTAAAAAAACCCTTATAAAAGAGCTGAGTGAAAGCAAAGAAAAAGAGGTATTTTTCTTTGGAAGCAGAAGCTGTTTTTGTTACGCTGTTTTGATTACATGGGATATGCACTGCACATGTTTGGAGCAGAGACTGTGAGAAATGCAGTTGCTTTAATTTCCTGTAAATAACTCTGAGCAAACACCTGAAGACTGTCCTATTTTTTTCTGCACTGAATTCTTTTGTGTTGGGAATAAATTCCTTGTCGTTTTTGCCTTACTACTCAACTCACAACTACTCTTTATCAGAGGACATAATGGCAGCTCCAACCCTCTTAGCCCTAGGCGGAGGGCTGGCGTCATGACTATATATATATATATATATATATATATATATATATTAACAACATGGGAAAGTAGGAAGAAGGCATTTGAACATTTAACATCAAAGAACTTGAATCAAACATGTGTAGTGTTAAGTTATTAGCTGAGAGTCATTATTCAGAGAGTTCTGTTCGAAGTCACTGGCAATCTTTCTAGTTGGCTAGAAAAGAATGGCTGTGAGTAAATTATCAGAAGATGCGAGCCTTTATGGTAACAAGAACGTCCTCATTCACTGAAATTTATAACTGATGAAACTAATATTATTCCGATAACCAAGACGTATGCTATTTACTGTAGGTGTAATATTGGACGATAAATTGTGGTTTAAAGCCCATGTTAAGCAATTGATGAGATTTTGGCTTTTGTAAGTTATGGGTGTTATTTTAGAAGCATCCCCATGTGTACAAGTAGCAGCATTTCTATATGCATATTGGCGTACACGTGTAAATGCCATTTTAGAAAGTGATGATGTACCCGTGGTGATGCACAACAGGTTTAGTTTTCTATAAGGCATGGTTTGCAGCTTGTTGTGTTATGAGGGCCTGTGTGCATTAGTGATGCTGAGAGTTAAGCTATCAGTAGCTTAGCTACTGGTAGGATCTCCCATGATAAGTCTCAGCTGAGGTGCCAGACTAAGACGAACTACCCAGCTGGGCAACAGCAGAATGGAAGACTGTTGAAGCGGAGTATCATATTTCTGTGACAAATGCAACAACACTGGAACAAACTACTTGGAAGAAAGGCTTGGCAAATCTACTTCCGTATCTCACCATGAAAACCCAATGGATAGTGTCATGGGGCAAGGCAAATAAGAACAGAAGAAATGCAGGAAAATGCTCGGGGTAGTTTTAAAAGGCACACTGAAAAGCACATGGCTAGTGGTTGCCATGAGCAACGAATGAAAACACAAGCTCAGGCTGCAGGAAAACACCTAGAGAAAGCATTACATAATGGCTCATTAGGAAGACAGAGACAGCTGCAAAGAATTGAGCCAATGGAAGTCTCAAGCTATGATGCACTTAAAATAGAGCCAGCTTGGAGCATGAGGGAGAAAGGCGAGAAGGGCCAGAAGAAAGGCGAGAAGGGCCAGGAGAAAGGCCAAAGGGAAGGCAAAAGAGAAAGGAATGGAGAAAGTTACCCCAGAAGCCCAGGAGCAGCTTGCAGAGAAATAGGACACAGAAACACTGCAGCCAGCAGGAAAGCCGTCCACAGAAGCCAAGGTAAAGGAAGGGATAGAGAGAGATCCCCAAATCCATACCTGAGTGTTTCTGACGTGGAGTCTATCGGCTCTGAAGGAGAGTTTTCCCCAGAGGAATCCTCACAGGTCAGTGCTTTAAACCAGGGCTATGATAAGAAAAAGCCTGGCTGGGAGCAGAAGAGAATTACCCGTAGCAAACTAAGAGAGAGAGAGATAGATAGCAGGTTCCGGTTTCACGGTCCTAAGCAAACAAACCGAGGCCGGGCTGAAAGAGGCTACAGTGAATGGAATAGAGGGGCACTGGAATTCCTGCCTAGAGGTCTTGAAGGGAAAGATCCTGTGAGGGCAGAATCCAGTCTCTTTGGTAACCAGCCTTTCCTAGCTGATAGAGGGGAGAGAAGCTTCAGCCACAAAGAAAGAGAGTTCAGTAATACCAATACAAGTTACAGCCCTGAGCAAGCTTTTACAGAAGACGTTCCAGAGGAGATGGAATATGATTGTGATGCTGATAATAGTGATTGCTGTAAGATGGACTGTACGCTAGTTTTTTCTGACGGTATTACATCTTTTTGCTGAAGACCCTGTTCAGGTGAAATCTGTGCAGGAGGCACTGATTTCAGCCACGCAGTTTTTCTGAAGACATGATGGTTTATTTCCTTTTGTAACCTGCCACAAGAATCCTCCCGGGAAGGGGAATAAAACCTATTGAAAGCATATTCACTCGTCCGCAACTACTTTCTTATTGACTGGCTATTGGGACATTCCAAACCCAGGGGACATCACCAAGTCCTTACTTGTAATAAGAGGACCCACACTACATCCCTCCAGCCTTCTATCCTAGGAGCCTAGGGGGTTAATGACAATAGTCACAAAACAAATTGCACTATAGTGCTGGAAGATGAGACCCCTGGGTTGGAAGTTACTCAAATGGCTACTGGGGATGAGCTGAAGACTTCTCAGAGTAAAGCCGGCATTGATGATGTGGTTGGATCTGCTGATGTAGCTGCACATGAGAGTCAGAAGCTGCAAAGATATCGTACATACTAGGACATGGACAATACAAAGTCTGAGGTGGTTAAGAATGAAATAGAACATGTACAACTCGATCTATTGGGTGTCAGTAAATTGAAATGGACTGGCATCGGGCACTTTGTTTCTAATGATCATATGGTCTACTGTGCTGGAAATGAAAGACAAAGAAGAAATGGTGTTGCATTTATAATAAAGAAGAAACTTGCAAGAACTGTAATGAAATACAAGGCAAGCCCATCAACACAAATATAATTCAGGTATATGCCCCAACAACAGCTGCAGAAGAGGAAGACGTTGATGAGTTCTATGAACAAGTACAAGCTGAAATTGACAGAATATACAAACAGGATATCCTAATAGTCATTGGTAACAGGAACGCAAATGTTGGTGACAAAGTAGAAGGCAAAGTGGTTGGAAATATGGACTTGGCAACAGAAACAAGCCTGGAGAAAGACTAATAGAATTCTGCAATACCAATGATCTATTCATCTCAAACATCTTCTTCCAGAAACACAAGCGCTGACTGCTCACGTGGACTTCACCCAATGGATTGTACAAAATCACATTGACTACCTCTGTGGAAGACAACAATGGAAAAGCCCAATAACATCAAATAGTTTACCCCTGTTATCCAAGTTACTTGCCCTGTTATCTGTAAACTCTTACATGTTAACTGTACTGAGCATTTTTTGTTCCATGTGAACCGCGCTGATGCTGAATAGTGCGGTATATAAGAGACTATAAATAAATAAATAAATAAATAAATAAATAAATAACAAAGACAAAACCTGGAGTTGACTGTGGTACAGATCACCAACTACTAGTATGCAAACTCAAACTAAAGTTGAAAAAGAGCAAGCCACTCATGAATGTAGTAAAATATGACCTTGAGAATATATCACTGGAATTTAAACACTACCTGAAAAATCAATTTGCTGCTATAGATACAAATGACAGAGTTTTGGAAGAGTTATCGGACAACATCAAGAAGGTTAAATCTGTACATAAGGTGAAAAAGCAAAACCAGCCAAAATGATGACTGAAGAAACTCTGAAAATTGTCCGAAAACACAGAGAAGTTAAAGTCAGAGGAGAAAGAGAGGCAATCAGCCAAGAGAGCAAAAGAATGCTAGGTATCATAAGGAAAGGAATGGAAAATAAAACAAAGGATATTATAATGCCTCTGTATCTTTCCATGGTGCAACCGCACCTTGAATATTGTGTGCAATTCTGGTTGCCATATCTTAAAAAGGATATAGCGTTATTAGAAAAGGTATAGCCACCAAAATGGTGAAGGGGATGGAAGGCTACTCTTATGAGGAGAGGCTACAAAGGTTAGGGCTCTTCAACCTGGAAAAGAGACGGCTGAGGGGAGATATGATAGAGGTCTATAAATTAATGAATGGAGTGGAACGGGTAAACATAGATTGATTGTTTATGTTATCAGAAAATAGAAAGACTAGGGGACATGTAATGAAGCTACAGGGTAAACTATTTAAGACAAATAAGAGAAAATATTTTTTCACTCAACGTGTAATCAAACTCTGGAATTTGTTACCGGAGGATGTAGTAAAGGCTGTTAGTATAGCTGGGTTTAAAAAAGGTTTGAACAAGTTCCTAGAGGAAAGGTCCATAAACCATTATTGAGAAGGGACCGAGGATATCACTGCTTGACCCAATACAAGCATTGTGGAACCTGTGTCTTTTGGGGAAACTGCTAGGTACATCTGACCTAGATTGGCCACTGTTGGAAACAGGATACTGGGCTTGATGGACCTTGGTCTGACCCAGTATGGCATCTCTTATGTTCTTATCTTCTTATGTAACTCAACAAACATTTCCAACGTGCAGCAAGAACAGACAAGGAGAACTACTACAATGACACATGCAAGGAAATAGAATCAGAAGCTATTAGAAGAAGAACAAAATCAGCTTTTCTACATCTACAAGAGTTAAATAAAAAATTACAGCATCAAATTGGAATGCTACAAGATGCTCAAGAATCCATGTTGAATGATGCTGAGCAGATCAAGAAAAGATGGAAAGAATATACAGAGTCATTATACCATAAAGATCAAGTGCACCAACAGCCATTTCAACCTATACCTTATCATCAGGTGATGAAAGAAGAAGTCAAAGCAGCATTGAAAGCCTTATCAAAGAACCAAGCACCAGACATTGATGGCATTCCCACTGAAGTATTAAAGCAATTTGATGAAGCTGTTACCATACTAACAAGGCTCTTCCAGGAAATTTGGAAGACAAATTCATGGCCAACTGACTGGAAAAGATCTGTGTTTATACCAATACTGAAGAAAGCTGACCCAACTGACTGTGGAAATTATTGCACAATCACTCTGATCCCACATGCCAGCAAGATTCTACTCAAGATCATTCAGCAGAGACTACAACCATACCTAAAACGAGAACTGCCTGAAGTGCAAGCAGGGTTCAGGAAAGGGCGAGGAATGAGAGACATTATCGTGGATGTGAGATGGATCTCTGAAAAGACAAAAGAATACCAAAAGAAGATCCATATGTATTTTATTGACTACAGCAAGGGTTTTAACTGTGTAAATGATAAGAAACTCTGTGCCACATAAAGAAGCATGGGTATACCAGAAAACCAGATCATTCTCTTGCACAACCTTTACATTGATCAGAAAAACATAAGAATATAAGATATGCTATACTGGGTCCAACCAAGGTCCATCAAGCCCAGTATCCTGTTTCCAACAGTGGCCAATTTAGATCACAAGTACCTAGCAGTTTTCCCAAAAGACACAGGTTTCTCGATGCTTGCATTGGTTCAAACAGTGATATCCTGGGTCTCTTTTAATAATGGTTTATGGACCTTTCCTCCAGGAACATTTTTAAACCCAGCTACACTAACAGCTTTTACTACATCCTCTGGTAACAAATTCCAGAGTTTGATTACAAATTGAGTGAAAAAATATTTTCTCTTATTAGTTTTAAATAGGTTATCCTGTAGCTTCATTGCATGTTCCCTAGTCCTTCTATATTCTGATGACGAAAAACAATCGATCTACGTTTACCCATTCCACTCCATTCATTAATTTATAGACCTCTATCATATCTCTCCTCAACCATCTCTTTTCCAGGTTGAAGAGCCCTAACCTTTCTAGCCTCTCTTCACAGGACTATCCTTTCATTCCCTTTACCATTTTGGTGGCTCTTCTCTGAACCTTTTTTAATAATGCTATATCCTTTTTAAGATACGGCGACCAGAATTGCACACAATATTCAAGGTGCGGTCACACCATGGAACGATACAGAGGCATTATATTATCCTTTGTTTTATTTTCCATTCCTTTCCTTATGATACCTAACATTCTGTTTGCTCTCTTGGCTGCTGCTGCACGCTAGGCAGAGAGTTTTAACATGTTATCCACAATGACGCCTAAATATTTTTCCTGGGTGGTGGTTCCTAATGTGGAACCTTGCATCGTATAGCCATAGTTTGGTTTATTCTTTCCTAGGTGCATAACTTTGCACTTGTCCACATTAAATTTCATCTGCCATTTGAATGCCCAGTCTTCCAATTTATCAAGATCCTCTTGCAATTTTCCACAATCCTCATGGGTTTTTACAACTTTAAATAGTTTTATGTCATCTGCAAATTTGATAACCTCACTCGTTATTCCCTTATCTAAGTCATTTATGAATATGTCAAAAAGCTGTGGACCCAGCACAGATCCTTGGGGTACTCCACCTTTCTCCATTGGGAAAATTGGCCACTTAGCCCTACTCTCTGCTTTCTATTTTTAACCAGTTCCTGATCCATAATAGTACACTGCCTCCTATCCCATGACTTTTTAGTTTTGCCAAAAGTCTCTGATGAGGGACCTTGTCAAAGGCTTTCTGAAAGTCCATATACACTATATCAACCGACTCACCTTTGTCTACCTGTTTATTCACACCTTCAAAAAAGCATAACAGAATAATAAGACAAGATCTTCCTTGTCTAAAGCCATGTTGGCTGTGTCCCATTAAACCATGACAATCTACATGTTCAGTAATTTTGTTCTTTATGATGGTTTCCACCATTTGTCCCTGTATTGACATCAGGCTCATTGGTCTGTGGTTTTCCGGATCACCTCTGGAACCCTTTTTAAACATTGGCATTATATTGGCCATCCTCCAATCTTCAGGTATGTTGTTGTTAAGTGCCGTCGAGTCGGAGTCGACTCATGGCGACCCTCTGGATAGCTATCCTAAATTGTGTTCGGTCTTCAGTCAGGCAGCTCATTGTTGACAGACTGGTACCCGTAGCTGCTGTTATTGTATCGATCCATCTCATTGCTGGCCTTCCTCTTTTGGGTTGACCTTCTATCTTGCCAAGCATTATGTCTTTCTCTAATGATCTCTCTCTTCGCATGATGTGTCCAAAGTATGAAAGTCAAAGTCTTGTCATCTGAGCTTCTAAAGAAAGCTTAGGTTTGATCTCCTCTAGTACCAACTGGTTTGTTCTTCGGGCAGTCCATGGTATACACAGTATTCGCCGCCAGCACCATAATTTAAAGGCATCAATTTTCTTCCTGTCTATCTTTCTCACTCTCCAGCTTTCACATCCATATGATGTTATTGAAAATTTTATTTATTTATTTATTTAGTAAACATTTGTATACCGCTGCTTCCTACGATCAGCAGCGGTTTACTTTACAGAATCATAGTGTATCATACAATACAGTGATTTTTAGATTTACATTTTGATTAGGCAATGATTTACATAAAACAGGAGAATCAATTGGGATACAATATACATTTGGTTGGGGCACACAGTTCTGGGTATACATTTGATTACAAGAGTGTGGGAGGGGTCCAATATATACAATTTATACATGGCTTGAACAAGTCAATTTCTTCTCCTTCAACGATGAACCTGTTGATTATGCCAGTTGTCATGATCTTTGATTACAAGAGTGTGGGAGGGGTCCAATATATACAATTTATACATGGCTTGAACAAGTCAATTTCTTCTCCTTCAACGATGAACCTGTTGATTATGCCAGTTGTCATGATCTTTGTCTTCTTTACATTAAGGTGCAGGCCCATTTTGAGACTATGTTCTTTGATTGTGAGAAGCAAATGTTTCAGATCATCTTCACTTTCAGCCAGTAATGTGGTATCATCAGCATAGCGAAGGTTGTTGATGAGTCTTCCACCAATCTTCACACCTCTGTTGTCTTCATACAATCCTGCTTCTCTGATGATTTGTTCTGCATATAAATTAAACATGTAGGGGGGAAGCATGCAGCCTTGTCTTACACCTTTGCTTATTTTAAACCATTCTGTTTCTCTTTGTTCCGTTCGAACTGTTGCTTCTTGATCAATGTACAGATTGCACAAGAGAACGATCAGGTGCAAGGCTGAAGTTTTACCAAAGATACTTAATATTCTTGCACTGGACTTGCTTCTAGGGCTCCTGAAGCAAGGTGCAGGATTATGTTTGGTTATAGATGTAAAAGAAACATGCTTACTAGGGGCATGCATGGTCGTAAAAGGGTTCAGTTTGTGTTCATTTAAAACAAATGTTCCCTGATTCTTGGGCAGTTTTTCATGTTTGTTTCACATCTTCGTTCTTTAGGTGCACATTATATGTATTAATCGATTGTGCATATGTGTTCATTCGTAAGTCTATCTGTATAGAGGCTTTGAACAACAATTTACATTTTTAGGTGCCCAAATGACAGCTATGACAGCCTCTGTCTGGTGGAATACTTGTTAAGATATTTGTAACTCTGTGGTGATTAGTATTAGGGGTTTTTTTTGGTGGAATACTTTGCCAGAAGTCCTCCAGAAGGAAACAGACTTACTTAAATTCGGCAAGGTTCTGAAGACTTTTCTTTTCCCCCTCTAGGTGTTGCTGAGTTGTGGTTAGCAGCAGTCAGTGTCCTTAGTGATGGATGTGTAGGCATCTTTTTCTGTTTTTTTGTATTGTTTTGTATGGGGGTGGGTGTTAGGGTGGGTTGATGTGCAGCTCGATTCAGGAAGGGGCATGTCTGGACCGTCCGGACGGCCCTGAGCAGGGTGGGCCTGTTTGGACCCAATTCAGAATCATGGGAGCAAAATGTTCCCATGGTATTCAGAATCGCACCCAAGGATGGCCTGGCATACCCCTTTGGCCACCAGGAATCATCCACACTGCCTCCCAGCCAGCCCACCACATCCCTGACTCCCTTCCTTGATGGGGCCAGCAAGGGCCTGGATCAGGTGGCAGGGATCCACCGTGTGCTGCCTGCTGCTCTGGGGGAGACTACCATTCACATTTGGGGAGGTGCCCCACGTTAATTCCTTCTTAGAGGTGGAATAAGCAGAGCATCCCCTCAGTGATCCCTGGATGTACAGAGCCATCACTGGAATCGGCCCTGTATGTCTGAGGGTCGGCCCGCCCACGCTCCATCCCCATCACGCCTCTGTCCCCCGCAGCCGATGCAGCGACTCAGTGCGTTCAGCTGGGGATGGAGGAGGAACACCGGCAAAGCAGATAGTGCTGTCCCGCTATCTGCCTCTTAGAATCGGGCCCTATGCTTTTTCTATGTTCTGCCTTGAATGCTGGTGCATGTGGCGGTTTAGAAATGTTTTAAAATAAATAAATACATACACGTCCTTAATACTTGCAGGATTAGAAGAGCTCTACTGTTTGTTAAATCTAATAATAAACTGTGCTGATAAAAGCATAGCCTGAATCTCCTCTGTCTTCATTTCATCTTGAACATCCCATCACAGTGGCAGCTGTTTGCATATTCAAATGCATGTGAAAATTATTTGGACATCTTTAAAAATAAAATATTGATCTGCTGCACTGTCTCTGCTTCTAAGTCCTTCTAAGTGGCTTGAAGTCAGATATAAGAAATGAAAGAGGATATTTCCAGTTTCATGATCAGAGGAAATTGGGCAGAAAATCATGAGTCACCAGATTGCACATCTTCATTTGACTTCACACTGGTATGTGTGAGGGTGAGAAATGGAGGGAGAAAAGCCTAGAGGACAAATTGGTTGTATTGAAGGTTTTTTCCCCTACCACAACACTCTTGAGAAAACGTTGATCTCTACTATACCACCAATGACTTAGAATGACAAATCAGAGACCAACATTTACATGAAGAACGGAGGGTTATTCCCTTCTAGCTGTCCTGTTTTTCAGCTGATACATTGGTTTCTGCAACAGCAACTAGCACTATAGGAGGGATTAAGGGGGAGGAGGGGATCAGCAGCTCAGAATGCATGCATTAAAGCTTTTCTGTTAGAAGGTACATTTTAGAAAAACCATCCAGGCAACTGCAGGGACCTGCCAGTCAGAACATGCAGAAAGCAACGGCAGTTTAAGAAAGGTGGCATGGACCTTCCAAGATCAGGGCTTCCACGTTTTCAGACATACAAGTGTCCTCTGCCACAGGACTTGAATGTATATGCAGTGGAAATGGAGTGCTGCATACATGTAGAACCCCACCATAGGGAATAGTGGCCACAGGAACATGCACGTGCCACCAAAATACAGATACACGCATGTGCTGGTAAAGGTGTGTGTGCACAGGGGAAGGGATACAATGGGAAAGGTGCACTGTGAGAGGTGTGTGTGCCCCCTCATGGGACCTCTGCATGTGCCGATACTCAGTGCACAGAAGCAGATCAAAATGACAACCAGTCAGCCAAACATCTCGAGGGTTGAAATTCTGGTGCTGTGACACCTGGTCCTTGAGGAGGGGGAGCTCTTATACCTCCCAGGAAGGCAAAGGCCTCCCCATGCTGCTTCAAGATGGGTCTGGGAGAGGATACGAATAGCCCTAGCAAGGTTAAGCCACCCAAAGACACAGCACACAGGGGACTTGCAGCTTCTGACAGGGCAACCAGTGTGCAGGCAGGGAAGGCAAGTAGCCAGAACTGGGCAAAAAGGTATTCAAGACAGGTTGGTTCCCCTTGGAGACATCTTTTGAGGGGCTGCAAAGAGAATCACCAGGCAGAACAAACAAAAAGATGAGTGTAGCCACAGTTACACAGACAGCCAGAAACACAATTGGTACTTGGTACTGAGATTGGGCACACATATACTAGCAGAGCAGGAACAAGGAAACAGAAGGCAAGAGACAGGCAGGACTTGGCTGACACATGATATGGGCTCTGGGAGGTGTGGGTGCAGTGACATGATATATAAACAAATGCCATGGCCCATGGCCATGGAAAAGCACAAAGAAGCAAGGCCATGTGCACAGGAATGCATGGGGCACTGCAAGGACTGAATCCCCAGGCGAGGGCACATGCAGTACACAATGTGCACATGGTAGCAGGAAGTGCTGGTACACAAAGACAGAACCAATGAAAAGCTGCCACACTGAGGCAAGATAGTGCAAAACCAGAGTCATCAGCAATGCCCATTAGTTGCTCATGGAACCATAATGTCTGAAGCGGGAGGTGGAAGATGTGACTAGCATCTGGGAACAGGGCATGCCCTAAGACCACATGCCACAGCCTATGTATACCTGTAAAGAACCATCCCTTGACCCAAAGGCAACAGTGAGAGAGAGTCAGGTGGATGACATGGAAAGTATTGTTGAAAGGAAAGTATAGCTAAGCATTCCATATCCTATGGGACCCTAAGTCACTGAAAGTCCTGTTCAGGGCCATGCGCAGGAACCAGCCCCAATTGCTGCAGTGGCTCTGGGAGGGATTTACAATAGCAGTAAAGTAAGTTATGCCACATGTGGCATTGATGAGACATGTATACTAAAAGTCATCCAGCTATCTCTGATCTTAAAACTACCTCTATTAGCCCTGTAAGAAAAGGGGCCTCAAATGGCATCAGCCTAACAATCTCATACAGACCTATAATCAGCCTTCCTTTCATGGGCAAAATCCTAGAAAAAATCATCTACCATCAGCATCATGATCACATAGAAGCACATCATCCACTCCACTACCAACAATAAGGTTTCAGACCACACCATGGAGTCAAATCCCTAATGACCACCCTCCTTGACAACCTACTCAAAGGCACCAACAAACCCAAATCTGGTTTCATATTCATCTTTCTTGACATCAAGGCAGCATTTGACTCCATACCACACAACCTACTTATCCAGCAATTACAAACCCTTGGACTCTCAGGCATACCCCTCGCCTGCTTTAGGTCATACCTAACAGGCTGGCAACTACATGTACGATCAGGCTCTGCAAAATCCACACCATACACACAATCTCAAGGAGTCCCATAAGGCTCCACCCTCTCGTCTCTATTACTGAACATTTTCCTCCAACTAATCTGCAATGTGATAAAAGGATTCAGCATCCTATACCATATCTATGCTGATGACGTGATATTCTATACACCTATTAATACATCAAAACCTAATATCACACCCATAACAAAATGCTTCTCTTTGATCAGCCAATGGCTCAGAAAACACAACTTGGCCATAAACCAAGAAGACTGAGGCTCTGTACATGACTAGAGACCATAGCTTTAAACCACTGAGCTTCATCACCCTTGATGGAACACAAATTAAGAAAAACAAGATATATGATACCTTGGAATTACACTCGATCAACACCTCACTTTCACAGGACATATACGAAACATCACAAGGAGCATCTACTTCAAGCTCAAAAGTATCAAGCATATCAAACCTCTCCTAACCAACCACGACTTTTGCTCAGTCCTCCAGGCAACCATCTTCCCACATTTCAACTACTGTAATATCATCTTCCAAGGCCTTACAAAAGCAGCTCTCCACCTGTTCCAGCTTGCGCTCAACACTGCAGCTCAAACCCTCTTCAACTTATGCAAAACAGAGCACAAAACACCCTTACTCAAGCAACTCTACTGGCTACCTATAACAGAGTGCATAAAATACAAGGCTATCCTCACACCTTCAAGATCACCAACAACTATTCCACACTGCATTTGCAGTCCCTACTACAAATCATACCTGATGACAGGAAGAGAAGAACTGGCTCTCGAAACATGTTTCACACACCAGCACTAATCACAAAATCCAACTCCACCACCGCAAAGAGAACCTTCTCACTCTATGCTCCACAATTATGGAACTTCATACCTGAAAAACTTTGGACCATTACAGACACAACATTCAGGAGAGCCCTGAAGACACACATATTCAAAGACTTCCTCTCTGACAACCTCACGCAGTCAGCCACTAGCTCAACCACACAACCTCCCTCTCCCTAACCCAATTCTACACCCCTCCTTACTCTCTCCTCCCTTGACCACCTTCATCCATATGATTTCCCAAACCTGTATAGATAGTTAAATGTTACCTCCAAGTTAAATTCCCAGTTTAATGTATAACATTCTTTTACAGCGTAAACCGCTTAGACCGTAGGATAGAAACACTTAAATATTTAAATAAATAAATGTGGGGATGGAACCGTGTGCAAGGGCAGGAGATGTATGGCAATATCATGCAGCCACAATATGGATTGTCACACTGGTGCATGAGCTGCCTTGCCACAACACTCGGGGCATAGGGCTGAATGGTGCCATGAAACAGAAATCCCATCAAAGCTGCTGGTGCATGTTGTAGAGAGGTCCCAAGGTGTGTCCAGGTAAACATGGTATCTGCAACTATATGAAGAGTCAGTGAGTGGGGGAGGAGCCAGAGGCATGGACCCATAGGATGGCCCACATAAACAGAGACAAGTAGTTTAGGGGAACTGACCTGGTCATGGTGGCCATAAGTGCTGGATGGTGATGGAATGTGAATGTGGCACACAAAAGCAGTGCACAGGTGGCACTGTTTTTGCCCAGGCACATGTGTAGGCCACCACTTTGTGCAGTGCAGGTACCAGAAGCTAGAGTTGCAGGTGCAGTTCTGTCCCCCATCCACACAATTACATGTCTCTAATGAAGGACCACGGATAAAGCAGGTGGATGCCATAGTAGCAGGATGTGCATGGGTTTGGCATGTTAAGAAAGCACAGCAGCAAATGGGTAGAGATGTAGAATACATAGGGACAGCAGACTAAAATGTGATGTAGCACTCAGAGAGACCTATACATTGATTTGACAATGTGGTGCCTCTAGCACCTCCCTACTACTACTATTATTACTATTAATTATTTCTATAGCGCTACAAGGCATATGCAGCACTGTACATATAGATGTAAGACATAGTCCCTGCTCATCAGAGCTTGCAATCTAATCAAGACAAAACACATAGGGGGTCATTCTGATCCCTGAATAGCGGGGATGTATGTCTGTGTTGGATGAGCAACCCCCGCTATTCACAGGGAGTGTATTCTGTTGACATGGCTCCCCACATGCACAGAGCCGCTTTGCAGGGAGCACTGGACAGGTGTGGCAGGGAGTGGGAAGGAGGTGGATAGCAGGAGGAGTGTGGGGGGATGCACCACCAGGATGTAAATGGCCTATTCTGGTCAGGGCTCTCTACGTCTGCCAGAGGCAGGATATGCATCCAAATTATTCCACCTCAGAGGTGGAATAAGTCCCAGGCATGAGTGCGATGGGGGCATGTAGTTCCCCTAAACACAAGCAGCACCACTGGTGAGCTCTCACTGCCCCATCCTGGCCCTGGCTTCCTCCGCTGAGGGTGTGGTGGAGGGCAAAAGGTTTGTATGAGTTGTTGGCCATTGTGCGCTCCTGCTGGGCATCCTGGTGCCATGGCGATGGGACACCATGGCACCTGAACACCAGCAGGAGTGCTGTGAGGGCTGGACGGGCACAGTGCTGGGCATCTGTGGAGGCAGAATAGGGGGCACGCTGGGCATTTCAAGTGCCCTGATTCTGCAAGCACGGGAACGTATAGTTCCTGCAGTTACAGAATTGGGTTCAAAATGGCCCCATCAAACTTTTAGCTGTCTGGATGACCCAGACATTCCCTGCTCTGAATTGATCTCATAGTGAAACTGGAGACTAGAGTATGGTAAGATGCACATAAGTAGTGGACAAGACAGTGAGGAGCATCAGGATCCAAAAGTGGCTTCAAAGAGGTGTTTTTTTAGCCTGAATTTGAATAGGGCTAGAGAAGGGGCCTGACGCACAGCCTCGGGTAGTTTGTTCCAGGCATTTGGAGCAGCAAGTGAATAGCATCCCTGCCACATGGCATAACTACAATGGTCATCATGGCCAGATCCAGCAAAGCGGGCACATATAGCAGGTAGTACAGGGGCTAGCAAGAATGGAGTTCTTATATGTCAATGTCTCTGACTCAAGGGTGAAGGGAGAAATATGTAGAAGCTGATGAGGATAAAATGAAATCACTTAACAAATATTTTTGTTGTGTGCTCATAGACAAAAAGGCAGGAGCAAGACCTCAGAAAACACACACAAATAGGAAGAGAAGCGAAGGTGATTTTATACGATTTTCAAAAGACTGTCTGTGAGGAACTAGCTAAACTTAAAGTAAACAAAGTAATGAGGCAGGCTGGAATACATCTGAGAGTATTAAAGGAACTTGGGGAAATTCAAGCAGTTCCACTGTCTGACCTTTTCGATGCTTCTTTAAAGTCGGAAGTGGTCCCAGAGGACTGGAGTAAGGCACATTTATTTATTTATTTTTATTTAACAGTATTTCTAAACCGCCTTATCTTAATAATCAAGGTGGTATCACAGCAAACAATCGAGTAAAGTGAGTGTGTTATACATGCAGTGAGGGTGAAGTTGAGTGTGTGTTGTATTGTGTGCTAGATTGGTATGAGCTATGTACAGAGTGGGCTATATACAGTGGTGCAAAAAACATATTCCATACATACATTGTTTAGGCGGTATCATGTACTGTTATGCATTCTCTGAGGTTATGTGATGTGTCCATAGTGTTCTATGAACAGCATGGTTTTTAGCTGTTTTCTAAAGTCTTTGAGGTCAGTAGTTGCCCTCAGGTCGTCCGGTAGTTTGTTCCATATTGTTGGAGCAGCCATGGAGAGTGCTCTGTCTGTTGTGTCCTTGCGTGTGTGTTTGTATTCACTTGGGGTGCTGACTCGGTTGTGTGTATGTTTTCTTCTGGGACGTGTGCTGGTGTCTGGTTGTATGAGGGTGTGCAGGCTGTTGGCTGATGTGTGCTGTTTTATCTTAAATAGGTTTATGATTGTTTTGTATCTGATGCGTGCACGGATTGGAAGCCAGTGTAAGTCCTTTAAGGTGGGTGTGATGTGTTCCTGTCTTGCGGTTCCTGATATGATTCGTGCTGCTGCAGTGTTTTGTGCCAGTTGGAGTGGTTTGAGGGCTTGTTTCGGTAGTCCAAGGTATATCGGATTGCAGAAGTCCAGTAGTGGGGTTATCAGTGCTTGACAGACGGTACGGAAGTGTTCTGGGGCGAGGAGCGGTTTCAGTCTCCTGATGATTCGCATCTTGTAGTAGGCTTTTTGGATTGTTTTGTTTATGTGTGGCTTGAGATTGAGTTTATTGTCCAGAGTAACTCTGAGGTATCTCACTTCTGATCTTATTGGTATAGTAGTGCTTTGTATCTTTATATTTGGTGGGTGTATGAAGCTTTGGTTCCGAGTGATGATTAAAGCTTCGGTCTTGTTGTAGTTTATTGCGAAGTTGTTGTTTTGACACCAACATGTGTTCCCATAACACAAAAACAGAAGTAAGGATGAGGTTGAGAACTATAGGCTGGTTAGTCTGACCTCTGTGGTGAGTAAATTAAGGGAAATGCTGCTAAAACAGAGGATAGTAAGGTTTCTGGAGACCAGTGAATTGCAGGATATGAGGTCACATGGTTTAACTAGGGACAGGTCTTGTCAGAAAAAATCTAATTAATTTTCTTTGACTGGGTGACCAGAGAGTTGGACCAAGGGAGAGCCCTAAATGTAGTGTACTTAGATTTCAGTTTAATCTTTGACACCGTTCGTCACAGGTGACTTATAAATAAGTTGAGCACCCTAGGGATAGACCCTAATGTGACTGAGTGGGTAGAAACTGGTTAAGTAGGAGGCAACAAAGGGTACAAGTAAATGGAGTTTACTCTGAGGAGAAGGATGTTACCAGTGGTGTATTACATGGATCTGTCCTTAGTCCCATTCTCTTTAACATTTTTGTTAGTGATATTACGGATGGCTATTGAGTCAAGATTGCCTCTTTGCAGATGATACCAAAATCTGCAATAGAGTAGACGCCCAGGAAGCAGTAGATAACATGAGGAGGAATGGTTGAGAATTTGGTAGCTGAGATTTAACACTAAAACGTCTTGAACCTTAGCCACACATTTTGCTGAGAAACTAAAAAATAAGTCCTCCAACACTCACGGCAACACATATAGACCCAAAAAGCCCCAATAAATGGGAGAGCTTTCACGTGGTTGAGCAAAAGCTCCTCCTTAAAGTCATAACAATGATTAACACCACAACCTCCCCTCTTGACCCCATGCCCAGTATCATAGATTAAATCCACCAAAACCGAACTCGCCACAAGCATTCAAAACATAATTAATCAATCACTTGCACAAAGCATCATGCCAGATGCCCTCAAACTCACATACATCTGTCCCATCCTAAAAAATAATACATTAGATCCAAAAGACCCAAGCTCATACAGGCCTATAGCCAGTATACCGTTCATTGCTAAGATAGTAGAAATAATCATCCAACTCCAACTACAAGACTATATTGACCTCCATGCACCCCTAGACTCCCAGCAATTTGGGTTCCACCCCCTTCCATGGGGTTGAAACCTTGCTAACAACACTGATGGATAACCTCATTAGAGGAACAGACAATAACAAACAAGGTTTCATCCTCCTGTTCATACATATAGCCTCCGCATTTAACAATATCAATCATAACACACTAATTGAAAGGCTAGCAAGCCTAGGACTAGGAGGCACTGTCCTTAAATGGTTTATGTCATATATATCACACCATTTACTACGTGTCCAACTAGGCCAAAACACCTCAGAAACATTCTCCCAAGGACAGGGAATTCCACAAGGCTCGGCCTTCTCGGCCCTCCTTTTTAATCTATACTTACAGCCCATCACGAACATATTTAAAAAATTCAAAATTAACCATTACATTTATGCCAATGATATCATGCTTTCTATCCCCAAAAACAGTAGCAACTCCTCTTACCATAATCTATCTGAATGCATCAAAGAGGCCGAATCCTGGCTAAAAACCAACTCCCTCAGTATTAACCTAAAAAAACCAGAAGCTATGTTTGTATCAAGTAAACATGATGCAATCCATCCAAAAACCATCATAATCAACAACACCACTATCCCTGTTAAACAAGAAGTAAAATATCTAGGGATAATACTAGATCATACACTCAGTATGCTCCCACACATAAAGCAAACAGTAAAAACTGTATTTTTTTTAACTAAAAACCGTACAGCATCTAAGACCCCTCCTCAACACCCATGATTTATGCCACTGAGGTATTTAAACATCCTAATCATATCACCTCTATCCCGCCTTTCCTCTAAGGTGTACATATTAAGATCCTTAAGTCTGTCCTCATATGCTTTATAATGAAGACCACTAACCATTTTAGTAGCCACCCTTAGTACAGACTCCAGCCTGTTTATATCCTTTTGAAGTTGCGGTCTCTAGAATTGCACACAATACTCCAAATGAGGTTGCCCCAAAGACTTATACAGAGGCACTATCACCTCCTTTCTTCTGCTGGCCATTCCTCTCCCTATGCACCCAAGCATCCTTCTAGCTTTTACCGTCACCTTTTCTACCTGTTTAGCTACTTTAAGATCATCAGACACAATCAAGCCTAAGTCCCGCTCTTCTTTAGTGGACAAAAATACTTCACCACCTATACGATATTGCTCCCTTGGATTGCTGCAGCCCAAATGCATGACCTTGCATTTTTTAACATTAAATCTCAGCTGCCAAATTCTAGACCATTCTTCAATCTTAAATAGATTTCTCCTCATGTTATGTACACCATCCTGGGTACCACCTATTCTATTGCACATTTTGGTATCATCCACAAAGAGGCAAACCTTACGTGATATCCCTTCTGCTATATCACTAACAAACATGTTAAAAAGGATCGGACCAAGGACATATCTCTGGGGCGCACTACTGGTAACCTCCTTCTCCTCAGAGTGAGCTCCTTTTACCTGTACCCTTTTTCGCCTCCCATTCAACCAATTTCTAACCCAAGCTGTAACTTTAGGGTCCATCCCTAGGGTGCTCAGTTTGTTTATAAGTTGAATGTGAGGAACAGTGTCAAAGCCTTTACTGAAATCTAAATACACCACATCTAGGGCTCTCCCTCGGTCCAACTCCCTGGTAACCCAGTCAAAGATATCAATCAGATTAGTCTGACAAGACCTGCCTCTGTTGAATCGATGCTGCCTCAGATTCTGTAATCTGCTGGACTCCAGAAACCTCACTATTTTCTCTTTCAGCAACAATTCCAATAATTTACTCACCACTGAAGTTAACTAACCAGCCTGTAGTTTTCAACCACATCCTTACTTCCGCTTTTGTATGAAGGGACCACATGAGCCTCTCTCCAGTCCTTTGGTACAACTCCCGACTCCAATGAGGCATTGAGAAGGTCAGTCAGTGGAGCTGCTAGAATGTCCCCAAGTTCCCTCAGTATTCTAGGTGTATCTCATTCGGTCCCATCGCATTGTTTACTTTAAGTTTAGCTAGTTTCTCACAAACACAGTCTTCTGAAAATTGTTCAAGATGCCTCTCGCTTCTGCTCCTTTTTTGTGGGTGTTTTCTGAGATCCTGCTCCTGGTTCTTCATCTGTGAACACAAAACAGAAGGATTTGTTAAGCAATTCCACGTTATCCTCATCAGCTTCTACATATTCCTTCCTTTCACCCTTGAGTCTTATAATACCATTTTTGCCCTTCTTGTTCTCCCTAACATATCTGAAAAATGTCTTATCCCCCCATTCTATTGCATTGGCCATTCTTGACTACTTTGCAAGCTTCTCTAAGTTTTTTTAAATATGCTGTGGATGGCTGTCTTCCTCTCTCTGTCATCTCTTGTATTTCATGAAGGCCTCCCTCTTTTTCTTCACCTTTTCAGCTACTTCTTTCGAAAACCGTAGTGGTCTTCTTTTCCTTTTACCTTTATTTACCATTTTAACAAAAAGGTTGGTTGCCCTTAAAATATCCTCTTTCAGTTTTGCCCAATGTTTTTCTATATCCCCCAGCTGTTCCCATTCCACTAACGATTACCTGAGGTATTGGCCCATCTTGGCAAAGTTAGTTTTCCTAAAGTCTAAGACCCTCACTTTTGATTCTAACAGCCCTAGCCCTAATAACCACACCATCTGGTGATCACTGGATGCAAAATGATCTCCCACTATAACATCAGAAACACTTTCACCATTGGTGAGCACCAAGTCCAGTATGGCCCCTTCACATGTGGGTTCTTTTACCAATTGCCTGAATAGTTCTCCCTGTAGAGAATCCAGGATTTCCTTACTTCTAGATGATACTGAAGCAAGAATGTGCCAGTCAATGTGGTGGTTAGGTACTTATGGTTCAAAATTAAAGAAGGTTTGGTAGATATTGTTATTTTTTATAGATGTATTTATAGTAGATATTGTCATTTTTTATAGATGTATTTATAGTTGTTAGGGATTTCCTTACTTCTAGATGATACTGAAGCAGGAATATGCTAGTCAATGTGGTGGTTAGGTACTTATGGTTCAAAATTAAAGGAGGTTTGGTAGATATTGTCATTTTTTATAGATGTATTTATAGTTGTTAGGGGTAGGAATGTACACGATGTTCCCTTATATATATTTTTCAGATATAGATGCAGGATTGTTGCATCCGTTAGTTTTACGGATGGTTGTACAGTATAATGAATCAATCCTCCTTTGGAAGTAGTGGGCTAATGTGTTTTTTTGGCAATATGGGTATGATTAGGAGTTTGGAGGGTATGAATTGAGGTATTCCCCTTGAATATGGTGTTTTATTTGGGAGTTCCTTTTAAGTGTTTTATTTGCATGTTTTTAGATGTAGGAGGTAGATGATTGACTTTTATCGCTTTTTACCCATTTACACATCATCTCACTTGCAAAGCGCGAACAGTTTTCTTATCTAGTGTATTTTCTTATTTAGTGTACAGGAGGTTTTCACTGGCATGTTTTTAGATATTGGAGGCAGATGAATGATTTTTATCGTCCTTGTATTTAATCATACATTATTCCATTTGAAAAGCGTGAATATAATATCTTTTGCCTAGCGGAAATTTTTACCTAGTGTAATTTACCTAGCGTGCAGTTGCCGATGAAGTGTTAATTTGCTATCTCACACCCGTTAAAGCTCTGCTATGTGATGTCAGAACGTACAGCGGATCGCAATGTGAGGTGATCTAGAAGGTGTGTATATGTGGGCAAACAGAGGGCGAATTTAAACATTCTGATTATTCCACGCGCAGAGACCTGTTAGCAATATGGATTCATATTTAACTTTCACGATTGAGTTATCCTGCTTATTCATACGTCATCTCATTTACATCTCGCGGGAAAAGTTTGTTCATATAGCGCGCAGGCGCTGGCGTGTGTTACTTTGTATTTTCACAGTCAGCAGGGTCCGCAAGACGGCGGTTGGTTTGCAAGCGGTTTTTAAGTGAGTTGTTTTTTGAAGAATGTAATATGAAGTATATGGATAATTGCAGGTTGCTCGAAGTTTTGATTCCTTCAAAAATTAATATAGATCTTTCAGTTTATGGATATTGAGATGTAAAGATTACTGATGTAGCTCCGCTGTTTGCTTCTCCCTCCATTTTTTCGAGTTTCACGCTGGTCTTTGCAAATAGAGGTCAAATAGAGAATTGATGTACCCCAGGTAAAAGATTGAAATTTTAGTAATTTTATAAATACAATTATCAGGATAGTTGGGTATCCGAGATTTCACTGATTCTGCTTCTTTTATTTCATTCTGTCTGGTATGGCATGTTACTGAAAGTCTTGAAAAACACGTGGATACACTTATCATAGTGGTGCCTTTATTTCCGGTAGTGAACATGTTTTTTGTGTCCCCATTAGTTTTTCATTCTGTTCCCGATGGTGCATAGTACACCATAGAGGTTTGAACAGTTTAAAAAGGTATGTTTATGAGGTAGTAGTGTTTTTGATCAATTTAACTTATATTTATATGTCCATTAATATTATGTGCATGTAGTTTGTTTTTAAATAATGTTTTGTTTTTACAATGTTTGGTTTCTATTAATAATGTGTGTATGATATGGTTTCCTTTTTTAGATGCTTTTGTTTCTTATTTTTATTTATGTTTTATTCATGGTACATAACATATGGTTTTTTACCATCTGACTTTGTGTTGCTGTGCTGGTTATTTATTTGTGTATGGATGGTTTTATATAGTTTTATTGTTTCATCTATAGAACGTTATTAACATTATTTAAATATATTTATTATATAATTTATATTTATATGTGTTTTACATTCTTAGGCATTATGTTATTGTATTTATTATTTATATATTTGTAGTAAATTTCATTGTTTTTATTATTTATGTAGCCTTCCCCTGAAGAAGGCAACGAAACACGGCCTGTGTCGGGCCATAGACTTTTTAGTGATCAATAAAGACCAATCCTTCCCCTTGCTATCCACGGCTCTTACTGGGGGTTTTTTCCCTTCACATGTGGGTTCTTTTACCAATTGCCTGAATAGTTCTCCCTGTAGAGAATCCAGGATTTCCTTACTTCTAGATGATACTGAAGCAGGAATGTGCCAGTCAACATCTGGCATATTGAAATTCCCTATCTGTAGCACTTCCCCTTTCCTAGCAATAAGAACATAAGAACATAAACATAGTGTAGCAGCAAAGCGCAGACAAACCAATGATACCAGGAGTCTGTTCAGAAGGTCCAAATCATTTATTTGTGCACAAGTCTCAAGCAAGGCAATTTCAAAATGGCTGAGCAAAGTTTTCAAGCATTACAACAACTTTTATAGACTTCTGTTCCATTCTAGGTATAGAAAAACATTTCATTGGTCCCGGTACGCTCCCGTACCTCCCGTAGCCCTTCTATTGGTCCCGGTACTGATAAGTTTCTCCAATTATGTTCCTTCTGTGGGCTTCTGTAGGCATGACACCTGCCTGCCCCCCTTCTAGTCCCAATTACAATGGTCAGTTCATCAACTTGTTACTTTCACACTTTCAAGGCTGTGGGACCATTTGTGCGTGCAGAAGAGCAAGGTTCTGTAACTCATCTGTCAGCACTCCTCAATATTTCTCTGCAAATGTACTCTTTCTTATCAGTAACTCTATTTATCATCTTTTCTGTATTTTTCCATTTCTTAATTCTGCAATTCTGCTTATCTAAGCTAATTCAATATTTCTACTGAGTTCTTTCTTACAATAGCAGCATATTGGGGGATGTGCAATCCTATATGCCTCTCCACAGGCCTCATTTACAGGTCCAGCTAGCCATGCTGGCCTGCCTATGTCAGACACCGTGGGTCACAGGCCTGCACCTGCCACATTCCCCCCTTTGATTAATCTCACCCTATTACTTAATAAGGTGTGAGAATTAAATCACTTCCTAGAAAATTCACATCCTGATTAAAGGATTCTTACTAGTTCCACTAGGGCTAGCTTTGTATAAAGCCATTATTCTAGTTGCGGTCTTCCGCTCTACGGTACTATCAATAGCACTATGAAGGGAACGCATGCAACATGGGATTAAACATGGTAAGCAGAGGACAACAGCAACAAGGATTAGTACTAAGATAACGAAAGTCTTAAATCCTCCCAGCCAAGAGAAAAGGTTAGCAAACCAATTAGGAAATTTCAAGGCGTGCCAAGTCTGTACTGGCACATAAGCATGTCTTTGCATATCTTTAGCAATTTCTTCAACTACTTGACCTTTATCATCTATTTTCAAACAGCAATTGGTTAAATTCAGTTTACCACATACTCCTCCTTCAGCTGCTAGCAAATAATCAAGGGCTAAGCGATTCTGGTATATGGCAGTGCGCATCTGAGTACTTTGTCTAGCTAAGAGCGTGAGAGCATGACTAGTTTCATTGGTTATTATTTCAACTACTGCTTGTAAGCGAATGATACGATTAATCATATAAATTGGGGTACGATAACCATACATACCATCATCATTCCAAGTGGCAGGTCCATAATACTCAATAATTCCTTCTGGTGGCCAATCATCACCTTGCCACTTCTCCCACTTGCCTATCTGTAAGGCCTCTCTTTTCTGTCTAGATGCTCCTTTGTGTTTGTGGGTAGTATATACAGGGTATCCTAATTGTTCTCCATGTTCAGTGTTTAACAGGAAGAACGAAGGTCTGATGGTTCCTAAGACACATGCTCCTCCCCATTGTGGTGGGAGTTGCGCATATGCTCGGTTTCCACAAATCCAATATAGGCCAGGTGGGGCTTGCCAGGCTTGGACTTTGGCAAGGTTAGTCCATAGACCTGCAAGTTCAGGAAATCTGGCTAATGGGTTAGGAGGTTCAGGATGTCTGATTCCTGACCACCATGCTGTCTTTTTAGTCGTGGCATTATAGTATTTCTGGCTAAGACAGACCAGCTGTCCTACCTTTTGGGTGAACTGGGATCCAGTTCTGGCAAAGCAAAGACGTCCAACGATTGAGTGCGCTAACACCCATTCACTGGTTGTCTTGTGTAATTCAGTCTGATTGTAAATCATGGAATAATTCAATTCTTGGGCTTCCCAGGGCCATTGGTCTCCCATTTGGGTTCCGCCACAGAAATAACAATCTGTGATCTTAAGACTAGATACTACTGCTCCAGCTAATTCTAAAAACAAATTCTGTGAAGGGTGAGGGATCTCAAACTTATTTTCATGCATAGCTTCATAAAAGGTATTATGAATATGATATTTAGATGACTTATGGGCTTGAGTATTTAATCTAATATATACAATGGTCCCTGGATCTGTTCCCCCTCCAGCAATACGTAAACCAAACTTATATCCTTGTTTCCATGCATGGGGGTTATGTACACGCAAATGTAAGGGTTACAAGCATCTTTCTGACATTTATCATTTGTGGTTGGCTTGGTTAGAGTAGCCATCCGCTTATCTATTTTCTCATCAGTTATACCAGTGTTCCAGGTAGCATAAAAAACACATTCCCAATACGGGCAATAGTAGTCTGCCGCTGTAGCAGTACTATACCCTGGTTCCTTTTTACCTGTACACTTCCTCCATCCTGTGGCTCCTTCTGGACACATATACTTATGGTCATTTCGATACGCTTTCTCCCATGTACCACAGGTGGACTGACTATCTCTATTAATAGCATTACATGCATCAAAATTCAAAACAGCAGGTTTAGTAATGTCCTTAAGTGGTGGTGTAGCAGCTAATATAGGTCCATCTGCATCCTTCCATCTTATTTCCAACGTGTAATAGGATGGATTCTGATGCGGATTATAGCATGCTTTAATTTTGCCATGAGTGCAAACATTTAGTTCAGTGGTGTTATAGATACACCGAGTTATTGTTCCCTTGCAGGTATAGTAAGAATGGTAAAGCAAAGTCTGAGTTACTTTCAGTCCAGTTCTAGTAGAAGTAATGCAAGCGGTGCATGGAGGTAGAGCATAAGTCTGTTCAAAACCTCCGAAGAAGGCAACCAAGGCAAAGCAGAAGCAAAGATACATGTTGATGTTGATTGGAGTTCTTCTGAATCCTCAGCTTGCTGATCTTGATCACGACGGTCTATTATTCTTCGTCCCGTTTGCTAATGAAGCAATTTAACGGGTGCTGAGTGTTGATTGAAGATCCTCAAGATGTCCAGCACACATTAACCAACTTAGCAATTCAGTTGGCTTGTGAAGTCTGGCTTAGTCAATGTAGTCTCAAAGTAGTGTGTCAAATCACACACACAAATTGGGTTCGTTGAAACAAAACTGTTGCTGCATGGAAAACAGCAATCCTCTTCGAAAGACTTGGCTACTACAAAGCACTTGTGATGAAGTGTCTATGCTGCTGGTTGCCGTCTCAGAGTAACTCGCAAGGGTACATCAGGGTGCTGCTCGGCTGTCCACCGCTCTGGTTCAGGATCGGCGGCGGGCTTGACTCTGCTGTGGTGGATCCAGGCGTCGATCTCGGCTACCTTTACTGCAGTTGGGGTAGACAGGATGACGGTGTACGGTCCCTTCCAATGGGGTTCCAACGGTATCTTCTTCCAATCTTTGATCCACACCGAAGTTCCAGGCTGGTAGGGATGCAAGGGTTCCGTCAAGTTGATAGGCAACTGGTCTTGGATCCACGTATGGAGAGTCTGCAGAACAAAACTAAGAGCTAGGAGTTCTTGTCTGGTTACTTCTGAACCAATCTGGGCTAGATTTCCTTTGACTCCCTGCACTATTGGTGGGGGTTTACCATACAAAACTTCAAAAGGGGAAAATCCTGTTGACTTTACAGGGGCTGAGCGTATTCTGAGTAAAGCTATGGGGAGCACTTGGGGCCACTTCAAGTGTGTTTCCTGACAAAGCTTAGACATTTGGGCTTTCAATGTACGATTCATTCGCTCAACTTTCCCTGAACTCTGGGGTCTGTATGCAGTGTGGAGCTTCCACTGTATCTGCAAAGCTTTTGCTAACTGCTGAGTAACTTGAGAGACAAATGAGGGTCCATTGTCTGACCCTATTACTGCTGGGATTCCAAATCTGGGGACAATCTCTCTCATTAAGGCTTTGGTAACTTCTCGGGCTTTCTCAGTTCTGGTTGGGAATGCTTCTACCCACCCAGAGAAAGTACAAACTAATACTAGTAGGTAATGGTATCCATTGGCTTTTGGCATTTCGGTGAAATCAACTTGGAGGTTGTGCATGGGGGTCACACCTCTTGACTGAACTCGGGGTGCTGTAATAAGGCCTTGCTTGGCATTATTCTTGGCACAGATTTGACATTGTCGTGCTACTGAGGCTGATATGGTTGTCATCAGAGGGATGTAGAAATGTGGTCTGAGTGCTTTCTCCATAGCACTCTTTCCATAGTGGGTGGCTTCATGAAAAGCTTTGACAAAGGATGGTCCTAACAGTTCAGGAATTACTATTCTTCCCGGAGGTTGACTACCTTCTTCTGGTGGCAGCTCAATCCATCCGTCTTTCAATACTCCATTTTCTTTGTCACAATAGTAATCCAATTCTTTGGTGGTATATCGTGGGGTCCATAGATTCAAGGGTACTGGAAACAATGCTGCTTGCATTGGCATAGCTTGTGGGGCAATTTGTCCTGTCATAGCTGCTTGTCGTGCTGAGGCATCTGCGAATCTATTTCCTCGAGCAACTTCTCCTTTTCCTGCTTGATGTCCTCTACAATGCATGACAGCTACACGTGTTGGGGCCCAGACTGCATCAAGTAACATCAATATCTCGGGACCATATTTGACTGATTTTCCTCCGGATGTGATGAGTCCTCTTTCTTTGTAGAGAGCTCCATGGGCATGCAAGGTAGTGAAAGCATATTTGGAATCTGTATATACATTTAGCACAAGTTTTTCTCCTAATAACAATGCTCTGGTGAGTGCTATCAATTCGGCTTTCTGGGCTGATGTGCCTGAGGCTAGAGCTGATGATTCAACTACTTCATGTTGAGTGACGACTGCATATCCGGCACAGCGTCGTCCGTCAAGGATGAGACTGCTCCCATCAACATAATAGATCTGGTCAGGATTGTCTATGGGCACATCTGTTAGGTCAGGTCGACTAGAGAACACAGTTTCCATGACTTCGATACAGTCATGTTCTGGGAGTTCTTCACTGATGGGTATCAAGGTAGCTGGGTTCAAAGCATGGCTCACTTCAAGTTGTATCTGTGGATTTTCACATAACATGCTCTGGTACTTCAACATTCGGGAATTGGTGAGCCAATAATTAGCTTTCTGTTCCATAAGGGCAAGGACTGCATGTGGCACAGTGACTCGTATGTTCTGTCCTAATGTGAGTTTGTCTGCTTCACTCACTAGTAGTGCTGTAGCTGCAACTGCTCTCAAGCAGGGTGGCCATCCTTTGGCCACAGGGTCCAATTGTTTCGATAGGTAGGCTACAGGTCGTTCCCAATTTCCTAATTTCTGAGTCAACATGCCTAGGGCATTTCCCTGTGCTTCATGTACAAACAAGTGGAAAGGTTTGTGGACATCTGGTAGTCCAAGTGCTGGTGATGACATCAATTCTTCTTTTAACTTCTGGAAGGCTGTATCCTGCTCAAGTCCCCACTCCAGTGGTGACTTCTCTTCTCCTTTTGTGGCTTCATACAGTGGTTTGGCAATTTGGGCAAAGTTGGGTATCCAGATTCGGCAATATCCTGCCGCTCCCAGAAAGGCTCTAACTTGCTTTCTTGTTGTTGGAGTTGGAATTCTGCATACTGCTTCTTTTCTTTCTCTGCCTAATCTTCTGCTTCCTTGGGTAATACGAAAACCCAAGTATTTCACTTCTGTTTGGCATAGTTGTGCTTTGGCTCTGGAAACTTTATATCCAGCTTCATTTAGTAACTGCAAGAGATCTTGGGTGGCTCGTATACATTCTTTTTCTGATATGGCAGCTATCAACAGATCATCCACGTACTGGAGAAGTACTCTCCTCCCCGGGGCTACTGGATAGCTTGAAAGATCTTGGTTTAGTGCAGCACTAAAGATGGTAGGTGAATTCTTGAATCCTTGGGGTAATCTTGTCCAGGTGAGTTGGCCCCCTCTTCCAGAGATGGGGTCTTGCCATTCGAATGCAAACAATATTTGGCTTACAGGGGCTAATCTTATGCAAAAGAATGCATCTTTCAAATCCAGTACAGTGAAATGGGTAGCTTCAGCGGGTATCAATCCTAGTAAAGTGTAAGGATTGGGTACAACTGGGTGTATAGTTTCAACTGCATCATTTACTCTTCTCAAATCTTGCACTGGGCGATAATCATCTGTCTCAGGTTTCTTTACTGGCAAAAGTGGGGTGTTCCATGGGGATTGACATACTTTCAGTAGGCCATACTCAAGTAATCTCTGTAGGTGGCGATGAATGCCTTCAATTGCAGCTCTTGGGAGAGGGTACTGTTTGACGTGCACTGGGGTAGCACTAGGCTTGAGGGTTACAATCACTGGCGCTATATGCTTGGCTAGGCCTGGGGGACTGCCTTCTGCCCATACTTCAAGTGGTGCATGAATGTTCTTTAAAGTTTGTTCAAAATAGGTATCTTGAATCGAATCATCAATGTAGTATCTCCACTCTTCTTCTCGGGGTACTGTCAGCAGCATTATTCCTGCTGGTTTGGCTTGGGAATTCACTGTCATTTGCATTTCTCCTTGTTCGGAGAAAGATATCTGTGCTTGAAGCTTGGCTAGCATATCTCGTCCCAGTAGGGGTACTGGACATTCGGGCATGTAAAGGAATTGATGAGTTACTTGCTGTCCTCCTAGACTGCATATTCGGTTTTGTAGAAAAGACTTTGTGGCTTTGGCACCAGTTGCTCCTATAATGGTGACTGCTTTCTTGGTGAATGGGGCTATCTTTTTGTCTATTACTGAATGTTCTGCTCCAGTATCAACCATAAAGTTCATAAATTGGTCTCCTATTTGTATTTCGACCATAGGCTCCTGGAGACCTAAAGCAAACTTGGAGCCCGGTCTGTCCTAATCCACGTCATCCTCTTCATGGGCCTGTGTGGCCAATGCTTGGATGGCTCCTCCTCCCCTCTCTCGCTGGAATTGTTCTCGATTGGCTCCTCCTCGGCCTCGGGGACGGCCTCGTCTTTCTTCTCGCCACTGATGATCGTATTCGTCATCTTGCTGGGCGTCTTCGAGTTGCGGGCAAGTATCTCTCCAATGTCCTTCCTCTTTGCAATAGGCGCATTGGTTCACGCCTAGTCTCTGGGTCCGGCCTCCGCCTTGACCCCGCCCTCTTCCTCTGCTCCTTCGATTAGGGACACCTCCCCTTTTCTTTTCAACTATGGCCGCAGCCAAAAAATCAGCTTTCTTCTTCATCTTTCTATCACATTCTCTCTGTCTTTCAGTATCACGATTCACATACACTTTATGAGCGACTTCCAATAACTGTGTTGCATTCATGCCCGCAAACCCTTCTAATTTCTGTAATTTACGTCTAATGTCTGGTTGAGACTGGTTTACAAAAGCAGAATTCACCATGCATAAACTTCCTGGTGCCTCGGGATCATAGGGAGTATACATTCTATAAGCTTCAGTTAATCTTTCATAATAATCTGCTGGGCTCTCATCTATTCCTTGGATAATTCCTGCTACTTTGGAAAGGTTCATAGCTTTTTGGCCTCCTCTTCGCAGGCCTTGTAAAAAGCCTTGGCGAAAACGGGCTAGGGCGGTGGATCCTTCATCTGTATTTGGATCCCATTGGGGGTCTTCATTTGGGAATTCTCTCTGAGCTGCTTCTCTACGATCTATTATATTCTGCCCCTGCGCTGGAGCTGCAGGGTTTTCTGCCATCCATTCGATAGCTGCTTTTCTAATTCTCGCTCGTTCCTCTGTGGTAAATAGGGTGGTCAGGAGCTGACGGCAATCTGGCCAAGTGGGTTGGTGAGTTTCCATAATACTAGTTACTAATTCGGTCAGCTCCTGGGGCTTGCTAGTATAGGAGGCATAGTGCGACCTCCAATTTAATAAATCCGTTGTAGAGAACGGGATATACACATAAGTTAGGGGTCCCGCTACCACTTCATCATTATCATTCTTTACGGGCACCCCCGGGACTTGCCTTAAGGGAAACAGTTTGGCTGTCCTAGGCGTCATTTGAGTCTGGGATCTAAGGGCTATTGTCGTTGTCTTTGCAGGAGTTGCTGTCTTTTTCTCAACTGGTTTTGCTTTGGGTTTTTCTTTCACTGGCTTGCTAGTGCTGGCGCTAGCTTCCTCAATTATTTGTACACTTTCCTCTTCTTCCTCTTCTGGGGGATCCTCTCTTTCTTCTTCTTCTAATTCCGCTTCTGGCTCACTTTTTACATCCTCCTCTTCTCTTCCCGCTAACTCTCTCTCTTCCTCTTCTCCAGGAGGAGGGAGGTCAGGGATTGGGTCTCGCCTCGGCTCCGGCGGTCTCTGGGGTGCTGGGGCAGGACGCCGCCGGGCTATTCTTACTGGACCTGGGGTTCGGGGCTGCCTGAGGACTACTTCCGGGGAATCGGGATCTGCCAAGATGGGTTTCTTCT
The DNA here is from genome assembly GCA_033557465.1 of Ichthyophis bannanicus. NCBI lineage: Eukaryota > Metazoa > Chordata > Amphibia > Gymnophiona > Ichthyophiidae > Ichthyophis > Ichthyophis bannanicus. Next base: position 18,684,224 of record CM066049.1, on the reverse strand, counting down.
TGGCTTTCTTATCCTGCTCTTTCATTCTAGGCTGTTCCTTTCTCTGTCTAGAATCTGTTTTAGCTAACATTATTCTGCACTGTTCCTCATAACAGCGCTGCGCCCAGGAGGGCGGATCTTCACAAATACTTAACCAGGAATCTATATAGGGGTACTGATCTGGGTGCGCTACCCGCACTCTACGGTGTATTGACTGGATAATCTCTACGGTGAACGTTCCCTCTCGGGGCCAGATGGGGTCTAGATCGGGCCACTCCCTAGTACACAAAATCTGCAAACGAGCTGCTGTCATTTTAATACCATAATCTCCTGAATATCCCTCTTTAAAATGTGCGATCATACATTCTAATGGAGTGTTTCTAGTAGACTCCGCCCCTCCCATTTCGATGTGTGCGCGCAACAACAGACAGAAGGGAAAAGGTGGGCGGACCGTGGGTAAGGGGTCCTCACGGCCCTGGAAACGTATAGGGAATACAGATAACGAGACAAGACGACAATCGCTTCCCCCTTTTCGCGACCTGAGCGCGGTCGCCCGGTCAGGAAATGCGCTAATCAGGGGTCAGCTTTCACTTGGTCCGTGCTGCCAGACCTCTCATTCATACTTCGTTCACACACTCATGCTAGCAACGTATTCCCAGAATGCATTCGTTTCTATCTGTTCTGACTAGTCTTTTCCAAGTACAATTACAAAAAGGATGAGGGTTTCACCTAGCGAATTCCCATGCCAGGCTACTCGGCTCTTCCTTGAGAGTTGATCAGGCTCTCTTACCAATTCCCAATATCTCGAGATTACAAATTCCAAATTCCAAGTTCCAATGGCAGTACTGCTCTTTCTATTTCTGTCTAGACCCAAAATCAAAACTATACTCACCGGATCCGGTCCTCAAACTTCCCAAGCAGGCGCATGAGTTGGACCTCGGACTCCCCTCACTCGGGTTCGAGGCGTTGGCTCCAACCGGGCCCGGCACCCGCCGAGGTCCGGCCAGCTCCCTCCGATACAAGGGACCGGTGGCGCCAGGGAGCGGCCCTCGTCGGAAGGGCGCGATCCCGGCAGGACCAAGCCTATAGAGGCGGAAAGTCGTGGTATATTGCCCTATATACACTTTGATTCCACAACTTCCCGGCCAACGCACCAAGGAATATGTAGCAGCAAAGCGCAGACAAACCAATGATACCAGGAGTCTGTTCAGAAGGTCCAAATCATTTATTTGTGCACAAGTCTCAAGCAAGGCAATTTCAAAATGGCTGAGCAAAGTTTTCAAGCATTACAACAACTTTTATAGACTTCTGTTCCATTCTAGGTATAGAAAAACATTTCATTGGTCCCGGTACGCTCCCGTACCTCCCGTAGCCCTTCTATTGGTCCCGGTACTGATAAGTTTCTCCAATTATGTTCCTTCTGTGGGCTTCTGTAGGCATGACACCTGCCTGCCCCCCTTCTAGTCCCAATTACAATGGTCAGTTCATCAACTTGTTACTTTCACACTTTCAAGGCTGTGGGACCATTTGTGCGTGCAGAAGAGCAAGGTTCTGTAACTCATCTGTCAGCACTCCTCAATATTTCTCTGCAAATGTACTCTTTCTTATCAGTAACTTTAAAACACATCTTTTCTGTATTTTTCCATTTCTTAATTCTGCAATTCTGCTTATCTAAGCTAATTCAATATTTCTACTGAGTTCTTTCTTACAATAGCAGCATATTGGGGGATGTGCAATCCTATATGCCTCTCCACAGGCCTCATTTACAGGTCCAGCTAGCCATGCTGGCCTGCCTATGTCAGACACCGTGGGTCACAGGCCTGCACCTGCCACATATAGAAACATAGAAATATGACGACAGAAAAAGACCACATGGCCTATCTAGTCTGTCCTTCCATAACAACTACAACAGTCCACTTTTTGCCTTTAGAGATATGCCATACTGGGTCAGACCAAGGTCCATCAAGCCCAGTATCCTGTTTCCAACAGTGGCCAATCTAGGTCACAAGTATCTAGCCATTTCCCCATCAACCCATTTCCAATCCTATCCCAGCCCCAACATCAGCCATTTCCAGTCCTATCCCAGCCTCCCATTTCCATTCCCAGCCTCACATCAGCCATTTCCAGTCCTATCCTAGCCCCTTCCCCACGAGCCCTGCACCTGTTTGAGCAGCTTATGAGGGAGTCAAGGACGCCAGAGGCCCCAGCCTGCCACTGCACAGCGCTGGAGTGAAGAGCAGCATGCTCCTTCATTCCCGCTGTGTTCACGTGAAGCTCACCGAGTGCTGGGAAAGGTTAAAGGTCATTTTCTGTTTCCTGATACTTCGTGGGCATCATGCTGCTCTTCACTCCAGCACTGCGCAGAGGCGAGCCGAGGCCTCCGGCGTCCTCGGCTCCCTCTGAAGCAGGCCCTAAAAATCCAGCAGAATGAATAAATACATCCTCCAAACACACCTCACCACCCTCAGCTACCCCAGACAGATGCAACACCTGCATAGCACACATAGAACAGGCATAAGAGATGCACACACACAGACACAAAGATTACAAAGCAGTCCTTAGCTGAGATGTACTGCATTTTACATGTACTGCATTATTCAAATATCTATATCTATCTATAAATTTCACTTTGTTTGCTGTTATTTCTACTCTGAAACTACAGACTGAATTGCACTGCTTTCTTATTAGTTTCTAGCTGTATTGTCAGCTAGTAACTAGATTAAGAAATTGATGGGCTAGGAACATACCTAGGGTACAAAGTTTAGGGGGGTGCTCTCAGATGTGCTCAGCAGGTGGGAGGTTTGGATTGACAGTTGCCTGTTTTTTCACAATTTCTAGTGATTTTTACATGAATGTCTGGAAGCTAAAAGGAAGGCTAACGTGTCTGCACATTTTTCAGAGTTTAGAAGTTCTATCAGCAATTCTCTAATCCTCCCCTCTCCCTCTGAGTGATCCTGCTCTGCCTACTTCCAATGTAACTAGCAGCAGAGACTGTGGGAAGGATCCAGCCAATGAGAAGGCTGTGGGGGCGGAGCACTGGAATGTTGTCCTGTCACACAGAGTGTGGGTAGGATCCAGCCAATGGACAACCTGTGGGGGTGGAAAAGTCCTCATCATCACAAAACAAATGTCTCAATGCATTTTTCTAGGAAAAGCAATTCCAAGAGCTGCAGCATACAATCACCGAGTCACAGTAACATAGCAATTACACATCAGCAGCTTTTCTCCTTTTATCTCCTCTCTAACATATACACACTCTAACATATACACACACAAGAATACATAGACACATACAAGCAAATTCATACAAACATGCGCAGACATACCAATGCTGCATATGTCTTCAATTAACTCTCCGTCCACCTCTTCCTCCTGTGAGGGAGGTCTGTATATAGAAACATAGAAATATGATGACAGAAAAAGACCACATGGCCTATCTAGTCTGTCCTTCCATATCAACAACTACAACAGTCCCCTTTTTACCTTTAGAGATCCTCTGTGTTTGTCCCATGCTTTTTTGATTTCTCTTTCCCTCTTTCTAGTGTAACCCACAGTGCCTCCTCTCTTTTAAGCTCTGTAGTTCCAAATCATAGTAATCATGTTTGAGTTGTTCTTCCCTAAGTGCATAACTTTGCACTTGTCCACTTTAAATTTCATCGGCCATTTGGATGTCCAGTCTTCCAATTTATTAAGGTGCTTTTGCAATTTTTCAAAATCTTCTTCTGCTTTAATAACTTTGAATAATTTTGTGTCATCTGCAAATTTGTTCACCTCGCTTGTTATTTCCATTTCCAGATCATTTATGCAGATGTTAAAAAGCAGCAGGCCAAGAAGTGGGGGGAGGGGGAGGAGTTAACATTTGGAATCTTACCTGAGGTGGTTGAGAACTCGGAGCGGTGTTCTTTTTTTTGTCCCGTTCTCTGCCGGGTAAGAGGAAAAGGAAGCCCAAACGTAGTCCAGATGCAGTGGGTAACCCTGTGAAAGGGCAGACTTTATGAGCGACTGCAAGGGCTTTCTGTGCTGGGATCTGGCAGAGGCTTTAACTAGCTTAGTGCAGCAGAAAATGGACTGGAGCTCTGAAGGGGCTTTGTTAAGCACCAAAGAGAGAGCAGTCCCCCCACGTCCCGGAAGTGAATTCATTGGTGGCGTTACTGCTGTTAAGCAGAGTGCCAATGAGCACCTTGTGAGCAGTGAGCTTTCGGGACCGCCATTGTTGACCTCCTCGTCGTTGGCCCAGACTGTTGAGCGAGGGATGAGACCCGGGGGTGGAGAGATTTGCTCAGGTGTCATTGGAGAAGCTGTGGCATGCCCTGAGAAGCCTGAGACCTCCATAACTGCATAAATGGCAGCCTTAAAGACTGAGGTAGAAAATGTTACTATGGAGTTTCCTGCTCAGGTTCAGCATTTGACCCAGGTGGGAGAAAAAAAGTGGAGGCGTTAGAAAAGCAGACTGTGGGGCAACAAAAACTGTTGATGGCCCAAATTAAAGAGAAGGAAGTTCTGAACTGGAGGATTGATTTTCTCAAAAATCAATCAAGGAAGAACAATCTCCATTTCTTTAACTTTCCTCAGTGTCCACTGATTGCCCCTGTGGACATGGTTAAAAAATATCTGATGGAGGTTTTGAAGTTTAAAGCTGATAATCTCCCGCCCATGGTCAAGGCATATTATATCTCTCTTCCATGGGCTGGGAATCCTTCTTCTATGGGCCAACAAGACACTGGTTAACTTAACCTAACCTCATTCCTGGAATCTTCCTTGGAAGTAGTCACGGATACCACCACTTTGTTGGCTACATTTGTGTTTGAATCTGACAGAGACTCTGTTCTAAAATTATATTTTCGTATTATGAATGTCAGCTTTCTGGGATCATGTGTGCATATATTTTCTGATTTTTCATGATCTACCCAGGCCCATAGGAGGGCATTTTTGGCTTTAAGATTGAGAGTGGAAGTACAAGGCGTTGGGTATTCTTTGAAATTTCCTCTGGTAATGTGTAGTAACTTTTGGGGGAAAATTCTTTGTGTTCTTTTGATCCTAGTTTCCTGTCTGAGTTTGTTGCAGCTCGTGAAGGTTCTTTGAGCTTGGTGGGGTCACTACAGTAATCCACTTTTCAGCTGTCTTTGCTGGGACCGGGCTTCTTAGGGTTTGGGGCGGTTTTTATGTTTTTTCCTAGGTTTGGTAAGGCCTCCTCCCTCTTATGGTAGTCTATCATGGTATTATGAATTTGTGAGATTCAAATATTTCTGTATTGTTTTTTTTCTCTTGTGTCCTATTATGAATCTGAGTGATATGTAAATTTAAAATGTTAATAAGTACTAAATTTTTTTTTTAAAAAAGGAGCAGGTCCAGCACAGACCCCTGGGATACTCCACTATTCGTCTTTCTCAACTGAGAAAATTGGCCGTTTAGCCATACTCTCTACTTTCTATCCTTTATCCTGTTCCTGATCCACAATAGTACACTGCCTCCTATCCCATGACTTTTTAATTTTGACAAGAGTCTCTCATGAGGGACCTTGTCAAAGACTTTCTGAAAATCCAGATACACTATATCAACCGACTCACCTCTGTCTGCCTGTTTATTCACACCTTCAAAAACCTAACAGATTAGTACAAGAAGACTTTCCTTGACTAAATCCATATTGACTTTCTCCTATTAAACAATTACTTTCTGTATGTTCAGAAATTTTGTTCTTTATAAGGGTTTCAACCATTTTGCCTGCTACTGATGTCAGGCTCACTGTTCTGTAGTTTCTCGGATCACCCCTGGGGCCCTTTTTAAAAATTGTCATAACATTGGCCATTCTGCAATCTTCAGGTACTACAGATGATTGTAATGATAGTTTACAGATTACTAATAGTAGGGCTGCAATCTTATATTTCAGTTCTTTCAATACCTAAGATCCATACAATGCAACTGAAAAACATTAAACTCAATTATACATCTATTTTAATACTTCATATGTTTAACACATTAATTTAAATATCAGAGTGCTGTTTTCAACAAGGGGTATGCACTCTCATTTTTCTTACCCTCTAATAGAAAACTCACTATTGGTTCAGGATCCAAGATGGCCAATTGCTGGCATCTAAATGGGTAGGAAATGGAAGGGAAATGGGGCTGGATGCCCTTCTCTAGCTCCCCCAAACTCCTCTCCTTTACCTACAGTGACTGGTACAATGGATGAGTTCTTTAGCCGGCCAGCTCAGCAACTGGTTTTGACGGAGGAGTTAAGCCTGCTTGGATCGGCTCTGGAGTTGGGTGACTTGGTGCTGTTCTCAGGTAGTGATTCTGTCTCCCCCAGAACACGGCAACCAGTGAAGGGGTGTTGCACCCAGGAGTCACTGTAGGAGCTGCAGCATCCTGATGCTGATCACGTTGGTGTACGTGTCGGCAGTCGTGGGGTTGCCTCGGGGCCCCAAGCTGAGATAGTGATGCTATCTACAGGCCAGCAGGGAAGCAGCACCCTTTCTGTGTTACCAGGTGGAGAACAGGCAGTAGAGAAGACTGCCATACAGCGTCGGGCACTCACAGTGGGAGGATTGTAGGAGCGCCCTGTTGCTATGGAGGTCTCCTCGCTGGATTTTTCTCTTCAGCGTCCTGAAACATTTACTTTAGAATCGATTTGGAATGACATCATTCAGCTGGGTGCAGCTCTTCTACCTCAGGTAACTTCCTTGGCTTAGACCGTGCAACAACATTTGGCGGCCATTGAGGAAATCTCAGCTAGGGTACCTTTACTCCAAAATTCTCTTGCTGCAGTCCAAACACAAGTTAAACTGGTGGAGGAGCATTCTGATACACATATTAAGGAGGCTGCCTTAACTTCTGCCGTTGGAGTCTTTGGAAAACTCTGCAAGAGCAGCAAATTTGCACTTGGTGAACTTTCCTTGAGTATCACTTATACCTGCTAAGGACATACTCCGCAGTTATTCTACAGAATCACACCCGCTGATTGTTAAGTCGTATTATCTTCCTTGTGCAAAAAAAGAATAATGTTGTGGGGGTAGACCAAGCTGAGGTGCTTAATTTAACTAATATTCTGGAGTGCTCTCATGATGATGTAGTCATACCTTCTACAGTACTATAACTCAAAAGTGATATTAGTCATACTCCTGACTGTTTATGTTATAAACCTGAAAACTCAATTACCAACTTCTTCAGAGGAGGGTACGTGGTCTCAGTATCATTGGGCTTACAGCAACATACTAATTACTCGCCCAAATTTGTAACATCAAGGACCACCCTATTGCAGCCTCCTCCCAGATGACATTCGCTATTAATTATTTATAGAAGGTATGAAAAAATGCTTAGCTTTGAACGGCGTTCCCCACGCTATCGGGCGCTAAGCGTTTCACCGATCAAGGTTTCATCAGGGGATACCGCTAAGCTCTCTGCACACGCTGGCGTTCTAAACACAAAAAATTTTTTTGCTGAACTGCTAGACGATAGCTAGCGGTATCCCCTGATGAAACCTTGATCGGTGAAACGCTTAGCGCCCGATAGCGTGGGGAACGCCGTTCAAAGCTAAGCATTTTTTCATACCTTCTATAAATAATTAATAGCGAATGTCATCTGGGAGGAGGCTGCAATAGGGTGGTCCTTGATGTTACAAATTTGGGCGAGTAATTAGTATGTTGCTGTAAGCCCAATGATACTGAGACCACGTACCCTCCTCTGAAGAAGTTGGTAATTGAGTTTTCAGGTTTATAACATAAACAGTCAGGAGTACGACTAATATCACTTTTGAGTTATAGTACAGAGTATATTGTTCAACATTTTGGTTATACACTACTCTGTGGAAGCAGACCCATTACAAGAGTTGATACCTTCTACAGTACCATGTTGATTACATTGGTATTATTATCAGATAAAGGATGGCTTTTTTTTTCAGTGCCATCAAGTCAGTGTTGACTCATAGTGACCCAGCTACCTCTGGGTTTTCTTGGCAATGTATCACTGGAAGTAGATGGCCAGCCTTTTCTTCTGAGGCAATGGAGGGTAAAGTGACTGGCCCAAGGTCACAAGGGGTGCAAGTGGGAATTGAACCCTTGATCTTCTGGGTATTAGGCAGTTGCTCTAACCACTAGGCTACTCCTCCACTCTCGAAGAAGAATGGCTAATGAAGATTTTTGTTTTAAGAAGAGGAATGTTCAGTTTAAGGTGCTTTTGTTAAGAATGTATCCTGACCTGGCTCGAGAAACTCAGCGAAGGAGGTGGGAGTTTCTTCTTCTATGCCTGGGCATTCAGCAGCTGTGAGGCCTCTTTTTCCTTATGTTTCCATGTAAATGCTTGATCAGGTATCAAGCTTGTTCCAATATCTTTTATGAGCCCTCCCAGCTGTTGTCCTTCTTGAACTCCCATTGTTTGGGTGGTCCTGCAGGGCCTCCTACTGAACCATAGTGAATGTTATATACCGGTTGTATATGCTTGCATTGTTTTCCTACGTATTGGTTATTTTATTATTTCCCTTTACACCTGGGAGTATGTTTACTAAACCACGGTAAAGTTACCAGCAGTAAGGGCAGCATTAAGGTACCTGAAGCCATATAAGGCAGTGGGCAGATAGCGGCGTTCCGGCATAAAGGGAGCTATGGGCTGTTGAATGCATGGTAACAGGGCACCTTGGCTGTTTAACGCATGTTAGCGGGACATCACACGTTAAGGTGACAAGCATACACCTTAGGGCATGTTAAGGCTGACAAACATTCCTTAAGGTGCCCTAAGGGCTGTAAGGTTCCCTAACTTAAGGCACCTTAATATAAGGCGCATTAAGTCAAGGCGCCCTAAGAGCTTTAAGGTGCCTTAACCTAAGGCACCTTAGGCTAAGGCACCTTAACCTCCTTAGGTCACCTTAATGTAAGGCACCTTAGGTTAAGGTGCCCTACGTTAGGGGGCCTTACAGCCCTTAGGGCACCTTAACCTAAGGCGCCTTAGGTTAAGGCACCTTAACGTCCGTAGGGCACCTTAACTTAGGGCACCTTAACCTAAGCTCTTAGGGCACTTTAACCTAAGGTGCCTTAGGTTAAGGTGCCCTAAGAGCTGTAAGGTGCCCTAACCTAAGGTGCCCTAAGGGCTGTAAGGTGCTTTAAGTTAAAATACAAACAACTGCTCTGGAGTGCAACTTGAAAGTATCCAACCAAAATGGCTAGCTTATTAATACATGTAGTGCTTAGCACTAGTAAGAAAAAAGGTAGAACAGTGGAAGCCCGGTTTTTCTGAGACCTTCCTGCCACTGTTCTACCTTTTTTCTTACTAGTGCTAAGCACTACATGTATTAATAAGCTAGCCATTTTGGTTGAATACTTTCAAGTTGCACTCCAGAGCAGTTGTTTGTATTTTATATTGGAGCTCTGTGCAGAACGACCGTAGTTTATGTTGGGAGGTGCTTTAAGTTGACAAGCATGAACAGTAAGACATAAAAACAGCTGTAACCCTAACCCTGGATAGAGCACCAAGGAAAGACAATGAACAGGTGATGGAAGGAAGAAGAGGTGGGAGCTGATGGACCTGCCATATCTGTGGACACTCTATGTGGCAGCCGGTAAAGTGGACAAACATGTTGGAGGCAGCTGTACCGATGCACAGGGTGGTGCCAATGTAAAGTGCTGCAATGACAGTGGGTGGCAGAGGATGGGAATACGTGTCCCCCAGCAGAGGCAGAGGTGGCAGAATATTTGCAACAATAGGAGGACAGAGGAGTAGTGGTGCCATGCAGATCAGACACAGGAGAGGCGAGCACGAAGAGCCGCATTCCAGAAAAGGGTACCAGTGCAGGACATGGGGTAGCAGGCTGTACAAGAAGACAGGACTGTACACAGCTGACAGAGGCAGATAGATGGGCTGAAGGATGGATGGCAACTAAGGTGAGGGTGTTATGGGCTGTCAGCACAGATCTGAAGAGATGTGACTGTTACAGGCATGAAAATGATTTGAGTAGAACAGGCATAAAAAGAGAACAAAGAGGAATTGAACCCCTGACCCCTGCCTAGTGAATCGTTGTACTAACCAGTAGGCAATACCTCCACAGCTTTCTGTATAGCAATGGCTGGATACAGAAAGACTGCAGGTCACCACACAAAATGTCTGCTGTGTGTGCCAAGATAGGGTAGCCCAAAGGTACCCATGATGCAATGCACAGCAGAACAGCAGTCTACAGCTGATCACCAAATGGAGAATACACCTCTCCAGCACCTCAGCTTAGTGAGAAGAACTGACAGTGTGTGATGCTGGCACAGAACAGCTACAGACCATGCTGCTGCACAGGTTCTGTGATTACCTTGAGGGTGAGGATGGTGCAAGGACTGTTAATCATCCAGGAAGTTGGTCACAGCTTACCTCAGAAACACAGGCATAAATAGCTCAACCAGAGCTCTGTGATCCTCAGTCTTGAAGGACTAGAAAAGGGGACTGTTACTTCTGGAGAGAGATCTGCAATTGTGAGTATATACTTCTTGGAATTTTCTGAAAGGAATTCTTTCTATTAAACTATTTAATCTGTGAACCCACTAATTTTTTGTTAAATCAGTCAGGTCCTAGTAGCAGCAGTTTAAGTTTAAATTTAAAACACAGAAGAGAACTTTCTGGTTACATTTCATACCCAGCAGAGAGCTTGTAGTTTTAATTTAATAGTCACTCAGGGCCTAGTATCAGCAAAGTACTTTTAGTTTAAATTTAAAACACAGAAGAGAGCTTTCTGGTTAAATTTGGAACCCAGCAGAGAGCTGTAGTTTAAATTTAATATTCACTCAGGGCCTAGCATCAGCAAAGTACTTGTAGTTTAAATTTAAAACACAGAAGAGAGCTTTCTGGTTAAATATAGAACCCAGCAGAGAGCTTGTAGTTTAAATTTCATAATAAGTTAGAGACTAGCAGCAGCAAAGAGCTATAATTTAAATCAAATAAGAATATAGCTTACCTCAGCAACACAGGACAGGGTACTGTGTAGCAGCCCTCTTTTAATAAGTGTTAGTTCCCTCCCTCCCTCCCCACACCCAACCACCCCTGGGATAATCGTAGCTTTATAGGTACTTACACATCTTAAAAGACAGGAGGTGCTCTCAGGTGAAGCTCGTTACCCAAATCAGTCATACACTAAGGACCTGAGATTAATTAAGCTTCAGGTGAACAAGGTATATTAAACGTATCAGGTACAATTTTATTGGTATAAATATCCATAGCAACCCTTAGTAAGTAAAGAACTTAAAGATCTCAACAAAAATTTAAAACTAAGATGCAGACAGCAGTCCAGCTGCGAGATGGGGGCTTTCCAGTCTTTTGCATTGAGTGTCACATGTATGATTTTCTCCCAGTTGGTGAGAGGTCTTACGTGTGCACTAGATGCAAGGAGCTCTTTGCTCTCAGGGAACGAGTACATTCTCTAGAGGCTAGAGTAGCAGACTTGGAAAACATAAGAAAGACAGAGAGGTACCTAGAAGAGACCTACAGGGATATAGTCCTGAAGTCCCACCTCCAGTCTGGCAGCATCCCTGTTGCCATGGAAGAGAGAGGTCATGTGACAGGAGAGCATCACCCTGGTGTGGCAGGAAGTGATCCTGTAACTAGGACCTGTCCTCCAGGTGATGTAAAACCCTCTCGCACCGAGGAAGTTTCTCCAGGGCCATGTGCCCATGAGGGAAGGGTTAGGACAGCCATTATAGTTGGTGATTCGATCATTAGGCATGTAGAAAGCTGGGTGGCTGGTGGGCGTGAGGATCGCCTGGTAACATGCCTGCCTGGTGCGAAGTTAGCGGACCTCACGCGCCACCTAGATAAGGTCTTAGATAGTGCTGGGGAGGAGTCTGCTGTCTTGGTACATGTCGGTATAATGACATAGGAAAATGTGGTAGGGAGGTTCTGGAGGCTAAATTTAGGCTTTTAGGTAGGAAGTTGAAATCCAGAACTTCCAGGGTAGCGTTCTCCGAAATGCTTCCCGTTTCACGTGCAGGACCCAAAAGGCAGGCAGAGCACCAGAGTCTCAATGCGTGGATGAGACAATGGTGCAGAGATGAGAGTTTTGGATTTGTTAGGAACTGGGGAACATTTTGGGGAAAGGGGGGGCTCTTCCGAAGGGATGGGCTTCACCTTAACCGGGATGGAACCAGGCTGCTGGCATTAACCTTTAAAAAGGAGATAGAGCAGCTTTTAAACTAGATAATAGGGGAAAGCCGACAGTCGCTCAAGAGCAGATGGTTCGGAAGAATGTATCCTTGAAGGATACTACCAAAAGTAGAGAGGTTCCAAAAAAGAGTAAAGTGGCCCAAATGCCCTCGAGTATGGAGCAGACAGAGCTGAAAGATCCCAAATTACCCATGTCTACCAATAGCCAAATTAATATGAATAAAATACAGTCTCTATAATGATTGTATGCAAATGCTAGAAGTCTAAAAAATAAGATGGGAGAGTTAGAATATATAGCACTAAATGAGAGGTAAGATATTTATTTATTTATTTTACTTATTTACATTTCTTATATACCGCGCTATTTAAATCAGTGCAGTTTACAGTGAACAGAAATAATATTACAATGTAACAAAAGCACATTGTGTTTACAATGAACAATGAACAGGGTAAATAAACTTGGGCGAGAACTTGGGTGAGAAACTATTTACAGCACATTTTACAAATTTACAGAATATTCACAATTGGGCAGCATGGACAGAGGGGTTCATACAAGGGGTCCGCAGCCTATCCATTCTCTAGTTGAGTTAAGGTATTGGAGCAGTTGGTGAGGGGGATCAGAGGGCCTGCCATGTGTTTCCCTGGGTTGCTTGATATGATTGGTATCTCAGAGACATGGTGGAAGGAGGACAACCAGTGGGACACTGTGATACCTGGGTACAAACTATATCGTAATGATAGAGCTGATCAAATTGGTGGAGGGGTTGCGCTCTATGTTAGAGAGGGCATTGAGTCAGAAAGGATTAAAGTTCTACAGGAAACAAAATTTGCTGTAGAATCTCTATGGATTGAAATTCCATGTAAAAAGGGGAAGGTGATGGCAGTGGGGGTGTACTATCGACCGCCTGGCCAGAATGAACAAATGGATGATGAAATGCTCAAAGAAATCAAGGAAGCTAACAAAAGTTACAGCGCAGTAATAATAATGGGTGATTTCAATTACCCCGGTATCGACTGGATCAGTGTCACGGCAGGACATGCTAGGGAGATAAAGTTCCTAGATGACATAAATGACTGCTTCTTGGAGCAGCTGGTTCATGAACCGACCAGAGGGGAAGCCATATTAGACCTAGTCCTTTGGGAACACCAGATCTAGTGCAAGAGATAAGGGTGTTGGGGCCACTTGGCAATATTTATTTATTTATTTATTTATTTATTTATTTATTTAACAGTATTTCTAAACCGCCTTATCTTAATAATCAAGGTGGTATCACAGCAAGCAATCAGGTAAAGTGTGTGTGTTGTACATGCAGTGAGGATAAAACTTAGAACTTAGATCTCCTTTGATTTAATTAGTGGAGGAGGGATAGTAAGGAAATCCACAGTACTACCTTTTAACTTTCGAAAGGGAGACTATGATAAAATGAGGAAAATAGTTAAGAAAAAACTCAAAGGAGCAGTTGCAAAGGTTAAAGCCTTACATCAACCTTGGGTGTTGTTGAAAAATACTATCTTGGAAGCCAGACCAGCTGTATTCCACACTTTAGGAAAAGTGGAAGGAAGTCCAAAAAACTGCCAGCATGGTTTAAAGGTGAGGTCAGAGAGGCTGTTGTTGCCAAAAAAGCATCTTTCAAGAAATGGAAAAAGAGCCAAACGATGAAACCTGGAAACAGCACAAGCACTGGTAAGTCAAATGCAAGGCATTGATAAAGCAGGCAAAGGGAGAATTTGAGAAGAAGCTTGCTGCAGAAGCAAAAACGCGAAATAAAGATTTTTTCAAGAACTTTCTTAGCAAAAAACCTGTGAGAGAGTCAGTTTGTCCATTAGATGATAGAGGAGTTAAAGGGTCACTAAGAGGCGACAAGGCGATAGCGGAGAGACTGAATGAATTCTTTGCTTCGGTCTTTACTGAGGAAGATGTAGGGATGTTACCCATGACTGAAGTGGTATTTAAAGGTGTGGAAGAATTGAAGGAAATATCAATACAACGGGAAGATGTATTACAACTATTAGATAAATTGAAGAGTAGCAAATCACCTGGGCTGGATGGTATACATCTAAGGGTGTTGAAAGAACTGAAATATGAGATTGCAGACCTGCTATTAGTAATCTGTGAACTATCATTAAAATCATCTCTAATATCTGAAGATTGGAGGATCGCCAATGTAACAAAGGAGAGCAGCGGAAGTAATGACCACAGCAGGCCAGGTGTTAGGTAAAATTCTTTATTAAGAACCTTTTCCGATCGCCAATGTAACACCAATTTTTAAAAAGGGTTCGAGGGGTGATCCGGGAAACTACAGACCTGTGAGCCTGACGTCAGTACTGGGAAAAATGGTAGAAACCATCATAAAGAATAAAATTACTCAGCATGTAGATAGTCATAGCCTAATGGGAGACAGCCAACATGGCTTTAGACAAGGAAGATCTTGTCTTACTAATCTGTTATGATTTTTTGAAAGTGTGAATAAACAGGTGGACAAAGGTGAGTCGGTTGATATAGTGTATCTGGACTTTCAGAAAGCCTTTGACAAGGTCCCTCATCAGAGTCTTTCGGCAAAACTAAAGAGTCATGGGATAGGAGGCAGTGTACTACTGTGGATCAGGAACTGGTTAAAAGATAGAAAGCAGAAGGTTGGGCTAAATGCCGAATTTTCCCAATGGAGAAAGTTGAATAGTGGTGTACCCCAGGGATCTGTGCTCGGTCCACTGCTTTTTGACATATTCATAAATGACCTGGAAAGTGGAATAACGAGTGAGGTTATCAAATTTTCAGATGACACAAAACTATTTAAAGTTGTTAAAACCCAAGAGGATTGTGGAAAATTGCAAGAGGATCTTGATAACTTGGAAGACTGGGCATCAAAATGGCAGATGAAATTTAATGTGGACAAGTGCATAGTTATGCACCTAGGGAAGAACATCCCAAACTATGGTTACACAATGCAAGGTTCCACATTAGGAACCACCAACCAGGAAAAAGATTTAGGCGTCATTGTGGATAACATGTTAAAACCCTCGGCCCAGTTTGCAGCAACAGCCAAGAGAGCAAATAGAATGCTAGGTATCATAAGGAAAGGAATGGAAAATAAAACAAAAGATATTAAAATGCCTCTATATCGTTCCATGGTGAGACCGCACCTTGAATATTGAGTGCAATTCTGGTCGCCGTATCTTAAAAAGGATATAGCGTTATTAGAAAAGGTTCAAAGAAGAGCCACCAAAATGGTAAAGGGGATGGAAGGATACTCCTATGAAGAAAGGCTAAAAAGGTTAGGGCTCTTTAACCTGGAAAAGAGACGGCTGAGGGGAGATATGATAGAAGTCTATAAATTAATGAACGGAGTGGAACGGGTAAACGTAGATTGATTGTTTACGTTATCAGAATATAGAAAGACTAGGGGACATGCAATGAAGCTACAGGGTAAACTATTTAAGACTAATAAAAGAAAATATTTTTTCATTCAACGTGTAATCAAACTCTGGAATTTGTTACCAGAGGATGTAGTAAAGGCTGTTAATGTAGCTGGGTTTAAAAAAGGTTTGGACAAGTTCCTGGAGGAAAGGTCCATAAACCATTATTAAGAAGGGACTCAGGATATCAGTGCTTGAACCAATACAAGCATTGTGGAACCTGTGTCTTTTGGGGAAACTGCTAGGTACGTATGACCTAGATTGGCCACTGTTGGAAACAGGACACTGGGCTTGATGGACCTTGGTCTGACCCAGTATGGCATATCTTATGTTCTTATGCCCAGCACCAGGTCCGCAGTACCTCAGATGCTAGAGGTGAGCTCTGCTGCAGTGTGTGGGCAGTATTCTCTGCAGTGGTACCTTAAGTCACCCTATGCCCCAGTCACATCTAGCCCTGGTTAATAGGGACCCACCCAGAATAGTGCAGTTTCTGTGTTCCTATGTGCCACCTAGGTAACAGCTTAGTCCACCCTGTGCCCCAGCTGCCCCCACTGCATGTCCCACCTGCAGCTCCATTTGCATCATCACCATAGTGCTCTTTCATACGTGGGTACTATGCTGTTGCTGCAAATGGAGCACTACTATCACTTTTCTTGTGCTCCCTGTCTGTGTTGTACATTGCTGACACTGAAATGGTCTCTCTCTCTTGCAAAAGTGCATTTACCGACAGGTTTTTACTGGCAGTAAAGTCCTGGCCTTACTGTTCCAGGGTCAGTGTAGCAGGGGCTTCTCCCAGCCCACTCCCCACCCATTGACCCCTACTATCCGCCTTCTCTCCACCCTCTGGGACATTTACATTACCGCACATTAACGTTACATTAGGTAACGTTACCGCATATTAACGTTAGCAGTGCTACATTACCATAGTTTAGTAAACATACCCCTTGGATTTCCCTTTTTTGTGGGCTAGATATTGGATGCTGCCTGGTTAGAAACCTGCGCCTAAAAGATTGGTGTGGAAAACCCTCACCTATGGCATTGATGTTTGGTTTTTGTTATCTTGATTATATTTTTCCTTATACGTGATAATTTTGCTCCATCATTTCCCATTTTCTGTACAAGCTTGTTATCTTGGTTTTATTGGAAATTTGCTTAAAGATAAAATAAAAAGAAACAAAAAAGAAACCACGCTATTATGTTTTGCCTCACCTGTAATTTTTTTAACTACTCCTTAACCCCACATATAACACATTACAGTAATCAAACATGCTTAATAGTAAACACTGATCGATCACTTGGGACTCCACTTCTCTCAAATAAGGTTTGAGTTGGTAAATTAATTTTAGTTCGAATACACCAATCCTTTCACTTTCTGTTATTACCCCCAGAGGTCACTATTCTGTCACCCAAGGTATCAGGTCGCATCAGTTCCAGGGAGAGTCTCAGTCTTTGGTGATTCAGCATTTAGAAACTTATGTCTGCTAACAGAATGCACCCCCTTCCGCTTTCCTGGAAACTATGGGGTATGTTTACTAAAACCCCGTTAGGTGCGCGCCACGTTAGTGTGCGGGATGCCATAAAAGGAGTGGGCGTTTCAGTCTGAAAAAAGCAAACTGGGATTAATCATGCGCTAATGTGCACTGTGCGCTCATGTGCGCCACACACATTAGCGCATGAGAAACGCACGCGGGAATCATAAGCAGGCGCGCTGATGTGCAAGCACAGGAACAGAGCCACAGTACAATGGTTAAGACACTGACCAATGGTGCAGGGATCATGGGTTCAATCCCCCACTGTGCCTAATGAATAAGGCTGGCTGAGGCACTACCTGTTATGTGTAATATTGCATTCTGAGGCATATTAATTTTATTTTAATTACTGCTACTAGCAAACGCAGTCTCAAAGCACTGTAACATAAGGCGCCCCATAAGGTACCCCAGAGGGCACATTTTAAAGTGCACTGTCCGCCAAGGCACCCTACAATGTTGCTTAAACGGTGGCCTATAGGGCGCCATATAGGGTGCCCAATGAGGCACGGCAAGGTTACTCTGATGGCAGCACTGCACATGTTAACGTGTGGTAAGCTGAAGTAGGTGTGCTGACATACAAACAGCAACAGCAGTGTAGCACTATGGTTTAGACACTGACTGATGGTGCAGGGATCATGGGTTCAATCCCCCACTGTGCCCAATGAATAAGGCTGGCTGAGGCACTACCTGTTATGTGTAATATAGCATTATGAGGCATTTTAATTTTATTTTAATTACTGCTGCTAGCAAACGCACTCTCAAAGCACTGTAACATAAGGTGCTACATAAGGCACCCCATAAGGTACCCCAGAGGGCACATTTTAAAGTGCACTGTCCGCCACGGCACCCTACAATGTCCCCTATAGGGCACCCTATCAGTCGCTCCATAGCATACTGTATAGTGCACCTTATATGGACGTTAACCATAAGGTGCCCTATAGGGCGCCCTCTGAGGCACCTAATGGGTAGAGTACGCTGAGGGTGTTTTTGCTGGCAGCACTAATGTATGTTAAAAATAGATAATGCTTTAGACAGCCCTATCAAATAACCCCACTGTGGGTTTGAACCCATGACCTCTGGCTCCACTGGTAGTGAAATAACCAGTGGGCTACAGCTCTATAGCTGCTAGCAAACCCCTGGCTGGCTGCAGAAGGACTGCAAGTCACCACACAAACAGTCTGCTGTGGTCACCAGGATAGGGTTAACCCACCCATACCCATGATACACTGCACATGCAAATCAGCAGTCTACAGATGATCACAAGATGGGGTATGCACCGTGTGTGGTACTGGCACAGAGTAGCTACACACCTTCACATTGTGCAGGTACGGCACTCACCCTGAGAGTGAGGTGGGGCGCCCAGCCCCAGGTCCACAGCAGAGATAAGCCATGCTGCAGGTCCCCAGCAGTGCTAATGTGTGAGATAGGTAGTTTCTGCAGACACACCTTGGATATATCTGTATGTCTCAGTCAGGTGTAGCCCCTATGGACTCTTAGGAGGATTATGTACCACCACCCTCCTCCTCCTCCAGGGCTGAGGGTGGTAAACAGGGTCTCCCACCAACAGATCCACATTCTACCTCCCTGCAATGGTGGCAGTAGAGAGGACCATCAACCCCAGTCCTGCTGGGTAACAGACACCCTACAGGGCAGTCAATGCAGCTCTGTACACATCCATAACACAATAGCAGACAGAAGGCCTGGATATGCTAAGCTGCACCCCACCACTATCTGATATTCTCTTGCAACAAGCCTTCAGCTGCTGCACCCTGCAAGTCGCTCCATCAAGACACATACCAGCTGCAGACAGTCTGCTAGCTATTTCATAGTGCATGTTCCTGGTGGAAATGCATGCACCCAGAACTGGGATATCAGCATACACACCAAGCAGATAAGTCAGTGACTGGGCCCCAAAAGGAAACCCATAAATATCACATGAGAGAAATATTATATAGCACTATGGGGGTGCCTAGCCATGCTGTGGTCACTGCACAGTCAGGGTGAGAGTGATCTCCCAGCAGGACATACTGTGGCCACCCTGTCTGTTCATGTGGTGGCCGGGCACTACAATGTCCCAGCCAGTGCCCTGTGCAGATGCATCCTGGCCAGGCCACCCTGTCCGGGCTATACCCATGGTACCTTGCTCCTAATTATGCACATTGGCAGGCCAATACTGGCAACAGTGCTGGCAGTGTGGGCTGTGGGGGGTGTTTGCAGCCACCACACACTGGATAGACAGACACACACTCCCACACCTATGCCAGCATTGTGCTACTCTAGAGGAGGTTAGCAGCCCTGGCCAACACACCAGTCCTGGGCACAGTGCAGGCATGGACATGGTACGCAATACTGTTGGGGGTCACTCCCCAGGGTGGTAAACACTGGCAGAGACCAGACCTGAAGCACACTCCACAGACATCAGAAAGGTTGCTATGATGGAGCTCAATCAGCAAACTGTGCTTAATGTAGGAATTGGTATCTGCCAGTAATCATAGCAAACATTTGATAGCTGTGTACCATATTCCCAGGTGTAGGGTGGCATTGCTAAGGTATGCAGGGGCTAGTATTGGGAGATGCACGCAGGGCCCAATGTCCTGCCTCTCCAGGAGGCATTGGCTAATGGAGCCTGTGGGTGTGGGTGTGTCTGCCTCTGTTGGCTGCTGCTTTACGGCAGAGGTTCCAAACTCCAGTCCTGGTGTGCCAAACACCGTTCGGGTTTTCATGCTGTCCCGCATGAATATGCATGAGATATATCTGCATACCACGGGGGTGGTGCATAGATATGCAGCACAGGCATCTTTATTAGAGGCAGCATGGAACCTGAATGGTGTTTGGCCCTCCAGGACTGCATTTGCGAGACTCTGCTCTAGGTAATGCGCCTGTTTATGGTGTCTTTGCTCTGTAGGGCAAAATGTAGGTGTTTTGGGCATGTTTACGTCATCTGCAATAAAGGTTCTGTCTGTATTAGCATGTTGTAGTAGTGGGTAAAAAATGGGGACTGGGTTGGCAGGTACTATAGCTGGGACTTGAACCTGTGACTTTCTGCTTCCAAACACACTGGTTGTGTGTACTGCACCACCGTGCTGCCACAGAGACAGGGCATTCTCTGGTGATACCATGACTGTTTGTCCGGCAGGTCTGTCTGTTGCAGTGCATGGCACCCACCTACACAGGGCTAGGCCATGGTCTGCTCTGGGCAGCTGCCACTGCCCCCTCCACCAACAGTACCCCTCTGCCACCATGCTGACATGGCCTTATATTGGAGACAGCATAAAACCTGAATGATTTGTGGCCCTCCAGGACTGAATTTGGGGGACTCTGCTCCAGGTAATGCGCATGTTTCTGGTGTCTCTGCTCGGTGGGGTAAAATATAGGCGTTTGAACCATGCGTATGTTCTCTGCAATAAAGGTTTGTCCTTACTATCACGGTTTGGTAGCGGGTAAAATATGGGGACTGGATTTGCAGTAGCCCCAGCTGGGACTTGAACTTGTGACCTTCTGCTCCTGAACACACTGGCTGTGCTCAACACACCACACTGTGCTCACAGAGACAATGCAGTCCCTGGAGATACCATGGTTGTTTGTCAGACAGAGCCTGTCTGTTGCAGTGCATGGCACCCACCTACACAGGGCTAGGTCATGGTCGGCTCTGGGCAGCTGCCACTGCCCCCCTCCACCACCAGTACCCCTCTGCCATCATGCTGACATGCCCTTCTGCTGGTTGTGCTGGTGGTGTGCAGTCTCAAGCCATCCAGTGTGCAGGTAGGCGGCTGCCTATGGTGCGTGTTCTGGGGTAGGGGTGCCTGCATAGGCGTCCACGCTTCCCCCCAACACCGTCTGCCAATGTTCTGTGCCCTTGGGGGTACCTGCTGGGTACTATCCCCTGTGACACTGTGATAAACACTCTCGTGCCCATGTTGGGCCCTCATCAGTTGCTGTCTGGCTGCTGTTCAGTT
This sequence comes from Ichthyophis bannanicus, assembly GCA_033557465.1. NCBI lineage: Eukaryota > Metazoa > Chordata > Amphibia > Gymnophiona > Ichthyophiidae > Ichthyophis > Ichthyophis bannanicus. Next base: position 18,663,223 of record CM066049.1, on the reverse strand, counting down.
TCAGCATTCCTAAGTGCCACCTAGGCATCTGCCTAGTCCACACTGTGCCCCAGCTGCACCACAGCATGTGCCGCCTGCAGCCCTCTGTATCCCCTTTCCCAGCATATGTCCAGTTGCCCATTCTGACATGCCCGCCCTGCTGTTGTGGAACATGTGCATGCCATAGGAAACCTGTCCAATGGAGAGGGAAACCCTGATCAGTGCTATTTCATTGTGGGATCATTCACCTTGTATGGGGACGGAGCGTAGACCCTTCCAAAATTCACATTTATTTTTTGGGGCTTTCTTGAGAGTGTTTTTTGATGTTTCCCATTACTATCACTATTGCCCAGCTTGATTATAATTTTTTAAAATTTTGTTGGCGTCCTTTTCAATGTTTATTTGCCCTTTTGTTCTGTGCACATGTATCACACATCACTTTTTGTAGGTTTCCCTGGGTTTGCTGTACATTGCTGACAGAAATGGTTTCTCTTCCCTTTAAATTGGCTCTAACGCGTGGTTTTCACTCGCGGTATTTTTTGCCTCGGATTTCAGCCTCGCTAATGTGCGGGGAGCCTCTCCCCTCCCACTCTCCACCCATTGACCCCTTCTCTCCGCCCCTGGGGAGCCTTCCTCCGCCCTCCGGGAGCCTTTCCATGCCTTCATCGCACATTAGCACGCCGCGCACATGAGCGTGCATATTTGGGCCCCATACGCGACATTAGCATGCGCTAAGGTACCTTAGTGCATGCTAACGTCACGCAGCGCACATTAGCGCAGTTTAGTAAACATACCCCTATATTTCTTTTCTTTTCCATTGCAGTCTGAATGTTTCTTAGTTCTATTAAAAAGTAGCGTCGGATGTGACTTCTCGGCAGCTGTTTTTCCTGATAGCCAGCATTTTTTCAAACTGAGTTCAGCTTTTAATTAATTTTGCCAATTATGGCAAGGCAGAAGTAATTAAAAATCAACCCATTATCTCCTTCATAGAAATAACTTTAGAATACATTGTAGTGTTTTTACCTGTATCTCTCCCCCCCTCCCCCCACCCCATCTCTGATTCTGGCTTCAACGAATTGTCATCAGAGTATCCAGAATCTCTTCTGGTGTCATTTTGTTCCTAAAATAAAGCTACTTTTTCTACCAAAGAATCTATGATAGAAAATTTAGGAATCTGCAAAATATTATTTATAGGAGTTGATCTCCAAGGGCAGCCGTATATTCCCTAGGAAGGCTGATATTCAAAAGGTTTGTCCAGCTAATGTTTGAAGATAGCTGGACAAACAGGACATATCAAATTTCTCCCTTGCTCACTGGATGTATTTTCTTTAGGCAAATTTGCATCAGTAAAGTTACTCAATGTGGCCCCCACATATGGGCAGGAGAGCAGAGGAATCCATGTCTGGCTCAAGGAGGTGTTAAAGCTGGGGAAGCTCACTGCAAACTCTCTGCATTGAGACCCTCCAAGGACAGTGCAGCTCCATCATCCTAGTAGTCAAACCCTCATTGAATGATGGAGTCCGCTGGATAAGGTAAAGGGGGCTGAAAGGGTTCCAGGGTCTGTGCAAAAATCCCGGGCAATATAGAACAGAATAATGCCTAATGAACTGAGCAGAGCTCCACATCATATATCTTGATTCTCCTCCTAAATCTTGTTTTTTTCAATGGCACACTGCACTGAATTATGGTGTTCATAGTCCTTGTTTCTACCATTTGACATGAGTGCTGCAAGTGCCATAAGTTGTCAAAAAAACAGCACTGTCCTTTTGGATGACAGTTCACTTTGGTCTCTGGCAGTTGCAAGGTTCAATCTCTTTCCAAGCGAATCTTGGTTACAGGGTTTTCAGGAAATAAAGGACCTTTTCCTTCTGAAATCTGACCCCAAGCTGGGCAGAATAAATCCTTGCTGTCTTTTTTAAGTCTGTGTCCAAGTTTGGAACTCCGGAGAAGAGCTGAAGCCCAACCCCAAGGTTTTTCTCTCTCAAAACAAGAAGCAGACTCTTGATGCTTCTTAGCCAGAAGCTGGTCAACAACCCAGTCCCTCAATTTAAAAAACCATCAGGAGGTTTCAACCAATAATAAAGGGCTATAGTCTGGTGCAAAAAACCAACACTCTTGCTGCTGACTAAAAAGTCAGCCCAGCACTTTCTGTCAGTTTTGAAAGTTTGCTCATTGAAATCCACTTTGGGGTTTTCTGTTAACAGTCTATATGTTCAGGTTTGTAATTCCCAAAGCTTGCAACAAGCATCCATGCCAGGATTTGTGTCCATTATGGCAGAAACCTTTCGAAGGGAGTACGTCTCTATCAGTCAATTTTAAAAATACACAAGGGCTGGGGCCTTTATTTTTGTGAGGTCCTCACACCCTAAAAGAGCTAGAATTCGGAAATGAGGTGAACCACTTCAATACAGGGTCACCTAATCCTAGCCCAGAAAAATGACCAATTTGGTCTGGTGATTGAGCAGATGAAGCGCTACTAAGGGGTATGTTTACTAAAGTGCGTTAGTGCAATTCGCGTTAGGAGCCGCGTTAGAAACACAAACACCAAATAAGGACATGGGCGGTACATCGTTACCAACAACGCACGTTCCCAAAACTAACGAGCGTTACAGGGCGCCGTGGCGCGTTACCGCGCGTTAAGCATAAGAAGGCGCATAGACAGAAATCACATAAACAGAAGTATAGCATAATGGAGGAGGGGGAGGAGGACTTGAACCTGTGACCTTCTGCATCTGATTACAGTGGTTTTGTGCACTGCACCACCATGTTATCACAGAGATGGTGCATTCCCTGGTGTTACCTTGACATGTGCCGCCTGCGGCCCTCTGTATCCCCTTCTCCAGCATCTGTCCAGTTGCCGTTCCAACATGCCCGCCCTGCTGTTGCGGGACATGTGCACACCATAGGCACCCTGTCTGGTGGTGGGGGAAACCCTGCGCAGCGCTATTTCACTGTGGGTCCATTCACCTTGTATGGGGACAGATTATAGACACTTCCAAGGTTTCTATCTGTTCTATGGTGCTTACTCGGGGGGGGGGGGGTGTTTCTCATTGATAACACTGTTGAACAACTTGGTTATTGTTTTTATCCAGTTTGTTGGGGTCATTATCAGTGTTTCTGTGCCCTTTTGCTATGTGCACATGTATCACACTTATCACTTTTTGGGGGTTTTCCTGCCTGGGCTGTACATTGCTGACACCTAAATGGTTTCTCTCCCCTTTAATGTGCCTTTAACGGCAGGTTTTCATTCGTGTTGGATTTGAGCTCTGAAATTCAGCACGTTGGTGTGAGGGGAGCCTCTCCCCGCCCACTCTCCACCCATTGACCCCTTCTCTCCACCCTCTCTCCACCTTCTGCGTTGTTTTACCACGCCGCGGGGCTTTAGATCGTTAACTACGGTTAACGCGTGTAGTATGATGTTAACTGTCGTTGGCGCGTGATTACGCGCATTATACTGCACTTACGATCGTTAACGTCGTACAACGCGCGTTATTCACGTTTACTGCACTTTAGTAAACATACCCCTAAATTTCTTTCCTTATGACCCTAATTTTTGAAGAGAAGGCAGCATAATTATCAGAAGAAAAGGAAGGAGTCTTGCATCTGAATGAGGATATTGGCAATCAGAATGAGCTTTCTGGGTTGATTGGAGCTAGTGTGAATTAACTATGATTTCTTGGTCTTCCTGATGCAGGAACAATATTCTTGAAGACATTTCTTGCATAGTAGAAGACCCTAGTGGAAACATGGATGCATATGCTTAGTGAGGAATGAATGCTGCCAGAGTGGAGCTACTTCTTGCACAGCAGTCGACAGACTGTAATTCCATTGTAGGGTCTGGCTTTTCAAATCTGAAGGGAACTGGGCACTCTGCACAGCAAAGATCTTGGTCTACTTGTGTAAGCCTTTAGAAAAAGCAGCTCTAGAGAAAATAATAACTCATCTTATGTTGTTGTTAAGTGCCGTCAAGTCGGTGTCGACTCATGGTGACCCTCTGGATAGTTGTCCTAAACTGTGTTTGGTCTTCAGTCAGGTGGCTCATTGTTGACAGGGTGGCACCCATAGCTGATGTTGTTGTATCGATCCATCTCATTGTTGGCCATCCTCTTCTGTATTCACCTTCTATCTTGCCAAGCATGATGTCTTTCTCTAATGATTTCTCTCTTCACATGATGTATCCAAAGTATGAAAGTTGAAATCTTGTCATCTGAGCTTCTAAGGAAAGCTTAGGTTTGATCTCCTCTAGTACTGACTGGTTTATTCTTTGGGAAGTCCATGGGACACACAGTATTCATTGCCAGCACCATAATTCAAAGGCACCAATTTTCTTTTTGTCTATCTTTTTCACTGTACAACTTTTGCACCCATATGACGTTATTGAAAATTCCATTGCTTGAACAAGTCAAATCTTTTTATGGAGAGAGACAACTCTGCTCTTGAGAATCTTGTCTAGGTTTTTCATAGCCATTCTGCCAAGAGCAATGTGTCATCTGATTTCTTGGCTGTTTGTTGTTTCTTTATTGATAGCTGATCCAAGTAGGTTAAAGTTGTCAACTATTTCGATTTCTTCTCCATCAACGATGAACTTATTGATTTTACCAGTTGTCAGGATCTTTGTCTTCTTTACAGTAAGGTGCAAGCCCATTTTAAGACTATGGGGTATGTTTACTAAACTGCGTTAGTGCAATTCGCGTTAGGAGCCGCGGTAGTGAAAGAAACCCCAAATAAGGACATGGGCGGTACATCGTCACCACTACCGCGTGTTAGAAAAATTAACGAGCGTTACCGGGCGCCGTGCCGCATTACTGCTCGTTATTCGTAAGAAGACGTACAGACACAAAGCACTGAAACAGAGCTGTAGCACAATGGTTACGGTACTGACCGCTGTTACAGGCAGCATGGGTTTGAATCCCCAGTGTGCCTAACGCAGAAGGCTGTCCCAAGCATCACCCTGTACATTACAGAGGGAAAGAGGAGGCATGTTTTTCGTTACGCTGAATATTGGTGTCAGAAAAACACCCTCGGAGTGTGCCTAGCCACGTGCGAGGTTGCGTGCATTGGTACGTGCGTAGTCTCGTGCGTAGCTGCGCACGTACAATCGTGCGTGGGTACGTGTGATTTTACGTGCGTGGGTACGTGTGTTTTTACCAGTGTGGGCATCTTATTTTACAGACTCTGTAGGGTGTCTTGCACCTATGCATTATGCTAGCAGATGTACGTGTGATGGCCTATGGTTTATCAGAGCCTGTGAGCAGGTGCTGGGGTTTCACAGGGTTGGATTGTGCCAGTCACACCCATGATGCACTGCACATGCAAATCAGCTGTCCACAGATACACACCATGGGGAATGCACCCCCACAGCCCTCGGCCTGGTAGGGGGGACTGACCATGTGCACCCCCACAGCACCTCGGCCTGGTAGGGGGGACTGACCATGTGTTGTACTGGCACAGGGTAGCTACACACCGTCACATTGTGCGGGTACTGTGCTCACCCTGAGGGTGCAGTGAGGCACCGTCCATGGCGCAGGTCCAAAGCAGTGTTAATGTGTGAGATAGGTAGGTTCTGCAGGACCACCTTGGACATCGCTGTCTGTTTCAGTCAGGTGTAGCTCCCTTGCACCACCACCCCTCTCCCCCAGGGCTGAGGGTGGCAAGCAGGGTCTCCCATCAAAAGATCCACAGTCTACCTCACTGCAAAGGTGGCAGTAGAGGGGAACATTAAACCTAGTCCTGCTGAGGAACAGACACCCCCCAGGGCAGTCAATGCAGCTCTGCACACAGCCATAACACAATAGCAGACAGACATTAGGCTGCACCCCACCACTATCTGATATTCCCCTGGTGCAAGCCATCAGCCACTCCATCACAACACCTACCAGCTGCAAACAGTCTGCTAGTGCCCAGTGGAGATGCCTGCACCGAGAACTGGGATGTCAGCATACACAGCAAGCAGGTACATCAGCGACTGGGCCCCAAAAGGAAACCCATATTTATCACATGAGAGAAATACTAGACAGCGCTATGGGAGTGCCTAGCCATGCTGTGGTCACTGCACAGTCAGGGTGAGAGTGATCTCTCAGCAGGATATACTGAGGTCACCTTGTCTGTGTAGGTGGTGGCCGGGCACTGCAATGTGCCTGTCACTGCCCTATGCCCTGTGCAGATGCACCCTGGCCAGGCCACCCTGTCCGGCCTATACCCATGGTACTTTGCTCCTCATTATGCACATTGGCAGCCCAATACTGGCAACATTGCTGGCAGTGTGGGCTGTGGAAGGTGTTTGCAGCCACCACACACTGGATAGACAGACAGCCACCCCCACACCTATGCCAGCATTGTGCTACTATAGAGGTGGTCAGCAGCCATACCCACCACACCAGTCCTGGGCATAGTATAGGCATGGATATGGTACACAAGACTGTTGGGGGGTCACTCCCCAGGGTGGTGAACACTGTCAGAGACCAGACCTGCAGCACACACCGCAGACATCAGAATGATTGTTATGGTGGAACTCAATGAGCAAAATGTGCTTAACATAGGAATTGATATCTGACGGTTATCATAGGAAATGTTTGATAGCTGTGTACCATATACCCAGGTGTAGGGTGGCATTGCTAAGGTATGCAACTGCTAGTGTTGGGAGATACAGGCAGGGCCCAATGTCTTGCCTCTCCAGGTGGCATTGGCCAATGGGGCCTGTGGGTGGGTGTGTGTCCCTGTTGGCTGCTGCTTTATGGCAGAGTTCCCCAAATCCAGTCCTGGTGTTCCAAACACTGTTCGGGTTTTCATGCTGTCCCTCATAAATATGCATGAGCTACATCTGCATACCATGGGGGTGGTGCATAGCTATGCAGCACAGGCATCTTTATTAGAGGCAGCATGAAACCGGAATGGTGTGGGGCCCTCCAGGACTGCATTTGCGGGACTCTGCTTTAGGTAATGTGCCTGTTTCTGGTGTCTGTGTTTGGTGTGGTAAAATATAGGCCATGCGTATGTTCTCAGCAATAAAGGAGTGTCTTTACTATCACTGTTTAGTGGTGGGTAAAACTATGGGGACTGGGTTGGCAGGAGCCCCAGCTGGGATTTGAACCTGTGACCCTCTGGTCTTACAGGCACTGGCTGTGTCTGTTGCACCACATTGTGGCCACCGAGACAGTGCAGTCCCTGGAGTTAGTTAAACCGGCCTGACAAGTCAGAAACCCTGCTCTGCAACAGGTTTACTGTTGCCTCATTTACCTTGTATGCAGACAAAGGTGCACATAAACCTCAGAAAAGACCTCACAAAAGGGGCACACACCCATAACCAAGCTGGGCAACAATGATATCATTGGGAAACATTACACAACACTCCCAGGACAGCTCCATTACAATGAAATGATCTTTAAAAGGGTCTGCGGAGCGTAGACCCTTCCACACATCATTTCTTTTTATTTTGGTGCTTTCCAGGGAGTGTTGTTCCTTGTTGCCCATTGCTATCACTGTTTCCCAGCTGAATTATGCTTTTTAAATTGTTTCTTGTGGTCATTTTTAACGTTTTATGTGAAATTTTGTTCTGTGCACATGTATCACACTGCTCACGTTTTGTGGGTTTCCCCGGTTTTTCTGTACATTGCTGACGGAAATGATTTCTCTTCCCTTTAAATGCCTTTAACGACAGGTTTTCATTCGCGTTGGAATTGAGCTCTGAAATTCAGCGCGTTAGTATGAGGGGAGCCTCTCCCCGCCCACTCTCCGCCCATTGACCCCTTCTCTCCGCCCACTCTCCACCTTCTGCGCTGTTTTAATGCGCCGCGGAGCTTTACGATCGTTAACTACGGTTAACGCGCGTAGTATGACGTTAACGGTCGTTAGCGCGTCGGTACGCACGTTATACGGCACTTACGATCGTTAACATCGTATAACGCGCGTTAGTCACGTTTACCGCACTTTAGTAAACATCCCCCTATGTTCCTTGATCTTGAGAAGCAAATGTTTCAGATTGCCTTTGCTTTCAGCCTGTAATGTGGTATCCTCAGCATAGTGAAGGTTGTTGATGGGTCTTCCAACAATCTTCACATCTCAGTTGTCTTTATATAGTCCTGCTTCTCTGATGATTTGTTCTGCATATAAATTAAACAGGTAGGGTGAAGGTATGCAGCCTTATCATAACCCTTTGCTGATTTTAAACCATTCTGTTTCTCCTTGTTCCGTTCAAACTGTTGCTTCTTGATGAATGTGAAGGTTGTGCAAGAGAAAAATCAGCTGTTCTGGTATACCCATGCTTCTTAAAGTAGCCCAGAGTTTCTCATGATTTACACAGTCAAAAGCCTTGCTGTAGTCAATAAAACACATATGGATATCATTTTGGTATTCTTTTGTCTTTTCCAGGATCCTTCTCACATCCGCAAAGATGTCTCTCATTCCTCGCCCTCTACTGAACCCTGCATGCACTTGAGGCAGTTCTCATTCCAAGTATGGTTGTAGTCTCTGCTAAGTGACCTTGAGTAGAATCTTGCTGGCATGTGGGATCAGAACGACTGTGCGATAATTTCCATAGTCAGTCAGATCACCTTTCTTCAGTATTGGTATAAACACAGATCTTTTCCAGTCAGTTGGCGATGATGTTGTCTTCAAAATTAACTGGCAGAACCTTGTAAGTATAACTCATCTTATAGAATAAACCTAAAGGACAGACGTTGTCAGTTTAGGCCAAAGATAAAGAGCAGCCAAATAGAAGATGAGTGGCACAAGACTCAGAGGAAAAAGCAGGTCAAGCATATGACCAGGAGAATGATTGGGGATAGAAATATGCTGAATAAATCTAATAGTCTCCAAAAATACTAAAAATCACTTTCTCCTGACTTCACAGGCTTGTCAGCATGAATTTTAAAATCACACAGAATTTAAAAAATCTGTGATCAGATCAGAAAAGAAACCACACAGCTCATCAAAAGACCCAGATGCGGATGAGGGTTGTGGTAAATTAATATGGAGGTAAAGACAAAGCAACAAGGCCTCTGCAAACAAAAGTAATGCATAGGGAATTTGATCACAGAGAAGGTACTAGAAAAAAGAACAGCAATTCTACCACTGCCTAACAGAAAAAAAATGAGATGATGGTACAATTATTTTATTTATTTATTTATTAACAATTCTTATATACCGCACTATTAGACATCAGCGCGGTTTACATTGAACAAAAAACATCCGACAATTTACATATGTCTGGTCAATTACATTTAACAGGAGATAGAAACTTGGGAAATAGGGGAAACTATATACAAAGGTGTGTTATCTGAAGAGGGGTTTGGATTTGTTAGGAACTGGGCAACATTCTGGGGAAGATGGGAGCTTTTCTGAAGGGATGGGCTCCACCTTATCCAGGGTGCAGCCAGGTTTCTGGCATTTACCTTTTAAAAAAGGAGATAGAGCAACTTTTAAACTGGATAATAGGGAATGTCTACAGTTGCCCAAGAGCTCATGGTTTGGAATGATAAATCTTTGAAGGATACCCACAAAACAGGGAAGTTGGCATCCCGATAGAAAGATTCCAATAAACGTGAAAATAACCCAAGTGCCTTTTAGTAAAAATCAGACTGAGTTGAAAGTGAAACCCAATCATCAAATAGTCAAACTGTTAATATGAGCAAAAAGAAGCTTTGAAATGCCTGTATGCAAATGCCAGAAGTCTAAAAAATAAGATGAGAATATATAGCACTAAATGAAAGGTTAGATATGACTGGTATCTCAGAAACCTCTTGGAAGGAGGATAACCAATGGTACACTGTGATACCAGGCTACAAACTATATTGCAATGATAAGGTAGATCATCTTGGTTGAGGGGTGGCACTATATGTTAGAGAGGGCATTGAGTCAAACAGGAAAAAGGTTTGCAGGAAACAAAAGATGAAGGGAATGGCAGTGGGGGTTTACTGCTATTTGCCTGGACAGAATGAACAGATTGATGATGAAATGCTAACAGAAATTTAGGAAGCTAGCAAAGCATACAACACAGCAATAATGGGAGATTTCAATTGACTGGGTCAATGTCAAATCAGAACATTCTAGGGAGATAAAGTTTCTAGATAAAATAAATGCTTCATGGAGCAGCTCGTTCAGGAACTGACATGAGGGGAAGCTATTTTAGACCTGGTCCTCAATGGAAAGCAGGATCTAGTGCGAGTGGTATCTGTTTTGGGGCTGCTTAGCAATAGCAATCATAACATGATTACATTTGATTTAATAAATGGGGGGAGGGTAGCAAGGAAGTTCACTGCATTAGCATTTAACTTTCAAAAAGGATACTATGATAAAATGAGGAAAATGATTAAGAAAAATCTAAAAGGAACAAGGTTAAGAGCTTACATCAGACCTGGGCATTATTTAAAAATGCTATCTTGCAAGCCCAGACCAGATGCATTTCATGCTTTAAAAAAGGTAGAAGGAAGACCAAATAACAGCCAGCATGGCTTAAAGGTGAGGTCAGAGAGGCTGTTATAGCTAAGAGAGAATCTTTCAGAAAATGGAAAAAAGAGCCTAATGACAAAACAGGAAACAGCATAAGTACTGGCAAGTTAAATACAAAGCACTGTTAAGGCAGGCCAAGGGAAAATTTGAAAGAAGTTTGCCATGGAAGCAAAAGTTCATAATAAAAATGTTTTCAAGTATATTAATAGCAAAATACCTGTGAGAGAGTCAATTGAACCATTAGATGATGAAGGGGTGAAAGGTGCACTGAGAGAGGACAAGGCCATAGAGGAGAGATTGAATGAATTTTTTGTATCAGTCTTTATGGAAGAAGACATAGGAAACTTACCCATGCTAGAAATTATATTTAAAGGTGATGTATCAGAGGAATTGAAACAAGTCTTGATAAACTGGGAAGATGTAATACAGCTAATTGATAAACAGCAAATCACCTGGACTGGATGGCATACATCCCAGGGTGCTGAAAGTGTGGCAGCTGATAAGCATGCAATAAATAATACCAGGAGTCAGTTCAACGATCCAAGCCAATTTATTGTGCACAAGGCCCAGAAAGTCAAGCTTCAAAAAGGACTGAGCAATGGCGAACAGGAACAACTTCCTTATATACAAGTTTCACAGTTTGATACAGGCAGACTTTCTATTGGTCCCAACACCCCCTGCATCTATCCAATCGGGGACGCTCATTGGGCCTAATACCCTGTTCCCCCTTCTCAGGCTATTCTAACAAAGGCTCAGTTTCTAGACATAAATACATTCCTACTACAAGGTCATTGCTAGGCTCAGAGAATGTGAGAATGCAAAACATTGGAACATATCTATCATCAGCATAAAAGAAATGAATAAAGGATTAACACAAACTTATCAAAAGCAGTTTAGAGCAGTTTAAGGCAGTTCCTCAGACCAGGGCCGGCCCGTCCATTGAGCAAGAATGTTTTTTGCACAGGGCCCCGCGTTTCGGGGGGCCCCGCGCAAAGAACATTCTGCTTTTTTTTTCTTAATTAAATTTTTTTTAAAAAAAGCTGGCCGCTGCCGCCGCCGTGGCATGGAGTGTCCCCCGGGGCTCCCTCTGCCCGGCGGAACTCTCCCAGCGCGGCTGAGCCCCTCTGCGCCGGCTTGCAGATATGCGAAGGGAGAGTGTCTCCCTCGCGTCTCTGTTAAGCCCGCAGGGGCTGATGGGAAGCAGGGGCTGATGGGAAATTTCCCATCTGCCCCCACGGGCTTAACAGAGACGTGAGGGAGACACTCTCCCTTCGCGTATCTGCAAGCCGGCGCAGAGGGGCTCAGCCGCGTCGGGAGAGTTCAGCCGGGCAGAGGGGGCCCCGCGGGACACTCCATGCCGCCGCCGCGGCAGCGGCCAGCTTTTTTTCTTTTTTTAAATTTCCATGAGCCGATGGGGGGGGGGTTTAAGACTGGAAATGGGCTGGGGGGGGTTAAGACTGGCAATGGGCTGGGGGGGTTTAAGACTGGCATTGGGCTGGGGGGGTTAAGACTGGCAATGGGCTATGGGGGGTTAAGACAGGCAATGGGCTGGGGGGGTTAAGACTGGAATAGGGCTGTGGGCTGATGAGGGCTGTATGGAAATGGGGTGATGGGGGGCTTAGGACTGGCAATGGGCTATGGGGGGGTTAAGACTGGCAATGGGCTATGGGGGGGTGGGTTAAGACTGGCAATGGGCTGGGGGGGTTAAGACTGGCAATGGGCTGTGGGCTGATGAGGGCTGTCTGGAAATGGGGTGATGGGGGGCTTAGGACTGGCAATGGGCTATGGGGGTTGGGTTAAGACTGGCAATGGGCTATGGGAGGGGTTAAGACTGGCAGTGGGATATGGGGGGGTTAAGACTGGCTATGTGGGGGGTTAAGACTGGCAATGGGCTGTGGGCTGATGGAGGCTGTCTGGAAATGGGGTGATGGGGGGTTAGGACTGGTAATGGGCTATGGGGGGGTTAAGACTGGCAATGGGCTATGGGGGGGATGGGGTTAAGACTGGCAATGGGCTATGGGGGGGGGTTAAGACTGGCAATGGGCTGTGGGCTGATGGGGGCTGTCTGGAAATGGGGTGATGGGGGGTTAGGACTGGTGGACTATGGGGGGGTTAGGACTGGTAATGGGCTATGGGGGGGTTAAGCCTGGTAGTGGGCTGATGGGGGGGGTTAGGCCTGGTAATGGGCTATGGGGGGTTAGGACTGATAATGGGCTATGGGGGGGCTAGGACAGGAAATGGGCTGATGTGGAGGGGTTAGGACTTGAGGTGGGCTGATGTGGTTAGGACTGGTAATGGGCTTTGGGCTGATGGGGGGTTTAGGACTGGCAATGGGCTATGGGGGACTGACTGGAAATGGGGTGATGGGGGGCTTAGGACTGGCAATGGGCTATGGGGGGGTTAAGACTGGCAATGGGCTGGGGGGGTTAAGACTTGAAATGGGCTGTGGGCTGATGAGGGCTGTCTGGAAATGGGGTGATGCTGGTTAGGACTGGCAATGGGCTATGGGGGGGTTAAGACTGGCAATGGGCTATGGGGGGTGGGGTTAAGACTGGGAAGGGGCTGGGGGGGTTAAGACTGGCAATGGGCTGTGGGCTGATGAGGGCTGTCTGGAAATGGGGTGATGGGGGGGTTAGGACTGGCAATGGGCTATGGGGGGTGGGGGTGAAGACTGGCAATGGGCTATGGGAGGGGTTAAGACTGGCAATGGGTTATGGGGGGGTTAAGACTGGCTATGGGGGGGTTAAGACTGGCAATGGTCTGTGGGCTGATGGAGGCTGTCTGGAAATGGGGTGATGGGGGGTTAGGACTGGTAATTGGCTATGGGGGGGTTAAGACTGGCAATGGGCTATGGGGGGGATGGGGTTAAGACTGGCAATGGGCTATGGGGGGGTTAAGACTGGCAATGGGCTGTGGGCTGATGGGGGCTGTCTGGAAATGGGGTGATGGGGGGTTAGGACTGGTAATTGGCTATGGGGGGGTTAAGACTGGCAATGGGCTATGGGGGGGATGGGGTTAAGACTGGCAATGGGCTATGGGGGGGTTAAGACTGGCAATGGGCTGTGGGCTGATGGGGGCTGTCTGGAAATGGGGTGATGGGGGGTTAGGACTGGTGGACTATGGGGGGGGGTAGGACGGGTAATGGGCTATGGGGGGGGGTTAAGCCTGGTAGTGGGCTGAGGGGGGGGGGTTAGGCCTGGTAATGGGCTATGGGGAGGTTAGGACTGATAATGGGCTATGGGGGGGCTAGGACAGGAAATGGGCTGATGTGGAGGGGTTAGGACTTGAGGTGGGCTGATGTGGTTAGGACTGGTAATGGGCTTTGGGCTGATGGGGGGTTAGGACTGGAAGTGGGTTATAGGGGAGGCTTAAACTGAAAATGGGGTGATGGGGGTTAGGACTGGAAGTTGACGGGGGGCTAGGACTGGTAATGGGTTGGGGGTTGCTAGGACTGGAAATGGGCTGAGTGGAAGGGGAGGCTTGAACTGCAAATAGCTGATGGGGAGGGGGCTTGGAATGGAAATGGGCTGTGAGGGAAGGGAGCTAGGACTGAAAATGGGCTGATGGAACAGCTAGGATAGGACTGGAAATGGGCTGTTGGGGGGAGCTAAGATTGGAAATGGGCTGTGGTGGGGGCTTGAATTGAAATGGACTCATGGAGGGGCTAGAACTGGAAGTAGGCTCATGGGGGGCTTGGACTGGAATTGGGCTGAGTGGAGGGGAGCTATGATTTGACATGGGCTGATGGTGGGGCTAGGAAATGACTAGAAATGGTCTGATGGGGGGCTAGGATTGGAAATGAGCTGATGAAGGACTTGGACTGGAAATGGATGGGGGAGCTAGGACTGGAAATGGGCTGATGGGGGGCTAGGACTGGAAATGGGCTGATGCAGGGACTAGAAGGGAATGGATGCTTGGTGAGACTGGAACTAGAAGGGATCTGATGTTGGGGGAGGATTAGAATGGGATGGGGCTGGAAGAGTAAAATGGAGAGGGGAAAAATATTTTGTGTAGGAGGGATGAAAAATCTACAATTGGCCGGGTATTGGGAGAGTAAGTGGGGATTGAGGATGGAGGGGTAAAATTTGTGTGGATGAAATAGGAATGAGGAAAGAGCAAAAGGAGAAAGATTAGTATGTTAAAGCAGATGTAGAGAGAGAGAATGGAAAAAAAACTAGAAGAGAAGAAAGGACAAATGGACAGCAGATGATGGAGAGTTAGCAGAAAACATGAAGAAACCAGAAGAAAGTGGCTGGACCAATTGCAACTGAAAAAAATGCACAAAAGGTAGAAAGATATCTCTTTATTTTGAATTTATTAACTGGAATATGTCAGCTCTGGGAAATGTGCATAATTAATGTCTGCGCTTTGTTTGGTACAAGAGGAAATTAATTTATAGTTTTATTTCTACAGTGTTGTTGTACATTCCAAGTTTGGCTTTTGGGGTTCCCAGTTTAATTATTGCCTTCCTGTTTCTAAATTGTGATTCCTTGTTTGGTGATGGTCTATGTTCTGCATGTGTAACTGAGCTGAGGTATTCTGATTATGTAATTCCTATTTGACGTTGCCACTTGTTCTCTTTCCCCAGTATTCTCTGAAATGTATTGGTTTAATATTTGCAGTGTTGCCTTTTGATAGGTAGGCTATGGTGCTTTGTGAGTCCTGGTAGTGCTGTCAGGATACGGCGGGTTTGCTATGGGTTCTAAATGGGCAGCGTTTGTAGTAGTTCCTAATGTGCCTGGCGGTTGGCACTGGATTATAGTAATGTAGAAATCTTTTAGTCTTTCTTTATCCATACACTCATTAAGAGACATGTTTACTAACAGTCAGTGTATGGTAACATTATGCAAATATTTATGCAAATAAGGTCACTTATGCAAATGAGGCCCCGCACCCCCCTTGGGCCGCCCCTGCCTCAGACCTTCACTGACTTTGATCTTTCTCAGCACTACTACTTCTAAGTGGGGGTGGGGACTCAGGCCTGGCTTGCATGCCTCTCATACATGTACAGGCTATTATATAGGCCATAGCCTACCACATTCCCCCTTTGATTATTCTCACCCGCAAGTTAGAAAGGGTGGGAATTAAATCACATATTATATTCGTGTAACAGCATCATCTTGGGGTATAGGGTAATATTGCCACATAGCTAACACTTTTGTAGCTGCTTTCCTTTCTACAGTGCTATCAACGGCTGCTGACTTTACTCGACTGTGATGAATCCAGGGTTCAAGCTCTGCAACTTTAACTGCTGTTGGGGTTATTAAGATGACAACATAAGATCCCTTCCAATGCAGTATCAACGGTGTCTTTCTTCACTCTTTGATCCACACCGAGACTCCAGGTTTGAGAGGATGCAGAGGTTGATGGGCAGCTGATGACTCTGCAAAACAGAACTTAAAACCAATAGTTCTTGTCTAGTAATTTCAGATCCAATCTGTTTCATATCTCCTTTTATTCCTTGTACAATAGGCGGGGGTCGCCTATACAGAATCTCAAAAGGGGAAACTCCTAAAGACTCAGTAGGGGCTAAGCATATCCTGAGAAGGGCTATAGGAAGAACTCAGAACTGGGGCCACTTCAGGTGAATCTCTTGACAAAGATTAGATAACTGAGATTCCAGGGTTCTATTCATACGGTCTACTTTTCCTAAGGTCTGTAGGCAGTATGCATCTGATAATGTCAAGATCTCGGGGCCATACTTAATGGACTTGCTTCCTGAGGTTATCCACCCTCATTCTTTGTACAGGGTCCCATGTGAATGCAAGGTTGTAAGGGCATACTTGGAATCTGGGTACACATTTAGACAGAGCCCTTTTCCTATTGTCAGTGCTCTAGAGAAAGCTATCAATTCAGCTTTCTGTGCTGAAGTTCCTGGGGGCAAAGCTGAGGTCTCCACTACCAGATCAAGGGTCACTACTGCATACCCGGCACAACGATGTCCATTGATGACGAGACTGCTCCCATCCACAAAGAAAGTCCGTTCAGGGTCCTCCAAAGGGACATCAGTCAGAGCCGGGCGACTTGAGAATACAGTGTCCATAATTTCCAGACAGTCATGATCAGGGGGGCTAGGACCAATTGGTAACAACGTAGCAGGATTTAAAGCTTGACTGACCTTCAATTGTATCTGGAGGTTTTCACACAGCATACTATGATACTTCAACGTTCATGAATTTGTGAGCCAGAGGGTCAGAACAGAATGTGGTTCAGTAACTTGAAGATTCTGTCCCAGAGTGAGCTTGTCTGCTTCGCTCCCTAGGAGGGCTGTAGCTGCAACAGAGATTGAGTCAAGAGATTGAGTCAGCACTCCCAAAGCATTTCCTTGTGACTCATGAATATAGAGGTGCAAAGGTTTCTGGACATCTGGCAGGCCCAGAACTGGTGATGACATCAGAGCGGCTGCATCCTGTTCAGGTCCCCATTCCAATGGAGACTTTTCCATACCTGTGGAAGCTTGATACAATGGTTTTGCCAACAGTGTGAAATTGGGGATCCATATACCCTGCAGTCCCCAAGAAGGCTCTCACTTGCCTCCTGGTGGGATTACTGCACACAGCTTCATTGCGTTCCGGTCCCAAGCGTCGTATTCTGCTGGTCAACTGGAATCCTAGATATTTAACTTCAGTGTAACATAATTGCGCCTTGGCTCTTGAGACTTTGTATCCAGCCTCATTTAGAAGGTGCAAGAGTTCACTGGTGGCTTGTAGATATTCACTTTCCGAATTTGTGGCTATGAGCAGGTCGTCCACATACTGAAGAAGAACCCTGTGTCCTGGGTTCACTGAGTAGCTTGAGAGATCTTGATTTAAGCAGCACTGAAGAGAGTAGGTGAATTCTGGAATTCTTGGGGTAATCGAGTCCAGGTGAGTTGGCCCCGCCTTCCTGTTGTGGGGTCTTGCCATTCAAAAGCGAACAAAAGTTGACTGGTGGGGGCTAGGTGTATGCAGAAGAAGGCATTTTTCAGGTCCAGGATAGTGAAATGAGTAGCCTCAGCGGGGATCAGTCCCAAGAGAGTATAAGGATTTGGTACCACTGGGTATATAGTTTCAGCTGCATCATTTACCCGCCTCAGATCTTGTACTGGGCGGTAATCCCCCATCCCAGGTTTCTTGACTGGGAGAAGGGGGGTACTCCTTGAGAAGTCCATACTTCAGTAGTTTCATCAGATGGCAGTGGATACCTTCAATAGCTGGTCGAGGAAGAGGATACTGCTTCACATGCACCGGTTCCGCTCCTGGCTTGAGGGTGACAATGACAGGGGCTATGTTCTTCGCTAGGCCAGGTGGATTATCTTCGGGCTGGGTATACAGGAACTAGCTGGCTTGGTTGGAGATACATTATAGAACCACTATTCTTCTTGTCGGGGGACAGTCAGCACCATCAATCCAGCAGGCTTTGAATTCACAGTCATTTGCATTTCTCCTCCTTCAGCGAAAGATATTTGTGCCTGAAGCTTGGCAAGCATATCTCGGCTCAAAAGTGGAATAGGGCATTCAGGCATATACAGGAACTGGTGCGCTATTTTCTGTCCTCCTAGTTCACACATGCGGTTCTGCAGGAAAGGCTTAGTGGCCCAGTAGCTCTGACAGTGGTGATTCATCAAGAAGTGGAGTGGAGGAGTGGCCTAGTGGTTGGGGCAAGGTACTTCAGGTTGGAAGGTCAGGGGTTCAAATCCCACTAGAGGACAGCAACCTTGGGCTGGAAGGACTGGGGTTTCTAGTCCCACAGGTGCTCCTTGTGGTCTTGGGCAAGCCATTTAACCCTCCATAGCCCATGTTCCCTGTAAAATAGTTATCTCCAAGTTATAATGCCCTGTTCAATGTAATTTCAGTTTGTTCAATGTAAACTGAAGAGCTTACTTAACCCTCTCCTCACCAGTAACCTCACTGGGTTCTTGAAGCTACAGAAAACTACATTCACAAACAATGGGAAGGTTATCAAAATACAGCAATAAATACAACACAGTTCTATAGAAAATACACTAAAGCTTTGTGGAGAGAAACTGAGAGAAGCATGTTCTCCCTGTTTACTCTAACTTACTAGCCATGGTTCTCTTTATTTATAAGGCTTTTTAGATGATACAGCATAATTTCACTTTATCATTATACGTCATGTATGTTTATCATATTGTAGGTCAACTTATTCAGTGTGGGTCAGTGTGGAGCCATAAATGGAGTCCAAGACATAATTGTTTACTGTTACATGGCCATTATGAGGAGACATACAGGATTCCAAGATATAGAATGACCTAATTGACATAATTGTTTACTGCTGATAACTTGATATCTTCTAACCTTGAGCGCTTCTTGATATCTACTAATTACTAACCCTGAAAGTATTTTAGCTAATAACCCTGAGACTGCTATCTGGTATCCCTGAGACAGAGAGGCTGGGGTACAACCTGCCCTTTCTTTATTTCAGGACATGTAAACCTTCACCTAGTAAGCTAATATATGAAGTTTTATTTCTAAGCAAGGTTCTGAACAGAATTAACTCTTTCTCAGGTTTATTCAGTCTAATAGTATATGGTACCCCATACGAATATACATGCTTTCAGTCCCTCCTCTGATTCTGTAAAGAATCATTTCTAAGTAAGGAAACTCATATATTGCCATTGAAGTGGAAATACAACTGGATTCTGGGTCAATATGTAACATTATTGCAGGGGTCAGTGATCCTACTGATTTCTGATTTAGAAAGCTGTGAAAGGTAAAGAGATAAAAAGAAACCAGTGCTGACATAGAGAAACAATTGTCAGTACATAGAGGAGTAATACTTCTGAAATGAAACATCCCAAAATACCAAACAAAAATGCTAGCACACCTTGCAAACGGCCTGAATACTGAATTCCAGAATGAAGGAACAAGTATCAGTGAAAGCTGAAAAGGAATTTACATAACTCTCACTTGAAATTAAAGTACAGTTACTAACTTTATCTAATTGGCCTTTCACTATTTTTCCATTATTATCAAGCATACTACAACAAAAATCAACTAGTACTCTGCATACAGCATTTTCTTTGCTAGGAGAAAATCTAAAAATCATTCCGTTCCTGACTGCATAAGCTGACACTATGTTTACTGGACCTTGCAATTCACACTAATTGCCTAAAAGGAAACAACAGAGCAGTCACTATGACTGCATCCTGAGGGGAAACATCCCTTTTTCTTCTTAAAGATTTATTCAGGATGGATAACAAATTAATATAGTAAAGTTCAATTCACTATGGGGTATCTACCAGGGTTATATAGCACGCACCTAACCAACCTCTGGGAAACTCTGCACTACAAAAAATACTAACCGAAACATCAATTCTCAAATTGGAGATTACAAAAACAGCTTAACAAAAATAAAATACCAGAAGACTATGGGGCATGTTTACTAAACATTCCTAATGTGCGGGGCCGCGGTAGTGTGCCTGTGCCATATAAGGAGTGGGCGGTTCAGGCCGAAAAAGGAAAAAAAACGACCGTACGTGTGCGCGTCGCGTTAATGTGCGGGGCCCACATTAGCGCGTGGGAAGGCTAAGTGGGGCGCAGCTGGGCACATATAGGAACAGAGTTGTAGCACAACAGTGAAGACAATAACCAACGGTGCAGGGGCCATGGGTTCAATCCCCCAGTGTGCGCAATCCAAAAAGGCTGGCTGAGGCACCACCTTGAATGTGGAAAAGTGTGTCAGGAGGCAAAGTAATTTTGTACAGCATAAGGCAGCGCACTGTTCATTTTGGGCGGCATAAGGCGGCGCACTGTTAATTGTGGGCAGAAGGATGCGGCGCGCTGATGGGCACAAGGCGGCGTGCTGATGCTAAAGCAAAGGAACACAGCCACAGCACAATGGTTAACACACTGACCAATGGTGCAGGGACCAGGGGTTCAATCCCTCACAATGCCCAGTGAAAAAGGCTAGCTGAGGCAGTATGTTTTATGTTGTGGAGTGCTGTAGGAGGCTTGTTAATTTTATTTTGTGATAGCTACTAGCAAACGCACTCTCACAGCATGTTAACATAAGGCGGCCCATAAGGCACATGTTACAGTGCACCGTCCGCCAAGGCACCCTAGAATGTCCCCTATAGGGCAGCATGTATGTTGCGACACAGGATAATGTATAGTGCACCCTATATGGATGCCAACCATAAAGTGCCCTATAGGGCGCCCCATAAAGCACCCTCAGAGGCACCTTATGGGTACAGTACGCTGAGGGTGTTATTGCAGGCATCAACATATGTACAGTAAATTAAAATAATGCTTTGGACAACCCTATCACAGAACCCCACTGTGGGTTTGAACCCATAACCTCTGGCTACACAGGCAGTGACATAACCATTGGACTACAGCTCTAAGCAAGCCCCTGCCTGGCTGTGGATAGCCTGCACGTCACATCACAGACAGTCCGCTGGTGTAAACAGGATAGGGTTAGGCCGCCTGTACCCATGATGCACTGCACATGTAAATCAGCTGTCCACAGATGCACACAAGATGGGAACTGCACCCTTAAAGCTCCCCGGACAGATAGGGGGAGGTGTCCGTGTGCACCCACACAGCACCTCGGCCTGGTAGGGTGTCCTGAGTGGATGGACAAACGGCAAAGAGTAGCTAAACACCATTACATTGTGCGGTTACTGTGCTCACCCTGAGTTTGTGATGTTAGGACCAGGTCCACAACACCTTCCATGACTGAATGCAGCCATGCCAGAGCTCCAAAGCAGCAATAACCTGTGAAATAGGTAGGTGCTGCATAAACATCTTGGAGATCTCTGTCTGCCTCAGTTAGTGGAACCCCCTAGGTGAATAAAACACGGTTTCCCACCAACAGATTCCCATCCCTCCCACCACCCCCTGCACCGATGGCAGTAGAGTGGACCATCAACCCCGGCCCTGCTGGGGAACAGACACCCTACAAGGCAGTCCAAGCAGCTCCACACCCATCCATAACACAATAACAGACAGACATTAGGCCTGGATATTCACAGATGCACCCCACCACTATCTGATATTCTCCTGCAGCAAGCCATCAGCCACTGCACCCTGCAAGGTGCTCCATCAAGACACATACCATCTGTGCACACTGGTTGGTCCTGATGGAAATGCATGCACCCACAACTGGGGTGGCAGCACACACAAACAGATAAGTCAGTGAAGAGGCCCCAACAGGAAACCCATATATATCACATGAGAGAAACACAATACAGCACTATGGGTGTGCCTAGCCATGCTGCCGTCACTAAGCACTCAGGGTGAGAGTGATCCCCCAGCAGCACATACAGAGGTCACCCTGTCTGTGTAGGTGGTGGCCGGGCACTACCATGTCCCTGTCAGTGCCCTATGCCCTGTGCAGCTGCATCCTGGTCAGCCCACCCTGTCTGAGATGTACCCATGGTCCCTAGCTACTCATTATGCACATTGGCAGGCCAATACTGGCAACAGTGCTGGCAGTGTGGGCTGTGGAAGGGGCTTGCAGCCAACACCCCCTGTATAGACAGACACACACTTCCACACCTATTCCATCATGGTGCTACTATTGAGGCGGTAATTAGCCTTGCCCACCAAACCGGTCCTGGGCACGGCAAGGCATGGATATGGTACGCAGTACTGCTGGGGGTCACTCCCCAGGGTGGTAAACACCGTCAGAGGCCAGGCCTGGAGCATGCCCCGCATACACCTAACAGATTGTTCTGATGGGGTCATCTAGCAGTATGTGCGTAACGTATGGATATCTATCTGCCAGTACTCCTAGCAAACGTCTCAGAGCTGTGTACCGTATACCTCAGGTGTAGGGTGACATTGCTAAGGTATGCAGGTGCTAGTATTGGGAGATGCACACAGGGGCCACTGTTCTGCCTCTCCAGGAGACATTGGCCAATGGGGCCTGTGGGTGTGGGTGTGGGTGTGTCTGGCCCTGTTGGCTGCTGCTTTACAGCAGAGATTCCCAACTCCAGTCCAGGTTTGCATCACACTGTTCGGGTTTTCCTGCAGTCCCTCATGAATATGCATGAGCTACATCTACATGCCATGGGGGTGGTGCATAGATATACAGCACAGGCATTTGTATGAGTGGCAGCATGGAACCTGACTGGTGTGTGGCCCACCAGAACTGCATTTGGAAGATTCTGCTCTAGGTACTGCCCCTGTTCATGGTGTCTGTGCTCAGTGGGGTAAAACATAGACGTAGTACCATTGCATATGTCCTCGCCACGAAAGGTGTGTCCTTACTATCACTGTTTAGTTGTGGGAAAAATATGTGGGCAGGATTGGTGGCAGCCCCAGATGGGCTTTGATCCTGTGATCTTCTGTTCTTGCATGCACTGTCTGTGTGCACTGCACCACCGTGTAGCCACAGATTGGCTGGATTCCCTGGAACATCCATGACTGTGGATCCGGCAGGGCCTGTCTATTGCAGTGGACTGTGCCAGCCTGCACATGGCTAGGCCTCTGTCTTCTGTGGATAGCAGCCACTGCCCCCTGCACCACATGTACTCATCCGCCAACATGCTGGCATGAGCTTCTCTCAGAAAAAGCAGATGACATGATTGCAATGTGGCAGTACGGGACTGCATTTGGGGGACTTGGCTGTAGGTAATGCCCATTGTTGTGGTGTGTGTGCGGTGTTGGGTAAAATATGGGTGTTTTCCCCATGCTTATGTTCCCTGCAATACAGGGGTGTCTGCGCTATCTTTGTTTGGTGGTGGGTAAAATATAGGGACTGGGCTGGCAAGTGCCCCAGCTGGGATTTGAACCTCTGACTCTCTGGTCCTAGAGGTACTGGCTCTGTCTGCTGCACCACACTCTGCCCACAGAAGCAGTGCAGCCCCTGGAGGTAGTAAACCTGGCAGGATGGAGTCGCAAACCCTGCTCTACGCATTTTTACTGTGGGCACATGCACCCTGTCTGGTGACACAAGTGCACATAAACCCCGGAAATGACCACGGAAAATGGGGGACACAATATCACCACGCTGGGCAACAGTGATATTAATGGGCAGCCATAGAAACCACTCCCAGGAAAGCTCCAACAAAAAGGAAATGTTTTTTGGAAGAGTCTCCGCTCCATACACCTTTCCAAAAATCATTTCTTTTTGTTGGAGCTATCCTGGGTGTGTTTTTTAGTTTTGCCCATTACTATAACTGTTCCCCAGCTGAATTCCTATTTTTACCATTTTTGTTGTGGTCCTTTTCTATTTTTAATTCCACTTTTGGGCTGTGCACATGTAACACACTGCTCACGTTTTTCAGGTTTCCCCGGTTTTGCTGTACATTGCTGACGGAAATGGTTTCTCTTCCCTTTAAATGCATTCTACCGCGAGTGATTCACTTGCGCTATTTTTCCTTTGAAATTCAGCCCCGATAATGTGCGGGGTGCCTCTCCCCTCCCCTTCCCCGCCCATTAACCCCTTCTCTCCGCCCCTCCGGGGCCTTCCTCCGCCCTCCGTTAGCCTTTCCACGCCTCTATCGGACATTTGCGGGCCCATACTTGTGCGGGGCCCGTTATTGTGCCGCGCACCTGTGCGGGGGTGACACGCACGATTGCGGGGCATTTAAGCGCTCTTAAGTACCGCTTTTAGTGCGCTATTTTGCGGCACGCAAATTAGCGGTTTTTAGTAAACATGCCCCTATGTTTCACAGTATACCAAACAGTAAACCAGTGTTTGAAGAGGTTAAGAAAGAGAATTAGAAGTGCAGAGAGAAAAATTCACAGTTTTGGGAAAACATGCAAGAACCTCAAAGTACATGTGATCATTCTGCACATGAAAAACTCAAAATACACAGTCCAAAATTAACAATGCAAAAACAACTTGGACAACTTGAAGAAATATCTGTAGCCCTTCTTGCAATTAGAAAAAGAAACATGGCTCTCGTGGGGTGAGCCTACAAGAACTACAGCAGGAGAACAAAAGATTGAAGGAGCTGAACATTCAAAAGGTGCTCTACTTTTGCCAAACCACAAAAACTAAATTACTAAGCAGATAATATTGAAGAGAGGCAGATACCAGCAATGTCTGGCTTGCAAAGCAAATACAATGAGCCGCAGCAAAAATGCTTAACTGCTAAGATGTGAGATTCAGAAACTCACTGAGGACAAGATATATTCTACATACAATTACCCAATTACTCAAAACTCTCTGAGGCATGACCATTAAATTATTTCACTTTAACTCTGGTTAAGTATGCCTAGGTCTGAACTAGAGGCATCCAAAAAGGGTAGCTAGAACTACACACTTGGTTCCCATTAACTGACATTACTTGTAAATTACTGAAATATAGGAACTTGTACATAGGATCTTCATACCTATATCTTTATTATTCTAGGTTCTGTGTTTGTATTTGTGTTTGTATATGACTATATGTCACAAAACTCCTCAAAGATCTTAGGCCTAACTCCTGGTAAAACTTCCATGCTGAGGAGCTGTCACTGTTGAAAGACAAACAGCAAACTTTGATAACTTATAATATTTTTCCATCAAGTGTAAATGTGCCTCAAAAATATTTGGATACTCCTTCTAACATCCTCATGATTCTGAATACAATACTGCTTCATTAATAAATTGCCACAGCACATCTAGGACCAGATTAGGAAAGATGCATAGCCAATATGCATAGCAATAAAAATATTCTCAAAAATATTCTAAGACAAACTAAAAATATACCTACTCTTCTTAATACTCTTCTTAAGATGATGAGGAGATATACTATTGCTATACTGGCCCTCTAATTCTCAATTACTTTATTAGGTAGAGGTTCAGTACCTAAAGGTCATTACATATATATCAGGAAAATACTAATCTAAACTATCCTCATCCCTCTAGGTCTTACTATAAATACATAAAAACATTTTACATGCTATATAAAAGTATTTTACATGAATAGTCCATTTAGAATTTACTTAATACAATAATCTCTCTGTAATGTCACTGTTCTTTCAGAAAATACTTTGAATCATAAAAGTCCTTTTCTTCAATATCATTATTTGTCCAATAAGACTCTGCGTTGCAACTCTTGATTCACCGACACAGGAAGCCACTTTCTGGACTTGTGAGGGGGCCACCGTATAAGATGCATTCGTTGAGAATGTCTTCTCACTTTACAAGCTGAATATCCCACCAGGAACACACGACATGGATCAGGAACTCCGGAGCTGGGAGTGTCTTCGGATGCAGTCTTAAGCAGGACCCAATCTGGTGACTTCACTTCTGCTAAAATAATTCTGCGGATCCCGGATATAAAGAACTTGCCATCTCGTTAAGAAGTCACTTGCAATAAAAGGAAAACAAACAGAGCCGAGTGCAACCGTACACAATAAGTTAAGATAGCGCTGCGCAACACCTGGTGTCCGGGATAACTGCCAAGGCATCCATTAATTATTTCAAATAGTGTCCGGGGAAACACACTCTGCCATAAGGGATAAAAAGGAAAAGCTTTATTCAATCGGAGGCTGTATCATAGTGCCCTATTAGGGATACCGTCTCCCTCCTCTGATACAGAACAGATACCAAAACAGGGTGCAAAATCAAAATAAAATAAAATGAATTCAGCAGGCAGGAGTCTCAATATCTTTCCCTAAACTATCCCTACAGTACCAGTCCTGAAACAGTTTAAACAGATTACTTTTGTACCAAAAAAACAATAACCAAAAGACAAATTGCATAACCACAGCGGTAAGCTTCCACTGCAGAAACAAGGCAGAAACAGACGATCAGGGTAAATAAACAGATGATTCGTTTCCCAGCTGCCCTGGCGAACTTCACGAAGTCCAAAAACTGGGTTTCAAAAGAAGTATCTTCAAAGGGAGATAAAAGAGAAAATAAAGTCATCTTTAACAGTGCTACATACGGTGAAATCTGTGACACAGATATCAGAAAAGAGTTTGTTCGGTTCACCGAATAGGGTCCCTTGGATTTCAAAAATCGTGACGTGTGCTGGCAAAAAAAGCACCAGGAAATCATTGGGATTCAATTACAAAAATCAGACTGTACTTCTGAAACTGAGATTTTAAAAGACCTTTCAAAACACAGTACATTGTTTCTCTGGACACCAACACATCTTACAGTTCGGGAAAGACAGGCATTATCTTAACAAAATAAACAGTAGGTCTCTTTCCTGACTTTCAAAGCAGCCGTAAATTACTAGACAGAGCAGCTGCAAACACTAAGGGGTATGTTTACTAAACTGCGTTAGTGCAATTCGTGTTAGGAGCCGCGTTAGTGGAAGGAAAGCCAAAAAAGGACATGGGTAGTACATCGTAACCGATAACGCGCAGTTGCACGTGGTATTGTGTGCCACGCAGCAACGATCGCTACAGCGCATGCGCTACTGCACGCAAGCTTAAGACAGCACGCAGACACCCAAATACAGAAACAGAGCTGTAGCACAATGGTTACTACACAGACTGATGGTACAAGGGTCATGGGTTCAATTCCCCAGTGTGCCTAATGAAGAAGGCTGGCTGAGGCATCATGTGCAACCCTTTGAAGGCCTACTGTAATATTTTGTCCACATTCTGCAGCTGGGTTAATGTTTGCACATGTCAGGAAAATTGTACCCGTCGTATCCAATATGGTCATGTATGCTATACCATTTGATAGGAATATATAGGCAGATGTTTGGATCCCGAAAGTACTGGGCTTGGCCTGGAAAGGGTTAAGTAGTGGGCTGTGAGGAAGGTTACTTGTACCTGAATAGTGCTGCCAGCAAACACACCCTCACAGTGGCGTAACCTAAGGTGCCATATAAGGCACCCTAGAGGGCACTCCATAGGGCACATTATAAAGTGCGCTGTCTGCCAAGGCACCCTATAATGTCCCCTATAGGACACCATATAAGGCACCTTATAAGGTGCTTTATAGGGCGCCCTATAGGGCGCCTTATCAGCCACCCTAAGGGGACAGTACCCTGAGGGTGGTCCTGCTGGCAGAACTAATATACAATAAAAACAGACAATGCCTAAGACAGCCCTATTGATGAACCCCACTGTGGGTTTAGGACCCATGACCTCTGGCTCCACAGGCAGTGTAGTAACCAGTGGGCTAGAGCTGCTAACAAACAACTGGCTGGCTACAGGAGGACTGCACGGCACCACACCCACATTCTGCTGTGGTTACCAGGATAGGGTTAACCCACCCGTACCCATGATGCACTGCACATGCAAATCAGCAGTCGAGAGATGGGCACAAGAGCGGGTATGCACCCCCACAGCACCTCGGCCCTGTAGGGGGGACAGACCATGTGTGGCACTGCCACAGAGTAGCCACAGACACTCACATTGTGCGGGACAGTGCCCACCCTGAGGTTGAGGTGGGGCCCCCAGCACCAGGTCCACAGCACCTTTCATGGCTGAGATATGCCATGTTGCAGGTCCCCATCAGTGTGTGATAGGTAGCTCCGTTAGACACACCTAGGGTACATCTGTGCCCTGCTGTATGTCTCGCTCATGTCTAGTCCTTATGGGCGATGATGCACTCAGAATAGTGCATAACCTATGTTGGTGCCAAGGTTACCTGCTGTAGGTGAAGGGGGGGGTGTATGGACCCATGGGCAGATCATCTACCACCACACAACCCACCCTCTGGGGCTTAGGGTGGGAAACAGGGTCACCCACCAATAGATCCACAGTCTACCCCCCTGCAATGGCAGCAGTAGAGGGGACCAGCAACAGCAGTCCTGCTGGGGAACAGACAGAGCGGTACACATCCATAACGCAATAGCGGACAGACGGCAGTCCTGGATATGCTCAGCTGCCCCCCACCATTATCTGACATTCCCCAGCAGCAGGCCTCCAGCCACTGCACCCTGCAAGGTGTTCCAGCAAAACACATACTAGCTGCAGACAGTCCGCCAGCTAATCTATAGTGCATGGTCCTGGAGGAGATGCATGTACCCAGAACCCAGGGGATGTCAGCATACACAACAAGCAGATAAGTCAGGGATTGGGCCCCAAAAGGAAGCCCATATATATCACATGAGCAAAATGCTTATATAGCACTATGGGGGAACCTAGCCATGCCGTAGTCAGGGCGAGAGTGACCTCCCAGCAGGACATGCTGTGGCCACTCTGTCTGTGCAGGTGGTACCGGGCACTACAATGTCCGAGCCATTGCCCTATGCCCAGCGCAGATGCGGCCAGGCCAGGCCACCCTATCCAGGCTATTCCCATGGTACCTTGCTCCTCATTATGCACATTGGCAGGCCAATACTGGGAACAGTGCTAGCAGTGTGGGCTGTAGAAGGTGTTGGAAGCCACCACACACTGGATAGACAGACACACACTCCCCACACCTATGCCAGCATTGTGCAACTATAGAGGTGTTGGGCAGCCCAGGCCACCACACAAGTCCTGAGCACAGTGCAAGCATGGCTATGGTACGCAATACTGTAGGAGTCACTCCCCAGGTTGGTAAACACTGTCAGACACATGACCTGTAGCACACTCCACAGACATCAGAAAGGTTGCTATGATGCAGCTCACTCAGACACTTGTACCTTACCTAGGAATTGCTATCTGCCAGTAATCCTAGCAACCTTTTGATAGATGTGTACCATATTCCCCGGTTTAGGGTGGCATTACTAAGGTATGCAAGTGCTAGTATTGGGAGATGCACGAAGAGCCCACAGTCCTGCCTCTCCAGAAGGCTGTGGATAATGGGGCTTGTGGGTGCGGGTGTGTCTGCCCCTGTTGGCTGCTGCTTTACGGCAGAGGTTCCCAACTCCAGTCCTGCGGTGCCAAAAACTGTTCGGGTTTTCATGCTGACCCTCATGAATATGCATGAGATACATCTGCATACCATGGCACATAGAAATGCAGCACAGGCATCTTTATCAGAGGCAGCATGGGACAGGAATGGTGTTTGGCCCTCCAGGACTGCATTTGGGAGGCTCTGCTCTAGGTAATGTGCATGTTTATGGTATCTGTGCTCTGTAGGGTAAAATGTTGGTGTTTTGGGCATGTTTATGTCATCTGCAGGAACGGTCCTGCCTGCATTAGCACGTTATAGTAGTGGGTAAAATATGAGGACTGGGTTGGCGGAAACCACAGCTGGGACTTGAACCTGTGACCTTTTGCTTCTGAATAGAGTGGTTCTGTGCACTGCACCACCATGTTCTCACAGAGATGGTGCATTCCCTGGTGATATCATGACTGTTGGTCAGACAGGGTCTGTCTGTTGCAGTGCATGGCACCCACCTACACAGGGCTAGGCCACGGTCTGCTCCGGGCAGCTGCCACTGCCCCCTCCACCACCAGTATCCCTCAGCCACCATGCTGATATGCCCTTCTGCTGGTGGAGCTGGTGGTGCGCGGTCTCAGGCCATCCAGTGTGCAGGTAGGTGGCCGCCTATGGTGCGTGTTCTGGGGTAGGGGTGCCTGCATAGACGTCCACGCTCCCCCCCAGCCCCGCCTGCCAGTGTTCCGTGCCCTTGGGGGCTGCTGTTGGGTACTCTCCCCTGTGATGCTTTGGGAGACACACTCGTGCCCATATTGGGCCCTCATCAGTTGCTGTCTGGCTCTACTGTTTACGCATTCCTATGGGCCAACTGAGCATCACCCTAGACCCCACTGTGGCCCAGCTGCGCCACTGCATGTGCCGCCTGCAGCCCTCTGTATCCCCTTTTCCAGCATCTGCCCGGTTTCCCGTTCCGACATGCCCGCCCTGATGTTGCAGGACATGTGCACGCCATAGGAACCCTGTCTGATGGTGGGGAAATCCCTGAGCAGCGCTATTTCACTGTGGGCCCATGCACCTTGTATGGGGACGGAGTATGCACCCTTCCACGAATTATATCTGTTCTATGGGGCTTACTCGGGGGGGGGGGGGTTGATGTTTCTCATTGCTACCACTATTGGCCAGCTTGGTTGTTGTTTTTTTCCAGTTTGTTGGGGTCATTTTCGGTGTTTCTGTGCCCTTTTGTTCTGTGCACATGTATCACACTTATCACCTTTTTTGGTTTCCCTGCCTAGGCTTTACATTGCTCACACGTAAATGGTTTCTCTCCCCTTTAAAGTGCTTTTACCGGTAGGTTTTCATTCGCGTTGGAATTCAGCTCTGAAAATCAGCGCGTTAGCCTCTCCCCGCCCACTCTCCGCCCATTGACCCCTTCTCTCCGCCCTCTCTCCACCTTCTGCGGTGTTTTACCGTGCCGTGGAGCATTACGCGCGTTAGCGCGTGATAGCGCGCACTATAGCGCGTGATAGCACGCACTATAGCGCGTGATAGCGCGCACTATAGCTCGTGATAGCGTGCACTATAGCGCATTTACGATCGTTAATGCACTATAGCGTGCGCTATAGCACGCTAACGATTGTAGGAATGGACAGATAAAGGGATACCAGAATCCCCAATATGTAATTGAAGATGGATGAATTTCTTGATACAAAATGTGTTTAGAAGTTTGACTTCTCGCCTACTTCCTTTTAAATAGAACAGGATGTCATGGTCATGAGTTCTGTGTAACTGTCTTTAAAATAGATGGAACAGTGTTAACGCAAGCAAAAAGAAAATAGGCTATGAACTGTGCAACCATAGTTCATTGTACAGTCACTTCTGACAAAACATAATTTTTGCAACTTTTGCAATTATAAATTTCATCTAATATACTGTAATCAGATCTTACTCTGTAAAAAGAACTTTGGCGACACCTTGTGTTATTTCGTGGTTATAATAAATGACTGTTACTTCCTCATTTTCTCTAATAAAAAGGAGCTTTTTAGGAGGAGGACTTTGAATTCAATAAGCGTGGAATTATGCATGTCCATAACCCGCTTGTTGTCTTCCCTCTGAGCTCAAAGACAGTAACACTTGTGTGTGTGATTGTGTTCTGTATTACTCTCTGCCTGTCTCTCACTGCTTGATGGACCAGAGACCTGAAGAGCCATGGTATTGTGGTTAGATCATGGAGTTTTCTTCAACGATCATTAACGTCGTACAACGCGCGTTATTCACGTTTACCGCAGTTTAGTAAACATACCCCTTAGGGTTAAAATAAAACATTGTTTGAGAATGTTAAATCCTAAATAAATATAGTTACAGCTCTTTTTGTTGTTCCCGTAATTTACGAACAATAATTATGTCCTCTTTGAGGTGCTTGCTATAATATATAAAAAGATCCCGTCTTACTCGATAGCATATGCAGTCAAAACCAAATATATCAGAGACAAAATGTCAATCATTTTTTAAGTTGCAATCTGGTAACTACTGGCTCAGGATGCTTCATTGTCCTGTCAGGGCTCTTAACCTCTACTTCGAAGGTCAAAGGAAAAACAAAAGCAGTTTCCTTAATTTCTCTATCATTTCTGTTTGAACCATTACAGTGTTCGCTGCCCGTACAAGAACAGTTGAGGAACTCGAAAGGGGAGAACTTAACCCTTTCCAGGCTGAGCCCAAAACTGTCGGGATCCAACATTCTGACTAAACACTCCTATCAAATGATACACAATACATGACCATAGCAGAAGGAACATCACTATTAGAACATATTGAATAAAACAGATACAAATTTCCTGAAATATGCACAAATTAACCCAGCTGCAGAATGTAGAATACATTGAAAGTAAACCTTCAAAGAGTTAAAGGGTATTACACATTCCTTTCTCTCTCTGCTTGCCAGAGACTCGCGCTGTGTTGAAAAAAAAAACCTGTAATCAGTGAGACAGCTGTCTTTATACTTAGAAGAGTTGTTTCTTCCCCTCTTCCTCCTTTAATACTATTCCCTAATCGGTAAACTGTTTCACCAACAGAATAATCTTACATTATACCAGAAGGGAAACCCACGGTTTCAACAGATAACAAAAATCAGATACAAACAAGGACAACAGAACAACCTCGCTTGGTCTGTTTTCAAGACCTCTCATTCACACAAGCAGACATTCAAGACAGAATAAAATACCGAACATTCCCAAAAAACCGGACTGACTGACTGGCTGAGGGGTTGGTGGTTTCAGTCTCTGATTATACCTTTAAGACTTCTGAGACTTACTAGGACCGCCCCGAGAGGTGATCAGACTCTCAAGCGCTTATTCCAGAATCCCGACTGACAGACTGACTGATTAGCAGAAAATATCTACTCACCGGATCCGGCTCCCGATACCAAACCAGTACATGGGTTGGATCCTGGACTCCCCTTGGGTCCGGAGGTGTAGGCCAGCCAGAACCAGCAACCTGTGGAGGCAAGGGTGGCGCAGGAGGCTCCCCTGCGATCAGTCAGGTGCGGCTCCAGCCGGACCCAAACCTTTGAGGCGAGAAGTCGCGGTGTATTTACTTGAATACCATCACACTACTCACACTTCCCGGCCAACGCACCAAGACATGTGGCAGCTGATAAGCATGCAATAAATAATACCAGGAGTCAGTTCAAAGATCCAAGCCAATTTATTGTGCACAAGGCCCAGAAAGTCAAGCTTCAAAAAAGACTGAGCAATGGCGAACAGGAACAACTTCCTTATATACAAGTTTCACAGTTTGATACAGGCAGACTTTCTATTGGTCCCAACACCCCCTGCATCTATCCAATCGGGGACCCTCACTGGGCCTAACATCCTGTTCCCCCTTCTTAAGCTATTCTAACAAAGGCTCAGTTTCTAGACATAAATACATTCCTACTACAAGGTCATTGCTAGGCTCAGAGAATGTGAGAATGCAAAACACTGGAACATATCTATCATCAGCATAAAAGAAGTGAATAAAGGATTAACACAAACTTATCAAAAGCAGTTTAGAGCGGTTTAAGGCAGTTCCTCAGATCTTCACTGACTTTGATCTTTCTCAGCACTACTACTTCTAAGTGGGGGTGGGGACTCAGGCCTGGTTTGCAGGCCTCTCATACATATACAGGCTATTATATAGGCCATAGTCTACCACAAAAGCACTGAAATATGAGATTGAAGAACTATTATCTGTCACCTATCATTAAAATCACCTGTAGTATCCGAAGATTGGCCAATATAACGCCAATTTTTTAAAAAGGGTTCCAGAGATGATCCAGGAAACTACAGACCTGTGAACCTGAGGTCAGTATTGGCAAAAAGGGAGAAACCATCATAAATAACAAAATTACTGAACATGTAGATGGTCATGGTTTAATGGCAGAAAGCCCACATGGATTTAGCCAAGGAAAGCCTTGTCTTACTAATCTCTTATATTTTTTGAAGGTGTGAGTAAACAGATAGATAAAGTTGAGCCAGTTGATATACAGTAGTGTTTCTGGATTTTCAGAAAGCCTTTGACAAAGTCCCCCATGAGAAGCTCTCTTGTGGAAATTAAAAGGTCATGGGATAGGAGGCAATGCGCTATTGTGGATCTGCAGCTGGTTAAAAGAAAGAACAGAGAGTAGGACCAAACGCCCAATTTTCTCAGTGGAGAAAGGTAAATATTGGAGTACCCCATGGATCTGTCCTGGGCCCGCTGCTTTGTAATATATTTATAAATGACCTGGAAATGGGAATAATGAGTGAGGTGATCAAATTTGCAGATGATACAAAATTATTCAATGTTGTTAAACACAAGAGGATTGCAAAAAATTGTGAGAGGTCATTGAAAAATAGGGAGACTGGGCATACAAATGACAGATGAAATTTAATGTGGACAAATGCAAAGTTTTGCACTTAGGGAAGATACTTGACAATGAAGTTACTTGAGAAGAGGAGCAATATGAGCATGATGAGACTGGCAGAAGATTAGCCATGCAGCAGACTGTCGAAACCATTGAAGGAGAGAGAGATGATTCAGAGCGAGACCAGCAAGCAGTAGGGTTCAATAGTCTAGAATGTGAGGGGACTACAAAGTGGATAAGTGTCTTATTAGTGTGTTCAGAAAGGAATGGACAGGGTATAGAGAGAGAAAAGGAGTAGACCCAAGATAAATCCTTGGGGTACACCAACTGAGAACGGGATAGCAGCAGAGAAGGATCCACCGCAACAAATGCTAAAAGAGTGATGGGAGAGATAAGAGGGGAACCAGGATAATATAGAGCCCTTAAAACCAAGTGAGGACAGGGTATCAAGGAGAAGGTTGTGGTCAAGAGTGTTAAAAGCAGCAGAGAGGTCAAGAAGGATGAAGACTGAGGAAAGACCGTTGAATTTTGCCAGATACCGGTCACTGGAGACTTTAGCAAGAACTGAGTCAGTAGAATGGAGTGGTGGAGTGGCCTAGTGGTTGGGGCAAGGTACTTCAGGCTGGAAGGTTGGGGGTTCAAATCCCACTAGAGGACAGCAACCTTGGGCTGGAAGGACTGGGGTTTCTAGTCCCACAGGTGCTCCTTGTGGTCTTGGGCAAGCCACTTAACCCTCCATAGCCCATGTTCCCTGTAAATAGTTATCTCCAAGTTATAATGCCCTGTTCAATGTAATTTCAGTTTGTTTGATGTAAACCACACTGATGCAGAATAATGTGGTATATAAGAGAATGGGGAAAGAGGAAGAGGTGGACAGAGAGTTAATTGAAGACATACGCAGCATTGCTAGGAAAGGGGAAGTACTACTGCTAGGAGATTTCAATATGCCAGATGTTGATTGGCACATTCCTGCTGCAGTATCATCTAGGAGTAAGGAGATCCTGGATTCTCTACAGGGAGAACTATTCAGGCAATTGGTAACAGACCCCACACGTGAAGGGGCCATACTGGACTTGGTTCTTACCAATGGTGAAAGTGTTTCTGATGTTGTAGTGGGAGATCATTTTGCATCCAGTGATCACCAGATGGTGTGGTTCAGTATTAGGACTAGGGCTGTTAGAATCCATTCCAAGGTAAAGATCTTAGACTTTAGGAAGACTAACTTTGCGAAGATGGGCCAATACCTCAGGGAGTCATTAGTGGGATGGGAACAGCTGGGGGATGTAGAACAACAGTGGGCAAAACTGAAAGGGGGTATTTTAAAGGCAACCAACCTTTTTGTTAAAATGGTAAATAAAGGCAAAAGGAACAGGAGACCGCTATGGTTTTCGAAGGAAGTAGCTGAAAAAGTGAAGAAAAAGAGGGAGGCCTTCATGAAATACAAGAGATCACAGAGAAAGGAAGACAGGCATCTGTATTTGGAAAAACTTAGAGAAGCTAGCAAAGTAGTCAAGAAGGCAAAGATTCAAAAGGAGGAGGAAATAGCCAATGCAATAAAATGGGGAGATAAGACATTTTTCAGATATATTAGTGAGAAGAGGAAGGGCAAAAGTGGTATTGTCAGACTCAAGGGTACAGGGGGGGAATATGTAGAAGCTGATAAGGATAAAGCGGAATTGCTTAACAAATATTTTTGTTCTGTGTTCACAGATGAAGAACCAGGAGCAGGACCTCAGAAAACACCCACAAATAAGAACAGAAGCGAGGGACATCTTGAACAATTTTCATAAGACTGTGTTCGTGAGAAACTAGCTCAACTTAAAGTAGACAAAGCGATGGGACCGGATGGGATACACCCTAGAATACTGAGGGAACTTGGGGACGTTCTAGCAACTCCACTGACTGACCTTTTCAATGCCTCGTTGGAGTCGGGAGTGGTGCCAAAGGACTGGAGAGAGGCTCATGTGGTGCCTTTACACAAAAGCGGAAGTAAGGATGTGGTTGAAAACTACAGGCCGGTTAGTTTAACTTCAGTGGTGAGTAAATTAATGGAAACGCTGTTGAAAGAGAAAATAGTGAGGTTTCTGGAGTCCAGCGGATTACAGGATCCGAGGCAGCATGGATTCACCAGAGGCAGGTCTTGTCAGACAAATCTGATTGATTTCTTTGACTGGGTGACCAGGGAGTTGGACCGAGGGAGAGCTCTAGATGTGGTGTATTTAGATTTCAGTAAAGCCTTTGACACTGTTCCTCACAGGCGACTTATAAACAAACTGAGCACCCTAGGGATGGACCCTAAAGTTACTGCTTGGGTTAGAAATTGGTTGGGTGGGAGGCGACAAAGAGTACAAGTAAATGGAGCTCACTCTGAGGAGAAGGATGTTACCAGTGGTGTGCCCCAGGGATCTGTCCTTGGTCTGATTCTTTTTAACATCTTTGTTAGTGATATAGCGGAAGGGCTGTCGGGTAAGGTTTGCCTCTTTGCGGATGATACCAAAATCTGCAATAAAGTAGACACCCAGGAAGGTGTAGATAACATGAGGAGGGATCTAGCTAAGCTTGAAGAATGGTCTAGAATTTGGCAGCTGGGATTTAATGTTAAAAAATGTAAGGTCATGCATTTTGGCTGCAGCAATCCAAGGGAGCAATACAGCATAGGAGGTGAAGTACTTTTGTCCACTAAAGAAGAGCGGGACCTAGGCGTAGTTGTGTCCGATGATCTTAAAGTAGCTAAACAGGTAGAAAAGGCGACGGCAAAAGCTAGAAGGATGCTTGGGTGCATACGGAGAGGAATGGCTAGCAGAAAAAAGGAGGTGATAATGCCTCTGTATAAGTCTTTGGTGCGACCTCATTTGGAGTATGGTGTGCAGTTCTGGAGACCGCACCTTCAAAAGGATGTGAACAGGATGGAGTCAGTGCAGAGGGTTGCTACTAAGATGATTAGTAGTCTTCATTATAAAGCATATGAGGACAGACTTAAGGATCTTAATATGTACACCTTAGAGGAAAGGCGGGATAGAGGTGATATGATTGAGATGTTTAAATACCTCCGTGGCATAAATGTTCAGGGAGAGAGCCTCTTTCAATTGAAAGCAAGTTCTGCGACGAGGGGACATGGGATGAGGGTGAAGGGAGATAGATTCAGGAGTGATATGCGGAAATATTTCTTTACGGAAAGAGTAGTGGATCCGTGGAATAGTCTCCCAGTGGAGGTGGTAGAGATGAGGACAGTAACTGAATTCAAAAAAGCATGGGACCAACACAGAGGATCTCTAAAGGTAAAAAGTGGACTGTTGTAGTTGTTGTTATGGAAGGACAGACTAGATGGGCCTTGTGGTCTTTTTCTGTCATCATGTTTCTATGTTTCTATGTTTCTAAATAAATAAAAATAAAATAAATGTAAAGGACAAAAGCAAGATTATAAAGGATCCAGGAGGGCTTGAGAGGAGAGAAAGTCAAGATAACAGCAGCGAACTGCACATTCAAGTAGTTTAGAAATGAAGGGGAGTAGGTAGATGGGTCAATAGCTAGGACAGGTAGGATCAAGTGAGGGTTTCTTGAGGAGAGGTGTAACTACAGCATGCTTGAAGGCTGCAGGGACATTTGCAGTGGAGAACAATAGATTGAGAATATGAGAGATGGAAGGGACAATAGTGGAGGAGATAGGGCTTAGGAGACAGATGGAAATAGGATAAGAGGAACAGGTAGTGCATTTGGAGGAGGAAGAAGGTGTGCAGTTTCCTCCTCAGAGGTCATAGAAAAGGAAGGAAAGGTAGTAGAGATAGAGAGGGAAATTTGGGAGTGAAGTGGGGAAGGAGGTGAAGTAGCTAACTTTGTGGGAAATTGGAGGATGATCTTGTGGATTTTGTCATGGAAATAATCAGCCAGGATTTGGACAGAAAGGGAGGAAGTTGTCAGAGGTGGAGACACTTTGAGAGGAGAGTTGAGAGTAGTAAAGAGAAGGCGAGGGTCAGAGGCAAAAGAGTTAGTCAGATGGACATAATAGTCTTGTTGGCAAGTGCTATGGCTGACTGTAAAGAGACAAGCATGAATTTGAAGTGTAGAAAGTCTGCAAGGGAACGGGATTTGAGCCAAGCACGCTCAGCTGCAATGGGCACATGAATGTAGATAGCGGGTAGTGGAAGAATGCCAGGGCTGGGGTGCAGTACGCCTCACAGGATGTGGCATGGGCAGCACGAGAGCATCCATAGCAGAGGAGAGTGCAGCATTATAGGAAGCTACTGCCTCATCAACAGACTCAAATAATGTAGTGGAGAAAAGAGGTGATGAAACAGTGGAGGAGAGAGTCAAAGGGTCAATAGCATGAAGATTTCTAAAGAGGTTGGAGGAGACAGGATGAGGTTGAGGTTGTAAGGGATGAAGAGTGAAGCTTAGCAGTTGATGGTCGGATAAGGGAAGAACTGAGGAACAGAAGTTTGAAGGTAAGCAATTAGAGAAAAATACAAGGTCAAGGCAGTGGCCATGCTGGTGAGTGGGGTCAGTAGAGCAAAGCTGGAGGTCAAATGAGGAGGTAAAGGAAAGGAGCTTTAAGCATAAGGATCAGAGGGGTTATCAACATGAATGTTAAAATCCCTGAGAATAAGAGTGGGGGAAGAGGAATCCAGAAAGAAGGAAAGTCACAAAGTCAGTGAGAAAGGTAGAGGTGGATTTGTCAGGAGGATGATAAATAATAGCTACCCAGAGAGGTAATGGAATGAAAAGGTAGATGGAATGAACTTCAAAGGAGGGAAAGGAGTGAGACTGAGACAGCAGGAGGGGTTGTAATTGGCAGGAGGGAGAAAGTAGAAGCCCAACACCACCACCACGGCCAGTGGAACGAGACGTGTGGGAGAACTGACAGCCCCCATGACAGAGCATAGTGATAGTTGCAGTATCATCTGGGAGGAGCCAGGCCTCAGTTAGAGCAAGCAGATGGAGAGCATTAGAGATAAAGAGATCATGAGTAAAAGCAAGTTCATTTATCTAGGCTTATACACTGCTTTTCTACCAGTCAAAGTGCTATACATGCAAGCACTGGATATATTTTTCCCTTGTCCTCAAAGGGCTCATAATCTATGTTTTTGTACCTGGGCAACAGAGGGTTAAGTGGCTTGTTCAAGGCCACAAGGAACACTGGTGGGACTAGAAACTCTAGTCCTTCTGGCCCAAGATTTCTGACCTCCAGTGGGGTTGGAACCCCTGGCCCCTCGTTGCTTGCCCCAACCACTAGGCCACCCCTCTCTCCACAAGGGAGAGGTGGCCTAGTGGTTCCACAAGGCACATGAGAAAGTGCGAGAGGTCGGGGAAAGGAGAGGTTATGAATAAGATTAGAGGTGTTGTGTGAAGATCTCTTCTCAGAGTGTGACAAAGTCTAGGGGGGTCAGGGTTGGGGTTGATACCTCCAGATGAGAGAAGGGGAAGGAATAGAAGAGTACAAGGCAGAGAGGAGACAGTACAGCGGTAATGAGGGTGAGGTTGTCTTAGAGAGAGAGGAGATGGCTGAATGAGAGGGAGAAAGTGGTGAATCTCAAGAGCTGATAACAGTAGAGGACAGGATGGAGGGGGAAGTGAGGATGAAAGGGAAGAAAAGGAAAGGAGGAGAGAAGGTGTTAGTAGGAGGGGAGACAAATAGGGAGTATGAAGAATAGGAAGACAAAGTGATGAGGAGCCATAGAAGAGAGATGGAGAGGAGAACAGAGGCCAGAAGAAATAGGTGGGAGAGAGCCTACAGAGGATTAGGTGCACCTGTGAATAAGCGAGGTAATAAGCAGATGACAACTATTAGAGACTGAGAGCCAGGGGGTGGGTAGGTAGAGGAGAAAGTGGGATAAAAGTTATTCAACAGAGAAAAACTGAACAATGGTGCAAAGGTACAAATGAGGTAAAAGAGCACACTGACAATGATAAATAACTATATAGAGAGAGGCAGACAGGACTCACATAAAGCAAGGAGATTCAAAGTGCCAGCAGAGTTTGCAGTGGAGCAGTTCTCTTCCCAGAGGAGAGAGAGGCAAACAGAGCTAAATACATGTGGAAGACAGGAAAAGGAGCGATACAGTACCTCAGAAGGGGGGGGGGGGGGGTGTTAGTCACTCGGGTAGATTAGAGCAGAGACAGGAAAAAAGTTTTAAACTCTGCAGCAATGGAGACAGAGTTAGGATAGGTATTGAATTATCTCCAGGAACAAGCAGGAATGTAGTCCTCACATATGGGTATCGTCGGTACCGACAGAGCCTGCGCAGGAACGCTCCCCAGCATCCAATAGGAACGCTTTTGGGAGCATCCCTCAGCACATGCGCGCTGTCTTCCCGCCTTTCCAACTGTCCCTCTTCAGTTCTTCATTTTCCGCGGAGCCAACAGGACCCATACCCTGTCACCGCAGAAAATTCCATCTTTAAAATTCTTTTTTGTGGTCGCGTTTGCCTACCGCACAATGCCTACCGGTACCGCCGGTTCTTTTCTTTTCTTTTCCTAAAAAAAAAAACCTAGACTTTCATGCTTTCTTTTCAGAAACTTTCCTGTTTTGGTGCTAGGCGCCATTTTGGGCATTAGGCCCCATTTTTCCAAAATCACGGAAAAGCCAACTAGTGGTTTTAAAAAATGTACTAAGTGTGGCGGTACCATTTCCGTCACTGACACCCATGATTGGTGTCTAAAATGTGTAGGACCTGATCATTCTCCAACTGAATGTCTCTTCTGCATGGGGATGACTAAAAGAGGAAGACAGAACCGGGCCACAATGCTCGGTACCCTCTTTTCTTCAGATGCCAGATCCATTGCATCGACATCGTCAAGGGCCTCTTCTTCCTCCCATGGATCTCAGGTAACTAAACACAAAAGCTGGTCCTCAAAGGGTAGCTCTCCTGCTAAGCATCGAGAGGCCATTGGCATTGCCCTTGAGGGAACCACACCGGCAAAACAGCCCCGGCGGGAGGCTTCGGCTTCCAAAGCATTGATGTGGCTTCAGGATGTTCTCGAGGCTTCAACGTCGCAAGAACTACCTGTGCCATGCTCAGGGGTTCCGGCCGTTCTTACCGGTACCGACACCCAGGCATCGGCAGCATTGATAGACCAGAGATTTCATGCTATCAAACGCAGTATCGCAGCTCTTCTCTCAGCTGCAGTACCGGTGGTCCCAAGGCACCAGTGCCGACATCGACACCAATGCCAGTACCGACACCGGTATCGACACTGACGATGCCGGTACCAACGGTACCGGCCCTGATGGTAACTCTTCCCATTCCACCTCCGGCTGGAGTGGATAAAGTGGTACCAGGTCATCTCGGTACTGACTTTGATCGGTACCGGGATCGTGCTTTGAAGGAGCATTGGCGTCAGGAATACTTTGAGTCCTCCGATTCCGAAGACTCTGACAATTCTGCTGGCACTAGAGGTTTTCTCTTAGAAGATCCCTCTTCTCCCCAACGCAGAATATCACCTCCAGAGGACATGTCATTTAAGGATTTCATCCATTATATGGCTAAAGGTCTTTCAATCACAGTAGCTCCTGAAGAGGAACCCAGAGCAAAGGAATTGGAAATCCTCCAGTATCCTAAAGCTCCTAAGGAGGCAGCTACTCTGTCTATCCATGAAATTCTGCATAACTTGATGATCAGAATGTGGGAGACACCTCTGACTACTTCTCCTCACTCTAGGAGACTTGATACTATGTATCGAGTCCCACCATGTCCTGGATTTCAGAAAACTCAGCTGCCACACCATTCAATAGTAGTGGAGTCAGCCATGCGTAGGATGAAAAGTGCTAAAAGACATGCATCCAATCCTCCAGGTCGTGAATGCAGGACTCTGGATGCTTTTGGACGCAGAACTTTCAAGCTTCCATGCTTTCAGCTAGGATCAGCTCATATATCCTATGATATATCCAGAAGCGACCACGTGACCCCCATTCTCAAACAGCTGCACTGGCTACCGATCCATGGGAGGATCACCTTCAAAACCCTTCTATTAGCATTCAAGGCAATCAAAGGTATTTCATCCTCCTCACGCATGCATCTTATCCACATTGTCCCCCCCAACAGATCCAGAAGAGCAACATCTGTAAACTTGCTAACAACACCAAAGGCTTCGACAAAGTCCAACATAACAACCACAAACAGGGCGTTCAGTTTCTATGTCCCCAAATGCTGGAATGCTCTACCCCCTGACATTCGGACCATTGCCAATCTATATCAGTTCAGGAAGGCTCTCAAAACCCACCTTTTCCTCCAATACTTCCCAGCCAGCAATTGAACCTAGATATCCCTCTCAAGAAATGACCCACTCTAGAAAGGCCCTTACATGCATTATCTGACTTTTACCTATCCTTGCAGTGTAAATAACTTATGTATATAGTTAACCCTGTTATCCAAGTTTGTACTCCTGTTCGATGTAAAACCTGACAGCTTGTCGTTATGGTCGTAATGTTATGATGTAAACCGCGCTGATACTAAATAGCGCGGTATATAAGAAACTGTAATAAAAAAAAATAATAAATAAAATATAATATGGAAATGTTCCTCAAAGAAATCACAGGAGACTTGGAACTTATGAGCCCATTTCTCCCAAATGATAAGAGACAAGACTTTCTTACTCTGGTTAAGCATGCTCAGGATGTCTCCAAGTTTGTCAATCATGCAGCCTTTGACTGCTTCGAATGCATCAGCAGAACTTCTGCTATTGCCATTGGCGCATGACGGATTGCCTAGCTACAGGCATCAGACTTGGAGACTTGGGTACAGGACAAGTTAGGCAACATTCCTTGCACGGGAGAGAATCTCTTCGGCAAGAACTGGCAGGAGAAGGCTAACGAGTTAGATGCTGACAATTCTACCTTAGATAGATTGTCAAAGTCTACAGCCACTCCAGCCAAAAGAAAGCCTTATAAAAAAACCCTCTTTTAGCAAAAAGAGGAAGTTTTATCCTTCCTATACCCATCAGACTCAAGCTCCAGGTCAGGTTGCCCAAAAGGGACAAACTAGACAACAAAAGAAACCAAAAGGCCCGAGAGCCCAACCAGCTCTCCAGGTTCAGCCCCCTCAAGGGCTTTGACTCCTTCCTAGAGAGCTTTGCCTTCCTGCCTCTGAGGGGTCCTCAACCCCCCAATATTCCCGGCAGGTTATGCCACTTTGTCAACAGATGGCATCAGATAACAGCAAAAGATTGTGTGGCAGGTGCAGGCCTGTGATCCACAGTGTCTGACATGAGCAGGCAGGCCTAACTAGCTTGACCTGTAAATGAAGCCTGTGAAGAGGCTCATAGGAATTACACATTCCCCAACATGCTGCTATTGTAGGATAGAACTCAGTAAGAGTACTAAACTAACTTAGATAAGCAGAACTGGAAGATGGAAAAATACAGAAAAATATGTTTAAAAGTTACTGATAAGAAAAGTACATCTGCAAGGGATTTAATTGGGATTGCTGACAGATGAGTTGCAGAGCCCTGCTCCCCTGCATGCACAAATTGGCTCTATGGCCTTGAGAGTATGAAAGTAACAAGTTGATGAACTGGCCATTGTAATTGGGACTAGAAGGGGGGTAAGCAGGTGCTGAGCCCACTGGAGGAACATAATTGGATAATCATATCAGTACCGGCACCAATAGAAGGGGTACGGGAGGTACGGGAGAGTACCGGGACCAATGAAGTGTTTTTCTATACCTAGAATGGAACAGAAGTCTATAAAAGTTGTTGTAATGCTAGAAAACTTTGCTCAGCCATTTTGAAATTGACTTTGCTTGAGACTT
Source organism: Ichthyophis bannanicus (assembly GCA_033557465.1). NCBI lineage: Eukaryota > Metazoa > Chordata > Amphibia > Gymnophiona > Ichthyophiidae > Ichthyophis > Ichthyophis bannanicus. The sequence continues at coordinate 18,619,519 of CM066049.1, read as the reverse complement.
GTGCACAAATAAATGATTTGGACCTTCTGAACAGACTCCTGGTCAGGGGCGGCCCAAGGGGGGTGCGGGGCCATGTGCGGAGACTCGGTGCGGGGCCTCATTTGCATAAGGGGCCTCATTTGCATAAATATTTGCATAATGTTACCATACACTAACTTTTAGTAAACATGCCTCTTCATGAGTGTATGGATAAAAAAAGACAAAGATTTCTACATTACTATAATCCAGTGCCAACCGCCAGGCACATTAGGAACTACTACAAACACTGCCCATTTAGAACCCATAGCAAACCCACCGTATCCCAACAGCACTACCAGGACTCATAAAGCACCATACACTACCTATCAAAAGGCAACACTGCAAATATTAAACCAATACATTTCAGAGAATAACAATACATGACCTACTGGGGAAAGAGAACAAGTGACAATGTCAAATAGGAATTACATAAACAGAATACCTCAGCTCAGTTACACATGCAGAACATAGACTATCACCAAACAAGGAATCACAATTTAAAAACAGGAAGACAATAATTAAACTGGGAACCCTAAAAGCCAAACTTGGAATGTACAACAACAATGTAGAAATAAAACTATAAATTAATTTCCTCTTGTACTAAACAAAGCACAGACATTAATGATGCACATTTCCCAGAGCTGACATATTCCAGTTAATAAATTCAAAATAAAGAGATATCTTTGTACCTTTTGTGCATTTTTTTTTCAGTTGCAATTGTTCCAGCCACTTTCTTCTGGTTTATTTGTGTCTTCTGCTATCTCTCCATCGTCTGCTGTCCATTTGTCCTTTCTTCTCTTCTAGTTTTTTCCATTCTCTCTCTACATCTGCTTTAACATAATAATCTTTCTCCTTTTGCTCTTTCCTCATTCCTATTTCATCCACTCAAATTTTACCCCTCCATCCTCAATCCCTACTTAGTCTCCCAATACCCGGCCAATTGTACATTTTTCTTCCCTCCCACACAAAATATTTTTCCCCTCTCCATTTCATTCTCCCAGCCCCATCCCCTTCTAATCTCCCCCAACATCAGCTCCCTTTTAGTTCCAGCCCCACCCAGTATCCGCTCCCTTCTAGTCCCCACATCAGCCCATTTCCAGTCCTAGCTCCCCCATCCATTTCCAGTCCTATCCGAGTCCCTTCATCAGCTCATTTCCAATACCAGCCTCCCATCAGCCCATTTCTAGTCCTTTCCTAGCCCCACCATCAGCCCATGTTAAATCCTAGCTCCCCTCCACTCAGCCCATTTCTAAACCAAGCCCCCCATGAGCCTACTTCCAGTTCTAGCCCCTCCATGAGTCCATTTCAATCCAAGCCCCCACCAAAGCCCATTTCCAATCTTAGCTCCCCCCAACACCCAATTCTCAGTTCTATCCTAGCCCATCCATCAGCCCAGTTCCTGTCCTAGCTCCCTCCCCTAAGAGCCCATTCCAAGCCCCCCTTCCCATCAGCTATTTGCAGTTCAAGCCCCCTTCCACTCAGCCCATTTCCATTCCAAGTCCCCCTCCCCATCAGCTATTTGCAGTTCAAGCCCCCCACTTCCCCTCAGCCCATTTCCATTCCAAGCCCCGTCCCCATCAGCTATTTGCAGTTCAAGCCCCCCACTTCCCCTCAGCCCATTTCCATTCCAAGCCCCATCCCCAACAGCTATTTGCAGTTCAAGCCCCCTTCCACTCAGCCCATTTCCAGTCCTAGCAACCCCCCCCAACCCATTACCAGTCCTAGCCCCCCCCATAGCCCACTACCAGTCCTAATCCCACCAGCCCATTTCCAGTCCTAATCCCCCATCACCCAATTTTTAGTTTAAGCCCCCCCATAGCCCATTACCAGTCCTAACCTCCCCATCAGCCCACTCCCAGTCCTAATCCCCCATCACTCAATTTTTAGTTTAAGCCCTCCCATAGCCCATTACCAGTCCTAACCCCCCCTCAACCCACTTCCAGTCCTAATCCCACCAGCCCATTTCCAGTCCTAATCCCCCATCACCCAATTTTTAGTTTAAGCCCCCCCAGCGCCCATCACCACTCCTAACCCCTCCCCAGCGCCCATCACAACTCCTAACCCCCCCAGCGCCCATCACCACTCCTAACCCCCCCAGCCCAGCACCCATCACCACTCCTAACCCCCCCAGCCAGCCCAGTGCCCATCACCACTCCTACCCCCCAGCCAGCCCAGTGCCCATCACCACTCCTAACCCCCCCCAACCAGCCCAGTGTCCATCACCACTCCTAACCCCCCCAGCCTGCCCAGCCCTTCCCATCTCTACTCCTAACACCTCACCCCCCCAGCCCAGCCCAGCCCAGCCCATCACAACTCCTAACCCCCCCAGTCCAGCCCAGCCCATCACTACTCCTAACACCCCCCCCCCGCCCAGCCCAGCCCAGCCCAACCCATCACTACTCCTAACACCCCCCCCCAGCCCAGCCCAGCCCAGCCCAGCACCACTTCTAACCCCCAGCCCAGCCCAGCCCAGCCCAGCCCAGCACCACTCCTAACGCCCAGCCCAGCCCAGGGAAATTTTTTAAAAAAAGAAAACCTGTCTCCTGCCGCTGTCGGGGCCGCCGCGGCAGAATCGAGCGTGCCGCGGGGCCCCCCTGTACCCGGCACAGCCTCTCCTCCCTGTAGCAGCTCTCTCGTTGGAGCTGAAGTCAGACGCGCCGGCTTGCAGAGCGCGAGGGAAGAGTTTTTCCCTCGCTGCTCTGTTAAGCCCGCGGGGGCTGATGGGAAGTTCCCATCAGCCCCCGCGGGCCTAACAGAGTCGCGAAAGGGAAACTCTTCCCTTCGCGCTCTGCAAGCCGGCGCGTCTGACTGCAGCTCAGAAGAGAGAGTTGCTACAGGGAGGAGAGGCTGTGCCGGGTACAGGGGGGCCCCGCGGCACGCTCGATTCTGCCGCGGCGGCCCCGACAGCGGCAGGAGACAGGTTTTCTTTTTTTTTTTCAATTTTACTTTTACAAAAGAATGTTTTTTGCGCGGGGCCCCCTGAAACGCGGGGCCCTGTGCAAAAAACATTCTCGCTCAATGGACGGGCCGGCCCTGCTCCTGGTATTATTGGTTTGTCTGCGCTTTGCTGCTACATATTCTTGGTGCGTTGGCCGGGAAGTTGTGGAATCAAAGTGTATATAGGGCAATATACCATGACTTTCCGCCTCTATAGGCTTGGTCCTGCCGGGATCGCGCCCTTCCGACGAGGGCTGCTCCCTGGCGCCGCCGGTCCCTTGTATCGGAGGGAGCTGGTCGGACCTCGGCGGGTGCCGGGCCCGGCTGGAGCCAACGCCTCGAACCCGAGTGAGGGGAGTCCAAGGTCCAACTCATGCGCCTGCTTGGGAAGTTTGAGGACCGGATCCGGTGAGTATAGTTTTGATTTGGTGTCTAGACAGATATAGAAAGAGCAGTACTGCCATTGGAACTTGAAACTTGGAATTTGTAATCTCGAGAAATTGGAAATTGGTAAGAGAGCCTGATCACCTCTCAAAGAAGGGCCGAGTAACCCCGCATGAGTATTCGCAGGGCGAAACCCCCATCTTTTTGTAATTGGGAAATTGGTAAGACTAGTCAGAATAGATAGAAACAAATGCATTCTGGGATACGTGGCTAGCATGATTGTGTGAATGAAGTGTGAATGAGAGGTCTGGCAGCACGGACCAAGTGAAGGCGGACCCCTGAGTAGCGCATTTCCTGACCGGGCGACCGCGTTCAGGTCGCGAAAAGGGGGAAGCGATTGTCGTCTTGTCTTGTTATTTGTTCTCCTTATACGTTTCCAGGGCCGTGAGGACCCCTTACCCACGGTCCGCCCTCCTTTTCTCTTTTGTCTGTTGTTGCGCGCACACATCGAAATGGGAGGGGCGGGGTCTACTAGGAACACTCCATTAGAATGTATGATCGCACATTTTAAAGAGGGATATTCTGGAGATTATGGTATTAAAATGACAGCAGCCCATTTACAGATATTGTGTACTAGGGAGTGGCCCGATACAGACCCTACCTGGCCCCGAGAGGGAACGTTTAATGTAGAAATTATTCAGTTAGTACACCGTAGAGTGCGGATAGCGCACCCCGATCAGTACCCCTATATAGATTCCTGGTTAAGTATTTGTGAAGATCCGCCCCTCTGGGCGCAGCGCTGTTATGAGGAACAGTGCAGAATAATGTTAGCTAAAACAGATTCTAGACAGAAAACAGAACAGCCTAGAATGAAAGAGCAGGATAAGAAGTCCAGGAAGAAGCCCATCCTGGTAGATCCTGATTCCCCAGAAATAATTCCCAGACAGCCTCGAACCCCAGGTCCAGTAAGAGTAGCCCGGCGTCCTGCCCCAGAGCCCCAGAGACAGCCGATGCGGGACCCAACCCCTGACCCACCTCCCGGAGGGCAGGGAGAGGAATTTCCCTTAGCTGAAGAAGGTGATATTACAGGAACAGAAAAAGGCGAGTCAGATATAGAGATAGAGGAGGAAGAAATTGAGAATGCCCTAAGCGATGATGACAGTGTACAAGTGGTTGCCAGCACTAGCTTGCCAGCAAAATGTACACCCAAAGTGAAACCTGTCAAGAAAATGAAAGTGACCTCTGGAAAGACAATTACGAAAACAACCCTTAGATCCCACAAGACGTCCACTGCCAAAATGATGCCTTTACGGCAAGTCCCGGGGGTGCCTATAAAGAACGAAAATGATGAGGTGGTAGCGGGACCCCTAAGTTACGTGTACATCCCTTTCTCTACAATGGATTTGTTAAATTGGAGGTCGCATTATGCCTCCTATACTAGTAAGCCCCAGGAACTTACAGAATTAGTAACTACTCTAATGGAAACCCATCAACCCACCTGGGCAGATTGCCACCAGCTCCTGACCACCCTATTCACGACAGAGGAGCGAGCACGAATTAGAAAAGCAGCTATTGAGTGGATGGCAGATAACCCTGTAGCTCCGGGACCGGGGCAGGACAGAATAGACCATCGGGAAGCGGCCCAGAGAGAATTCCCGAATGAAGACCCCCATTGGGATCCAAATACAGAAGTAGGATCCACAGCCCTAGCCCGTTTTCGCCAAGGCTTTTTACAAGGTCTGAGAAGGGGGGGCCAGAAAGCTATGAACCTTTCCAAAGTTGCAGGAGTTATCCAAGGTGTAGATGAGAGCCCGGCAGAATTTCATGAAAGACTAACTGAAGCATATAGAATGTATACTCCCTATGATCCCGAGGCACCAGGAAGTTTATGTATGGTGAATTCTGCTTTTGTAAACCAGTCTCAACCAGACATCAGACGTAAATTACAGAAATTAGAAGGATTTGCGGGCATGAATGCAACGCAGTTACTGGAAGTCTCACATAAAGTGTATGTGAATCGTGATAATGAAAGGCAGAGAGAATGTGATAGAAAGATGAAGAAGAAAGCTGATTTTTTGGCTGCGGCCATAGTTGAACAGAAAAGGGGAGGTATCCCTAGTCGACGGAGGCGAGGAAGAGGGCGGGGCCGAGGTGGAGGCCGGTCCCAGCAGCTAGGCGTGAACCAATGCGCCTATTGCAGAGAAGAAGGACATTGGAGAGATGCTTGCCCGCAACTCGAAGACACCCAGCAAGATGACGACAACAATCATCAATGGCGAGAAGAAAGACGAGGCCGTCCCCAAAACCGCGGAGGAGCCAATCGAGAACAATACCAGCGAGAAAGAGGAGGAGCCATTCAAGCATTGGCCACAACGATCCATGATGAAAATGACGTGGATTAGGACAGACCGGGCTCCAAGTTTGCTTTAGGTCTCCAGGAGCCTATGGTCGGAATACAAATAGGAGACCAAGTTATGGACTTTATGGTTGATACTGGAGCACAACATTCAGTAATAGACAAGAAGATAGCCCCATTTTCTACAAAAGCAGTCACCATTATAGGAGCAACTGGTGCCAAAGCTACAAAGTCTTTTCTTCAGAATCGTATATGCAGTCTAGGAGGACAGCAAATAACTCATCAATTCCTTTACATGCCCAAATGTCCAGTGCCACTACTGGGACGAGATATGCTAGCCAAGCTTCAAGCACAAATATCTTTCTCTGAAAAAGGAGAAATGCAAATGACAGTAAATCCCCAAGCCAAACCAGCAGGAATAATGCTGCTGACAGTTCCCCGAGAAGAAGAATGGAGGTATTACATTGATGATTCTATCCAAGACACTTATTTCGAACAAACTTTAAAGAACATTCATGCACCACCTGGAGTATGGGCAGAAGGCAGTCCCCCAGGCCTAGCCAAGCATATAGCTCCAGTAATTGTAACCCTCAAGCCTAGTGCTACACCAGTACACGTCAAGCAGTACCCTCTCCCAAGAGCTGCAATTGAAGGCATTCATCGCCACTTGCAAAGATTGCTCGAGTATGGCCTACTAAAAGTATGTCAATCCCCATGGAACACTCCACTTTTGCCAGTAAAGAAACCTGGGACGGATGATTACCGCCCAGTACAAGACTTAAGGAGAGTAAATGATGCAGTTGAAACTATACATCCAGTTGTACCCAATCCTTACACTCTTCTAGGACTGATACCTGCTGAAGCTACCCATTTCACTGTACTAGATCTAAAAGATGCATTCTTTTGCATAAGATTAGCCCCTGTAAGTCAAATATTGTTTGCATTTGAATGGCAGGACCCCATCTCTGGAAGAGGGGGCCAACTCACATGGACACGATTACCCCAAGGATTCAAAAATTCGCCTACCATCTTTAGTGCTGCACTGAATCAAGACCTTTCAAGTTATCCAGTAGCCCCGGGGAAGAGAGTGCTTCTCCAATACGTGGACGATCTGCTGATAGCAGCAGTATCAGAAAGTGAATGTATACAAGCCACCAAAGATCTCTTGCAGTTACTAGATGAAGCTGGATACAAAGTTTCCAGAGCAAAAGCACAGCTATGCCAAAAAGAAGTGAAATACTTGGGTTTTCGTATAACCCAAGGAAGCCGAAGGCTAAGTAGAGAGAGAAAAGAAGCAGTATGTAGAATTCCAACCCCAACAACCAGAAAGCAAGTCAGAGCCTTTCTGGGAGCGGCAGGATATTGCCGAATCTGGATACCCAACTTTGCCCAAATTGCCAAGCCATTGTATGAAGCCACAAAAGGAGAAGAGAAGTCGCCACTGGAGAGGGGACTTGAGCAGGATACAGTCTTCAAGAAGTTAAAGGAAGAATTGATGTCATCACCAGCACTTGGACTGCCAGATGTTCACAAGCCTTTCCACTTGTTTGTACATGAAGCACAGGGAAATGCCTTAGGCATGTTGACTCAGAAATTGGGAAATTGGGAGCGACCTATCGAAACAATTGGACACTGTAGCCAAAGGATGGCCACCTTGCCTGAGAGCCGTTGCAGCTACAGCACTATTAGTGAGTGAAGCAGACAAGCTCACACTAGGACAGAACATACGAGTCACTGTGCCACATGCAGTCCTTGCCCTCATGGAACAAAAAGCAAATTATTGGCTCACCAATTCCCGAATGTTGAAATACCAGAGTATGTTGTGTGAAAACCCACAGATACAACTAGAAGTGAGTCATGCCCTGAATCCAGCCACTTTGATACCCATTAGCGAAGAACTTCCAGAACATGACTGTATCGAAGTCATGGAAACTGTGTTCTCCAGTCGACCTGACTTGACAGATGTGCCCATAGACAATCCTGACCAAATCTATTATGTTGATGGGAGCAGTCTCATCCTCGATGGACGACGCTGTGCCGGATATGCAGTCGTCACTCAACACGAAGTAGTTGAATCATCAGCTCTAGCCTCAGGCACATCAGCCCAGAAAGCCGAATTGATAGCACTCACCAGAGCATTAGTATTAGGAGTGGAACTTGTGCTAAATGTATATACAGATTCCAAATATGCCTTCACTACTCTACATGCCCATGGAGCTCTCTATAAAGAACGAGGGCTCATCACGTCCGGAGGAAAGTCAGTCAAATATGGTCCCGAGATATTGATGTTACTTGATGCAGTTTGGGCCCCAACACGTGTAGCTGTCATGCATTGCAGAGGACATCAAGCAGGAAAAGGAGAAGTTGCCCGAGGAAATAGATTTGCAGATGCCTCAGCACGACAAGCAGCTATGACAGGACAGATCACACCACAAGCTATGCCAATGCAAGCAGCATTGTTTCCAGTACCTCTGAATTTATGGACACCACGATATACCACCAAAGAATTAGATTACTACTGTAACAAGGAAGATGGAGTACTGAAAGATGGATGGATTGAGCTGCCACCAGAAGAGGGCAGTCAACCCCCTGGACGAATAGTAATTCCTGAACTGTTAGGACCATCTTTTGTCAAAGCCTTTCACGAAGCCACCCACTATGGGAAGAGTGCGATGGAGAAAGCACTCAGACCACATTTTTACATCCCTCTATTGACAACCATATCAGCTTCAGTAGCACGTCAATGTCTAACCTGTGCCAAAAATAATGGCAAGCAAGGCCTTATAACGGCACCCCGAGTTCAGTCAGGAGGTGTAACCCCCATGCACAACCTCCAAATTGATTTTACCGAAATGCCAAGAGCCAATGGATACCATTACCTATTAGTATTAGTTTGTACTTTCTCTGGGTGGGTAGAAGCCTTCCCAACCAGAACTGAGAAAGCCCGAGAAGTTACCAAAGTTTTAATGAGAGAGATTGTCCCTAGGTTTGGAATTCCAGCAGTAATAGGGTCAGACAATGGACCCTCATTTGTCTCCCAGGTTACTCAACAGTTAGCAAAAGCTTTACAGATACAATGGAAACTCCACACTGCATACAGACCCCAGGGTTCAGGGAAAGTTAAGCGAATGAATCGTACCCTAAAAGCCCAAATGTCTAAGCTTTGCCAGGAGACACACTTGAAGTGGCCCCAAGTGCTCCCGATAGCTTTACTCAGAATACGCTCAGCTCCTGTAAAGTCAACAGGTTTTTCCCCTTTTGAAGTTCTGTATGGTAAACCCCCACCAATAGTGCAGGGAATTAAAGGAAGTCTAGCCCAAATTGGTTCAGAAGTAACCAGACAAGAACTCCTAGCTCTTAGTTTTGTTCTGCAGACTCTCCATGCGTGGATCCAAGACCAGTTGCCTATCAACTTGACGGAATCTTTGCATCCCTATCGGCCTGGTACCTCGGTGTGGATCAAAGATTGGAAGAAGACACCGTTGGAACCCCATTGGAAGGGACCGTACACCGTCATCCTGTCTACCCCATCTGCAGTAAAGGTAGCCGAGATCGACGCCTGGATCCACCACAGCAGAGTCAAGCCCGCCGCTGATCCTGAACCTGAGCAGTGGACAGCAGAGCAGCATCTTGATGCACCCTTGCGAGTTACTCTGAGACGGCAACCAGCAACTTAGACACTTTGTCACAGTGCCTTGCAGTAGCCAAGTCTTTCGAAGAGGATTGCTGTTTTCCATGCAGCAACAGTTTTGTTTCAACGAACTCAATCTGTGCGTGATTCTGCACACTACTTTGATACTACATTGATTAGCCAGACTTCACAAGCCAACTGAAATTGCTAATAAGTTGGTTAATGTGTACTGGACAACCTGAGGATCTTCAATCAACACTCAGCACCCGTTAAATTGCTTCATTAGCAAACGGGACGAAGAAAAAAGAACGTCGTGTTCAAGATCAGCAAGCTGAGGATTCAGAAGAACTCCAATCAACATCAATATGCATCTTTACTTTTGCTTTGCCCTGGTTGCCTTCTTTGGAGGTTTTGAACTGACTTATGCTTTACCTCCATGCACTGCTTGCATTACTTCTACTCGAACTGGATTGAAAGTAACTCAGACTTTGATTTATCATTCTTACTATACCTGCAAGGGAAAAGTGACTCGGTGTATTTATAACACCACTGAACTAAATGTTTGCACTTATGGCAAAATTAGAGCATGCTATAATCCGCATCAGAATCCATCCTATTACACGTTGGAAATACGATGGAAGGATGCAGATGGACCTATAATAGCTGCTACGCCACCACTTAAGGACATTACTAGACCTGCTGTTTTGAATTTTGATGCATGTAATGTCATTAACAGAGATAGTTATTCCACCTGTGGTACTTGGGAAAAAGCGTATCGAAACGACCATAAGTATATGTGTCCAGAAGGTGCCACAGGATGGAGGAAGTGTACCGGTAAAAAGGAACCAGGCTATAGTACTGCCCCAGCAGCAGATTACTATTGCCCGGATTGGGAATGTGTTTTTTATGCTACCTGGAATAATGGTATAGTTGACGAAAAGATAGATAAACGAATGGCCACTTTAACCAAGTCAACAACAAATGATAAATGTCAGAAAGATGCTTGTAACCCTTTACACTTACGCATACACAATCCCTATGCATGGAAACAAGGATACAAGTTTGGTTTACGTATTGCTGGAGGGGCAATAGATCCAGGAACCATTGTGTATATCAGATTGAATACCCAAGCCCACAAGTCATCTAAATATCATATCCATAATACCTTCTATGAGGCCATGCATGTAAATAAGTTTGAAATTCCTCATCCTTCTCAGAATTTATTTTTAGAATTAGCTGGAGCAGTAGTATCTAGTCTTAAGATCTCAGATTGCTATTTCTGTGGCGGAACCCAAATGGGAGACCAGTGGCCATGGGAAGCCCAAGAATTGAATTATTCTTTGATTTACAATCAGACTGAATTACACAAGACTACTAGTGAATGGGTGTTAGCGCACTCAATCGTGGGACGTCTTTGCTATGCCAGAACTGGACCCCAGTTCACCCAAAAGGTAGGACAGCTGGTCTGTCTTAGCCAGAAATTCTATAATGCCACGACCAAGAAGACGTCATGGTGGTCAGGAATCAAACACCCTGAACCTCCTAACCCATTAGCCAAATTTCCTGAACTTGCTGATTTATGGACTAATCTTGCCAAAGCCCATGCCTGGCAAGCCCCACCTGGCCTATATTGGATCTGCAGAAACCGAGCGTATGCACAACTCCCGCCACAATGGGGAGGAGCATGTGTCTTAGGAACCATCAGACCTTCTTTCTTTCTTTTAAACACTGAACATGGAGAACAATTAGGATACCCTGTATACACTACCCACCGACACAAAAGAGCATTGAGACAGAAGAGATCACCCCTCCAGGTAGGCAAGTGGGAGAAGTGGCAGGGTGATGATTGGCCACCAGAAAGAATCATTGAGTATTATGGGCCTGCCACTTGGAATGATGATGGTATGTATGGTTATCGAACTCCAATTTATATGATTAATCGTATTATTCGCTTACAGGCAGTAGTTGAAATAATAACCAATGAAACTAGTCATGCTCTTACACTTTTAGCTAGACAAAGTACTCAGATGCGCACTGCTATATATCAGAACCGCTTAGCACTTGATTATTTGTTAGCAGCTGAAGGAGGAGTATGTGGTAAACTGAATTTAACTAATTGCTGTTTAAAAATCGATGATAAGGGTCAAGTAGTTGAAGAAATTGCTAAAGATATGCAAAGACATGCTTATGTGCCAGTACAAACTTGGCACTCATTGAAATTCCCTAACTGGTTTGCTAACCTTTTCTCATGGCTGGGAGGATTTAAGACTTTCATTGTCTTAGTACTAATCCTTGTTGTTGTTATTTTCTTATTACCATGTTAAATCCCATGTTGTATGCGCTCTATTCATAATGCTATTGATAGTACAGTAGAGCGGAAGACCGCAACTAAAATAATGGCTTTATATAAAGCCAGTCCTAGTCGAAATCCTTCGATTATGATGTGATTCTTCTAAAGGTGATTTAATTCTCACACCTTATTAAGTAATAGGGTGAGATTAATCAAAGGGGGGAATGTGGCAGGTGCAGGCCTGTGATCCACAGTGTCTGACATGAGCAGGCAGGCCTAACTAGCTTGACCTGTAAATGAAGCCTGTGAAGAGGCTCATAGGAATTACACATTCCCCAACATGCTGCTATTGTAGGATAGAACTCAGTAAGAGTACTAAACTAACTTAGATAAGCAGAACTGGAAGATGGAAAAATACAGAAAAATATGTTTAAAAGTTACTGATAAGAAAAGTACATCTGCAAGGGATTTAATTGGGATTGCTGACAGATGAGTTGCAGAGCCCTGCTCCCCTGCATGCACAAATTGGCTCTATGGCCTTGAGAGTATGAAAGTAACAAGTTGATGAACTGGCCATTGTAATTGGGACTAGAAGGGGGGTAAGCAGGTGCTGAGCCCACTGGAGGAACATAATTGGATAATCATATCAGTACCGGCACCAATAGAAGGGGTACGGGAGGTACGGGAGAGTACCGGGACCAATGAAGTGTTTTTCTATACCTAGAATGGAACAGAAGTCTATAAAAGTTGTTGTAATGCTAGAAAACTTTGCTCAGCCATTTTGAAATTGACTTTGCTTGAGACTTGTGCACAAATAAATGATTTGGACCTTCTGAACAGACTCCTGGTATTATTGGTCTGTCTGCGCTTTGCTGCTACAATTGGACTTTGTCCTTTGTAGGGGGGGGTGTACAAACTTCATTTTCACAGCTTACCCCCTCCTATAATTCTAAAGCAGTTCAATTCGCAAACCTCTGCAGACAATCTGCTAGATCACGAGGTCTCCACACTTCTTGCCCAAGGTGCAAATAGAATGCTAGGTATGATAAGGAAAGGAATGGAAAATAAAACAAAAGATATTATAATGCCTCTATATCGTTCCATGGTGAGACCGCACCTTGAATATTGTGTGCAATTCTGGTCGCCGTATCTTAAAAAGGATATAGCGATTTTAGAAAAGGTTCAGAGAAGAGCCACCAAAATGGTAAAGGGGATGGAAGGCTACTCCTATGAAGAAAGGCTAAAAAGGTTGGGGCTCTTTAGCCTGGAGAAGAGACGGCTGAGGGGAGATATGATAGAAGTCTATAAATTAATGAACGGAGTGGAACGGGTAAACGTAGATCGATTGTTTACCTTATCAGAATATGGAAAGACTAGGGGACATGCAATGAAGCTACAGGGTAAACTATTTAAGACTAATAAAAGAAAATATTTTTTCACTCAACGTGTGATCAAACTCTGGAATTTGTTGCCGGAGGATGTAGTGAAGGCTGTTAGTGTAGCTGGGTTTAAAAAAGGTTTGGACAAGTTCCTGGAGGAAAGGTCCATAAACCATTATTAAGAAGGGATCCAGGATATCAATGCTTGAACCAGTACAAGCATTGTGGAACCTGTGTCCCTTGGGGAAACTGCTAGGTACGTATGACCTAGATTGGCCACTGTTGGAAACAGAATGCTGGGCTTGATGGACCTTGGTCTGACCCAGTATGGCATATCTTATGTTCTTATGTTCTTATGCAATAGAAGAAGTACCCATTCTTCAACAGGGTGCAGGGTTCTACTCCCCCTATTTTCTTATTCCAAAGAAAACAGGGGACACAGACACATTCTAGACCTCAGAGAATTGAACAAATATCTGTTTTGAGAGAGATTCAAGATGATTTCTCTGGGAACTCTTCTGCCATACCTTCAAAGCCAGGACCGGCTTTGCTCTCTAGACTTAAAGGATGCATACACTCACATTATAATCCATCCAGATCACAGGAAATTTTTACGTTTCCGGGGAAGACATTTCCAGTACAGTGTTCTTCCTTTTGGTCTGGCTTCAGCACCAAGGGTATTCACGAAATGCATGGCAGTGGTAGCTGCATTTCTATGAACCCTGGGGATTTTTGTCTTCCCTTACTTAGACGACTGGCTCATCCGAGCCTCCACAGTGACAGAGGCCAGCACTACACTGTCTCATACAATGCGAATCCTCCAATACTTGGGATTGGTAATAAACGTCCCGAAATCTCAACTAGTTCCTTCCCAATGCCTAGAATTCATAGGAGCCTGTCTGGATACCAGACAGGCAAGGGCTTCCCTTCCACAAGCCCGGTGTCTTCGCATAATGCAGTTAGCTTCCCAAGCAGCAGGCAAATCCTCCCTCACTGCTCGGGAGCTACTGCAGTTACTGGGACACATGGCATCCACAGTTCATGTAGTCCCATATGCTCGCCTCCACATGCGAGCAGCTCAGTGGACCCTCTCCACACAGTGGACACAGGCCATGGGTCATTTGTCAGACAAAATAACAATCTCTCAACGACTAATTTTGTCCCTCCAATGGTGGCAATCATTAGAAATCTGACAGTAGGGTCTCCTTTCCATCAACCCCTCTTTCAGGCCACCCTAACAACAGATGCATCACAGGTGGGGTTGGGGAGCACACCTGAATCATCTCTACCCAGGGCACCTGGACTCCACAGGAGGTTGGTTTACACATAAACCTCTTGGAGTTAAGAACAATTGATTTAGCTCTTCGAGTGTTCCACGCCCAGCTCAGCTACAAGACAGTCCTAGTCCAGACGGACAATCAGGTAGCCATGTTCTATGTGAACAAGCAAGGCGGGACAGGCTCTCTGTCGTTATGCAACAAAGTTTTACGACTATGGACCCTCGCCAGAGAGCATCAGATTCACTTTCTAGTGGTATATCTTCCAGGCATTCAAAACCTTTGGGCAGATAAACTCAGTCGAGTACTGCTACCTCACGAGTGGTCACTCCACCTAGACCAGGTGGCAAAGATATTTCATCTCTGGGGCACTCCAGACATAGACCTCTTTGGAAATCCACTGAATGCCAAACTTCCCTGGTTCTGTTCCAGGATTCCGGCGCACAACTGTCAGGCAAGGGATGCCTTCCTCCTTCACTGGGGTCAGGACTTACTTTATGCCTTCCCACCCATTCCCCTCATCCCCAAGACACTCTTCAAACTTCAGAGAGACAGGGGTCGCATGATTCTCATAGCACCACGATGGCCACGCCAAACGTGGTATTCCCTGCTTCTGCATCTCTCTGAAGCGGCACCTCTGGAGTTAGGACATGATCCAGATCTCCTTTCCCAGGAGAACGGGACGCTATGGCATCCGAATCCCCAGTCCCTGCACCTCACAGCCTGGTTGTTGAAGGCTTAGACCTCCAGGATTTCAACCTGTCCCAGCAGGTAAAAGATATCCTTCAGGCTTCTAGGAAACTTTCCACGAGACGATCTTATGCCTTCAAGTGGAAACGTTTTACTATTTGGTGCTCCAAAAAGGGATTAAACCCCCTGGTCATACCCTTAGAATCGATACTAGAGTATCTCCTTCAATTATCGAATTCTGGCTTAAAGACCAATTCGGTAAGAGTCCATCTTAGTGCAATTGCAGCTTCTTATAAGCCTCTAAATGGACAACCAATTTCCTCTCAGCCACTCCTATCGAGATTTATGAGAGGCCTTTTATTAACTAAACCTCCCATCAAGCCACCACCGGTAGCATAGGATCTAAATCTAGTTCTCGGGCAGCTCATGAAGCCGCCTTTTGAGTCTTTAGCCACTACAGCCCTCAAGTTTTTGTCTTGGAAGGTCATCTTCCTGATTGCAATCACCTCTGCCCGTCGCATTAGTGAATTGCAAGCTTTAGTGGCTGATCCTCCTTATACTAGATTTCATCATGATAAGGTTGTTCTTCGAACTCACCCACACTTTTTTTTTTTTTAATTCTTTATTTTCGTTTTATAACAACAAAGGAAAGGAAGACATACAGTTAAAAGACAGATACATGGAGTGTAATACATACACCAAAGTAAACCCCGGCCACCCCCGCCCCCCTGCTGCTTCTCTAGAAAACTAATCATTCCCGAAACGGGCGTGTACTCACATTATTGTGTTACAAAACCTAACGGTGATCTGAAACATGATGAGTGCACATTAAACAGACATGTCGAAACAATGAGCAGATTGTACATAATCATTGAGCATCTGCCATTTAGACAAGCAAGAGTGAGTTGGGTATGGGGAATAGCTCTCCGAGATATCTGCTCATAATTACTATATAAGCAGACGAGGTTCCACCATTCATTGACAGTAAGTCGAGAGCTATCCTTCCAATTCCGCGTGATTAAACATATGGCTATACCCAGCATGAAATCAAGGAGAAAGCGACCCTTCTTAGGAAGAGAGGGGACCTCCGCCACTGAGCGGAGTCCCACAATCTTCCAAGAGAGAGGCTCATGAAGGTGTAAGATAGATTGAATACGACCCCAGACCCGCCCCCAGTAAACCTGTAGTTGAGGACATTCATAAATAACATGAGCGAGGGTTCCCACAGCAGTATGGCAAGACCAACACTGGTCCCTAGCAGTTGTGTTCCATTTGGCTATTTTTTCTGGAGTATAAAAGCATCTGTGTGCAAAAAAGAAGAGAGTTTGGGTAACAGAGGCAGACCGGGAAACCCGCACTACTTTGCTCCAGAAAACGCTCCATTGCACAGGGCTTAAAGTGGTTTGCAGTTCGCGCTCCCAGGCTTGTTGGGCTCTAAAAGTGGGAGTATCTGTACCCTGACATAATATTTTATAAAAGTTAGAGGCTACCCCATGTGTACTACTAATAGAGTGAACTAGTTCTAATAGCCCGTCCTCAGTAGGGACAGAGGGCATGATTTGAGCACTTTTGAGGCAGTGTTGAAGCTGCATCAATTGAAAGTAATGTTTCGCTGGCAACGCAAATTCCTTTTGTAAATCAGGAAAGGTTTTCCAACGAGCTGCAGAGAAGAGCTGTTGGGGTGTCCAGATCCCCCTAGAGTACCAGGGTTTCCATGCTATCGTTCTATTTAGGACTTGAATTCTGGGGTTATTCCACAGCGGGAGTCCGTCCTGAGGACATACGTTTGGGCCCAGTGATTGAATGAGAGTGTTAAAGGCCGCAAGAGTATCGACAATCATTGGGGGATGGCGGGTGTCTACTTGATGGGACATACCGGGGAGATGGGTCAACGGAATTGGGCTACTAAGCTCCTCTTCTATATCAAGCCAAACTGGTCTGCTGTCTGTTGAGGCATCTAGCCATCGGGCACCTTGTTTAAGTAGGAAGGCTTGATGATATCTGAGAAAATCAGGAAATCTGGTACCCCCTAGTTCCTTTGCAGACTGTAGTTTTTGTTTAGCTATCCTTGGTGGCTTGCCCTGCCAGAGATAGCGGACGAGAAGGCCCTCAATATCTTTATAAGTGTGTAGCGGGAGTAAGCATGGCAGCATTTCTAAAATGTAGTTCACTTTGGGGACTATCATCATTTTCACAGTTTCTAGGCGGCCCCACCATGTAAGGGATAAGGGAGACCAACGATTTGTGAGCTCACGGACTTTGGAGACTACCTCTTTGGCATTAAAACTGATAGTGTCTTCTAAAGGAGAACAGTAATGGACCCCAAGATATTTCACCATGCGGGGTTGCCAAAGGAAAGGAAAGGCCCGCATGTCAGCCTCATGTACCCAGCGGTTCAGTGGGAAGGCTACAGATTTGGTCCAGTTAATTTTATAGCCCGATAATTGCGAGTATCCATCAATCAGATCCAAGACAGCTGGAACCGAATCAAGGGATACGAAAAGCATAAGGTCATCTGCATATGCAGAGAGTTTAATCTCTCTGTGACTGAAGGGGACACCTCGAATACATGCGGACTGTCTAATAAGGAGGGCGAGGGGTTCAAGAGCTAGATCAAAGAGCATTGGTGATAGGGGGCAGCCTTGACGCGTGCCTCTTTGGAGACTAAAAGGCTGAGACTTAATGGCATTTACACAAATACTGGCGATGGGTTGAGTATACATGACTTGGAGGTATCGAAGGAAGCCCTCCCCAAAGCCATACCATCGGAGAACTGCAAATAAGAAGGGCCATTCTAGGCGATCAAAGGCTTTTTCAGCATCTAGGGAAAGACCCACCCATGGATGATCTAGATTGGCAGCACTGGAGAGCACATGGCACAAGGTCCGAGCATTGTCAGCGGTGGATCGGCCGGGTATAAAACCGCATTGGTCGGGATGGATTAGGGTGGCCATCCTGTCAGATAGCCGGGTGGCCAAGATCGTTGCGAAGATCTTATAATCGGCATTAAGTAGGGAGATTGGACGGTAGTTGGCGGTTAGCAGCGGGTCTCTGCCTTCTTTCTCAAATACTACCACATTAGCTGCAGAAAAGGATCCCAAAGAGGATGTATCTACCGCAAGGGCAGTAAAATAGAGTTTTAAGTAGGGAACTAAATCTGCACTGAACGTTCGGTAGAATTCGGTCGGGAGACCATCAGGTCCTGCGGCTCGGCCCGAGGCTGTTCGTTTTAGGGCAGATTGGATCTCTGAAGTAGAGAAGGGTTCATCCATCGCATCCCTATCAGCTTCAGAGAGGGTCGGCCGCTGAATACCAGAAAGCAATCGCTCGAAGGTCTCTGATGAGAACTCACATTCAGATTGATATAGGCGGGTATAGAAATCCCGAAAGAGTTCTACTATATCGGAGTCTGTGGTCAATATGCCCCCTCCCTGTGGGGCTCGAAGGGCCGCTACGCGTTTGGCTTCTTTTTGACCTTTCAAGGCGTTGGCTAAAAGTCGACCGGCTCGGTTATTTTCACGATAGTATGTCCCTCGTTGAAGCTCAATACTCTTAGAAGCTGCAGTTGAGAGGATTGCATTATATTGAAAACGGAGACGCTGTAAGCGAATTAAGACACATGGATCAGTACGTGAAGTTAGAACTCGTTCGCCTGCTTTGATTTGTTGGTCTAGTATGAGTAGCTGCTGTTTGCGTTGTTTCCGCAGGCGGATTTGATAGCTAGTGATCGTTGCTCGAATGGCCGCTTTGAAACCCTCCCACCAAGCCCAATTCGCAGTATCCTGGGGTAAATTAAAATGGAAGTAATCCTGTATGGCTGCTCGAATTTCTAACTGGAATTCTGGCTGAGTTAACAGGGCTCTATCAAAGAACCAGGCCCCCGAATTCCCCTGGGGTGCAGTAGTGTGTAATTGAAAGGAAATAGCGGCATGATCTGAAATATGTTGGGAGTGAATCTTTGCAGTGTCCACCTGAGGCACTAACAGTTTTGATATTAGAAAGAAATCTATGCGAGACTGGGATTTGTGAGGGGAAGAGAAGAAGGTAAAGTCAAGCTCATTGGGGTGTAGTAACCTCCATAGATCAACTAAAGCAAGATCTTTGATCAAAGAGGTAAGCGTGATGTGACTCTTGGGGGGACCACTTGTCCTAGGCGGCTGTTTGTCAATCAGGGGATCAAGAACTAAATTGAAATCCCCCCCTACTATCAATGAAGTATTAGCAGAGGCCTGCGCAACCTGAGCAATAGTAGCAAAAAAGGCAGGGTCATCCACATTAGGAGCATAAAGGCATATACATGTAACTTCAAGGCTACCTATCTTGAGGTGAACTCTGGACCATCTACCTGCTGTATCTGAGCTAGTCGCAATAATAGTAGCATGCAAAGATTTCCTAACCAGTATGGCAACCCCACATTTCTTAGAAACGGCTGGGGAATAGGCGGCCACCATGTAAGGTTTTATATTGAGTTTAAGAGTTTCCTTCGAATTTAAATGCGTTTCTTGGAGGAAAATCAGGTCCGCAGCTTCATGACTTAGATAGCTTAGGATTTTCTTCCGTTTTATCGGATTATTGATTCCTTTTACGTTCAATGAGAAAATCTTACATGGTGCCATCAATCGGTAATAGACATTTTAGGTATGGGCACTTGAAAACATACAACATAATCAGAATCTGTGCAACAATGACATAATCACCGAGTATGCTGGCTAAGACACCCCATATTGAAAAGTATGTACCAAAGTATCTTAGAGAAGAAGCAAAACCCCCAATGAATATGGCGACCATATGTCTGCGGGAGGAGGCCCTAGAGAGGAAGATAGAGACATGAAAAAAGAAAAGAAACACCAGAGTCCATAATTAACACTGTCTCTGATACTCATCGAGGCAATTGTGGGTAGATGGAGTCGGGTCACAGATATCATCAAAATAAGGCAACAAACCGCCCTCGCCAGACTCGTTGCTGAGCCGCGGCAAATCCAATATGGCAAGTACAGCGGATATGAGAATACTTGCAGGAATATTCTGGAAGTCAGCGCATCAAGTCGGCTTCTTTAGAATCCAAAAACTCCGCTAGTAGATCAGGGTCCTCAAATGTTCTTGTCTGGTTGTGAAGCGTGACTCGGAGCTTGGCCGGATACATCAGGCCATAGCGTGCTTGTAGTTGTTGAAGCCGCGGCCGGAATTCCAGAAAGCGCTTTCGGCGGTCGACCGTGGGTTTAGCCAAGTCAGGATAGAAGGAGATCTTGTGGCTCTCAAACTCCATATGGCCCTTTGCCTGAGAGGCACTGAGAATTTGCTCCACATGTTGATATCTCAAAAGTCGAAAGATGATAGGCCGCGGGGTCTTCCTGTTGAGCGTTATGTTTGTGGGTACACGATGAGCGCGGTCGATCTCCAAGTCTTTGGTAAAGGTGATTTGGAGCAGGGAAGGGAGGATTTTACATAAAAACTCTTTCATGTCTCCCGATTCCGCTCCCTCCGGTATGCCCACGAGTCGTAGGTTGTTGCGGCGCGCTCTATTATTGCCATCTTCCACTTCTTTCTGCAAGGCCCGTACCTGACGTTCAACTTTGTCGAGTTTGGACAACCGGGCCGCATGGGAGTCTAATATGCTCTCCATTTTGTCCTGACGCGAAGAGAGCCCCTCTAGCTTGCCCTGCAGTACACCAAGATCTTCCCGCAGCGCTCGGAGTGCTTCACCGTTTGACTGCACGAGGTCCTTAACCCCTCTAATCTCGGCAAGGATTTCCTGCTGCATTTCGGGGCCCTCGCGCAAAGCCAGCCCCTTCTGCGGGGACGGGGGTTCAGTTTTGGAGCGTTTGCCGTGAGAAGCCGCTGGAGATCCAAATTCCAGGCGCGTGGGTTTGGTCCCCGCCATCTCACCAATGTGCCCCTGCGAGATCAGAGCATAAATTCAAGTATGTACGGTGTTAATTCAGGATTCTGAGTAGGCCTCTCGGGAGCCTCAGCGTTATGCGACCATCCCGCTGGACATCGGGCTCCGCCCCCCCCGAACTCACCCACACTTTATGCAAAGGTGGTTTCGCCTTTTCATTTAAACCAATCAATTTATCTTCCTGTATTTTTTCCGAGGCCTCACGCCTCTAATGCAGAAAGAAACCTTCATACTTTGGATTGTAAAAGGACCTTATCCTTTTACATTCAAAGAACACAGCAACATAGAAAGTCCTCACAACGTTTTGTAGCTTTTGACCCTAGTCATTTGGGACTTCCAGTCTCGAAAAGAACTTTATCTAAATGGATTGTCCAATGCATATGAGAGTAAGGGTCTTCCTCTTCAGGACCATGTCACAGCTCACAATGTGAGAGTCATGGCAGCTTCTATGGCTAATCTCCACTCTGTGTCTATCGATGACATTTGTCGAGCAGCCACCTGGGCTTCGGTACACACCTTCACAGCACACTACTGCCTAGATAAAGCCTCCCGTCAGGATGCCTTCTTTGGCCAAGCTGTTCTTCAAAATCTCTTTCAAACCTAAACCAACTCCTACCCACCATCCCTGGTGGGATGCCAGAGATCCATAGGAGGAAGGATTCTCACCTTCGACGGTGGCACCTTCCTGGGGATATCTCCCTGGCATCTTCAGCTAGGGAGTCCCCATATGTGAGGACTACATTCCTGCTTGTTCCTGGAGATACCGTAGTTACTCACCTGTAACAGGTGATCTCTGGGAACAGCAGAAATTTAGTCCTCACAACCCACCCACCTCCCCTAGGAGATGTCTCTCTCTCTCTCTCTTTGTCTCTTTCCTCTCTCCCTCTATCCTTTCACTCAGCTACAAACTTAACTGAAGAGGGACAGTTGGAAAGGCGGGAAGGCAGCGCGCATGTGCTGAGGGATGCTCCCAAAAGCATTCCTATTGGACGCTGGGGAGCGTTCCCACACAGGCTCCGTCAGTACCGACGATACCCATATGTGAGGACTAAATTCCTGCTGTTCCCGGAGATCACCTGCTACAGGTGAGTATCAATGCTAAATGTTAACTTGGCCTCCATGGATCTGTCTTGGGTCCACTCCTTTTCACTCCCTATATCCAGTCTCTTGGGGCACTCATCTCTCCCCATGGCTGTCAGTACCATCCCGACACTGCTGACTCCCAGATTTACCTCTCTACACCTGATATATCTCCAGCAATCCAGGCAATGGTCTCTGTCTGCCTTTCTGACAATGCTGCTTTGATGTCTTACCGCAGCTTGCAATTGCATATGGCCAATACTGAGCCTCTTATTTTTCACCATAAACCCTCCTCTCCCGTTTTTCCTTTCTCGGTCTCTGTAGACACTTCTCTACTCCTCCCTGTCTCCTCAGCTCACAACCATTGGGTCATCCTTGACCACTCTTTCTCCTTCTTCACACACATCCAAATGATAGCTAAATCCTGCTGTTTCTTTCTCTACAAAGAAAAAAACCTCCAAAAATGTGATGACCCACAAAAATGCAACAATCAAAAAGTCAAAGCATGATATGTGACCCGTGAGTCCGTTTACAAAGAAAATAACTTCTGATAAATATTTTACTGTCGGGATCCGCCGACCTGAGACGGGGAGAGGAAAAGCTCCCCTCTCCGTGTCGGCAGAAGCCTTTTTTTCTTTTAAATTAAGAAACAAATTTTTTATAAATAGTGAGAACCACTTATCTGAGAGGAACCAAATTCAATCAGCATAAAGGGCAGCAAGATTTCAAACAGCCAGCGACATGCATGTTTCGAGCCCGAAAGGGCCCTGTGTCAAGCGGATTCCATGAGTTTACGCGCCCTTGAAAAAAACGCCAGACTCAACAGGTGATTTATAAAACCGCTAAACCGCTGAGTGGCTGCTGAGCAGAAGCGTCACCAAAAAAAGAGGAGGAGCCTAAACAGCCCATCATCAGGGAACCCCGAGAAGGGAAACACCAGAAAAAGGACAAATTACGATCCAGCTGTAACTTGATTCTTAACTCAAAGCAAACTCCACCAGTCATATTCCAAGTTAAGTCCAATGGGAAGCACAGTTTTCAATTGAACAATCGAACGCTGTTCACGACGTTGGAGCACTTGTTCCCGATCGCCTCCCCGCGGATCCAAAGAAATTGAATCTATTACTCGCCAGCGGAGGTCCCCAAACGTATGTTGATGTGATAGACAGTGCTCCACCAACGGAGCCGAAAGGGTCGTGGTGGCCAATCGGGAAGCATGTTCGCCCAAACGAATCCTAACTGGGCGAATGGTCCTGCCGATGTAAGACAGATTGCAGGGACAGGTAATTATATAGACCACAAAAGGGGTTAGACAAGTGGAATGACCTGTAAACGAAAAAGATCTGCCCCAAAGCAAATGTGTCCATTGGACCCCTTCTTCAGTGGTGGCACAAAATCTGCAGTTTTTGCAAGACCAATGACCTAAGCAGCGTTCATCAAGCACAGGAGGGATGGGTGGAAGAGTCGCTTGAACCTACATGCTTGTACATGCTTGTTTCCAAAAGCCCCTTCATTTGGCTTATACCAGAGGTAGGAATATCCGAGATCGCTTGGTTCAAGCGGCTCTTCCACCCATCCCTCCTGTGCTTGATGAACACCGCTTTTTTTTCTTCCACTGCAAGCTATTCTGTCCCGGATTGTTAAACCTCCACAAAGCAAAACCAACAGACAACAGTTCAGGGAAAACAAAATCAGCTGTACTTCTCTCTCAGTTTGTTAAACCTCCTGGCACTTCCTCCAGGCTCTGTTAAAGTTTCTGTCTCAGAACTCCTTTGCATGGCTTGTCTTGAAAGGATTTTGGCTCCACAGGCCTCTCTCCCTCTGGCAGCCAGCTGAGTTCTTAACCTCTCCCTGTGAGTCACACCCTCCCAGTCCTGAACTCCGGGCAGCAGACTCTCTTAAAGAGGACTGTTGATACTCCCATTAAAGAGAGATGGGTAACATTCTATAGTTCCAATCATAGTGCCCGATTACAAGACAATGACAAGCGCATTGAGACATCTCCAGAGCCGTTTTAGAAGATGGGACGGTGGTCATCCCCAGCATGAGAGTATCCAAGTCTGAACAGGGGCATGGTGGAGAGATGGCTGAGGCATTCCCAGGAACCTGAATGTCACTGTCTGATCTCAGAAACGTCCTGAGTGACGTCTACTTTTAGACTTGCTCCTGGCACTAATAAGCATCAGGAAGTGTAGAGAAGATAGCACTCCATTATCCCCAGTACTCAGCACATTCACAATGATAGCAGCAGTGGGATTTGAATCCTGGCTTTCCTGGTCCAAGCCCACTATGCTAACCACTAAGCTATTCCTAGATGTCCAGGTTCTGAAATACTATTCTGTGGATGTCTATGTAGATGCCCCATATGCATCCATATTGGGCATGTCCACATTTGTGAAATCGTGTCTGCACCTGGACGTGTCTGCTTTTTTTTCCAGATATTTTGGCTTAGATGTCCCAGATTGTACTTGGATGTCCTTTCTAAAATGCCCCTCCACATAACTAGTGGTATTCTGACCATTCCTTCATCCACTCCCTTTTTGGGTCTCTTGTCTTTTTTATAATCCTGGCCTCCATATTCGCTAATCACATTTGAGAGCATAATAATATAAGAGAGCGTCATACTGGGGTAAAACAAAGGTTTATAGAACCCCACTATCCTGTTTCCAGCAGGTAACAAGTACCTAGCAGGATCCCTTAAAGTAGCAAGATTCCATGCTGCTTACCCCAAGCGATAAGCAGTGACTTTGTGCATTTAGCTCACGCCTTTTTCAAAGGTCTATATTAATAATAGTTTATGAATTTTTCCTATAGGAACTTGCCCAAATCTTTTTCCCCCCAAGTTTTATTTACAGATTATTAAGCAATATAACATATTGTCACAAACATAACAAATCAAAACTCAATTTACCCCCTCCTCCCTAAAAAGGAAAGATTATCATCTAACAGCCATGAAAACATTTTCCAAATATCTGTCTAATGACTTCCAGATTCTTTCTACCTTCCCGATACAGTTAAATGAAATCGATGCTACGCCTTCCCATCTTCTCGTCATATATAATGCATGCCATCAAAAGAAAACATTCAAGTTGGCCAGGTCTTTCCAATTGCGCAGGACATGTTGAACAGCAATAGAGATCATAATAACAAATAGAATTTTGTCATTTTTAATTAAGTCATCATGCAAGCATAATGAACAAAATAAGACAATTTGTACTTTGAGATAGTATAACTTAATTTGAGAATATCACTCAAATATCCCCATATACCATCCCAAAATGGTTTAATACATGGACATTGAAAAAGCATGTGAACTAAAGTACCAACCTCATTTGAACAATGCCAACATACATTGGAATTTCATAACCTGGCTCTGAATATGCAAACAGTGTCCATATCGCACGATGTGCCAGAAGAAATAAGGACCGCACAAGACTGCTAGACTTTGTAAGCCGAATACTATGACCCCCAAAAATATTCCAATTTAAGCTGTCCTGAGGAATACCTGCATCAAGTTCCCAAGCTCTATGCAACCCCACTAAAGAATATTATTCTGATTTTGTAGCCATTTGTAGCAATATGAGATTTGCTTCCCGTTAGCTTTAGTCTTATGACATAAGTCAATTAAATCAGAATTGGGACACTGTCCATAACACCAAGGAGAGGTTTGTGCCAAGCTGCAAGCTAAACCAACCATTTTCGCAGCTTGCACTGTCAATCCAAATCTTTCAATTAGATGATCCTGCTCTAACATCCTCCTCCCCTGAAATAAAAACATAGAAACATAACGTCAGAAAAAGATCACATGGCCTATCTAGTCTGCCCTCCCATATCAACCTCTACAAAAGTCCCCTTTTTTTCTTTAGAGATCCTCTGTGTTTGTCCCATGCTTCTTTGAATCCAGATACATTCCTCATCTCTACCTCCTCTACTGGGAGACTATTCCACCACTCTTTCCGTAGAGAAATATTTCCACATATCACTTCTGAATCTATCCCCTTTCACTCTCATCCCATGTCCCCTCGTAGCAGAGCTTGATTTCAAACGAAGGAGGCTCTCCTCCTGTGCATATATGCCACAGAGGTATTTAAAAGTCTCAATCATATCACCTCTATCCCACCTTTCCTCTAAAGTATACATGTTAAGGTCCTTAAGGCTGTCCTCATATGCTTTATAATAAAGTCTACTAACCATTTTTAGTAGCCACCCTCTGCACCGACTCCGATCTGTTTATATCCTTCTGAAGGTGCGTTCTCCAGAATTGTACTCAATACTCCAAATGAGGTAGCACCAAACACTTATACAGAGGCACTACCATGCCTTTTCTTCTGCTGGCCATTCCTCTTCCTATGTACCCAAGCATCCTTATAGCTTTCACCATTGCCTTTTCTACCTGTTTAGCTACTTTAAGATCATCAGGTACAATCATACCTAGGTCCCGTTCTTCTTCTGTGGACAGAGGTTCTTCACCCCCTAAACTATATCACTCCCTTAGATTGCTGCAGCGCAAATGCATGACCTTGCATTTTTTAACATTGAAGCTCAGCTGCCAAATTCTAGACCAAATTTAGCTAGATCCCTCCTCATGTTATCTATACCTTATTTTGTGTCTACTCTATTGCAGATTTTGGTATCATCCACAAAGAGGCAAATCTTACCCGATAGCCCTAATGCAATATCACTGACAAAGATGTTAAAAAGAATCGGACCATTGACCGATCCCTGGGGCACACCATTGGTAACCTCCTTCTCCTCAGAATGAGCTCCATTTACCTGTACCCTTTGCCACCTCCCATTCAACCAATTTCTAACCCAAGCTGTAGCTTTAGGGTCCATCCCTAGAATGCTCAGTTTGCTTATAAGTTGCCTGTGCAGAATGATGTCAAAGGCTTTACTGAAATCTAAATACACCACATCTTGGGCTCTCCCTTGATTCAAGTCCCTGGTTGTCCAGTCAAAGAAATCAATCAGATTTGTCTGATTGACCTATGGAAAGTATCCCTTTCTTAACCCATCCCTTCCAGTAGATTTTCTGTCCATTTACCTGCACCAGCTGATCATACCAAATAGATGATGCGACTGACGAAGTATAAGGAGGAATTAGCTAAAACAATTGATTTCATAGTGCTACGCAATAGCGACAACTTTAATTTAGCTACTGGGATACTCATTGTGGGGAGAGACGGCTGTTTAAAAGGAGATGCCAACATCTCCATTTCAACACATGGAGGGGTAGATTCCTCCAAGATCCACTCTATCCCATATTGTAACAATGATGCCATATGCTAACTTCTAAAATCCAGACACCTCCCCCCCCCCCCTGTTCCTTAGGCAATTTCAAGGTTGATTGAGCGATATGTGGCCTTTTGCAATAAAAAAGAAACCAGCGCTTTGTCCAGTTGGGTGTAAAAACTTGGTCTACAAAGTCTAGGCAATGTACTCAGTTTGTAAACTAGACTAGGGAGGATCTTCATCTTAACTGAGTCCAATCTTCCCCGCCAAGAAATCCAGAGAAGTGACCAGTGCTGCAAAGAATTCTTAATTTCAGATAGTACATTATTATAATTAATTTTCATTGTATCCTCCACATTGGAGCAAAAATGCATTCCTAAATATTTAAGACCATGCACTGCTCATTGAAAGGGGAGCTCTTTCATTCCATCCTGAGAGGCAAGATTATTAAGTGGAAGGAGTTCACTCTTGCTCCAGTTCACCTTAAAGCCTGAAAATTTAGATAAATCATCATTGCACTTTAAAAAATATTTTATCGAGGACCCAGGATTGGAGAGAAATAATAACACATCATCCACATAAGCAGCAACTTTCCAGCAATCTTCTCCTGCCACTATGCCAGTGATTTCATTCTGCACTCTAATTCTGATTAGCAGCAGCTCCAGTGCTATACTGAACAATAGTGGAGAAAGGGGGCACCCTTGTCTGGTTCCTTTCTCAAGACAATCATCCGACGGCGCCAAGGACGGACGTACTCTCACTAGCCCAGAAGGGCTTTCCCTTCTGGACGTGACCCACCTGGCCCTACCCCCAGGACCGCCCCTAGCCAGCCACTGTGTCCCGAGCTGAACCAGGTGCTAGGGGAGTAGCAGGCCAGGAAGCGGACGGGTCCCTTGCAGGGGAGGAAGCAGGGCCGGCCCGTCCATTGAGCGAGAATGTTGTTCGCACAGGGCCCCGCGCGAACCACATTCTTGCTCAATGGACTGCTGCAGAGGGAGCCGGGGAAGCCTGCGCGAAGCCCCGGCTCCCTCTGCACAGCCCGCCAGCGTGAAGAGCCTTTACCTTCACACTGGCGGCTGTTTCAATGAAGCTGTGAATGCCGTGAGAGGTTAAAGGACATTGCCTTTAACCTTTCCCGGCATTCGTGGCTTCATTGAAACAGCCGCCAGCGGGAAGGTAAAGGTTCTTCACGCTGGCGGGCTGTGCAGAGGAAGCCGGGGCCTCGCGCGGGCTTCCTAGGCTCCTTCTGCAGCCCCTTAGACGGTGCGGGGCTCTTCGGGGGGGGCGGCTAGGACTGGATGGGCTGTGATGGGGGGGAACGGACTGGAAATGGGCTGTGATGGGGGGGGGAAACAGACTGGAAATGGGGTGTGATGGGGGGAGACTGAAAATGGGCTGGGATGGGGGAAACGGACTGGAAATGGGCTGTGATGGGGAGGGGAACGGACTGGACATGGGCTGTGATGTGGGGGGGGGAGAACAGACTGGAAATGGGCTGTGATGGGGGGAGGACTGCAAATGGTCTGTGATGGGGGGATAGGACTGGAAATGGGCTGAGATGTGGGGAGGACTGCAAATGGTCTGTGATGGTGGGGGGGATAGGACTGGAAATGGGCTGTGATGGTGGGCGGGAACAGACTGGAAATGGGCTGTGATGGGGGGAACGGACAAATTGGGCTGGGTTGGGGGAAACAGACTGGAAATGGGCTGTGGTGGGGGGGGAGAACAGACTGGAAATGGGCTGTGATGTGGGGAACGGACTACAATTGGGCTGTGATGGGGGAGGACTGCAAATGGGCTGTGATGGTGGGGGGTTAGGACTGCAAATGGGCTGTGATGGTGGGGGGGAATGGACGAAATGGGCTGTGATGGGGAGGAACGTGGACTGGAAATGGGCTGATGAAGAGCTGGATTAGGACTGGAAATGGGCTGATGGGGGCTGGAATAGGGCGAAGTGGGCTGACGAGGGGGCTAGGATTGGAAATTAGCTGATGGGGGAGCGTGGAGGAAATGGGCTGATGAGGGACTGGAATGGAACTGGAAAAGAGCATATGGGGGCTAGGACTGGAAATGGGCTGATGAGGAGCTAGGATAGGACTAGAAATGGGCTGATGGGGGGGAATGTAGACTGCAAATGGGTGATGGGCTGGAATAGGACACTGGAAATGGGCTGATGGGGGCTGTAATAGGACTGGAAGTGGGCTGATGGGAGTTGGAAAAGGGCTGGAAATGGGCTGATGGGGAGCTTGGAGTGGAAATGAGCTGATGGGGGGGCTGGAATGGAACTGGAAAACAGCATATGGGAGGCTAGGACTGGAAATGGGCTGATGTGGAAGCTTGGGAGACTGGGACTAGAAGGGGGCAGATGCTGGGTGGGTCTAGAACTATAAAGGAGCTGATTTTGGGGGAGGACTAGAAAGGGATGGGGAATGAGAATGGAGAGGGGAAAAGATATTTTGTGTGGGAGGGAAGAAAAGTCTACGAAGGGCCGGGTATTGGAAGAGTAAGTGTAGATTGAGAATGGAAGTGTGAAATTTGAGTGGATGATAAAGCAATAAGGAAAGAAATGGAGGAAAGAGCAAAAGGGGAAAGATCAGTATGTTAAAGCAGATATAGAGAAAAAATTTGGAAAAAAATCTAAAAGAGAAGAAAGGAAAATGGATAGCTCGCAGAAGACACAAAGAAACCAGAAGAAAGTGACTGGAGCAATTGCAACTGAAAAGAAAATGCACAAGCAACAAAAGGTAGAAAAATACTTTTTTATTTTGAATTTATTAACTGGAATATATCAGCTCTGGGAAATGTGCATTGTTAACATCTTTTGTGTTTTGTTTAGTACAAGAGGAAATTAATTTATAGTTTTATTTCTCCAGTGTTGTTGTACATCCCAAGTTTGGCTTTTGGGGTTCCCAGTTTAATTATTGTCTTCCTATTTCTAAATTGCGATCCCTTGTTCTTTGGTGACGGTCTATATTCTGCATTTTAACCAAGCTGAGGTATTCTGTTCATGTAGTTTCTATTTGACCATGTCACTTGTTCTCTTTCCCCAGTAGGAGATGCATTGGTATTCTCTGAGATGTATTGGTTTAATATTTGCAGTGTTGCCTTTTGATAGGTAGGGTTTGGTGCTTTGTGAGTCCTGGCAGAGCTGTTATGATATGGTGGATTTGCTATGAGTTCTAAAAGGTCAGTGTTTATAGTACTTCCTAATGGGCCTGGCGGTTGGCACTGGAATATAGTAACGTAGAAATCTATTAGTCTTTCTTTATCCAGACACTCATTAAGAAGCATTTTACTAAAAATGCATGTTAACATTATGCAAGTATTTATGCAAATGAGGCTCCCTATGCAAATGAGGCCCCGCAATTAATCTCCGCACATGGCCCCGCACCCCCCTTGGGCCGCCCCTGGGAGGAAGGGTGGGAGTATGTGGCTGACTTATCTTGCTGTCCACGGAGAACTCCCGTTACAGGTAAATAACCCTGATTTCTCCTAGGAGAAGCAGGATGAAGTCAGCCACACCTGGTGCCTCCCTAGCTGCGAAGGGCTGAGGTGGAAGGGGCCCTGTCCAGACATAGAAAGAACAGGTGGGTGCAAACAAGCATTTATTAACGTAACATAGATAAAGGCATGTGCAGAAACAGCCTCCGAAGAAATTCCATTAATCACTAATCTTGACTGGGAGCCAGCATAGAGTACTTTAACCCACTTAACAAAATCAGCTCCACAATCAAACCAATCTAACACTCTGAACAAATACAGCCATTCAACTCTATCAAAAGCTTTTTCTGCATTTAATGATAGGGCTACCACGGGATCCTACATAGTATTTGACATCTCACACAAATTATGGAACACACGAGCATTATCCCTAATATGCCTATCTTTATTTTTTTTAAAATTTATATAAATTTATACAAACATATCAAGAATACATCTTGAAACAGAAATTGAGATGGGTAGCGAAAATATAACAAAGAACTAATAAGAGACCCTTTCCATATAATACAAGAAACAAAACCATACCCAGCCCACTCTAGCCCACTAAGAGGGAGGATACATTGGGGAGAAATAAATTTACCACCAAAATTCTGAAGAAAATAATGTGTGTTATACAGTTGAAACCTAAACATGCCAACCAAAGTAGACAGGGGATAAGCCCCCCCCCCCCTCAGAATGACGGGCGTTTATAAAATCCAGCAACTGGAAAGGCTCGTAAAATATATAGGAATGTGACTGATACTTAATCAGACATTTGCAAGGAAATTTAAAAAAAAAGATCCCTCCCAGCAGCTGAATCCCAGGACATAACAGGAGAAAATCCCGCCGCCTCTTCTGAGTCTCCCTGGATAGGTCTGGAAACATACGAATAGTCATATCTTTAAACAACATATGTCTTTTCCTAAAGAACAACTTCATAAGCCACTCCTTATCCAACAACAATGCCAAAGTAATCAATAAAGTAGATGATATTACCCGCTCTTCCTGCAATACTTCTAACATTTCAGTTACATTTAATACATCCACATTAGAAACTCCTCTAACCTCTCTAACCCCTCAGCTTTATTCCCTGATGGGAGATAATACATTTTAGCAATAGGGGGATGGAATTCAGGAGGAATACCCAAATTTTCTACTAAATAAGTCCAAAACATATCCCTCGCAGAGACCAGTGCTACTCTTGGAAAATTAACCACGCGAATGTTCACAGCTCGAATTGTATTCTCCCACATCTCTAACTTAAACCGCATAGGTATTATACTCTTCTTTAGAAATTCCATATCATTCTCCACAGTCAATGTTTTAGTTTGAAATCCAGAAACGTCCACCTGGAGAGTAGAAATTTTAACAACATTCTGCTGAATAACATCAGTATTAGTAGAAACCTGGAACATCAAGCTGTTCATCCGCGGGGCCAGCTCCTCACGAAGCTGCATGATAGCAGCCTAGATAGCCTCCAATGTTACCACCTCTGGGACTCCCAGCGACGCTGCAGGAACAGACTCCACCAATGGGGAAATCTCCAATGAAACGCCCGGCAATGGGGCAAGCGCTGACTGGCTAGGCACTAAACCATCGCCTCCTTCTGCCATTCCTGCTGAAGCCTCCATCCTCGGTCGCAGAACTAGGGGAGCCACAGAATCCTGGCCGAGTTCATAGACCAGGCTCTGCCTTCTGGCGGAGTCCGCCAACTCAGCGCCCTCCTGCTGGCTCCCTAAGATGCTGATATCTTGTCGAGGAACCTTCGAGGCCCGAATTGAGCCCGGGGAGGAAAGATCGCCGCCCGAGGCAGACAGCAAGGATACCACCTCCGACCGCTGCACTGCCGAGCCACTCTCCCCTTCTACAGACAACTGTCGCGGCAACAGTAGAAAAAAGGTATCCAACAGTCCCGTTGCAGCTAACTGTAAAGGCGTAGAAACTAGAGGCGCCTATGAAGGCTGGAACCTCTGGTCTTACGCTTCTTCCCCATAGGAAAAGCCGTGCCGCTCAACACACAGCATCAATCGCCCAATATGCCTATCTTTAATAAAATCAGTCTGCTCCTCACTCACAATAGTCCGTATTACATTACTAAGCCAAATGGCCAATATTTTCATCAGAATCTTATAATCAACATTCAGAAGCAATATGGGATGATAATTGGCCATAATAGTTCTATCTCGACCTGGTTTGGGGAAACAAAGCTACAATTGCTTCAGCAAAGGATATGGGAAACCCCGAGTTATCTAGCAGGCTCTCATTCAATCATTTTAATTTTAGAACCAAACATACTGCATACTGTTGATAAAATTCAGCTGTATAACCATCTGGTCCAGGAATCTTATTTCTTGATAACTTTTTAATAGCATCAAGGATTTCACCTACTTGAATTTGCGCACCAAGATGCTCTTTCTGCGCCTCTAAAAGTACTGGATGCTCTAGCAATCCAAGGAAAGATTCTCTTATATCTAAGTTTATATCACAGCTTGAGGAAAATAGTTTTCCATAGTATTCTGCAAAGGCTACCTATATGTCCTTAGGTGTTTTCAGGAGATTGGCTTGCAATTTACCTCCCTTATCCCCTTCTGCATAATACCCTGTTTGCTGGAAAAATAATTCTTGTGTCAACTGCTGCATTAACTTATTGTTAATTTTGTATCTCATCCAGCACAGTTTCAGGAAAATCAGATTGCAATTGGACTTTATATGAATTTCCTCCAGCTGGGCAATTCTTTCTTTAAGATATATACGTATATCTCTCCATCTGCTGCTTTCGCATCCAGGAAGTGAGACTGATTTTCTCGCCTCTCAGGGTGGCTTTAAAATCACCCCATACATTTGCAAATGGTATACTATCTCTTTCATTTCTTCTAAAAAAAGTCTTCAATAAAAATGTTTACCTTATCCACAAAAGCAGCCTCCAGATGCCATGGGGTCTATTCTGACACATGAATAGCAAGGATGGACGTCCTGTTGGGACATCCATCCCCGCTATTCACCCCCCTTGCCATCCCCAATGAAAGCCTCCCTGTACAAATAAGGAGTTTGTATGTGGAGGCTTAGACGGGGGCATCACAGAGGCAGGTGAGAGCGGGCAGTGGGCGATCCACATTCCCGGACATACAGGGCTGATTCTGAAGTCAGCCCTGTACGTCCGGGGTCAGCAGACTGGAGAGAGGACTAATTCCACATCAGAGGTGGAATAGGTCCCCCTGGACATCAGGGGATGATAGGCCTGAGCAGCGCCAAAAAGGTGAGGGGATGCAGGGGATTTCCCGTAGCCCAACCCTGGCCATGGGAGGCAAGATCAGGGGTCGGGCTGCAGGGAAAGGAACTTCTGGTCAGTGGCCAGGGAACGTGGCTCCTGAATGGAGCCACGGTGCCATGGCCAGATGCCATGGCACTGTGGCTCCATTCAGAAGCCTGACTGATTTAGCCAGGCTGGCTCTATATGTGCTGGCCGATCGGAATCAGGTCCCGGCCTGCACGTACAGACTCTAGACCCAATTCTGATCCCATGGGGCACATCTAGCCCCTGCGTGATCACAATCAGGTCTGCCCCTCTGCATCCCGATTCCAATCTAGTGCATTGTGGCCTGGACACATACATTAGAATGTGCCTCCACATGTTTTGAAAACACCACAGGGAACCCACAACATTTCTAGACCAGAACTTAAATTCAAGAGTAATAGCTGCATGGTCAGAGACCAAAATAGGTTAGATGCCACAATTCCCAACCTCTGGAAACAGAAATGTGGACATTAGTATTTATTTATTTAACCAGTTTAGTATACCACCTTATCCATCAATCAAAGTGGTTAACTACACAAATTGGAGGTATACATTTAACAGGAGGGAAGGATATGACAAGACATACATACAGGCTATCTGCATTTAGTTCTCATTTAATTGTGTGGGTTGTGAATGGGCCATTTGTTGCAGAATTCTGGTGCTTGGCAATCTATGTTACTTGTCCATAGGAATCCGTGAACAGGAGTGTCTTGAGAGACTTGCAGAAGACCTTGAGGTCATTTAGGGCTCTTAATTCTAGTAGATAATCTATCCTGGAGTATCTCTGATGTCGGAAAGAAAAAAAGGTATATTCTCAAGTGAAGGGATATTTAATACGCCATGCATCCACTAATCCCAGCATATCTAAAATATGTTGAAACGCACAGGATTTCCCATAAATTTTCCTACCGATTTTACTTCTGTCAAGAAAATCATTGAGAGTGATGTTAAAATTAACCTCCCAAAATTAGTTCCCCATCCATTATTGTTTAGAAGAATTTGTAGCGGGCCATCATAGAATGAAGGGCTAGCCGATGTAGACATTCATTATTGTACATTTACGTCCTGCAATTTTTAACATCACACATGCCCATCTCCCCTCATTATCTGTTTTTGTAACTCAATCTGAATAGGTAATCCCTTCTTCAGTATTATAGAAATGCCATGTTTTTTATTCACACCTGGAGAGAATATATTGCAGTCACATCACCCTGTTTGGAGCCTAACACACGCCTCATATCATAGTAACATAGTATATGATGGTAGATAAAGACCAGCATGATCCATCTAGTCTACCCAGCAAGGTGGCAAGAATAGGTGCACCTGATGCTCCATGCAGATGCAGGGGAGGGGTTGCTCTCTATGTTAGAGAGGGCATTGAGTCAGAAAGGATTAAAGTTTTGCAGGAAACAAAATCTGCTGTAGAATCTATATGGATTGAAATTCCATGTAAAAGGGGGAAGGCAATGGCAATCGGGGTGTACTATCGAGCGGCTGGCCAGAATGATCAAATGGATGATGAAATGCTCAAAGAAATCAAGGAAGCTAACAAAAGTTACAGCACAGTAATAATAATGAGTGATTTCAACTACCCCGGTATCGACTGGGTCAGTGTCACGGCAGGACATGCTAGGGAGATAAAGTTCCTAGATGAAATAAATGACTGCTTCTTGGAGCAGCTGGTTCATGAACCGACCAGAGGGGAAGCCATATTAGACCAAATCCTTAGTGGAACACCAGATCTAGTGCAAGAGATAAGGTTGTTGGGGCCACTTGGCAATAGTGATCATAGCATGATCGCCTTTGATTTAATTAGTGGAGGAGGGATAGTAAGGAAATCCACAGTACTACCTTTTAACTTTCGAAAGGGAGGCTATGATAAAATGAGGAAAACAGTTAAGAAAAAACTAAAAGGAGCAGTTGCAAAGATTAAAGACGTACATCAAGCTTGGCTGTTGTTGAAAAATACTATCTTGGAAGCCCAGACCAGCTGTATTCCACGCTTTAAGAAAAGTGGAAGGAAGTCCAAAAAACTGCCAGCATGGTTTAAGGGTGAGGTCAGAGAGGCTGTTGTTGCCAAAAAAGTATCTTTCAGGAAATGGAAAAAAGAGCCAAACAACGAAACCTGGAAACAGCACAAGCACTGGCAAGTCAAATGCAAGGCATTGATAAGGCAGGCAAAGGGAGAATTTGAGAAGAAACTTGATGCGGAAGCAAAAACGTGAAGTAAAGACCTTTTCAAGTACATTCGTAGCAAAAAAACTGTGAGAGAGTCACTTGGTCCATTAGATGATAAAGGGGTTAAAGGAGCACTAAGAGGCGACAAGGCGATAGCGGAGAGACTGAATGAATTCTTTGCTTCAGTCTTTACTGAGGAAGATGTAGGGATGTTACCCATGACTGAAGTGGTATTTAAAGGTGCAGAAGAATTGAAGGAAATATCGATACATCGGGAAGATGTATTACAACTATTAGATAAACTGAAAAGTAGCAAATCACCTGGGCCAGATGGTATACATCCAAGGGTGTTGAAAGAATTGAAATACGAGATTGCAGACCTGCTATTAGTAATCTGTGAACTATCATTAAAATCATCTCTAATACCTGAAGATTGGAGGATCGCCACTGTAACACCAATTTTTAAAAAAGGTTCCAGGGGTGATCCGAGAAACTACAGACCGGTGAGCCTGACATCAGTAGCGGGAAAAATGGTAGAAACCATCATAAAGAATAAAATTACTCGGCATGTAGATAGTCATGACCTAATGGGAGACAGCCAACATGGCTTTAGACAAGGAAGATCTTGTCTTACTAATCTGTTGTTTTTTTGAAAGTGTGAATAATCAGGTGGACAAAGGTGAGTCAGCTGATATTGTGTATCTGGACTTTCAGAAAGCCTTTGACAAGGTCCCTCATGAGAGACTTTTGGCAAAACTAAAGAGTCATGGGATAGGAGGCAGTGTACTATTGTGGATCAGGAACTGGTTAAAAGATAGAAAGCAGAGGGTAGGGCTAAATGGCCAATTTTCCCAATGGAGAAAGGTGAATAGTGGTGTACCGCAGGAATCTGTGCTGGGTCCGCTGCTTTTTGACATATTCATAAATGACCTGGAAAGTGGAATAACGAGTGAGGTTATCAAATTTGCAGATGACACAAAACTATTTAAAGTTGTTAAAACCCAAGAGGATTGTGGAAAATTGCAAGAGGATCTTGATAAATTGGAAGACAGGGCACCAAAATGGCAGATGAAATTTAATGTGGACAAGTGCAAGGTTATGCACCTAGGGAAGAACAACCCAAACTATGGTTACACGATGCAAGGTTCCACATTAGGAACCACCACCCAGAAAAAAGATTTAGGCGTCACTGTGGATACCATGTTAAAACCCTCGGCCCAGTGTGCAGCGGCAGCCAAGAGAGCAAATAGAATGCTAGGTATGATAAGGAAAGGAATGGAAAATAAAACAAAAGATATTATAATGCCTCTATATCGTTCCATGGTGAGACCGCACCTTGAATATTGTGTGCAATTCTGGTCGCCGTATCTTAAAAAGGATATAGCGATTTTAGGAAAGGTTCAGAGAAGAGCCACCAAAATGGTAAAGGGGATGGAAGGATACTCCTATGAAGAAAGGCTAAAAAGGTTAGGGCTCTTTAACCTGGAAAAGAGACGGCTGAGGGGAGATATGATAGAAGTCTATAAATTAATGAACGGAGTGGAACCGGTAAACGTAGCTCGATTGTTTACCTTATCAGAATATAGAAAAACTAGGGGACATGCAATGAAGCTACAGGGTAAACTATTTAAGACTAATAAAAGAAAAGATTTTTTTCACTCAACGTGTAATCAAACTCTGGAATTTGTTACCAGAGGATGTAGTAAAGGCTGTTAATGTAGCTGGGTTTAAAAAAGGTTTGGACAAGTTCCTGGAGGAAAGGTCCATAAACCATTATTAAGAAGGGACCCAGGATATCAATGCTTGAACCAATACAAGCATTGTGGAACCTGTGTCCCTTGGGGAAACTGCTAGGTACATATGACCTAGATTGGCCACTGTTGGAAACAGAATACTGGGCTTGATGGACCTTGGTCTGACCCAGTATGGCATATCTTATGTTCTTATGTTCCAGTCTTTTACACTGAGTGTCACATGTATGATTTTCTCCCAGTTGGTGAGGGGTCTTACGTGTGCACAAGGTGCAAGGAGCTCTTTGCTCTCAGGGAACTAGTACGAACTCTGGAGGCAAGAGGAGCAGACTTGGAAGACATAAGGAAGACAGAGAGGTACATAGACGAGACCTACAGGGATATAGTCCTGAAGTCCCACTTCCAGTCTCGCAGCATCCCTGTTGCCATGGAAGAGAGAGGTCACGTGACAAGAGAGCATCACCCTGGTGTGACAGGAAGTGATCCTGTAGCTAGAACCTGTCTTCCAGGTGATGTAAAATCCTCTCGCACTGAGGAAGTTTCTCCAGGGCCATGTGCCAATGAGGGAAGGGTTAGGACAGCTTTTATAGTTGGTGATTCGATCATTAGGCGTGTAGATAGCTGGGTGGATGGTGGATGTGAGGATCGCCTGGTAATATGCCTGCCTGGTGCAAAGATAGCAGACCTCACGCGCCACCTAGACAAGGTCTTAGATAGTGCTGGGGAGGAGTCTGCTGTCTTGGTACATGTCGGTATAATGACATAGGAAAATGTGGTAGGGAGGTTCTGGAGGCTAAATTTAGGCTTTTAGGTAGGAAGTTGAAATCCAGAATTTGCAGGGTAGCGTTCTCTGCAATGCTTCCTGTTCCACGTGCAGGACCCAAAAGGCAGGCAGAGCTCTGGAGTCTCAATGTGTGGATGAGACAATGGTGCAGGGATGAAGGTTTTAGATTTTTTAGGAACTGGGGAACATTCTGAGGAAAGGAGGGGTTCTTCCAAAGTGATGGGCTTCACCTTAACTGGGATGGAACTAGGCTGCTGGCATTAACCTTTAAAAAGGAGATAGAGCAGCTTTTAAACTAGATAATAGGGGAGATCCAAGAGTTGCCCAAGAACGCATGGTTCGGAACAATGTATCCTTGAAGGATACTACCAAAAGAATGAGCAGAGAGGATCCAATAAAGACAAAGGTAGCCCAAATGCCCTTGAGTACAGAGCAGACAGAGCTTAAAGATTCCAAATTACCCCGCCTACCGATAACCAGATTAATATGAATATAATACAGTCTCTAAAATGCTTGTATGCAAATGCTAGTAATCTAAAAAATAAGATGGGAGAGTTAGAATATATAGCCTTAAATGAGAAGTTAGATATGATTGGTGTCTCAGAGACATGGTGGAAGGAGGACAACCAGTGGGACACTGTGATGTTGTTGTTAAGTGCCATCAGAGTCGATTCATGGCGTCCCTCTGGATATCTATCCTAAATTGTGTTCGGTCTTCAGTCAGGCGGCTCATTGTTGTCATCTGAGCTTCTAAAAAAAAGCTTAGGTTTGGTCTCCTCTAGTACCGACTGGTTTGTTCTTCGGGCAGTCCATGGTATATACAGTATTCGACCGGGCACAAGAAGAGCAAACGCTCTTGCTGATAAAGTAGGTGTACAAAAGAGGCAAGAGAGATGGATGATCACATGTGCCTTTATTGTGTCCCCTACGCGTTTCGGCGTATGCCTTCCTCGGGGGGATATACTTAAACATATAAACATAAAACAACATGTTAAATAATTATACAGTAAAAAACATCAACCTCATAAATGATAAAAACATACAGGCATGTATTGTTTACAAAATATAAGCCACTAAAAACCAAATGTAACAACCAAAAGAAAAAACTGTTAAAAACAAGCATTTAACAATGCTAAAAATATAAATAAACAATATAACAAATAAGATAATAAATAAGTAAACAATATGGCAAATAAGATAATAAATAATTAAAAGACGCAGGGCAGAACACACAGAACAAATAGCATGCAAATAATTATATATATAATAAATAGTAATAAAAATGATACTAATAATAACATAAACAGATGTTTACTTACAAGGCACAATTGGTTAATGGCCAATAGGCAGAATGGTAAAGAGAATCCTTGTATTAAAAATTAACTGCAAACATATAAAATATATAATGTAAAGCATAAACAAACAAGTAAAAACACTGTACCTAAGCATAGGCAATTGGCACTAATGGACAAACATGCTATTAAATGAATGGATAAAAACAAAATTCTCTCAAAAGATGAGAATGTAAAAAAGTATACAGATAAAAAGAAGAAGAAAAGAAAAAAAGATGGCATTAAGCTGAGTTGGTTGGCACATTTTAAAGACATCAACATGGATAAACTAAGGGTAAATGTGAAGCTCTATTTAAAATATACTCAACTAAACATAACCTTAAAAAACATGGGCACCACCAAAAATATACACGGAGTAACTTAAACAAAAATAAGTGCAAACCAATGAATGAGCCAAACTTACATGAAATGAGCAATTCAATCCCAAGCAAAAGCAAAAAGGGTTGTCAATGAACAGGAAGCACGTTCTGTTCGCGTTCAGGACAAGTTAAGGACTGACTGGCTGAACGTTGGAACTTTATATACCAGAAAAAGGGGGCAAGGCTAAAATGACCATGTGACAGTGATCAGGTGACCTAAAAACTTCAAAATAGGAGTGCTCAACCTTTAAACAGAAGAAAAGTACCTCTATATGTTGTGTCACATTAAGAGGCACACAGGTAAGCGTCATTAAATTGTAATGATGAAAAGATATAACTAAATGTAAATATGAATGAAAGAAGTGTAAACAAATTATGGCTCTCAGAGAAATTCATGATATAAAAGAAGGGTGGAGGGGAGGGGCATTGCTCACAGAAAAACTGTCAGATCTACCTCCTGATTCAAGCCATGAGGTGCCAAACTGTTAAATTCATAAATGTACCTTTGTTCCAATCTAAGCAAAGCTTTATCTGTGTCTCCACCTCTCCAACTAGGAATCACAGTCTTAAGGACAAAATACTTTAAATCTTGAATGGTATGTTGTTTATCCTGCCAGTGTTGTACTAGAGGACTGTCTAACAGTTTTCTCTGTAGACAACTCCTATGCTCGATGATGCGAGTGCGAATTTGGCGTTTGGTTTTACCGACATAGAACAAACTACAAGGGCACATGATTAAATATATGACTTTTTCAGATTTACAGTTAGAAAAGTGGTTAATGTAAAACTTCTGTTGTGTAACCGGATGTGTAAACATATTCTTAACTGTAATAGTATGCGCACAAATGTGGGTCTTGTTCCGTTTGTGCGCATACTATTACAGTTAAGAATATGTTTACACATCCGGTGCTTGATAAAACTGCAAGGGAATTCCTATATTTTTTTGTATCCCTTTCAGTTACTTTCCTTTTTAAATACTCGTGGTTCCTTAGGGGGTGAGTCACAAGGTTCTTGAAGATGTGCGATTTAATTAAGGGCTGTTCGTATGCTTGTTTTTTTCTTTGCATATTGTGTAATTTCTTTATTTTTCCCTTTTGGATCTCTCTCATTTTGTGGGCTGTTAGTGGGGTTTTGCTTTTTCTATTGCCTTGTGATTTTGTTTCTGGAGTTGTTCGTATTTACTGTAATTTCCCCCTTTTCAAATGCAAGTGTGTTACTTGTAAGGTTTGTTGAAAAAACAATAAAAATAAAATTAAAAAAAAAAAAAAAAAAAAAACAAAGATTCGACTTGGTATTTTCAATAACATCATATGGATGTGAAAGCTGGAGAGTGAAAAAGATAGACAGAAAGAAAATTGATGCCTTTGAATTATGATGCTGGTGGCGAATATTGTGTATACCATGGACTGCCCGAAGAACAAACCAGTCAGTACTAGAGGAGATCAAACCTAAGCTTTCTTTAGAAGCTCAGCTGACAAGACTTTGACTTTCATACTTTGGACACATCATGCAGAGAGAGAGATCATTAGAGAAAGACATCATACTTGACAAGATAGAAGGTCGACGCAAAAGAGGAAGGCCAGCAATGAGATGGATCGATACAATAACAGCAGCTACGGGTACCAGTCTGTCAACAATGAGACGCCTGACTGAAGGCCAGAGGGTCACCATGAGTCGACTCTGACTCGACGGCACTTAACAACAACAAATACTTTGCTAGCTTCTCTACGTTTTTCCAAATATGGTTGCCTGTCTTCCTCTCTCTTTGATCTCTTGTACTTCATGAAAGCCTCCCTCTTTTTCTTCACCTTTTCAGCTACTTCTTTCAAAAGCCATAGCGGTCTCCCTTTCCTTTTACCTTTATTTACCATTTTAACAAAAAGGTTGGTTGCCCTTACATAAGAACATAAGAACATAAGACATGCCATACTGGGTCAGACCGAGGTCCATCAAGCCCAGTATCCTGTTTCCAACAGTGGCCAATCTAGGTTATATGTACCTAGCAATATCCCCAAAAGACAGGTTCCACAATGCTTGTACTGGGTCAAGCATTGATATCCTGGGTCCCTTTTTAATACTGGTTTATGGACCTTTCCTCCAGGAACTTGTCCAAACCTTTTTTAAACCCAGCTATACTAACAGCCCTTACTACATCCTCCGGTAACAGATTCCAGAGTTTGATTACACGTTGAGTGAAAAAATATTTTCTCTTATTTGTCTTAAATAGTTTACCCTGTAGCTTCATTACATGTCCCCTAGTCTTTCTATACTCTGATACTCAGGGGTGACCCAGGAAATTACAGACCGGTGAGCCTGATGTCAGTACCAGGGAAAATGGTAGAAACCATCATAAAGAACAAAATTACGCAGCATGTAGATAGTCATGGCCTAATGGGAGACAGCCAACATGGCTTTAGACAAGGAAGATCTTGTCTTACTAATCTGATATGTTTTTTTGAAGGTGTGCATAAACAGGTAGACAAAGGTGAGTCGGTTGATATAGTGTATCTGGACTTACAGAAAGCTTTTGACAAAGTCCCCCATCAGAGACTTTTGGCGAAGCTAAAAAGTCATGGGATAGGAGGCAGTGTACTATTGTGGATCGGGAACTGGTTAAAAGATAGAAAGCAGAGGGTAGGGCTAAATGGCCAATATTCCCAATGGAAAAAGGTGAATAGTGGAGTATCCCAGGGATCTGTACTGGGTCTGCTGCTTTTTGACATATTCATAAATGACCTGGAAAAGGGAATAACT
Organism: Ichthyophis bannanicus; assembly: GCA_033557465.1. NCBI lineage: Eukaryota > Metazoa > Chordata > Amphibia > Gymnophiona > Ichthyophiidae > Ichthyophis > Ichthyophis bannanicus. Next base: position 18,576,393 of record CM066049.1, on the reverse strand, counting down.
AGTGAGGTTATCAAATTTGCAGATGACACAAAACTGTTTAAAGTTGTTAAAACCCAAGAGGATTGTGGAAAACTGCAGGAGGATCTGGATAAATTGGAAGACTGGGCATCCAAATGGCAGATGAAATTTAATGTGGACAAGTGCAAAGTTATGCACCTAGGAAAGAACAACCCACACTGTAGTTACACGATGCAAGGCTCCACATTAGAAACCACCACCCAGGAAAAAGATTTAGGAGTCATTGTGGATAACATGTTAAAACCCTCCGCCCAGTGTGCAGCGGCGGCCAAGAAAGCAAATAGAATGCTAGGTATCATAAGGAAAGGAATGGAAAATAAAACAAAGGATATTATAATGCCTCTGTATCGTTCCATGGTACAACCGCACCTTGAATATTGTGTGCAATTCTGGTCGCCGTATCTTAAAAAGGATATAGCGTTATTAGAAAAGGTGCAGAGAGGAGCCACCAAAATGGTAAAGGGGATGGACAGATACTCCTATGAAGAGATGCTAAGAAGATTGGGGCTCTTCAACCTGGAAAAGAGACAGCTGAGGGGAGATATGATAGAAGTCTATAAATTAATGAATGGAGTGGAACAGGTAAATGTAGATCAATTGTTTACATTGTCAGAATATAAAAAGACTAGGGGACATGCAATGAAGCTAGAGGGAAAAAAGGAGGTGATAATGCCTCTGTATAAGTCTTTGGTGCGACCTCATTTCGAATATGGTGTGCAATTCTGGAGACCGCACCTTCAAAAGGATGTGAACAGGATGGAGTCGGTGCAGAGGGTTGCTACTAAAATGATTAATGGGCTTCATTATAAAGCATATGAGGACAGACTTAAGGATTTTAATATGTACACCTTAGAGGAAAGGCGGGATAGAGGTGATATGATTGAGATGTTTAAATACCTCCATGGCATAAATGTTCAGGGAGAGAGCCTCTTTCAATTGAAAGCAAGTTCTGCTACGAGGGGACATGGGATGAGGGTGAAGGGAGATAGATTCAGGAGTGATATGCGGAAATATTTCTTTACGGAAAGAGTAGTGGATCCGTGGAATAGTCTTCCAGTGGAGGTGGTAGAGATGAGGACAGTAACTGAATTCAAAAAAGCATGGGACCAACACAGAGGATCTCTAAAGGTAAAAAGTGGACTGTTATAGTTGTTGTTATGGAAGGACAGACTAGATAGGCCTTGTGGTCTTTTTCTGTCATCATGTTTCTATGTTTCTATGTAACCTATTTAAGACTAATAAAAGAAAATATTTTTTTCACTCAACGTGTTATCAAAATCTGGAATTTGTTACCGGAGGATGTAGTAAAAGCTGTTAGTGTAGCTGGGTTTAAAAAAGGTTTGGACAAGTTCCTGGAGGAAAGGTCCATAAACCATTATTAAAGAGGACCCAGGATATCAATGCTTGACCCAATACAAGCATTGAGGAACCTATGTCTGTTAGGGAGACTGCTAGGCACTTATGACCTAGATTGGCCACTGTTGGAAACAGGATACTGGGTTTGATGAATCTTGGTCTGACCCAGTATGGCATATCTTATGCTTTTATGGTCTTGGCAAAACTGCTGAGACTAAGGGGTATGTTTACTAAACCGTCTTAACGTGCGCTCTCCCACATTATCGCATGATAAGGCGCCTTATCGCGTGATAATGGCGCTTTACCGGGCGATAAGGTGCCTTAGCGCGCGTTAACACGCGCAGCGGCGCAAACGAGCGCTGAAGGCGGAGAAAGGCTCCCGGAGGGCGGAGGAAGGCTCCCCAGGGGCAGAGAGAGAGGGTCAATGGGCGGAGAGTGGGAGGGGAGAGGCTCCCTGCACACTAACGCTGTGAAATCCGAGGCTGAAAACTAACGCCAGTGAAACCCTGGCGTTAGAGCTGATTTAAAGGGAAAAGAAACCATTTCCGTCAGCAATGTACAGCAAAACCAGGGAAACCTACAAAAAGTGATAAGTGTGATACATGTGCACGGAACAAAAGGGCAAATAAACAGTGAAAATGAACAGAAGAAAATGTAAAAAAAAACATAACCAAGCTGGGCAATAGTGATATCAATGGGAAACATCAAAAAACACTCCCAAGAAAGCTCCAAAAAAATATATGAATTTTGAAAGGGTCTATGCTCCGTCCCCATACAAGGTAAATGAGCCCACAGTGAAATTGCGCTGAGCAGGGTTTTCCTCTCCATTGGACAGGTTTCCTATGGTGTGCACATGTCCCACTACAGCAGGGCGGGTATGTCGGAATGGGAAACTGGACAGATGCTGGAAAAGGGGACACAGAGGGCTGCAGGCAGCACATGCTGTGGTGCAGCTGGGCCACAGTGCAGACTAGGGTGATGCCTAGCTTGCCCATAGGAATGCTGAAACAGTAGAGAAGTCAGACAGCAACTGCTGAGAGCCCAACATGGGCATGAGTGTGCTTCCCACAGTGTCACAGGGGCTAGTACCCAGCAGGTACCCCCAATGGCACGGAACATTGGTAGGCGATGCTGGAGAGAAGCGTGGACAGCTATGCAGGCACCCCACCCCAGAACCCGCACCATAGGCAGCCGCCTACCCACACACTGGATGGCCTGAGACTGCGCACCACCAGCACCACCAGCAGAAGGGCATGTCAGTATGGTGGCAGAGGGGTACTCGTGATAGAGGGGGCAGTGGCAGCTGCCCAGAGCAGACCATGGCCTAGCCCTGTTTAGGTGGGTGCCGTGCACTGCAACAGACAGGCTCTGTCTGACAAACAGTCATGGTATCTCCAGGGAACGCACAGTCTCTGTAGCAACACGGTGGTGCAGTGAACACAGCCAGTGTGTTCAGGATCAGAAGGTCACAGGTTCAAGTCCCAGCTGTGGTTCCTGCCAACCCAGTGCCCATGTTTTACCCACTACTAATACGTGCTAATACAGACAGAACCTTTATTGCAGATAACAGAAACATGGCCAATATGCCTACATTTTACCCTACAGAGCACAGACACCATAAACATGCGCATTACCTAGAGCAGAGTCTTCCAAATGCAGTCCTGGAGGGCTAAACACCATTCAGGTTCCATGCTGCCTCTAATAAACACGGCTGTGCTGCATGTCTATGTACCGCCCCCATGGTATGCAGATGTATCTCATGCATATTGTCCTGCCCCCGCCTAGGGCCGGTGACTCTAGAGCAAGGGTGACCTCTACTTTGTCTTCAAGTGTCCTTTTTGACTAAGGTAGCAGCAAGGTACGCTGGGAGTTACAGTCTAGGTTTACTATCAAACAAAGGTGTTGTGGCACGAGGGTCATTTGAACAGATACATTTTTATTTGGGGTTTTCCCTTTCACACATAGATTCTTGGCTCAAAACATGACGCGGATTACTTTCCAAAACAATAGGAAACAGGAGCAATTCAAAGTTAGAAAATAAAGCATATGGCACTGTTTCTTCACAGCAAACATTCAGGAGAAAACAATTTTGCATTACCTTCATACAAAGGTTGTCTAACGTAGGTCCAAGTGATCAATCTCACATAAAGAACAATCCATCTCACAGATATCAGTTGTGCCGGGCCATTACCACCTCCCCTCCCCTGCTCCTGCCCTATCGGGGCAGTGGGAGCATGTTCCAGCTCCTGCCCAATCGGGGCAGTGGGAGCCCGTTCCAGCCGCCAGCAGAGGAGGATAAAAGTGGTGCCCCTGCACTAGGAGCGCCGCTGCCGGGCCATTACCACCTCCCCTCCCCTGCTCCTGCCCTATCGGGGCAGTGGGAGCACGTTCCAGCTCCTGCCCAATCGGGGCAGTGGGAGCCCGTTCCAGCTGCCAGCAGAAGAGGATAAAAGCGGCGCCCCTGCACTAGGAGCGCCGCTGCCGGGCCATTACCACCTCCCCTCCCCTGCTCCTGCCCTATCGGGGCAGTGGGAGCACGTTCCAGCTCCTGCCCAATCGGGGCAGTGGGAGCCCGTTCCAGCCGCCAGCAGAGGAGGATAAAAGCGGCGCCCCTGCACTAGGAGCGCTGCTGCCGGGCCATTACCACCTCCCCTCCCCTGCTCCTGCCCTATCGGGGCAGTGGGAGCACGTTCCAGCTCCTGCCCAATCGGGGCAGTGGGAGCCTGTTCCAGCCGCCAGCAGAGGAGGATAAAAGCGGCGCCCCTGCACTAGGAGCGCCGCTGCCGGGCCATTACCACCTCCCCTCCCCTGCTCCTGCCCTATCGGGGCAGTGGGAGCACGTTCCAGCCGCCAGCAGAGGAGGATAAAAGCGGCGCCCCTGCAGGGCGCGCCCGCGCCTGGCGGGCCCGCGCCTGAGGGCCTCGCCAGAGGGCCCTTTGGCGTGGCCCTTAGGTATGGCACGGAGGCGAGCAGAAGGAAACAACAAAAGAAACAGCAGCGCTGACAGCATCACCGCAGAACCCAACAAGGAGCAGACCGAGGCGAAGGACGTCAGAACCGCAAGTAGAATTCTCACAGAACATCACACATTTCCCACCACCAAACTCTCACTTCCACTACCCACACCCTAATAGATCCGGCTCTCCCTCGACGGGACAGGCTCCCGCACCAAGGCACCCTACGCAGATCCGGCTCTCCCTCCATGGGACAGGCTCCCTCCACGGGACAGGCTCCCGCACCAAGGCACCCTACGCAGATCCGGCTCTCCCTCCACGGGACAGGCTCCCTCCACGGGACAGGCTCCCGCACCAAGACACCCTATGCAGATCCGGCTCTCCCTCCAAGGGACAGGCTCCCTCCACGGGACAGACTCACGCACCAAGTTCAGCTCTCCCCAGGCGGACAACAGCCGAAGACTCAAGAAAACAGACATCACCCTAACAGAACATCACAAAAAAACCAACATGCACGCCACATACTTCCTACCACTCTACCTACTCGTCACACAACTCCTCCCACCAACCACACACCTCCACTACCCACAAGCAAACACAACATGGCACCCTCCAACTGCATTGCCATATTTAGAACCACAGCACACCCACAAAGAGACACTCAGAACTCACCAGGCAAAGCGACCAAACAGACACAAACCAAACCCCCACACCTGCACAAAGGAAGCACATGTAACAGCAACCTCATCAACAAGGACAACAACGATTGAGCTCATAAACTCCAGATCCGTCTGCAACAAGATACACACTATTGTAGACCACATAGAAGAGCGCCAGCCCGACATAATATGCATCACAGAGACATGGCTCAACCCTACCGACAACGTACTACTCAACCAACTAGTACCAGACAACTACTCAGCGTACAACTGCCCACGCACCCACAAGCGTGGAGGAGGAGTCCTGATAATAGCGAAAACAAAACTAAAGTTCAAGACACTGAGCTTCACCAATACACAGCAATGTGACACAATTAGCATCAAGAACAAGAACATTGCAATCTGCCTAACCTACAGAGCACCCAGAGCTCCACCCGACGAACTAGCCCTCACACTCGAAGAAGAAGCCTGTGCCATAACAACAAACAACAAACCAGCGCTACTGATTGGAGACTTCAACCTCAAGTCCACCAATGCCAAAGACGCAGAGGCCTTCCTTCAAGCAATGACCTCACTTCAATTCACACAGATAATCAATGCTCCAACGCACAGACATGGATCATCCCCAGACCTCATCTTCGCATCCAATTACCTAACATCAAGAGACCTAATTTCGCCACCCACCATTACCCCAGTGCCATGGTCTGACCATTACTTAATCGAGACAAAGCTGCAATCTCAAGAAGACCAGACAAACGAAAGAGCTAGCATCTCACACACACAAAGACGATTCAAGCATTTCGACAGGGATGAATTCATACAAGACACAATACAACACTTGAACGTTACTACAGACGACCTGGAGGAACAAGTTTCCAGCTGGAACAGCATTTTAGCTAACGCCGCCAAACCATCTGGCGGCGGGACCGAGAAACAACACCACAACAAAAGACAAAACAAACCATGGTACTCAGCAAAAATACGACAGGAAAAGAGGGAGCTCAGGAAGATTGAACGGAGATGGAGAAAAAAACAAAGCAACTGCCGACCAGCATCTTTACCTAACAAAGCAAAAACAATACAACGAACACATCAACCAATCAAAGAGGGAATTCCACACAAACATGATAAATACTTCCATCAACAAACCCAGAGAGCTTTTCGAAATAGTAAAGATCCTCACAAAAGAGCAAACAACAGAAGGGGAAGTACAAGTTGATCCACAGGAATTCGCCGACCACATCAAAAACAAATTTCACTCCACAAAGCGAACAACACCTAGTGGGACCACCAGGACGGACGTACACCCCAGAACCTGGGGCACATTCTACTCACCCTCAACAGAACAGATATCCCACATCATCTCTACAATCAATACAAGCACTGCTCCTACAGACCCGTGCCCAGTGTCATGGGTCAAAGCCACCAAATCCAGCCTCATCCCCACCATACATAAAATGGTACACAACTCGCTCACTCAAGGAATCATGCCAAAGCAACTAAAGCTTGCCTCAGTAAGACCAATCACAAAGAAAACAACTCTCGACAAAAAAGATCCAGCAGCATACCGACCAATCTCCAGCATACTCTTCCTCGCAAAAATCATCGAAAAAACGGTTCAACTACAACTTCAGGAACACATCGACAAACACGAAACACTCGATGACAACCAACATGGATTTCGTCCCAACCATGGAGTCGAAACGCTACTGATCTACCTCTTCGACAGCATCCTAAGAATAATTGACAACACCAGGAATGGAATCATAATGATCTTCATTGACATCTCCTCAGCCTTCGACACAGTAGACCACAACACGCTCCTGGAAAGACTAAAGAACACTGGTATACACGGTATCACATTGAAATGGTTCCACTCATACCTAACCGAAAGACAACTACAGGTCAAGTTGGGACACAACACCTCCCGACCCATAAACGTCCAACAAGGAGTACCTCAAGGATCCGCACTCTCAGCACTCCTATTTAACATCTACATCCAACCAATATGCAACATCATGAAAGAGAACAACATTCAATACACAATATATGCAGACGACATCATGATATACACCCCGATATCAATCGACAACCCGGACTTCTCCAAGATAACAGACTGCCTCACCCAAATGGCGAATTGGTGTCAAAACAACAACCTCGCAATAAACTACAACAAGACCGAAGCTTTAATCATCACTCGGAACCAAAGCTTCATACACCCACCAAATATAAAGATACAAAGCACTACTATACCAATAAGATCAGAAGTGAGATACCTCGGAGTTACTCTGGACAATAAACTCAATCTCAAGCCACACATAAACAAAACAATCCAAAAAGCCTACTACAAGATGCGAATCATCAGGAGACTGAAACCGCTCCTCGCCCCAGAACACTTCCGTACCGTCTGTCAAGCACTGATAACCCCACTACTGGACTTCTGCAATCCGATATACCTTGGACTACCGAAACAAGCCCTCAAACCACTCCAACTGGCACAAAACACTGCAGCACGAATCATTTTATTTATTTATTTATTTAACAAGCGCTTATATACCGCAGCTTCCAGAGATCAGCTGCGGTTCACAATTAACAACAGTCAACAAAAGCATAGTTTGTTTTACATGTAACGTCATAACTATATACAATGCAAATTTAACAGAAAATGTTGAACAAATTGGCACATAACGGTGCAACACTTTATACATTATATATACATCTACATTTTATGTGAGGTATAACCGTATTGAGTTCTGATTCAATTGGGGGGGGATAATCTTTTCTGATATAGTGGGATGTTGAGCATAGCGTTAGTGATTATCCATTATCTAGTTCATTTAAAGGTTGGTCTATGCTATTGTAGTGAATTGTGAAAAGGTGTGTTTTCAGTTTTTTACGGAAATCATTAATCTCTGTTGACATTCTTAGTTCAACAGGGAGGGTATTCCAGGCTATTGGGGCTGCATGAGAGAACGCTCTGTTGTTTGTTGATTTTTTTGTTTTTATGAAGTCATTAGGGGTTTTGAGTTTATTCAGATGACCTTTTCTTTGAGTAGGTTTTGGATTTTCTTTGGTAATTAAGTTACTTAATGTTCTTGGTGCCATGTCAAATAGTGTTTTAAATGCAGTTATTAGTGTTTTGTATGTTATTCGGCTTTGAATTGGTAGCCAGTGAAGTGAGGCTAGTATTGGTGTTATATGTTGATGAGAGTGTGTTTTTGTTATAATCCTCGCTGCTGAGTTTTGTGCAATTTGCAGTCTTTTTATGTTATGTTTTGATGTACCTAATAATATAAGATTAGCAAAGTCAAAGTGGGGGGTTATGGTGGCTTGGATTATACTGATGAAATCATGTATGTATACGAGCGGTCTAAGTTGTTTCAGTGTTTTGAGTTTGAAATAGATTTTCTTTGTGGTGTTCCTGATATGGGTATCTAATGTGAGGTGTTTGTCTATAATGACCCCTAAGTATCTCACTTAATTTTTTATTTTAATTTCTTGGTTTTGAAGTGTTATATGTGTAGGTGGGGTGTAGTCTTGATTTTTAGTGACAATTAGCACTTCGGTTTTTGAATGGTTTATTTGAAGATTGTGGGCATTTAGCCATAAAGTTATTTCATTAAAACAATCTGATAGTAGCTGCAACGGTATGTTAGGAATTGTGAAAGGGATGTACATCATAATATCATCTGCATATAGATGATAGAGTACACCATATTTTTAAAGATGTCGCAAACAGGTTTTATATATATATTAAATAGCAGAGCTGAGAGCGCTGAGCCCTGTGGTAAACCTGTTTCAAATTTATATGATTCCGATGTTTGATTGCCTAATCTGACATTTTGGGTTCTATTGCTCAGATAAGACGTGAACCATTATGCACTGTAGAGTATATTCCTATGTATCTTAAGTTGTTCAGTATTATTGAATGGTGAACACTATCAAAAGCGGCTGATATGTCTATAAATAAAAGGATGAAAGCTTTTTTGTGGTTGTCAATTCCTCTTAGGAGTGTATCGGTCAGAACAGTCAAAAATGTTTCCACTCCATGCTTAGGACGAAATCCATATTGTTGGTCGTCAAGAGGGTAGGATGAATCAAGGAAATCTTGTGTCTGTATTTGTACGGTTTTTTCTATGACTTTAGCTAAGAAAGGTATGCTTGATATAGGTCGGTAAGATTTCGGGGCAGTTTTGTCAAGTGAGTTATTCTTCAGTATTGGTCTGATTTGTACATGTTTAAGTGATGGTGGGAGGTATCCTTGGAGTAGTGATAGATTAACCATGGAGAGTATGAAGGGTAGAAGAGTTGGGAGTGTGTTTTTTATCCAGGTTACTGGGCAGGGGTCGAGGTAAGAAGTTGTGGTATTGAGGTTGAGAATGATATTTTTTAATGATGTTTTGGATATGGAGTGAAATTCTGGCCATTCATTTTGCATGTGGAGGGGTTTGTAGATAGGGTCTAGTGTCATTGGTGAGTGTTTTGTTTTGTTTTGGTAATAATTGGCTAGAGTTTGTACTGAGATGTCCGTGATTTCCTTGCTAGTATTTTGGGAAGTGTTTGTTAGGTTGCTAACAATTGAAAAAAGTTCCCTTGGTCTATTATATGATTTTGATAGGATTGTAGCGTAATAATTTTTCTTTGAGGTATCGATAGCATCTTTATAAAGTGTAAGGTGGTTGTAGTATATTTCCTTTTCGATGGTAGATTTAGTTTTACGCCATTTGCGTTCAAGGTTTCTAAGTTCTCTTTTCATTTGTTTTAATGTGCTATTAAACCATGGTGTACGGTTAGTTTTTGAGTGAGTTTGTTTTTTATTAAGTTGAGTTATTTTGGCTGCATTGTTTATGGTGGTGTGCCAGGTTTTGACGGCTTCATCCAGGTTTGTTGGGGATAGAGTAAGGTGAGGGATTGTGGAATCTAGAAACTCAATTTCATTAAATTTCTTAAATTTTATAGTTTGGTCATTTCCTGTGTGTTTTTTGATGGAGTTAGTATTGTAGTTGAGATTTAGTTTGATCATGTGATGATCAGACCAAGGTATTTGAGAACATTCTAATGAGTCTGGTTTAAACAGATTATAGATTGTGTTGGGTATTAGTACAAGATCAAGAGTGCCACCCTTGGTGTGGGTAGGTGTATTTATTACTTGATGGAAGTCTAAATCAGATATCGTTTCAAGAAAAAGATTGGATTCATTTATTGGTAGTGAGGGAAGGTTGAAATCACCTAGGGCAACTAGTGGATTCTGTTCTGAAGATGAGTTGAAGAGTTCAATTAGTGAGTGGAGGCTGTTTGCATTTTGGTTGGGGGGTCTGTAAATTAAACATATTCTAAGGTGTTCTATTTTTATTATAAGAATGTCGGTGTTGTTGTTTGAGTTAGTTAGTATTTTTTTAGCTTTTAGTGTTTTATTTGTCATAATCAATACACCACCTCCTTTTCTGTTGGCTCTATATCTAATCATATCAGGAACCGCAAGACAGGAGCACATCACACCCACCTTAAAGGACTTACACTGGCTTCCAATCCGTGCACGCATCAGATACAAAACAATCATAAACCTATTTAAGATAAAACAGCACACATCAGCCAACAGCCTGCACACCCTCATGCAACCAGACACCAGCACACGTCCCAGAAGAAAACATACACACAACCGAGTCAGCACCCCAAGTGAATACAAACACACATGCAAGGACACAACAGACAGAGCACTCTCCATGGCTGCTCCAACAATATGGAACAAACTACCGGACGATCTGAGGGCTACTACAGACCTCAAGGACTTTAGAAAACAGATGAAAACCATGCTGTTCATAGAACACTATGGACACATCACATAACCTCAGAGAATGTATAACAGCACATGATACCGCCTAAACAATGTATGTATGGAATATGTTTTTTGCACCACTGTATATAGCCCACTCTGTACATAGCTCATACCAATCTAGCACACAATACAACACACACTCAACTTCACCCTCACTGCATGCATAACACACTCACTTTACTCGATTGTTTGCTGTGATACCACCTTGATTATTAAGATAAGGCGGTTTAGAAATACTGTTAAATAAATAAATAAATAAATAAATATCAGGAGTGCTTTCTACATCAACAATCATCTCCTCGCTGTAATCATTATAATTCTGCTTAGGGGAACTTCTAGACTGCAGGTCACTGAGAACTTCTTGCAGCTGTTCAATAAAGTTGTCCCTCTGATTGGCAGTAACTTTCTCTAGTGCAGGAAACTGATTCTTACGTAAGTTCTTAGCAACAGCCTTTACGTCTGTTTCAAAACACTTACTAAGAATGTTTCTGACTGGAACTGTTTTCGCAGCAGTGCTATCTCTGCTCTTATTAGCACTGTTCTTTAACTGCTGTACAATCTCCTCAGCAAGTCTCTTTCTCACTCGCAATGCCTTTTCTGTAATCAGAGCTTTCCTCCCTCGTATAGGTAAACTCTTCTACCTTTTCTTCGGGTAGTTTCCACAGAGGTTTTGGCTTTGCTTTTAGTGCTCCTGAGGTAAAGGAAATGGACCTTCCAGAATCCTCCTTTGCTAGTTCTGGGTTCCAAAGTTTCCCTCTTTGCTGCTCTCCTCTTTGCCTTCCTTGCCTGCGTTGCTCTGTCTGCTGTCGTTGCTCGCCTCGTGGCTTCTGTGTGCTCTCTCTCTCTCCACCTCTCTTCCTGAACTCTAGCTCTGAAGCAGATTTAAAACAGCTTCCTTCAGCAGCCACACCCCTCTGGCTACTCATGTGCAACTCATTAGAGCTCCACTCAGCTCCTACGTCACTGCTATGGCTGGGCTCAGTTCTAGTTAGAAGCTTTCGGTTTCTATGGGATCCTGACTTGTCCTTACTCTTAAAGGTACAATGCTCATTATTTTCCCAATCCATCTGCTCAGCATTGCTGTCATTATCACAATATTCATTAAGGACAGCATGAAAACCCGAACAGTGTTTGGCCCACCAAGACTGGAGTTGGGAACCTCTGCCCTAGAGCAGCGGCCAACACACCCACACCCACAGGCTCCATTAGCCAATGCCTCCTGGAGAGGCAGGATGTTGGGCCCTGCATGCATCTCCCAATACTAGCACTTGCATTTATTTATTTATTTTATTTATTTACATTCTCTTATATACCGCACTATTCTGCATCAGTGCGGTTTACATTGAACAAACTGAAATTACATTGAACAGGGCATTATAACTTGGAGATAACTATTTTACAGGGAACATGGGCTATGGAGGGTTAAGTGGCTTGCCCAAGACCACAAGGAGCACCTGTGGGACTAGAAACCCCAGTCCTTCCGGCCCAAGGTTGCTGTCCTCTAGTGGGATTTGAACCCCCGACCTTCCGGCCTGAAGTACCTTGCCCCAACCACTAGGCTACTCCTCCACTCCTTAGGAATGACACCCTAAACCTGGGAATACGGTACACACCTATCAAAAGGTTGCTATGATTACTGGCAGATAGCAATTCCTAAGTTAAGCACAATTTGCTGATTGAGCTGCATCATAGCAACCTTTCTGATGTCTGTGGAGTGTGCCTCAGGTCTGGTGTCTGACAGTGTTTACCACCCTGGGGAGTGACCCCAACAGTATTGCGTACCATAGCCATGCCCGCACTGTGCCCAGGACTAGTGCGGTGGCCAGGGCTGCCAAGAGCCTCTATATTTGCACAATGCTGGCATAGGTGTGGGAGCGTGTGTTTGTCTATCCAGTGTGTGGTGTCTTCCAACACCTTCCTCAGTGTAAGCCTGCCAATGTGCATAATAAGGAGCAAGGTACCATGGGTATAGCCCGGACAGGGTGGCCTGGCCAGGAGGCATCTGCACAGGGCATAGGGCAATGGCTCGGACATTGTAGTGCCCAACAACCACCTGCATGGACAGGGTGGTCACAGCATTTCCTGCTGGGAGGTCACTCTCACCCTGACTGAACAGTGACCATGGCATGGCTAGGTTCCCCCATAGTGCTGTACAGTATTTTTTTTATGTGATACTTATGGGTTGTCTTTTGGGGCCCAATCACTGACTTATCTGCTTGGTGTGTATGCTGACATCCCAATTCTGGTTACATGCATCTTCTCCAGGAATATGCACTACGGACTAGCTAGCAGACTGTCTGCAGTTAGTATGCGTCTGGCTGGAACACCTTGCAGGGTGCAGCTGCTGGAGGCTTGCTGCTGGAGAATGTCAGATAGGGGTGGGGGGCAACTGAGCATTTCCACGCCTTCTGTCTGCCTTGCCTTATGGATGTGTACAGATCTGCATTGACTGCCCTGTAGGGTGTCTGTTCCCCAGCAGGACTGGGGTTGATGGTCCTCTCTACTGCCACCATTGCAGGGAGGTAGAATGTGGATCTGTTGGTGGGAGATCCTGTTTTCCACCCTGAGCCACAGAGGGTGGGTTGGGTGGTGGTACATAATCCACCTATGGGTCCAAACACCACTCCCCCCTTCACCATGTGACCATGGCACCAACACAGGTTATGCACTATTCTGGGTGCATCATAAGCCCATAAGGGCTAGACATGACTGAGAAATACAGATGTATCCTAGGTGTGTCTGCAGGAACTACCTATCACACACACTAACACTGATGGGGACCTGCAGCATAGCCTATTTCAGCCATGAAAGGTGCTGTGGACCTGGTGCTGGGCGCCCCACCTCACCCTCAGGGTGAGCACAGTACCCGCACAATGTGACGGTCTGTAGCTACTCTATGCCAGTAACACACACAGTCAGTACCCCCTAACAGGCTGTGGTGCTGTGGGGGTGCACACGGTCAGTTCCCCCTACCAGGCCGAGGTGCTGTGGGGGTGCATACCCCATCTTGTGATCATCTGTAGACTGCTGATTTGCATGTGCAGTGCATCATGGGTACAGGTGGGTTAACCCTATCCTGATAACCACAGCAGACAGTTTGTGTGGTGACATGCAGTCCTTCTGTAGCCAGCCAGGGGTTTGTTAGTAGCTGTAGCTCACTGGTAACTTCACTGTCTGTGGAGCCAGAAGTCATGGGTTTGATCCCACAGTGGGGTTATTTGATAGGGCTGTCTGAGGCATTTTCTTTTTTAATTTACATTAGTGCTGCCAGCAAAACCATCCTCACAGTGCTGTAGCCTTAAGGTGCCTCATAAGGCTCCCTATAAAGCGCCTTATAAGTCGCCCTATAAGGAACATTATAAGGTGCCTTGGCGGACAGTACACTTTATATTGTGCCCTCTGGAGTGCTTTATAGGCCGCCTTATGCGGCACCTTAGGTTACAGCACTGTGAGGGTGTGTTTGCTGGCAGCACTAATTTAAATTAAAAAATAAAATGCCTCAGACACCCCTATCAAATGGTGAGATCAAACCCATGACCTCTGGCTCTACAGACAGTGAAGTTACCATTGAGCTACAGCTACTAACAAATCCCTAGCTGGCTACAGCAGGACTGCACGTCACCACACAAACTGATTTAAAGTAAAGCATAATACCTCAGACAGCCTTCCTCATCAGGCCCACTGGGGGATTGAGCACATGACCCCTGTTTCATCAGTTAATGCATTAACCATTGTGCTACACCTCTGTTGCTGTACTTGCAGGTCAGCGCACCTAATTAAGGCTAACGTGCATTAACGTGCCACGGCTTCCTCTATTGCATGAAAGCGTACCTTATCGCATGATAACCCTAAATGCTACCTTAAGACAGGAACGCCCACTACCTTATATGGCATCCTGCACACTAACGCCAGCTGCACGTTAAGACTGCTTAGTAAACATACCCCTAAGACCCAATAAATAATACAGAGAAGACAAATTTTAAGAAAAAAAATCCCTTAAAAGTGAGCAATAGAAACTCTACCCCAATCATTTTTTTAAGCACTTATGCCAAACCTATCTAAGATTATTCATCAGAGATTCATCCATAAGAGGTCTGCAACCAGGAAGATCGCTACATGCCTAAATAAGAAATATCAATTACACTGACTATTCGCCACCGCTGGCCATCATGATGTGTAAATATCTTACCAGAGTGTGGCCACACATCTGGCAGTCAGAAGACAGCCACTTGCTGATCTCGAGCGCCAGCGAAACTGAGTTAATACTGCCAAATCTTCTCATTCGTATTCACACACAGAGTGCTTTACATTTGCAATGCTAACCTGCCAAACATAACAGACCGTGATGATGCTAGTTGCAGCCGTGCATTCCCATCATCCTCTTTAGTTGATGCGTCAGAGCCAATGAAACATCAAGATGCTTAATCTCCATACAGCTTTGTGCTAAATTTGGCTCCTTGTCACACAAATCGTAAGTAACTGTTTTATTATCTGGTATGCTGCTGTATGAAGACATAACTTTCCATAAAGTCTTTTAGAAGACAAAGGACCCATAAGGCATAAGTCCCCTATGCACCCTGGTGCTTTCTGGTTAGCGTCAGGACATGTTGGGGCATTGCAGGGTGAAGCGGAGGTGGAGAATGGCGATAACTGTGCAGCAGTGATATTGGCTGCTGCCTGGTTAGCGATCAGTGCCTTACAGATAGGCGGGGGAAACCTTCTCCTATCTTTAAGGTGCCGATCGCTAACGGGGCAGCAGCCAATATCGCTGCCGCATGGTTTTCTTCAACGGCTTTCGGCTCTGGTGGCGATCATCAGATATTCAATGCCGTCGTCGCGACATTGAATATCCAGTTTGGAGGTCGACGAGGTGGGCTATACGTCCATTGGTGCATAGCCCTTCAAAGATCTGGGCAAATGCATATCGGGCCCAAAATCTCCATGACTTGCTGAAATTGACTCAGATGTATTAAAACTGTTCTAGTATGATTTTTAGCCACTCTGCTTGGGTGACTTGGGATCTGGTACACTTCTTCAATATCCAGTTTAGGGACAAAACGATGCTCTAGGATAGTCTCCAAAATGGGGCCTATAAATTGCTTCACGTTTTCCCCTTCAGATTTTTCAGGCAGCCCAATCACTCTTATGTTCAAACGCTTGTTGAAGTTAATGGAATCTTCACGCCCCAGCTACAACTGCTTGATAGCAGCAGCATTCTCAGGGACTTGAGCCGTCGCTTGTTGTAGGTCATGTACTTGTAATTCAGCTGTGTCTAGGCATAACTGAGAGCTGCTCATTTGCATAGACAGCTGTTCAATATCCCTTCTAATGCCAGCTGATAACCACCCTGATTCTCCAGGACCCCTTTTTTTTTATTGAAAGGCAGCAATTGAACACAGGAAAACATAAACGATATGCATAATACAATAGCAGAAGATAACAATGCCAAAATCACCAACAACAAAGAATACTCCAGGACCCCTTTTAACTCTCTCAGTTCTTGAAGCACGGGGTCTGTTGGTTCAACAGCTCTATCCAGTGTAGGAGGGCTCTTCTTTTGCCTCTTCGATCCAGATGGGAGGCTGTATTGAGGATCCGAAGGCGTACTTTCTTTTTCTGCTATTCCATGACAATTTCCCATTGAATCCACAATTCTGCTAAGCTTTAAGCAATAAATAGAGAGAAAAACTGTTCTATGGAGCTTACCGAGCTAAGCTGCCATCTTGTCAGGCTTCTTTTTTAAATGCAGCGACGCTAACTGCTTTTACCACATCTTCTGAAAATGAATTTTAGACCTTAATTATGCATTGAGTAAAAAAATATTTCCCCTATTTGCTATAAATTTACTACTTAATAACTTCATGTTGTATCCCCCAGTATTTGTACTTTTCGAAAGAGTAAACAGATCCAAGTTTACGCATTCCATGGCACACAAGATTTTATTGATCTCTATCATATTACAATCATCTCTTCTCCAAGTTGAAGAGCTCTAACCTCTTTAATCTTCCTCATAAAAGAGTCATTCCATCCCCTTTCTTATTTTGGTGGCGCTTCTATGTAATTTTTTTTAAATTTCACTATATCTTTATTTTAAATGTGATGACCAGAATTGCACACAATGCTGAAGTGCAGTCCCACTATGGAGCTGTACATAGTTATTATAAGAACATAAGAACATAAGATATGCCATACTGGGTCAGACCAAGGTCCATCAAGCCCAGTATTCTGTTTCCAACAGTGGCCAATCTAGGTCATATGTACCTAGCAGTTTCCCCAAGGGACACAGGTTCCACAATGCTTGTATTGGTTCAAGCATTGATATCCTGGGTCCCTTCTTAATAATGGTTTATGGACCTTTCCTCCAGGAACTTGTCCAAACCTTTTTTAAACCCAGCTACATTAACAGCCTTTACTACATCCTCTCGTAACAAATTCCAGAGTTTGATTACACGTTGAGTGAAAAAATATTTTCTTTTATTAGTCTTAAATAGTTTACCCTGTAACTTCATTGCATGTCCCCTAGTCTTTCTATATTCTGATAAGGTAAACAATCGATCTACGTTTACCCGTTCCACTCCGTTCATTAATTTATAGACTTCTATCATATCTCCCCTCAGCCGTCTCTTTTCCAGGTTAAAGAGCCCTAACCTTTTTAGCCTTTCTTCATAGGAGTATCCTTCCATCCCCTTTACCATTTTGGTGGCTCTTCTCTGAACCTTTTCTAAAATCGCTATATCCTTTTTAAGATACGGCGACCAGAATTGCACAAAATATTCAAGGTGCGGTCTCACCATGGAACAATATAGAGCCATTATAATATCTTTTGTTTTATTTTCCATTCCTTTCCTTATCATACCTAGCATTCTATTTGCTCTCTTGACCACCGCTGCACACTGGGCCGAGGGTTTTAACATGGTATCCACAATGACGCCTAAATCTTTTTCCTGGGTGGTGGTTCCTAATGTGGAACCTTGCATCGTGTAACCATAGTTTGGGTTGTTCTTCCCTAGGTGCATAACCTTGCACTTGTCCACATTAAATTTCATCTGCCATTTTGATGCCCAGTCTTCCAATTTATCAAGATCCTCTTGCAATTTTCCACAATCCTCTTGGGTTTTAACAACTTTAAATAGTTTTGTGTCATCTGAAAATTTGATAACCTCACTCGTTATTCCACTTTCCAGGTCATTTATGAATATGTCAAAAAGCAGCGGACCCAGCACAGATCCCTGGGGTACACCACTATTCACCTTTCTCCATTGGGAAAATTGGCCATTTAGCCCTACCCTCTGCTTTCTATCTTTAGACCAGTTCCTGATCCACAATAGTACACTGCCTCCTATCCCATGACTCTTTAGTTTTGCCAAAAGTCTCTGATGAGGGACCTTGTCAAAGGCTTTCTGAAAGTCCAGATACACAATATCAACCGACTCACCTTTGTCCACCTGATTATTCACTCCTTCAAAAAAACATAACAGATTAGTAAGACAAGATCTTCCTTGTCTAAAGCCATGTTGGCTGTCTCCCATTAGGTCATGACTTCAGTAAAGACTGAAGCAAAGAATTCATTCAGTCTCTCCGCTATCGCCTTGTCGCCTCTTAGTGCTCCTTTAACCCCTTTATCATCTAATGGACCAACTGACTCTCTCACAGGTTTTTTGCTACGAATATACTTGAAAAGGACTTTACTTCGCGTTTTTGCTTCCGCAGCAAGCTTCTTCTCAAATTCTCCCTTTGCCTGCCTTATCAATGCCTTGCATTTGACTTGCCAGTGCTTGTGCTGTTTCCAGGTTTCGTCGTTTGGCTCTTTTTTCCATTTCCTGAAAGATGCTTTTTTGGCAACAACAGCCTCTCTGACCTCACCTTTAAACCATGCTGTCAGTTTTTTGGACTTCCTTCCACTTTTCTTAAACGACGAAACCTGGAAACAGCACAAGCACTGGCAAGTCAAATGCAAGGCAAGAGACTGAATGAATTCTTTGCTTCAGTCTTTACTGAGGAAGATGTAGGGATGATACCCATGACTGAAGTGGTATTTAAAGGTGCGGAAGAATTGAAGGAAATATCGATACATCGGGAAGATGTATTACAACTATTAGATAAACTGAAGAGTAGCAAATCACCTGGGCCGGATGGTATACATCCAAGGGTGTTGAAAGAACTGAAATATGAGATTGCTGACCTGCTATTAGTAATCTGTGAACTATCATTGAAATCATCTCTAATACCTGAAGATTGGAGGATCGCCAATGTAACACCAATTTTTAAAAAGGGTTCCAGGGGTGATCCGGGAAACTACAGACCAGTGAGCCTGACGTCAGTACCGGGAAAAACGGTAGAAACCATCATAAAGAATAAAATTACTCAGCATGTAGATAGTCATGACCTAATGGGAGACAGTCAACATGGCTTTAGACAAGGAAGATCTTGTCTTACTAATCTGTTATGTTTTTTTGAAGGAGTGAATAATCAGGTGGACAAAGGTGAGTCGGTTGATATTGTGTATCTGGACTTTCAGAAAGCCTTTGACAAGGTCCCTCATCAGAGACTTTTGGCAAAACTAAAGAGTCATGGGATAGGAGGCAGTGTACTATTGTGGATCAGGAACTGGTTAAAAGATAAAAAGCAGAGGGTAGGGCTAAATGGCCAATTTTCCCAATGGAGAAAGGTGAATAGTGGTGTACCCCAGGGATCTGTGCTGGGTCCGCTGCTTTTTGACATATTCATAAATGACCTGGAAAGTGGAATAATGAGTGAGGTTATCAAATTTGCAGATGACACAAAACTATTTAAAGTTGTTAAAACCCAAGAGGATTGTGGAAAATTGCAAGAGGATCTTGATAAATTGGAAGACTGGGCATCAAAATGGCAGATGAAATTTAATGTGGACAAGTGCAAGGTTATGCACCTAGGGAAGAACAACCCAAACTAAAACAAAACATCAAACTTTTTACAAATGTATATTTACAGTGGTTGTGTGTGGTGTATAGGATTTTCAATATGTGTATAGGTGTATTTCAATATGAGAACCTGAATATGTGAATTCCCTTCTCCACACACTATGTAAAATCTGCCTTTTAATATGTAGGCATTGTGACAAGAACCTAGGAGGCTCAGGAAGAGATTAGCGATGAATCCTTGGGCATTGCAGACCACTCGCAAATTAAAGGAGTGGAAGGCTTCCTGTTGCAGTAGCTAGCTTCAGTCCTTTGGGGTGCATGAATGCAATCTATTGCTCCCGATACTGAAGGGAAATGAGCCATCTCATTGAACTGAGTCATCGTTTGTTGTTTCTGCAAAATATTCTGAAGAAAGGCAATACAGTCAGTGATGTGGAAAAGAAACCGAATGATAAAAGAGTGAGGTGGTGGACTGGCAGATGTCAGTGCTGTCAATTGGCAAGCACAGACAGAGACATGCAGCCAAAGGTAGATAGTGAAGGAGGGCCGAAGGGCTGGAGCAGGGAAGGACTGAGGGAGGGGAGCCGGGAGCGGGAACAGGGAAGGCGTGAGGAAGAGAAAAAGATGGTTAGAATCTGGAAGACCAAAGGTGAGGGTATGAAGAGCTAGAAAGGACAGAGAGAGTTAAAGGGAAATAACACACCAGAATTGAAATGAAAGATAATCAGGTAAAGGAACCAACAGCAATTCTTCTTCAGCTACGAGCATTGCAAGCATCAGGTCCCAAAAGCAAAATGAAGTTGGAATTTTGGGGGAATTAAAGCAGGTGCAAATGCCGACATTCAGAATTGCTGCCCTCTGTGTCATGGTATTCTGAGATACATCCTGCACAATTAGACCATCCTACTGTGCTCCCAACACACCTCCTCTGCTGACATGCAACACTAGCACTTACATGTATAGAGAGTAGGGGTGTGCAGGTAAAAAAGTTTCCTTTTGTTTTGTTTCCTCTTTCATATGCAGGTTTTTCATTTCATTTCATTTTATTTTTAATACATTTTTGTTTTGTTTCATTTTCTTTTGATAGATTTTCATATCAGGGCAATTTTAGTTTGCTGCTCAAATGAAAAACATAGCTAAGAGGTTACTAGAAGTTTCAGGCAAATAAAAAGTCCAACTGGCTTACAAAGCAGGCAATTTGTGGAAGAGTCATCAAATCTGCATGAGTTTGGCTCTAGCCAGTCTTCTGTATTATTGGGGATCTTCCTTCCTGCTCTGGAGCTCTATGGAAAATGCCAACTGAGTTTTTTGCCTTGGCAAAAAAAAATCTTTGGAGTAAATCTCTAACAGGAGTCAATAGATTCCCAAGGTAAAAGAAATCTAGTTAGCATTTTCCATAGAGCTGCAGAGCAGACAAACAGGAAGGAAGATCATAAGTAGAGTTAAGAGCAGGCTGGATGTAGACAGCCCCCATTGAAATATGATGCCTCTTTTGTAAGATGTTTGTCTTTCAACTTCATCATTACTAGTTTAAGGCTAGTCTGGGTAACTGAATTTTGGATTTGTCTGTATTGTTTTTGGATTAGAAACTATATGAAAAATGTCCCATGTCACTTCAAACAAATGCACATAGCTAGTATATAGGGAATTGGATTTAGCTAAGGCCTTTTTCTGAGAAGTTCAAGGTGAGTTACATTCAGGTACAGTACATATTTTCTGTCCCCAAAGAGCTTACACTCTAAGTTTACAACTAAGGCAATGGAAGGTTAAGTAACTTATCCAAGATCATAAGGAGCAGCAGTGGGATTCACATGCTGACTTAAGAACATAAGATATGCCATTCTGGGTCAGACCAAGGTCCATCAAGCCCAGTATCCTGTTTCCAACAGTGGCCAATCCAGGTCACAAGTACCTAGCAGTTTCCCAAAAAGACACACAGGTTCCATAATGCTTATACTAGGGCAAGAGGTGGATTACCTGGGTCCTCTTTAATAATGGTTTATGGATCTTTCCTCCAGGAACTTGTCCAAACCTTTTTTAAATCCAGCTACACTAACAGCTTTTAATATATCCTCCGGTAATGAATCCCAGAGTTTAATCACATGTTGAGTAAAAAAAACATTTTCTCATTGTTTTAAATGGGTTACACTGTAGCTTCATTGCATGTCCCCTAGTCTTTCTACTTTTTGATAGCATAAACAATCGATCTACATTTACTGGTTCCACTCAATATCTCTCCTCAGCCGTCTCTTTTCCAGGTTGAAGAGCCCTAACTTTTCAAACCTCTCCTCATAGGGGTATCCTTCCATCCCCTTACCATTTTGGTGACTCTTCTCTGTACCTTGTCTAATTCTGCTATATCCTTTTTAAGATACGGTGACTGGAATTGCACACAATATTCAAGGTGCGATCGCACCATGGAACAATACAGAGACATTATAGTATCCTTTGTTTTATTCTCCATTTCTTTCCTTATGATTCCCAGCATTTTATTTGCTTTCTTGGCTGCTGCTGCTTATTGG
This sequence comes from Ichthyophis bannanicus, assembly GCA_033557465.1. Classification (NCBI taxonomy): domain Eukaryota; kingdom Metazoa; phylum Chordata; class Amphibia; order Gymnophiona; family Ichthyophiidae; genus Ichthyophis; species Ichthyophis bannanicus. Next base: position 18,554,148 of record CM066049.1, on the reverse strand, counting down.
GTGGAGGGTTTCAATGTGTTATCCACGATGATGCCTAAATCTTTTTCCTAATGTGGAACCTTATATCCTGTATCCTGGAATTAGCCCCTCTGGACAGTGGGGGACTGCGGCGTGGGACTCAGGCAGGCAGGTGAGGGGCTCAGGGGGTTCTCCGTAGCTCGACCCAGGCTTTGGAAGGCCAGATAGGGGGTCGGGCTGTGGGCAATGGGAGTCGCTCTGCGCCAGCCAGCAATTGCAACTCATGAATGGAGCTGTGGTGCCATGGCAATGGGATGCCATGGCACTGTGGCTCCATTCATGAGCCCAGCTGAGTTAACCGAGTAGTTGCCAGGATGTACAGCCAGGCAGAATCATGTCCCGGCCTGCACATCCAGGCGCTAGACCCAATTCTGACCTCACAGGGGCTGCGAGATCACAATCGGGTCTAACTTTGCATGGCCCAATTCTGCCCGGCTGTATAGAGGGCTGGACATCCTATTGTGAATAGGCCTCCATGTTTTCAGTAGAAAAGTCAAATTAATTTAGGAGTCTGAGATAAGATAGATGGCAGCTGAGAGGGATGCTGAGTGAGCAGCTCAGTTCACAGCTCTTCACTTTTCCTTGCAAATGGGGAAGCATAAGGCCAAAGTTGTGGCAAAGACCCCTTCTTTGCCCACTCAACCTACTGCCCACCAAACAACGATAACAGAGCTGCTCGTTCCTCAAGTATTTGTTCACCCTGGGACTATGGCTGCAGTGTCAGAATCTTCAGGAGAGGGTTCCATCCTTGGCCTTGACATCTCCTTCAGCCCCAGAAAAAGGCCTTTCTCATCGCTGCAGAGGGGATCTGGGGGCATCAACATTCCTAGCAGAGTGGCTGACTGTAGTGATGTAGAGACCAGCTTAGCTATGGGGGAGGTTGTCGGAGCAGTGGCATCACCTGGAAGTTTCCTCATGTGATGTCTGATGTGCCTCCTGCAGTGGCGGTCAGCAAGGCTGATGTGGCAGAGCTCCTACATCTCCCTTCTGGGATGCTTAGCGGTGAAGGCCTTCACACGGCGGTTGTCAGTATTCAGCATTAGGCCCTCTGGTGAAACTGTCAAAAGTTTCTCTGGAGAGTCTGTGGCAGGCTGTTGCGTCTATAGATCGGATGACCTCGGCGATGGCTACTCTTACCCTGGATATATATGTCCGCTTGCAGACCAAGGATGTTGAACTCTTAAACTTGGACACCCGAGTGAAGAAAGTAGAAGAAATGGTGGCTCAGTTTGGTGAGATGCAATCTGCTTTAGTTCAGGATAAGCTAGTGAATGCTCGTAAACTGGAAAGTCTGGGCATTCTGTTCAAGTTCTTAACCATTGTTTTGTTAATTTTCCCAAGGTTTCTCTACTTCCACCTCAAGCTGTTTTGCATAAGTATTTTTTGGATTTTCTTAAGATATCTGAAAATGTTTTCCCTCCCACTGCCAAGGTTTTTTATCTTCTGCCTAGGGCTCTTTTAGGTCCTAGAATGGAACCCTTGGCTGAGAGAGCTTCTCAGCAATCAGATTCTTTGGATCTAACAGGATTGCTGGAAAGTTCTTAATCTGAGGTTATACAATGGGGTACTATATTAGTTTCCTTTGTTTTTCCACAGGACAGAGACCATGTTCAATGTCTTTTCTTTAACTATAGAACTGAGTTTTTATGGGGTAGCTTGAGGGCTCTCTCTAGGGCTACTCAAGCGAGAAGGAAGAAGTTTATAGGTATGTGACAAGCAGTATTAGATCTAGAAGCTTCCTTCAGTTTCTGATTCCCCTGTAAATGTGTTGTGCTTTATGAAAATAATAGGTATTTGTTTCTTGAGCCCTCTCAACTCAGGTTCTTCCTGGACTCTAGGCATCTCCTTGCCCAAACATCTACTTCAGTGGATAGGCCTTAATTTAAATATTTAGATCTTGTAGTATCTTCTCTTTTTTCCTGTGATATCTGCCTTGTGGACATGTCTCCTGGTGTTGGATCTTGCTCCCTTAGGCTCATATTTTGTTTTGCTTTGCACAGTTAGGGGTATGTTTACTAAAGTGCGTTAGTGCAGTTCGCGTTAGTATCCGCGTTAATAAGACAAACCCCCAAATAAGGAGATAGGCGGGACAGCGGAAGACCTAACGCGCATTAGAGGAGGCACCGCGCGTTAAGCATAAGAAGCCACACAGACATACCTAACCCATACAGAGCTGTAGCACAATGGTTACTGCAGTGACTGCTGATACAGCCAGCATGGGTTCAAGTCCCCAGGGTGCCAGATGAAGAAGGCTGGCTGATGCAGCATCCTGTGCATGATACAGTGAGGGAGGGGGCATATATTTGTCATCATTTTGGAGGGGTGCAAGCAAACACACCCACACATTAGATAGTGAGTGAGGGGGCAGGTATATGCCAATTTTCCTTTTGGGGCGCAAGCAAACACACCCACACGTTATCTAGTGCGTGAGGGGGCATGTATATGTTGCGTCTGTGTTGTAGGGGTGCAAGCAAACACACCCACACATTATCTAGTGAGTGAGGGGGCATGTCTATGTTCACCTGCCCTCTGGGGTGTAAGTAAACACAACCACACATTATATAGTGAGTGTGGGGGCATGTATATGTCTTGTATGTGTTGTAGGGTTGCTAGCATACATACCTGACCCATACAGAGCTGTAGCACACTGGTTACGGTATTGACCACTGATACAGGCAGCATGGGTTTGAGTGCCCAGTGTGTGTAACGTAGACGGCTGTCCCAGGCATTAGCCTGTAAATTACAGGGGGAATGAGGAGGCGTTTATTTTCGGTACATTGCGTATGGGAGCCTAGCCGCGTACGTTGGTACGTGCGTAGCTAGGTGCGTACCTGCGCACGTAGCATCGTGCATGGGTACGTGTGGGTTTTACCAGTGTGGGCATTTCATATATTACAGACTCTGTAGGGTGTCTTGCACCTATGCATTATGCTACCAGATGTACGTGTGATGCGCCATAGTTTATCAGAGGCTGTGAGCTCGTACTGTGGTTTCAGAGGGTTGGAATGTGACAGTCACACCCATGATGCACTGCACATGCAAATCAGCTGTCCACACATACACACCATGTGGAATGCACCCCCACAGCAGCTGGGCCTGGTAGAGGGAACTGACCATGTGCACCCCCACGGCATCTTGGCCTGATAGGAGGTACTTACCATGTGTTGTACTGGCACAGAGTAGCTGGACACCGTCACATTGTGCGGGTACTGTGCTCACCCTGAGGTTGCGGTGGGGCATCCAGCACTAGGTCCACAGCAACGTCCATGGCTGAGAAGGTCTATGGCGTGGGTCCAAAGCAGTGTTACTGTGTGAGATAGGTATTTTCTGCAGGGCCACCTTGGACATTTCTGTCTGTTTCAGGCAGGTGTAGCCCCATGCACCACCACACACCTCCCCCAGGGCATCAAATAGGGTCACCTATCAAAAGATGCACATTCTACCTCCCTGCAAAGGTGGCAGTGGAGGGGAACATTAACCCTAGTCCTGCTGAGGGGCAGACACCCCACAGGGCAGTCAATGCAGCTCTGTACACATCCATAACACAATAGCAAACAGACATTAGGCCAGGATATAGTATGCTGCTCCACACCACTATCTGATATTCTCCTGGTGCAAGCCAACACACCCTACAAGCCACTCCATCACATCACCTGCCAGCTGCAAACAGGCTGCTAGTGCCCAGTGGAGCTGCCTGCACCCAAAACTGGGATGCCAGCATACACATCAAGCAGATACATCAGTGACTGAGCCCCAAAAGGAGACCCATATTTATCACATGAGAGAAGTACTATATAGCAGTGTTTCCCAACCCAGTCCTACGGGGCACACCGACCAGTCAGGTTTTCGGGATATCCCTAATGACTATGCATGAGATATATATGCATTAGAGATATCCTGCCAACCTGACTGGTTTGTGGCCCTCCAGGGCTGGATTTGGAGACCCCTGCCTTACACCTCTGTCATTTAAGATTGTGAGTGGGCAAGGTGCAGATGTCCTAGACATCGAAAGGGTATATAGAATGTGACACATTCCTCCTCGATTCTCACCACCACCAAAAAGTTGTCTAATAGACAATATTTTGGTGGTGGTGAGAATTGAGGAAGAATGTGTCACATTCTATATACTCTTTCGATGTCTTGGACATCTGCACCTTGCCCACTCACAATCTTAAATGACAGAGGTGTAAGGCAGGGGTCTCCAAATCCAGCCCTGGAGGGCCACAAACCAGTCAGGTTGGCAGGATATCTCTAATGCATATATATCTCATGCATAGTCATTAGGGATATCCCGAAAACCTGACTGGCCGGTGTGCCCCGTAGGACTGGGTTGGGAAACACTGCTATATAGCACCATGGTAGTGCCTAGCCATGCTGTGGTCACTGCACAGTCAGGGTGAGAGTGAGCTTTCAGCAGGATATACTGAGGTCACCCTGTCTGGGTAGGTGGTGCCCGGCCACTACAATTTGCCTGTCACTGCCCTATACCCTGTGCAGATGCACCCTGGCCAGGCCACCCTGTCCGGCCTATACCCATGGTACTTTGCTCCTCATTATGCACATGGGCAGCCCAATAGCGGCAACATTGCTGGCAGCGTGGACTGTGGAAGGTGTTTGCAGCCACCACACACTGGATAGACAGCCAGCCCCTCCCCCCCCCCCACCTATTCCAGCATTGTGCTACTATAGAGGTGGGCATCAGCCATAGCCACCACACTAGTGATGGACATAGTACAGGCATGGATATGGTACACAGGGCTGTTGGGGGTTCACTCACATGGGTGGTGAACACTGTCAGAGTCCAGACCTGCAGCAAACAACGCAGACATCGGAATGATTGTTATGGTGGAGCTCACTGAGCGAGCTGTGCTTAACGTAGGAATTGGTATATGCCAGTTGTCATAGGGAACGTTTGAGAACTCTGAACCATATACACAGGTGTAGGGTGGCATTGCTACGGTATGCAAATGCTAGTATTGGGGGATACAGGCAGGGCCCAATGTCTTGCCTCTCCAGGAGGCATTGGCCAATTGGGCCTATGGGTGGGTGTCTGGCCCTGTTGGCTGCTGCTTTACAGCAGAGTTCCACGACTCCAGTCCTGCTGTTCCAAACACTGTTCGGGTTTTCACGCTGTCCCTCATACATATGCATGAGCTACATCTGCATACCATGGGGGCGGTGCATAGATATGCAGCACAGGCATCTTTGTTAGGGGCAGCATGAGGCCGGTATGGTGTGGGTCCCTCCAGGACTGCATTTGCGGAACTCAGCTTTAGGTAATGTGCCTGTTTCTGGTGTCTGTGTTTGGTATGGTAAAATATAGGCCATGCGTCTGTGCTCTGCAAACAAGGGGTGTCTTTACTATCAATGTTTAGTGGTGGGTGAGACTATGGGGACTGGGTTGGCAGGAGCCCCAGCTGGGATTTGAACCTGTGACCCTCTGGTCTTACAGACACTGGCTGTGTCTGTTGCACCACACTGTGGCTACGGCGACAGTGCAGTCCCTTGAGTTAGTTAAACCTGCCTGATGAGTCTGCAACCCTGCTCTGCAACAGGTTTACTGTGGCCTCATTTACCTTGTATGCAGACAAAGGTGCACATATGCCTCTGAAACGAACTCATGAAAGGAGCACACACCCCTGACCAAGCTGGGCAAACATGATATCATTGGGCAACATTACACAACACTCCCAGGACAGCTCCATTACAATGAGATGGTCTTTGAAAGGGTCTGCGGAGCGTAGACACTTCCACACATCTTTCATTTTTATTTGGTGCTTGCCATGGACTGTTGTTCCTTTTTGCCCATTGCTATCACTGTGGCACAGCTGCATAATGCTTTGTTACATGTTTCTTGTGGGCATTTGTAACGTTTTATGTGATTTTCTGTTCTGTGCACATGTATCACACTGCTCACGTTTGGTGGGTTTCCCCGGTTTTCCTGTACATTGCTGACGGAAATGGTTTCTCTTGCCTTTAAACGGCTTTAACGGCAGGTTTTCATTCGCGTTGGAATTCAGCTCTGGAAATCAGTGCGTTGGCCTCTCCCCGCCCACTCTCCGCCTATTGACCCCTTCTCTCCACCCACTCTCCTCCTTCTGCGCTGTTTTAACGCGCCGCGGGGCTTTACGATCGTTAACCACGGTTAACGCGCGTAGTATGACGTTAACGGTCGGTCGCGCGTGCTTACGCGCGGTATACTGCACTTACGACCGTTAACGTCGTACAACGCACGTTAATCATGATTAACGCACTTTAGTAAACATACCCCTTAGTTTTTTATCTTTGTACTTGTTAATTATGAGTTATTTTTCTTAAAGGTGCTTTCCATATTGCAAACGTATTGCATGTATATATTATCGTAAAATCAATTTAAAAAAATAGTTTAAGAGTTTAAAGTTATAGGAGGCTTATTCTTCCATGGTGTCTAGGATAAAAAAAGTCCCTGGCACTTTAAGTAAAATCAGATAATCAGCAGTGGAACATACCCGGTTTTGCTCACTAAAGTTAGGACAGCCATGCAGCTGTCCCAGTTTAACTGGTTAAGCTATCCGGTTAGTGAACAAACAGGATAGCCGCTCTCACTGCCCCGGATCAGCCCACAGACCACCTTGGTTTTAATCTGGTGTTTTTTCAGCAGTTTGTGGGGCTATTCAATGGTATTAACTAGTCAGTGCTGCGGCATAGCGCACTGACCATGTTTTTTTTTTATAGATTTTAATCAGTACAACAAAACCAACCGAAAATACAATCAGAACTAAAAAAAAAGAAAAAGAGTATTATAAAATACTACCAAGCGGAAAAACAACTGATAAAGTCCACATTACTGAGACCTGAGTATGATAATATAACCTTAGACAGAAAAAAAAAGAAAACAAGGCATGAATGACTACATAATAGGAGGCAAAACATAATTACTCACCCCCGCCCACCTCAATTGAACCCTGCCGTTCCAAAATACATTTTTCCACATCAACAACATCTGAAAAAATATATGTAGCACCTTCATAATTTACGATACACTTGCAGGGAAAACAAAGAAAAAATGTGGCCCCCAACCTTAGAACCTTCGGCTTTAAAGCTAAAAAAAGCCTCCTCCTAAGTTGGGTGCTACGTGAAACATCTGGAAATATGTTTACTCTATGTCCACAAAAAGCTGTTAACTTAAATTTGAAAAAAGCTTTAAGAATACAATGTTTACAATCTAAAGATTTCAAAGTAACAACTAATGTGGATCTCGAGTTAATTAATTCAGAGGAGTCTTCTAAAAAGGCTCAATAGAGGGCTCAATAACATCAAGCCCCCCTTCAACCGGATCAACCCATTTAGAACTAAGCAGAATATAATAAAGCTGGGAAACTTCAATCGGATCATTAATAGACAAAACTTCTTTTAAATATTTGTCTAGAAGAATTTTTGGAGCTAGCAAAGGGGTATAAGGAAAATTCAAAAATCGTAGATTGCAAGAACGTAAAGAATTTTCAAGGGCTTCCACTTTGTTATGCAAGGCTAAGGAATCTTTAATCCCAGCCATGTTAATGGAATGTAATGGAAGAACCTGAGATTCCAACCTAACAATAGCTTCGTCCACTAGAGAGACCTTTACGTCTAATTGTTGTAAGGAAGCAACCATTTCATGGGAAAAATCACATAAAGAACCTAAAGATGAAGACAATTTATCATCAATAGATTTTAAAGCGTGCCAAAGATCCTTTAATGTTACCTCTGTATCAGGTGGCAAGGCTGGGAGCCCAAAAGAACCACCAGCCACCGCCAACTGAACCGGCTTTGGCAAAGTGGCCACCACATTAGTGTTAATCCTTACCGAATCAGAAGACTTCCCAGGAGTAAAAGAAGGCAATAGAGCAGTAGGGCAAGGTGGAGGGGTCCTCCCTCCAGAACTAAGGGAAGCACCCTCGGGGGAGGACTGCGCTACAGGCCGCGGGATAAGATGTTTATCAGTGTCTCTGCTGACCCACCCCCACCTCACCCAGCTTTCGCTTTCCTTTTCCCCATACTAGCTAAACTAGAACAGAAAAAAACAACCACCAAAACGAAGAAACTTTCTCTCGCCACAGAGACGTCGAAGGGGCATCAAAGGTACGTGTCTCACCCCTTTGGACACGCCCCTTCGGACCACGCTCTGCGGTCAAAAAACTCAACTAAATTTATACAAGCAGAGGGTCCTCGCTGGCTACAGGTGTCCCCACGATGCCTGCCTGCTGCTAGGGGAAAGGCAAAGCGTCCCAAGCAAGGCTCCCAGTGGCAGCAGTCCCAGGGCCACTCCAACAGGCCCCCTGCACCTCCAACACGGTCACACCAAGTCCCACACTGACCATGTTTTAGCTGGTTCACAGATCTGCTAAGCACCTAAAATGCTTTGAAAAAAGCTTCTTGTGATAAGCAGATCTGCAATGTCATTTCTGAGTTTCCTTGGAGCACTAAGAGGAAAGCAAGGGGAAATTCTTAAGATTTCCTTAAGATATCTGAAAATGTTTTCCCTCCCACTGCCACGGTTTTTTATCTTCTGCCTAGGGCTCTTTTAGGTCCTAGAATGGAACACTTGGCTGAGAGAGCTTCTCAGGAATCAGATTCTTTGGATCTAACAGGATTGCTGGAAAGTTCTCGATCTGAGGTTATACAACAGGGTGCTTTGTTTTTCCACAGGACAGAGACCATGTTCAACGTCTTTTCTTTAACTATAGAACTGAGTTTTTATGGGGGTGAACGTGTGGGTTTCCCTGATTTCTCTAGGGCTACTCATGTTTTAGCCGGTTCACAGATCTGCTAAGCACCTAAAATGCTTTGAAAAAGCTCCTTGTGATAAGCAGATCTGCAATGTCATTTCTGAGTTTCCTTGGAGCACTAAGAGGAAAGCAAGGGGAAATCGCCATGCTAAAACAAGCACACAAATCAAGACTAGCCAAACAGAGCTTTTTTGGATGTGTGCCGCCCCCTCAGCAGACCTGCATTACTGGAAATGAGTGGCAGTAGATTATAAGCCATTACTAATAATATCACTAATACGCATCCTACAGTGTTCAACTTGATAAACAAGCATCACAAGTCCTAATAGTCTGACACATCCCAGTCAGGGTAATGTTTCATCTAATTATACACTTCTAAGCTGATAGGGCTGTACTGTTTTCTCTTAATTAGAGCTTTGTTTAAGGAAGCTGTCAAAGTTGCCTGGAATAGTGAACTGTCAATCAGGACCATATAACATCTTGTAACAAAGACAGAAAGAAGATGGGAGTAATTTCACAGTGGGAAATCTGTTCAGTCTTGTACCAATACTTAAACAGTGCCCTCCCTGGGGTTTCTGTAACAGACAGAAAGGATGGGATCTTGTTAGCTGGGGTTTGGGGTTACATGCTCGCTCATGTCAACAGAGACACTGAGCGGCAAGCGAAACATTCTAGTTTTAGTTTTAAGGTTACCAGTGGAGTGGGATTTGGTATAAACATTGGTAGCTCAGTATTGGGGCAGCTGGGGATGCTATGGCGAACACAGTACTATGAGGCTTATTTTAGATGCTGTATTCATGATATTGCTGTAGCAAAGTGCAATCAATGAATAAATCCAGGAGTCAATTGACAGGGTCCAAGCCAGTTTATTGTGCACAGGCCCAGTCAGTCAAAGCTTCAAAAGGAACTGAGTAAAAGATTTTACAGAGACATAACCATTTATACCTCTTTTTCAGTTTGATACATGAGAACTTTCTATTGGTTCCAACTCGATACATGCAAACTTCTCATTGGTTTTACGCTCCCTGCACCTGTCCAATTAGAAATCCCTCCGGAGCCTAGCAACCAGCCCCCTCCCTTAGGATTGCTCTAACAATGGTGCAGTTCTTGATTTTGTTACTTCTCTACTGCAAGGTTATCCCTAGCTCCAGGAATGCATGTATTGAAACATTTCTTTTCTTTCACACACAAGAGAATAATGAAAGACTTATGAATTCATAAAAACTTCTTATTAAGCAGTTTAAAACAGTTTTCTCATTTTTCACAGATTTTTGGTTCTTTTCTAGCTATAATGGGAGTTAGGATCCAGGCCTAACTTACAGGCCTTTCATAGTAGCAGGCCATGCTAGGCCATAGCCTACCACAATATGGACATCTGAAAATGGCAATTCAGATGTTCAAATCACAAAGACGTCCCCAGAGCCATTTTAGAAAGCCCAAAGATACATGTGTCAGTGCGATTGTGGCCAAGTCAGCTATGGGCATGGCAAGGGCAGACTGGTAAAGATGTATGTGCCAGCTCTGCATGTCTGAAATCACCACTGGGAATGTCCTTGGCTAGACCTGTTCCAGGGCAGATACAGGATTAATAAAGATGTTTGTTTCAGCAATGTAATAACAGTACAATGAAGAGGGAAATGCACAGACTCCCTGCATGTGGCTAGATTATAACTCTGTGCGTCCCATTTTTGCTATTATGCAGCAGACATGCATCTTTCAGGATGGAGAAAGGCCGATTTTACATGTGAACACCTCAGCTGCTCCTCCCACTGTATATAGGATGTCTTGACTTGGATGTCCTGTTTTGCCTTCATGTAAAGAAGAGTTAAAAAAAAGACTAAACTGGATCATCTAGTCTGCCCTGTTGAGATTCTTCCACTCTGGTTACATAAACATACAAAACCCACACATATCTCAACGCCAGTTCCCCACCCCTCACACGTGTTTGACCTGAACTGTCCAGTGCTGTTCCTGGCCCCTACCACCCGGGGTGGGTGATTCTCCATGTGGCCAGTGCCCCCCTGTGAGCCACGGTGCATAGCACCACAATTCTCGCAACCCCCCAGGCCCACAGAGATAGTGTAGCGGCAAACTACAGTCAATGAATAAATCCAGGAGTCAATTTACAGGGTCCAAACCAGTTTAATGTGCACAGGCTCAGTCAGTCAAAGCTGTAAAGTAACTGAGCGGAGCTCTTCATAGAAACATAACTTTTTATACCGCTTTTCTAGCTTGATACATGAAAACTTTCCATTGGTCTCATGCTAATTTTTACAAACTTTCTATTGGTCTGACATTTCCCTGAATTTGACCAATCAGGGTCTATGCCCTTTGCTCTGCTTTCTCCAGCTAGCTGAACAATGGTTTGGTTCAAACCTGGTTACTTCTCTACATCAAGGTCATATCTAGCTCCTAAAATGTGTAAGTAACAATTCTGGAGTAACGATTTAACATACAGGCATTGTATTCACTTTGTGCAAACTTTGCAATAGCAGCATTCATTCTAAAACAGCATTTAATTCTGTCTTTTTAATTTTATGTCTCAGCACTACTGAAATCCAGGCTTGGTTCTTAAGCCTGTCATTTTTCAGGTTCAGGCTTATGGCCTAGTCTATAGGTCTTGGCTACCACATTCCCCCCTTTGATTATTCTCACCCTGAATGTTAAGATGGGTGAGAAACAAATCACTTATACTTGAGTTGTTGCCATGTTATGTGGTATAGGCCGATACCGTCTCATAGCTATTTATTTTTTATTTATTTTACTGTATTTATATACCGCTTTTCACCGGGTCAAAGCGGTGTAGCTAAGAGCTTAGCTGTTGTCTGTCTTTCTACAATATTCTCAATGATTGCAGATATATTACGTAGGCAGAGGGGAAAAATGCATGGAAGTATTAAACATGTTATTACTACTAGTGCTGCAATTATCAACATAATAATTTCTCTCCCAAGTCCCACATTTCTGATTATAGTTTCTGTTTATGTCATCGCAAGCATCAAAGTATAGAGCTGCAGGTTTTGTAGGGTCTTCAAGTTGTTGAGTAGCATTTAAGAGAGTTCCATCTTCATTATTCCATCATATTATCAGCACATAGTAGGATGGATTCTGTCGTGGGTGAAAACAAGTTCTGCTCTTTCCTTTTGTGCAAATGTTCAGTTCCGTGCCATTATATATGCATTGACTCACTATACCTGTACAAGTATAGTAGGTATGATAAAGCAAAGTCTGTGCAATCTTTTCTCCTGTACGAGTAGTAGTTATGCATGCAGCACAAGGTGGCAAGGCAAAAGTCAGTTCAAAGCATCTCAAGGCTGCTATCAAGATGAAACAGTAGAGAATCATGATGAAAGGTCTCTGAAGAATTAGTGCAAGTCTTTGAAAAACCAGTGCAACTGTTGATAATTCTTGACCACGAAGTCTTCTTCTTCTTTACTTTACATTGACCTGTTTTGCTCTCAGTAGCATGCAACAGGTGTAGTGTTGATTGTAGATCCTCAAGCTTCCGCTGTACATGACCTTACCAATTTCATTGGTAGGTGTGTAGAGCTGTAGATTCCAACGTATTTCAATAGACACAGTCCTTTTAGTTTGCACTGTCCTTGATCAAAATGGCACAAAGATTTTCAAATAATATATTCCATATTACAGTCTCTTACTGTTGATGATAATCTCTTCAGAATAAACAAATAGTCTCTTGGGATTCAGGAATTCTATATTAGCACAGTCTCTTTTTTTTTTTTTTAATTTCATGAATTTTTCAATTTGCTTGTCTTCGCAAAGTTAGCCGCAATGGAACTTCTGGATCATGTTCTGATGTCCACTGGTCTGGCTCTGGAGCTGCTGCTGATTTCACTCTGCTGTGATGAATCCAGGGTTCGAATTCTGCAACTTTAACTGCTGTTGGGGTTAACAAGATGACAACATAAGGTCCTTTCCAATGCGGTGCCACCGGTGTCTTTCTCCACTCTTTGATTCACACCGAGACTCCAGGCTTGAAAGGATGCAGCGGTTCAGTCAAGTTGATGGGTAGCTGATCTCATATCCACGTATGAAGACTCTGCAAAACAGAACTTAAAACCAATAGTTCTTGTCTAGTAATTTCAGATACTATCTGCTTCATATCCCCTTTGATCCCTTTGACAATAGGTGAAGGTCTATCATACAAAATCTCATAGGGAGAAAGTCCTAATGACTTAGTAGGTGCTGAGCGTATTCTTAAAAGAGCTATTGGAAGTACCTGTGGCCATTTTAAATGTGTTTCCTGACAAAGTTTGGACAATTGAGATTTCAGAGTTCTATTCATACGCTCTACTTTCCCTGAACTCTGAGGTCTGTATGCTGTGTGTAACTTCCATTGTATCTGTAGAGCTTTAGCTAACTGTTGAGTTACTTGGGATATAAATGAGGGCCCATTGTCTGACCCTATGACTAATGGTATTCCAAATCTTGGAACAATTTCACGAAGTAGGACTTTAGTGACCTCTCTGGCTTTCTCAGTCCTGGTGGGAAAAGCTTCTACCCACCTAGAGTAGGTACACACTAGAACAAGCAAGTAACGATATCCATTTGCTTTTGGCATTTCAGTAAAGTCTACTTGAAAATTACTCATGTGAGTAACTCCTGTTGATTGAATTCTTATTGGTAGATTAGGACCTTGCTTGGCATTGTTCTTGGCACATGTTTTACATTGACGAGCTTCAGAAGCTGTCAAAGGTCCCAACAAAGAAATATAAAAATGAGGTTTCAAAGCTTTTGTCATTGCAGTTTTTCCATAATGTGTTGCTTGATGAAATGCTTGAACAAAGGCTAAACTTAATGCTTCAGGAATCACTATTTGTCCAGGAGGTTGACTTCCCTCCTGTGGTGGAAGTTCTATCCATCCATTTCTGAGTACTCCCCCTTCTTGTTCACAATAATAGTCCAATTCTTTTGTAGTATATCGGGGATCCCATGAATTAAGAGGTACAGGAAATAGAACTGTTTGAATTGTAGTATTCTGAGTTAGTCTGTCCGGTAATGGCTGCTTTACGAGCAGAGGCATCTGCAAATCTGTTCCCTTGTGCAATTTCTCCTTTTCCTGCTTGATGTTCTGCTTTGGTGCGACCTCATTTGGAGTATGGTGTGCAATTCTGGAGACCGCACCTTCAAAAGGATGTGAACAGGATGGAGTCGGTGCGGAGGGTTGCTACTAAAATGATTAATGGGCTTCATTATAAAGCATATGAGGACAGACTTAAGGATCTTAATATGTACACCTTAGAGGAAAGGCGGGATAGAGGTGATATGATTGAGATGTTTAAATACCTCCATGGCATAAATGTTCAGGGAGAGAGCCTCTTTCAATTGAAAGCAAGTTCTGCTACGAGGGGACATGGGATGAGGGTGAAGGGAGATAGATTCAGGAGTGATATGCGGAAATATTTCTTTACGGAAAGAGTTGTGGATCCATGGAATAGTCTCCCAGTGGAGGTGGTAGAGATGAGGACAGTAACTGAATTCAAAACAGCATGGGACCAACACAGAGGATCTCTAAAGGTAAAAAGTGGACTGTTGTAGTTGTTGTTAGGGAAGGACAGACTGGATAGGCCATGTGGTCTTTTTCTGTCATCATGTTTCTATGTTTCTATGTTTCTATGTCCTCGACAATGCATAACTGCAACTTGTTCGGGGGCCCATACAGCATCTAACAATGTCAATATCTCTGGGCCATATTTGATAGATTTTCCTCCTGAAGTTATCAATCCCCGTTCTCTGTACAAGGCTCCATGAGCATGCAATGTTGTGAATGCATACTGTGATGATGAAGGCAGTTCAGAGGCTATGGAATGCCAGGAGAATGAACTCTGTGCCTTTAAGAGTGAGAGCATTCAGGGTTTCCCCAGCAACCGAGAACCTTTGACTCATAGCACAGTCACCATTAAGCCCCGCCCACTTCAGCACGTCAGGGCTGGAGTGAAGCCTAGCAGCTCCTACGTGTGCTGGGAAAAAGGCGTGGTCCCTGAGAGGGAGCAGTTTAAAACTCCTGTGTTTGGAAAGTCAGAGAGACGAGGACCGGAAAGTGAAGGAGGAAGACGAGGAGAGGAGAGAAGAAGGAGTGGCAGTGAACCCAGAGGACCTGGAAGAGAATTCAGAGGAACTGGAGCTAGAGGAGAAGGGGCCCAAGGAGGCACGAGAAGTGCTGGGCTCAAGCTCAAAGACAAGCAGTGGGATCTGCTTGGAACTGGTCCAAGGCAGTCTCAGCAGAAAGGAAGTTTGCTACAACGGAGAGAAGTGTCTGCGGAGAGAAAGCAGCATGGCTCTGGCAAGGAAAGAGGAGAGCTACTAAACGGCCCTGAACTAAGGCAAGTGTGTCTTCCAGAATTCCTACCTGAAAGAAAGTTAAGAGAATTAGTTCCTGATAGAAGGAATAATTATAATAACCTGCTAAGCTCTAGCAGTAGAAACAATAGCTTGTCTGCAGGTCAGCACTCCCAGCTCTCTGAAGAAATAGAGCAGAAAAAGGTTCTATTAGAGAGATTGAATGAAATGCTCCAGAAACAAACTAGTCAGATCTACAGCCAGGTACCCTCTGAAGAATGTTGTGAGGATGCCATTGAGGAAATGGATATAGGAAGCTGCTATGAAGACTATGAAGATAGCTCCGATGAGATGCAGTGTTCTTATTGTAAAGCTAATGAATTAGAAGTGTGTTAAGCTTAAAACCTGTTTGAATGAGTGAATGCCATAGTAAGGAACTTACCTGATTGAAGGACGCAGCACAGAGAACAGCTGAACGTTGTTAATCAAGCTGTTGCTCTGTAAGGCCTGAAACTGAAGGGAAAGCTCAGTGGACATTTTAAAGCTGTTTCTGTTATAAAGGAGCTGTGAAGTAAACACTCCCATAAGAAGCTAATGTGCCCATGAGAAGCTTTATAATCTGAGCTTTGAAAGCAAGTTCCTAAGAAGCTATCTATTGCTGATACCAGTAATCCTGTGCATACTTTTGTAAAAGTTATTCCTTTGCTTTGGAGAAGAATCCCATTATTGTTTATTCAGCCTGTTACTTGTGAATATGATGGAATCCCCAGAACACAACAAATAAATATTTCTCTGTTTCGCCTGACCACTTGTCTGCACAACTACTTTTGCCTAATAAGGATAAGTGAAACTACATATCCCAGCAGCCCTCCTGGCAGCCAAATTGGGAGGACTTATTCTAGGGCAGCAAGGCGACTCCATCCTGGTGCCCGGCTATATGCCCAGCCAGGTGGGGGCGCCAGAGTGGCGTAGTTGCTACGGATCAGCGCTGAACACGCATGCACAAAGGAAACTGCACAGCGTATTCCAGAACTCTACAGGAGGACGCCGACTGGAAGTACGAGCGGCTGAGACTGGGAGAGAGAGTCCAGAGTTCGACTGGTCCGGGGAGTCCAAGGTCCTGCAGAGACCCTACACTGCTGCTGAGTGAGACGCACCACCAGTACCAGGTACAGGGTATTTAACTAAAGGGTCGTTAAGGATACCGGTACTGGGTGGGGCGGTTGGAGCAGGTAGAGGGAAAGACACCGAGTGTTTTGTGCCACACTTGGGGGTGTGTTTGTTCTTTTGTCTTTGATACAGAAAGACAAGAATCATGGAAGTAGAGGAAGTTCTTAAGTGGATGGCATCGCAATTTGATCGCCAGAAGGAGTTATCGTTGGAGCTCCAGGAAAGAGCTGCCGTCAGGTTGCAGGCCCAACAGAAGCCACTGATGGACTTAATGGAGGCCTAGGTAAAGGAGACTAAGAAGACACCAGAGCCGGACCCAGCCACCACAGGTTTCACAGGACTGGGGTTAGCCCGAGCAATTGGACCGTGGTCCAAAGAGACCCTTAACTTTGGACAGTTAAAGGAGGGAGATAACTTGGACGACTTCTTAGAAGCGTTTGAAAATGTGGCTCGAATAGCCAGTTGGCCACAAGAGCAATGGGCAGTGAGGCTGGCTGTTTCGCTAACGGGTGAAGCATTAGCTGCCTACCAAGCCGTACCTACAACTTTGGCCAATGACTATTATGAAGTCAAAAGAGCAATAAAGGATAGGCTGGGATTGACACCCTCAGTCTATCACCGTCAGTTAAGGAACGCTAAATTGCGTGCAGGTGAGACACCAAGGGCGTTTTATCACCGGTTAAAGGGGCTGGTATCCAAATGGCTGGAGCCAGAGCGTAAAACATTGGAGATGATATTAGATGATATTATTCTTGAGCAATTTCTAGCAGATGTTCTAGAAAGAATGCAGAATTTCCTCATGTTACAAGGGTGTAAAAGTACGCAGAAAGCTATAGTGCTCTCTGAGCGGTTTTTAGAAGCGGAGGCTGTGGCTAAGGACAAAACTGTGGCTTTTACTAAAATGTCTGCTGCTGTATCAGATAGGGATAGAAAGAATGCAAAGAATGAATGTGTTCCCATAGTTAGAAGAAAGCCTGTGAACCGAGCGTGTTACCGGTGTGGTAGCGAACAGCATTTACAGAGGGACTGTAAAATGAGGACAGCCTTAATTTTGAATGAGCCTAGTAAGGTTGGTGAAGGCTTCCTATTAGATATTACAGTGCAAGGTATACCCACAAAAGCATTGCTTGATTCAGGCTCGGATCAGTCCATGCTGTCCAAAAGCTTATGGCGCAAGATAAGGGCCCCGGATTCAGAGACACCCTGTTCACCCATGGGCACAGTAAAAATAAGGTGTGTTCACGGAACCGCGTCCACATATCCTGTTTACCATGTCCGAGTGAAGGCCTTAGGGATTGAAAGAGAGATCCCTGTGGCAATAGTTCCCCGATTACCGCAGGAGGTAGTGCTCGGGAGGGATTGGCCCCAATTCCAGAGAGGTGTGCAACAAGGTCTGGGTGCCAAGAAGGGAATGGTTTCTACACGAACCCAGTCCAAAGCCTTAAAGGCAGCAGAGGAAGAACCTATAGTGGGGGAGACGGAAGATCTTCCCTCCCATGAAGATTTAGTGACCATCCCCGTAGATAAAGTAAAAAAGTCTAAGACAGGTACAGCGATAGCTGTTTATAGGCCTTTGTTTGGGAAGGGCGGAAAAGGGATTTCACACTTGCCTAAAGAGGAACCCCCCAAGAAGCCTGTCTTTGTCCTCCGTTTTTGTAGAATGAGTCCAGAGGCACGAGCACCAAAGAGGGCCACCCCACAGGCAGCAGGTTTGGACTTGTACAGTGCCGAAGAGATCCTCGTCCCAAAGCACGGGAAGGCGTTGGTAAATACAGCGCTTCAGATGGAGATTCCACCTGGGTGCTATGGAAGAATTGCACCACGCTCGGGCCTGGCTGTGAAGTACTTCCTTGACGTGGGTGCGGGGGTCGTGGACCCCGATTACAGAGGGGCAGTAAAAGTCCTGCTATTCAACTTTGGGTCTGAAGATTTTCAAGTGAATGTGGGCGACCGCATTGCACAAATTATTTTTGAGCGAGTAGGCTTTCCCCCTTTGGAGGAGGTGGATATGGTGTCAGAGACGATGCGGGGAACCCAGGGTTTTGGTTCCTCAGGATTTGCAGACCGGCAAGGCTTGGCAGCAACTGTGGAGGAAAAGGTGGAGGATGACCTCGGACCCCAGCTAAGTGACTGCCAGAAGAAGCCTGAACCCAGGATAGCAGAGGGCCTCTCATGGACTCAGAGGCAAGAGTTGGAGGGTCTTATTAACAGTTTCTCTGATGTCCTGACGCCAGTGGCAGGCGAAACCAGGCTCGTCGCGCACGAGATCCTGACTCATAGCACACCGGGTGAAGTGATACGGCAGCGGGGTGAAGTGATACGGCAGCGGCCATATAGACTCCCCCGAGGCGAAAAAGCAGGAGGTGATGGACCAGGTCAAGGAAATGCTAGATCTTGGCGTAATCGAAGAATCGAAGAGTCCATGGATCAGCCCGATTGTGCTGCTTCCGAAACTGGATGGGTCTCTTAGATTCTGCATTGATTTCCGCAAGATCAACGCTATTTCAAAGTTTGACACCTATCCCATGCCTCGCATAGAACATAAGAACATAACATAAGAACATAAGATATGCCATACTGGGTCAGACCAAGGTCCATCAAGCCCAGTATTCTGTTTCCAACAGTGGCCAATCTAGGTCATACGTACCTAGCAGTTTCCCCAAGGGACACAGGTTCCACAATGCTTGTATTGGTTCAAGCATTGATATCCTGGGTCCCTTCTTAATAATGGTTTATGGACCTTTCCTCCAGGAACTTGTCCAAACCTTTTTTAAACCCAGCTACACTAACAGCCTTTACTACATCCTCCGGTAACAAATTCCAGAGTTTGATTACACGTTGAGTGAAAAATATTTTCTTTTATTAGTCTTAAATAGTTTACCCTGTAGCTTCATTGCATGTCCCCTAGTCTTTCTATATTCTGATAAGGTAAACAATCGATCTACGTTTACCCGTTCCACTCCGTTCATTAATTTATAGACTTCTATCATATCTCCCCTCAGCCGTCTCTTTTCCAGGTTAAAGAGCCCCAACCTTTTTAGCCTTTCTTCATAGGAGTAGCCTTCCATCCCCTTTACCATTTTGGTGGCTCTTCTCTGAACCTTTTCTAAAATCGCTATATCCTTTTTAAGATACGGCGACCAGAATTGCACACAATATTCAAGGTGCGGTCTCACCATGGAACGATATAGAGGCATTATAATATCTTTTGTTTTATTTTCCATTCCTTTCCTTATCATACCTAGCATTCTATTTGCTCTCTTGGCCGCCGCTGCACACTGGGCCGAGGGTTTTAACATGGTATCCACAAGGACGCCTAAATCTTTTTCTTGGGTGGTGGTTCCTAATGTGGAACCTTGCATCGTGTAACCATAGTTTGGGTTGTTCTTCCCTAGGTGCATAACCTTGCACTTCTCCACATTAAATTTCATCTGCCATTTTGATGCCCAGTCTTCCAATTTATCAAGATCCTCTTGCAATTTTCCACAATCCTCCTGGGTTTTAACAACTTTAAATAGTTTTGTGTCATCAGCAAATTTGATAACCTCACTCGTTATTCCACTAAGCTCTTCAGAGAGCTGGGAGTGCTGACCTGCAGACAAGCTATTGTTTCTACTGCTAGAGCTTAGCTGGTTATTATAATTATTCCTTCTATCAGGAACTAATTCTCTTAACTTTCTTTCAGGTAGGAATTCTGGAAGACACACTTGCCTTAGTTCAGGGCCGTTTAGTAGCTCTCCTCTTTCCTTGCCAGAGCCATGCTGCTTTCTCTCCGCAGACACTTCTCTCCGTTGTAGCAAACTTCCTTTCTGCTGAGACTGCCTTGGACCAGTTCCAAACAGATCCCACTGCTTGTCTTTGAGCTTGAGCCCAGCACTTCTCGTGCCTCCTTGGGCCCCTTCTCCTCTAGCTCCAGTTCCTCTGGATTCTTTTCCAGGTCCTCTGGGTTCACTGCCACTCCTTCTTCTCTCCTCTCCTCGTCTTCCTCCTTCACTTTCCGGTCCTCGTCTCTCTGACTTTCCAAACACAGGAGTTTTAAACTGCTCCCTCTCAGGGACCACGCTTTTTTTCCCAGCACACGTGGGAGCTGCTAGGCATAGAGGAGCTTCTTGACCGGTTAGGCCAGGCCAGGTACCTAACGACACTAGATATGACGAAAGGATACTGGCAGATTCCCCTGACCAGGGAATCTAGCCAGAAAACCGCATTTAGCACACCACAGGGGTTGTTCCAATTCCGAAGAATGCCCTTCGGCCTTCATGGAGCGGCAGCCACTTGCCAACGACTCGTCGACGTAGTACTCAGGCTACATCAAAAGTATGCTACGGCGTATATGGACGATGTCGTGATCCATAGCGCCAGATGGGATCAGCATATGGCTCAGGTAAAGGCAGTACTACAGGCAATGAGGGAGGCTGGCCTGACTCTGAATCCAGCGAAATGCATGTTTGGTGCCCAAGAAGTGAAGTATCTGGGGCACTTAGTGGGACATGGCATTGTGAAACCCCTGTTGAGCAAAGTTGAAAGCGTCCGGACCTTCCCACAACCTACCAACAAGAAACAGTTGCGTAGTTTCCTTGGGCTGGTAGGTTACTACAGAAGATTCGTGGCACGATTTGTGGAAAAGAGCACGCCCTTATCTGATATGCTGAAAAAGAATAGGCCGAATCAGCTGCGATGGACCGGGGAGGCGGATAAGGCCTTTGAGCAGCTAAAAGAAGAGCTGTGTATAGCTCCGGTATTGAGGGGCGTGGACTTCAGTCTGCCATTTATCTTACAGACTGATGCTTCGGAAACCGGCCTGGGAGCGGTGCTCTCCCAGAAGCATGACGGCGTGGAGCATCCGGTACTCTTCCTCAGCCGAAAATTGTCGCCCGCTGAGAAGAATTATTCCACCATTGAAAGGGAGTGCCTAGCAGTGAAATGGGCGGTGGAGTCCCTAAAATTCTATTTGGCAGGCAGAAAGTTCCTGCTCATGACTGATCATGCCCCGTTAAAGTGGCTTGGGCAAATGAAAGACCACAACCCTAGGTTGACCAGGTGGTATATGGCGCTCCAGGCGTTTGATTTTCAGATAGTACACCGAGCAGGAAAACTCCACCAGAACGCGGACGCGTTGTCTAGAGGCGCATCCGAAGAGGATAATAATGGTTCTTTTAGGAGAATTACGTGCTGTGATGATAAAAACACCCCAGCCCGTAATATCTTAAGGGGGGGGATGTGTGATGATGAAGGCAGTTCAGAGGCTAAGGAATGCCAGGAGAATGAACTCTGTGCCTTTAAGAGTGAGAGCATTCAGGGTTTCCCCAGCAACCGAGAACCTTTGACTCATAGCACAGTCACCATTAAGCCCCGCCCACTTCAGCACGTCAGGGCTGGAGTGAAGCCTAGCAGCTCCCACGTGTGCTGGGAAAAAAAGCGTGGTCCCTGAGAGGGAGCAGTTTAAAACTCCTGTGTTTGGAAAGTCAGAGAGACGAGGACCGGAAAGTGAAGGAGGAAGACGAGGAGAGGAGAGAAGAAGGAGTGGCAGTGAACCCAGAGGACCTGGAAAAGAATCCAGAGGAACTGGAGCTAGAGGAGAAGGGGCCCAAGGAGGCACGAGAAGTGCTGGGCTCAAGCTCAAAGACAAGCAGTGGGATCTGTTTGGAACTGGTCCAAGGCAGTCTCAGCAGAAAGGAAGTTTGCTACAACGGAGAGAAGTGTCTGCGGAGAGAAAGCAGCATGGCTCTGGCAAGGAAAGAGGAGAGCTACTAAACGGCCCTGAACTAAGGCAAGTGTGTCTTCCAGAATTCCTACCTGAAAGAAAGTTAAGAGAATTAGTTCCTGATAGAAGGAATAATTATAATAACCAGCTAAGCTCTAGCAGTAGAAACAATAGCTTGTCTGCAGGTCAGCACTCCCAGCTCTCTGAAGAAATAGAGCAGAAAAAGGTTCTATTAGAGAGATTGAATGAAATGCTCCAGAAACAAACTAGTCAGCTCCACAGCCAGGTACCCTCTGAAGAATGTTGTGAGGATGCCATTGAGGAAATGGATATAGGAAGCTGCTATGAAGACTATGAAGATAGCTCCGATGAGATGCAGTGTTCTTATTGTAAAGCTAATGAATTAGAAGTGTGTTAAGCTTAAAACCTGTTTGAATGAGTGAATGCCATAGTAAGGAACTTACCTGATTGAAGGACGCAGCACAGAGAACAGCTGAACGTTGTTAATCAAGCTGTTGCTCTGTAAGGCCTGAAACTGAAGGGAAAGCTCAGTGGACATTTTAAAGCTGTTTCTGTTATAAAGGAGCTGTGAAGTAAACACTCCCATAAGAAGCTAATGTGCCCATGAGAAGCTTTATAATCTGAGCTTTGAAAGCAAGTTCCTAAGAAGCTATCTATTGCTGATACCAGTAATCCTGTGCATACTTTTGTAAAAGTTATACCTTTGCTTTGGAGAAGAATCCCATTATTGTTTATTCAGCCTGTTACTTGTGAATATGATGGAATCCCCAGAACACAACAAATAAATATTTCTCTGTTTCGCCTGACCACTTGTCTGCACAACTACTTTTGCCTAATAAGGATAAGTGAAACTACATATCCCAGCAGCCCTCCTGGCAGCCAAATTGGGAGGACTTATTCTAGGGCAGCAAGGCGACTCCATCCTGGTGCCCGGCTATATGCCCAGCCAGGTGGGGGCGACAATACTTAGAATCTGTGTATACATTTATACAGAGTCCTTTTCCCAGTATTAGTGCTCTTGTGAGTGCTATCAATTCTGCTTTCTGTACTGATGTTCCTGAGGCTAGGGCTGATGATTCAATTACAAGATCCAGAGTTACTACTGCATATCCAGCACAACGATGTCCATTGACTACAAGACTGCTTCCATCCACGAAGAAAGTTTGTTCTGGATCTTCAAAAGGTACATCTGTCAAGTCTGGTCGACTTGAGAATACAGTATCCATGACTTCTATGCAGTCATGATCAGGAGGGTCAGTTCCAATTGGTAACAGTGTAGCTGAGTTTAAGGCCTGACTGACCATCAATTGCAATCGAGGATTTTCACACAACATGCTCTGGTACTTTAGCATTCATGAGTTGGTGAACCAGTAATTTCCTTTGTGGTCCATGAACATATAGACGAAATGGCTTCTGTACATCTGGTAGTCCAAGGGCTGGTGATGTCATCAGGGCTGTCTTCAGAGTCTTGTATGCTGTTTCTTGTTCAGGTCCCCATTCTAATGGAGAGTTCCAATCCTTTGATGGCTTGATATAGTGGTTTTGCAATTAGAGCAAAGTTTGGGATCCATATACGACAGTACTCTGCGGCACCCCAGAAGGCTCTCACTTGCCTCCTGGTGGTTGGAGTAGGAATACTGCATACAGCTTCTTTGCGTTCTGGTCCCAGGCGTCTAATTCTGCTGGACAACTGGAATCCTAGGTTTTTAACTTGTTTGACATAATTATGCCTTGGCTCTTGAGACTTTGTATCCAGCCTCATTAAATAGAGTGCAAGAGTTCACTGGTGGCTTGTGGACATTCACTTTCTGAGTTGGTGGTGATGAGCAAGTTGTCCACATACTGGAGAAGAACCCTTTCTCCTGGGTTCACATAGTAGCTGGAAAGATCTTGATTTAAAATAGTAATGAAGAGAGTAGGTGAATTCTTGAATCCTTGAAGTAATCTAGTCCAGGTGAGTTGGCCCCGCCTTCCTGTTGTGGGGTTTTGTCATTCAAAAACAAACAAATGTTGACTGGTGGGGGCTAGGCGCACACAGAAAAAGGCATCTTTCAGGTCCTAAACGGTAAAGTAAGCAGCCTCAGCGGGGATCAGTCCCAAGAGAGTATAAGGGTTTGGTACTACAGGGTGCATAGTTTTAACTGCATCATTTACTCGCCTCAGGTCCTGTACTGGGCGATAATCCCCTGTCCCAGGCTTCTTTACTGGGAGAATAGGGGGTGTTCCGAGGTGACTGACATTCCTTGAGAAGTCCATACTTCAGCAGTTTCATCAGATGGTGGTGAATTCCTTCAATGGCTGGTCACATGCACTGGTTCCACTCCTAGCTTGAGGGTGACAATGACAGGGGCTATGTTCTTCACTAGGCCAGGTGGATTATCTTCTGCCCATACTTCAGATGGGGCTATGAGGTTGGTGGGTATACAGGAACTAGCTGGCTTGATTGGAGATGCACTATAGAACCGCTATTCTTCTTCTTGGGGAACAGTCAGCACCATCAATCCAGCAGGCTTTGGGTTCACAGTCATTTGCATTTCTCCCCCTTCTGCAAAAGATATTTGGGCCTGGAGCTTAACAAGCATGTCTCGGCCCAGAAGTGGAATTGGACACTCAGGCATATACAAGAGCTGGTGCGTTATTTTCTGTCCCCCTAGTCCACACATGTGGTTCTGCAGGAGAGGCTTTGTGGCCTTAGCCTCAGTAGCTCTGACAATGGTGATGCATCAAGAAAACAAAGGGGCTACTGGCTTTAGTATTCTGCTCCTGTATTCCCCATAAAGTCCATATATTGGTCCCCTATTTTCAGACTGACTCCTGGGGACACAGGGAAACTTGGAGTCCGGTTTGGCCTAGTCTTCATCCATGCTTTAGCCCTCTTTGACTGCCACTCACTCTATGGCTGCTTCCCTCTCTTTGCTGGAACACTGTGCTCGGTTTATTTTTTTTTTTAAATCAAGTACTCCCTCCTCCCCTCTTGGGGTGGAGTTAAGATACGGGCATTCACTTCTTTAATGTCCTTCTTCTCTGCAATGGGCGCACTGACTCACACCCAGTGGGGGCCATCATTTTCACGACCCCTTTCACTTCCTCTGCTCCTTCGATTAGGAAAACCTCCTCCACATTATTCAACTAAAGTATCAGCAAGAAGATCTGTTTTGGGCCTAGTGCAATGGGATTGCGTGACCCTCTCTTTACTGGTCGGTACTTTTAACTGTGCCGGAGCTTCTCTTCTCCTGCTGCGGAGGTGGCTTGTGACATTTGCAGGGAGGTATCCCCCCCCCCCCTTGCTCCAGGCTCTGCCCGGGATGATGGCAGAGCTGAGGGAACTGGCCTATAAAGATAATAAACGGGCAGGATTTTTTTTTTCCCCTCAAACATTTAACCAAGAATCCTATGTAGGGGAAATGATCAGGGAACTACGAGGCCAGGAAGCAACTAACATAACACTGAAATCTGCATGGACTCTGACCCCCCTTCCTCCCCCCATGGTGACGTAGTTAACAACAGACAGAGGGGACGGCCAGTCAGGCTGCATTTTCCTATGGACTACGAATCAGAACTACAATAATATTCCTCTGAGTGCACTTATTAAAAAAAAAACATATTATTGCTGTAAACAAAGGGTAGGCTGAAAACATAAGCATAGATTGATTACAATAAGCATAATAGATGTGTGTGTGCTCATTCTAAACAGGAACAATTTAGATAAAGTCCTTAAAATATAAAACTATTGCTTTGCAACATGTGATAACAACAATTCCAATAGAAAGAACCGAACATGACGACCACATATCTGTTACTTATGACTGGAATGATAATACTTGGCATGGAAGCTAACTGCCAGCCGTAATCCGCACTTAAGCTGAACAGCGTCTCTGCAAAAGAAAGTACTTTAAATCTTACAGTTTAGGAAGGAGATATTCAAAAGACATTCCGGATCCTTTTTCAATAAAGTAGGTGGATATCTGGAATACATATACACTTTTTTCCTCATTTTATTTTTATTAACAATAAGCATGTCTTCTATGAGGTGCTTGCCGCAGTATATCAGGAACTAGAATTCAAACACGATGAACTCCTTATTCACTCAGGATTTAAATCACTTTCATGTCGCAATCTGGTACTACTGGCTCGGAATGGCTCTTAACCTCTACTTCGTAGGACAAAGGGAAAACAAAAGCAGTTTCCTGAAATTTTTCTATCACTGCCTATTTAAACTATTACAATGCTTACTGAAGATTTTGAACATAAACACAAAACAAAGCTAAGCCCACAACTGCATTATACCTATCTCACTTGATCCGCACAAGTCCAGGAACTCGAACGGGGTTAATAAGAACTTAACCCTTTCCTAGGCTTAAGCCCAAAACTATCGGGATTCAAAATTCTGACTAAACATTCCTATTACATGATATATAATACATGACCATAGCAGAAGGAACATCACTATTAAACACATTGAATAAAACAGGTACAATTTTCCTGAAATAAGCACAGATCAACTCAGCTATAGAACGCTGAAATTAAGCCTTTACAGGGTTAACAGCTACAATACATTCCATTCTCCAGACACGCCCCTTCTCACTCCCCTAGCCAGTTTTCATGCTGTGAAAAAGGAAAAACAACTGGAATGCATGAGTTTATTTCCTTCTGTCTTCTGTTCTGCTTAATACTATTTCTTAATCGGTAAACTGTTCTACAAATTACCCAACAGAATAATCTTACATCATACCAGAAGGGAAACGCGCGGTTTTAACAGACAACAGAAATCACTCACACATCTCACACACAAACACAATTTCATTTCCCAAAAGCCCAATCCTGACTATCTAGGCTTACCAAAATTTTACCATTACCGTTAATCATGATTTTATTACCAGAAAGAGTCAGTAGTTTCCTCTTACGCTCTTAATAGCCCTTGCAAGAGTACTCGGACCACTCCGGACGTGATCAGTGTCCTTTTACCATTTTTCCCATTACCATATGGTTCCAGGTTCCAGTACTGTCTGACTTAATAATACAAAAACTCTATACTCACCGGATCCGGTCCCCGATACCACACCAGCTACTGAGTTGGACCCTGGACTCCCCCAGTTCGGAGGTGTTGACCAGCTGGACCCGATGGCCTGCCAAGACAGGCAGAACCCTCTCCGATACAAAGTGATCGGCGGCGCCCTGAGGCTTCCCCTGCAGTCGGACAGACATGGCTCCAACCGGACCAAACCTCAAGGCGAATTACGTGGATTATTTGTAAAGTAACTGAGCGGAGCTCTTCATAGAAACATAACTTTTTATACCGCTTTTCTAGCTTGATACATGAAAACTTTCCATTGGTCTCATGCTAATTTCTACAAACTTTCTATTGGTCTGACATTTCCCTGAATTTGACCAATCAGGGTCTATGCCCTTTGCTCTGCTTTCTCCAGCTAGCTGAACAATGGTTTGGTTCAAACCTGGTTACTTCTCTACATCAAGGTCATATCTAGCTCCTAAAATGTGTAAGTAACAATTCGGGAGTAACGATTTAACATACAGGCATTGTATTCACTTTGTGCAAACTTTGCAATAGCAGCATTCATTCTAAAACAGCAATTAATTCTGTCTTTTTAATTTTATGTCTCAGCACTACTGAAATCCAGGCTTGGTTCTTAAGCCTGTCATTTTTCAGGTTCAGGCTTATGGCCTAGTCTATAGGTCTTGGCTACCACAATAGCACGGTAAACTAACTTACCTTAAAGCTGGCTTGTTGTGCTATCTCCACTCCATGGGCCTGCTGCTCTTCCCTCTCGGCCGAAGTCTTGTGAATCGTGAAGCTTTGGCCAGGAGAGGACAGCGGTGGGCCCAAGGAGCAATGACAGCATGGCAAGTCAGCTTTAAGGTAAGTTAGTCTGCCGTGCTCTCCCATGGGCCTGGAGGTGGGTGCACCCTCCTCCTGGCCAGCACAGCCCCACTCTTGGTATGCCACTGGATCCTTCAGCCCTTTTTTTGTCACTACAGATAATTTGACAATTTGAACGCGAGTAGATATACTAGAGGGGTTAGATATGATGAAAGATAACTTGTTTTAATAATTTTTTTAAATGCATAAGAACTATTTAACAATCTCAGATTGTATGCATGTGAAGTTACAAGTTTAATCGATTTTAACCCTCGGATACACTACCCCCGGGTCAGGGGTGATCCGGGTGTCGGTTTTTGTGTTTTTTCTTCAAAATGGTAAGGAATTGTATTTTGGTACTCTAGGTATTCCTCAACGAACCATTTTTAAGTATTTTCATACATATGGTTTGCAAAAATAACGTTTTTATACAGTACTGCATGCTGCTGAACAAACAAGGGGTGATTTTCGACACTCGCACAATAACACTCTCCTTTGTTTTATAGCAGCAAAGAAAGTCACCACTCCAAGTCCACATTACAATCCTGTGTTTTCTAACGTCTTGCTTACATTTATGACGTCACCTGACGTCAGTTCCTTCTTTGTTTCTGTGGATTAAAATTTTTTACGACAAAGGTAAACAATGCCACTCCCAAAACGCTTCAGCAGCTGTGCAGCAACTGAAAAAATTAGACGTTGGTTGAATGAAGAAAGTGACAGTAATGATAGTTTGAGTAATGATACTGAAGGTGCTGATACGGATAGTGCAGTCGTTCCCGCCCAGTCCGATCAGTTTGATCTTGATGATAGCGGCAGTGAAGCGGAAGATGCTGTCGAAGAAAATAAAACAAGTGATGACGATAGCAGTTCATACAGCAATTCTGAAACTTCTGAATCACATTCTGAAAATGAGGAAGTTACTGACAGTCATTACACAGCTCGTTCTGGCATGCATTGGAATAAAACTGTACCGCCAACATCAAGAACAAGGGAAGCAAATATAGTCAGAGAATCTTCTGGACCAATTGCTCTGATCAGAGGTATAACTAATGCTAGGGATATTTTTGACATGTTTGTAACTCCAGATATATTGTCAGCAGTGTTAGATTTCACAAATTCTGAAGGCATACGTAGAGCTGAAGCAATGCAGCCACCATGTACTGACTGGAAGCAGGTAACAATGGAAGAGCTCCAAGCAACATTGGGTCTTCTGTACATGAGTGGTGTTTTCAGGTTGAACAAAGTATCTGTACGCAGAACTTGGGCTAAAAGTCCTATCCAGAATCTTATATTTCCAGCTGTTATGTCAGGTAAAAGGTTTGCAGAAATATTGAGTTTACTTCGATTTGATGACAAACAAACCCGTGAATCACGAAGGGCCAATGACAAATTTACTCCAGTCAGAGATGTTTGGAATTTATTCATTTCTCAGTGCATGAAAATGTACACACCATCTGCATACTTGACTGTCGATGAACAATTGTTGGGGTTCAGAGGCAAGTGTCCGTTTCGTCAATACATCAAGTCTAAACCAGACCGATACGGTATAAAGTTATGGGTGTGTAAGGATGCCGAAACGTATTATGTATTCAAAATGAAGCCATACCTAGGGCGTGAAGAGTCAGTTACTCGTGACAAAACAGTATCTCTAGGAGCTGATGTTGTTTTGAAGCTTATTGAACCTCTGGAACGGTCTGGCAGGAACATTACTTGCAACAATTTCTTTACTAACGTACAACTGGCTGATGTTCTTCTTAGCAAGAATTTGACACTACTGGGCACTGTAAGACGTTGCAACCGTGACATACCTTCAGAATTCCAGGCAAATCGCTCAAGAATTGTGGGATCCTCAATATTTGGCTTCAGTGGAGACAAGACTTTGGTGTCATTCGTCCCAAAACGAAACAAATCAGTTATGCTGCTGTCAACACTTCACCATGATAATAAAATTGATGAAACATCAAAGAAGCCAGAAATAATACTTGACTACAACAGAACGAAAGGGGGTGTTGACACAGTAGATCAGTTGTGCCACACATACAGTGTGAAAAGATCAACTCGTCAATGGCCACTTTGCGTGTTTTATGGACTGCTTGATATCGCGGCTGTAAATTCATTCATAATATTTATGTACAACAATCCTATGTTTCATCACAAGGAAAACTGCAAGAGAAGGTTTTTTCTGGAGGAACTCGCTTTGAATCTCATGAAGCCTCAGCTACAAAATCGTCAAAGCCATCCTGAAGGTCTGACAAGCCATACACGTCAATCCATGGCCAATGTTGGCTATCCTTGCCTTGAAATGCCTAAGCCACCAAGACCGTTGACCACACAGGCATCAGCAAAGAAAAGAAAAAGATGCTCCTTTTGTCCAAGTGACAGAAATCGAAAAGTATTTACCGAATGTGAAATCTGTCTGAAGCGAGTGTGTCCTGAACATTCAAGAACAACTACCAGCACATTGTGCATAAACTGTTGTTGAAAAAAACAGTCAATGTACTTCATGTATTACTTACTAGTTTTCTGTTGTTTACAATGCACCGTTGTCAATTTGTTATAACACGGTAATTTTTTTGTCACAATTTGCATCATGCCATTACAGGCACCATACTTTGACTGTTGCTGTCCACCTAGCGAATAAATATAGTAGTTTGCAAAGCGTGCAGTGCTGCAAACCATTTTAAAGCTTGCAACTGAATAGTTAACAGGTATTGACATTATGCAGCATATATCTGACCTTGTACAACTTGTCCTGCCTGATCTTGGCTAGCATTGCACATTATTCACTTGAAAGGGTGAATTAATAACAAGTATTATAAAAAATAAATAAAAGTATGTCTTTTTCTTCACAATTTAACCATGTTTTACAAACAAAAGTAGATGTTTTACCATATTTCTACATATGGGTCAGGGGTGACCCGGGGGTAGTGTATACGTGTCAGTCGATTTACCGAGTGTATCCGAGGGTTAAACGGATTTTGCATGCACGAAAATTTTTAAGACAGCTTAACAAACAAAAAATGTGCATTCACCAAACAGGAAAGAGACCTGGAGGTCAGGCAGCAAAGCAAAGCAGTTGGAAAAGTTAATAGTATATTTGGGATCATAAAAAGAGTTGTTGTTAATAGAAAGATAGAAGAAATATGACTTCAGTCCAGGACTTTGGCGAGACCCCACCTGGAGAACCATATTTAATTCTGGAAACCACATTTATGAAAGGACAATGGCAAAGTAGAGGCGGTTCAAGAGAAGACCACTGAAATGGGGCAGAGTCTTCACTATAAACACCATACAGAGAGCACAACTACATTAAGAAATAAAAAGAGTTACTTCATCAATCACAAGTAAATCAAAACCTGACACAGGAATAGTAAAGGAAAGGTGAAGACTGAAATTGCAGCACAATATGAGATGGTTTACAACCAGCATAGGAAAACAAAAACAGGTAAACAGACAGCATGGAACTTGAATGATTACACACCTTATTGCTGGGTATGATGTCCCATCAAATCAAATTTAAGGTACTAACCCTGGCCCACAAAGCTAATCATACTGGCACACCACAATACTTGGCTGCCAATAATCCTTTATATTCTGGCCCCACACTCCGCCTCCAGTCTGCAGATCTTTTAGTCACTCCCACAAAACACCCACTTCATGTGAAATCTACTCGAACTGCTGCTTTTTATTACCTGGCTCCAAAGCTCTGGTTCTCCCTCCTTCCTTACCTTAAAAAAGAGCCTCCTTTCAGGCCTTTAAACAGGGCCTCAAGACCCTTTTCTATCAAAGATCTTTAACATAGGGGCGTTCCTAACAGGGATTCCATTGCAAGCAAAGTAATGCTGTGTGGCTTTAAAATACAATCTCTCTGCCTGAGAGCTCTTAAAGGGGTTTTGGTTTTCATTGTTAAAAGCAATTATTTTTCTATATTGCAAAAGGGGAATTTCTGTAGTGTTGGGCAAAGCTCTATCCATTAGAATACATTGTTTCTTGTTCCATCTTTCCATTCAGAGCAAAGTCTTTGAAGCCACTAACCTCATGAGGTATTAGATCCCTCCCTGCCCATCCCAGCTCCCACCTACCCCGTGTGAGCATTCTTGCATTACAGGGCAAACCCCATTTAGCTACACACAGGGACATTGAACAGCACTGTTAGAACACACTTAAAAGAGCTTAATTGCTTTTTCTAATCCTGTCTCAGCCACCAGTTCAGACAAGTTGCAGCGCATTTGTGTTCGGATGTGAGATTTCGCGGAACCCATCTTGCACACACCTTTGAATATCCCAAAGAGTCAACAATTGCCATTGCACTACCTCTACTGACGGAAAGCTGTACGGACAATTCCCGACTCATGATGTGCCGATCCGCATGAATAATATCATCAGCGCGCTGCAATTTGTCTGGACTGGTGGCTGAGGCAGGATGCCCAGACCGCGGCCGATCTTCCAGTTCCGTTTTACCACTTCCTGAAGCCTTTACTCTCTTCACCCATTGTCCAACAGTGCTCCTATCTACTGCAGAACTTCCATACAGAGCACACAACCGTTTGTGAATGTTTCTCACACTTTCTTTTTCCTCCACCAAGAATTCAATTACAGCTTGTTGTTTGTACTGTGTGTCGTTCACAGACGCCATTGAAGGATCACTACTGCCTCGCTATTTGTCAGATGACTCTAAAATTACACACGTGTCCTTTGAAATTCCAAGTTACTACCCTTTTAATTTCACACCTCTATCTTCATTCTGGACTGAGAAAAAATATGTGGGGCATTACTTTCTGAACAACCCTCGTAAATCCTTTTAAATAAATAAATAAAAAAATATCATATGTTCTTATGACATCATGAGATCAATATTCAAAAGCCCTTATGGCCAGTAGTAGTGTTCATCACAAAAGGTCATGTTAAAAAAATATCCTAGCAGATACATGTCCAAACTCTAGCTGTATAAATTGCTATGTGGCCAAAATTCTGGCCATATAATGAGAGGTAACATTTTGGTTGGCCTGGTTAAGAGTATTTAGCCACTGAATTGATTAATTTATCCATTTAGCTGGCGTACTATTAAATGGTTAAGTTATCCATTTCATAATTATGCTAGAATATTCAGCGACCCGTTTTAAATTCATAGTGTGGCTGGATATCTACCCCCATGCATTTGCATGTTAAATCCTGTACAGATCTATAATACAAATACATTTCAGAAATCACAGCACAATTTCCAATGAATGTCTCATATGCGATTTATTCAGAGTAATTTGCCCCAAAAAATAATTTCAAGACTTAAATTTGTAAATTGAAAGGAATCCATACTTCACTGGTTGAAGGTAATCTGTGAAATGCCTTGCTGGCCTGGACTAGGATGATTCCCCTTACTACTCACCATAGAATGGAGCCATTTGTTTCTGCTCTAGTTCCTCCCCTCTCGGGCAGCAATAGGAAATAAACTTGTCTACAGGGTTTTGTTTTCCTTTACAAGGACCTGATAATGAAGGTAGTTTGTGTCGCTGTTAATTCGATTTTCTTTCCTCTGTCTTGAGAATCAGACACTAGCCAATAAAGTTAACCGGACAGAGCACTCTGTGCTCATTCAATGGGCCTCTGCCATGCTGACCCAGGGCAACTGCCTATTTTACACATTGCTAAAACAGCCATGTTCCTGTCAAGTCCCAGACACAGAAAGTAACAAAGTTGTCATGCAGTTTTGTGTCCCCTGCAAATCCTGACTGAAAAGGCTCAAAAATGCATGTAATATCAATAATCTCCTGTAACTGAATAAGGCTCATTTACTCCAAGGTTGGCAATGGGGGTCAGGCCAGACAGTTCTAAATTAGCATTCTTTAAAACTGAGGGCATACAGATATAAAATAGATACAGCTAGGAGACAAGATGGCGGCAGGGCTTATTCCCAGGACGGCAACTTGTACTTGTTGCTCTTCACCAGCTGGTACAGTGTCTCCGCCCATAGAAATGGGCAGAGGAAGAGAAAGCAAGACTGGCCTACCCTCGGACTTGGCTAGAGGAACTGCCGCTGGGCAGAAGATGTAGGACGCTTGTGGGTTTGCCATATCTGGGACTGGAGAAGCCTCTTCAGTGGGGGTGCTGAGCGAAAGCTCAGCCGTCCTGGGTGCTTCCAGGGTATGGTTATCCCCAGAGCAGCATACCCCCCACCTCAACCCGGAAGAGATCGGAACGTTGATGGAGTGCTCCCCATCAGTCTGCCAACGAGCATACCATTGTTGGGGAGTGAAGAGGGCTCCATGTTGTTGGCTCATCTTGAGCTTGCTGGCCAGGTGACTGGCAGACCTGCGATGACATCTATTCCTGGTTTGGTGACCAGGGCATCTAAACTTGAGATGGGACTGAACTCTGGGTCTTTGGGGCTGATGAAACCTGCAATTATCACCCTTGATGTGCTGTGGGATGTGATGGCCTCCATTAATTTTTCCCTTTTGACTTTTGCTGGAACTGTGAGTACAGAATTGACTGTGGTGAATTCAAAAATTTTGGATGTCTCTCATGCTCAGGGTGAGCAGGCGGAGAGGATCTCTCATTTGGAAGATCTCATTCAGCTTAGGGGGTCTGTGTACTGCCCAAATTAAGGATAAATAATGTATAGAATTAAGAATGTACATAGTTTCCCCCAGTTACTTCCAAGTTGATCTCCCTGTTTATTGTAAATACAACTCAAAGTTCCTTGTGTTGTATAGTTAATGTTAAATGTAAACCGCTCTGATCTAAAATAGAGCGGTATAGAAGAACTGTTAAATAAATAAATAAAATAAATAAGTCTGCATTCTCTAGGAAGATGGAATATCTTGAAAATCAAGTTCGGAAGAATAATCTCAGACTTTTAAACTTTCCTAAATCTCCTACTGAAGATAGCCCAAAGTTCCAGGAGATTGATCTGGAGTTGTGACTCCTGCACTGTCCAGAGTCCCTGTGTGGTCAGGTTACCCAGATGCGCTCCCAACCCCCACTTGGAGGCATCTGTCGTCAGGGTGCTTTGACTTGGAGGCATCTGAAAAGGTGACCCAACAAGCAGATTCTCTGGAGAGCACCACCACTGAAGGGATGAATGTACCCAGCTGAGCTACCAACTGAATAAACCCAAAGATGGACATTATGTTGAGGGGGATAAAGGCATGCTAACATGGATATTAAGGTAGTCTGTAAGTATTTAAAATAGATATTAAATTACCTATAAGAAGCAAGCCATAAGGCTATCCAGATAGGGGAACAGCTGCAGCCACCATCTGTTGCCTGATCAGCATCCAGCAACAGGGAGCGAGCCTAAAGCTCCATCCACTCCCTGCATCAAAGACCAGTCAGGCCCAACCAAAGCCAGCAAGCAACTTTAAAGTTCAGTGCCGGAAGGCACGAATCCAACAGCTGCAGCCACCATTTGCCCGATCAGTGTCCGGCAACAGGGAACGAGCCTGAAGCTCCACCTGCTCCCTGCACCGAAGGCCAATCAGGCCCAATCAAAGCCAGCAAGCAACTTTAAAGCTCAGCGCTGGGAGGCGCACCTGTGCCTGCTGGGCCCATGCCTGAGGACCTTGCCAGAGGGGCCATAGGCGTGGCCCTTGAGCAGGGCACTGAGCAAACCTACTCCATTATCACCATCACGCTCCAGCAATAAGAAACAACAGGACAAATCAGCTTACAATCACCAACCCCTCCTGTGATGATCAGCAAAAGGTAAGCTCATCTCAACTCTCTCAGCACTCCTATTCCAGGCACCTCTGCACATATGGCCAGTAACCCTATACTCCAGCACTGCCAACAGGATGAAGAGAATACAGCACCCACCCATCTGAGTGCCCTTAGATCAAAGATCTTACACCAGACCAGAGCTCTCAATGGAATAAGGAAACCCA
Organism: Ichthyophis bannanicus; assembly: GCA_033557465.1. Lineage (NCBI taxonomy): Eukaryota > Metazoa > Chordata > Amphibia > Gymnophiona > Ichthyophiidae > Ichthyophis > Ichthyophis bannanicus. The sequence continues at coordinate 18,518,430 of CM066049.1, read as the reverse complement.
CTTTTATGAGTATTTACCAAAACACCCTAATTACACTTCCCACCTTAAGAATAACCCCAGTGGCAGTCTCATTCCTTCAAACACAAATTAACTTGAAGTATTCAAACCCCCACAGGAGCCTACAGAATGAACAAGAGTACATTAACCCTCACACTTCTTATACTTCTATTCCTCAAACCCCCATGCCTGAATGCCAAGGACCCCACCCTCCACCAAACAGCACAGATGATTCCTATAATCCAAAGAAGAGGTTATGAAATGAGAAGAATACATCCCCGCCAAAATATACATGGCAGATCACGCAGGCTCATCCAAATTAACCCCATCAACCTACCGAAAATAGCCCTAATCGGGACTCTACAACAACCAGTTCAAATGTGCACTAATTAATGCTCGCTCCATCCAGAACAAGTTCCATACTATACTATACAGAACCAAGACATAGATATAATAAGCATCACCTGACAAACAGGCAGTTCCAGGTTAAAATAGGAACCAACACTTCAATGCCCACAATGATCAAACAAGGTGTACCACAAGGATCTTCACTCTCCTCACTGCTATTTAACTTATTTATCCAACCGATCTGTCACGTCATGGCAGCCCACCAAATAAATTACACCATTTATGCAGACGACATTATGATTTACACTCCAATAGACATTAACAGCCCGGACTACAGCAGAATTATGAACTGCCTTGCCAACATGTCCACTTGGCTAACGAACAACAACCTTGCTATAAACATTGACAAGACAGAGGCACTTATTATCACCAGAAACACCAACTTTAGCCCCCCACCACACATCACATGTAACAACATTATAATACCTATTAAGGACGAAGTTAGATACCTCGGAGTAACTCTTGACAAAGAACTCAACTTACGATCCCACATAAGAAAAACGGTTAAAAAACGCATATTATAGAATGAAAATAATCAGACGCCTCAAGCCTCTTCTCTCATATGAACACTTCCGCACAGTATGTCAAGCGCTCATAACTCCCATACTAGATTTTTGTAACCCAATCTACAATGGTCTTTCTAAACATTCTCTTAAACCGTTACAAATGGCTCAGAACACAGCAGCCAGAATAATCAACGGCTCCGCAAATTATAACCACATTACCCCTATCCTCAAAGAACTCCATTGGCTCCCAATAAGTCACCGTATCAAATACAAGATGATTATAAATATTTTCAAAATTAGACATAAGAGCTCTGCATTCAGCCTTCATGCTCTCTTGATCCCTAATTCCAGCAACAGACCAAGGAGGCAAACCACTTCAAACACCCTCAGCACCCCAAGAAACTACGTAAAATCATGCAATTTCTCTACACAAAGAGCAATTTCGTTGGCTGCCCCATTGATATGGAACTCACTCCCTCCTTATTTACGTTCAATTGACGACTTAAAGGACTTTCGTAAACAATTAAAGACAATACTCTTCATTGAACACTACGGATCAAACAATTAACTAGATTCCGTCTATTGTAGTTGTTTTATAAAATGATTTTCTCTAACAGTTGACCAATGTTGTTTATCCTACTTTACTACTCTGAAGTTTTGTTTATACTATGTACATTTCCTTTACTTTATAACCCTTGTATGTCTTGTAACCGCTTTGATTTAAGGAAAAAGCGGTATAAAAAACTTGTTAAATAAATAAATAAATCAATCACCGAAACATGGTTCTCAGACATGGACAATGCCATTATAAACCAAATGACCTCCCAAACATACACTTTACACTATTGCACAAAACCCGCACAAAGGGGAGGAGAAGTTCTCATCATAGCAAAATCACATCTCAAGTTCACAACTATCTCCTCTTATCAATCAAAAGGAAGTAACATGATAACAGTCTCAAATAAGAACAAAGCAATATGCCTAATATACAGGGCACCAAGCTCCAATGTGGAAGAACTCACAGCCATCCTTGAAGCAGTTTTCGCCCACTCTGCTTGTATTAACCTCCCCTCTTTATCACAAAATAATGCAACCTCATTCACAGATGCTATGAAATACCTACACTACACCCAGATGGTAAATACTCCAACACACAAGAAAGTGGGAACCTTGACCTTATATTATTACCCAACTAATACATTGAACACAACCTGCTGACACACCTAGACACCACTCGAACCCCCTGGTCAGACCATTACATGATCAACTTCTCTATTAATACACCTGTGACAAAAAGAACATCAGCTGAAATCCTGATAGAAAAGAAAAGATTTAGAACCTTCAACAAAGATAAAGTCCTGAAATAAGTTCTACCAGAGCTAGAACAGAACACACCAGATCTAGACTATATAATTAATAATTGGAACCACACACTCAACAATGCAGCAACAGCCCCAAACAGAGTAATCCATGCCAGAAGAAAACACAATGCCTCATGGTTCTCAACAGAAATCAACAACCAAAAGAAACTGCTACGGAAGCTAGAAAGAAAATGGCATCAAAATAAAGACTAGGAACACTTAATCAAATACAATGACATGCAAACCTCATATTACAATATGATAAACAGAAGCAATATTATGCAAACGTAATTATGAAGTCACTAAATAAACCAATAGAACTTTTTGAAATAGTGAACACCCTGACTAGCGTCCCAAAACAACCAATGAACTCCAACTTCCTGGATCCCCAAGAAATGGAAGACTACATAATGCTAAAATATAAGAGTGTACCTTCCTCAGATCTTACCCTACTAGATCTGCAGCAATGCCACAAGAATATAAACTCATGGAAATCCTTTCACATTCCTTCATAAGAACACATTGAAGCCATCATAAACAGCATAAAGACAACTACATCTCCTCTAAATCCATGTCCAACCACATGGATCAAACTAACAAAAGAATATCTGGCACCCTTCCTTCACCCGGTCTTCACTCACATAAGGATACCTACCCTCTCACCTTAAACAGGCCTATCCTAAAAGGCAAGAACCTCGACACCAAGAACATCAACTCATATCATCCAATATCAAGTCTACCATTCATAACCAAAATGATCAAAAAAGTAGTCCTGCAACAACTACAATACCACATAGATGAACCTGCCCCTTTGGACCGCACCAGTACGGCTTCAAACCCAATCATAATGTGGAAACACTAATTACATCATTCATTGACACCATAACAAATGGTATAGACAACATACAACAAGGTTTCATCCTGCTCTTCATAGACATCACCACAGCCTTCCTCTGTCAATCATAGGACCCTGTTGTGAAGGCTTCACGAAATAGGGATCCATGAAACAGTGATGAACTGGTTCATGTCTTATCTATCAAACCGAAAACAACAAATGAGATCTGGCAGCCAACAATCCAGACCATTCACACAGCAATAAGGTGTCCCACAGGGCTCTGCCCTCTCAGCATTGCTCTTCAACATTTACATAAAGCCACTCTGTAACATCATAGAACATCAGAAAATCCAATATAAGATATACGCAGACGACATAATGGTCTTCACCCCAATAAACACCGAGCAACCGACTACACACAGATCACCAAATGCCTGGAAGCAATGACTGGATGGTTTAAGGAACAAAACCTCACTATAACTTCAAAAAATCAGAAGCACTACACATTACCAGGAATGTACAATTCTCTCCACCTCATTCCATAAACATCTTGGACTACAATCTAAAATTCAAGAATGAGGTCAGATACCTTGGAGTGACATTTGACAGACAACTCAACTTCCAGATCCACATCAAGAGAACAACCAAGACAGCATACCAAAACCTAAGAACCATACACAGACTCAAGTCTCTACTCAGTGACAGCGACTTCAGATCAGTCTGCCAGGCCATTATAACTCCCACATTAGATTATTGTAATATAATCTATCAAGGCTTTCCAAAGAAAACAACATGTCCACTCCAACTTGTAGGAAACACTACTGCACACATAATAACCAGAACAGCAAGATACTACCATACAGCCCCTACCCTACAGCAACTACACTGACTTCCAATAGCTAAATGCTCCAAATACAAGGCCTTATTGAACTTTATCTTTTATCTTTATTCATTGCTTTATATACCGCCCACACCGAAGTACCAGAGCAGTGTACAATATAAAAATTAAAATTAGAGGCTGCAGAAAAGGGAAACAGAACTCCATTGGTTGGATAGGAAAGGGATAGAACCAAGAGTAAAGATGAGCAGACAGACACAAGACTCGGAGGAACAGACTAACAGGGGAGAACACACTATGTAGGAGGCTAGGGGGGGATAGGAGGGGGGAGGATGGTAGGGTCAGGTCGAAGGCAGCACAGAAGAGATGGGTCTTTAGGCCAGCCTTGAATCTGACAAAGGAGGGTTTGAGACGGAGGGTGGGAAGGAGCGAATTCCAGAGCTTGGGGCCAAGGAAGAAAAAGGCAGCGGAACAGGTAGATTCTAGGTGGGCGAGGGAGGGGGAGGAGAGGAATATGCAGTTGGCATGGATGGATCGGAGTGAGCATTGGGGGGTGTGAAGGTGAACCAAATTGGAGTGGTACTGGGAGACACCGGTGTGAATGGCTTTATGGACAAAGGTGAGTATTTTAAACTTGATCCTGTAGGACACAGGAAGCCAATGGAGCTGGATGAGAAGGGGAGTGATGTGGTCGAAGCGGGGAGCGTGTGTGAGGATCTGAGCTGCTGTATTTTGAAAGAGCTGAAGCCTGCGCAGTTGATACTGGGGGAGTCCAGCAAGAGAGATGTTACAATAGTCTAAACGAGACATGACAAGGGAGATGAGCAGAGTGGTCAGGGAGGAAACAGGGAGAAAAGGACGGACAGCACAGATTTGACTTAGAGATGAAAGGATCGTTAAATCACAGAAGAAATATGTTCCTGAAATGACAGAGCAGAGTTCAGAGGAGGGAAGAGATGACAGGAATGGGAGTGGAGGAGAGCAAGGGAGTGATAGTTGGAATAGGGCTGCCGAAGGTGAACCATATGGCCATGGTTTTGGAAAGGTTGATGTGAAGGTAATTAGTGGACATCAATGAATCAATGGAGGAAAGACAAGAGTTAAGGGAGGTGAGATCAAGTGAGACAGTGTCTGTGTGGTGTAGGAGGATGACATCGTCAGTGTAAGCAGAAATACTAAATTGCTGCACCAGGAGAGGGTAAGGGGGGCCAGAAAGACATTGAACAGGAGGGGAGCCAGGAAAGAACCCTGGGGGACACCACAGGTGAGTAGATGTGCAGGCAAGGATGAGGAACTAAAGAGAACTGAGAAAGATCTGCTGGTCAGGAAGGAACGGAACCAAAGGAGAACAGAGCCCGAGATCCCAATATCATGAAGACGAGTAAGCAGGGTATGATGGTCAACAAGATCAAAAGCGGCGGATAGGTCAAGGGAAACTGCAATGGAAATGGAACCATTATTGTGTGCAGAGTGAAGTTCATTCAGGATAGCAAGAAGAATAGATTCTGTGCTGTGACCAGGACGGAAACCAGACTGACGTGGGTGGAGGATAGGGTGGCATCGGGGTGAAAGGAGAATTGGGAGAAGATGATCTTCAAAATAATCCACAACCTGGCACCCCCAGAGAACCAAATAAGAAGAATCCCAAACAACAACACTCTACACATCCCCATGCAGAAGAGGAAAGCCAAGCAAACAACGTGTAAGAGAGCATTCTCCTTATATGCCCTCTCCTTATGGAACGACTTATGTAACTCAATAAGAAACATCAAGGACATATCAGACTTGAGAAAAGCAATAAAGACCTTCCTATTTACTGAACACTACAGGAACACCCTATGAACAGTAGATACATACTGAAACACCTCAGTATACAGACCAAATCCTCCCAACTGTCTGCCCCTCATTCCCTCCCCGACCTAACCTAATTTTTACCCTTCTGGTCCCTTCCAAAGAGCATACTCCCTGTCTGCCGTAATGTGTCACCCAAAACACTAATACATGTAAATCATCTGTAACTCCATATAATCATTCAAGTTAACACCCTTGTTCAATGTAACTTTTATGTTACTGTTCGTTCATGTTATATGTAAACCACTCTGAATCCTACAATTGAGCGGTATAGAAAAACTGATAAATAAATAAATAAATGACTGTAGTACCAGGAAGACAATCCATAGAATCAAGTAGAGTTATTGAATGGAAAAATTTTATTGAAAAGGAGAAGCAAAACAAAAAAAAAAGGGAACAAAGTAGGAATCCACAGCATCCAGCAGTCCTGATTTCTTTCATCCCTGGCTTGCAACCTCAAAGTAAAAAGGCAAGGTAACAAATAAATTCCAACAGAAGAAGGAAGGAGCACCCTGCCATCCTCTTACTAGTTTAAGTCCTAAGGGCCCAATATTCAGGGCTTGTAAAGTGCCTGGCTGTTGCAAGAAAAAGTAAAACCAGATATTCAGCACCAGATGCCAGATATCCACCAGCACCAGGTTTCATGGCTGACTTGCCATCTGATTAACAGTGATTTACTCCAAAGATTTTTCTTTTGACACATTCGCGTGCTGGAAATTCTGTGAAACCATATCTAAGTAAACTATCAGAGCCGTTTACCAAGCCTAATCCAGATCCTGTTTGTTCATCACTACTTGGACAACCAGGATCTAGATTAGACTTTGTATCTTTATCTTTATTTTGTTTTTTTTATATATCGCTCTACGCTCAAGCATCAAAGCGGTTTATAATAGTTCAAAAACACTGCTGGAAAAAGAAAAGAACGCCATAAATTAGACAGGAAAGAGAAAGAAGGACGAGACATGAAAGAAGAGAGCAGGGGGAGAAGGACAGCAAGCCTCAGCATGGAGGGGGAGGGAGACGAAAGCAGAACAGAAGAGATGGGTTCTCAGCATTGACTTGAATTTAGTGAAAGAGAGTTCTAGTTGGAGGTCCAGAGGGAGGGAGTTCCATAGTTTGGGACCGAGAAAAAAGAAGGCAAAATTTTATTTTATTTATTTTTATTTATTTACAGTCTCTTTTATACCGCACTATTCAACATCAGTGCGGTTTACGTGAAACAGAATGACTAGCACAGTGCAGCAAGCTGATCTATGTTTACAAAAAACAGGTACTACAACTTGGATAAAACTGGGGTAACTATTTACATCTAGGCGACACGTTATGTTGTGTCAAAAGTAATTGTAGTCATGGATGGCTTGCGGGGTATGTTGCTGTGGTTGTACTAGATGGGGAGGGGGCTATTGGTTACGTTGCTGTGGCTGTACTAGATGGGGAGGGAGCTATTGGAGCGCTGTCTTCCGGGTAGTATTTAAGGAAGAGGTGGTGCTTCAATGCCTTCCTAAACTGGGTTAGGTCAGGGAATGCCCGGATGCTGGGTGGTAGGGTGTTCCAGCATCTGGGTGCACAGAATCTGAAAGCCCTTTTTGCTGTTGCATGGGTGCATTGGGTTATTTCCTTCGGGATTACCAGTGTGTTGACTGCTGCAGATCTTCTGGATCTATTGGGGGACATAGTTTGGATAAGCTCTGCTAGTGATGTGGAGGAGAGCCCATTGATGGCCTTGAAAGTTCAGCAGTAGGGTTTTGAAAGCGAGTCTGCCATGTATAGGGAGCCAGTGGAGGTGCTTCAGGATGGGTGTAACATGATCGCCCCTAGAAGCCCCGTGTAGGACTCTCACCGTGGCATTCATCGTGAGTTGGAGCGGGTTCAGGGTGGATTGTGGGAGCGTAATCAAAGTGCGGTATAATCAACGCTTGATAGATTGTCCGGAAGTCGTCCAGCTCTAGTAGGAAGCATAAGTGCCTGAGTGTTTGGATTTTGTGGTAAATTGCTCTTGCTATGTTGCTTATGTGCACCTTCATGTCCAGTCGTTGGTCTAACGTGACTCCAAGGTATCGGATTGTGGATTTGGTTTGTAGCTCTGCTTCCTTAACCTTTAAGTGGGGTGGCGGGGTAAAGTTTTGGTTCCTCGTAATGAAAAGGACCTCTGTTTTCTTGTGCTGTATTCGGAGGTTTTGAGATTCGAGCCAGTTGGATACTGCGTCAAAGCAGTCTGTCAGTGGGGAGAGGTCCAGCTGCTCTGTTGAGAATGGCATGTAGAGCAGTACATCATCTGCATATATCAAGCAGTTGACATTGAATGATCGGATGAGGTTACAGATGGGCTGCATGTATATGTTGAACATCAGGGCGGAGAGGAAGGATCCTTGTGGCACGCCTTGCCTCTGGTGGAAAGGTTTTGATGTTGAGGCCCCGGATCATACATGCTGGGGAGTGGCCTAGTGGTTGGGGCAAGGTACTACAGGCCGGAAAGTCAGTGGTTCAAATCCCACTAGAGGACAGCAACCTTGGGCCGGAAGGACTGGGGTTTCTAGTCCAACAGGTGCTCCTTGTGGTCTTGGGCAAGCCACTTAACCCTCCATTGCCCATGTTCCCAGTAAGTATTAGTGTATGTGTCTCATATCCTCTCGTGTTAAATGTATCCCCCAACCGCTTTGACCCGGTGAAAAGCGGGATATAAATGCAGCTAAATAAATAAATAAATCTGTCAGACAAGTATGACTTGCACCATTCTAGTGCTGTGTCACGGATACCCTTAAGAACATAATATATGCCATACTGGGTCAGACCAAGGTCCATCAAGCCCAGTATTCTGTTTCCAACAGTGGCCAATCTAGGTCATACTTACCTCCTTGAGGCATCCCAGGAGAAGCTCGTGGCTTATTGAGTCAAAAGCAGCAGCTATATCCATGAAGATGCGGACAAACCCTTGACGGATGTTATCAATTCAAGCAATTAGGTTACTGTAGAGGGTGGTGAGGAGGGTTTCGACACCATGGGACTCTCTAAATCCGTGTTGGCAGGGGTCTAGCGGAGCGGTGGTTTCGATGTGCTCTTGTATTTGTCTTTGGACTTCTTTTTCAATTATCTTGGCCAGAAGTGGTATACTGGATATAGGTCTGTACGAGTCCACCTTCTGGGGGTCGAGCTTGCTGTTTTTCAGCAGAGGCCTGATGGACGTATGTTTGAGGCATTGGGGGAACGAGCCTGTTGCGAAGGATAGGTCCATGAGCCTGGCTATGAACGGGCTGAAATCGCAGCGTAGCTCTTTTATCCAGAAGGCAGGGCAGGGGTCGGTTTGTGCTGTAGTGGTGTTGATTGCAGCGATAGTGTCTTGATGTACTTCTTGTGTGGAGTGGAGAAGATGGTCAGGGGAGTTAGGTAGGTTTGTTCGTGTATGGTGGTGGGTGCTGAGGGCTTATTGGTCTGGCATAGCTTTGATTGCAGGTAGTTCGCGAATTCTTGAGGGTGGATCTCGCTTGGTTGGTCAGTGGCTGGCTCCTTTGTTAGGTTCTTGACTAGATTAAATAAGTCATGCGGTTTGTTTAGTGATTGTTTTAGGGTGTCCGTGTGGAATTGTCTGATTTTCTCTGTTATTGCTTCACGGTGTTTTATCAGGTGAAGGTTATATGCCCTCTGATCTTCTGCGGAGTGAGATCGATGCCAGCATCTTTCCAGCTTCCTTAAGAGGGTGAGTGATGATCGCAGATCAGTGGAGTACCAGGCTGCGGTGGCTAGTTTCCTTGGAGGTTTGTTAGATGGTGGATGTTGGGCAATGGCACTGAGGTTATTATTCCTGTCGGAGACCAGAACATCGAGGTTGGGTGCTGTCGAGGCGAGGAGTGGGCAGGTTTTACTCAGAATAAAGTCTTTGTCGAATGGTCAGAACCTTCGAGGTGATGCCCTGGTGGTGCTGCTCTGACTTCTGGCGTTCTTCTGGCGGTTGTTGGGTAAGGGTATTTGGAATATGATTAGTTTGTGGTCCGACCAGGGTACTGCAGTAATGGACAGCATGGGGACGTGGGTTGAGTCAAATGTTGTCTGTGGGGCGAATACCAGGTCTATTATGTTTCCTTTCATGTGGGTAGGTTCACTGACTAGTTGCTTATATCCTAGTTCCTCCAGGGCTTCGAGGAAGGCTGACGCCTGAGTATCTTGCAGGGCCGGCAGATTGAAGTTGCCTAGTACCCAGCTTGGTATGCAAGGGCTCCGGACATTGGAGACGAGATCAATTATTGTTGCGAGGTCATCAGGGGAGGTTGATGGGGCTCTGTAGAGAAGGTTGATGGAGCAGTGCTTGTTTGCTATAGTGATTGTATCGAGGTGTGTTGTGCTAGTGGTGTTAATCAGGTGGAAATGGAGGTCTGTCTTGGTGAGGACGAGTACTCCTCCCCCTCTTTTGTTGTCTCTATGGCAGGTGTGTATTGAGAAATCGGTGGGTAGGAGTTGGTTGAGGAGGACATTGTCATCACTGGATAGCCATGTCTCTGTGATCAGGAGTATGTCGAGGTCATGGAGTGATATCAAGTCTGAGATAACTGGCCATTTCTTGCGGATTGAGCGAGCGTTTATGAGGGCACATTTTAGGTTTTGGGGGAGGGTGCTTTCTTCTTGTTTGGCTTTCTTAGTATGTTGAAGTGCGACATGTAGTAAGTGGGGGTGGAGCGTGCGGGTATCTTCCTTTGTCTTGTAGTAGGGAGCACTTGACCATCTCCTCCCATGGCTCAGTAGGATTGGTATGTGCTTGTGGGTAGGAGATAAGGCCGTAATGCTACTGAGCCATCCGGAGAGGAGGTAGCAGCCAATTATGGCAATGAGGGAGGGGTATGTTTATTAAGTAGCAGTAGTGGCTTCTGAGCAATATTGAGCCGCGGCCCCATTGAATTCAATGGGTCAATGGATCCGTTATCACACAGAAGCCACTGCCGCAGTTTAGTAAACATACCCCCAAGTGTGCTAGGGAGGGGGAAGGGAGGGGCATACAATTAGAGTGAGTGTAAATGTTTCTGATAGGGCACTTAGACATGGTTTCACAGAATTTCCTGTACAAGAACATGGCAAAAGAAAAATATTTGGAGTAAAACTCTACAGCAGAAGTCAATAGAGGAGGCAAAAAATCCAGTTAGCATTTTCCATTGAGCTCCAGAGTAGACAAACATTTGGCCAATCAGGATATTGGAAGGAACATAGCCGAGTTAAGGCTGACTAGAACCAGCCCCCTTTAGAGTTGTGATGCATGTTCTGCATGATGCCTGCATTCCAATCCTAAGATTACTGGTTTGAGGCCAGCCTGTGACAACACCAAAGGGGAAAACAAATTTCCAGATATTTCAATGTCCCTTTCAAATTAAAAACAATAAAAAATGTTGTTATTTCCCATGTGATTTCAAATGAATGAACATACCTATCAACATCTCACTTTCCCTTTCTTTCTACATAAGAACATAAGATATGCCATACTGGGTCAGACCAAGGTCCATCAAGCCCAGTATTCTGTTTCCAACAGTGGCCAATCTAGGTCATACGTACCTAGCAGTTTCCCCAAGGGACACAGATTCCACAATGCTTGTATTGGTTCAAGCATTGATATCCTGGGTCCCTTCTTAATAATGGTTTATGGACCTTTCCTCCAGGAACTTGTCCAAACCTTTTTTAAACCCAGCTACACTAACAGCCTTTACTACATCCTCCGGTAACAAATTCCAGAGTTTGATTACACGTTGAGTGAAAAAATATTTTCTTTTATTAGTCTTAAATAGTTTACCCTGTAGCTTCATTGCATGTCCCCTAGTCTTTCTATATTCTGATAAGGTAAACAATCGATCTACGTTTACCCGTTCCACTCCGTTCATTAATTTATAGACTTCTATCATATCTCCCCTCAGCCGTCTCTTTTCCAGGTTAAAGAGCCCCAACCTTTTTAGCCTTTCTTCATAGGAGTAGCCTTCCATCCCCTTTACCATTTTGGTGGCTCTTCTCTGAACCTTTTCTAAAATTGCTATATCCTTTTTAAGATATGGCGACCAGAATTGCACACAATATTCAAGGTGCGGTCTCACCATGGAACGATATAGAGGCATTATAATATCTTTTGTTTTATTTTCCATTCCTTTCCTTATCATACCTAGCATTCTATTTGCTCTCTTGGCCGCCGCTGCACACTGGGCCGAGGGTTTTAAAATGGTATCCACAAGGACGCCTAAATCTTTTTCTTGGGTGGTGGTTCCTAATGTGGAACCTTGCATCGTGTAACCATAGTTTGGGTTGTTCTTCCCTAGGTGCATAACCTTGCACTTCTCCACATTAAATTTCATCTGCCATTTTGATGCCCAGTCTTCCAATTTATCAAGATCCTCTTGCAATTTTCCACAATCCTCCTGGGTTTTAACAACTTTAAATAGTTTTGTGTCATCAGCAAATTTGATAACCTCACTCGTTATTCCACTTTCCAGGTCATTTATGAATATGTCAAAAAGCAGCGGACCCAGCACAGATCCCTGGGGTACACCACTATTCACCTTTCTCCATTGGGAAAATTGGCCATTTAGCCCTACCCTCTGCTTTCTATCTTTTAACCAGTTCCTGATCCACAGTAGTACACTGCCTCCTATCCCATGACTCTTTAGTTTTGCCAAAAGTCTCTCATGAGGGACCTTGTCAAAGGCTTTCTGAAAGTCCAGATACACAATATCAACCGACTCACCTTTGTCCACCTGTTTATTCACTCCTTCAAAAAAACATAACAGATTAGTAAGACAAGATCTTCCTTGTCTAAAGCCATGTTGGCTGTCTCCCATTAGGTCATGACTATCTATATGCTGAGTAATTTTATTCTTTATGATGGTTTCTACCATTTTTCCCGGTACTGATGTCAGGCTCACCGGTCTGTAGTTTCCCGGATCACCCCTCGAACCCTTTTTAAAAATTGGTGTTACATTGGCGATCCTCCAATCCTCAGGTATTAGAGATGATTTTAATGATAGTTCACAGATTACTGATAGCAGGTCTGCAATCTCAAATTTCAGTTCTTTCAACACCCTTGGATGTATACCATCCGGCCCAGGTGATTTGCTACTCTTCAGTTTATCTAACAGTTGTAGGACATCTTCCCGATGTATCGATATTTCCTTCAATTCTTCCACACCTTTAAATACCACTTCAGTCGTGGGTAACATCCCTACATCTTCCTCAGTAAAGACCGAAGCAAAGAATTCATTCAGTCTCTCCGCTATCGCCTTGTCGCCTCTTAGTGCTCCTTTAACCCCTTTATCATCTAATGGACCAACTGACTCTCTCACGGGTTTTTTGCTACGAATGTACTTGAAAAGGTCTTTATTTCGCGTTTTTGCTTCCGCAGCAAGCTTCTTCTCAAATTCTCTCTTTGCCTGCCTTATCAATGCCTTGCATTTGACTTGCCAGTGCTTCTACTCCCTTCCCTATCTTCCCTTTCTTTCTCTCGCTTCCCTTCTCTTGCCCTGCCCCTTCCCACTGTCACGTCCCTCTTTCTTTCTCTTCCTAGGTCTTTTCTCTGGCCTGCCCTTGCAGTCTCATCACCACACATACAACCTTCTCTTCTACCAGCAGAGGTTAGGAACCCCCCTTGCTCTTCACTATGGCGCCATATGTCCAGTCTCCTCCTCTCCTAGCAGGGGGTGAGAATCCTGCTGACTCAATCCTCTTCGTCATTCCACGGTGGGTGTGGCCTCTTCTTCTGCTGATGAGGTGTGAGAAATCCAATTACTCTTCATTCTTTAACATGCCATCATAGCTCTGCAGAGTGGCACTGTTATAGAAGTGTAGAAACAAAATGAGTACAAGAAGGACATACCTCTGATAACAGGCATCATGTGAAAGCCAGTCAGATCCAAATCTCTACCACACAGTCCATTCAGGAATTATTTTTTCTTTTTTTTTTTCATTTTGTACTTATTTCTTTTTTTGGGGGGAGGGGATATTTTTGAATTTTGTTTTGAATAAATGAATCAAAGGAAAAAACAATTAAAAAAAGAAAAACTTTGCAGTGTGCACTGCTGATTATTCTTCAGCACAGGGAGACCCAAATTTCATATGCACAGATTTCTTTTGAGTTCAAATGTGCTTAAAATAAATTACATAACTCATATGGGAACAACGCATGCCTTAACGTTTTGGCTTGGAGAGATGCAGAGGGTCGGACTTGTCTGCCGCCTTCAATTTGCCCACCCTTCCTATTTACCTTATGCACAGCAGGCCCTCGTTTGCATTTGTGGAGATGTTAATTTTAGTCTGCTCTTTTTGGACCACTTTATTAAGCACGATGAGTTCTTCCTGCATAGCTTGCTAGCTTTAGCATGCACAAGAGAGTTTTCATGCTCACATTAAAGTTTATCACATAGGCCGCTCAGTGTATAAACTCTGGCTGTAAATTTTTCTTAAAACTTGCATGAGATGAATCAAGCTCATTGCTAGCTTTCTACATGGACTTGTCACACTGGCTGACAGTCTTCAGGTGGCTGCCTATTCTTGACTTTTTAATTGATGTATCCAATGGTTTTTTGTCCATTGGTTGCTTGTGTTGGAAACTAAACATGAGCTATGCAAGTTATTATTCATAACTCCCATCCTGATGCCATAATTGCCCTTCAGTAAGTGAGGCATTCAATGAATTAATTGTCATTATAAAACAAGGCAAAATTGAATTTTAATAGAAGCTATTTGAGTAGATGATTATTTCACAAATAAATGATTATTACGCATTAGTCCAGAATGGAATTACAATCCCTTTATCATTTATCACCCCAAAGAACCAAACATAAAAGGCGATTAAATCTGCCAGCCTAATGGTTACATTTTCATATTTAAAAAATTATGTCAAAGCAATATGCTTGCAAAGAAAGAATGATTAGCACACAACAGGCTCAAGCAATTTCATCAGTATGACGTATCATGTTGGTTGTTGCTGAAAAATGCATTGTAAAGTGATGAGAGTCATAATAGTAAGAGCATGTAGCAGAGACACATTCAGAACTTTAAGTCACAGATTTATCCAGGAGCTAAGGACTGCATGATAGCTTCTACTGGCCCAGAGGAATTTAGTTACAGAGGTAATAATGGAGGGGCTGGGATAGCAAGAATAGATGTAAACAAGTTCTTGCCCTATTCAGTAGGTTGATACATCCATTTAAAGGCCAGAAATAAGACACTGGAGAGCAGAGATTTGGGCAGGCAGGTGAATAAAAAAGCAAAGCTTTTTCTGCATGTAAATATAGAAACAAAGAAACATAGAAAATGATGGCAGAAAAAGACCACATTGCCTATCTAATCTGCCTTTCCATATCCACTATAATAGTCCTCTTTTATCCTATAGAGATCTTCTGTGCTTGTCCCATGTTTCTTGAATTCAGATACCATCCTCACCTCCCCTAACTCCACGGAGAGACTATTCTACGTATCTACCACTCTTTCCATAAAGAAATATTTCTGCATTTTACTCCTGAGTTTATCCCCTTTCATTCTCATCCTATGTCCCCTTGTAGCAGAGCTTGCTTACAATCGAAAGAAGCTGTCCTTTTCGGCTTTTCTGTCACAGAGGTATTTAAGCGTCTCTATCATATCACCTCTGTCCCGCCTTTCTTCTAATGTATACATATTAAGATCTTTAAGTCTGTCCCCGTATACTTTATAACAAAGACCTCTAACCATCTTAATAGCCACCCTCTGTACCGACTCCATCCTGTTTATATCCTTTTGAAGGTGCGGTCTCCAGAACTGAACACAATACTCCAAATGAGGTCACACCAGAGACTTGTACAGAGGCTCTATCACCTCCTTTTTCTGCTGGCCATTCCTTTCCCTATGCACCAAGCATATGCGCCCATGCATTTCAGATCATCAGAAACAATCACACCCAGTTCCCTCTCTTTTTTCATGGACACAAGACACTATACTGCTCCCTTGGAGTTTTGCAGCTGAAATGCATAACCCTGCATTACTTAGCATTAAATCTCAGCTACCAAATTCTCAACCATTCTTCAAGCTTAGCTAGATCCCTCCTCATGTTATCTACTCCTTCTTGGGTGTCTTTTCTATTGCAGATTTTGGTATCATCTGTAAACAGGCTAACCGTACCCGACAGCCCTCCCGCAATATCACTAACAGATGTTAAAAAGAATCGGACCAAGGGCAGATCCCTGAGGCACACCACTGATGACCTCCTTCTCCTCAGAGTAAGCTTCATTTACCTGTACCCTTTGTCACCTCCCACTCAACTAAGTTCTAACTCAGTCATTTTAGGGTCCATCCCTAGGGTGCTCATTTTGTTTATAAGTTGCCTGTGTGGAAGTCTTTACTGAAATCTAAGTACACCACATCTAGGGCTCTCCCTCGGACCAACTCCCTGGTCACTCAGTCAAAAAAATCAATCAGATTTGTCTGACAAGACCTGCTCCTGGTAAACCCATGCTACCTCGGATCCTGCAATCCACTGGACTCCAGAAATTTCACTATTCAAACAAAGTAGCTGAAAAGGTGAGGAAAAAGAGGGTGGCCTTCATAAAATACAAGAAATTACAGAAAGAGGAAGACAGGCATCAATATTCATAAAAGCTAAGAGAAGCTAGGAAAGATTTGGTGAGATAAAAATGCAAATAGTAGAGGAGAAAGAAGTGGCCCATTATCCTTCTAGAATGATTGCTTGCTTGACAGAGGGAGACGGATGCTTGCTGGGACCACAAATGGCCTGGTTTAATGTTATTCTAACAGTTAAAGGGGCTTAGCTTTTGTGGAAGAGAGAAGACCTAGAGGACAGGCAAAATTTTTGTGATTGAGTCAAGTTGATAATGGTTAACAATGCAGGCCACAAGGAAACTAGTTGACCTTTTAGTCTAGAAACATTCTTACCCACCTCTGCAATCTTATTATCTACTTCACCAAGTTTCTGCACCGTGTCCAGAGAGAAGGAACAGAGTATCCAGTTCAAAAATGTTTTTATTTGCCTACTAAGCTTCGTAAAGAGGATGCTGGGAGTGAGGGTTTGGATGTTCTATCTAACATTAGTCAGGATGGGCCCGATTTTGAGTCATCCGGATGTTGGAAGGGCTATGCACCTCGTCAGTGCATAGCCCTCCCCACGACCTCTAACCAGGATATTCAATGCCGCAGTGACGACATTGAATATCCGGTGATTGACGCAGAGACAAAAAGCCACTGGCGCTAACTGGGCAGCAGCAATAATGGATGTGGCCCAGTTAGCTCCAGCGCCTTAAAGATTGCTGCTGCTCAGTTAGCAACAGTCTCCGCCTCAGCTCTCCCCCGCAATGCCCCTAACATGCCCCGATGCTTACCAGATAGCGTTGGGGCGTGTAGGGGACTTAGAAGGGGATATTCAATGGCACTAACCATGTAAGTGCCGTTGAGTATCCCATTCTAAGGCATTTACATGGTTAACTGGCCTGTAAACCGTGCAATACTTTTCAAAAATTGGGCCCAGCCTTCCATATCAGCATTATAACTGAAGAAGTCTGAGGATCCCTGGAAGCTGGGGGTTGTCTTTGGAATTGGTTGGTATATCGTAAAAGGAGTGGGGTGGCAAAGAGATGGAGGAAGAAAGATATTGGCTGGAATCAAGAAGAGTAAGTGCACAGTGTGAATGTGAAAGGGGATTGGGAGAATAAAAGGTGTACAGAATTAAGATTAAGACTGGAACATGGAATGTCGGGGGTATCAATTCACCAATAAAGAAGGCAAAGATATTAGCAACATTAAAGAGAGAGGGGATGAATGGGTTTTTTATAACAGAAGACCCATTAAACTGATACGGAATACCAGAAGCTAAAACAAATTGGGTGAGGGATGTAATTGCCTCTTCTTACAATAGTAAACAAAGAGGGAGGATCATATTACTTAGTAAACAACTAGCTTTTACTCAGGGCCGGTCCGTCCATTGAGCAAAAATGTTTTTTGCACAGGGCCCCGCGTTTCAGGGGGCCCCGCGCAAAGAACATTCTGCTTTTTTTCAAAATTAAGTTTAAAAAAAAAGCTGGATGCTACCGCTGCCATTGCCACTGCCACCGCAGCAGCAGCAGAATGGAGTGTCCCGTGGGGCCCCCTCTGCCCGGCTGAGCTCTCCCTCTGTGACGGCTGAGCCCCTCTGTGCCGGCTTTCAGATACGCGAAGGGAGAGTGTCTCCCTCGCGTCTCTGTTAAGCCTGCAGGGGCAGATGGGAAATTTGCCGTCGCAGAGGGAGGAAGGGAGGGACTCAGCCAGGCAGAGGGGGATCCACGGGACACTCCATTCTGCCGCTGCCACGGCGGCAGCGGTAGCAGCCAGCTTTTTTTTTTTTTTTAATGTTCCTTGAACCGATGGGGGGGGGGGTTAGGACTGGTAATGGGCTATGGAGGGGGTTAGGACTTGACTTGAGGTGGGCGGTGGGTTGATGGGGGGGTTAGGACTGGTAATGGGCTATGGGGGGGGCTAGGACTGGAAATGGGCTGGTGGGGTTAAGACTGGAGGTGGGCTGATGGGGTTAGGATTGGAAATGGGCTGTGGACTGTTGGGGGGGTTAGGACTGGTAATGGGCTGTGGGCTGATGGGGGCTGTCTGGTAATGGGCTATGGGGGGTTAGGACTGATAATGGGCTATGGGGGGGCTAGGACAGGAAATGGGCTGAGGGGGAGGGGTTAGGACTGGTAATGGGCTGTGGGCTGATGGGGGCTATCTGGTAATGGGCTATGGGGGGTTAGGACTGGTAATGGGCTATGGGGGGGGGCCAGGACAGGAAATGGGCTGATGGGAGGGGTTAGGACTGGTAATGGGCTGTGGGCTGATGGGGGCTGTCTGGTAATGGGCTATGGGGGGGTTAGGACTGATAATGGGCTATGGGGGGGCTAGGACAGGAAATGGGCTGATGGGGAGGGGTTAGGACTTGAGGTGGGCTGATGGGGTTAGGACTGGTAATGGGCTGTGGGCTGTTGGGGGGTTAGAACTGGTAATGGGCTATGGGGGGGTTAAGACTGGTAATGGGCTTTGGGCTGATGGGGGCTGTCTGGTAATGGGCTATGGGAGGGTTAGGACTGATAATGGGCTATGGGGGGGCTAGGACAGGAAATGGGCTGATGGGGAGGTTAGGACTGGCAATGGGCTATGGGGGCTGACTGGAAATGGGCTGATGGGGGCTTAGGACTGGTAATGGGTTATAGGGGGGGCTTAAACTGAAAATGGGGTGATGGGGGGTTAGGACTGGAAGTGGGTTGATGGGGGGGCTAGGACTGGTATTGGGTGTGGGGGTTGCTAGGACTAGAAATGGGCTGATGGGGGGCTAGGACTGGAAATGGGCTGATGCAGGGACTAGAAGGGAATGGATGCTGGGCGAGGCTGGAACTACAAGGGAGCTGATGTTGGGGGAGGATTAGAATGGGATGGGGCTGGGAGAGTAAAATGGAGAGGGGAAAAATATTTTGTGTGGGAGGGATGAAAAATCTACAATTGGCCGGGTATTGGGAGAGTAAGTGGGGATTGAGGATGGAGGGGTAAAATTTGAGTGGATGAAATAGGAATGAGGAAAGAGCAAAAGGAGAAAGATTAGTATGTTAAAGCAGATGTAGAGAGAGAATGGAAAAAAACCTAGGAGAGAAGAAAGGACAAATGGACAGCAGACGATGGAGAGTTAGCAGAAGACACGAAGAAACCAGAAGAAAGTGGCTGGAGCAATTGCAGCTGACAAAAAATGCACAAAAGGTAGAAAAATATCTCTTTATTCTGAATTTATTAATTGGAATATGGTAAATGTGCATCATTAACGTCTGCGCTTTGTTTAGTACAAGAGCAAATTAATGTATAGTTTTATTTCTACAGTGTTGTACATTCCAAGTTTGGCTTTTGGGATTCCCAGTTTAATTATTGTCATCCTGTTTCTAAATTGTGATTCCTTGTTTGGTGATGGTTTATGTTCTGTTCATGTGTAAGTGAGCTGAGGTATTCTGTTTATATAATTCCTATTTGACATTGCCACTTGTTCTCTTTCCCCAGTAGGTCATGTATTGTTATTCTCTGAAATGTATTGGTTTAATATTTGCAGTGTTGCCTTTTGATAGGTAGGGTATGGTGCTTTGTGAGTCCTGGTAGTGCTGTTAGGATACGGCGGGTTTGCTATGGGTTCTAAATGGGCAGTGTTTGTAGTAGTTCCTAATGTGTCTGGCGGTTGGCACTGGATTATAGTAATGTAGAAATCTTTTAGTCTTTCTTTATTCATACACTCATTAAGAGGCATGTTTACTAAAAGTTAGTATACGGTAACATTATGCAAATATTTATGCAAATGAGGCCCCTTATGCAAATGAGGCCCCGCACCGAGTCTCCGCACATGGCCCCGCACCCCCCTTGGGCCGCCCCTGCTTTTACTGCATATAAGATACTAACCTAACTAAAGAAGATATGTTATTGTTTTAGGAGATCTGCAAGGGGAGATGGATTTGCTATGTAGCATCTTTGACTCTAATGTTTATAAACATATGTTTTATGTCAATTTAATGGAAAAAGTGGGTTGCTATTCTATCGGTCATAGGAGGAGATTTCAACAAGGTCAATCTTCCTTCAGTTGACTGTAAGACCCTCAAGCAGCACTGGTGGAATGCTTGGTTGGATTACACCCGGATGAGACTGAGAATACTCATTACTCAGCTACAGATAAAAATTTTGCTAGACTAGATTACCTATTAATAACAAAGTCCTGGCTCTCTAAGCTGCTTAAAAGATGTTGTGATCTCTGATTATGCCTTGGTTATTATGAAGCTAAGATTCACAATTTACAATGCGGACAAAGAATCCAACACTATACCTAGATCCAAATTTTCGAACATATATAAGAAATACTGGCAAGAGTATAAAAGGAGAATAACAATGGGGAGATGATAGCTGCTGTTTACTGGGAAGCAGCAATGGAGTAACGAGGGGACATAAAATAGCCTGTACAGTGCAGCAACAAAGGAGAGTGGACCAAAGGTTATTGAGGATAACCACTGAGTTGCAACAGTTAAGGCAGGTCCATGTTGGAATGCTTACAGAGGAAACTAAACAAAAATATATGGAAATGTGCCAGAAACTAGAGGAGATATTAAAAACGTGGGCAGACGCGAATGCACAGATGTACAAATACAAGATGCATAAGTGGGGAAATGTGAGCAGTGAGTGAGAATCAGCTGTGCCTACTTAGTTGGGAACTGTGTGTGAGAGAAAACTGCAGCCAATCTGAGCACTTTTCAAATCATTTAAAATCCCTTCAGCAAAGGCTCCAACGATCCTGTGAGCAGTGAGTGAGAATCAGCTGTGCCTACTTAGTTGGGAACTGTGTGTGAGAGAAAACTGCAGCCAATCTGAGCACTTTTCAAATCATTTAGAATCCCTTCAGCAAAGGCTCCAACGATCCTGTGAGCAGTGAGTGAGAATCAGCTGTGCCTACTTAGTTGGGAACTGTGTGTGAGAGAAAACTGCAGCCAATCTGAGCACTTTTCAAATCATTTAGAATCCCTTCAGCAAAGGCTCCAACGATCCTGTGAGCAGTGAGTGAGAATCAGCTGTGCCTACTTAGTTGGGAACTGTGTGTGAGAGAAAACTGCAGCCAATCTGAGCACTTTTCAAATCATTTAGAATCCCTTCAGCAAAGGCTCCAACGATCCTGTGAGCAGTGAGTGAGAATCAGCTGTGCCTACTTAGTTGGGAACTGTGTGTGAGAGAAAACTGCAGCCAATCTGAGCACTTTTCAAATCATTTAGAATCCCTTCAGCAAAGGCTCCAACGATCCTGTGAGCAGTGAGTGAGAATCAGCTGTGCCTACTTAGTTGGGAACTGTGTGTGAGAGAAAACTGCAGCCAATCTGAGCACTTTTCAAATCATTTAAAATCCCTTCAGCAATGGCGCGCCCGTGCCTTGCGGGCCCGCGCCTGAGGGCCTCGCAAGAGGGCCCTTTGGCGTGGCCCTTAGGCGGTGGACCGTGCGAGACCCACTATCTGCTGCTATATGCTCATTCTGTTCAGCGATATGCTGTTTGTAGTTAATGTAAGGTAATGTAATGTAAGTTATGTACTGTGTTCCCTGTTTGTACTCCTAGTGTTTTGTTGTGATGTAATGATAATGCAATGTATGTTTCCCTCACCTTTGTTTAACTTTGTGCTGTATTAACCGCTTTGATTGAAGGAAAAGGCGGGATACAAAACATGTTAAATAAATAAATAAATAAATAAATAAAATGATCGCCTTCTGGACACGAGTCACCAGAGCCTGCAGAATCAACCATCTTGACTTGTAGAAAGATGGTATAAAAAAGAAGTTAAATAAATAGGATAGCATGCTGTTCAGGACATCCACGCCCCTGTGCACCCGGTCGGAATCGGATGCACAGGGATAGACACGATTCTGATCCCTCAGGGCCTGTCTAGCCCCAGTAGGATTAGAATTGTGACTAGGCCTGTACGTGCAGGTTGGGACCATATTCCAATAGGTCTGCACATAGAGGCCCCTGGCCGGCTAACTCAGTCAAGGCTCCTGAATGCAGCTGTGGCACAATGGCGTCCGGTGCCATGGAACTGCGGCTCCATTCAGGAACCACAATCCACGGCCGCTGATGACGTTCTCTTTTCCCCACAGCCTGATCCCCAATCTGGCCTCCCATGGCAGGGTTGGGCTGTGGGGAATCTCCTGCACCCACTTCTCCTGCTTACCTTGGTCGGGCCTCCCATCCCCTGATGTCTAGGGGGACTTATTCCACCTCCAAGGTGGAATAAGTTCCCCATCCAGTCTGACGGCCCTGGATGTACAGGGCCGACATCAGAATCAATCCTTTACGTCCGGGGCCACGGACCGCCCACTGCCTGCGTTAACTCTGCCTCCATACCTCCCCTTTCCCGCCCCATCTAGCCTCCCCATACAAACACCTTGTTTGTACGGGGATGTTAGCCAGGGACGCAACCCTGGAAGTGGAGGAGATGAAAACGTTTCATGAAAAGGAAAAAACAAAGCTCAAGCATCCCAAAGTTGCAGAATCAGTGACTATTAGGAAGCGAAGATAGTGGTGGTTGGTGACTCTCTTCTGAGGGGTACTGAGGCGTCCATCTGCTGACCAGACTTGTTGTCCAGAGAGGTATGCTGTCTGCCAGGTGCCAAAATCCAAGATGTTATGGAGAGTTTGCCGAGACTCATCAAGCCCATTGACTATTACCCAATGTTGCTAATCCATATCAGCACAAATGATATTGCCAGGTATCCCTCTGAGTGTATCAAAAGTGACTTCATGGCTCTGGGACAGAGGGTAAAGCAGATAGGTGCACAGGTAGTGTCCTCTTCAATCCTCCATGTTGAGGGTAAAGGCCGAGGCAAAGAAGCATCCTAGAGATGAATGCATGGCTTTATGAAAGATTTCATGGAGAGCATTTTTGTTTCCAGGACTATGGGATTATTTTCCAAGGGCTGCAGAGTAGAGATGATGTTCATCTGTCCAAGAAGGGTCAAAGTGCCTTCTGCAGAAGACTGGCTAACCTACTGAAGAGGGCTTCAAACTAGATTCGTTGGGATGGGTGAAGAAAGCCCCCAGGTAAGTGAAAGTCCCCAGGTAAATGAAACGGTTAAATATCTCTGTAGAAATGGGTAAAAGAGATAACATCTGGAAAGCAGTGTGTATAAAAGCCCATACCATGGGAAATAAGATCCCAGATGTTGAGGCTTTAATGGAAGAGGCTAACTTGGATTTTGTGGAAGTTACAGAGACATGGTTCAGGGAAATCATGATTGTGATGTAATTATACCAGGCTATACTTTATTCAAGGAGGACAGGGTTGGAAGAAGGAGAGGAAGAGTTGTACTATATGTAAAAAAATAATATTAAAGCTATAGAATTACAGGGCTTAAAAAGTGAATGAGAAGGCACTGTGGGTTAAACTATAGAAAGAGGGAAAGGGAAATCTATTTGCATTGGTGTGATATACAGATCTCCCCCACAGGGAGAAGTGGACAGGGCTTTAATAGAAGACAAATGCAGTATTGCTGTGAAAGTAGAAGTGCTACTGATAGGTAACAAAAATATGTCTAGGCCAATCTCGAGACCATATTCTGTGTGCTGTGATTTACCTCTGAACTACTGTATATATGCCCCAACTTCTCTGTCTTGATTTTTGACAAATCCCAAAGATGTAATCAAACCGCTTCTGATCGCTGGAAGTAGCGGTATATAAGTGTTACTAAATAAATAAAATAAATAAATAAAAAATAGGTGATTTCAATATGCCAGATGTTGATTGGCACATCCTTATGAGATGTCATCTAAAAATAAGGAGATCTGAGATTCTCTACATGGAGAACTATTCTGGCAACTGGTAACAGAACTCACACATGAAGGGGCCATAATGGACTTGGTGCTTACCAATGGGGAAAGTGTTTCTGATGTCATAGTGGGAGATCATCTCACATCCAGTGATCACCAGCTAGTGTGGCTCAGTATTGGGACAGACTGATAAAATCCATTCAAATGTGAGAGTCAGACTTTAGGAAAACAAACTTTACCGAGATGGGACAATACATTATGGAGTCTTTAGTGGGATGGGAACAGCTGGGCAAAAGTGGGAACAGCTGGGGAAAACTGAAAGGGGATATTTTAAGGGGAACAAACCCTTTTGTTAGAAAGGTAAATAAATGTAAAAAGAAAAGGAAACCACTATGGTTATCAAAAGAAGTAACTGAAAAGGTGAAGATAAAGAGGGTGGCCTTCATAAAATACAAGAGATCACAGAGAGAGGAAAGCAAGCATCTATATTTGGAAAAATGTATTGAAGCTAGGAATGTAGTCAGGAAAGCAAAGATAGAAAAAGAAGAAGAAATAGCTAATCCGATAAAATGGGGGGATAAGATATTTTTCAGATATGTTAGTGAGAGGAGGAAAGGCAAAAGTGGTCTTGTCAGACTCAAGGGTGAAGAGGAAGAATATATCAAAGCTGATGAAGATAAAGCAGAATTGCTTAACAAATATTTTTGTTCTGTGTTCATAGATGAAGGATCAGGAGCAGGACCCACAAATAGGAACAGAAGTGACAGGGATGAACAATTTTCAGAAGGCTGTGTTAGTGAGGAACTAGCTAAATTAAAAGTAGGCAAGCAATCGGACAAGATGGGATACATCTGAAAATATTGAAGGAACTTGGGGATGTAATAGCGGCTCCACTTACTGAACTTTTCAATGCTTTTTTAGAGTCGGGAGTGGTCCAGAGGACTGTAGAAAGGCACATGTGGTCCCTTTACACAAAAACGAAAGTAAGGATGAGGTTGAAACTATAGGATGGTTAGTCTAATCTCTGTGGTGAATAAATTATTGGAAACACTGCTAAAACAGAGACAAGTGAGGTTTCTGGAGTACAGTGGATTGCAGGAACCGAGGCAGCATGGGCTTACCAGAGGCAGGTCTTGTCAGACAAATCTGATTGATTTCTTTGACTGGGTGGCCAGGGAGTTGGACCAAAGGTGAGCCCTAGGTATGGTGTACTTAGATTTCAGTAAAGCCTTTGACACTGTTCCACACAGGCAACTTATAAACAAACTGACCAGCCTAGGCATTGACCCTAAAGTACATTGAGTTATTTTATTTATTTTATTATTTATTTATTTATTTAACACATTTTCTTTAGCGCCTTATCATACATTTCAAGAGGTTTGCATTAAAACAACCTGGAAATTTACATCGAACAGGAAAAAAAAACTTGGAAGGCTAACAGCAGTACATGAAAATTCTAGATATTACAAACTAGTAGTAATAAAATAAGAGCTGCAAGGGGGCATAGAATTACATTTAAGCGGGGTACATAAGTTCTCCCTGTAAAGAATCCAGAATCTCCCTACTTCTGGATGGCACTGCAGATGAGATGTCACATTCAATAACTGACAATTTGAAATCTCCTACCAATAGTGTTTCCCGTTTAATAGCAATATTGTGAATTTCTTGAATTTAAAAATAAAAAAACAAACAAAAAAATCCCCCACCACTTCCACAAAGAATCAAACAGCCCAGTAACAAATGGATCACAGTGGGCTCTGGTAGATTCTACCTGTTCTTGGTAACTACTACTATTACTACCGAACATTTGTATAGTGCTACAAGATGTACGCAGTGCTGAACAGACACATGTAAAGGTCCCTGCTCATTGGAGTTTACAATCTAGTCGAGACAGACAACATGATAGCTGTAGACATGGGATACAGCTGGGGGAATGGTAAGGAAACACAAAGGACATCAGGTGAGTCAAGATCCGGAAGCAGCAGCAAAGAGGTGAGTTTTCAGCCTGGATTTGAAAAGGGTCAGAGATGAAGCCTGATGTACAGACTCAGGTAGTTTGTTCCAGGCATAAGGAGCAGCAAGGTGAAAGGAGCAAAGTTTGGAGTTGGCAATAGAAGAGAAGGGTACAGATAGAGGCAATTTGCCAGAAAAGCAGAGTTCCCAAGGAGGGGTGTAAAGAGAGATAAGAGGAAAGGTAGTGAGAAGCTGCAGAGTGAATGCACTTATAGGTCAGCAGGAGAAGTTTGAACTGGATGTGGAAATGGATAGGAAGCCAATGAAGAGACTTGAGAAGAGGGGTAATATGAGCATGACAAGGCTGGCAGGAGATTAGCTGTGCAGCTAGGCTAACAGAAGGGGGCAGAAAGGCGGCATCGCATGATCAAATTTAATACATGGCCCCAAACCTGGTACAAACAGGAAGGATTTAGATATATAGGTGACTTGGGAAATAGATGGAACAACAAGAGGCTATACTGTGTTGATGGATCACATTTCTCTGTCGCATCGAAAAGGATCCTAAATGAAAAGTTCAGGCATTAAGTGGACAGGCATTTAAACAAAGGAAAGGGGTTGACGGATGGAGAAGAACAAGTTCAGGACGTCACTCCCACCAAAAACATAATAACATTGGAAACAGCCACACTATTAACTCACACATCAATGGCAAGTGGGAAGAGGCATGTAGAACATCCATACAAAATATAGGTAAGCCAGTTAACAAATGCTGGAAAACAATGAGCACAAATGCTGAAAGCTGTGATAAGGAAGCTTATCATAGCTCAGGAAGGAGCTATAGGAAAGGTGAAGTGACTCTGAACAAGCAACCTGTCAGTTCTGGTAGAAATAAGAAAACAGAATTTTCCCATAAAAGACTACCAGTCCCAGAATGCACCAGGTTTCCGGCAGCCATTAGAGGAGCTGAAGTGGGGAAACGTGTGTTCAATCAGGAGGGCTATGAGGTAATCCCTAAGCACTCATCTCAAAGGGCAGGGCCTGATTCAGCACAGCTGTGCTGTATTAGGGAGGAGCACTCATCTAAGCAGAATAAAGGTAGAGTTTATTCTACAGAGAAGCAGCTTGAGCTTGATCATCTTCATCATCTGAAGGATTATCAGAAGCAGAAACCAAACCAGACGGACAGAGAGGGAAAGAAACCCTTTGGAAGAAAGAGGAGAAAAGCCTTTGAGAGGTCTAGAAGAGTCCAGAGCAGTACGTATACTGGGAGGCATTCCAAGGGCCAGCATACACCATTGGACTGGGGAAAGCCAGAGGAATGGTGCTGCAGAGCTAGGAATCTCCAGACGGTACCTGTGAGGGAGACGGCTGCACGTGGAAGGGACCCTAAGACCCGTGCCAGAAGGTATGTGAAGAGAGATCCAGTGTCCAGGGATCTGGATTGGAAGGCTGGACATAAGAACTGGACTACATACTGGCCAGGCTATATAGAAAGGAACTCTAACAGCAATGGAAGCTCAGGTATGAACACTGATCTATGCCCTAGCTATAACCTTGAAAGACAGCAGGGAAACAAGTATTCTCCTGAAAGTGCTCCATTGGGAGATTCATCTGTGCCAATCCATGATATTGAACCCATGCTTGTTGAAGAAGAGGGGGTGATAGCAGATGAAGAATCTTTTTACATGGACTGCTCTCTGTCTAAACTCCTTTGGTGATTTTCTGTTATAAAGTACAGCAACCATCACAAAGAAATACAAACTTGTTCTTTAATCTACTCAGAAAAGCTCCTGTGTAGGATTTCTAGCCACGCAGTAGAAAGCAAGCCAGCTAAGGGGTTTCAGCTGGATAACTGCTAGCAATTGAGCCTTACCTAATTGCTTGTGGGCTCTGAGAGAATCACTTCTGAATCTATGTGGGAAGATACAAGAAGTTAACCTGAGAAGAACAGTTTTTCCTTTCTTTGTGGCTTTTGTTTGTTGTTTGATATATTGCTAAGAGAATATTAGCTAAAGCCTACAGAAAAGACCAGTTTGTTGCCAACCAGGTCTTATTTCCTTTGCTTTGATTGCCTGACAAGTTCAAATGTTGTTTCCTTATTTTGTTTTTCCAAGTTTAACACTGAAAGCAAGTAACCTGATTTATGTGCTACCAAGCATATCTGTGTTGGGAGAAATAACCCCATAAATAAATATCTTATTGGCTTTACCCAAAAGCACAACTAATTATTGTGAGCAGCTGTGTCTGGTGTGAATGAACTGCATTGCCCACAATCCCTTGCAAATCATATAGATATATGCACTTGCCAAGACTGTGAAGATTCTCACCCAGGCAGCCGTCTGACAAAGCTTAGCCAACAAAGTTTGTGACCTGGAAGCCCTAATGGTGGAAATGGACTTGAACATTGTGGCCATTACAGAAACATGGTTTAACTGGTCACATGAATGGAATATAGCCATAGCTGACTATAATTTATTTAGAAGAGATAGATAAGGCAGAAAAGGAGGAGGAGCAGCCCTATATGTCAAAAGCAATATTAAAGCTGCTGAAATGCAGGGGATGTAGGAAAAAGAAGCACTGTGGATTGTGTTGGAAAGAGGAGATGGCACTGTCATCCATACTGGTGTAGTCTACAGGCCTCCAACTCAAACCAAAGAAATGGATAAAGACTTGATTATTGATATTGTAAAGGTAGCCACGAAGGGGGAAGTGATCACATTGGGTGACTTTAATCTACCCAATGTGGATTGGAGAATTCCTTCTGCAAATCTGGAAAGAAGTAAAAAAATAGTGGATGCCTTCCAAGATGCATTGCTTAGACAAATGGTGATGGAACCAACCAAAGAAATTTGATGCTGGATTTAGTACTCACAAATGGAGATAGTGTGTCAAATGTCCGGGTAGATGCCCATGTGAGCAGCAGCGATCATCACACGGTATGGCTTGAGATAAAAACCAAGGCAGAGTCCAATCACAGCAAGCTCAAAGTCCTAGACTATTGTGTGCAATGCTGGACACTGCACCTTCAAAGGCATATAAACAGGTTGGAGTCCATGCAGAGGATAGCTGCTAAAATGGTTAGTTGCCTTCGTTGTAAAGCATATGAGGACAGACTTAAAGATCTTAATATGTATAAGTTAGAGGAAAGATGGGATAGAGGAGAGATGATAGAGACTTTTAAAAATACCTCCATCACATAAATGCACAAGAGGAGAGCTTCTTACGATTGAAAGCAAGCTCTGATATGAGGGGCATAGGATGAGGGTGAAAGGGGATAGACTCAGGGGTAATATGTGGAAATATTTCTTTATGGAAAGAGAGGTAGATGCATGAAATAGTCTCCCAGTGGAGGTAGTAGAGATGAGGACAGTATCTCAATTCAAGAAAGCATGGGACAAACACACAAGATCTCTAAAAGGAAAAAGGGGACTATTGCAGTTGATATGGAAGGGCAGACTAGATAGGCCATGTGGTCTTTTTTTCCCTTCATATTTCTATGTTTTGGGCATGGTTAGTGGCACCAAAGAAGGGGAAAAAAGTATAACTGTCATAAAAGGGGGGGTGAAACTAGATAAACATTGACCGAAAACATTGCACAGGAGTTTGTACATTATTATACAGATCTTTATACTAAACTCCATGAAGGGAGTTTTTCTGAGGCCAACATGTACCAAAGTTTAGAAAAGAGCAAGTGGAAGATTGTGAGCGTGGGGGAACTGTGGCAGGTGATGAAAAGATTGGCCTTGGGAAGGCTTCAGGCTCTGATGGCCTACCACCAGAGTAGTACAAATTGTTGTAAATCTTGCTAGCCCCAGCATTGAGTAAGGTAATGAATGGGATCCTACAAGATGTTGGGAGGGGGGAGGGAATCCAAATTTAGCCTATATTATTGTCCTTCCCAAAGCTGGAAAAAACATAGACAGCTTGGAGGTCATACTGCAGTGGGCTAAACTAAAGGAGGCAATAAAAGGGGCAAGAGATACATATGTAAGGAAAGTAAATAAAAACAAGAGGAAAAGGAAACCTATTGGGTTCTCCAAAGAAGTGGCTGCACAAAAAAAGCCAAAAAACACAGTTTTCACAAAATTTAGAAGTTTGCAAACAGAGGAACACAGAAAAGAATACAAGATTAAGCTAAAAGAGAAATAAGGATAGCAAAATCAAAGGCAGAAGAAAAGATGGCTAAAGATCTAAAGCGTGATGACAAAACTTTTTTCAGATATATTCTGGAGAAGAGGAAGATCAGAGGTAGAATTGCAAGACCAAAAGTACAGGTAACGGATTTTGGAAAGTGACATTGAAAAAGCAAAAATGCTAAACAAATACTTTGTTTCTATTTTTACTAAAGAAAATCCTGGAGAAGGACCACCTGTGAATGACAAATATACAAATGGGAATGGAGTAGATACTACACTATTCACAGAAGATGATGTACTTGCAAAACTGATGGTGGACAAGGCCATGGAACCGGATAGGATACATCCCAGGATACTGAAAAAGCTCAGAGAGGTTCTTGCAGGGCCTTTAAATCACAATTATATTATTGTTGTCATTATCACTATCAGTAGCTTTTATAACTGGTGTCAGTAACTTTCCCAATACTTACTGTTGTCAGTAGCTTTTACACAACTTATTACTGTTGCCAGTAGATTCCTCACAATTCTCTGTATAATCTTACTACAACCACCTTTGTCTCATTTATAACTGTACGCAATTTGTTTTATTGCCTTTATCAAGGAACATGCACTGATGCAATTGCTGTGACTGATTTGTATAATCTGATAATTGCATTATCTGATATAAGATTACTGTAGCCAGCTCACATTGTAATTAAGTCACTACAATTCTCAAAATGAAACTGATAAACCTAACCATACACTTTCTATATGCCCTAGGGATATATATTTGCCTAACACTCTCATTTAACTATTGTCTTCAAACATCATGCCCACACTTGGACCATACTGGCCTAGCTCACATACATGTCATACCCTACCACTACAAACAGAAATACAACAATAATTTTAACACGAACCCTAATCCTAGAATCACAAATGCTCAACCTAAGCGATTAATCCACGTAAAACTAAAACCGCAACTTATAATTAAAAATCTAGCTACACCAATTCAAACATTAAAAATTATCCTGATCAATGCAAGATCAATTAGAAATAAAATACCTATCATTACAGATATCGTCACAGATGAGAAACCTGACTATCTCTGCATTACAGAGACTTGGCTGTCCAATTCAGACACAATCCTGCTAAACCAAATAAAAATGACTGGATATTCACTTTTTCATTGTGACCGTAATCATAAAAAAGGAGGTGGCATACTCATTCTAGCTAAATCTAGCCTGAACTGTTCCTCTATGATTTGTTAATCTAAAGAAAATATTGATATTCTAAAAAAAAAAAAAAAAAAAAAATAGAGAACAGAAACTTAGCCATCTGCCTATTCTACAGACCTCCATCTTCAGATACAGAAAACATAACAACCATCTTAGAAACAATTTGTAAGACCTCCATGAACAAACCTCATGTTGTGTTGGGTGACTTTAATTTAGCAACCATTAACAACACTTTACACTCAACCTTCCTAGAATCAATGGAAGATATGGGTTTTAAACAAATAGTCAAATACCCCACACACACCAAAGGCAACACTCTCGATCTTGTCTTTCTCCCTGAACATATGATGGAGACACATCACTACAACCCTCCCACTGTAACACAAGTCCCATGGTCTGATCATTTTATGATTCAATTCTCAATCCACACCTCACACACCTTCTCTCATCAACAAGCTGCAACACATCAAGGACCGAGATTTTGTCCATTTATATCAGAAGAATTTCTAGGAACAATTATACCTCAACTAAATACAAACTCAAACAATATCGACGAAGCAATCACTAACTGGAACTCTGTAATAAGAGAAGCGTCTAAACCATTTCCTCTCAAACCTAACAGGCCTTATAAAAGAACCTCAGAAAAATGGTATACACATGAACTGGCTTCTATCAAAAAAAACCTAAGAAAAATAGAAAGAAAATGGCGTGTAAAGAAAACACCTGAACTCAGGGTTCTCTACTTCACAACACTTAACACATACAGATCAGCAACTAATAACGCAAAGAAATTATATCATACCTCAATATTAACTAAGGCTATTAATCGTCCGAGGGAACTCTTTGAAATTGTAAAATCTCTATCTAAAGCCCCCACCAACAACTCCCAGCTCATCCCTATTAATATGTCTGATTTAGCAAACTATTTTGCTAGTAAACTAAAACTATCCTCAATACCAATACCTGATCCTATAATATCATTAAACAATAACAATAGATGGAATTCCTTTCAACCCATAGATAAAAAACAATTACTAAACATAATAACAAATATTAACACCACCACATCTATCCTTGATCCATGCCCTGTCACTTGGATTAAGTCAACAAAACAAGAACTTGCCCCCTTTCAACCCATAGATAAAAAACAATTACTAAACATAATAACAAATATTAACACCACCACATCTATCCTTGATCCATGCCCTGTCACTTGGATTAAGTCAACAAAACAAGAACTTGCCCCCTTTATTCTCAAAATAGTAAATAGCTCCCTCCAGCAAGGGGTACTACCAAAAGAACTTAAGAATTCTGCAATCCGCCTGATTTTGAAGAATAAAACTCTAAATGAGAATGACCCAACCTCATACCGCCCAATAGCCAGTATCCCATTTATAACAAAAATTATAGAAAAAGTTGTACAATTACAACTACAGGACTATATAGATACATTTGCCCCCCTTGATGACCACCAATACGGATTTTGACCATTTCATGGCGTAGAGACTCTCTTGCTTGCTCTCCTCGACACTCTAAACAAAGGACTGGACAACACAAAACAAGCATTTATTCTGGTATTTCTAAATATATCTGCTGCCTTTGACAGTGTAAATCATAACATACTTATATCAAGACTCAGACAAATTGGATTAAGGAAAATTACACTAGAATGGTTTCAATCTTACATATCCGACCGTACACAATTTGTAAAAGTTAACCAGAACTCCTCACCTACCTTTCCTCAAGAACAGGGAATACCTCAGGGCTCTGCTTTATCTGCCCTTCTATTTAACCTTTATCTCCAACCAATTTGTACCATTTTTCAAAAATACAAGATGAAATACCAGATATATGCGGACGACATTATGCTGTACTCTGCATTTGATATACAAGATCCAAACTATGACAAAAGAGCAAGCTGCCTTATGGAAGCTGAAAAATGGCTAAGTAAAAATAACTTAAAAATCAATTTCAAGAAAACAGAGATACTAATCACATCAAGAAACACAAATTACACACCACCAACTGACATCAAAATTCTTAACTTTACCATACCTATAAAGGAAAATATTAAATACTTAGGAGTCACTCTAGACAAGGCTCTCAATTTCACTAATCATATTAAGAAAACAACTAAAACAATATACTACAAGCTACGCTCAATTCAACAACTGAGACCACTATTAGAAATCAATGACTTTAGAACCATCACACAGGCACTGATAACTCCCCATTTTGATTACTGCAATGGAATATTAACAGGTGTATCTAAAAAGAGCCTAAAAATACTACAGATGGCTCAAAATGTTACAGCCAGAATAATTTTCAAAGTTAAACTGACTGATCACATCACCCCGATACTCTACTCTCTGCATTGGCTACCTATACGAAGTAGAATTCAATATAAAATAATATTGACCACTTTCAAACTGTTAAACCAGATTGCCCCATCATACCTGTCTACACTAATTCATAGACCTAGAGAAAACAGAATTAGACGTAGAAAGAACCTTCATACTATCGTAGTTCCTGACTCAATAAGAAAAACTAAACATGTAACAAGTAGAAGTGCCTTCTCATTTGTAGCACCCTCTCTATGGAATAATCTCCCTGATCAACTAAGGGAAATAAAAGACCTGAAACATTTCCGAAAAGATCTAAAAACTTACTTGTTCACACAATATTTTTCGAATATAGATAACGAATTGGATAAGATGTCCCATCCTCCTTAGATCTCCATGATATCCTCGCCCTAATACTTACAATGTCACTACCAAAAGAGAACTTATGATAAAACTTTAATGTATATATGTAAATAGTTTCAAATATTGTCAATACTACCTATATATAGTACTGATTACTGTTCATTGTACCTGATTTTAACTATTTGTATATAGTTTTGAATACTGTTCAATGTACCTGCTTATTACAGCACTGTTTTATGTATTTCATGTTGTTTAATGTAAACCGCCACTGATCTTAGGAAATAGCGGTATATAAAAGATTTGCAAATAAATAAATAAATAAATAAATGTTTTTAATTGATCCTTGGAGACAGGAGAAGTTCCACAGGACTGAAGAAGGGTTGATGTGGTACCTCTTCACAAAAGTGGCACTAGGGAAGAAGTGACAAACTACAGGCCAGTAAGCTCTGTGGCGGGAAAAGTAATGGAGGTGCTCCAGAAAGATAAGATTTCAGACCTACTGTTAGTAAACTGTGAACTATCATTAAAATCATCTATAGTACTTTTAGATTGGAGACTGGCCACTGTACCACCAATTTTTAAAAAGGGTTCCAATGGGATCTGGGAAACTACAGATCGGTGAGCCTGATATCTGTAGCAGGCAAAATGGTAAAAACCATCATAAAGAATAAAATGACTGAGCAAGTAGATAGTCATGCTTTAATGAGAGAAAGCCAACATGAATTGTTTTACTAATCTGTTATATATTTTGAAGATGTGAAGAAACAGGTAAACCAAGGAGAGCCAGTTGATATAGCATACCTGGATTTTCAGAAAGCCCTTGACTAGGTCCCTCATGAGAGACTCTTGGCCAAATTAAAAATGCATGGGATTTGAGGCAGTGTAGTATTGTGGATCAGGAACTGGTTAAAAGAAAGCACAGAGTAGGTCTAAATGGCCAATTTTCTCAATGGAGAAAGGTGGAGTACCCCAGGGATCTGTGCTGGGTCCGCTGCTTTTTAACATATTCATGAATGACCTGGAAATGGGAATAATGAGTGAGGTGATCAAATTTGTAGATGACACAAAATCATTCAAAGTTGTTAAAACACAGGAAGATTATGAAAAATTGCAAGAGGACCATGATAAATTGGAAGACTGGACGTTCAAATGGCAGATGAAATTTAATGTGGACAAGTGCAAAGTTATGCACCTAGGAAAGAACAACCCAAACTATGGTTATATGATGCAAGGTTCCACATTAGGAACCACCACCCAGGAAAAAGATTTAGGTGTCATCATAGATAATATGTTGAAACCCTCCGCCCAGTGTGCATGTTAAAACCCAGTGTGCAGCAGTGGCCAAGAGAGCAAATAGAATGCTAGGTATCATAAGGAAAGGAATGGAAAATAAAACAAAGGATATTATAATGTCTCTGTATCATTCTGTGGTGTGACCGCCCTTTGAATATTGTGTGCAATTCTGGTCGCCGTATCTTAAAAAAGATATAGCAGAATTAGAAAAGGTACAGAGAAGAGCCACCAAAATGGTAAAGGGGGTAGAAGGATACTCCTATGAGAAAAGGTTTAAAAGGTTAGGGCTTTTCAACTTGGAAAAAAGACGGCTGAAGGGAAATATGATAGAGGTCTATAAATTAATTATTGGAGTGGAATGGGTAAACGTAGATCAGTTGTTTTCACCATCAAAAAGTAGAAAGACTAAAAGATACGTAATGAAACTATAATGTAACGCATTTAAGACTAATAACAGAAAATATTTTTTCACTCAAAGCATAATCAAACTCTGGAATTCGTTACTGGAAGATGTAGTAAAAGCTGTTAGTGTAACTGGGTTTAAAAAAGATTTAGACAAGTTCCTGGAGGAAAGGTCCATAAGCCATTATTAGAGAGGACCTGGAAAATCCACTGCTTTCCTCGGGACAAGTAACCGGGTAGCCGGACCCGGCTTCCCTTCTCCCATCCCCCCCCCCCCACCCCCACTATGTCATTTATCCTGCTCCCTCCCCCAACGCCTCGAATAACTCACAAACACAATTCTTGGTGGGAAAAAACTGGTCGCAGCTTTATTTAACAACCCATAAACATTTAACAGGTATATGTAACTATATATATATAAATGGAGCCAACCAGCCCCGCGGTTGATGGACCGCCAGCCATGCTACTAGCAAAGCAGCCACACCTCCGCTCAAGCCGTGGTCCCCACCAACGGCCAAGTTCGGCCCCCCCTATCCGACTTTGCCATGTTACTAGCAAAAGTCTTCCAGGGGTTGCCCGGGTCGAGGGCACCCCGCCCCCTCCCCAAGTCGCCAAAGGCTCCGAACCCCGGACCTCCGGGATCCCGCCACCGGCACAGGGGGATCATATCTACCTGTGCCGCCCCCCTATAGTCCCAAGCTGCGACCAGTGTGGCCTCTCCTGCACCACCTTCTCCAGCGCTTCCTGCCAATCATTCAATAGCAAATCTGTACCCACTGGAGATAGGTGCACCCCATCATCTCTGTACAAGCCGGAGCAGGCCACCTCCACCCAGGGATGTTGCACCTGATATCCGCCTTGTTCACAGACCCATCTCCCGATCTGCCTGTTGATCTTGATCAACCCACGCGACCAGCGCCGCTGCCCCCAGCACGCAGGATGATGTCAGACCACATTAAGACTACCCCTTCAAACATCCGGAGCAGAACTGAAAAGTCTTTTTTGGCAGCCCTAATCAGCTGCTTGCAAGTCCAAGCAGAGAGTTCATTCCCCCCTAGGTGCACCAACAGGATCGCTGGCTGGCCCCTGATGCGCTGGTGGTGGCGAAGCACAGGCAGAAGTTGCGACCACCGCAGACCCCGCTCACCCAGCCATGACACTGCCACCACTGCCGGATCAAGACGCAAATTCGCCCCACCCGGGCGTTGCGCCGCCCGCTGGCCAGCCCAATAGATGAAGGAGTGCCCCAGCAGCCAACATCCCAGCAGACGCACACCCCCATCTGCAACATAAAAGCAAAGCATTAGTTAACCCCCCAACCCCCCCTTTCATGATTCATAATCGGACATAGCCCTCGAAAGCCCTCGAGCGCCACCTGCCAATACGCTGTATCGCCGCACCGGACAAGCCCGCCGCTGCCGCACTAGTGGCTGCCCCGATGCGAAAAGAATGCGATGAAAACTGATAAGGGTCCTCACCCATCTGCCGCAAAACTAAACGTAATACGGCCGTGACTTGAAAACACGTGAGCGGGGAAGCATCCCTGTGCACAAACAATCCACTCCCACCCACCGGGCAAATGGCCAAGTACTCCCGCATAGCCGACAGTGGGCAGGTAATCCCGCCCGTCGCCCTAAGGACCACCCAGAACCCTTTTCCTTTTTGATCCGTTTTTGACTTAGCCAGTAGAATCCGCATTTTCCCGCTCTCAATCCATACATGCTGCCGCCGCAGACTATTTCCGCTATCGCATCGTCCCGAAGCCTCCGCCAACTCACTGACCCGCAACGCCCCGAAGAAGGCCTGACAAAACACCGCCCTGAATAGCACTGCCTCGTAGGGATCACTCGCCACCTGCCCCAGCTCCTGGCACACCCTCAACAGCAAATCGTGCATAATCGGCCTTCGACGATCCCGCGGAGCCGGCTGCGACCGCTCCTACCCTTGCAGAAGCCTCCGCGCTAGCAAACCTCTGCATCCGGAATCCCACCCTACCGCTCTAGCAAAAAAATTCAAAACCTGCCATATGTCCACGCACTGCCGACCGCGTAACCCCGTTTTCTTTGGCCCACACCACATACTGTCCGAGCAACATAGAAGGGGCCCTCCCCCCTTTCCAGCCCCTCTCACATAAGAACCGCTGCACCCGTGCGCAACCACGCTGATAGGCTTCCCAGGTGTTAGTTGCCACTGAGCTCTTCAAAAGTTGCCTCATCTCTGCAGGCCAACGCTCCACAATCTCGAGGGGACCACATGACCCTCCTCGTCCGCCTCCGGCACCAACTTCCGAAAACGCTCCATCTGCAAACGGGAGAGAGCATCAGCAATTTCGTTAATATGCCCTGGAATATGACGTGCTTTCAAATCGATATTCAACTGCATGCAAGCAAGTACCACCCGCCGCATAAGCGAAGCCACCCTACAACACCGGGGCGAATAACGATTGACGACATGTACCACCGCCTCATTGTCGCACCACCACACCACCTTGCGGTTAACCAACCGATCAGGCCACAATTGCAACACGACTAATATCGGAAAGAGCTCTAAGAACGTAATATTGCTCAACAAACCCCCTTCCGCCCAGGACTGCGGCCATCTTGCAGCACACCACGCACCCCCGAAATAGATTCCCAGGCCAACTCCCCCCGCA
The DNA here is from genome assembly GCA_033557465.1 of Ichthyophis bannanicus. Classification (NCBI taxonomy): domain Eukaryota; kingdom Metazoa; phylum Chordata; class Amphibia; order Gymnophiona; family Ichthyophiidae; genus Ichthyophis; species Ichthyophis bannanicus. The sequence continues at coordinate 18,479,983 of CM066049.1, read as the reverse complement.
GCATCCGTGTAGAGATGCATGTCACTACTGGAGATCTCCGCCTCGCGCAGCACTGTCGTCCCATTAAATCCTTCCAAAAAGGCATCCCAAACACGTAGATCCTCGTTTCATAACCTGAGAGACCCGAATGCGATGATGCGGCCGTTTTGCTCTGGTCGTCGCAGCCGCCAGGCGCCGGCTGAACACACGCCCCATAGGAATGACTTTACAGGCAAAGTTAAGGGACCCCAATAGCGCCTGCAGCTCTTTCAATGTCACTTTTGGCAAGGCCAGCACGTTAGCCACTAAGACCCTGAGCTTTACCACCTTCTCGTGCGGCAACCGCGCCACCATATTCAAGGAATCGAGTTCCACACCTAAAAAGGTAAGCTGTGTGGTAGGCCCCACCGTCTTGCCCTCCGCCAGTGGTACCCCCAACTCTTCCGCCATCCCTTCGAAATCCTCCAACAGTCTTTTGCAGCCATCAGACCCCGCCCTACCGACAAAGAGGAAATCATCAAGATAATGCACCACCTCCGAGCCGCCTACCCTCTTCACCACCATCCAATGCAGGAAGGAACTAAACATCTCGAAGTAGGCACAAGATATCGCACAGCCCATCGGCAGACACTTGTCGTAGTAAAATGCATCTTCGAACCGAAAACCAAGCAACCGAAAAGCCGATGGATGAACTGGCAATAATCGAAAGGCCGATTCAATGTCAAATTTTGCCAACAGCGCCCCGCGACCAGCCTCGGATACCAACTCCACCGCCTTATCAAACGAAGCATACCGCACCGTGCAGAACTCGCGTGGAATCGAGTCATTAACGGAAGTTCCAATCGGCGACGATAGGTTGTGTATCAATCTGAATTTTCCCGGCTCCTTTTTGGGGATCACTCCTAAAGGAGACACGACAAAATTCCGAAACGGTGGGATGCGGAAAGGCCCCGCAATCCTCCCTAAACGCAATTCCGCAGTCAACTTTTTCCGCGCTACCGCCACCCAGCGCTGAATACTCGCCGCATTCCTAACCGCCCCCGTGACCACCTCGCCTCGTAGGGGAATAATGAAACCAAACTTAAAGCCTAAGTGCAACGTCAAACTTTCGTTTTTCTTCGGATACCGCAGAAGCCAACTACTGAGCACCTGTCCCCGAATTGGGGAAGGCACTAATTCACGATGCGAATCCTCACTTGGCTCCCGGAAGTGGTGTAGGGGCCACACCTTTTTTAAGGCATTTGGACGCGGGATGGGCACCTCCGCACAGCGAGCATGCATGCTGGAACTTACAATCCGGGAAAGGACAGGTGGTCCGGTTATATCTCCAACAAAGGTCTGCCCCGGCCCCGAGGACCGGCTTTGACAGTCCCGCTGAGGGTGCTCCACGAAAGGAACGACTTGCCCCATCGGTAGAACCTGGCCCTATCTTAGCTCCACTACCTCCCCCCGCACCCGCCTTGACAGACATCTGCGTCAACCACAGATTAATGTCTTGTGTCCCCCACGTTAATGACTTATTTTCCTCCATCTTATCCCGAAACTTCTCGTCATAATTAAGCCACGACCACCCTTCGTGCGCTTGAGACGCTCCCAAAATAGAATCAGCATAGGACAGCAAGCTGCCGTAATGCTCAGGACACTGATGACCCCAAACACTCGCCAGCCGCAAGAACGATCGGACCCAGTTGACCACGTTGCGCGATACCGAACGCACCCGCCCTGCCTTCTCATCCTCCCTACGCTTCTTCTTACTATCCCCCGAACGTTTGCGGCCTTCGAGCAAACGGAAAATGTCAATGTACTTGCGTTTTAGAATTTTACGCCGCAACTTCTTAGGAACACCCTCCCACAACTCCGCCACTGTCGCCAATGATGTGGAACCAACACCTCCCGGCCCGGCTATCCCCCTGTCACCCGAGACAGTCGTCTTCCGTGCTCCGCCTGACGAAGAATCCGAACCTTCCGACAAAGAAGAGGACGATGAGTCGGAGCTATGCCTCCGCCGACAAGCGTGCTTCCTCTTCTTGCGCGCCTTTCCTGAACGCTCCCCCCGCGCCCCCCCACTCCCCTCAACTCCCCGCACCAATGACTCACCCGCCGCTCCGCCAGGCTCTGCGCCGTCAGGAGCCACCAGAACTCCATCACGAGGGTTCAGCGCCCGCTGCTGATCACGTGCGTCCCACTCTTGCTCCATCGCAGTCGTGCCCACTCCCGTCACTCCGCTGCCAGCTTCGCTAGCCATCACTCTCGCCGACTCACCGGTAAGCGGCACACCCCGAGGCGCTGCCGGAAAGGTTACCTGTGGAGATAAAAAAGGGGGACACAAAGGGGAGAAAACCAAGGGCCACGACGGCTGCCATGCCCCCACCCATTCCCTACCCGCGGAACCTTGTCCACCTGCTTGCCACCTATCCCAAGCAGTCTGCTGCTCGAGAGGACCCATAGCCCCGGGCGACAGCGAATAGCCTCTAAACCAGTCCCCTCCCCTGCCCCCACCGCACGCTGGGCTGGTCCCCATACCACTCCATTCCCATGGCGCCATGCTACCCCATGCCCCCCTGCCTTGGGGGGTCCCACTATTAGCACCCCCTGCCCCCAGGCTGCTCACCTCTGGACTGCTACCTAGCTCACCCCCGACAGGGGCAGGCTCGGGCAGCTTCACGCCCGCTCTGCCCACCCCCCCTGGTACCCGCGCTCTCCGGGGCCTAGTCAAGCGCCCCCTTTTCAGACCCCCTCCCCACCCTACAATCCATAACAGCATCCATCCCCCTGCCCCACGCTACCCCGGAGACATGCCCATCTCCTCTGCCCCTCTGCTGGAGTCTCCCCCTGCTGCCAACGCCTTTTTTACCTTTTTCCCCAGACCCCCTTGAGGCTGCTGACCTCCCAGCTGCCCTACCCACCGCAGGCCTCTTAGGACCCATTTCCACCACACTAGAAATAAAAAAACCCTTTTTCCCCGATCAAATTTGTTCAGGCGGCTGCTGCTCCACTGCCCCCCGCCCCCCTCGGCTCACGATCCTAACGCTTGGCACTGCACCCGTCCCGCTAAGATGCCTGCACTCCTTTTGCTCACGTGCCCGGAGTTCCAGGAACCTGCGGAATGCCGGATTCACAATCGCGCTGCTCCCCAAGCAGAAAAAATTCAGGGCCTTCGCAGGACCGTGACGACGCTGCAGCTTCTCCTTCCCGGTGAGCGCCCGCTTACCATGTGCTCTGGGCAAGCCCCAAGCCTCGGAGCACATGGACTTGCACCCACCTGATTGGCTCCGCTCGTCAATCTCGCAGCGGAGCCAATCAGTTCAAAAAATGCCCCCGGCGCCCTGACGTCATGTGCGATCCCGCGGCCGAGCAGGGTCCCGCGCCGGGCCGTGCACCCAGTTACAAACGGGCCCAGGGACCCTGCCCGCGCCCTGGAATCATTGTAGAACCTGTTTGCTTTTTGGGAGCCTGCCGGGTACTTGTGACCCTGAATGGCCACTGTTGGAAACAGGATACTGGGCTTGATGGACCTTGATCTGACCCAGTCTGGATTGGAACCAGTGTACTTGAGCAATAAACTGGTAGATGATCGCTTGAAGTAGACATTCACAAATTCTTTCTTCTGTTTTTGGCTTGCTGCCTTGTTTTCTTTTGTTCCTAGAACTGCGAACTGCAATTAAGTGCTGCCAAATAAAGCCTCAGAGTCAGATTCTGCTTATGTGCCAATCATCAAAGGAACCCTCAGGTTAGGACAAATGGTATATGGTATGGTATATGGTTTTATGGTATATGTGCCAATCATGGCATTTTAGTGTTCGAAGTCCCTGCATAAGGCATTGCCATCAAAAAAAGCAGAAGTGACTCACCACACTATTATGGAGCAGTTTCTATCACTAAAAGATATTTTACGGGATAACGCCATGATCCTTTCGGATCTTCAAGAAGATTCTGCAGATCTTACAACAAAGTTAAATCAGACACGAGTGGATGCCAGGGCATAAGCCCAGAAACGTTCTATGCAGTCTGATATGTTAGTCTCAGTACAGCAAAAGCTACAGTACAAGTATTACTTGCTCTACAGAGAGATCTAGAAGATCAAAACAGTCGTGCCTACCATAATAATCTATGGTTCTTAGGCCTGCAGGAAGGCACTGAGAATGCTGACCCGATTGGTTTTCTTCCTACTGAGGCTACTAGAATTGCAGGTTGATCATGCATTTGTAATCAAGAAAGCGCATTGTATTGCATCCTCTCATATAGTGGCCTCACAGTTTCCAAGACATTTTGTTATTTATTTTCTCCGTTACCCACAAGCACTGGATATTCTTCATAAAGCTCCCCTCATATATGAAAGTGCTAAAATTATGATTTTCTCCAATCTAAACAAAGCAACTATTCAGTGTGGAAGTCATTCCTTGCACAAAGAGATTGTCTGTCTAAACCGTCTAAGGGCCCAATTTGGCCTGCGATAACCTGCAAGGATGTATACAGTATTTATTTTATTTATCCAGATTTATATACCCTCTTTTCTTTCAACATAGTAAATGACAGCAGATAAAGAGCAGTATGGTACATTTAGTCTGCCCAGTAAGGTGTCTAGAGTAGGTGTACCTACCACTCCGTGCAGGTCATCCCCCTCTATGCCTTTGTTTGGGTTGAACCCACCACTCTGGGCAGGTAATCCCTCTCTATTTGTTGAAGTATAAAAAAATAGTTACATTCATTTTGATTTTATCCTCTTGCTATAAGGAAATCTACTGTGTCTGTCAACTCAAGAAGGATCTTTGAAGATTCCGCCTTGTTGTAGCAGCATTTGGAGTCAATCAAAGGCAGGGAATCAACCCTGGCCGTTGAGTCTGTGGAGATGACTTGACGAGTGATCGTGGTACTAACTGTTTAAGGACTGATATTATGCAGCCTTTTTGGGGTTGGAAAGAAGAAGAGTTGAACAAGGTTGATTTGATGGACTTTATATAATGCAGTTTACTAATGTTGCTTTTCATTGCAGTGTCATGAGTGCGATGAAGTGTATATGGGACTGTATGCTAAGGAAATGGTGTTGTAGGTATGCAATAGATAACATGTTTGGGATAGTTATGGTATTTGGCAAGTGTATGTGTTTGATGGTTTGGGCATGGATTATGACTGGGATTGTGAGGCAGTTGTGATGTATGCTTGGGAGTATGTTTGGAATTGGGCAGTTCATTGCAGGTAGGTTTTAGATCTTGTTGGTGAATATTGGAGCAGAGTGTAGATTTCTGGAAGCAAGCTTTCTTTCTTCCTGGCTTACATCAGGTAGTAGGCCATTGCCACCTCGCTGGCCCTCAGGGATTTGGTTACTGCCTTTTGCAGTATAAGTGTGTTTGTGTGTGTGTAGGGTTGGTTGACTTGTTGAAGTTTCAGGCACAGACTGGGCTTTGTTGTGACGACCAACTGACAGCATGTGTAGTTTATAAATTGAGTGGGATGAGTGGGTGTTTTTTTAATTTGGTAATGCATTATTGCTTCAGTATTTCTTATGTGGATAATTTATTTTAATATTAAAAGATTAAATAGCCCAATTTTACAAAAATAAGTTTTTGTTATATTTAGCTTGGTGGGCTCAGACCTAATCTTTATTCAGGAATTTCCCTTCGCCTCTCAAGAATCCTTATGATTGCAAGATAATAAATATGAGGTTATTGCTTTTTCTTCCACTCTTGCGAAACATAATGTAGTTCTTATCTTAATTCGGAAGACTTGAAATTATGAGTTGATCTCTCATGCAGTAGTAAGTAGTCAGTCTTTGAAATTTAGCCAAAGAGACACCAATCAAGACTCTGTCCATCCTTTGGCTAAATCTCAAGCACAAAATTCAGAATGGCAGTTTGCGGCAAATGGCTAGTTTAAGTCATTTGAAGCTCTTCACATGAATCCCCATCAGTACTATCAATGGTGTCAACTGAAGCACAGTGTTAGTGTGTTTTGTTTAAATTTTCACTCTCTAAACAGGAGTTGGATATTGAGAAATTTTGTGCAATATTTTGGGCTCCCCCAAGAGTGTCTCAACTCTATAAGGTTTTTTTGAGAAAATATGGCTTTTTTATGTTGGGGTAGAAAAGGTTTGGGAATAAGATTTTAATGAGGAATTGTCAGATCATGATTGGGAACCTTTTTGGTCGAAGACCAATCAACTCTTTCTATGTGCTGTTATTACGCAATCTTCATATTTTATAATCCATCAGGCTCTTTGGATCTCTTACAATGTTGCAAAATTATCAGGGGAAATGAGTAATAAATTTTGACCCTGTGGGATAGCTGTAGACATGCTATCTTTGTGCTAATTTTACAACCTTATTGACAGCAAATATGGAAGAGAATTGCAGATATTTTGTCTGTTCAAGGCGATATTTCTTTTAACATAATTATTTGGCGATCTAGAGCTCTATCTTGTTGCTTGTTCAAAGAGCTGACTAAATTGCTTGACCTCCTCCTTGTGATAGCTGTTCAGTGGATTCCTAGTATATCACTGATGGGGCGAGGTATGCCTTACGTGAAAATATAATGAGATTGTTGCTGTAAGACATCACAGTATTTCATTCATTAGCTCCATGTGGGCTCCACGTGATCATTCTTGAGTATTTTTTGTTTTGTTCATGCTGTCACAGTCTGAACTTTGGGGGGCATATTCAAAGTGATTTAACTGTGAGCAGACCCACTAACCCACTAAATTGCAGTCAGCAGGATATTCAGAGGAACTAAATGCTTTAGTGCCACCGAATATCGATGGTTTGTGCCGCTAAATGTTCCAATGCTAAGTGGCCAGCTTGGGGGCATTGCAAGAGCAGGGTGTGGCTGGTACCAGAGTTAACCAGGCAGTGACAATATTCAACTGCTGGCCCATGAAATTAAATTGGCTAAAGCTGGATCAAAATAGACTTGTCTAATTCTAACTGGCTTGGCTATCTAACCAGCAGCTGAATATCACTTGGCATACCGGATATTCGATGCCAGTGGCCAGATATGGCCACGGCATTGAATATCTGGTTTATATTTGAAGCAGCAATGGTCAGCTACTTTACTCGGGATAGCTGCTGAATTATATTACTTACCACTACTTATTATTTGTAAAGCGCTACAAAGCATACCCAGCGCTGTACAGGCACATGTAAAAGACAGTCCTTGCTCATCAGAGCTTACAATCTTGTCAAATATGCCCCTCTTTATGTTTAAGGTATTTTCTGAGCCTACTATGTGACATTGTATTGTGTTGATATTTGTTATATGCTGCTGTTTTTTCTTTTTTGGGGGGTTATTTAGTTTTATATTGCTTTTTTCAATAAAAAGATTGATCTAAAAATAACAGGTTGCTTAGGTTCAGAGATTGACCAGGTACCTTTTTTAACCTTTTTTATAAGAATGGTAGCCATGTGGCTTTATCAAATACTAGAAGCAAACTGGCGAAAATTGCTGAAGTGATAGTGTTTTACAGGATTGTTCCCAGAGGGAGAGACATTTATCATGATGGTTGAGTTTAATTACCAAACTCTCAGGGGGGAGGGGGTGACATATGGACACACATTTCTTAAATACAGAATGCCTCTGTAGAGAAGAAAATAAGAAAAGATATGTGTCAGGAATTACTATTAGTTGAATTCCAAAGCAATTCAGTTTTAATTAATCATCAAAATATTATTTTTCATTTAGAAGAGTAATTTTAAAGTGTATACCCCTCCCTGATCTAAGGCTGAGAGGAGAGCTCTCACCGCTTACGCCACACCCTGCCCTCTGATCCTCCACTCCATTCTGCCCTACATCCCTCATCTTTTTCCCTGCTACACAGATTTCCAGTTATGATCTGTGGAAATAGCGACAGTTCTAGTTGGGGCCGTGCTGCTTGGATGGTCATCATTTACAAAAATGTATTTTTATCCCAACTGGCAGCAGCACCTAAAAAAAGAGTCAGATGAATAGTGTCTCATTCAGAACCTGTCCTGTCTAATCGGAAAATGGGCTAATACCTATATACCAGCCTGTGCCATAAAGATAGGCAAGGGTTTTCCTTGCCTCTTTTCGGTGCACAGCACTAACCAGGCAGCATGCAATATCGCTGCTGCCCAGTTATCTCCAGCCCAGAACATCCCCGACATGCCCCGATCCTAGCCGGAAAGCATCAGGGCGCATAGGGAACATAGATGGGGGTATTCAATAGTACTACCCATATATGTACCGTTGGATATCCCCATCAAAGGCATTTACACCGTTTAGTAGGCCGTAAACTGTGTAAATTTCCTTCAAATAGGGGGTCCTTCGGTTTTAGCCATATTCAATTTCAGATGGTGGTGAGACATCCAGACAGCAATGTCAGATAAACAAGCAGAGATATAAGCTTGGAATGCAAGAGAAATGTCAGTTGAAGATAGATAGTTTTGAGAGTCATCAGCATAAAAATTATACTGAAAGCCACAGGAAGAGATGAGGGCACCAAGGGACTGGGTGCAGAGAGAGAAAAGGAGAGAGCCTAAAACAGACCCTTGGGGTACACCAACTGAAAGAGGGATGACAGTAGAGGAGGAGCCACCAGAACAAACACTGAAAGAGCGATTGGAGAGATAAGAAGACAACCAAGACAGCACAGAGCCCCTGAAACCAAGAGAGAATAATGTGTCAAGGAGGAGGAGGTGGTCAACAGTATGAAAAAAAGCAGAAAGGCCAGGAAGAATGAGAAATGAGTAAAGGCCTTTGGACTTTGCCAGGGAACAAGTCACTAGAGACTTTGGCAAGAGCCATTTCACTAGGATGAAAGGGGTGAAAACCAGACTGGAATGGATCAAGGAGGGCAGGAGAGGAGAGAAATTTGAGGCAATGACGAAGAACTGCACATTCAAGAAGTTTGGAAATGAATGGGAGAAGGGAGATAGGTCAGTAATTAGAAAGACAAGTAGGGTCAAGTGAAGGTTTTTTGAGGAGACGAATGGTCACATGATGCTTGAAGGCTGCAGGGAAGGTTGCAGTGGCGAGTGAAAGGCTGAGAATATGTAAGATGGAAGGGATGATGGAGGAGTTGAAGAGATGGGTGGGATAGGATCAGAAGAACAGTTAGTGAGTTTAGAGGAGGAAAGAAGAAGAGAGGTTTCCTCTTCAGAGATTTTAGAAAAGGATGAAAGGGTGGTAGAAGTTGAGGTGAAAAGTTGATATTGGAGAGGGGGAAGAGGGGGCGAAGAAGATTTAGTAAGCAGAGGGTAGGACTAAATGGCCAATTTTCCCAGTGGAGAAAGGTGAATAGTGGTGTACCCCAGGGATCTTTGCTGGATCTACTGCTTTTTGACATATTCATAAATTACCTGGAAAGTGGAATAATGAGTGAGGTTATAAAATTTGCAGATGACACAGAACTATTTAAAGTTGTTAAAACCCAAGAGGATTGTGGAAAATTGCAAGAGGATCTTGATAAATTGGAAGACTGGGCATCAAAATGGCAGATGAAATTTAATGTGGACAAGTGTAAAGTTATGCACCTAGGGAAGAACAACCCAAACTATGGTTACACGATGCAAGGTTCCACATTAGGAACCACCACCCAGGAAAAAGATTTAGGCGTCATTGTGGATAACATGTTAAAACCCTTGGCCCAGTGTGCAGCGGCGGCCAAGAGAGCAAATAGAATGCTAGGTATCATAAGGAAAGGAATGGAAAATAAAACAAAAGATATTATAATGCCTCTATATTGTTCCATGGTGAGACCTCACCTTGAATATTGTGTGCAATTCTGGTCGCCGTATCTTAAAAAGGATATAGCGATATTATAAAAGGTTCAGAGAAGAGCCACCAAAATGGTAAAGGGGATGGAAGGATACTCCTATGAAGAAAGGCTAAAAAGGTTAGGGCTCTTTAACCTGGAAAAGAGACGACTGAGGGGAGATATGATAGAAGTCTATAAATTAATGAACAGAGTGGAACGGGCAAACGTAGATCGATTGTTTACATTATCAGAATATAGAAAGACTAGGGGACATGCAATGAAGCTACAGGGTAAACTATTTAAGACTAATAAAAGAAAATATTTTTTCACTCAACGTGTAATCAAACTCTGGAATTTGTTACCTGAGGATGTAGTAAAGGCTGTTAGTGTAGTTGGGTTTAAAAAAGGTTTGGACAAGTTACTGGAGGAAAGGTCCATAAACCATTATTAAGAAGGGACCCAGGATATTAATGCTTGACCCAGTACAAGCATTGTGGAACCTGTGTCTTTTGGGGAACTGAAATATGAGATTGCAGAACTGCTATTAGTAATCTGTGAACTTTCATTAACATCATCTGTAATACCTGAAGATTGGAGGATCGCCAATGTAACGCCAATTTTTAAAAAGGCTTCCAGGAGTAATCCGGGAAATTACAGACCGGTGAGCCTGACGGGGAAAATAGTAGAAACCATCTTAAAGAACAAAATTACACAGCATGTAGATAGTTATGGCCTAATGGGAGACAGCCAACATGGCTTTAGACAAGGAAGAACTTGTCGTACTAATCTGATATGTTTTTTTTGAAGGTGTGAATAAACAGGTAGACAAAGGTGAGTCGGTTGATATAGTGTATCTGGACTTTCAGAAAGCCTTTTGACAAGGTCCCTCATCAGAGACTTTTGGCAAAACTAAAAAGTCATGGGATAGGAGGCAGTGTACTATTGTGGATCGGGAACCGGTTAAAAGATAGAAAGCAGAGGGTAGGGCTAAAAGGCCAATTTTCCCAATGGAAAAAAGTGAATAGTGGAGTACCCCAGGGACCTGTACTGGATCCGCTACTTTTTGACATATTCATAAATGACATTGGAAAAGGGAATAACTAGTGAGGTTATCAAATTTGCAGACGACACAAAACTGTTTAAAGTTGTTAAAACCCAAGAGGACTGTAGAAAATTGCAGGAGGATCCGGATAAATTGGAAGACTGGGCATCAAAATGGCAGATGAAATTTAATGTGGACAAGTGCAAAGTTATGCACCTAGGAAAGAACAAGGAGTCCAACAAGGGGCACAGAGCTGTAGCTCAATGGTTACTACACAGACCAATGGTGCAAGGGTCATGGGTTTGATTCCCCAGTGTGCCTAATGAAGAAGGCTGGCTGAGGCATCATGTGTAACCCTAGGAAAGAACAATACATGCTATGGTTATACAATGCAAGGTTCCACATTGGGAACCACCACCCAGGAAAAAGATTCAGGAGTCATCGTGGATAACATGTTAAAACCCTCTGCCCAGTGTGCAGCGGCAGCCAAGAAAGCAAATAGAATGCTAGGTATCATAAGGAAAGGAATGGAAAATAAAACAAAGGATATTATAATGCCTCTGTACCGTTCCATGGTACGACCGCACCTTGAATATTGTGTGCAATTCTGGTCGCCGTATCTTTAAAAGGATATAGTGATATTAGAAAAGGTACAGAGAAGAGCCACCAAAATGGTAAAGGGGATGGAAGGCTACTCCTATGAAGAGAGGCTACAAAGGTTAGGGCTCTTCAAACTGGAAAAGAGACTGCTGAGGGGAGATATGATAGAGGTCTATAAATTAATGAACGGAGTGGAACGGGTAAACGTAGATCGATTGTTTACGCTATCAGAATATAGAAAGACTAGGGGACATGTAATGAAGCTACAGGGTAAACTATTTAAGACAAATAAGAGAAAATATTTTTTCACTCAACATGTAATCAAACTCTGGAATTTGTTACCGGAGGATGTAGTAAGAGCTGTTAGTGTAGCTGGGTTTAAAAAAGGTTTGGACAAGTTCCTGGAGGAAAGGTCAATAAACCATTATTAAAAAAGGACCCAGGATATCAATGCTTGACCCAATACAAACACTGTGGAACCTGTGTCTCTTGGGGATACTACTAGGTACTGTCACCACCAGGTGGGCAGACTGCCTCCTGGCTAGCAGGCCTGCGTCTGGTGGCAAGGAATGTAGTTGCACGACACGAGTGGTTGAAGGCAAAAAAGGATTTATTCCCCTCCCGGGGTCGGATTATTCAAAATAAACAGAACACAAGTACTCAAAAGAAATGAGCCATGCTTTCTGGCAAAAACATAAAGGAACAATAGAACACTTCTTCTTGCTTCAAAGTAAAGTATAAAGTTAGGCATTCAAATTCAGCACACAGTCTCACTGTGTGGAAACCAGCATTCAGTAGTTGTAGTGTTTTCCTTTCACACTATGCTCAGCCCTGACTAGCACAAAGACATTATTTTATCTGACAAAATCAGTGTGCAGTCCATTGGGTCACTGTTAGAAGAACACTCACTGAGTGTGTCAATAATCATTGGTTCTTGCACGCATTCAGAACTCTCCTTATTAAAATGTGCTTGTAAGTTCCCCTGTGCCGTGCCGTCACAGTGTCTCTCAGTAGTACTCGCTCTATGGCTAGAATAACTGCTCTCATAGCCTGTTGTGTCTGGGAGAGAGGGAAGCCACCACTCGGGGTTATTATAAACTCCCTTCCTATAAGAGGTTCCACCCTTGGAGAGCTTACTGCTTCTATCCTCAGGTTGGGATAGATACTGTCCTTCTCCCCTCTTAATACCAGGTGTTAGCCTGCGGGGTTTTCTTTGTGGCTTAGGAACTTCTATAAGGTCATCTTCAGACATGCACACGTCCTCTGGATAATATCTTTCTTTCTCTGGAGGTTTCAATTGCTCTTTGCTCAGCTCTCTGCTCAAATCCCTCGGCTGGGAGTTACAGCCCTGCCCCCACCTTGGATTTCCTGCATGAGGCTGCTCTGCATTCACACTGTAGGAATTTCTATCATTCACAACTTTTAACTTCCCACTATAATCATTCCTCAGGTCACAGCTTCCTGATACATACAGTTTTGCCTTTGGCTTCCACTCACTCCGGCTGGAACGTAGCCTCCGTGCTCCAAAGTGTTTGCAATCAGCAGAACATTCACACCTGTTCTCTGCTCTTGCTAGCTGCTTCCTCCTGTAGGACTCTGGGTAGTTACTCAAGTGAATTCTTCCTGGCTCTGACTCTGACTCACTTCCTAGGTCAAAGTAGGAAACTCCTCCTGCTTCCTCTCGATCAGCTGCTTCAGGTAAGACAGCCTGTTCTCTTTGCTCACGCTGTTCACGTTGCTCACGCTGCTTTGCCAGTTCTAACCCTGTGTTCCCTGCACTGTCCTTATAAGGGCTGTAAGCTCTTCCCCTTTTCAGGTGCACGCTATCAGGAACTAGGGAATGTTTCTCAGCTGAGTGTTTTTTCAGACCTCATGGCTGAGTTTGTTTCTGTTGTCCCTGACAACAGCTGCTCACATGGCCTGATTGCCTGTCAGCTTCAGGACTAAAATGCCGTGAATCTTGTGCTTTTAAGGTGGAGAATGGAGCTTCTTCATCACAGTACATATGACCTAGGTTGGCCACTGTTGGAGACAGGATACTGGGCTTGATGGACCTTGGTCTGACCCAGTATGGCATATCTTATGTTCTTAACTGAAGAGTAATCTTATGGACTTTGTCATGAAAATAGTTGACTAGGGTTTGGGCAGAGAGAGAAGGAGGGATTGGAGGCGGTGGTGCCTTAAAAAGAGAATTGAGAATAGAGAAGAGAAGGCGGAGGTTAGAGGCAAGACAGTTAGTCAGATGGATAAAATAGTTTTACTTAGAAAGTACAATGGCAGACTGGAAAGAAGTAAGCATGAAGTTGAAGTGAAGGAAGTCAGAAAGGGAGTGGGATTTGAGCCAGTTGTCATCAGTGACAGAATGTTTGAGGGTCGCCATGGGTTGACAGTGACTCAACGGCACTTAACAACAACAACATGCCGCCAACTCATATAACTCTCAAAAACAAAAGTAGTGGAAAATAAATATTTAAATACTGACGTGTATGTGTATAAATAATGTATGAAATAATGTCGGACGCATAGCCTTGAGGCACTATACACCTCTTGAAGCTAACATTTCCATTTTGCTCAATTTTTGAGCTCACAACGGAGCTAACAATAAATAAGGTAAAACACCACAACCAAAGTGTCACCCATAAAAATCATTTGATATGTACATAGGTAGTCTGTGGAGATCGGAATTGAGATGTCTAGATTGGGATGTGCCCAATTCCCATAGTATTTTAGAAAAGGCTCTGCCAAATGTGAAGCCTTTTCTAATATATGTATAAGGATGTATAAGAGAGTATGTGAAACTGGAAGAGTCATTTTACAGTTCTGCACATGGGAAGAATCAATGGAGGAAACTGAGCAACCTGCATGTGTAGGTGCTGCAACTTACACATATTTTGCAAACCTAAATGGCACCAATTTACTACAGAGGCTGCTACCTTTAATGCATAGCCATTAGGAGGGGGAAATAAACAGGGGATTAGGGGGGATAACTCTTAATCCCCCCTGTAAAGGGCTGGCAAAAACTAGCCCTTTTTGAAAACCTATGCAATCTAGGGAGCAGCTACAATTCCCGATGTGGACAATTGTGGTTAAACACATGCATTCTCTATATGAAATGACGAAGATGTTGATTTTTGACCAACCTAGGCCATGCCATAACTACGTCCCCCCAGGACAGCCTATCGTGTCTAGTAAAGTTTCTCTTTTGGAACCGCTGTCTATATTTATGGATCACTTTTTGCAATAGTTTGTAAAGAAAGCGAGATTCCACATAAAAGATACATCGGATTTTTTGAAGCAAGTAGAAGGGTTTCCCATTTGGCCTCACTAAGTGTCGTTGGTCACCCTTTGATATGGCCGCTTTATATACAAATATTCCTCAAAAGAAGTCTCTTACTTTATTATGGCACATTCTAAGTCAACGCCCTACTTCTGAATGGGTGACAACCGATTTTTTTATCTACCCTTGCAGAGTTTGTTCTTACAAAGAACTATTTTTGCTTTGCACACAATTTTTATCTCCAAATTCATGGAGTTTTGATGGGCTCTACTGTAGCGCCTAGTGTAGCCAATTTATATAAGTTTCTCAAATCAAAGAGACTTTCTTATAAATAGATACATTATAAAATAATCAAAATGCATTCTAGCAAAACTCACAAAAGAAGAAACATGTCAATGCTCAGAAGAAAAGGTTTTTATTCAAACCAGACTCTGTAAATGGAAGATCCAACCCTGTTCTGGATGTAATAGTCTCATGGTCCAATCTCTTTACCTTAAGAAAGGAAATACACTATCCCTAAAAACCATAATGACTCAAACTGTGTTGGCAGTGTGCTACCAGAAGAGTATCCTATGTTGTTTTAAAGAGCTCAGATGTTCATTTAAGCACATTCTTATCCTTCTTACAGTTTGGCTATGGTTTGTCTGCCCTCCCATCTCATTTGTATGGTTTTCCACCAAAATTAATGGAATAAATGAAAGTCGGTGCATGCTATCCTGCTCATTTTAAGACATAAAAACCAAGTAGGTCCTTATTCATAACATTATAGTGCTCATCCAGAAATGAATGCACTACTCTACTCTCTTCATTTTCCATTGGATTCTGTACCTTATTACAGTTTGATACCAGCATAGCCTACTGAAGCATCCCTCGGTTTCTACTCCTCTTGGGGAACCTTTGTGAACTGAACCCTCGGTTTTCCTGTTTTCAGCACATTTAGCAAGCAGCCTCATTCCTTCTTGGATAATGACAAGGGACATAGGGACAGTGCACTTAACCAGGGGAGATGAGGAGGGAATTTGCAGCTGTTAAATAGCCTTATTGGTATGATCTTTTATTTATTTATTTATTTAACAGCTTTTATATACCGCACTTTTGACATCAGCGCGGTTTACATTTTAACAAGTTTTGTACTTAAACATAAAAACAAATGTTAAGTTTACAGAGAACAGGGAATAAAAACATGGATAACAGGGATTAACAATTAACAGATATTTTCAATTATTTACAATAGGTTCTTAAATGCTTGAGTTTTAAAGGTAGGGTTTGTGAGGCCTGGTCTAGATCAAGTGGTAAGATTTCAGGAGCTTATTTGGCTAGCCGTGGTCAATGGTCTGTGTGGGAGGGGGGTCAGTATATTGAGAGAAGTGTTGTAGGAAGAGATATGTTTTTATGGATTTTCTGAACTTGCTTGTAATTTACTTCTAGAAGATGTAAAGAGATCTCTGCACATGGTTCAATAGCTTTAGGAGTATGGCTGGTTAGCTGCCAATTGATATACTTACTAAATACCAATTAGTAGCTCTATAATTAATTGATATCTAATTACCTAGCTATATGTATCCTATTAAGTGTTGATTTAATGTCTGAATATTCCCCACAAACTTCCTTTATTATTCCACTCATAATTATGCTTCAATGTTTAGATCATTTGAGCTAATTACACGACAAATAGCTTTTTGCTATACACATTAAATCTTTCAATACATCTTCCATTGGTAGTTAATGAGCACGTCACGATGCTGCTTTTATCTTAGCTTAGATTTGTGCTTTTTAATGATTCTTTTTTTTATTGTCTCTATTCCATTTTCAATATTTTTTTAGGTAATGCATTGAATAAGGTGCCATCAAGTCCTTTTTGCTTACCAACTAATAAAAAGACAAGTGTTTTAGGTGGTGAATCTGAAGAATCGCTGTTTGCTGTTTCCCATATACCCCTGCTAAAAAAATCAGAGAGCATCAAGTTTTGCCTGGCGCATAGGTTTGATGCACCCTCGTATATTCCCTTTCTGGTAAGCATTGTGCATCAGACCTATGGAATAGGTAATAAGCAATCATTCTGTTAAGTAGTGAAATAGCTCAACAAGAGATAAATTTACTTTTTGTCATTTGTACTGATGACCCCATATAGGTTTTGTGACATCATAATCCTTATTAGGGTACCTTTTAAATTGGGCCACAGCCCTTAACCCTGGGAGTACCAATGGGGTCAAAAGTGACCCCATTGCAAGTTTCACAATGCGTATCTCGGAAACTAGTTGTTCAAGAATGCAATCTTTTTATGACTCTTCACATGTCAATATTCTCTTTATATTGCACCATGAGAGGAATAATTTTCATCCTCTAGGTGACACTAGTGATGAATTGCAGCACAGAGTACCAGTGGAGTCATTTTTGACCCCAGTTACTTACGTTCGGTTTGGATCATGATACAATTTGCAGTTTTGTGAATTTTTGATCTGACAAAGGTATTTATCATTAATTATGTATCATTTATTTTTTGTACTCTAAGGGGCATGTTTACTAAACATTCCTAACGTGCGGGGCCGCGCTAGTGTGCCTGTGCCATATAAGGAGTGGGCGGTTCAGGCAGAAAATAGAAAAAAAACGGTAGTAAGCAACCGGACGTGTGCGCGTCGCGCTAATGTGCGGGGGTCGACATTAGCGCGTGGAAAGGCAAAGTGGCGCGCTGCTGAGTATACAAAACAACAGAGCCGTGGTACAACGGTGAAGACACTGACCAATGGTGCAGGGGCCATGGGTTCAATCCCCCAGTGTGCGCAACGACAAAGGTCAGCTGAGGCAGTAACTGTAATGATTAACATTGTTTCAGGAGGCAAATTAATTTGGAACGGCATAAGGCGGCGCACAGTTATTTTTGGGCGGCAGAAGGCGGCGCACAGTGCTTTTTGGGCGGCATAAGGCGGCGCACAGTTATTTTTGGGCAGCAGAAGGCGGCGCACTGGTCCCCTTGAGCGGCAGAAGGCGGCGCGCTGATAGGCACAAGGCGGCGCGCTGATGCACAAGCACAAGAACAGAGCCACAGCACAATGGTTAAAACACTGACCAATGGTGCAGGGATCAGGGGTTCAACTCCTCACAATGCCCAGTGAAAAATGCCTGCTGAGGCAGTATGTATTATGTTGTGGAGTGCTGTAGGAGGCTGTATAATTTTATTTTGTCATCACTACTAGCAAACACACTCTCCCAGCATGTTAACATACGGCGGCCCATAAGGCACATGTTACAGTGCACTGTTCGCCAAGGCACCCTTGAATGACCCCTATAGGGCAGCATGTATGTTGCGACACAGGATAATGTATAGTGCACCCTATAGGGATGGCAACCATAAGGTGGCCTACAGGGCGCCCTATGAAGCACCCTCAGAGGCACCTAATGGGTATAGTAAGCTGAGGGTGGTCTTGCCGGCATAGACATATGTACAGTAAATAAAAATAAAGCTGTGGACAGCCCTACCAAAGGGCCCCACTGTGGGTTTGAACCCATGACCTCTGGCTGCACAGGCAGTGATGTAACCATTGCGCTACAGCTCCATAGCTGTAAGCAGGCCCCTGGCTGGCTGCAGATAGCCTACACGTCACCTCACAGACAGTCTGCTGGTGTCAACAGGATAGGGTTAGGCCACCCGTACCCCTGATGCACTGCACATGCAAATTAGCTGTCCGCAGATGGACACAAGATGGGGAATGCACCCCCACAGCACCTCGGCCCTGTTGGGGGAAGTGACCGGGTGCACCCACACAGCACCTTGGCCTAGTAGGGGGCACTGACCGGGTGTTTTAATGGCACAGAGTAGCCACACACCGTTACATCGTGCGGGTACTGTGCTCACCCTGAGTGTGCAATGAGGTGGCCAGGACCAGGTCAACAACACCTGCCATGGCTGATGGAGGCCAAGGGGGCGTTCCAAAGCAGTGTTAATGTGTAAGATAGCTAGTTTCTGCACAAACACCATGGATATCCCTGTCTGCCGCCATCAGGCACCCCCCCCTCAAGTGGCAAACATGGTCCCCATCAAGGGATCCACACTCTACCTCCCTGCAAAGGTGGCAGTAGAGGGCAACATCAACCCCAGTCCTGCTGAGGAACACCACCACCCCCCCCCCCAGGCAGGCAGCTCCATACACAGCCATAACACAATAGCAGACAGACATAAGCCCAGGGTATGGTAAGCTGCACTCCACCACCAGATATTCCCCTGCAGCAAGCCAGCAGCCACTGCACCCTGCAAGCCATTATAGCAAGACATTTACCAGCTACAAACAGTCTGCTGGTTAGTCCATAGTGCATGTTCCCAATGGAAATGCATGCACCCAGAACGGGGCTGTCTGCATACACAGCAAGCAGATAGATCAGTGACTGGGCCCCAAAGAGAAACCCATATCTAGCACATGAGAGAACTACTATACAGCACTATGGGGGGGGCCTAGCCATGCTGTGGTCACTGCACAGTCAGGGTGAGCGTGATCCCCCAGAAGGACATGCTTTGGCCACCCTGTCTGTGTAGGTGGTGGCCGGACACTACAATATCCCAGCCAATGTCCCTGCCAGGGCCCTATGCCCAGTGCAGATGCATCCTGGCCACGCCACCCTGCCCTGGCTATACCCATGGTACCTTGCACCTCATTATGCACATTGACTGGCCAATACTGGCAACAGTGCTGGCAGTGCGGGCTGTTGAAGGGGCTTGCAGCCAACACCCACTGTATAGACAGACACACACTTCCACACCTCTGCCATCATGGTGCTACGATTGAGGGGGTAAGTAGCCTTGCCCACCAAACCGGTCCTGAGCACGGCAAGGCATGGATATGGTACGCATTACAGCTGGTGGTCACTCCCCAGGGTGGTAAGCACCGTCAGAGGCCAGGCCTGGAGCATGCCCCGCAAACACCTAACAGATTGTTTGGATGGGGTCAACTAGCAGTATGTACGTAACGTATGGATAACTGCCTGCCTGTGCTCCTAGCAAACGTCTCCGAGCTGTGTACCGTATACCTCAGGTGTAGGGTGACATTGGTAAGTTATGCAAGTGCTCGTTTTGGGTGCTGCATGCACGGTCCAATGTTCTGCCTTTCCAGGAGACATTGGCCAATGGGGCCTGTGGGTGTGGGTGTGTCTGCCCTTGATGGCTGCTGCTTTACGGCACAGATTCCCAACTCCAGTCCAGGTTTGCATCACACTGTTCGGGTTTTCCTGCTATCCCTCATGAATATGCATGGGCTACATCTACATGCCATGGGGGTGGTGCATAGATATACAGCACAGGCATTTGTATGAGTGTCAGCATGGAACCTGACTGGTGTGTGGCCCACCAGGACTGCATTTGGGTGATTCTGCTCTAGGTACTGCCCCTGTTCATGGTGTCTGTGCTCAGTGGGGTAAAAGATAGATGTCTTACCATTGCTTATGTCCCCGCCATGAAAGGTGTGTCCTTACTATCACTGTTTAGTTGTGGGAAAAATATGTGGGCAGGATTGGCAGTAGCCCCAGATGGGCTTTGAACCTGTGACCTTCTGTTCTTGTATGCACTGTCTGTGTGCACTGCACCACTGTGTAGCCACAGATTGGTTGGATTCCCTGGACTGTCCATGACTGTGGATCCGGCAGGACCTGTCTGTTGCAGTGGACTGTGCCAGCCTGCACATGGCTAGGCCTCTGTCTTCTGTGGTTAGCAGCCACTGCCCCCTGCACCACATGTACTTGTCCGCCAACATGCTGGCATGAACTTCTCTCAGAAAAAGCAGTTGACCTGATTGCAATGTGGCAGTATGGGACTGCATTTGGGGGACTTGGCTGTAGGTAATGCCCATTGTTGTGGTGTGTGTGCGGTGTTGGGTAAAATATGGGTGTTTTCCCCATGCATACAGGGGTGTCTGCGCTATCTTTATTTAGTGGTGGGTAAAATATAGGGACTGGGCTGGCAGGTGCCCCAGCTGGGTTTTGAACCTCTGCCCTTTGGTCCTAGAGGTAATGACTCTGTCCGCTGTACCACACTTTGGCCACAGAGACAGTGCAGCCCCTGGAGGCAGTAAGCCTGGCAGGATGGAGTCACAAACCCTGCTCTACGCAATTCTACTGTGGGCATATGCACCCTGTCTGGTGACAAACGTGCACATAAACCCCGGAAATGACCACGGGAAATGTGGGACAAAATATCACCACGCTGGGCAACAATGATATTAATGGGCAACCATAGCAAACACTCCCAGGAAAGCTCCAAAACGTGGAAATGTTTTTTGGAAGAGTCTCCTCTCAGTAGACCCTTCCAAAATTCATTTCTTTTTTCTGGAGCTTTGCTGGGTGTGATTTCTGTATTTGCCCATCACTATAACTGTTCCCCAGCTGAATTACTATTTTTAATAGTTCTGTTGTGGTCATTTTCTATTTTTATTTTCACTTTTGTGCTGTGCACATATATCACACTGCTCACGTTTTGCTGGTTTCCCCGGTTTTCCTGTACATTGCTGACGGAAATGGTTTCTCTTCCCTTTAAATGCTTTCTACCGCGAGTGTTTCACTCGCGGTAGTTTTTACATGCAAATTCGGGCCCGATACTGTGCGGGGAGCCTCTCCCCTCCCACTCTCCACCCATTGACCCCGTCCCTCCGCCCCTCCGGAGCCTTCCTCCGCCCTCCTTTCGCCGTTCCACGCCTCTATCGGACATTTGCGGGCCCGCACTTGTACGGGGCCCGTTAGTGAGCCGCGTACCTGTGTGGGGGTGACACGCACGTGTGCGGGGCGTTTAAACGCGTTTCTGCGCGTTTCAGTGCCGCGTTGCCGTGCGCTATTTTGCGGCGCGCTATTTTGCGGATTTTAGTAAACATGCCCCTTAGTTTATGAAAATTACACATTTTCTGTAATTGATATCATATGTTCTTTCATTATTTCCGATGAAATCTAAAGGCTTTCAGCTCGTTCATCACAATTATTGTACACCTATAGTAAAACTGCTTTGCGTTTTATTCAACTTTATATTTGTTTATTTATTTTAGGTTATTGTATATGATGTCAAAACAAAAGTATTCAGCTGCCCAAGTAAGAGAAATATTGCAACGAGATGCTGACAGTGACGGCTCTGAGTCGTCTGATGATGCAGCATATTCAGCAAGCGAAGAAGCATATCAGCCAAGTTCGGGCGATAAATCTGATGATGACAGTCATTATTCAGATGGCGACAGCAGTTGGTCGCCAAGTGAATGTGAGATTGATGTTGAGCCGGTAACATCACCTGCAGCAAAGAGTCAAGTTACAGGTCGAGGCAAAGGTCGAGGCTGTGCTGGACGGGGAAGAAGGCAGGAGTCAATGTTGCCATTGAAGCTTATGTATCTAAGGATGCCACATCATGGAACAGGAAACCTATAAAGCAAGCTGCTGGAAGATACGCCAGAGCTAATGTCATGCCCGCACAACAAGGTCCTACAAGGTATGCTGTACGAAATGTTGATGGCCCTCTCGCAGCATTCCACTTGTTCATGAGTAAGAACTTATTGAATGAAATCATGATGTGGACGAGCAAACAAGGAAGACGCATTTATGACGACACCTGGAAAGATTTGACAGACGGAGAATTTCAACATTTTATTGGACTTCTGATCCTCTCAGGCATGTACAAGTCACGAAATGAATCCATAGTTCAGTTGTGGAACCTTGAAGATGGTCATTCTGTTTTCGGCAAAAATATGGCCCGTAACCATTTTCAGCAAATTTCTTGTGCTCTCAGATTTGATGATGCAACCAACAGACGTGAACAATGAGGCATGGATAAGCTTGCTCCAATCAGACACGTTTTTGATACCTGTGAAGCAACTCTAAGGGCTATGTTTACTAAATCGCGTTAGTGCAGTTCGCGGTAGGAGCCGCGGTAGTGAAAGAAACCCCAAATAAGGACATGGGCGGTACATCGTTACCACTACCGCGCGTTAGCAAAATTAACGAGCGCTACCGGGCGCCGTGCCACGTTACTGCGCGTTAATCATAAGAAGACGTATAGACACAAAGCATTGAAACAGAGCTGTAGCACAATGGTTACAGTACTGACCGCTGTTACAGGCAGCATGGGTTCGAGCCCCCAGTGTGCCTAACACAGAAGGCTGTCTCAGGCATCACCCTGTACATTACAGAAGGAAAGAGGAGGCATGCTTTTCGTTACGCTGAGTATTGGTGTCAGAAGAACACCCTCGGAATGTGCCTAGCCACGTACGTTGGTATGTGCGTAGCGACGCGCGTACATTCGTGCGTGGGTACATGTGTTTTAACCAGTGTGGGCATCTTATATTACAGACTTTGTAGGGTGTCCTGCACCTATGCATTATGCTAACAGATGTACATGTGATGGCCAATGGTTTATCAGAGCCTGTGAGCAGGTGCTGGTGTTTCACAGGGTTGGATTGGGCCAGTCACACCCATGATGCACTGCACATGCAAAGCAGCTGTCCACAGATACACACCATGGGGAATGCACCCCCACAGCACCTCGGCCTGGTAGGGGGTACCGACTGTGTGCTGTACTGGCACAGAGCAGCTACACACCGTCACATTGTGCGGGTACTGTGCTCACCCTGAGGGTGCAGTGAGGCGCCCAGCACTAGGTCCACAGCACCGGCCATGGCGCAGGTCCAAAGCAGTGTTACTGTGTGAGATAGGTAGTTTCTGCAGGAACACCTTGGACATCTCTGTCTGTTTCAGTCAGGTACAGCCCCCATGCACCACCACCACACCCCTCCCCCAGGGCTGAGGGAGGCAAACAGGGTCTCCTATCAAAGGATCCACAGTCTACCGTGCTGCAACGGTGGCAGTAGAGGGGAACATGAACCCTAGTCCTGCTGGGGAACAGACACCCCACAGGGCAGGCAATGCAGCTCTGTACACAGCCATAACACAATAGCAGACAGACATTAGGCCTGGATATGGTATGCTGCACCCCACCACTATCTGATATTCCCCTGGTGCAAGCCATCAGCCACTGCACCCTGCAAGCCACTCCATCACAACACCTACCAGCTGCAAACAGTCTGCTAGTGCCCAGTGGAGATGCCTGCACCCAGAACTGGGATGTCAGCATACACAGCAAGCAGATACATCAGTGACTGGGCCCCAGACGGAAACCCATATGTATCACATGAGAGAAATACTAGATAGCACTATGGGAGTGCCTAGCCATGCTGTGGTCACTGCACAGTCAGGGTGAGAGTGATCTCTCAGCAGGATATACTGAGGTCACCCTGTCTGTGTAGTTGGTGGCCGGGCACTACAATGTGCCTGTCACTGCCCTATGCCCTGTGCAGATGCACCCTGGCCAGGCCACCCTGTCCGGCCTATACCCATGGTACCTTGCTCCTCATTATGCACATTGGCAGCCCAATACTGGCAACAGTGCTGGCAGTGTGGGCTGTTGAAGGTGTTTGCAGCCACCACACACTGGATAGACAGACAGCCACCCCCACACCTATGCCAGCATTGTGCTACTATAGAGGTGGTCAGCAGCCATACCCACCACACCAGTCCTGGGCATAGTACAGGCATGGATATGGTACACAAGACTGTTGGGGGGTCACTCCCCAGGGTGGTGAACACTGTCAGAGACCAGACCTGCAGCACACACCGCAGACATCAGAATGATTGTTATGGTGGAGCTCAATGAGCAAAATGTGCTTAACGTAGGAATTGATATCTGCCAGTTATCAGAGGAAACGTTTGATAGCTGTGTAGCATATACCCAGGTGTAGGGTGGCATTGCTAAGGTATGCAACTGCTAGTATTGGGAGATACAGGCAGGGCCCAATGTCTTGCCTCTCCAGCTGGTATTGGCCAATGGGGCCTGTGGGTGGGTGTGTGGCCCTGTTGGCTGCTGCTTTACGGCAGAGTTCCCCAACTCCAGTCCTGGTGTTCCACACACTGTTCGGGTTTTCATGCTGTCTCTCATAAATATGCATGAGCTACATCTGCATACCATGGGGGTGGTGCATAGCTATGCAGCACAGGCATCTTTATTAGAGGCAGCATGACACCGGAATGTTGTGGGGCCCTCCAGGACTGCATTTGCGGGACTCTGCTATAGGTAATGTGCCTGTTTCTGGTGTCTGTGTTTGGTGTGGTAAAATATAGGCCATGCGTATGTTCTCTGCACTACAGGAGTGTCTTTACTATCACTGTTTAGTGGTGGGTAAAACTATGGGGACTGGGTTGGCAGGAGCCCCAACTGGGATTTGAACCTGTGACCCTCTGGTCTTACAGGCACTGGCTGTGTCTGTTGCACCACACTGTGGCCACAGAGACAGTGCAGTCCCTGGAGTTAGTTAAACCGGCCTGACGAGTCAGAAACCCTGCTCTGCAACAGGTTTACTGTGGCCTCATTTACCTTGTATGCAGACAAAGGTGCACATAAACCGCAGAAATGACCTCACAAAAGGGGCACACACCCATAACCAAGCTGGGCAACAATGCTATCATTGGGAAACATTACACCACACACCCAGGACAGCTCCTTTACACTGTAATGCTCTTTGAAAGGGTCTGCGGAGCGTAGACCCTTCCACACATCATTTCCTTTTATTTTGGTGCTTTCCAGGGAGTGTTGTTCCTTGTTGCCCATTGCTATCACTGTTGCCCAGCTGACTTCTGCTTTTTAAAATGTTTCTTGTGGTCATTTTTAACGTTTTATGTGATATTTTGTTCTGTGCACATGTATCACACTGCTCACGTTTTGTGGGTTTCCCCGGTTTTCTGTACATTGCTGACGTAAATGGTTTCTCTTCCCTTTAATGCCTTTAACGACAGGTTTTCATTTGCGTTGGAAGTGAGCTCTGACACTCCGCGCGTTAGTATGAGGGGAGCCTCTCTCCGCCCACTCTCCGCCCATTGACCCCTTCTCTCCGCCCACTCTCCACCTTCTGCGCTGTTTTAACGCGCCGCGGAGCTTTACGATCGTTAACTACGGTTACCGCGCGTAGTATGACGTTAACGGTCGTTAGCGCGTCGGTACGCGCGTTATATGGCACTTACGGTCGTTAACGTCATACTACGCGCGTTATTCACGTTTAGTAAACATAGCCCTAAGTGACGCTTTTGTTCCTGGTGAAAATGTTACCGTGGATGAGCAACTGCTTACATTTCGTGGCCGTGTTCCATTCAGACAATATATTCCCAGCAAACCTGGGAAATATGGCATAAAGCAATGGTTGTTGTGTGACAGTGCAATGTCATATTTTTTGCGTCTTCAAGTATATACAGGAAGGGAACTCGGACAAAACAGGGAACAGAATCGGGGTGAAAGGGTTGTGTTGCAACTCACTGAAGGATTGACGCGATCTGGCAGAAATGTTACTGTTGACAATTTCTTCTGCAGTTTATCCCTGTCATGGAAATTGCTAGAAAAACAAATGACACTTTTGGGGACAATTCAAAAGAACAGAAAAGAATTACCTCCAGAATTTGTAACAGCAAAGGGCCGAGAGGTATTCACTTCACTGTTTGCCTTTCGCAGTGACACCACTCTGGTTTCCTATTGCCCGAAGAAAGGAAAAGTGGTTGTTGTTCTGAGCAGTTTGCATGATCAAGAAGAAGTAGATAACACACGTCCAGACAAAAAAACACGCATGATCTTGGACTATACTATAAATCTAGTAAAGGTGGAGTAGATACGGCAGATCAAATGACTAAAAGAAACTATCCCCTTTCCAGAGGTTTTTGCTCTAAGGACACAAATCCTGGCATGGATGCTTGTTACCAGCTTTGGGAATTACAAACCTGAGCATACAAACTCCAGACAGTCTGTTTTTTCTGCCTTAGGACGCGATTCTGACATCAACGTGTTGGCCCTCTGTGTTCCCGGTCGGAACTGGACGCACAGAGGGAGCTGTGATTCTGATCCCATGGAGCACGTCTAGCCACATGGGATCAGAATCATGACCAGGCCTGTACATGCTGGCAAGGATCCCAATTCAGTCTGGCCTGCACATACAGGCCCTGCCCGGATAGCTCAGTCAGGGCTGTTCAATGGAGCCACGGCACCATGGCGTCCAGTTGCCATGGTACCGTGGCTCCATTGAAAAGCCGTGATCCCCAGCCGCCAGCTGCAAAGGTGCTGTCCCCGCAGCCCGACCCCCGATCTGGCCTCCTAAGTCCAGGGTCGGGCTGCAGGGAATGTCCTCTGCCCCCCTGCCCTTTCCGCGCCCCGGGCCCGCTGTCTCCCACCGACTAGGGGAGCTTATTCCATCTCCAAGGTGGAATAAGTTCCCAGTTCAAGCCACTGGCCCTGAATGTAGAGGACCAACATTGAAATTGGCCCTGTATGTCCGGAGCCGATGACCTCCCACTGCCCGCCCTAATGCTTCCCCCAATCTGCCCCTTTCCCGCCCCTGTCTACCTTCTCCATACAATGCATGGGGAAGGTAGAGGGGATTGGGAAAGGGCCCGAATAGCAGGGATGGATGTCTCAAAGGGACGTCCATCCCTGCTATTCGTGCCTCAGAGTGACCCCATTAAAGTTCTAAGCCCCAAGAAGCCCTTCCCCTCTTTCAAAGACAGAGTTGAAGCTGTTGAGTTTTTTAACTCCTTTTTTTCTCCTTTACAATCCTAATCCCCAGCACTCCTCACTCTCTGAGAATCAGACACAAAACGGTTCTCTGGGGCTTGAATTGGGCTGTTTCTCATAGCCATGCTGTGACCTCATCACCCATGGGATTTGTGGAATTCAGGCAGGGATATGTTTCTCTGGCTGCCTGTCAAGAATCTGCAGCATGATTGGCTGAAGTGCTTCATGCTGGCTGCTGGTCATTCCTCCTGACTTTCCCCTTCCAAAGTGTCTGCAGCACATGCACGCATGATGTCAACAAAGTTAACAAACGGTTGGCTATGGAACAAACCAAAAGTCATTATTTTTAGTGTTTTTTCAATTTGTACAGAAACTAATTCACATGCCTACTGGTCAGTACTGAACATGGGGAAGAGAACAAGGACTTGCTTGCAATTAGGGATGAGGGCATGATGGGTGGTGAAAATGTGGAATCTATGTGGATAGAAAGGGGGTAAAAGTAAAAAACTTGTGGGACAGGAACAAAAATCTTCAAAGGAATGTGATATGTGGGAATTAGTGTATAACTCTTGTTGTTCTCTATTTTTTCCTTTTTTATATTCTAAAGTGTTTATGTTGTCTGGACTACAAGTCATTAATAAAGATATTAATAAAAAATGGCCCTTCACATGCATGCGTCTGCTATCCATGGATTTTCAATGGCACTTCCAGATAATTTCTATGCAGATGCCAGAAGCCAAATAAATAAGCTGTCAAAGACAGAATGCAGATCTGGCCCAGCAACTACTAGGCAAGGCAGGCAGTTGTCTAGCGCAGCAGCTTCTTGGAGGAAGCAAAGAGATGTACAGTCAAAGCAAAGAAGAAACTCAAAGACTCACCAGGGCATTTTTTTACCTACAGGAAGAATGGGCAATTTGCAAATAGGCCATTTATCATTGTAGGTAGCTATTGGAAATTTCACTCATTATGTATTGTCAAACGCCCGAGCCAGTCGCCTCTAGTTTTAGAGGGGCGTGGTGATTGGAGGAACCTTCCCCTATCAGCCTTAGCAGCCTATTTCCTTGTGGTGTCTTCTGGGAAGTGTAGTTTTGCTAAGATGTGTTTGTGCTTCAGGTAAAAGGTTGTAGTTAAGGCCACCGAGGTAAGGCATATAACAGAAAATTTATTTCGCACAAAAAGATTCAAAGTACCAGTTACAGGATTATTTCTGTAGAATTTGCTCAAAGTACAGCAGATGGTTGGAAAAGTACACAAAAGAACCCAAAAATGGCTGTTTAAAGTCTTCTTACTTTCAGAAGCACAGCCTTGAATAGCAAGGCTGCCACCTTCCTTTTAGTCCTTGCTAATCACAGCATAAAGTCCAAACAAGTATAAAATCTTGTGGCAGTTTGGCTTCTATCAGCCTCAATTCCTTCTAGGCTGCATTTCAGGTACAACAGAACTCAAACATTCAGACTGCCATCCAAAAACTCTCAACAGGCTTTTCACATAATAGAGGAGCAAAGAAAAACTCTTCTAGCAGGTAAATTGGCTTCTTGCCGTTTCACAGTTCAAACCACAGGTGGATAACAAGCATGAATCACAGCTTGCTGCTTATCCTTAAATTTCAGTAAACTTCCCTTTTTAAAAAACATATGGGAATTTATCCAGCACTGCCTGTTTCTTATGGTTACCTTTTCAAGGAGGATAATTCTCTCAGGGCTGGCTTTTCCTCAAGACTTCATGTCTAAAGCTTGGCACAGAGAGCAATCCATAAGGATGTCTTCTTCCCCCAACTCTGACACTGGTTCCCCCAGCTGCAAGGGTTCTGACTCACCCACCTGGTCAGAGTGCTCAGCTGACAACCTCTCTGGTGCTCTGAGAGCTTCTCCACTTTCTGGCTCCCACCTCTGCTGCCAATCTGTTGCAGGGAATTCAGCTCTCTCAGCTCCTGGTAGCTCAGCTCTTCTGCATGAGTCAGCACCTTCTCTTCCTTCTCCTCCCTCTCCTCCTTTCTTCCTTCCTTTCTCCCCTTTTTCTCCTTCTGTATACTCTAGGATAGGCTTATACCTCCAGGGTTCTAGCCCCACCTCCTTCCTTCCCAGGTGTTGGCAATCCCCCTGCCTTCTGGTATTTGAGTAATCAAAGAACTTGTTGAAGTAAGGGTTTTGGACCTCATGCCTGTAATCTCTCTCTCTCTTACTCTATTAGACACTGCATGAAAACTGTTCCAGCTGGGGTTTTTCTGTTTCTTAGCTGTGGCTGTGGCTTTCTCACCCTGCACTCCTAAAAGGGGACCCTTTGCTAGGGTGAATTCTTTATGTTTCTCACCTCCCCCATACTTAGGATAGCTGACATTGCCACAGTATATACTCTATAGACCCATATAACACTGACATTGAGGTCCAAGATATTTGACCACGTTATAAGGGAAGCCATATTATATATATTTTACACTGTAATATGTAACAGCAAAAAAAAAAAAAGAGGTCCAATCCTTTACCATGTTATAAGCAATGTCATGTTATACTGAGCAGCGTTATAAAGGGTCTACAGTATACAGGGTGGCCCAAAAAAAGTGAGAACATCTTGTAGCATATAAATTATTTAAAAATTCAAAAAGACAGATGTAAACGATTGACAAATTTAAAAAAAAAAAGATGGCGACCGGAAATTGTCGAAATAAAGAAGTTATATAGCTAAAAAAGGTAAATAAGTAAACTATTTAAGCTTTTAATTTACGAGATGTTCTCACATTTTTTGGGCCACCCTGTATTTTAATCGCTTTAATCACTTTGACTATGTCCCTCTAATAACCTTGCACTGGTCCTGAGAGAATGTATAGCACTGAATGAAGAGTTGCACACAATGGCATCTCAGTCACTGGCTAAAGAGGTTAATCAATGCAACACTATGATACCAAGATATAAATTATATCACAGTGATAATGTGGATTAAAAGGGTGGCGGTGTGGCACTGTATGTTAAAGATAGCATAAAGCCAAAACCGTCTGGACATTCAGTACCACTATCTAGATTGTGGCTGGTGCTGAATGCGCAGATAAAATTGAGAGTGGCGCTCTTGTGCAGATAATGATGATATGGAGACTGCTAGCTGACTAATCACGGGGACCACCTGTGCTCTGCCCAGAGTCCACCATGGCACTATACAGATAGTGCCAGGACAGTCATTGATTAAAAAATACTATCTTGTAAGCCCAGACCAGATATATTCCACACATTAAGAAGATGGAATGAGAACAATACAATTGCTGGCATAGTTAGAGGGTGAGGTAAAAGGGTCTACTATAGCCAAAAGAATATCTTAGGAGAGCAAATTCCAATGAAGAAAATAGAAAAAAAAGCACAAACACTGGCAAGTTATATACAAAGCATTGATACAGCAGGCAAAATGAAAACTTGAAAAAAAAAGCTTGCCATAGAGACAAAAACTCATAATAAAAAGGTTTTCAACTGCATTAAAAGCAGGAAGTCTATGAGGGAATCAGTTGGACCATTAGATGATGGAGGGTTAAAAGAGGTACTCAGAGGACTATTCATAGTGCAAAGACTAAATAAATTATTTGTTTTTACTGAGGATTTTAGGGAAATAATTGGCTAAAAACTGTATTTAATGGTGATGATTTGGAGAACTGAAACAAATCACAGTGAACCTGGAAGATGTAAAAATGCAAATTAACAAACTAAAGAGTAACAAATCACCTGAAAATGAAATTCCAGAGCTATTAGCAAATTGTAACTTATCATTAAAATTGTCTATGGTACATGAGGATTGGAAGGCAGGCAACATAACACCATTTTTAAAAAATGGGTCCATTGGTCGTGCTGAAAACTGTAGGCCAGTGACTTTGATGTCAATGTCATGCAAAATGGTAGAAATTATTCCACAAAAACAAAAGTACTACATAAAGATAGAATTGGTTTAATGAAACAGCCAACATGGATTCAGCTAAGGAAAATCTTGCCTCGCCGTCCTTTTATGGTTTTTTTGAAAGAGTTGGAGAAAGGTGGTGCTGATTGATATACAAGAACGTTTTAGAAGCATCTACTCATGGAAACTGCAGCATATACATGTGTTGATTGTATTCATGTGTAAATGGAGATTTCATAAAGCCACTATTTACCCAAGTAAATGCCCCAGAATGCAGAGATTTCAAGGGGGCATTTTTGGGTGCTTTTGGAAGGACTGAAAATTTGTTTGTATAGGGGGACATATTTAAAATGATTAATAGGTTTAACAACCATGCTCTGTTAATCGTGGTGAGTGCGATGTACCCAATTCAGGTAGGGGGACATCCCTGTTTGGACCCAATTCTGGACCACAGGAACAAAACATTCCCACAGTGCACAGAATTAGGCCCATGAATGGCCCGGCATGCCCCTGCTGCCTGTGGGGACATCCTCCTCGCAGACGCCCCCAACTCCTGTGGCTTTGAACCCCTTTTTCCCCACTGCCAGCCCCGGCCCTGGGGGGTGGATCCCTGGGTCCAATCGCGGGATTTTGCTTTGAGGTGGAATAATTAGCATGTCCTCACGGGCCCAGCAGGACATACAGAGCCATGACCTGAATCTGCCCTATATGCCCTGCCGGGTTGGCCTGCCTCCTCTCCACCCCGATCCCTTCCCCTGCTGTCTTTCCCCTTCCTGATGCTCAGGATGTACGGTGAGAGCGGGCAGGGGAATCAAGCCCAGACAGCTTGCAAGGCTGCGCATCCCACCGGGACATGCTGTCCCACAACCCACATCCTAGAATCGGGCCCATAGCTGTTTTGTGCTACTGAATATCCCCCGGGAACTTGTCCAAACCTTTTTAAAACCCAACTAGAATAACAGCTTTTACTACATCCTCCAGTAATGAATTCCAGAGTTTGATCACATGTTAAATGAAAAAATATTTTCTCCTATTAGTCTTAAATGGGCTACATTGTAGAGTCATTGTGTGTCCCCTAGTCTTTCTACATTTTGAAGGAGTAAACAACCGATCTACTTTTACTCGTTCCACTCCATTTATTATTTTATAGACCTCTATCATGTCTCCCCTCAACCATCTCTTTTCCAAGTTGAAGAGCCCTAACCTTTTAAGCCTTCCCTCATAGAGGTGTACTTCCATTCTCTTTACCATTTTGGTGGCTTTTCTCTGCAACCTTTCTAAATCTGCTATTTTCTTTTTAAGATATAGTGACCAGAAGTGCACACAGTATTCAAGGTGCGGTCATACCATGGAACAATACACAGGCATTATACTATCCTTGGTTTTATTCTCCATTCCTTTTCTTATGATTCCAAGCATTCAATTTGCTTTCTGGGCCACCAGTGCATGCTGGGAGGAGAGTTTCAACATATTATCCACAATGATGCCTAAATATTTTTTCTGGGTGGTATTTCCTAATATATTTATTTATTTACATTCTTTTATATACTGTGCTATTCTAAATCAGTGTGGTTTACATTGAACAAACTGAAATTACATTGAACAAGGCATTATAACTTGGAGATAACTATTTTACAGGGAACATGGGCTATGGAGGGTTAAGTGGCTTGCCCAAGACCACAAGGAGCACCTGTGGGACTAGAAACCCCAGTCCTTCCAGCCCAAGGTTGCTGTCCTCTAGTGGGATTTGAACCCCCAACCTTCCGGCCTGAAGTACCTTGCCCCAACCACTAGGCCACTCCTCCACTTGCATTGTGTAACCATAGTTTGTGTTGTTCTTTCCTAGGTGCTTAATTTTGCACTTGTCCATATTAAATTTCATCTGCTGATTGGACATCCAGTCTTCCAATTTATCAAGGTCCTCTTGCAAGTTTTCACAATCCTCTTTGCTTTTAACAACTTTAAATAATTTTTTGTCATCTACAAATTTGATCACCTCACTTGTTGTTCCCATTTCCAGGTCATTTATAAATATGTTAAAAAGCAGCAGACCCAGAACAAATCCCTGGAGTACTTCCCTATTCACCTTTCTCCATTGAGAAAATTTTCAATTTAGCCCTATACTCTCCTTACTATCTTTTAACCAGTTCCTCATCTGCAATAGTATGCTGCCTCCTATTCCATTACTTTTTAATTTCGTCAAGAGTCTCTCATGAGGGACCTTGTCAAAGTCTTTCTGAAAATCCAGATATACCATATCAATCTTTGTCTACCTGTTTATTCACACCTTCAAAAAACTATAACAGATTAATAAGACATGACCTTCCTTGGCTAAATCTATGTTGGCTTTCTCCCACTGACTATTTACATCAGTGGTTCTCAACCCAGTACTCTGGGATCCCTAGGCCAGTCAGGCTTTCAGGATATCCACAATGAATATGCATGAGATAGATCTGCATGCACTTCTTCCACTGTATGCAGGTCTATCTCATGCATTTTCATTGTGGATACCCTGAAAATCCAACAGGACTAGCAGTCCCAGAGGACTGAGTTGAGAACCACTAATCTACATGTGCAGTAATTTTGTTCTTTATAATGGTTTCTACCATTTTGTCCAGTACTGATTTCAGGTTAACTGGTGTGTAATTTCCTGGATTACTCCTTGAACCTTTTTAAAAATTGGCATTACATTGGCAATTTGCCAATCTTCAGGTACTACAGATGATTTTAATGACAGTTCACCATTAAATCTTATATTTCAGTTCTTTCAACACCCTTGGAAATATACCATCTGGTCCAGGTGATTTGCTACTCTTCAGTTTATCAAATGATTATAGTACATCTTCCCAGTTTATCCATATGTCTTTCAAGTTGCCTCACCTTTAAACCATGCTGGCAGTTTTTTGGCCTTCCTTCCAATTTTCTTAAAGCATGGAATAAATCTGGTCTGGGCTTCCAAGATAGTATTTTTAAACAATGCCTGTGCTTAATCTATATCTTTAACCTTTGCAGCTGTTCCTTTTAGTTTTTTCTTAACTATTTTCCTGTGTTATAACTTTTTTTGGCTTCCCTGATTTCTTTTAGCATGTCATCATCCATTTGTTAATTCTGGTCAGGTAGTCCGTAGTACACCCCCACTGCCATCACCTTCCCCTTTTTACATGGAATTTCTATCCATAGAGATTCTACTGTGTATTTTGTTTCCTGCAAAACTTTAATCCTGTGTGACTCAATGTCCTCTCTAACATAGAGACTCCTCCACCAACTTGATCTACCCTATCATTGCAATATAGTTGTTACCCAGGTATCACAGTGTCCCACTGATTGTCCTCCTTCCACCAGGTCTCTGAGCTGCCAATCATATCTAACTTTTTATTTAGTGCTATACATTCTAAATCTCCCATCTTCATATTTTAGATTTCTAGCATTTGCATAGAGGCATTTTAGAGATTGTATTTTATTCATATTAATCTGGTTATCAGTTGACAGGGGTAATTCGGAATCTTTCAGATCTGTCTGCTCTGTACTTAAGGGTATCTGGGTTACTTTTATCTTTATTGGAACGTCTCTGTTTGGATGCCCTAACTGCCCTCTTTTGCTTGTATCCTTGAAAAATACATCCAGCTCTCCAAGGCCAGTTGGTCCAATGCCAGGAGGACCTCCAAAGTTTAAAAAGCAAGGCACCTTCTGGCATGCCCATACCTGAGGGCCTCGCCAGAGGCCAGTGGCTCTTAGGTGGGGACCTGCCAAGACCAAGTAAACAAATGCAAAACTCAATGTGCAATCAAACTCTGGAATTCGTTACTGGAGGATGTAGTAAAAGCCGTTAGTGTAGCCGGGTTTAGAAAAGGTTTGGACAAGTTCCTGGAGGAAAGATCCATAAACCATTATTAAAGGGGACCCAAGAAATCCACAGCTTGCCCCAATATAAGCATTGTGGAACCTGTGTCTTTTGGGGAAGCTGCTAGATACTTGTGACCTAGATTGGCCACTGCTGAAAGCAGGATACTAGGCTTAATAGACCTTGGTCTGACCCAGTATGGCATATCTTATGTTCTCATGTTCTTAAAGAACAGTATAAATGAAATACTAGCAACAAATACAACAAGCTACCGTGCTCAGAAAGGAGTCTATAAAGTACATTACTCTCCTGCCATCCGATAAAGTACACACAATTCCAGATCTCCTGCTAAAGCACCTCAAGAATCACTGGAAACATGTCTTTCCAACTAACCACCAGCAAGCAAAACACCATAAGCTAACCAAACAACAGCAATGGAACACAGAACTAACCACAACCAATTCATTCCTGGTAAGCCTACAAACACATAACTGAACATGATGTCACAAATAATTATAACCTACATTGTGATGTTATTCATTCTGCCCTTTCTGCTAATATCCACACATGTTACAGCAACTGACAGCACTAGCATTCCAATTATCTATAGGCCAAAACCTCTCTACTTAAGTACATACCTCAAAGTATGGCACACAAAACCAACATGCAGACTGTCACAAATCAACACCGTGCAGCCTCCCAATCCAAGCTTCAGGCATAAATGCCCTCGCTACTCAATCAAATGCTCCCTTATAAATGCCCGCTCAATCCATAACAAGACTCACAATAGCAGACTACTTACAACTCACTGATACTGATCTTATCTGCATCACAGAAAGCTGGATAGCGAACACTGACAACGTCTTCCTCAACCAGTTGCTACCACCCAATTACAAACTATTCAACTGCCCCAGAACTAACAGAAGAGGAGGTGGAGTCTTAATGTTGGCAAAGGAACACCTGAATTTCACCATGGTTAAAGCACAATTCTTACAAACCCTCGACTTCCTCACAATCTCCAATCATTAACATACTATCTGTTTAACATACTGCACACCATCCTCTAATACCTATTGGGTGACTTTAACCTCTCATCCACATCCACAAAGCAAGCAAGCGCATTCATGAATGCCATGGAAACCCTAGAACTGATTCAGGTAATTGATGCGCCACCCACTCTAAAGGTGCACTCCTAGATCTCGTCTTTGCACCTAATAATCTACCATCAACTAATCTAAACACCTGTATTGACCCAGTGCCGTGGTCAGACCATGCCATGATCTCACTTCTACTGCTGAATTGTACCCAGATTCCACACCTCCATTGGCAACAGCACCAGATACGCTGATTCAAAGCATTTGACTCGCAATCCTTTCTCAATAATGTCACCCCACCTATTGAAACAGACATAGCCGACCTAGACAGCTCCATTCATTCCTGGAAAACAGTGATTAACAAAGCTGCAGCATTCACACCACGATGTGCTACAACCCCCCCCCCCCCCAATTCGGTTCACCCACCTTGGTATTTTCACAACCTCATTACTATCGGACTGCTGGAAAGAAGATAAAAACAAACACAAGATGCAACTATCAAGCAACAATTCCTCACCAAGCAACTTGAATACAATAACTGACCAACAATTGCCAAAAAGAATACTACACCAACATCTTCAAAAATCATTCGTCCATCCCAGGGACTTATTCTCCATTGTGTCCTCCCTCACCAATGACCCCACTTCAATACACCACTCAAACTCAAAAGAAAAACTAGACCCACAGATCATGGCCGACTTCCTCTGCAACAAGCAATCCACGATGCATCCACTGCCCAACGAGCCCATACTCCAACAAGATAACCCATCCCAAGCTCACCTTTGGCACACCTTTAGATTAATAACTCAAAGAGAACTCACAGACATCATCCATAGTATCAATACAACAACCTCTCTACTTGATCCATGTCTAGTGACATGGATAAAATCCTTTCACACTGAGTTCATACGGACTATAATAAAAATAGTTCATATCTCCCTCTCTCAAAGATACCTATCCCACGCCTTGAAACAGTCCTCAATATGACTCATCCTGAAGAAATCATCATTGGATCCAACAGATCCAAGCTCATTTTGACCAATAGCCAACATCCCATTCCTGTCCAAGCAGGGACGGCTCTAAAATAAGGCCAAGTGAGGCGGTTGCCTCAGGCAGCAACTTTGGCAAAAATTGCTCCCAAAAAGACCGCCTCACTCAGCCTTCAAAATTTAAAATTAAAAAAAAAAAACCGGTCTAAAAAGCTGCTGCCGCTGCAGCAGCAGCAGTGGCAGAATGAAGTGCCCCACTGCCCCCACCGCCCCAGAAGAGCCCTGCTGGCCCAGCTTTGCAGAGCCGTGAAGGGACTATTTCCCTTTCCTGTGGCTCTGTTAAAGATGAGCCCTGCTCTACTACGAGGGAAATGGGATGAGGGTAAAAGGGAAATATTTCTTTAAGGAAAGAGTGGTGGATCCGTGGAATAGTCTTCCAGTGAAGGTGGTGGAGATGAGGGCAGTATCTGAATTCAAAGAAGCCTGGGACAAACACAGAGGATCTTTAAAGGAAAAAAGTGGAATGTTGCAGTGTTATATTTTGAAGGACAGACTAGATAGGCCAAGTGGTCTGTTTCTAGGTTTCTATGTCTGGGCATCCAAATGGCAGATGAAATTTAATGTGGACAAATGCAAAGTTATGCACCTAGGAAAGAACAACTCAAACTATGGTTACACAATGGAACCACCACCCAGGAAAAGTGACGGCTGAGGGGAGATATGATAGAGGTCTATAAATTAATGAATAGAATGGAATGGATAAACGTAGATCGATTGTTTACATCATCAGTATATAGAAAGACTAGGGGACATGCAATGAAGCTACAGGGTAACCTATTTAAGACTAATATGAGAAAATATTTTTTCAATCAACATGTAATCAAACTCTGGAATTTGTTACCGGAGAATGTAGTAAAAGCTGTCAGTGTAGTTGGGTTTAAAAAAGGTTTGGACAAGTTCCGAGAGGAAAGGTCCATAAACCATTATTAAAAGGGACCTAAGCTATCATTGCTTGATCCAATACAAGCATTGTGGAACCTGTGTCTTTTGTGGAAACTGCTAGGTACTTATGACCTAGATTGGCCACTGTTGGAAACAGGATACTGGGTTTGATTGACCTTGGTCTGGCCCAGTATGGCATATCTTATGTTCTTATGTTCTTATCTAGTTTAAAAGCTGCTCTATCTCCTTTTTAAAAGCTGATGTTAGTAGTCTGGTTCCATCCTGGTTAAGGTGGAGCCCATCCTTTTCGAAAAGCCCCTCCCTTGCCCAGAATGTTGCTCAGTTCCTAACAAATCCAAAATCCTCTTTCTTGCACCATGCATTGAGACGCCAGAGCTCTGCCTGCCTTTTGGATCCTGCATGTGGAACAGGAAGCATTTTAGAGAATGCTATCTTGGAAGTTCTGGATTTCAACTTCCTACCTAAAAGCCTAAATTTGGCCTCCAGAACCTCCCTCCAACACTTTCCTATGCCATTGGTATCAACATGTACAAAGACTGCAGGATCCTCCCCAGCTCCATCTACGTAAACCTTGTCTAGGTGGCACGTGAGGTCTGCTACCTTTGCACCAAGCAGACATGTTACCAGGTGAACCTTGTGTCCACCTGCAACCCAGCTATCTACATGCCTAATGATTGACTTGCCAACTATTAGGCATAACTGAAGAGCTTGAGAGAAGTTCTATCAGTTCTGCTTATGACCTGTTCAATGATTCTCTAGATTTGGGAATGGCCCCAGAAGACTGAAGAAGGGTGCACGAGTTCCCAAAAGTGGAAGTAAGGGGAAGGTTGGGAACCACAGGCCTGTTAGCCTGACCTCTGTGGAGACTAAATTAATGGAAATGCTGCTAAAACAGAAAAAAGTGAGCATGCTGAAATCAAATGGATTGAAGGACACAAGACAATATGGTTTTATTACAGGTAATCTTGTCGGACATATCTAATTAATTTCTTTAACTGGGTGACCAGAGAGTTGGACCTAGGGAAAGTGCTAGATGTGATATACTTAAATTTTAGGAAAGCCTTTGACATGGTTTTATACAGGCGACTTATGCATACATGGAGCCCCATAAGAATGGACCCTAAAGTGACTGATAGGGTTAGAAACTGGTTGAGTGGGAGGTGAAAAGGGATACTGGTAAATGGAGTTTACTCTGGGGACAAGGATGTTACCAGTGATATGACACAGGAATCAGTCCCTGGTCTGATTCTTTTTAACATTCGTGTTAGTGATATTGTGGAAGGGATACTGGGTACAATTTGACTCTTTGTAGATGAAACCAAAACCTACAATAGTTTAGACACCCAGGAAGATGTAGATAACATGAGGAGGTATCTAGTGAAGCTTGAAATGGTTGAGAAATTGGCACCTGAGATTTACTGCTAAAAATGCAGGGTCATGGCTTTGGGCTGCAAAAATCCAAGGGAGTGGTACAGTATAGGAGGTGAAGTATTTCTATCGAAGAAAGAAGAGCAGGGCCTGGGGATTATTATTTCTGTTGATCTTAAGGTGTCCAAACAAGTAGAAAAGGTGATGGCAAAAGCACATGGAGAGGAATGGCCAGCAGGAAGGAGGTGATATTGCTTCTGTAAAAGTCCGTGGTGTTACCTCATTTGGAGAACTGTTTGCACTTCTGGAGACTGCACCTTCAAAAGAATATAAACTGGATGGAGTCGTTGCAGAGGGCAGCTACAAAATTAGTCAGTGGACTTCTTCATAAAGCATATAGGTGCAGACTTAAAGATTTCAATATGTATCCTTTGAAAGAAAGGTGAGAGATATGATAGATATCGTTGAATACCTCCATGGCATAAATGCACAGAAGGAGAGCTTTTTTAAAATTTGGAATGAGGGGCCATAAGATGAAGATCAAAAGGGATAAACTCAGGAGTAATCTGAAGAAATATTTCTTTAAAGAAAGAGTGGTGAATTCATGGAATGGCCTCCCAGTGGTGGTGGTAGAGGCAAGGTGGGGGGGGGGGGGGGCATAAGGTTGAAGGTTTGTTTAGGGCAAGCATGAGTGGTGTGGAATGGGTAAATGTGAATCAGTTGTTTACTCTTTCAAAAAGTATAAAGATTAGGGGATTCTCCGGAGTTAGCAAATAGCACATTTAAAACAAATTGTAGAAATTATTTTGTCACTCATACAATTAAACTCTGGAATTTGTGACAGGAGGATGTGGCAAAAGCTGTATAAGCACCGCTGTGGTTAAAAAAGGTTTGAACAATTTCCTGTTTTTATAATAGTGCTTGGGTGGATTATATACTCATTAGCCATGGAAGGGAATTTTAGAAAGGACGTACAAGTGCAATATGGGACATCGAAGCCAGAACCTCTGAAAAAAAAGCAGGCGCATCAGTGTGCAGACATCATTTCACAAATGTGGACGTGTCCAATATGGATGTCTGCAGGGGCACCTAAATGGATGTTTCCAGGATGGTATTTCAGAACCTGGACATCTAGGAATAGCCTAATGGTTAGAGTTTATTTATTTATTTAACAGTTTTTATATACCGACTTTCTACAAATCAAGATGGTTTCCAAGGAACATAACAGACAGTATATTTCAACTGAGTACATTGTAACAAAAAGGATCAACGTATAAGTGATTAACAACAACATACTCCTTGCGGAGGTTTAAGAACTATTTACAAGGAGGCTTAACATGGAGTGGGCTAGAAACAGGGAAGCCAGGATTCAAATCCCACTGAAATTGTGCTAAGTACTGGGGGTGATGGAGGCCTTTCTCCTCTTCACTCTCTGGATGTTTTTCAGGCATAATGAGCACTTTTCAGATGCCTGTTCATGCCTGGAGCAGGGCTAAACTTAGACATGACGAACATCCAGGATGTTTCTGAGATCAGGTGGGGATCTCCAGGTTCCTGGGAATGCCCCGGCCAAACCTCCACCACACCCCCCTTTTGGGCATCCTCATGCTGAGGACGTCCACAGACCTGCCTTCTAAAATGGCGCTGGAGATGTCTCTGTGCTTTGGATGTCTCTATGCAAGTTTTTGGATGTTCAAAGCACGAATAGGGCTTCTAAAATAACCCTATTAGTAACAGAATAGGAAAGTTTCAGTTGGAGCCTTTGTACTAGCTCTTAAGGAGAATATTAATTGGACTTTCTAGAAGTTTCTTGAAGCTACCAACTAGTGTCAAGAGCCTGAAGGAAGCCCTTGATAACCTATCCCTATACATGT
The DNA here is from genome assembly GCA_033557465.1 of Ichthyophis bannanicus. Taxonomy (NCBI): domain Eukaryota; kingdom Metazoa; phylum Chordata; class Amphibia; order Gymnophiona; family Ichthyophiidae; genus Ichthyophis; species Ichthyophis bannanicus. Next base: position 18,438,824 of record CM066049.1, on the reverse strand, counting down.
TTTGAGACTCAAACATATTTTAGCATGGTAGGGGCAGGGCTCATTTGAGAGGAGCAGATGCTGAGGCCAGACCACTCTGTCTCAAAGGTTTGAAACCATTCTGAAGTACAAGTAAGGCACTGCACCCAACCTTTGCTTCCAATAACAGGCAAAGACATTATAATTTAAGGACTAAAATGCTATAAAATAATCGGGTTTTGAGAAACCAGCCAGAAAACCTTCAGCCTCTAAGAAAGAGACCAGAGGGAATTGTCACTGAGGAGAAGACTCCAGTCAAAAGATGGTGTTGAGAAGATCTCACCCCTGATCATGGTGAGAAGCTTCCACCCAGAGGGAAGAGAGACAGATATGCATGTAAAAGAATAGATAAGTATAATTTTAGTGTGAGTGCATGTCAGAATTAGTAACACGGTATCCTTTGTATCTCTGTTTGTGACACCAATAAACCCATGTAGCTACCATTCCAGTCTTCAGCTGTCCTGAATGAACCTGCTCATGGCTGATCTCTGAAGCTAAGCAGAGTTGGGCCTGACTAGTACTTGGATGGGAGACCATTTTGGCAGTGGTGTTCCTAGTTCACTCAGCACCCAAAGTGGGTACCCCCACCCCCCCTCCCCAATGTGACACACACACTTGGCTGGGCCCACAGAGGCAGTGTGGCAAACTTGCCCTAAAGTTAGCTTGCCATGCTTCCTCTATGGACCTGACTGCTCTTCTCTTCTGCACCAAAGTCTTGTTCATGAGACTTTGGCTGGGAGAGAAGAGTAGGTGGCCCCATGGAGACAGCACAGCAAGCCAGCTTTATGGTAAGTTTGCTGTGCTGCCTCCATGGGTCAGCGAGGGTGCCCCCTCCTCCTGGTTGGCACCCACCATCCTGCCCTTGGTACACCACTGCACCTTGGAATAGTAGGGGCTATAAACTCACTGCATGAAAGGACTGGAATTTTCTTCCAGTTACATCTTGCCAAGAAAACCTAGGGGTTGGGTCTCCAGCAATCAATACTGACTCAGTGGCATACATTGTATTGCAATTATCATTCCTATATTGTGGTTGTGGACTTCAGTGTCTGAAATGCTCATGTTTCTTGCTTCCTGTACACACATAAACCTTATTCCACAAGGTGTTTGTTAACTGACATCATAGTACAACCCTTCAACCAACTTCAATGCATCACACCTGGAAGAAAAGTCCATAAACTGCTTATTTTTAATTTTTTGGGTTTTCCATTTCATTTTTTATCTGTATATTTGTTTCTAACTTGTAGTTTCTTATTCTTTACAAGATAATGGTCTATCTCACATGGGCAACTGAACTGAGGGATTTTGTTAACATGTTGTTTCTAGCAGGGCCGGCCCATTCATTGTGCGAGAATGTTGTTCACACAGGGCCCTGTGCTTCAGAGGGCCCCTCGCAAACTTCATTTCCCTCAGTTTGCAGGGCTGGATTCAGAGAGATCCATGGAAGCCAAAAGCCCGGGCTCACCTCTGAACAGAGCTGGAGTAAAGAGCAGCACGTTCCTTCACTCCCGCTGTGTTCTGGTGAAGGGCGCTGAGTGCCGGGAAACAGGAAATGTCCTTTAGCCTTTCCCGGCACTCAGCGCACTTCACCAGCACACGAGGGGGGGAGGGGGAAGAAGGAAAGGAGAAGGGGAGGAAGGGGAAGGGGGAGGGGGAGGGGGAGGAGGGGGGAAAAGTAGTGAAATCATAAACTGAGGCACCTGTGGTGTGTTCGCTTCTACTTAGAACAAATTTGATTAGCAGTCTCTCATGCAACTAAATGAAAACAAATTTTATAAAGTTAAGAACATATGCAAAACAATATAAACATTGATCACATAGAAACTTTAAAAAATGTTCATAATAAGACGTCCTACTCTCATGCCTGTGGTGTCTAAACTTAATGTTAGCATAGTAAATACGTCTGTCAGGTTAAACTGTTTATTGTGTAACACCGCAGACAAGTGTTAATATGATAAACTTCCTTTTAAGCCCCATATCGAAGGGTACATAAATCCAATTATCTCTAGCACTGCCCAACCCTCTTAGGATTGAAAAGAGGAACAGAAGAATAAATATATTTATTTATGTTCCCCTATTCTAGATCTGACACTAATAGAGAGGAAACGCTTATTTAAACCTAAAAGAAACTGTAGGAATACAAATAAAAAACATATCCTCACTCTTAGAAATTATCGGAAAAAGTGTAGGAAAAAGTGTGTCAGAGGCAGCTGAGAATATTACACAACCCCCGTTGTAAAATTTAAAGAAACATCATTTATGAGGGTTTGCTTACCCTGGCACGGGACATTCAAAGCCGGTGCACAGCGGCGCAGAAAGAATCAAGAATGAAGAGACACCGAGTCGGCATATTTGAGCAAATATTAGGCGCCAAAAGGGGTTGCTAGGATTCTGTTCACGACAGAGATCCCTCAGGGAATTGAAGGGGGAGAAAGTTGGGGAAGGGGAGAATAGTAAGGATGCAGATTTGGAACAAATGTGGATGCTTAAGGAATAAAATAGCCTGACAAGGGGACAATTGCATAGAGGGTTATTCTGTGCTATGAATAGCGGGGATGGACAGCCCAAAGGGACGTCCATCCCCGCTATTCATGTTGGCTCCTGCCCCCGACTAACTTCCCCACCAGTTGTGCGGGGAAATTAGTTGGAGGCAGGGAAGGGGCGGCCCAGGGGCGGAATCTGGGTGGGCAGTGAGCAGTCGCTGGCCCAGGACATACAGGGCTGATTCTAATGCCTAGAGAACTTAAAAAAAACATTATACAACCAATCATAAAAAATAAATTGCTTGACAAACAATGTCCATCCTCCTACAGACCTATATCCAGTTTGCCTTTCCTAGCTAAAATAATTTAAAAAAAAATGTACATATGCAACTACAGGACCATGTTGAACTACACGCCCCCCTAGATGACAATCAATATGGATTCAGACCCCACCATAATGTAGAAACATTGTCGTTAGTCCTCTACAATAAAATCATAAAAGGAATTGACAACAATAACCAAGCCTTTATATTATTCTTCCTTGACATTGCTGCCGCGTTTGATTCCGTTATCCATGCTTTACTATTACAGAGACTGCAACAAATAGGTCTAGGTGGAACTACTCTGAAATGGTTTACATCTCCCTTACAGATCGAACTCAACAGGTTAACATTGAACAAGAATTCTCAAATACATACCAGCAAAACACTGGACTCCCCCAAGGCTCTGCACTATCGGCACTCCTCTTTAATATCTATATCCAGCCTATATGTCAAATAATAAGAAAATTCAAGATAAACTTTGTCATCTATGCAGACGACATAATGCTGTATATGCCTTTCAATATATTCAAGTCCGAGCGCGGAGTCGCGAAGGACGCCGGTAACCGGGCGGTCGGCCCGGTCCCGGCCCTCCTTCCGGCTTCTGCAGAAAGGAAAGGGGGGGGGGAGGAAAGAGGGAGAGAGAGCGCGGAGGATGATGACGCCGGCAGCATATTTTAAAGGGATTGGCTCCGCAGATGGAGAGAGCGGAGCCAATCAGAGCTGCTGGCGTTAGAAGGCTTATAGGGTAGGAGCGTTTTATGCCCCCCCCTTTTTCTCCGGCGGCGGTTTTGGAGACGGAAAGGCTCCCCGCCCTCCCTCCCTTCAATTTTGTATGTGGGGTGGTTTTTTCGGGGTGTCGCAGTTGGGGTGGTGTTGTCAAGGCGGGATCCCGGAGGTTTCCGGGGCCCGGAGCCGTTTGGCCATACTTGGGCGGGGGCGGGGTGCCCCCGACCCGGATAAGCCCTGCTGGCCTTTGCTAGTCATATGGCGAGGTCGGGGAAAGGGCGGTAGGAAATTGGCCGGTGGTCGGACACGGCCGGAGCGGATGCGACCCCACTTTGCTAATTATGGCTGGGGGGGTATCATTCCGCTGGGGGGAGATTGTTTACAGAACTGTTTGATATTGTAAAGTTAATTGTTTGAAATATAATAAAGCTGCGACCGGTTGGTACTTCCAATAAGAAAATCTTGTCTGTGAAATTTGTAAAGGTGGGGAAAAGGGTGGGGGAGGGGGTGAGAAGGCTGAGGGAGGTGGGGGTGAGTAAGGAGGGGCTTAGGGCACCGGATGCGGCCTGCCACGGTTATAACCTACCTAATTTTGAACCTATAACCTCATGTTTCAAAGAATTAGCAAATTGGCTCAAAAAACATGGTCTGAACATCAACTATAAAAAAACAAAAGTATTGTTTATCACCAGAAATAAAAAATACACTCCTCCTCAATCCATATCAATCAACAAGATCAATCTTGATGTCAAGGAAGAGGTAAAATACCTAGGTGTAACATTTAATAAACATCTAACCTTCAAAACGCACATCAGTAATACAACAAGGACAATATTTAATAAAATAAGACTACTACAACACTTGAAACCCCTTCTACAGTACCCTAACTTCAGAACTCTGATGCAAGCTATGATAATCCCACATATCGACTATTGTAATAGTTTACTACATGGCCTACCTAAACAATCCTTACATGTACTTCTAATGGCACACGACACTGCTGCAAGAATCATCCACAACTCACGCCGACATGATCACATAACACCAATACTTCATGACCTCCATTGGCTACCAGTCCAAAGCCGAATAAAATACAAGTTACTAATGACCTCATTTAAAATCATTAGAAAGATAGCGCCGAATACTCTATCCCACCTAATCAAACTTGAATCAAAATTGAAGAAGAAGTAAAATGAATAACCTACTATCAACCCCTTCTGACTGCCGAAAGACTAAACAGTGTACAAATAACAGAGCTTTCGAATATGTGTCTCCTATGCTCTGGAACTCCCTCACGGAGACATTAAGAACCATTACAGATTTAGCCACTTTCCGTGCACAACAAAACACATCTATGTTTAGAACATTGTAACAAAATGATATAACTACCGAGGCCGACCCAACATAGCACATTTCACATTATACATCATACACGTCATTCTAACAACTTATAAACTTTCCCTCCCCAATTCTACGGAAAGTACAGAATGTAAATAACACATTCTCCCTAACTGTATATTAGTTCAATTAATCAGAATCTTGTAAAGCTAATGATTGTTTCTTGGCTGGGCATGTATGTGCAGGTGGACTGAATCACAGTCCCGGCCTGCATATACATGCCTGATTGCGATTATGATCCCATGAGGCTAGATGTGTCCCATGGGATCAGAATCGCGATCCCCTCTGTGCGTCCGGTGCAGAGCAGACGCATAGAGGGGATCTACGTGCAGGATGGAATTGGGCCCATAGTGTTTAAAGGGCTCATAGGAAACTATGCAGAATGCAATGAATACCACACAGAAACAGGATCTCAGTTTGAAAACACCTTAAGTGCCTCAAGGGAATCAATGCTTAAGCAGTGTAAAGAATAAAAAAGTATAAAAAGAAGGGGCACATGGTCAAATGAATTGATTGTAAAAATACCTCCCATAGCCACTCAGAACACAAGCGGATGCAATCAGATGTAATAAAAAGTAATACGAATTAATAACAATGAATAAAAATAATAAAAATTAATAAAAATAGAGGCGAGGGGGTAGGAGGAGGGGGGGGAAGGGGGGAAGAGGGAGAAAGGGGAGAGGGAGGGCTGGCTTTACTCTGAGAAGTCCTCAGCCAAATCTAAGGGCATCCCAAATATTGCTTAAGCACATGCTGACCTTGGAACTGGGGATGTTGTTTTGTGCCACTTTCTTATTAGATTGCAAGCAACATATCTCCTTTCGGAATATGAACTCTGTTTGGCATAAGCTTACTAAAGGTGCACCTTAAGGCCCAGCTTTGTTTTCTTTAATATTTAATATTTGATGTCATCCCACATAGGAGGTTCATGAATATACTGAGCAGTCTGGGGGTGAATCCTAAGAGCATAGTCTGGATTAAAAATTGGCTGACTGGACAACACTAGGGGGGGTCATGGTAAATGGCATTCACTTAGAGAAGATATAAAGAATTAGGAGTGGAGTTCCTCAGTTATCAGCCTCAGGACGGTGCTGTCCAATATCTTTGTGAGCGATATACTGCAGATGGATTAGAAGGGAAATTTGCCTTTTGACAGATGACATGGAAAATTTGTACCCTGAAGGAGCAGACAAAATGGAAAGTGATCTGAAAAACTAGAAGACTAGTCAAATGCTTGGCAGTTAAGATTTAAAGGGTACAATGCAGAGTAATGTTTTTAAGGTGCAGAAATTCAATAGAGTTGAATGCAATAGATGGAAAAAGATTGATATGCACCGACCAGGAGAGTGAGTTTGAGGATCTCAAGGTAACCAAAGCCAGAAGGATGCTAGGTTGCATGGTGAGGCATAATCCAAAGAAAGGAGGAAGCGCCCTTTCTCTGTACAGATCATTGATGAGGCGTCACTTGGAACACTGCCTTTTGTTCTAGAATCTCAGTATGGATATAAAGAGGCTAGAGATAATCCGGAAAAAAGCAACCCCGACACTTTAAGAGAAGAGCGATGGGGAGATATGATACAGATGCATTAAATACTTGAAAGTTATTAGTGTACATGAACCCCTTTCAAAAGAATGAAAAATAAAGAACCAAGGGACATGATTCTAATTGCAAGGAGTTAGACTTAAAAGCAATATCAGAAAACATTTCTTCATGGAAGGGTAGTGGATGCCTAGAATACCTTCCCAAAGCTGGTGGTGGAGACAAAAACGATGATGGCATTTGGAAAGAGGTCAACACAGAGGATCCCTTAATGATAAGAGGCTGGAAACCAAGTTTGGCCACCTAGTTAGCTCTCTGAAGCAAGACTCTGCACCTTTACTATGGATGAGCAGGACACATGTTTAAATGCACACGTGAAGGCACATTTTACAAATGATGTCTGAAAAAAAGCAGGCAAATCCAAGTTCAGGGCTCTTGATTTTAATTTACCTTCTAGGCAAGATCCAGCCATCTCTTAGCGGCTCTTGCTTTTAGGGTGCCTTGGCCTCTACCATCTCGCTGCTTTCTCTCTGCAACCAGTCTTGCTTTTGAGTTCCCCAGCACCTTCCTTAATTGGGCAGAAATACTTAATCATTTCTATCTATTCAAGACTCTCAGGAACTACCTCTATCAGCATTCTGAAAGTTCACCTCCCCTCAGATCTCTCCCATGCTCTCTAGAGCTCTTTCTAGCATAAATACCTCCATGGTATAAATGCGTGCCTCTTTCAAATGAAAGTAAGCTCTGCAACGAGGGGATATAGGATGAAGGCGAAAGCGGATAGACTCAGGAATAATATGTGAAAATATTTATTTACGGAAAGAGTGGTAGATGCATGGAATAGTCTCCCAGTGGAGGTAGGAGTAACCTGTACAAGGCCGCAGCAGCACCTTAACAAAAGCATGGGTGATGGGGGCGGGAGAGTAAAATCTACATGGATTGACAGTTACCCTAATCTTACTGAGTTGACTAAATGGGCCATTTTGGTCCTTATGTGCCAGCATTTACTACATCTCTGTGTCAAGACTTCGGAGTTGCTATCTGTGTGGGCCTGGAAGAAAGTTTCTAATTAGTTCCCCTTCAGACAGGTCTTGAACCAAGGACACATCAGGGATTTTTTTATGAGCAGAGTAACTAGGCCGGTATATTTTTACATTATAAGAACTGAGCTATATTTCATCACTAGATAATTTAGGAACTTTTGAATAGTTATAAAATATTTATAAGGCTTTTTGAAAAAATGTTGGCTTTTGTTTGTAAAGCAAATGTTTTATTAGTAAAGTGTGATTTTATCCTTAAGCTTTTTGGCTATGTCAATAATTGTAAAGTCTCCACCTATATGAGAGTGCTCAGCTTCTTGAAATTGCAAGAGGTTATTTTGGTACTCTATTTTATATCATGTTTTGATCACTAAGACATTTCTCTATTAAGCATGTTTCACAGAAATGCAACATGGAAAAATATTTTAGTACATCTGGGCCTTAGACAATGTCGTTAACTACAGAGGCTTGGGGCTTAGAGCAATGGAAACTTATCGGCTTTGGAAACGACAATGTAACTGCGGTTTATCTTTTTAGCCACAAAATTAGATGTCATAATTTGTTTCCACTGATTTTATCACGTTGCCTAAAAAAAATGAAACTTTCCAAATGTCCCCAGCAGTTCACTGCAAGGTAAATATTACTATTGTAGAATCTTTGGTACATTTATGAGTCTGCACTGCTTTTGGCTTTTAGTTACTCCTGCAGCGTCCATGAGATGGTCACAAACGCTTCTCTAGCATACAAGGCACCCTCACCTTCTGCCAATTCCTCCCCTCCCCACCAGTCAGTACTTCATTCATGTGTCATGTCAGTTCAGTCTTCTAGCAAGATATACAGTATGAACTTTAGACATGGCAGATCAGCATATGCACTAATTAATAATGAGAAAAGAGCATGATATTAAATAGCGAGCTGGGAGAAGTAGTTTTACCTCCTAGACTTTCTTTTCCTTCACCTTTACTTTCCTCCTTTTCTTTTTCCTTTTCCCTCCCTTTTTCTACTGTCCTCTGTATTTATCTCTGTCCCCGTCTTCTCCGATAAGAATCCCACTCTTTCTTTAGCCAGCCCCCAAAAACTACAGAAGTGCAAATGTCTTTCACAGATTCGCCACCAGTCCTGTTGAACTCCTAATAAATCTGTGAGTTCTGCAATTTGATTCAGTGAACCTTTTAAAAACAGTAGAAATTCTACTTGGAACAAAACTTGCAGCAGCTCCTTAGAAATATTACTATGCATTTCCTTGAATCATTCAGTGTTTTGTAGATCCACAGGATTTTTCCCAAATCTGCAGGGACAAGTCAGAATTCTTTATTGATGTTGAACTAGACTGAAATCTGCATGGCCCCAGTCCCATTTCAGCTTGTTCATACATCCCTACCACAAAGCAATTCTACTGCAACACTATCAGTAATGTGTAAATACTTGTTCTAGTCACTAGGTGGCAGTCTAGTGCCCTCTAGCAAGGAGAATGCTTCACTATACTACAGTAGGACTCTGTCACTGTATGTTGTGTAAACTAGGTGTCTCCAAATCCAGTCCTGGAGGACCGCAAACCCAGTCAGGTTTTCGCGATAGCCCTAATGAATATGCATGAGATCAATTCAAATACTTGGAGCCCAATTCAGGGAGGGGGACATTCAGGCCATCTAGATGTCCCTGAGGAAGACGGGTCAGTTAGGACCCGATTCTGGAATGTGGGAAGAAAAAGTTCCCGCGGTGCACAGAATTGGGCCTGTGGATAGCCCAGCATGCCCCTACTGCTTGTGTGGATGTCCTCCCCGCAGGCGCCCCTGACTCCTGCGGCTCAGCTCTCCCTCTTCCCTGCTGCCCGACCCACAGCTGGCCTGCCGGGGTCTGGATCAGGTGGCAGGGACACCACTGCACCCGGCCCTGGCCCCGGGCATGATCGCCAGGTTGGTGCTGCTTATTTCACCTTTAAGGTGGAATAAGCAGCACATCCCCTTTGACCTGTCAGGATGTGCAGGGCCGTGACCTGAATCTGCCCTGAACGTCCTGCTGGGCTGGCCTGTCCCCACTCCGCCAAGATCCTGTCCCCTCCCGCATCCCACTGGCTGTCCCCGTCCTGTTGCTCAGGACGTATGGGGGGAGCCGGAGGGGGAATTGGGCCCGGATGGCTTATGGGGCTGCACGTCCGGCAATCCGCGTCCCAGAATTGGGTCCAATGTGGGCACTGCATGCAAATATCTCATGTATATTCATTAGGAATATCCCAAAAAAATGGCAGGAATGTCGCCCTCCAGGACAGGTTTTGAGACCCCTGGTGTAAACCATGGAATCGGGATTTAATTCCTCAATAATTGAATTCCTCAAGCCTTATCAGAAGAGAATTGAAGACCTAAATATATACACTTTGGAGGAGAGGAGGGATAGGGGAGATATGATTCAGACCTTTAAGTATTTAGAATTAATGAACAAACAAACCTCTTCCAAAGACGGGGAAGCTGTAAAACTAGAGGGCATAACATGAAGCTGCAATGGGGTAAATTGAAAGGCAATGTCAGGAAATACTTTTTCACTGAAAGGATGATGGATGCTTGGAATGCCCTCCCGATGGAAGTGGTGGGGGCAAATACAGTGACAGAATTCGAAATGGCATGAGACAGACACAGTGGATCCCTTTAAAGCAACAGAATAAAATCAAAATAAACTTAACTATCTAATTTCTCAATGAACAGGGGTGTCCTACACGGAGCGGTAGGTTCACCCCTAAACAAGGACATGGGGAAGGGTGACTTGCATGGAGTGGCAGGTGCACCTACTCTTGCCATCTTACTGGACAGACTAGATGGACCATACTGGTCTTTTTTTTTTTTAGTGTCATTGAGTCTGTGTTGACTCATAGTGACCCAGCTACCTCTGGGTTTTCTTGGCAACGTATCACTGGAAGTAGATTGCCAGTCTTTTCTTCTGAGACAATGGAGGGTAAAGTGACTTGCCCAAAGTCATAAGGAGTGCCAGTGGGAATCAACCCCTTGATCTCCTGGGTACTAGGCAGTTGCTCTAACCACTAGGCTACTCCTCCACTATACTGGTCTTTATCTGCCATCATTTACTATGTTACTATTTTAATAAATTCTTATTATCACACCTATGCTTCTCTTAACACACTCTAGGCAATGACAACTCCTCTTTCCATCCACTTCCAATCCTTTATATCACTGCTTAGGGTTGAGCCAAATACTGATCAATGACTATCTGGAATTAAATGCTGTAGCTCTCCAGTTCTCGAAAATAGAGGCAGCACACAACAGATACTGCCACACCTATTGGGCTATGACAGCACCAGGAGATATAGCAGTCACACAAACTTACACTGTAAGTAACCTGACCGTATTTTCTAAGTTCAAATACACGACACTCGATCAAGTCGGTGGGGTTCAAAATTAAGGAAAATAAAAAATATGTTTATAAATGCAATTTTAATTTTAGCCCAAAATTTTAATCAGTAGGCTAGGTTTATAACTTTACTTACAAATGTGCCAATCAGGTCTACTTGTACTTCTCTACAGAGTGAATTTTCTTCAAAATAGCAACATTTCCACTAAGATAATTAAAAAACTCTGGGCAACTCAACTCAAAATTGTATTTTACAATCATTTATTTATTTATTTATTTAATTGGATTTCTATACCGCCTTATCATACAATCAAAGCGGTCTTACAAACAAAGATATTAAGAGTATTAGTGAGAAAATGTAAAGAAATAAAAGTTAAAGTTATGGTATAATGTGTTAGAGTGAGTTGCATTATCTACATAGTGAGCTATACTATAATGTGAGCTATTATACAATATGTATATGATTTACATTCCAGACAAATTAAGTTAGTTAATTGCATGACCGTAGTGTTCTATTTGACATTTGAGAGTCTCTCCATGCAGTTGGGATTTTTCTGTAGACCACACTATGTTCATGATTAAATAGCATCTTTCAGTTGGAGTATTGGAACCTGACAAACATAAAAAAAATCTGTATATCTAGCTACTGATCCCACTTCCCCCTGCTCCCTATTGGCTGGCTTTGTCTGACTGATAATTGCCTGGGCCCTGGGGAGGAAGCAAAGACAGATTTGTCAGATGTGTTGAAGACTTAGGAGTTTAGGATTGCCAACCATCTAAATTATTTTAGGATTCTACAATTTTGTAAAGTAGCTGTCTTAGAATGATGTCTAAATTGTCTGGGTATTTTTTTAGAGTTTAGCTCTACAGTTTGCCAGTGCTCCTCCCTCACTGTGCAGAGTAAATGGTAGGTTCCAGCCAATGGAAACGCTGCACTAGCACCCCTTCTGGGTGGACTGATTTTCTGTGCAGGTTCTGGGAAAAGGTCAGTGGAAAAAGTGGTAGGGGTAAGTGGGGTTGCCAAGAAATGGTAGAAATGTAAGAGGAATGGGGTAAAATATGAGGAGGCTATTGCAAGCTGAGAAAAAGAACTGGTAGAAAAAGCAAGGATTGGGGGCATTGAAGTAGAGGAGTGCAGAAGCAGCACAGCACCAGTAGACAGTCAGAGAAAGGATCTGTCTGTCCGAAAAGTGCTAGTGTGCACGTGTGTACCTGATTTGGGGGGTGGAGGATGGATAAATGCATATGTATTTGTGTGTGACTGAAGTACAACAGAGTGCATGCATGTGTATATGTTTCTGTGTCCCTGATGGAAATAGTCTCATATAAATAGAGTTTCCCTTTGCAAATTTCAGCTGGATGGAGAAATCCACTGGAACAAATATGGATGAGTGCAGAAGTGGGACAAGAGTTTTCAAATAGGGGACATTTAGGCGTCCATTACAATTCCAGGGACAAACCCTTAAAATACAGGACTGTCCCGTATAATACAGGATAGTTGGTCTCTTTAACTGTAAGCCCTGATGGCAGGCAAAGGGTTAAAATAACTCCAAACCCATATTTCGGTGTTCTGTGCAAACCACTGGTGTTTGCAAGATAGGAAAGATACAGCAGCATTTGAGAGATGAGCTGAGAGCTGTTTATCTCAGCAGCTTCTCCAGTTTCACTGAGAAATAGGTGGCCACCATAATAACAGCAAATACATTTCCAGTAACTAATAACAACCATTGCCATGGAGATGGCTGGACCAGTGAGAAGAGAGAGAACGGCTTTCAGGTCAGCGCTCTATTAATCAGCTCAGAACGTTATCTCTAAAGACAAGTTATATGCAAAAGATAATTATTCAGACAATTAGCTAACAAAAAAGTTCCATATTTCAACATTCAGCTCTAATATGCAATTTAGCCTGTACAGCAGTTTTCATGCAGTGCACATTTGTAATAAAACATGATTAATTCCTAGGAATACTTGATGGTTCCTTTCTTTGGTCTTCTTCTGCTTACATTTCTTTTCTGCTTAGTCCGTCCTGGTCTGTTCTCATCAGGGCGCCCTCACTTTCCTTACTGTGCTACATCCATCGTGATCAAGGAGCCAGTGCAAGAGTATGGGAACCCTGGGGGGACTTTCAGCCTTATGACCTCCACCCCCGAGAATCATGATCATCCCAACATCACCTTTTCCACAATAATCATGTAAAGATACCTACTAGGATAAATTGTCAGTATTAAACTTTGCTTTAAATGTATTTGCGCCGATAGCTCTTAGAGTCCATGTGGTTGTCAGGATCTATTGTTTTGCCTCTACTGCTGCTATTTTTCACTGCCCCTCAAAAGTTACTGTCCTAGGCAACTACCTAGTCTTGCCTAATGATGGGGTTGGCCCTGGAGCCATATTGCATCGCCTCTAACTTTCAAAGGAGAACTTAGTGAGAAGAATTTATTCCTCTCCGTCTCTCATTAAAGCTATAGAATTACAGGGCATAAAAGGAAGCGAGAAGACACTGTGGGTTAAACTAGAAAGAGGGGGAGGGAAATCCATTTGCATTGGAATAATATACAGACGTCCCTCACAAGGAGAAAAAATAGACAAGAGATTTAATAGAAGACATAAGCAGTATTGTCATGAAAGGAGAAGTGCTACTGATAGGTGATTTCAATATGCCGGATTTGATTGGCACATCCCTGCTGCGGTGTCATCTAGAAGTAAAGAGATCCTGGATTCTCTACAGGGAGAACTATTCAGGCAATTGGTAACAGACCCCACACGTGAAGGGGCCATACTGGACTTGGTGCTTACCAATAGGGAAAGTGTTTCTGATGTTATAGTGGGAGATCATCTTGCATCCAGTGATCACCAGATGGTGTGGTTAAGTATTAGGACTAGGGCTGATAAAATCCATTCGAAAGCGAGGGTATTAGACTTTAGGAAATCTTTGTCAAGATGGGATAACACCTAAAGGAGTCGTTTGCGGGATGGGAATAAACTGGGGGGATATTAAAAAAGCAATGAGCAAAACTGAAAGAGGATATTTCAAGAGCAACAAACCTTTATGTTAGAAAGGTAAATAAATGTAAAAGGAAAAGGAAGCCACTATGGTTCTCAAAACACGTAGCTGAAAAGCTGAAAAAAAGAGGGAGGACTTCATAAAATACAGAGATCACAGAGAGAGGAAGACAGGCATCCATAGTTTGGAAAAACTTACAGAAGCTAACAAAGTAGTCAGGAAAGCAAAGATACAAAAAGAAGAAGAAATAGCCAATGCAATAAAATGGGGGGATAAGACATTTTTTCAGATGTGTTAGTGAGAGGAGGAAGAGCAAAAGTGGTATTGTCAGCCTCAAGGATGAAGGGGAGGAAAATGTAGAAGCTGATGAGGATACAGTGGAATTGCTTAACAAATATTTCTGTTCTGTGTTCACAGATGAAGAGCAGTAACAGGACCTCAGAAAACATCCACAAATAGGAACCGAAGTGACGGGGATCTTGAACAATTTTCAGAAAACTGTGTTTGTGAGGAACTAACTAAACTAAAAGTCAATAAACTGATGGGAAAAGATGAGATACATCCGAGAATATTGAAGGAACTTGGGAAGCTCCTCTAACTTTCCTTTTCAATGCTTCTTTGGAGTCGAGAGTGGTCCCAGAGGACTGGAGAAAGGCATATGTGGTCCCTTTAAATAAAAGTGGAAGTAAGGACAAGGTTGAAAATTATATGCTGCTTAGTCTAACCTATGCAGTGAGTAAATTATTTGAAACGCTGCTAAAAGAGAGAATAGTAAAGTTTCTGGAATCCAATGGATTGAAGGATCCGAGGCAGTATGGTTTACCAGAGGCAGGTCTTGTCAGACAAATATGATTGATTTCTTTGACTGGATGACCATGGAGTTGGACCAAGGGAGAGCCCTAGATGCGGTATACTTAGATTTCAGTAAAGCCTTTGATACCGTTCCGTGCAGGCAACTTATAAACAAACTGAGCACCCTAGGGATGGACTCTAAAGTGACTGACTGGGTTAGAAATTGGTTGAGTGAGAGGCGACAAAGGGTACAGGTAAATAGGTCTCACCCTGAGGAGAAGGATATTACCAGTGGTGTGCCACAGGGATCTGTCATTGGTCTGATTATTTTTAACATCTTTGCTAGTGATATTGCGGAAGGGCTGTTGGGTAAGGTTTGTCTCTTTGCGGATGACACCAAAATCTGCAATAGAGTAGACACTCCAGAAAGGAGTAGATAACATGAGGAAGGATCTAGCTAAGTTTGAAGAATGGTCAAGAATTTGGGAGCTGAGATTTAATGTTAAAAAATGCAGGGTCATGCACTTGGGCTGCAAAAGTCCAAGGGAGCAGTACAGTGTAGGGGACAAAGTACTTCTGGCCACGAAAGAAGAGCAGGATGTGGGCATAATTGTTTCTGATTATATTAAAGCAGCTAAACAGGTGGAAAAGGCGACGGTGAAAGCCAGAAGGATGCTTGAGTGCATAAGCAGAGGAATGGTCAGCAGAAAAAAGGAGGTGATAGTGCCTCTGTATAAGTCTCTCGTGCGACCTCACTTGGAGTATTGTATGGAGTTCTGGAGACCACACCTCCAAAAGGATATAAACAGGATGGAGTAGGTGCAGAGGATGGCTGCTAGAATGGTTAATGGTCTTCGTTCTAAAGCATGTAAAGATAGACTTAAAGATCTTAATATGTATACGTTAGAGGAAAGGTGGGATAGAGGAGATAAAATTGAGACATTTAAATACCTCATGCATAAATGCACAAGAGGAGAGCCTCTTTTGATTGAAAGTAAACTCTGCTATGAAGGGATACTGAAGGATGTAGTAAGAGCTGTTATGTAGCTTATGTTTATTTATGTTTATTAAAAATTGTTATACCGCCCAACACCAAAGGCATCTGAGCGGTTTACAATCGTTAAAAATACAGGCTGCGTGAAAACAAGAAAGGAACGCCATTTAAAATAAAAGTAATAGAGAAGGGAGAGAGAAAGGACAGGAAAGCAAATTGCATAAAAAGACATCGTCAAGGAAGGGGGCAGGGGACAAGGACAGAGGAGGAAGGTCAAACGCCAATCTGGGTTTAAAAAAGGTTTGGACAAGTTCCTGGAGGAAAGGTCCATAAACCATTATTAAAAGGGACCCAGGATATCACTGCTTGACCCATTACAAGCATTGTGGAACCTGTGTCTTTTGGGGAAACTTCTAGGTACTTGTGACCTGGATTGGCCACTGTTGGAAACAGGATACTGGGCTTGATGGACCTTGGTCTGACCCAGTATGGCATATCTTTTGTTCTTATGTTTTTATGAGAGTGAAAGGAGATAGACTCAGGAGTAATACGCGGAAATTTGTCTTTGTGGAAAGAGTGGTAGATGTGTGAAATGGTCTCCTGGGGAGGTAATAGAAACAAGGACAGTTATGTGAATTCAAAACAGCTGGGACAAACACGAAAGATCTCTTAAGGAAAAAAGGGGACTATTGTAGTTGATATGGAAAGGCAGATAGTCCATGTGGTCTTTTCTGCCATGATATTTCTATGTTTCTATGAGTATCATCATGCAGTACCTGTGTACTTCTTATCCAAAGCACTGTAAACATCAATTAGCAAGTGATTCCTAGAACAGCATAGGTAAGAGTTTTTCAAGAGGTTCTTTCTACAGGAAGAAATTCAGTAAGTACCAGATGGTATCATTTGTGTCATAATTTAGCATTTCAGTGGAATTAACCCTCCTATTCTCACAGAAAGTACCCTGAGGTATTTAAAGCCCATCTGAAAAATTCTCTTCTTCACTGGCACAGCGCCCCCTACCTCAGTGATACAAATGCATTCAGAACTGATTTAGAGAAAGGGAACGATAAGAGAAAGGAAGAAGTAGAGGTATGATCATGAGGCCCACATCTCCTTCAACCGAAGCTTCATAAAATCCGAGATACGCCCATGTCCATCATGCATGAAATCCACGTATGGCCAGTAGGAATGCACAGGTTAAAAAGTTATGTTAAGTTTCCTGTGCCATTTACCGGACTTTTCGTTTTGTTTTGTTTTGCTTCTGTTTTGGGGTAATGTCATCAATAGTGTGCACTATTGCTCAGATAATGCTTGCTACTGATCAGTAGTATGCCCTTTGCTCAAGAACAGACCTATTGCACAAAAGTGCATGGTGTGCATCAATAGTGCTCCAACTGATAAGCAGTACACCCTACTAAGTAATAGGGAACACTATTGATGACATGGTGTCACGGGGCTGCAGGCCTTTGCCTAGGGCCCCGAGGTTGCAGTTGCCTTACTATCTTCTGGTAACAAAAATAGTCTCCAAACCGAGTGTTTAAGGCAAAACAAAACAGGGCTTTATTCCCCTTCCCCCGAGGATATCACGTGCACAGCAAAATATGGAAAACAAAACAGTTTTTCTCAAAGAAAAAGATCTTCTTTTTCTTTGGTGTCTTACAGGGCTTCAACACAAGGACTTAATAACATCCACAAGACATAGGGTACAATCCATGGGAGTATATTCTGAAACACTGGAGTTACTTTCCCATTGCATATCCTCACATTCCCTGGGTGTTGAGTTTGGATTTAAACCTGAGGATTCAGATACCTTACGGGGACACAGTTCTGAGCAAGTGGGTTTAAAAATACCTGTAGGTGTGGTGTTTCCTCTCCAGCTTTCCTTTTCCACCCACCGGTTGTTAGGGATTAGTTTATATCTTCCTGCAGATCTTTCTTGTTTTGTGCTCTGCTCTGGCCCTCCGTTCCACACAGAGCTTCTAGCTTTCCCTCTCACAATGCTAGGCTCCCACCCATGTAAACGCTGAGGTCTTTCCTCTGGCAGTGAGGACTGGGGACTTTCCTGCTCTCCTGGTCTGGGCAGCTTCCTACCTGCAGGGTGTGCCTTCCTTCTCCCTGGAGCACTGGCTTCTCTCCCTGGGCTGTAACCAGATTCCTTGTAGGACCTCCAGCTACCGACCGTCTGAGCACTTGTCTTCCACGTTCTTCTGAAGCCTTGCCTCTGCTGCTTTCTGTTCCAATGACACGCCTACTGCTTCCTCTGTTCAGCAGGCTTCCCTCTCTGTGACCTCTGCCTCTCTGGTTACCGACCTCTGCTGGATCTCTGCCCTCTCTGCCCTCTCCGATCTCTGTTGGATCTCTCCAGCAGCTTTTATGTCCCTGTTCTCTGCATGCTGACTGTGCTTTCTTGGACAGGTGATCATAATCAGTTCCTAAGCTTTCTACTACATCATAGCTGTAACCATAAAACAATGTATTGAGGACACTTGTATAACAAATAACTCTGTATATAGTTATATCCTGTTCATTTGTACATAGTTCACTAATTGTTAATTGTTACCTGTAATTTCCAAGTTTCAAATTGTTATATGTAAAAACAGCTTGCTCTGTTTATTGTTGTTCTATGGGAACCGCATCTGATCAATGGAAGGAGCGGTATATAAAAAATCTGTTAATTAAATTAAATTAAAATAGCTTGGGTGTGGTAGTTCTACTCCTCTGCTCTTTTGCTTCTCCTGAGCTGCATATGCTGGCTGCCTCACAGATTCTAAGGTAAATTCCTCTTTTTTATCTATTTGCATATGCTCTGTGTGAGCTTCTACGTCACAATGGGGGAAAATGAAATTTCAGGGGTTTTGCCTGTTTCAGACTAAAAATGACATGAAAAAAACAGGAGAAATGTCATTGACATTGGTTCTAAATGAATACAAACCCCTAGCAATTAGGGGTCCTGTTCCTGCTTGAACAAAGCATAGGCAATTTCTTAAAAGCATGAATATCCTATATAAAGTGGGACACTCTAGATAACACTCAATTTCTGAGGGAAGCCATGTCTTTCCCTACAGTGCATGGTGATATTTATTGGTTTTTTTCCGCCATTTACAGCCAGTTCCCAATGTTTCACAGTACGATAAATAAAGATCAAAATGCCAAGAATGGCTAAACACTGTTTCCCTCCAGAAGTTGGGTGTCTCCATTTTGTTTTGTTTTTTAAGTGCCATCAAGTCAATGCTGACTTCCTGGCGACCCAGCAGCCCCTGGGTTTTCTTGGCAAGGTATGACCTGAAGTAGATTACCAAGCCATTTCTTCCATAGCACTGGAGGGTAAAGTGACATATGAGGCAACAAAGAGTGACAGTGGGAGTCAAACCCAGATCTTGTGCATGGCAAGCTGTTGTGTTAACCACTAGGCTACTCCTCTGCTCTCTGACCCTCTTAAAGTTCTGTAAATTTGAGATCAGACTTGAATCGGGTGACTTTCAATGCCACTCAGATTCACGATAGATTCATATTTTCCTCAAAATCATTGGGAATTTCATGAAACTTAATGCTTCAAATTTCCAACAAATTTGACAAAGTTTAACTGACTGATTTATGATTTAATCAGGCTTAATTTATACACATCATGAGAAGAGAGAGATCTTTGGAGAGACATAATGCTTGGCAAGGTAGAAGGTCACCATAAAAAAGGAAGGCCGACAATGAGATGGATTGATGGATTGATACAATAACAGCGGCTATGGATACCACTCTATCAACAATGAGCCGCTTGGCTGAAGACAAAACAAAGTTTAGGTCAAATATCCAGAGGATTGCCAGGAGTCGATACTGACTCTACAGCACTTAACAACAACAATAGCAATTTATACCATTTTTAGTATATACAAAGCAATTTACAAAATTTAAAATCAACACGAAGCAGAAAGGAACACCATTTCAAAATAGGACAGAGGAAGATACAAGATGTGGAGGATAAATCAGAGAGGGTTTAGACGCTCAACTTGCCAGAAGAACTATCAACCTACTGGTGATCGCCAAAGGCCACAAGAGATAGGTATGTCTTGAGAGCAGCTTGAAATTTCTTATAGGATGTTTCAATACAAAAGGGTAAGGAAAGGACTGTAAAGAAAAAATGCTGAGGCTCTGGTAAGTTCCAGTTGAGCGTGGGAGACTGACAGAAGAATACATTTATTATCATAAAGAGATCTTAAGGTCTATCTAGGAGTGTGAGAGAGACAAGATAAGGTGGCATGCATGTATGAAGAGTTCTATGCGCTAGTACTAACGTTTTGAATTGAATGTGAAAGAGCATTGGCAGCCAGTGGTATCGTACTAGAAGAGGAGAAATGTGGTCAAATTTACATGCATGGGCTAAAATTCTCACAGCAGCATTCTAGATAGTTTGAAGTCACTTAAGTAAAAGGAATGAAAGATCAGCATAGAGAATGTTACAATAGTCTAAGAGGGACATAATTAAACATAGGTCAAGGTATGAAGTGAAGGTGAGTACAAAACCATGTTTAAGGCATGGAGCTAATGGAAAGCAGGCAACATGGTTGCCTGTTTTCAGAGATACCAAGGTGGCCCATCCCAAAGAATGAGATTTCTGCCCCAGTGAGTGAGATTTTTTCAGTGGGTGTTTCAGTATAAATTTATGCACACAGACCCCTCCCCCCAAACAATCTCTTCTCTTTACATAAGAACATAAGAATATTAGATATGCCATACTGGTCCATCAAGGCCAGTATCCCACTTCCAACAGTGGCCAATCCAGGTCACAAGTACCTAGCAGGCTCCCAAAAAGACACACAGGTTCCACAATGCTTGTCCCGGGGTAAGCAGCGGATTTTCAGGGTCCTATTTAATAATGGTTTATGGACTTTTCCTCCAGGGACGTGTCCAAACCTTTTTTAGACCCAGCTACGCTAACAGCTTTTATTACATCCTCCGGTAACAAATTCCAGACTTTGATTACAGTTGAATGAAACAATAATTTTTCTTATCAGTCTTAAATGGATTACACTGTAGCTTTATTGCCTGTCCCCTAGTCTTTCTACATTTTGATGGCATAAACAACCGATCTATGCTTAATTGTTCCACTCCATTCATTAATTCATAGATCTCTATCATATCTCCCTTCAGCCATCTTGTTTCCATGTTGAAGAGCCCTAACCTTTTAAACCTTTCCTCATATTTCATCCTGTTTACCATTTTGGTGGCTCTTCTCTGTAACTTTTCTAATTCCACTATATGCTTTTTAAGATAAGGGGACCAAAACTGCACACAATATTCAAGGTGCGTCGCTCCATGAAACGATACAGAGGCACTATAATATCCTTTGTTTTATTCTCCAATCATTTTCTTATGATTCCTAGCATTATATTTGCTTTCCTGGCTGCTACTGCACAATGGGAGGAGGGTTTCAATGAGTTATCCACGATGACGTCTAAATATTTTTCCTGGGTGGCTGTTTCTAATGTGGAACCTTGCATTGTATAACTATAGTTTGGGTTGTTCTTGCCTAGGTGCATGACTTTGCATATGTCCATATTAAATTTCATCTGCCATTTCAACATCCAGTTTCCAATTTATCAAGGTCCTCTTGCAATTTTCCACAATCCTCTTGGATTTGAACAACTTTGAATAATTTTGTGCCATCGATTGAAAGCAAGTTCGTTTAGTAATAAGATAATAACTCATAATCTAATATACTTACCATAGCACGCTTAAGTTATTGCACAATTTCAACATTATGTATCATTAATATTTTTACTCTTTTAAGTATATTTCATTTGTTTATTTAATTTTCCCCCCTTTTTTTAGTCCACAAGTGCTTTTTATTAATTTTAATATTTTATTCCAGCTTTTAACATTGTTCAATTACACAGGTACACTAAAAAATTTTTTTTTTAAACTGCCTCTAATGTTTCGATTGATTTTTACGTTTTTTGGTGCGCTGAATCCAAATCTGGTAACCAATTTGCTCCATCACGTACAGATTTTTGCTACATTGGGTTAGCAGTTTGAGGTGAACGTTTCAGATTGAGTGCGATCGAGATAAAAGTTTCTTGGATGAATTCTTTATACTAATTGTTTAGTAGTTATTCAAATAAGAATAAAGAAAATTGTAACAAGGCAGCACATAAGAATAGAGTAATGTCAACAAAACACACTGTGATGGTAGCAAAATTGTCTGCACTTAAAACAGCCACATACATGTGCACAAACATTGAGCATATAAGAGCGAGGTTAGACACAAAGCAAAGCAAAGAAATGTGCAAAAAATGTTGTACAGGTATGTATGTAAGAATAGAAAACGCAAACTGCACCATTGCAATACATGAAGACAAACACCCGATGGTGTGAAAATAAAATTCTAATAAATGAGATCCGACACTGTGGTAATAACTAGCAAATTTTTATTTCAAAGTTTAGTAAAAACACGATATTTGTCAACACAGTTTAGATTTTAAAGTCATTCTTGGGTCAATCAATCTCCTGGTGGGCCCGTTTCTTCTTCCCCCGAATGCTTCTCTTGGTGCGCTGCTTGGCGTATTTTTCATCTGGGGTTTCCCGCAGCAGCAACCAGCAGAAATCAGCCATCATAGTGGTGTTCCATCTTCCTTGGTACCTTCTCTCTGCGTCCTTGATGTCCTGGTGAAACCTTTCACCTTGTTCTTCACTGTACGCCCCCACGTTTTCAGGAAAGTAGTTCACATGGGAGTGCAAGAAATGGACTTTCAGGCTCATGTTACAGCCTTGTTCTTTGAAGGCATTGAGCATCCTGGCAACAATATCCTTATAGTTCTCATCCCGCCTGTTCCCCAAGAATTTGAGAACAACATCCTTGAAGGAATCCCAGGCTTCTTTTTCCTTCTCAGACATCGTTTCAGCGAATGCTCCATCTGAAATGAGTTTCCTTATATCAGGGCCAACAAACACTCCTTCCTTTAGCTTTGCTTCAGAAAGTCGGGGGAACTTTGAGCAAAGGTACCTAAAGCACTCACCATCTTTTGGAAGGGACTTGATGAATTGCTTAATGAGACCCAACTTAATGTGGAAAGGTGGTAATAGAATTTTATCACGAGGTACCAAGCTCTCATGAAGAACATTTTTCTCACCGGGTCTCAAATACTCCCGAATTGGCCAGTCTTTTTCCCCCAGTGTAGGTCGCGGGCCCGGCTATCCCACAAGCAAAGGAAGCAGGGATATTTGGTGAAACCGGATTGCTGCCCTAATAGCATGGATAGAATTTTAAAGTCTCCACAAATCATCCACTTATGCTCATCATAACGAATCTTCTGAAGAATCAGGGCCAAATTCTCGTATTTTTCTTGGAGAATAACAGAGTGAGCAATAGGAACTGAAGCGAATGTGTTGCCATTATGAAGAAGAACACCTTCTATGCTGTCTTTTGACGAATCAATGAACAGCCGCCATTCAGCAGGATCATACTTGAGTTTAAACTTTTCCATCACTCCGTATATATCGTTGCAAAATACCAAATCTTCCTCTTTGCTGAAATACTTCAAAAATTGTGTCTCGCGGTTGCAGTACCAATAAAAAGTTGTTCCTGGTGACAATAGATTTTTCTGTTTAAGCCGAGAACCTAGCAGTTGGGCAGCATCTTTTGGGAGTCCTAAATCCCGGACTAAATCATTCAATTCAGCTTGAGAGAAAAGTTCAGGTTTCGGATCTGGTTCAGTTTCAAAATCGGAAGTACTGGACTTATCGGGAAAAGCCATCTGATGAGTCTCATCATGATCAGAACCGTCCACACAAATATGATCCAAAGATTTTGGTGGTTCAGGCACAGGTACTTCGTTGCTATGAGGCATAGGCCTAATTGCTGAGGGAAGGTTGGGGTAACTTATTACGTTCTTATTTTTTAAGTTGTATCCCTTCACAATGCAAGAGCAAAAATAGCAGTCACTGCTGTGGTCTCTTTGTTCACGCCACATCATAGGTATTCCGAAACGAAATGCTTGTTTTTAACCTTTCATCCAAAAGTGTAGGTCTTCCTCACATGTCTTGCACACTTTGTGAGGAGCCCACGGTTTGTCTTGATCGCCTAACTTCAAACAGAAATAGGCGAAATATACTTTTTTAATAAATGCAGAAATGTTCCTCTGCTGCTTTTTCACGGTATATTCCCCACAAATAAAACAAAAACTGTCCGGAGAGTTGACGCAACCTCTGGCTCTGTGAGCCATCACAAATACACAGCACTGCAAACTACAACTGTAGTGAACCACTTCGGAATAAAGCTGGATTACGACTGAGCAAACAAAAGGTAATAATGAACTTGCAAGAAACTGAAATTTGACAGGAACGTTCATGTCGCAACCACCGTGTTTGAGCGAGCGAACGAGGCGAGGCGAACAGGAAAGAACATGCGCCAGTGCGAGTACTGGATTTAGCCCCCCGCCTCCCAATTGTCCTGTTAATGTATAAAATGAATACAAAACACTCTAAAATATCATGAGGGAGTGTTTCTAGTTAGTTAACCATTACAACCTCTATTTTGGGCCAAGAAAATAAACTGCAGTCGGCTAAAAAGAAATTATGTGAACATTCCTTATATGGGTAAGAAATCTAATTTTGCAAGAAAACGTGATGTGATGGAACATTTTGGCTATTTTTCCTGGATTCAGCACCCCAAAATCTATAGGAATCAGTTGCAAAACTGGAGGCAGTTTTTTGGTAGTGTACCTGTGTTATTTATTTATTGGCATTCGTCTCAAAAGGTTTACCTAAATCGGCCCATGGATTTGAAGAAGGATAAACCTCTTTCCACACTCCACGTTTTTTTAGGTTTTTTTTAAGAACTTCTAAATATTCCTTCTGATTTGTTCAATTAAGGCAGAGAGTACAATAGCAGGTTTTTTGAGCACTGATTCAAAAGAAAAGTATTCCTCCATATGATATTCTTAGTTCATTTATATAATAGATTGTACATGTTCTTTGGCACTCAAGTACTATTTTTCATGGTTTTTACGTTTAGATTTACTCTTACTTTATGCACAAGCAGTTGCTTACACACTTTCTCTGCATTTAAGAGGTGTCCGTCGTTTTCCGCGGCAAGACGCTCTGTGCACTGTAAGGTTTCAGCATGTTAGTTACTAAGTTACACCCACAAGGACACAATTTTTGTATCCAATATTATTAATATTATTTTTTGGGGCTTCACGTTAAGGTTTATTTTATGCACAATCTGTTGCTTACATATTTCCCTGCAACATGACAGGTGTCCGTCGTCCTTTACGTCAGGACCCCCTGTGCGCTACAAAGTTACAGCATATCAGCTTGCCGGTTTATATTCACAAAGACACATTTTTTAATCAGATATATTTCTCTGCATCAGATATTGTTTTTAACATTTTTTAACATTCATTTAACCATATGGGTTTTTCTTTATACACTCTTAAATATCCTTTCATCGATTGGATGATGTTGGCCACGCCCCTTTTGGCACGAAAATTAGCGTCTTTAAAAACATCATTCAGAGTAGTATTTAGATCCATTCAGATGAACATGCTTTGTATAGTCTTTGCTGCTAGCAGTAAGTAAATATTTTTGATTCTTGCCAAAATAAGAAACAAATATATAACATAATTATTCATTCATCACGTTGTTTTTTTGTAGTTGCTTTTACAGCATCCTGCTATTGGTAATCCTAGAAGTCTTCCTTTAGAAAGTTTAATTCTGATCGTGCAGTTAATACAGGTATTTAAAATGCACTCCCCTTTGAAGCATTTGTAAAAACATTTATGTATAGCATCGTTTCTTACTTATGGAGATTTGTTTTTTCCGTTTGTATAGTGGCAAGATTACAACTTCACTAAAGACCAAAGTGTCTCTTCGTTTTGAACGGCACTTCGGTGCATGTTTTAGTGAGTAGCTTTTATTAGTTCACCATGCTTGCATTTGAAACAGTTCCTTGCCAACACAGAGGATCTCTAAAGGTAGAAAGTGGACTGTTGTAGTTGTTGTTATGGAAGGACAGACTAGATGGGCCTTGTGGTCTTTTTCTGTCATCATGTTTCTATGTTTCTATGTTTCTTGCTGCCCTGCGTCTATTTTTTCTGTGGTGTTTTAATAATGTCATTTAATGTTGTTTTTAATCATTTTTGGTCTTAATTTATTTAATATAGGTGTTATATTTAAGTATTTCATGCATAAGTATGTTTTTAAGAGTTTTATTTTTATTTTGTTTTAATTTTTAATTTTAATTTTTTAATTTTTTAATTTTAATTTTAATTTAACTTTGTAATGTATTTTAAGTATTTGATTGTGCTCCGGTTGCTCTTTAGATATATATTTTTTTTTTTTATGTATGTAGTTTAATATATTTGTTTTTTCTTTGAAAGTAACTCTCCACTTGAGAAAGGTGCAAGCCGAAACGCGTCGGGGACCTTCAATAAAGCAATCTAAAGCCACTGGGTCATCATTTGCTTCTGGTGGTAGAGATGAGGACATTATCTGAATTCAAAAGGGGACTGTTGTAGTGGTTGATATGGAATGTCTTTTTCTGTCGTCATTTTTCTCTGTTTTATGTTGTATTATTCCCATTTCCAGGTCATTTATTAATATGTTAAAAAGCAGCAGACCCAGCACAGATCCCTAGGGTATTCCACTATTAACCTTTTTCCATTCAGAAAATTGGCCATTTAACCGTACCCTCTGCTTTCTATCTTTTAACCAATTCCTGATTTACAATAGTACACTGCTTTCTATCCCATGACTTTTTAATTTTGCCAAGAGTTTCTCTTGAGGGACCTTGTCAAAGGCTTTCTGAAAATCCTGGTACACTATAGCAACTGGCTCACCTTTGTCTACGTGTTTATTCACACCTTCAAAAAAATATAACAGACCTTCCTTGACTAAGTCCATGTTGGCTTTCTCCCATTAAACCACAATTATCTACATGTTCAGTAGTTTTGTTCTTTATAATGGTTTCTACCTTTTTGCCCAGTACTGACGACAGGCTCACTGGCCTGTAGTTTCCTGGATCACCCTTGAACCCTTTTTAAAACTTGTTACAATAGCCATTCGCCATTCTTCAGGTACTACAGATGATTTTAATGATAGTTCAGAGATTGCATTTTCTCATATTTCAGTTCTTTCAACACTCTCGGATGTATACCATCCAGTCCAGGTGATTTGCTACTCTTCACTTTATCAAATAGTTATAACATACCTTCCCGGTTTATCAATATTTCTTTAATTTCTTCTGATGTATCACCTTTAAATACTGTTTCAGGCATGGGGAACTTCCCTACATCATCCTCAGTAAAGACTGAAGCAAAGAATTCATTCAGGTTCTCCGCTATGTCCTTTTCCCCTCTTAGTGCCCCTTTTACCCCTCTATCCCCCAGTAGTCCAACTGACTCTCTCACAGGTTTTTTGCTATGAAAGTACTTGAAAACGTTTTTTTATGTGTTTTTTGCTTCCACAGCAAGTTTTTTTTCAAATTCTCTCTTTGTCTGCCTTATCGATGCCTTGCATCTAATTTGCCGGTGCTTTTGTTGTTGCCAGTTTTTGTCATTTAGCTTCTTTTTCCCTTTCCTGAAAGATGCTTTTGTGGCTACAACAGCCTCTCTGACCTCACTTTTAAACCATGCTGGCAGTTTTTTGGCCTTCCTTCCACTTTTCTTACAGTGTGGAATACGTCTGGTCTGGGCTTCCAAGATAGTATTTTTAAACGATGCCCATACTTGATGTATATTTCTAACCTTTACAGATGCTCCTTTTAGTTTTTCTTAACTATTTTCCTCATTCTATCATAGTCTCCCTTTTGAAAGTTAGAATACAGCACTGTGAATTTCCTTGCTGTTCTTCCTCCATTTATCAAATCAAATGTGATCATGCTATGATCCTTATTGCCAAGTGGCCCCAACACCCTTATCTCTTGCACCAGATTCTGTGTTCCACTAAGGACTAGTCCAAAATAGTTTCCTCTTTTGTCAGTTCATGAACTAGCTGCTCTAAGAAACAGTCATTTATTTCATCTAGAAACTTTATCTGCCTAGCATGTAACACTGACTCAGTCGATACCGGCATAATAGAAATCACCCATTATTATTACTGTGTTGTAACTTTTGTTAGCTTCCCTGATTTCTTTTAGCATTTCATCATCCATTTGTTCATCCAGGCAGTCGATTGTACACCCAAACTGCTGTCGCCTTCCCCTTTTGACATGGAATTTCTATCCAGAGATTCTACAGTATATTTTGTTTCCAGTAAAACTTGAATGCTGTGTGGCTCAATGCTCTCTCTAACATAGAGCACAACCCCTCCACCAATTTGATCTACTCTATCATTGCAATATAGTTTGTATCCTGGTATTGCAGGGACCTATTGGTTGTCCTCCTTTGACCAGGTCGCTGAGATACCAATCATATCTAACCTCTCATTTAGTGCTATGTATTCTAACTCTCCCATCTTTAGACTTCTAGCATTTGCATATAGGCATTTTAGAGGTTGCATTTATTCATATTAATCTGGTTATCAGTAGACAGGGCTCTGTCTACTCTGTACTTAACAGCATCTGGGTAATTTTTATCCTTATTGTAACCTCTCTGCCGGGATGCCTTAACTTCCCTCTTTTGCTAGTATCCTTCAAGCGTACTTGGCTTTCCCCTATTGTCTAGTTTAAAAGCTGCGCCATCATCTCATTCATGCATTGAGACTCTAGAGCTCTGCCTGCCTTTTGGGTCCTGCACATGGAACAGGAAGCATTTCAGAGAATGCTACCCTGGAAGTTCTGGATTTCAACTTCCTACCTAAAAATCTAAATTTGGCCTCCAGAACCTCCCTCCCACAGTTTCCTATGTCATTGGTACCAACATGTACTAAGACAGTAGTCTCCTCCCCAGCACGTTCTAAAACCTTGTCCAAGTGGATTGTGAGGTCTGCTACCTTTGCACTAGATAGGCATATTACCAGGCAATCTTCATGTCCACCAGCCACCCAGCTATCTATATGCCAAATGATTGAATTACCAACTATAATGGCTGTCGCAACCCTTCCCTCATGGGCACATGGTTCTGGAGAAGCCACCTCGGTGTGAGACCTCCTTCAGTCACTCTCTCCTATTCAGAATATATTTATTTTATTTATTTATTTTATTTTATTTTATTTAACATCTTTTATATACCGCGCTATTTGTTTTCAGTGCGGTTTACAAGTAACAGAAGCTGCACAATCAGAGGACACTGGTGTGCTTACATTATAACAGGAAACTTAAACTTGGAACAACAGGTGTAAGAACTGTAACTATGTACAAACATATTGGATTCTTACATGTATTTATTTGTTTTTCTTATATACCGCGCTCTTCGATATCAGTGCGGTTTACATGGAACATAGGAGAGTTTTACAGTGGGGGGTTACACCGTAATTACATAGAACAGGTAACACAACTTGAATAACAGTATTAACTATTTACATCTGAATGGCTAACAGAAAAATTATTTACACGTATATACAACACTTTGAGGGTGGTTACATGTGGCCGTGAAGCATTGTTGTGAGTGGGGGGGTTGTTGTACCATCTCCTGGGTAGCACTTGAGGAAGAGGTAGTGCTTCAGTGCTTTCCTGAATTTGGTTAGGTCTGGGATTGCTCGTATATGAGGTGGAAGAGTATTCCAGCATCTGGGTGCGCAGAGACTGAAGGCCCTGTTTACAGTTGCTTTTGTACAATGGGTCATTGCTTTGGGGATTACCAAGGTGTTTATTGCAGTAGATCTTCTGATTCTATTTGGGGGGGTGACGTGCGTGAGACCAGCAAGTGATGAGGGAGCGAGTCCGTTAATGGATTTGAATGTTAGCAGTAGGATATTGAATGTGATCCTGTAATGAATTGGGAGCCAGTGAAGACTTTTGAGGATGGGTGTTATGTGGTCACGCCTTGAGGTCCCATTTAGAACTCTCGCTGCAGCGTTCATGGCAAGTTGGAGCGGACTCAGGGTGGATTGTGGGAGTCCTTGGAGGATTGCATTTGCATAGTCAAGATGAGGAATGGTTAGTGCTTGAAAAATTGTTCTAAAGTCGTCTGCTTGAAGTAGGGGACGTAGGTGTTTGAGGGACTTGATTTTATGGTATGTTGATTTTACCATGTTGCTAATGTGTGTCTTCATATCCAGTCTCTGGTCCATTGTAATACCTAGGTATCGAATTGAGGGTTTAGATTGCAGCTCTATCTCTCCAATTTTTAGGCAGGCTGGAGGGGAAAAGTTGGGGTTTCTGGAGATGAACAGCACTTCGGTCTTTTGGTGTTGTATTCGAAGGTTCTGGTTTTTAAGCCATTTTTCCACTGTGCTAAAGCAGTTGGTTAGTGATGAGAGGTCAATCTTGTCAATCTGAAATGGTTTGTAAAGTAGAACGTCATCAGAATAGATCATGCATTTGATCTTAAATGATCGTATGAAGTCGCAGATAGGCTGCATATAAATGTTGAACAGTAAGGCTGATAGGGAGGATCCTTGCGGGACGCCTTGTTTCTGGTGGAACAGTTTAGAGGTGGAGGTCTCTGTTTGTACATGTTGCCATCTATCGGAAAGGTATGATTTACACCAGGTTAGTGCTAGGTCGCAGATACTCTTTTCTTTGAGTCGCTTCAGAAGGGTTTCGTGGCATACA
Organism: Ichthyophis bannanicus; assembly: GCA_033557465.1. Classification (NCBI taxonomy): domain Eukaryota; kingdom Metazoa; phylum Chordata; class Amphibia; order Gymnophiona; family Ichthyophiidae; genus Ichthyophis; species Ichthyophis bannanicus. The sequence goes on along the minus strand of CM066049.1, from coordinate 18,408,502 downwards.
GAGTCAAACGCTGCAGCTATGTCCAGGAATATAAGGGCAACTCCATGATGTATGTTATCGACTGCACTGAAAATATTGTTGAAGAGGGTGGTAAGTAACGTCTCCACCCCATGGGATTCTCTGAATCCGTGTTGGCAGTGGTCTAGTGGTGAAGTATTGTTGATGTGTTGTTGAATGTGGTAAAGGACTTCTTTCTCGATTATCTTTGCTAATAGTGGAATGCTGGCAATTGGTCTATATGATTCTATTTTCTGGGGGTCCAACTTGCTGTTCTTTAGCAGGGTTCTGACGGATGTGTGTTTGAGATTTCGGGGGAAAGTGCCTGACGTGTAGGACGAGTCAATGAGTCTGGCTATGAATGGGCTAAATTCTGACCGAAGTTCCTTTATCCAGAAGGCTGGGCAGGGGTCGGTCTGAGCAGTAGTGGTGTTGATTGTAGAGATGGTGTCAATGATTTGCTTATTAGATGGGGTGGTGAATATTGTCAGCGTCATTGTGTTTGATGGATCCGTGATGAGGGAGGGTGGGTCGGTCTTGTCGGTTTGGCATAATTTTGATTGGAGGAAGTCAGCGTAGTCTTGGGCAGGGATCTGAGGTATTTGCTCTAGACCTGGTTCTTTCATTAGGTTTCTGACAAGGTTAAATAGGTCATGAGGTTTTTGAAGTGATCGCATTAGTGTGTCTGTGTGGGCTTGTCTCATTTTCTCAGTTATCGCCTCGCGGTGTCTTGCGAGCTGGAGGTTGTAGGCTTCCTGATTTTCCGTAGATCGTGATCACCTCCATCGCCTTTCGAGTTTTCTGAGTTTGAGGAGAGAGGACTGTAGTTCGTTAGAGTACCAAGGTGCGTGATCTTTTTTCTTTGGGGCTTTGTTGTGCTCTGTGTGTAGTGCAATGGCACTAAGGTTGTCATTCCAAATGGAGACTAGCTTATCTGGACAAGTTGTTGTCATGCTGAGGAGTGGTTGTGCATTGTGCAGGATGGTATTCTTGTTGAAAGGTTGGAAACGTCGTGGGGGTAGGTTCATGGGATTTGCCTTGTTTCCGTGGTGTTTCCTGAGTGGATCGTCCAAGGAAATTTGAAACGTAATTAGTTTATGATCGGACCAAGGTACTGCAGTGTAGGTGGGCGGAGTGAAATTGGTGGCGTCATGGATGGTTAGTGGGGTGAAGATCAGGTCCAGCATGTTTCCCTTTGTGTGAGTTGGTTCGTCAGTTAGTTGTTGGTAACCTAGATCCTTAAGTGCATCATGGAGCATTGATGCTTGCGAGTCATGAAGAGTTAGGAGATTGAAATCTCCTAGTATCCAGTTTGGGGTGCGTAGGTTAGGGGGGTTGCAGGCTAGCTCGATTATAGTGGCTAGGTCATCAGGTGAAGGTGACGGGTCTCTGTATATTAGATTGATGGAGAATCCCTTCTTGACCACAGTATTCCCCCTCCCATAGTGACTAGCACCTCCCATTCCACTCCCTAAATCCCCCAAGGTCGATAGCATTTTTCTCTCCCCACCCTATCCCCCTCCCAAAGCCCAAGGTGACCAGCATCAACTCTTGTCCAGCATTTCCCTTCCCCTTCTCTTCCCCTCTTCTCTGTGTCCAGCATCTCTTCCCTTTCCCCTGCCATCACCATCACTGTCACCCTACTCTTGCCAGACACCCTTAATCATTGCAGAGGAACTGTGGAAATCAGGGGGCTGCTGAGCAGAGACACATGTTTAAGCTCTTCTGTATCCTACCCCGCCATCACAAACTTCCTGCCAGAGGGGACAGGACTCAGAAGAGCTTAAGAGTTCCTGTGCTTTGAGGCCCCCACACCATCCGCAACTGCTTTAAAATGATTCAGAGTGGCCAGCAGAGGTAGAATGACACAGCAGTAACAGAGGGGGAGGGAGCAGGTCCTGTCTAGCCACAACTCCACCTTGGCCATCGAATGCATGAGAGAAGGGGATCTTTACATGTGTGCATGAGATACCTCCAGTTGCACATAATGCATGTGTCTTGGTGCCTCTATAATTTAAATTCAATATTGGACTCATTTGCTTTTTATTCAAGATAAATAGAAACATAGAACCATGACGGCAGATAAAGACTATACAGCCTATATCCAGTCTGCCCTTCCATACCAACTAATAAGCTCTACAGTCCTTTTTGTTTTCCTTTAGAGAGCCTCTGTGTTTGTTCCTTGATTTCTTGAATTCAGATATTGTCCTTGTCTCTACTACCTCCACTGGGAGACAATTCCACACATCTACCACTCTTTCCATGAAGAAATGTTTCATTCATTGTTACTGACCAGTGCTTACACCAGTGGAAATTCAACTCACAATCATGTTCTGCCCATTTCCAAGTTTGTACAAATATTTGTGAGTCTGTCTGTTGTCAGCCTATGCTGGGAAGGGCAGAAAGTGTGAACAGATTTTATAGTTGGTAACCGAGCTCAGGCCTGACGCTTAGACTAGGCGAAAAGTTCCAGCACTGCCATGTACTGTCTCTGGTGATTTGGTCTTTGGTCACATAATTTCACAGATCGACATGTTTATTCACTGTTTTACAGAGACTATAAGTTGAGTGGATTTGTGTGGAGGGGTGGTGGAGGAATCCATTTTTCTGGTGATTTTACTTATGTGTTGCTACTATGGCCTGTCTTATCGGGTTATCATATTTCAAATACAGGATGCTGCTGTGGAGAGAAGAGGTAGCCTCCAATGTGCAGTTTCTACATTTATCTGGGAAGCAGACTCTGCTGATTTTGAGCTTGTTCCATATTTAAAAGTGGCTTTTCAATCACACTTCTTCCTCCTTGTCATTCCCTACCACTCCCTCTTATGCCCCCTTCCCGAGCTTGTCTCCACCACTCTTTCAGTCCTCTCCCTTAGTTACTCTGTTCTACCCTTTGATCCAGTGCTCTCTTACTACTGGCAAAACTCATACAGTAGTAGAGTCACTGCTGTTTCTGATAGTATGAAACTCTCAGTGAGGATGAGACAGACAGGGGTAAATTATTAAACTGATCAATGCAGCTAACTTTGAAGTGGCCTTTAATATTTGTTTTTCCTAACGGGCTGGGCTATATTTGGCTGCACTGAGATGCTATGCTATGCCGTGTTATGTTATATTTCTTTTTTTTTTTTAAACTTTTATTTTCATTTTGCAACAAACAAAAGAAACAACACACCAAAGGAGACAAAACAAGTATACAATAAAGAAAAGTAAACCCAATTACCCCCCACCCCCACGCTTCTTCTCTAGCTGATTATGTCAGCATGTGAGCGCTTCCAAACAACAGTGATTATACATCAAAACAATCAAAAGAGTATCTGCGATACAGAATAATCATGGGACAAAGATATATACAAATTTAGACAGTCAGATGAGAGCATTGAGCAGAATGTACATAGTCATTGAGCATCTTCCATTTAGACCGATGATGAGGAGTCTGAATGGGGGAAGCAAACATACGAGGTATTTGTTCATAGTTACTGTAGAGACAGACATGATTCCACCATTCATTGGGGCTCAGATGGGAGCTATTTTTCCAGTATTTCGTAATTAGGGAAATAGCAATGCCAAGCATAAAGTCCAAAAGGAAGTAAGCCGTTTTTGGAAGAGAGGGGATCCCCGCAGCTGAGCGAAGTCCCACTATCCTCCAAGAAAGGGGCTCTTGAAAGTGCAAAATAGACTGGATACGACCCCAGACCCGACGCCAGTAATACTGTAGTGCGGGACATTCATACATAACATGAGGTAGTGAACCAATGGCCGCATGACAGGTCCAACAACTATTGCCCTGAGTAGTGTTCCATTTGGCTAATCTGTCAGGAGTGTAAAAACACCGGTGGGCTAGAAAGAAGAGTGTCTGAGTGAGTGAGGCGGATCGGGAGACCCGTGTCACTTTACTCCAGACAAGGCTCCATTGCTCCGGGGTCAAAGTCACATGCAATTCTCTCTCCCATGCTTTCTGCGCTATAGGGGTATCTCTAGTTATAGCATTACATAAGGTTTTGTAAAAATTGGATGCTACACCCGGTGAACTACCGATAGATCGGATAGTCTCCAACCAACCTTGTGTAGGGGAGGCCGATGGCGGGAGCACCTTAGCACTCCGAAGGCAATGCTGAAGTTGCACCAACTGAAAGTAGTGTTTCGCTGGGAGACCAAATTCAATTTGCAATTCACTAAAAGTTTTCCAGCGACCTTCATGGAACAACTGACTAGGAATCCAAATGCCCCTAGTGTACCAGGGGCTCCACGCCATCGGCTTATTTTGTATTCGAAATCGAGTATTGTACCAAAGTGGGAGCTTGTCTAACGGACAGAGTCGGGAGTCTAAAGATTGCATAAGATTATTAAAGGCACCTAAGGTGTCTAAAAGCATTGGTGGAAAGTGGGAGTCTGATGGGAGAGTCATACCAGGGAGAAAAGTAAGAGGAATCGGTTTGCAAAGGTCCTCTTCTATGTCTAGCCACACAGGTCTACTCGGTACTGGATCTTCCAGCCAACGAGCGCCTTGTTTGAGAAGAAAAGATTGATGATACTTCAGGAAATCAGGGAATCTGACACCCCCATTTTCCTTATCTGCTTGCAGCTTATGTTTCGCTATCCTAGGTGTCTTGTTTTGCCACAAGTATCTAGTCAGAAGGCCCTCTATATCTTTATATATACGTCGAGGTAAGAGACAGGGCAACATTTCTAAGATATAATTCACTTTCGGAACAATCATCATTTTTATGGTTTCTAATCGACCCCACCAGGTAAGTGTTAAAGGAGTCCAGCGGTGAGTAAGCGCCCGGACTTTAGAGGTTAAGTCTTTGGCATTGAAGGAGATAGTGTCTTCCAAAGGAGAACAATAGTGAACCCCAAGGTATTTGACCATGCGAGGTTGCCATAAAAAGGGAAAGGGTTGCATATCTGCCTGATGAAGCAAAGGATTTAATGGAAAGGCTACCGACTTGGTCCAATTTATCTTATAACCGGACAGTTGTGAGTATTTACCAATTTGCTCTAGGACAGCCGGTACTGAGTCTATAGAGACAAAAAGCATAAGGTCATCAGCATACGCTGAAATTTTGATTTCCCTATGGGTGAAGGGGACTCCATGAATCTCCTCCGATTGCCGGATTAGTAAAGCCAAGGGTTCGAGTGCAAGATCGAAGAGAAGTGGAGACAGTGGGCATCCCTGGCGAGTGCCGCGTTGAAGGGGAAAAGGCTGAGACTTTAAAGCATTGGCACATATACTGGCTGTAGGCTGTGCGTACATGGTACGAAGACAACGGAGAAAACCTTCCCCGAATCCGTACCAGCGGAGGACTGCAAACAGGAAGGGCCACTCTAAGCGATCAAAGGCCTTCTCAGCATCAAGTGAGAGGCCAACAAATGGGCGATCAAGATTAACTGCGGTAGTCAGTACATGGCATAGAGTCCGAGCATTGTCAGCAGTTGATCTACCAGGAATGAAACCGCATTGATCTGGGTGTATTAAGGTAGGCATCCTATCAGAGAGCCGGGTAGAGAGAATGGTGGCAAATATTTTATAGTCCGCGTTTAGGAGGGAAATTGGACGAAAATTAGCTGTTAGTTGCGGGTCTCTCCCCTCTTTCTCAAAAACTACTACATTTGCCATTGAAAAGGACCCAGAAGGAGAACCCTCATCGGCCAGAGCAGAAAAATAAAGTTTCAAAACTGGAGCTAAGTCAGCGTGAAAGGTTTTGTAGAATTCAGCAGGGAGACCGTCTGGGCCGGCGGCTCGACCTGAGGCACATTTCGTGATAGCAGAATGAATTTCTGAGACAGTAAATGGTGTGTCCAAGGCCACTCTATCTTCGTCAGATAGGGTCGGTCTTTGTACCCCTGAAAGTAAGCGTTCAAATACATCTGGCTCAAAATCACATTCAGATTGATAAAGCCGAGTATAAAAATCACGAAAGAGTTCTAAGATTTCGGTATCTTTAGTGACCAAGCCCCCCCCCCGACGGATTACGGAGGGCGGTAACACGCTTGGCTTCTTTTTGACCTTTTAGGGCATTTGCTAATAATTTGCCAGCACGATTATTTTCCCGATAATATAGCCCTTGTTGTGATTCAATATTTTTAACAGCAGCAGTGTACAAAAGCTGATTGTATTGAAAACGCAAGCGTTGCAAACGGAGTAAAATACATGGGTCAGTACGGGACGTGAGGAGACGCTCCCCAGCTTGTATCTGCTGCTCTAGAATCAGTAAATGCTGCTTTCTTTGTTTCCCCTGCCGAATTTGATAGCTAGTTATAGTTGCGCGGATAGATGCCTTAAAACCCTCCCACCAAGCCCAGCTCGCTGTGTCATGGGGTGAGTTAAAATGAAAATAATCTTGGATAGCGGCCTTTATATCAACCTGAAAATCTTTTTGACCCAGTAAGGATCTATCAAAAAACCAAGCTCGGGGAGAATCGTCCCGCGCAGTGACATGTAATGATAAAGATATGGCAGCATGATCTGAAATATGGAGAGGATGAGTCCGAGTCGTGTCTACTTGAGAAATCAGTGCTTTGGAAATGAGAAAGAAATCTATTCTAGATTGGGAGTGATGGGGGGCAGAAAAGAAAGTGAACTCTAAGTCGGAGGGGTGAAGCAGCCTCCATATATCTACCAGCGCAAGATCTTGCATCAGAGCTGTAAGGGTAGCAAGACTCTTGGGTGGACTACTCGTTCTAGGCGGCTGTCTATCTATCAGAGGGTCTAACACTTGATTAAAATCACCACCAAGTATTAATGGAGTATTGGCAGAGGCCTGTGCCAACTGCGCAATACTTGCATAGTAAGCAGGGTTGTCCACATTCGGGGCATAAATGCAAATACATGTAAATTCACTATCTCCAACCTTAAGATGTACTCGGGCCCATCTACCCTCCTTGTCAGCGCTAGTATCAATTACAGTAGCTTGCAAAGATTTCTTAACCAGAATGGCTACCCCGCACCGTTTGGAAACGGCGGGAGAATAGGCAGCCACCATGTAGGGCTTAACATTGAGTTTCAGTGTTTCAGCAGAGTTTAAGTGCGTTTCCTGAAGAAACGCTAAGTCAGCATGCTCATGGCTAAGATAGCTAAGGATTTTCTTTCTTTTGATTGGACTATTAATGCCCTTTACGTTGAGTGATAAGATTTTACATAAGGCCATTCAGACAAGTTAAAAATTCTGAGCATGATAGCGCACATAATTTCACAATGTCCCTCAAATTGACTGTATCTGGCTGTACATATGGCATAAAAGAAAATAAGCTTAGATAATACAATGCAGCGCCCCACATTAAAAAAGAAAAAACCGCAGCGCGGTAGAGAAGAAGCAGAACCCCAAAAATTACTGGCGACCATGTGTCTGCGGGGAGAAGCCCCAGAGAAGGCCGAAATTGAAAAAACACATAACCTGTAGGACTGTGCGTGCTCCGAATCCGACCGAGGCACACATCATGGAGGGATAGGAGACCAAAAAACAAAAAAGTCATAGAAAGAAAGAAAGAAAGTCCAGGTAGTCTCTGTGCTTGACTATGACCGCCGCATCGGGCCCTTCAAAATGGCGGACAGAGCCGGCAAATAAAAGTCCAAGTCGTTGGATTAGCGCATTTGCTCTGCTTCTTTGGAGTCTAAAAATGTTGATAGTAGATCAGGATCTTCGAATGTCCTGGTTTGGTTGTGGAGAGTCACTCGGAGCTTCGCGGGATACAACAGGCCAAAGCGAGCCTGTAGCTGTTGAAGTCGAGGGCGAAAAGCAAGGAGTTTCTTCCGTCGGTCAACGGTAGGCTTTGCCAAATCAGGGAAGAAGGAGACTTTGTGACCTTCAAATTCCAAATGATGGTTCGCCCGGGCAGCATTTAAAATTTGTTCCACTTGTTGATATCGTAGCAAGCGAAAGATAATAGGCCGGGGGGTCGTTCGGTTGAGCGCCATGTGGGTAGGAACACGGTGTGCACGATCGATTTCCAGTTCTTTATGAAAGGTGATCTTCAGCAAGGAGGGAAGAGTTTTGAGCAGGAATTCTCTCATATCTCCCGCTTCCACCCCCTCCGGTATTCCAATGAGCCTCACATTGTTGCGACGGGCTCGATTATTGCTATCTTCTAATTCCTTTTGAAGATTCTGTATCTGGCGCTCAGCCTTGTCCAGTGTGCCCAAGCGCACCGCGTGCGAGTCGAGGACCCCCGCCATATTGTCCTGCCGTAATGAGAGACTTTCAAGTCGGTCCTGGAGCACTCCAAAGTCTTCTCGCATGGCTCTAAGCGCTTCTCCATTGGACTGCACCAATTCCTTCACGCCGCGTATTTCCTCTAAAATCTCCAGGTGCATTTCGGGGTTTTCCCGAAATGGAACCATCTTCTGTGGGGAGGACACCTCTGTTTTGGAGCGTTTTCCGTGAGAAGAAGAAGGAGACCCGAAGTCCAAGCGCGCTGGTTTATGGGCCGCCATCCCCCCCGAGGTACCCCGGTCAGCCCGGAGCGAAATAGTAAGTTTGTATAGGTATTAAGTCAGGATTCTAAGTAGGCCTCTCGGGAGCTTCAGCGCGAAGCGTCTTACCCGCTGGACATCAGGCTCCGCCCCCCCGTTATGTTATATTTCTTATGTTATTCTGTTACTTCGTGATGTTAAGGCACATTTTAGAAAGGCCGTGTAGATGAAATTTGGGACGTCCAAGTCAAAACATCTGAAATTTTGTGGGGGAGGGGGCAGTAGAGAAAATGCAGTAAGTGCAGTTGAGACTATTTTTTAATTCCCCTGCAAGTGTTTCGTTTACCATGTCGGGAATATGTATACTTTCTATGGTCCGTCTCAGTTGGAGGTATTTCTTCAAGATAAAATTATATCTTGTTATGTTTCTCTTCTGAGTTTTATGGTATCCTTGGGAATATAGCAACCATTGATTTATTTACCAGCAAAAATTATTGTTTTTGTTTGCTTGTTTTCTTTTTTTCTTTTGTACATCCACCATAATTTATGTGGATGTGAGTGAAGACATTCTTCTAGTTTCCTATTTAATTTATATATTAATCTCTTTTGATATTTGGTTGGATTGTCTGTCACCTTTTCCTATACATTTCTTCTCTAAGGTGAAGGTTTACTAAAGTGTGCTAAACACTTACTATGGATTTTAACGCACAGTACCATTAGCATGGGCCCACATTAATAGCTAGGGTGTGGTAAAAATCTCACAGTAACTGCCTAACACGGGTCGGAGAAGGATCAGGGCAGATTCTGGGAGGAGATCGGGTGTGGCTAGCAATGACAACTATACTGCATGGCAAATGTCACTGATCACATAGTTGCGCTAAGTGCAGCCATGTGGTCAGTAGTTCAATAGCGTGGCAGCTGCCCATAGCCTGTCAAAAAAAAGAGAGGCAATCACAATCACCTAGCACCCCAAGTCCAGTCCACCCAGGGCCGGACACGCTTCTGGGGGCTCCACGCCAACAACATCCTGGGAGGGGTAGGATTGAAAATGGACTGAGTGTGGGGGTGCTTGGACTGGAAATGGGCTGAAGTGAGGCTGGAATAGGATTGGAAATTGCTGATGGGGAGGTTTAGTATTGGAAATGGCTGATGGGGGGCTAGAATTGCAAATGGGCTGTTGGGGGAGCTAGAACTGGAAATGAGCTGATGGGGGGAGCTTGGACTGAAAATGGGATGATGGGGGCTGGAATAGGACTCAAAATGAACTGATTTGGGGGCTAGGACTGGAAATGAGCTGATGGGGGGGGCTAGGACTGGAAATGGGCTGATGCGAGGGGATGGGAGAATGGAACTAGAAGGAAGCGGATGCTGGGTGGGGCTAGAACTAGAAGGGAGCTGATGTTGGGGAGGACTAGAAAGGGATGGGGCTGGGGGAATGAGGATGGAGGGGAAAATATATTTTGTGTGGCAGGGAAGAAAAATCTATGATTGGCCGAGTATTGACAGAGTAAGTGGGGATTGAGGATGGAAGAGTGAAATCTGAGTGGATAACAAAGGAAGAAAGAAAGAAATGGAAGAAAGAGGAAAAGGGGAAAGATCAGTATGATAAAGCAGATGTAGAAGTGAGAATGGAAAAAATCCAGAAGAGAGAAGAAAGACAAATGGACAGCTAGCAGAAGACACGAAGAAACCAGAAGAAAGTGACTGGAGCAATTGCAATTGAAAAATAAAATGCCCAAACAACAAAATGGAGAAAAATACTTTTTTATTTTGAATTTCTTAACTGGAATATGTCAACTGTGCGAAATATGCATCGCTAACATATTTGAGATTTTGTTTAGTACAAGAGGAAATTAATTTATAGTTTTATTTCTCCAGTGTTGTTCTACATTCCAAGTTTGGCTTTTGGGGTTCCCGTATTTCTAAATTGTGATCCCTTGTTCTTTGTTTGGTGATGGTCTATGTTCTGCATGTGTAACTGAGCTATGATATTCTGTTCATGTAGTTTCTATGTGACAGTGCCACTTGTTCTCTTTCCCCAGTAGGAGATGTATTGGTATTCTCTGAGATGTATTGGTTTAATATTTGCAGTGTTGCCTTTTGATAAGTAAGGTTTGATGCTTTATGAGTCCTGGTAGTACTGTTATGATATGGTGGGTTTGCTATGGGTTCTAAATGGGCAGTATTTATAGTACTTCCTAATGTGCCTCTTATATACTTCATGTGCCTCTTATATACTTCTTAATCCCTCACTTGGTTTGCAGCTAGTCGTGCTGTGAGGGCTTGTGTGCATCAGTGATGCTGAGAGCTAAACTATCGGTAGTTTAACTACTGGCAGGGTCTCCCAAGATGGACAGGTCTCAGCTGAGGTGCCAGACCAAGACAAACCACCCATCTGGGCAGCAGCAGAATGGGATAGTGTTGACGGTGGAGGATCACATTTCTGTGACAACGGCAACACCACCAAACTTAAACTGCGCGGAAGAAAGGCCTGGCAATCTACTTCTGTATCTTGCCATGAAAACCCAATGGATAGTTACAACAAAACAAATTGTGCTGTAGTGCTGGAAGATGAGACCCCCAGGTCAGAAGGCACTCAACTAGCTACTGGGGAAGAGCTGAAGACTTTTCAGAGTAAAACCAGCATTTATGATGTGGTTGGATCAAAGCCCTTGGGACGTCTGACTGCTGATGTAGCTGCACATGAAATGAGAGTCAGAAGCTGTAAAGATGTCTTATGCATTGGAACATGGAACGTATGAAGCATGAACCAAGGGAAGTTGGAGGTGGTCAAGAATGAAATGGAACGTGTACAGCTTGATCTGTTGGGTGTCAGCGAACTGAAATGGACTGGCATCGGGCACTTTGCATCAGATGATCACATGGTCTACTATGCTGGAAATGAAAGACAAAGAAGAAATGGTGTTGCATTTATAATAAAGAAGAAACTTGCAAGAACTGTAATGAAATACAATACAGTCAGCGAACGCTTAATCTCTATTTGTCTACGAGGAATGCCTATCAACACAACTATAATTCAAGTATATGCCCAACAACAGCTGTAGAAGAGAATGAAATTGAAGAGTTCTATGAACAAGTACAAGCTGAAATTGACAGAACATGCAAACAGGATATCCTGATAGTCATGGGTGACTGGAACGCAAAAGTTGGCAACAAAGAAGAAGACAACGTAGTTGGAGAATACGGACTTGGCAACAGAAATGAAGCTGGAGAAAGACTGATAGAATTCTGCAAGACCAACGATCTATTCATCTCAAACACCTTCTTCCAGCAACACAAGCGGTGACTGTACACATGGACTTCACCCAATGGATTGTATAAAAATCAAATTGACTACATCTGTGGAGGTCAATGATGGAAAAGCTCTATAACATCAACAAAAATGAAACCTGGAGATGACTGTGGTACAGATCATCAACTACTAGTATGCAAACTCAAGCTAAAGTTGAAAAAGAGCAAACCACTCATGAATGCAGCAAAATATGACCTTGAGAATATACCACTGGAATTTAAAGACTGCCTGCAAAATCAATTTGCTGCTTTAGATACAAATGACAGAGCTCCAGAAGAGTTATGGAATGACATCAAGAAGACTGTGTTGGAAGAAAGCGAGAAGTCTCTACAAAAGGTGAAAAAGCAAAAAGGGCCAAAATGGATGGCGGAATAAACTCTGAAAATTGCCCAGAAACACAGAGAAGCTAAAGCCAGAGGAGAAAGAAAGATAATCACAGAACTCAACAGAGATTTCCAACGTGCAGCAAGACAGGACAAGGAAAAGTACTACAATGACGCATGCAAGGAAATAGAAGCAGAAACTATTAGAGGAAGAACAAGATCGGCTTTCCTAAAGCTACGAGAGTTAAAGAAAAAGTTCCAACTTCGAATTGGAATGTTACAAGATGCTCAAGGTTCTATGTTGAATGATGCTGAGAAGATCAAGAAAAGATGGAAGGAATATACAGAGTTTTTATATGATAAAGATCAAGTGGACCAACAGCCGTTTCAACCTGTACCTTATGATCGGGAACCATTGGTGATGAAAGAAGAAGTTGAAGCAGCATTGAAAGCCTTATCAAAGAACAACGCACCAGGCATTGATAGCATTCCCATAGAAGTATTACAGCAATCTGATGCAGCTGTTACCGTACTTACAAGGCTCTGCCAAGAAATATGGAAGATAACATCATGGCCAACTGACTGGAAAAGATCTGTGTTTATACCAATACTAAAGAAAAGTGATCCAACTGACTGTGGAAATTATCGCACAATCACTCTGATCCCACGTGCCAGCAAGATTCTACTAAAGATTATTCAAAAGAGACTACAACCATACCTGGAACAAGAACTACCTGAAGTGCAAGCAGGGTTCAGGAAAGGGCGAGGAACAAGAGACATCATTGCGGATGTGAGATAGATCCTTGAAAAGACTAAAGAATACCAAAAGGATATCTATTTGTACTTTATCGACTATAGCAAAGTATCTAGTTATTGTTGTGCAAGATAACAAAGTATCTATTGTTGTATAGGCCAGCCTCACTGGAGTATAAAGTATCTATTGTCGTGCCAGCTAAACTCATAGAAATTAAAATTACCTATTGTTATGCAAGATAACTAGCATTGTTAACCCAGCTATCTCCTCACAACAATTACTGCTGCGCCAATATTATAAACCCAACAAGCTTTAGCAAATACCTGCGCCCAGAGGCGACATACAAATCATCATGGCCATATCCATACTAACCCTAACCATTTTGTATCTTCTTAGCAACACATTCATTGACCCCCTCACCTCGACCACCAAATACATCCCCATCTCAACCCTTCATAGTCGAGAAAAAGGCATCAAGGCAGCACACACTATAAGGCATCAGAAATACGTCAAACGTCACACCCACACTTAATCCACATACCAATCCTACACTCGGAAAAACTCAAAGCCGCACAGCCCCAAAGCCAGTGAAACCTGAAATGTGCCCTCATAAATGCACTTTCAGTCCATAAGAAATGGCCAGCCATCACCGACCTTATAACCCATCTTGAACTAGACATCCTTATGATTACTGAATCATGGCTCACTGATGTAGACTCAGTCCTTATTAACCAACTCATCCACCCCAACTTCTCAAGCCACGCTTGCCACAGACCTTACCGCAGAGGAGGTGGCACTCTCATCTTATCAAAAGTAGAGCTCCAATACCAACTGATCAACTCCAGCAGCACAACCCACCTCGACACACTCACCATAACCAACAGCCATAGCACCATCAACCTCATCTACAGATCACCATCCTCCTCCCTGGATGACCTTGCAACCATAATTGACCTTGCCTGTAACCCCAAGAACACCCACAGGCCAAACTGGATACTGGGAGACTTTAACCTCCCGGCTCTTCAAGACACCCAGTCTATGGCCTTTCTCGAAGCACTCAACGACCTGGGCTATGAGCAGATATTTGAAACATCCACCCACAGGAAAGGAAATACACTAGATCTCGTTTTCATCCCACGTCCTGGCATAAGACTGAACTATAACTTTGAACTAGGTATCACCCCAGTCCCATGGTCCGATCACAACCTAATCAAATTCCAGATACCCATCCTTCAGGTTAGCAGCCTTCCTAGGAAACCTGCCAAAAGCCCATCACTACCCACGAGACGATGCAGACCTTTTGACAAGGAGGCGAACCTCAAAGAAATTCTTCCAAACCTCAAGCGAGATTCTCCAGACCTGGATGAACTGATGGCCACCTGGAACAACAGCCTGAACTCCGCTGCATACATATCTACCGCACTCAATACCTCAAACAAAACACCAAGAGCTAGGAAACCGGCTCAATGGTACTCAGCGGAACTATGGTCCTCACTACTGCTCCTTAGGAAGCTAGAGAGAAAATGGCGGTGATCCCGGTCCCCAACTGATCAAGCGGCCTACTTTACCCACTTGAACATACACCGCAACTCTATAGCTGCGAAAATGAAAGAACACCACTCTGAACTCCTATGCCGCTCGCTAAACAAACCTCATGATCTATTCAACCTAGTGAAGTCCATGACGAAAGAACCTTTACCCACACAGAGTACAACACTGCAACCGCAGGAACACGCAGACTACATACTAGCCAAAGCCATCAATATCAGCATAGCCACGAAACCCACCCCTGGACAAAACCCATACCAATCATCGCCACTCAACTCACTTACAACTCCCTCAGCCAGATGCATCGAAGACATCATAGCAACTATCAACGCCACCACAGCTCCAAACGACCCCTGTCCAGCACATTGGATGAGATCCCTGCGCAAAGAACTAAGTCCAACCCTAGTCAGGATCATGCAGTAGTCCTTCTCCACAGGAACATTTCCAGCATGCCTCAAACAGATGCTGATCAGGCCCCTTCTGAAGAACAACAAGCTAAACCCACAGAAGGTTGAATCCTACCGACCAATCTCAAGCATCCCGCTTTTAGCCAAGATCATTGAGAAGGTAGTTCAATGGCAGATCTAGGAACACATCGACTCCATGGCCCCCCTTGACCCATGCCAACATGGTTTCAGGGAAGCACACAGCATCAAAACGCTCCTTGCCACACTCTTTAACACATTAATCACAGGGATTAACAACAACAGACAAGGATATGCCCTGATCTTCCTAGACATCTCCGCAGCCTTCGACTCAGTCAACCATGAGCAGCTCCTAATATGTATCCGGGAAAAGGGAATCCAGGGCTCAACATTGAATTGGTGCAAGTCATACCTAACAGATAGATGGCAGCAAGTACGGATAGGCTCTGCGACCTCTGAGCCTTTTCAACAAAAACATGGACTCCCCCAAGGCTCCTCGCTATCCGCCCTACTATTCAATATTTACATGCAACCCATATGCTCAATTATCCGTTCCTTCAACATATCCTGCCTGATTTATGCAGACGACGTACTACTCTTCACCCCTTTCACCACAGATCAACCAGACTTCTCTTCACTAATAAAATGCTTTGACGCCGTCACAGACTGGCTTCACTCACAGAGCCTCAAGATAAATTTCAGCAAGACAGAAGTGTTGTTCACCACACGAAACCAAACCTTCTCCCCACCAGCAACACTGAAGACGAGAGACGCCTAGCTCCCGAGCCGCCCCACCATCCGCTACCTAGGTGTTATGCTGGACCAGCACCTTAACATGAAAACACACATAGGCAACACTGTAAAGAAGATCTACCATAAGATGAGGACAATTCGACACCTCCAACCTTTGTGCAACCAGATGACTTCCGAACAGTTTTCCAGGTGCTAGTAACCCCCCACCTTGACTACGCTAACATAATCCTACACAGACTCCCCAAGAACAAACTTAATCCGCTACAGCTAGCAATGAATGCTGCCACCCGATTCCTACACGGAGCTTCTCGAAGGGAGCACATCACTCCAATCCTAAAGGAACTGCACTGGTTACCAATTTACTGCCAGATCATATACAAAGTTGCTCTCCTAACTTTCAAGGCCCTTAACAAAAGAACTGCCAGCTCCTTGATAAACCTTATCCACCCCACACCCGTGTCCAGAACAAGACGGTCCTTCACCACCAACACCGTAGTAACCCCCAGTGAAGTAACAAAATAGACCAACGCTACAAGAAACAGAGCATTCAGGCTCTACGCACCTACCTGCTGGAATGAACTCCCACTGACCATCCACTTGATGACGGACCTTGTCCAATTCTGAAAGCACCATCTTTTTCTCCTACACTATGCCCAGGCCAACAACACCCAACCATACCCCAACCATAAAGAACGGTCAACCCAATAAATTAATTTGCATCCTTGTATATAGCCCTCAAGACACGCCATGTCACTATAGCTGCATAATGACCCCCTCCCATTGTACATAGCCTGTATATAGCCTATATAGCCTGTATATGCTTTCCCCTGTTACCAATCCAAGTTGTACTACCCGTTCATTGTAAGTGCAAGGTAGGCTCTCCCTACCCTGTACAAAGAGTTTTCTGTAAACCGCACTGATTTTAAAAAGCGCGGTATATAAAAGCATTAAATAAATAAATAAAAATAAATAAGCCATGAGAAACTCTGGGCCACATTAAGAAGCATGGGTATACCAGAACACCTGATCATACTCTTGCACAATCTGTACATTGATCAAGAAGCAACAGTTCGAATGGAACAAGGAGAAACAGAATGGTTTAAAATAAGCAAAGGTGTAAGACAAGGCTGCATACTTTCCACCTACCTGTTTAATTTATATGCAGAACAAACCATCAGAGAAGCAGGATTGTATGAAGACAACAGAGGTGTGAAGATTGGTGGAAGACTCATCAACAACCTTCGCTATGCTGATGATACCACATTACTGGCTGAAAGTGAAGATGATCTGAAACATTTGCTTCTCACAATCAAAGAACATAGTCTCAAAATGGGCCTGCACCTTAATATAAAGAAGACAAAGATCATGGCAACTGGCATAATCAACAGGTTCATCGTTGAAGGAGTAGAAATTGAAATCGTGAACAACTTTAACCTACTTGGATCAACTTTCAAAAAAGAAGGAACAAGCAGTCAAGAAATCAGATGACGCATTGCTCTTGGCAGAATGGCTATGAAAGACCTAGATAAGATTCTCAAGAGCAGAGATGTCTCTCTCCATACAAAGATTCGACTTGTTCAAGCCATAGTATTTTCAATAACATCATATGGATGTGAAAGCTCGACAGTGAAAAAGATAGACAGGAAGAAAATTGATGCCTTTGAATTATGGTGCTGGCGGCGAATACTGTGTATACCATGGACTGCCCGAAGAACAAACCAGTCGGTACTAGAGGAGATCAAACCTAAGCTTTCTTTAGAAGCTCAGATGACAAGACTTCGACTTTCATACTTTGGACACATCATGCGAAGAGAGAGATCATTAGAAAAAGACATCATGCTTGGCAAGATAGAAGGTCAACACAAAAGAGGAAGGCCAGCAATGAGATGGATTGATACAATAACAGCAGCTACGGGTACCAGTCTGTCAACAATGAGCCGCCTGACTGAAGACCGAACGCAATTTAGGATAGCTATCCAGAGGATCGCCATGAGTCGACTCCAACTCGATGGCACTTAACAACAACATACTTCTTAATGGGGCCTAGCAAAATGGTATACACAAAGATATATTAAAAGCAAATAAAATAAATAAAAGACAGAAAAATCCAGGAAGGGTTTTTCAGGAAGCTCAAGACTAGACAAGAAAACTCAAGCTAATCAGGAAACAGAAATTAATATTACCAGAAATACAAGACACAGCAAAGAATAAGTTGGCTAGCCAGCCCTCTAGAACATACAATATTCCTCCTGGAACAGCAGTGCCTTCCAACCCAAGGTGCACAGGTTGAGGCCAGGCCGGACCAGGCCAGGCCATGATGGCACTGGACTAAAAACCTATATTTTGTTCTTTTTATATCATTTTCAGATTGAAAACAATATGAAACAGCATGGGAACTGTTGATATTTCCCATGTTTCAAACAAATATGTATCCCTACCATGTAGTAAGGAAACAACTCTGTTCCAAAACAAATAATTTCCTGATACACTGACATTTTCCTTCCTGACACACAGAAGCAAAGGCTACTTGGAACTTAGCATTCTAGTATTATTTCATAAGTATGGTTATTGGACACAACATCATACAAAGGTTTAAAAAAAGTTATGTAAAATAAACCAGAAGTAAGACAAAAAAATGGAAGCCTCTTTGCCAAAGGGTTTATAGTCTAAGCAAAGACTACATGCAGTGCAATGTGCCCTTTCCAGATGGTTATAATGCAAGCAGTATTATGGCCGGGGGAAAAGTCAGCAAACATTTTATGTAACAAAAGTATTAACAGGCAACATTTGAAAGTGGAGCAAATGAAAAGGAAAATAGCTGATAAATTAATTAAAATAAAGTATGAGTAGAAGTATATCTAAAGCATACTTAAGAACTAAAATAATATTAATATTTCTTTATGACACCTTGCCTGGAAAATCATATAAAATGTTTATAAAAAAGGTACAAAATCAATCTGCATTCTTGAAAGTGAATATGATACCATCTGTTCATTTAACTGAAGCTTATTAAATTTCTTAAACATCATACCCCACCATTAAATAGTAGACAATGTTACCTTCTTCCAGAAGCTATTTACTTAGCAAATTAAATCTTTCAGATCTGGAAACTCCTGCTTTATTTTAAATTACTTTGTTTTCATATGCATGAGCACTTGAGCCCACAGCAACTATAATAAAATGGAAAGAATCAGATGAATGAGCAGACAATGAGTGGAAAAAACTGTTATGCACTGAACAAAGAGCTAATGGCATTTAAGTCATCAACAAGGGAAGGGGTTTATTTTGTGAGGGAGGATGGAAATTTTTAAATACTAATAAATTATAAGCATGAGGTTTTTATTGGTAGGTTCACAATAAGATTCAACGGATGTTAAGATTTCCAAAATATGCAACTGAATTTTGTTTAATTTTGTTGATAAGATGCAGATTTATTAGATCAAACTTATGGATCCCCCTTTCCATCTTTGCACGACACATGGGGGTTACATCATGGAGCCTCCCAAGATTCCTCTGATGGGGGTAAGAGAGGGAAAACTTGCTTTTAGGCCCTTTGGGCTTGGGACACTTGAGGGAGTAAAGACATATTCACTCCAGTAAGTGTTATAAAAATAAAACCATTTACTAAAGCATTTGGTGCAGTGTAATCAACTGGCAAAAGCAGTTGTTTTCTGTAGACAGCAGGACTGATAAGGTATACAGGTAGATGACATCATCTAAGGCGATAGGACAGAACTTCTCTCCCGTAGCTCAGAACTTTAGTGTAAATGTCTGAACAAGCATGGCCTTTGGCCCAAACAGCAATATACAATAAAAGCATGAAGACAACATCCAATATATATATTCTCAATATACGCCCTAACCTACGTGCCATAAATGACCAAGCGGACTTCCAATGGAAACTAAAAACACATCTCTTTTTAGGACACCTCACTACAAGGACAGAGCAATTCCACTATGTGTAACCATACTCCTAACTACCCAGGACCCCGTGTTATAGTTACATATCCAATGTTGCCTGTGTTTCCACCATCTGTTACCATTGTGTTATACTTACATATTTAATGTTGCCTGTTACCATGTTGTTCATCATGTAAACCTCTCTGACTTGTAGACATAGCAGTATATAAGAATAGCTAAATAAATAAATAAGACAGGTCCATGTAGCTGCTTTGCAGATGGTATCTAGCAGGCAGAATTTAGGAGTGCTACTGTCACCACAGCAGCTCAGATCTGATCAGACTTTCCTTTGGATCAGAGAGGAGTATTCATTGGTTCATAACACCAACCAATTTGGCCAAAGTCTGTTTTGTGACTTGATAGCCAAGTCAGTTGGGATCAAAGGACACAATAAGCTGTGTGGACTTACCAATCATTCACGGATATGGTAATCTGGGATCCAGATATCCACCTTATAAGATGAGAAGCAGAGTTCATTCCAGTATTATACATATTCCACTCCTTGAACCAGCCACTTTTGATCAACATACCAATTTTGTCAGTCACCCTAAACTCCTAAGGTGCATTCCAATCAATGCTCATTCCGCAAGAAACAAAACCCAGATCCTCTCTGATTACCTAATAGATTATGATCTGGACATTATGGGGGTCATACTGAGCAGCATTTAGTGGGGATGTGTGTCCGCTTTGGACATATATCCCCGCTAAATGCCTGGCTCCGATGCCAAATCCAGAGCTCCCCATATGTCTAGAAGAGATGTGTGGGAAGCTCTGGATGGAGGCAGGAGGAGGGGGCCGGAGGAGGAGTGTGAGCATGGCAGAGGTGGGACCCTGACCCTGGACATACAGGCCAACTTGGTCGCAGCCTTGTACTTCCGGGGTTGCTGACTCAGACAGGGGACTAAGTCCCCCTGATGCTAGTGGAATAAGTCCTCCCGACGTTGGGGGACCGCATGGCGGGATCACCACTGGCAAGGTAGGCAGGCCAGCAGGATCCCCGCTGCCCAATCCTGACCCTGGCAGGTCCATTTGGGGGTCAGGTGGTGGGGAAAAGGAAAAGTGAAAGGCTTGTGGGCAATCGGGGCTCCTGCATGGCATTCCTGTGCCATGTCGACGAGACGCCACAGCACCGGGCTCCATGCAGGGGGAGAGTTAGATGGGGAAGGCAGTGAACATGCAACAGGCCTGAATCAGGGCACTTCCTGCCCACCCAGGCCCATTGCACCTGATTCTGCTCCCGTGGGAACATCTAGCTCCCACAGGTGCAGAATCGGGTAAAAAGCCGGCCTGTCCAGATTTTGGACAGGCGGACGGGCCCTGAATAGATTTGGCCTCCACGTGTGTGACCAAATCATGGTTCGCTGCAACAGATACCATTATTAACCAACTAAGACTTCCAAATTATAGCCTATTCAACTGCCCTAGACAGGGCCATAGGGGCGGTGGCGTATTTATACTTGCAAAGAGCAATTTGCAGTTCAGCACAATGTCCATTGGTAGCACAAATGGCATGGATATGATCACCATTTCAAATAAGCAAATCTCGCTATGCCTCACTTATAGATCACCAACCACAGGTAATGAAGAACTATCAATACCCAGCGAAGATCTGTGTACCCACATAAATCTGAATTGTCCACTCACACTCATGGGTGATCTAAACTTATCCTCTGTTCCCCTGAAGCATAGTAACATAGTAATATAGTAACATAGTAAATGACGGCAGATAAAGACCAGCATGGTCCATCTAGTCTGCCCAGCAAGATGGCAAGAGTAGGTGCACCTGTCACTGTGCAGGCCACCCCTCCCCATGTCTTTGTTTAGGGGTAAACCCACCACTCCATGTAGGACACCCCTATTTGTTGAGACGTTATATGGTTCAGAAGTTAGATGGTACCGTTTATTTTGTTTTTATCCTATTGCTGTAAAGGGATCCACTGTGTTTTTCCCATGCTGTTTTGAATTCCATCACCGTGTTTGCCCCACCACTTCTTTTGGGAGAGCATTCCAAGCATCCACTACCCTTTCAGTAAAAAAATATTTCCTGATATTGCCTTTCAATTTACCACCTTGCAGCTTCATGTTATGCCCTCTAGTTTTACAGCTTCCCCGTCTTTGGAAGAGGTTTGTTTGTTCATCATTTCTCTTTAAGTATTTAAAGGTCTGAATCATATCTCCCCTGTCCCTCCTTTCCTCCAAAGTGTACATATTTAGGTCTTCAAGTCTCTTCTCATAAGGCTTCTGACGCAGGCTCCAAATCATTTTGGTCGCTTTCCTCTGAACAGTTTCCAGTCTTTTTACATCTTTTGCAAGATATGGTCTCCAAAACTGAACACAGTATTCCAAGTGAGGCCTCACCAGTGACTTATACTGTGGCATAAGTACAGCTTCCTTTCTGCTGGTAATCCCTCTCTGTATGCAGCCCAACATCCTCCTGGCTTTTGCCACCGCCTTGTCGCACTGTTTTGCCACCTTGAGATCATCAGAGATAATCACACCAAGGTCTTTTTCCTGAACCGTGCATACCATCCTCTCGCCCCTATCGCGTACATTTCCCTTGGATTTCTGTTACCCAAGTGCATGACACTGCACTTTTTCGCATTAAATCGTAGTTGCCAAGCATTAGACCAGTCTTCCAGCTTTTGTAGATCTTTCCTCATGTTAACCACTCCCTTGGGGGAGTCCACTCTGTTGCAAATTTTTGTGTCATCTGCAAAAAGACAGACTTTTCCATTCAGTCCTTCAGCAATATCACTCACAAATACATTGAACAGTG
Source organism: Ichthyophis bannanicus (assembly GCA_033557465.1). Taxonomy (NCBI): domain Eukaryota; kingdom Metazoa; phylum Chordata; class Amphibia; order Gymnophiona; family Ichthyophiidae; genus Ichthyophis; species Ichthyophis bannanicus. Next base: position 18,386,240 of record CM066049.1, on the reverse strand, counting down.
CCAGACCCAGGACCGAACCCTGGGGCGCCCCGCTAATTACCTTCCTCTCATCCGAGTGAGCTCCATGTACAATCACCTTCTGTCGTCTGTCAGTCAACCAATTTCTAATCCAGTTTACCATCTTGGGACCCATCCCCAAGCTACTGAGTTTGTTGACAAGCCTCCTATGAGGAACAGTATCAAAGGCTTTGCTGAAATCCAGGTAGATGACATCCATTGCATGCCCCTGATCTAGTTCCTTGGTCACCCAGTCAAAGAACTCAATCAGATTTGTTTGGCAAGACCGTCCTTCGGTAAAACCATGTTGCCTCGGATCTTGCATCCTGTTGGTTTTGAGAAAGTTCACTATTCGCTCTTTCAGGAGCGCCTCCATTACTTTTCCTGCCACCGAGGTAAGGCTCACGGGCCTGTAGTTTGACACTTCTTCCCTGTCACCACTTTTGTGTAGAGGTACGACATCAGCCATTCTCCAGTCCTGAGGAACCTCTCCTGTTTCCAAGGATCTGTTGAAAAGACATCCTTTAACGGTCCTGCAAGAACCTCTCTGAGCTCTTTCAGTGTCCTAGGATGTATCCCATCCGGTCCCATGGCTTTGTCCACTTTCAAGTTTAGCAAGTTGTTCTAACACCTCGTCTTCTGTGAATGGTGTGGTATCTACTTCATTCCCATTTTTATATTTGGGAGTCTCAGCTGGTCCATCTCCAGGATCTTCTTTAGTAAAAACAGAGCAGAAGTATTTGTTTAGCAATTCTCCTTTTTCAGTGTCACTTTCCACGAGTCCTTTCCCAGCACTTCTGAGTCCTGCAATTCCAACTCTGATCTTCTTCCTTTCCCAAATATACCTGAAGAAAGTTTTGTTGCTACCCTTAACATCTTTAGCCATCCTTTCCTCTGCCTTTGATTTTGCTATCCTTATTACTCTTTTAGACTCTTTGAGTTGGATCCTGTATTCATTTCTGTGTTCTTCTGTTTGCAAGCTTATGAATTTTGCGAAAGTTGTGTTTTTTGCCTTGATTTGAGCAGCCACCTCTTTGGAAAACCAAATAGGTTTCCTTATCCTCTTGTTTTTATTTACTTTTCCTACATATTTATCTGTTGCCCCATTGATTGCCTTCTTTAGTTTAGCCCATTGCAATTCCACTTCCTTTATCTCCTTCCACCCCGTCATCTCCTCCTTTAAGTACTCTGCCATTTTATTGAAGTCAGTGTATTTGAAGTTTAGGACTTTGAGCTTGCTATGATTGGCCTGTACCATGGCTTTTATCTCAAACCACACCGTGTGATGGTCGCTGTTGCTCACAGGGGCACTCACGCAGACATTTGACACACTATCACTGTTGGTGAGCACTACATTCAGCGTTGAGTTTCCCTGGTTGGTTCCATCACCATTTGTCTAAATAATGCATCTTGGAGAGCATACACAATCTTTTTGCTTCTTTCCAGATGTGCAGAAGGAGTAATCCAATCCACAGGTAGATTAAAGTCACCCAATATGATCGCTTCCCCCTTTGCTGCTATCTTGGCAATATCTTTAATCAATTTGTTATCTCTCTCTTCAATTTGAGTTGGAGGTCTGTAGACTACAGCAATATGGATGACAGTGCCATCTCCTCTTTCCAATGCAATCCAGAGCGCTTCTTCTTTTCCCCATGCCCCCTGCATTTCAGTAGCTTTAATATTGCTTTTGACATACAAGGCTACTCCACCTCCTTTTCCATTTTCTCTGTCTCTTCTGAATAGATTATAGCCAGCTATGGTTATATCCCAATCGTGTGATTCATTAAACCATGTTTCTGTAATTGCCACAATGTCCAAATTCGTTTCCACCATTAAGGCTTCCAGGTCTGTAATTTTGTTGGCTAAGCTTCGAGCATTTGTGCACATTGCTTTCCAGCATTTACCTGGCTTGTGTGTATCTTGCATTGATTTTGTTCTGCCTACTTCTTCCCACATGTTTTTGATGTGTGGTTTAAAAGTGTGGCTGTTTCTGATGGTGTTCTGCTTTTGCTGGGGGTGGCATGCAGATGTTGACCTTCCACATCTGTCACCCCCTTTTCCTAGTTTAAATGCATATCCACATACTGCCTGAATTTTTCACTTAGGATTCTTTTCCCTGCGACAGAGAGATGTAGTCCATCAGCACAGTATAGTCTCTTGTTGGTCCATCTGTTGTCCCAGTTGCCAATAAATCTGAATCCTTCTTGTTTGCACCAGCTCTGGAGCCATGTATTAAAGCTGTTTATGCGATGCAGCCTTTTTGTCCCCTTACCAAGAACAGGTAGAACTTCTGAGAATGCAACAGTGTTAACAACGCGCTTGAGTTTCTCTCCCAGAGATTGGAAGTCCTTTTGGGCTGTGGAGGCACTGTTCCTAGCCAGGTCGTTTGTGCCTAAGTGGATAATAACATCAAGTTTGGAGTGTTCACTTTTTGCGCTAAGTAATTCAACAACTTGGTTTGTATTCCTGCTGGCTGAAGAGCCTGGTAGGCACATGACTGTCTTCTCTCCTTTGAACTGTGTTCCCAAGTTAGTGCCTCTGATGATGGAATTTCCAAGTAGTAGTAGTTTTCTGTTTGGTGAGGTTTTCTTCATATTTGGTGCTTTAGCAGGGGATTGGGCATTGTCTGACTCATTTAAGGGCTCTTCAGTTTCTTTGGATTGGGCATCCTCATTAGCCAAGGCAAAGCTTTCATGGGTGGAGGAGTGGCCTAGTGGTTTGGGCAAGGTACTTCAGGCCTGAAGGTCAGGGGTTCAAGTCCCACTAGAGGACAGCAACCTTTGGCTGGAAGGACTGGGGTTTCTAGTCCCACAGGTGCTCCTTGTGGTCTTGGGCAAGCCACTTAACCCTCCATAGCCCATGTTCCCTGTAAAATAGTTATCTCCAAGTTATAATGTTCAATGTAATTTCAGTTTTTTCAATGTAAACCACACTGATGCAGAATAGCGTGGTATATAAGAGAATGTAAATAAATGCAGTGGATTACCTGAGTTTCACACAAGTGATTCACTTTCCAACACACAATAAAGGTAACACTCTTGACCTGATCTTCATCCTATCCTAATTCTTTGACAGGTTTGCCCTGCCTAACCCCCAGCTAGCACAGGTCCCTTGGTCTGGCCTCCACACTATCACCTTTCAACTACCTCATTTGATGCCATCAACTGCAAATACCATACAAAAAACAAATCATCATTGCTTTAAACAATTTGAAAAGTCCTCTTTCCTGGATAATGTTATCCCTCTACTGGATAAAGACTCAAATGACTTGGACCTCATAGTCAATAACTGGCAAAAGATCATTACAAATGCTTCTGAACCTTCCCCCAAATCAAAAGCAGTCTGCCACAACCATCACACTGTTTGGTACACCACTGAACTTAGAAGACTAAAACATGAGCGCAGGAAAGTTGAATGCAAATAGAGATATACCCAAAAGGAAGAAATAAAAAGCAGTTCCCTACTCACCCTGCAAGCTTATCCTCTTGAGATTAATAAGGCAAAAAGGGAATACAAAACTAATAATGAAATCACTAAATAAGCCCAGAGAGCTATACGATATAGTCAAGCCCTTATTAAAAAAGAACAACCAAGCGGTGCTCCCAGACACTCCAGATCCACATGCCTTTGCTATCTACTTTCAATTGAAGCACCTTAACTCATCTCTTGGCATGCACAGAATTTACAAACAAACCTATACTGGGAACCTACACCAATCATTTACTTCAGTCTCCCCTGAAAACCTAGAAAACATCATTCATAATCTTGACACTACAACATCTCCACTAGAACCCTGCCCAGTCAGCTGGCTCAAATTGGCAAGATCCGAGCTAGCCCCAGTCCTAAGAAAAATGTTGCACCTCTCCTTTTTGCAAGGTTACATGCCTACCAATACTTAAGAACCCTAAACTGGATTCTTCCAACCCAAGCTCATACCGACCAATTTCAAGCCTGCCCTTCTTGGCAGGCTTGAATAGTAGAAAAAGCAGTCCTTCAACAATTATAGGATCATCTCAACTTAAATGCACCCTTTAAGTTGCAGCAACATGGATTCTGACATGGTCATGGAGTAGAAACTCTACTCATCTCACTGATTGACAGACTCATAAAATGTATAGAGAGCCCTAAGCGGGGATTCATCCTTATATTCATAACAATATAAGAACATAAGATATGTCATACTGGGTCAGACCAAGGTCCATCAAGCCCAGTATCCTGTTTCCAACAGTGGCCAATCTAGGTCATAAATACTGTCGTGCCCTCTCTGGCCAAGCGGTAGCCACTGGTATTGCAAGGCTCTGGAGGGTGGTAGTTGTGCCTTCACTGATATAAACCACAAAACACTTCTTTCCAAATTAAAGGGTTTTATTCCCCGTCCCTTGAGGGTACTTTATCTTCAGGAACATAAATCAAATGCCTTGCTTGGACATATAACATAAATTAACAAAAGCAAACAGAACTTGCTTCCTTCAGCTTCCAAAACAACAAAACAGCTTAAATATTTCAATATGGTTCTTTCTCCTGTAGCTGACAGCACAGCTTATATCTGCTTTACTTAGAGAGAGCTGCAGCCTGTTGCTTATAACACTAAAGCTATGACACAAACTAATTACTTATCTGAGAGAGAACTCAGGTTCAATCAAGGTCAAGAGCAGTCCATCAATTCTGGCATATCATTTTCTTCTGCATTTTGATATTCCATTAACTCCGGCTGACTGGAAGGTTCATTCTGGACCTCAGCAGTAACGTGGGAGAATGGCTGGTTAACCTCGTCAGACAGGAAGTTCCTCTCTTCCTTAGAGCTAGTGTCTCTCTGGGAATTACCATGTATTCTAGAGTTGAGCTTTTCAGGGCACTGCCCCTGCTGGTATTTTAGAATATAGCTCAACTCCTGGTTTGCTCTGCTAGTGGGATAATTAAGGGAATTTCTCTGCCGGTTCAGGCTTCCCTTTTGTAACCCAGCTGAGCTAGATTGGAGAGCTCGTGACGGAGTTTCACAGGGAGCTGTGAGCTTACAATGACTACAAAACTCTTCAGCTTTATCTGGTAAGTAAAACCTTTTTCTTCTAGGGTTTTTAAAACCAGAAGAAGGGATATTTTCAGCCTCTAGATAGTGGGACCTTGTGTGCCTATTTCCATACCTCCAGGGTTGTCTTCTTTCATATGGCAAATCACTCTTGCATTCACTCTGTGCACTGGAACCTGCAACTGCAGTCTTCTTACGTCTCTCTGGCTCAAACACACTATCTGGCTGTTGATATCTCTCAGCTTCACTCAGGTCTTCGGTTCCCCTCTGACCTTCACGCTGGCTCTCTAGTTGCTCCAAAGCCTCATTGTCACTCTCTCTTACATTCTCATACCTGCTCCATGCTTCCCAGGGTTTTAGCTGCCTTTGCTGTATTCCCTCAGAGTGTGTCCGTGGCTGCTTCAGCTCCTCTCTCTCTCTGATTGTCTGGGAGCCTATTTTATCCCAGTGTTTCCTTGCTCCACCCCCACCCAGCTGAACCCTGTCAGGTAAAGTGAATTTCCTTCCTGTGCTGGCTGGGTGTGTCCTCATTGGGCTTTTGCACGTGTTTCTAGGTTGCTCATGGTAACCATCTGACATTTCCTTGTTTACCCTGTCACTTTTTCTGTGCTCCTTTATACTGAACTGCATTTTCTCGGGTTGTTCGGGGTCTGCACTGTTACATATTCCCCTCCTTAAAATATTACTTGCTGCCGTAGTTTTTAGCGGACAGCAAGTAATCCTTGAAAGTGCATCAGCGTTTCCATGCATTTTCCCCGCACGGTGCTGAACTGTAAAATTAAAGGCCTGAAGGGCCAAATGCCAGCGGGTCAATCGGGCATTGTTGTTTCTCATTAAATGAAGCCACTTCAAAGGAGCGTGATCCGTCACTAACAAAAACTTTCTCCCCGTAAGGTAGAAACGGAGGGTTTCTACGGCCCATTTAATAGCTAAACACTCCCGCTCTATCGTGGCATAATTTTTCTCCGCAGGCGAGAGTTTTCGACTCAAATATGCCACTGGATGTTCGTTCCCTTCGAATACTTGGGACATTACCGCCCCCAACCCTGTGTCCGACGCATCAGTTTGTATGATAAAGGGTAAATTAAAATCTATACCCCATAATACAGGGGCACTACACAACTTCTCTTTAAGGGTTTCGAAAGCCCTTTCTGCTTCTGGGGTCCAACGGACCTGGTTTGGTGCATTCTTTCGTAACATTTCCGTGAGGAGAAGGCTCTCTTCTGCGAAACGGGGTACAAAGCGGCAGTAGTAGCCTATTAAACCCAAGAAACTGCACATTTGTTTCTTGGTTATAGGTCTTGGGAACTCCCGAATACTCTCTACCTTACTAGCCAGGGGTTTTACTAGGCCTCTTCCTATTAGGTGCCCCAAATATTTTGCTTCCCTTGTGGCGAATAAACATTTTTCCGGGTTTAATGTGAGGCCAGCCCTTCTCAACGCTCTAAGGACCGCTTCTACTCTCGTGAGGTGTTCCATCCAAGTTGTGCTGTGTATCACTATATCATCCATATAGGCACTAGCATATTCGTGGTGGGGTCTCAACACTTGGTCCACGAGACGCTGGCACGTCGCCGCAGCCCCGTGCAAACCAAATGGCATTCTCCTAAACTGATATAGCCCTATGGGCGTGGAAAAAGCCGTTTTTGCTTTTGAACTTTTAGTTAGAGGAATCTGCCAATACCCTTTGCTGAGATCTAACGTAGTTAGGTATTTTGCCTGTCCTAATTGGTCCAACAGGTCGTCTATGCGTGGCATAGGATACGCATCAAATTGCGATATGTCATTAATTTGTCTGAAATCGATGCAAAATCTCAAGGTTCCGTTTGGTTTTGGAACCAATACTATTGGGCTAGACCATGGGCTTCTAGACTCCTCTATGATGCCCATGGCTAGCATCTCCTTCACTTGGGCAATCACCTCTTGTTTTTTTGTTTCGGGCATCCTATATGGCCGTTGTCTTATAACCCTCCCTGGTGACGTGATTATCTCATGCGCCACAAGGTGCGTCTCGCCAGGTAAAGTGGTCAAGACGTCTGCGAACTTTGTTAATAAGCGCGCTAATTCTTTCTGCTGCTGTGGGTTCAACTCAGAGCCTATTTTTGGGGAAGGTTGTCTTTCCCAATCCCCCACTTGAGGCCCTAGATCCTCCTCAGTTCTTTCCTCTCCAAGAGCTGTTAAGCTCTTCACCTCCCTTGTTCCAGTAGCACCAAACCCGTTTTCTCCTCTTTCCGTGGAGGGTAGTGTTGACACTTCCTCTACCGCGGGGAATCCTACCCTCTCACAGATTAACTGTGCAATCCTATCCCCTTGTTGTATTTTGAAGTCTTTTACCCCAAAATTAAACACTAAGACCTTTACGGGCCCCCGGTAGTCGGGATCAATGACCCCTGCGCCAATATCTATGAAATGTTGCGCGGCCAGCCCTGACCTCGGCGCTATCCGCCCATAGCACCCCTCAGGTACTTTAATACGGATGCCCGTGTCCACCAGAGCTTTTCCTCCTTTCGCTACAACAACATTTTCCATGCTAAAAAGGTCATAACCCGCAGCCATTTCAGAAGCCCTTTTTGGGCCTTTCGCCTGGGGTGCACTCTTGCAAAACTGCAAGGTAAATTTCTGTTTCCCGGTTACGGGTAGTCCTTTAGAGGGAGATCCCTTTTTGGGTGGTCTCTCAAATAAAGGACTGGGGATGGCAGTAGCTATGGCTTCAACTTTTTCCTCCTCTATCACCGGGGTTTGCACCTGAGTTAGGGGCAATATCTCTTGGAGGCCTTTCTCCAATTTTTGGCAGAAAGGGATCCAATCACGCCCTAGAACTACTGCGTACGGAAGTTTTGGCACTACTGCCATTAATATTTTCCGCGTAGACCCTAGCCCTTGTATGGTTACCTCATGTAATGGGTAGTGGGAAGCTTCCCCATGCACGCATCTTATGCGAATTTGCCCCTCTACTGGGTCCGGGGGAGATGACCGGTTTTTACCTATGGTTTCCCACAAGTCCTGTGAGACCATGCTTTGGTCTGCCCCCGAATCCAGTAGAGCCAAAGCTTGTATCCCTTCTATCCATATTTCTTGTATAAATCCATCTGACACTATCTCCTCTGACCCTGTCATAAGGGCAGTTTTAACTCGGCAACCTTTTATCACATGACCAGGTTTGTTACATCTGTAGCACCTTCTAGTGTTCCTATCTCTGCCCTCCTTGCTAGGGTCACATGCAGCCATTCTATCTCGCGCGTACTTTCCACACTCATCCACTCCAGTCACACTTGCACCTCTTGAAAGGTTCACCTTAAAAGTACTAGTATGTGCTGCCTCCCTGAACACTTCAGCCATCTGAGCTGCTTCAACTGTGTTTAAACAATTTTGCAGGGTTAAAAACGTTTTCATTTCACCTGGTATTGACATCAAAAACTGTTCTAGGACAATCTCATCAAGTATGGACTCAAGCGTTTTGCCATCAGGATCCAACCACTTATAGGCTAGGTTCTTGAGCCTCTGGCATAAGGCTTTCGGAGTCTTGTTTTCCATCATTATTGCCTCTCTAAATAATCTCCGGTAGTGTCTGGGCGTGAGACCAAGGCGGTCTTTCACGGCCTTTTTAATTTCATTATAATTATTTGCCAAACTGGCAGGCATGGTTTTAAAAGCGGATAAGGCCTCGCCACTCAAAGTCATTGCGAAACGCATAGCCCATTGTTCCACAGGCCATTTTGAGTTCTCAGCAATGCGTTCAAAGGCCTCTATAAAATCATCGGGGTTATCTGCCCGCCCTAAATGTTTGCATACAAGTCCCGTATTCATTTCTACTTGCGGTATTGTAGCTTTGTCTTCCCGAGCCTTTTCCAGTAACGCTGTCATGGCTTCCAGCAATGGTTTCTGCTGTTCCTTCAGTGTAGTCATATACTGTTCTTGCAGGTGGTGGAGCATCCTGGCCTGCTTCTCCTGCTGCTCATTCATCCATGCTAGTACATCTTGGGGATCCATCTTCCTTTTTGCTGCACCTGAAAATAAAAGAGAAGAGACCCACCAAGTGCGGCACACACACAAAGGTTGGTTTTTTTTCTTTTTGGCTCCCCTTTTCTCACGGTATCCTATACCCGTCTACCCAGGCTACCAATACCTTAGTCTCCTGGTGACATCAGCATGTGAGAAGGGGTCTTTTCCACCGCTGGCCGCCTTACCAGCCGAATCCTCCTTGATTAGTGCTTTAAAACACTTCTTTTTGCCTTTCAGCAATGTCCTTTCAGGCAAATCCTTCTTATGCCCCCGAAAATTTTATCCTCTTCTCTACGCCATTTATGTCGTGCCCTCTCTGGCCAAGCGGTAGCCACTGGTATTGCAAGGCTCTGGAGGGTGGTAGTTGTGCCTTCACTGATATAAACCACAAAACACTTCTTTCCAAATTAAAGGGTTTTATTCCCCGTCCCTTGAGGGTACTTTATCTTCAGGAACATAAATCAAATGCCTTGCTTGGACATATAACATAAATAAACAAAAGCAAACAGAACTTGCTTCCTTCAGCTTCCAAAACAACAAATAAATGAAAAGAACAAAACAGCTTAAATATTTCAATATGGTTCTTTCTCCTGTAGCTGACAGCACAGCTTATATCTGCTTTACTTAGAGAGAGCTGCAGCCTGTTGCTTATAACACTAAAGCTATGACACAAACTAATTACTTATCTGAGAGAGAACTCAGGTTCAATCAAGGTCAAAGAGCAGTCCATCAATTCTGGCATATCATTTTCTTCTGCATTTTGATATTCCATTAACTCCGGCTGACTGGAAGGTTCATTCTGGACCTCAGCAGTAACGTGGGAGAATGGCTGGTTAACCTCGTCAGACAGGAAGTTCCTCTCTTCCTTAGAGCTAGTGTCTCTCTGGGAATTACCATGTATTCTAGAGTTGAGCTTTTCAGGGCACTGCCCCTGCTGGTATTTTAGAATATAGCTCAACTCCTGGTTTGCTCTGCTAGTGGGATAATTAAGGGAATTTCTCTGCCGGTTCAGGCTTCCCTTTTGTAACCCAGCTGAGCTAGATTGGAGAGCTCGTGACGGAGTTTCACAGGGAGCTGTGAGCTTACAATGACTACAAAACTCTTCAGCTTTATCTGGTAAGTAAAACCTTTTTCTTCTAGGGTTTTTAAAACCAGAAGAAGGGATATTTTCAGCCTCTAGATAGTGGGACCTTGTGTGCCTATTTCCATACCTCCAGGGTTGTCCTCTTTCATATGGCAAATCACTCTTGCATTCACTCTGTGCACTGGAACCTGCAACTGCAGTCTTCTTACGTCTCTCTGGCTCAAACACACTATCTGGCTGTTGATATCTCTCAGCTTCACTCAGGTCTTCGGTTCCCCTCTGACCTTCACGCTGGCTCTCTAGTTGCTCCAAAGCCTCATTGTCACTCTCTCTTACATTCTCATACCTGCTCCATGCTTCCCAGGGTTTTAGCTGCCTTTGCTGTATTCCCTCAGAGTGTGTCCGTGGCTGCTTCAGCTCCTCTCTCTCTCTCTCTCTGATTGTCTGGGAGCCTATTTTATCCCAGTGTTTCCTTGCTCCACCCCCACCCAGCTGAACCCTGTCAGGTAAAGTGAATTCCCTTCCTGTGCTGGCTGGGTGTGTCCTCATTGGGCTTTTGCACGTGTTTCTAGGTTGCTCATGGTAACCATCTGACATTTCCTTGTTTACCCTGTCACTTTTTCTGTGCTCCTTTATACTGAACTGCATTTTCTCGGGTTGTTCGGGGTCTGCACTGTTACAATACCTAGTAGTCTCCCCAAAAGATACACGTTCCTCAATGCTTGTATTGGGTCAAGCAGTGATATCCTGGGTCCCTTTTAATAATGGTTTATGGACCTTTCCTCCAGGAACTTGTCCAAACCTTTTTTAAACCCAGTTACACTAGCAGCTTTTACTACATCCTCCGGTAACAAATTCCAGAGTTTGATTTCACGTTGAGTAAAAAAATATTTTCTTTTATTAATCTTAAATAGGTTACCCTGTAGCTTCATTACATATCCCCTAATCTTTTTATATTCTGATGACGTAAACAATCAATCTACGTTTACCTGTTCCATTCCATTCATTAATTTATAGACCTCTATCATATCTCCCCTCAGCCATCTCTTTTCAGGATTGAAGAGCCCCAACCTTCTTAGCTACTCTTCATAGGAGTATCCTTCCATCCCCTTTACCATTTTGGTGGCTCTTCTCTGGGTATATTCCTGGACATTGCGGTGGCATTTGACACAATATGCTATGTCACTCTTCCACAATGATTACAAAGCATTGGAATCCACAACACAGTTGTTAAACTGTCTTTGCTCCTACTTGTCCAGTCATCAGCAAATCCTTAAATCTGGTCCTATCTGAGCCATGCATATAAAAGCAAGGAGTTCCCCAAGGGTCAGCACTATCAGCATTATTATTCAACATTTATATACAACCAGTCTGCGACCTTATATGATCCCATAATATCCTCTTTCACCTATACACAGATGATATGATGATTTATGCACTTTTCTCCACCCAAAGCACAGTCTTCACCCAAATAATAAACTGCTTCAATGCAATAAACCAATGGCTAACTGACCACTATCTATCAATAAATTACAAAAATATAGAATTCTGGATGTTCTTAGTAAGATTCTTGCAGCTGCCTGTTGGGCCATTTGTAAGGGGTATAAAGCATTTTTCGGTATTCCAGTAGTCAAGGTGGGGGAGAGTATCATGGCTTGGAAAACTGTTCATAAGTTGTATGATTCAAGAAGCAGCCAGAGATGTTGGAGAGTTTTTATTTTGTTGTAAATGGTTTGAGTCATTTTTGTTAATGTGGGATTGAAGGGTGAGGTGTTAGTCGATGGCGATTCCAAGGTATCAGACTTCAGGTTTTATTGTTAACTCTGCATTATTGCAAATAATAGTGTTTCTCTGTAATACATCTGGGGAAGCGTTTCGTATATCATCTTGGACTCATGGCTAGCGAGGTCTCAGATACCATAGGCTGCCACTGTTTTATGGATTTTCCAGTGGACTGCTGCCTAAATATACATCAATGACCTCCTACTTAAACCGTTAGCCATATGAGTATTCTCCAAAAAAAATTTTTTTACATATAAATAAATCTTCAATATTTCTAAGCTTTGACGTTATTCTTGACAAGCCTTTTAAACATGCTACTTAGTTTAGAATATTAAACCAGTGCTTAGCTGTGCGATGAATTCCCTCATGCGCTATGAGATGTGTTTCTCCAACAGGTTTCGTCAGGGGAATTTTTCATATCGACACTGATATACCACCGGCATGGCTCTGTTGGGCTCTGTCAATTGTGTATGCTGCATTATTGACCTTTGATGACATTGGTGGGGAGAAGGTTGGATCTCTGGTAATGAAGAGCACCCAACCATATCACCGCCATTCTAAAAGAACTCCACTGTCTATCCCCAAAGAGCCGAATAAAATACTAAACTATTTTGATCACATTCAAAATCTATCACCAGTCAACATCACAATACCTACAGTCCATTCTAAACAAATCTTCAGAGAATCGACACAGAAGAAGCTGTGCACAATACCTACTTGCTCTGCCCACAGAATTAATCAAGTATCATCAAATAACCTGTGCCTACCCATTTTTCCTCCATGCATTGAGCCTTTGGAACTCACTCCCTTGAAATATTAGAGCCATCACTGATCTTATAACATTCCGTAAATTACTTAAAGTATTCCTATTTAAAAAATACTTTGACAAAATTACCTAACCAAAATACATATGAATAAATTGTAATCATTGCCCACTACTCCTGTTAGTGCCCATTACCATCTTACCCTAATGTCTGTGGCATCCATCCCCCTCCCCACAATACTAACAAGAAGGGAAGGTTTGAAATGGGCCTCTAGTGAGCAGAAATGGAGGGGGACTAAGGAGGGCTTCTTCAGGCTAGGTCGGTTCAGGGTCTGCTTCCAAAGGGATGAGAAAGTACCTGAAGTTAAACTGTTCTTAAAGATAGAAAGACTCAAGGGCAGAAGGGCTAAGGAGGGTTCAATCAGCCAGTGTGATGGGATAGGATTGGAATAGCAGGTGGTTTTGTGGGAGGAAGCTATAGTTTTGAGCAGTTCTGCTGAAGAGTATGTGTGAAAAGTGTGTGACTATTAATGTTATAATGAAAAAAGTTCAAACCTGTTATATGTAACATGTTGGTTCCTTGTAAACTTCCCCCTGATCTCTGGAAGGGTTAATATAGAAATGCGTAATAAATAAATAAAAGTGGACCAGATATGAGCGAGGGATAAAGAAGGGGAGTGAGAGACACTGGGGGGCAATTCGAGAAAGTGGCATGAAGGGTCAGAACCTTGTCCTGGAAATAACAGGCAAGATGATCTGGGTCTGGAAGAGTGTTGGGGAACGAAATGGAGGGAGTGGAACTAGGCTTGGAGAGGGAGGCCAGAACAGAGTACAACTGATGAGATGAATTAGAGGAGTAGATAAGATTGGTGTGGTAAGATCTTTTGGCATTATTGACTAAAGAACGATAGTATTGGTGACTTTGTTTGAAGTGCTGGAGTGATTGAGGGGAGCTGTGTTTTCTTCAGATTTTCTCTGCATGGCGAAGATAAGAGCGGTGAAGCTGGAGACCAGGATGGTACCTAAGATGATGACATCTGGGTGGCTTATATTTGGGATGAAGTGGGGCAATTTGATCAAGGGCGTTAGATAAGGCAGAATCCCAAGTCTGAACCTGAGTATCTATGGGAAGGGTGACAAAGTCATTGGGGAGGATCATATCAGAAAAGTTCAAGGGTGTGAGGGGTGATATAATGGGACAGTCTAACTGGAGTAGTAGAGGATGTGGCCAGTGACAGAGGAGACAACATGCAAATGCAACTGCAGGGAAAAGAAGATGCAATGATGGTTAGATCAAGGAAGATTGATGGCTGATGGACAAAAGGGAGAAATGTGTGAGTTCGGTGGCGAAAGGAACAGGTCAGGAGCATGTACAGCAGCATGGGTAGGGAAATGAACATGCTGAGTGAGGGAGAGATCCTGGAGATAGGTAACAAAAGCTTTGATATGGGGTTTCAGAGGATGGTCAAAATGGACACTGAAAGCTCTGAGAATAAGAGATGGGGATAGAGGAAAGAAGCTGCGGAGAGGGTGAGGAGCAAAGAATCCCAGAGGTGAGGTTGGAGGGCTGGAGGAAAGTAGATTAAAAGAAGATGGAGAAGAATCCAAGTGGAGGAGAAGAGATTCTGGATAGTGGAGGGCAGAAAAGGAGACTTCAGAGATGGATAAGGAGGAGCGAAGGACAGCCACCCCTCCACCACTCTGGCCCAACCACGGTGTTGAGAATGCACAGAAATCTGCAGGGAGGCAGAAGTTGAGGAGTGGGTCCTTACCCTCTTTTAACCAGATTTCCATGATGATGAGGGCATCAAGACAGTGCTGAATGATAAGATCCTGTATCAGAAGAGTCTTCAAAAAGAGGAATCAGCAATTTACAAGGGCTAGGCGGAGCAAGAGCTAGGGGGGGGGAGACATCTGTGCTAAGGATGGGAGCTGGGGTGGAAGAGCATAAGAGTAAATTGCTGGGGGTCAGTGAGGCCTGACTGGGGATAAAGCAATGCAGGTTGGAGGGGGGGGGTGGGCACCAGCACCCAGTGTTCCAGGATGGTGCACATGAGGAAGCAAACGGAGCCGAGAAGAAGCAGAGGCAGAGAGAGGAGCAAAAAGTGCTTACCGGAGAGAAGAGTGCCAAGGAAAAGAAACATCCAGAAGGCTGAGAACGAAGCAGTGGGGTCATGGGAGTCATCCCAAAGAGCTCGCCCAAGGAGCACAATCTGCTCCTTGGGTGCATTCCTTCGTGGGCACTTGTCGCCGTGGTGCAAAATGCTTCAGTGATGCTAAAAGTGTCCAGGGTACCTTGTTGGAGCTAGTCACTTCTGGGGGGTGGGGGAAGCAGGAAAGTACAGACCTGGTGGAATTAGCCTTGTTGGAGCCAGTCCATAATCGTGGCTGACTTGTCACTTCGGGGGGGGGGGGGACAGAAGAGCACAGAACTGGTGGAATTAGGCTGCAGAGAGAGAGAGGTGAGACAATTACCAACCAATAGGTAAAGCACAGCACAAGAGACCTAACAAAAAATAGACTAACTGATTTATTTCCTTAAAGAACAGCTGAGGTAAAGTTAAGGACTTACGTAGGTATTTTTCTCATTTCCTTCAGCGGGTTCCAAAGCTCCTACAACTAAACAAAGGCTGGGGAAAATTATGTCTCCAAAGCTTTTGTCCCATTACAGCTTCTGTCTCTGTCCAGAGACAGCCTGATCCCAATAGAAGGAATGGTTCTATATCCAAAATGTCTGCAGGTTGAATTCTTCATGAAGCAAGTGGAGGATATGAGAGATAAAGTAGTGAGGTTGAGAAGCATCCATTACTGTGAAACCACATTGATGAAATACTTTTTGAGGCATCCAAGATCTCCAACAGAGGTGAATATGGTATGGTACAGAGAAAAGAGAGCTGGACATGAGTCTCCAGAGCCTACAGAATCAACATTCCAACTCCACTATCCCTCAAACTGAAGAATCAATATGCAGTCCCTGAAGTGGAGGAGGCAAGAACATCCCAGTGAACATGAGGAAGAGAAGGGTAGAAGTGGTTAGTGACTCTCTTCTTAGGGATTCTGAGGTGTCTATCTACTGATCAGATTTGATGTCCCAGGAGGTGTGCTGTCTGTCAGCTTCCAAAATCCAAGATGTTAAGAAGAGTTTGCTGTGGTTTGCCAAGTCTACTGATTATTATCCAATGTTGCTCATCCATGTTGGCACAAATAATACTGCTAGGTATCCCTCCAAGCGTTTCAAGCATGATTTCATGGTTCTGGGAGAGAGGGTGAAGCAGATGGGTGTGCAGGTGGTATTCTTTTCAATCCTCCTTGTTGAGAGTAAAGGCTGAAGCACAGAAGCTCACATCCTGGAGATTAATGCATGGCTGCATTGATGGTCATCGAGAGCATTTTGGTTTCCTCGACCATGGGATGATTTTCCAAGGGCTGCTGAGCAGAGATTGTCCACCTAATCAAGAAGGGTCAAAGTGTCTTCTGCAGTAGATTGGCTAACCTACTGAAGAGGGCTTTAAACTAAATTCATTCAGGAATGGTGAAGATAGCTCCCAGGCAAATAAAAGCCCTCAGATAAATAAAACATTAAATAGCTGTGTAGAAATAGGAAAAAGATACAACATCTGGAAAGCAGTGTGTATTAACTTCTGAAGTAAGGGAAATAATATTCTGGATCTTGAAACTTTATTGGAAAAGGAGACTTGGATTTAGTGGTGGTTATGGAGACATGATTCAAGGAGAACCATGACTGGAATGTAATTATACTGGGCTATAATTTATTCCACAAAGATAAGGTAGGAAGAAAGGGAGGAGGAGTGGCACTATATGTAAAAAATAATATTAAAACTACATAGAAACATAGAAACATGATGACAGAAAAAGACCACATGGCCTATCTAGTCTGTCCTTCCATAACAACAACTACAACAGTCCACTTTTTACTTTTAGAGATCCTCTGTGTTGGTCCCATCCTTTTTTGAATTCAGTTACTGTCCTCATCTCTACCACCTCCACTGGGAGACTATTCCATGGATCCACTACTCTTTCTGTAAAGAAATATTTCCGCATATCACTCCTGAATCTATCTCCCTTCACCCTCATCCCATGTCCCCTCGTAGCAGAACTTGCTTTCAATTACAAGAGGCTCTCTCCCTGAACATTTATGCCACGTAGGTATTTAAACATCTCAATCATATCACCTCTATCCCGCCTTTCCTCTAAGGTGTACATATTAAGATCCTTAAGTCTGTCCTCATATGCTTTATAATGAAGACCACTAACCATTTTAGTAGCCACCCTCTGCACCGACTCCATCCTGTTCACATCCTTTTGAAGGTGCGGTCTCCAGAACTGCACACCATACTCCAAATGAGGTTGCACCAAAGACTTATACAGAGGCATTATCACCTCCTTTTTTTCTGCTAGCCATTCCTCTCCGTATGCACCCAAGCATCCTTCTAGATTTTGCCGTCACCTTTTCTACCTGTTTAGCTACTTTAAGATCATCAGACACAACCACGCCTAGGTCCCGCTCTTCTTTAGTGGACAAAAGTACTTCACCTCCTATACTGTATTGCTCCCTTGGATTGCTGCAGCCCAAATGCATGACCTTACATTTTTTAACATTAAATTCCAACTGCCAAATTCTAGACCATTCTTCAAGCTTAGCTAGATCCCTCCTCATGTTATCTACACCTTCCTGGGTGTCTACTCTATTGCAGATTTTGGTATCATCTGCAAAGAGGCAAACCTTACCCGACAGCCCTTCCGCTATATCACTAACAAAGATGTTAAAAAGAATCGGACCAAGGACAGATCCCTGGGGCACACCACTGGTAACATCTTTCTCCTCAGAGTGAGCTCCATTTACTTGTACTCTTTGTCGCCTCCCACCCAACCAATTTCTAACCCAAGCAGTAACTTTAGGGTCCATCCCTAGGGTGCTCAGTTTGTTTATAAGTCGCCTGTGAGGAACAGTGTCAAAGGCTTTACTGAAATCTAAATACACCACATCTAGAGCTCTCCCTCGGTCCAACTCCCTGGTCACCCAGTCAAAGAAATCAATCAGATTTGTCTGACAAGACCTGCCTCTGGTGAATCCATGCTGCCTCGGATCCTGTAATCCGCTGGACTCCAGAAACCTCACTATTTTCTCTTTCAGCAGCGTTTCCAATAATTTACTCACCACCAAAGTTAAACTAACCGGCCTGTAGTTTTCAACCACATCCTTACTTCCGCTTTTGTGTAAAGGCACCACATGAGCCTCTCTCCAGTCCTTTGGCACCACTCCCGACTCCAACGAGGCATTGAAAAGGTCCGTCAGTGGAGTTGCTAGAACGTTCCCAAGTTCCCTCAGTATTCTAGGGTGTATCCCATCCGGTCCCATCGCTTTGTCTACTTTAAGTTGAGCTAGTTTCTCACGAACACAGTCTTCTGAAAATTGTTCATGTCCCTCGCTTCTGTTCTTATTTGTGGATGTTTTCTGAGGTCCTGCTCCTGGTTCTTCATCTGTGAACACAGAACAAAAATATTTGTTAAGCAATTCCGCTTTATCCTTATCAGCTTCTACATATTTCCCCCCCCCCCCTGCATCCTTGAGTCTGACAATACCACTTTTGCCCTTCCTCTTCTCACTAATATATCTGAAAAATGTCTTATCCCCCCATTTTATTGCATTGGCTATTTCCTCCTCCTTTTGAATCTTTGCCTTCTTGATTACTTTGCTAACTTCTCTAAGTTTTTCCAAATACAGATGCCTGTCTTCCTCTCTCTGTGATCTCTTGTATTTCATGAAGGCCTCCCTCTTTTTCTTCACTTTTTCAGCTACTTCCTTCGAAACCCATAGCGGTCTCCTATTCCTTTTGCCTTTATTTACCATTTTAACAAAAAGGTTGGTTACCTTTAAAATACCCCCTTTCAGTTTTGCCCACTGTTTTTCTACATCCCCCAGCTGTTCCCATCCCACTAACGACTCCCTGAGGTATTGGCCCATCTTCGCAAAGTTAGTCTTCCTAAAGTCTAAGATCCTCACCTTGGAATGGATTCTAACAGCCCTAGTCCTAATACTGAACCACACCATCTGGTGGTCACTGGATGCAAAATGATCTCCCACTACAACATCAGAAACACTTTCACCATTGGTAAACACCAAGTCCAGTATGGCCCCTTCACATGTGGGGTCTGTTACCAATTGCCTGAATAGTTCTCCCTGTAGAGAATCCAGGATCTCCTTACTTCTAGATGATACTGCAGCAGGAATGTGCCAATCAACATCTGGCATATTGAAATCTCCTATCAGTAGCACTTCCCCTTTCCTAGCAATGCTGCGTATGTCTTCAATTAACTCTCTGTCCACCTCTTCCTCTTGTGAGGGAGGTCTGTATATCACATCAATGCAAATAGATTTCTCTTTCCCTCTTTCTAGTTTAACCCACAATGCCTCCTCTCTCCCTTTTAAGCTCTGTAATTCCAAAGCTTTAATAGTAGTTTTTACATAGAGTGCCACTCCTCCTCCCCTTCTTCCTACCCTGTCCTTTCTGAATAAAGTATAGCCAGGTATAGTTACATCCCAATCATGGTTTTCTGTGAACCATGTTTCTGTAACTGCCACTAAATCCAAGTCAGCCACTCCCACCAAAGCTTCAACTTCAGGGATCTTATTTCCCATGCTACGGGCATTAATACACACTGCTTTCCATATGTTACCCCTGTTACCCATTTCCATAAAGGTATTTAATGTATCACCTACCTGGGGGCTTTCACTTACCTGGGGGCTTGATTCACCCATCCCCAACGAATCTAGTTTAAAGCCCTCTTCAGTAGATTAGCCAGTCTACTACCAAAGATGCGTTGACCTTTCTTGGACAGATGGATGCCATCTCTGCTCTGCAACCCTTGGAACAGCATCCCATGGTCTAGGAAACCAAAATGCTCTCGATGACACCATCCACGCAGCCATGCATTCATCTCCAGTATGCGAGCCTCTCTGCCTTGGCCTTTACCCTCAACAGGGAGGATTGAAGAGAACACCACCTGTGCACCTAACTGCTTCACCCTCTGTCCCAGAGCCATGAAGTCACTTTTGATACGTTCTGAGGTATACCTGGCAGTATCATTTGTTCCAACATGGATTAGCAACATTGGGTAATAGTCAGTGGGCTTGATGAGTCTCGGCAAACTCTCTGTAACATCTTGGATTTTGGCACCAGGCAGACAGCATACCTCTCTGGACATCAAGTCTGGTCGGCAGATGGACGCCTCAGTACCCCTCAGATATGCCATGCTGGGTCAGACCAAGGTCCATCAAGCCCAGCATCCTGTTTCCAACAGTGGCCAATCTAGGTCATACGTACCTAGCAGTTACCCCAAAAGACACAGGTTCCACAGTGCTTTTACTGGGTCAAGCATTGATATCCTGGGTCCCTTCTTAATAATGGTTTATGGACCTTTCCTCCAGGAACTTCTCCAAACCTTTTCTAAACCCTGCTACACTAACAGCCTTTACTACATCCTCTGGTAACAAATTCCAGAGTTTGATTACACGTTGAGTGAAAAAATATTTATTTTATTAGTCTTAAATAGTTTACCCTGTAGCTTCATTGCATGTCCCCTAGTCTTTCTATATTCTGATAACGTAAACAATCGATCTACGTTTACCCATTCCACTCCATTCATTAATTTATAGACTTCTATCATATCTCCCCCTCAGCCGTCTCTTTTCCAGGTTAAAAAGCCCTAACCTTTTTAGCCTTTCTTCATAGGAGTATCCTTCCATCCCCTTTACCATTTTGGTGGCTCTTCTCTGAACCTTTTCTAATAATGCTATATCCTTTTAAAGATACGGCGACCAGAATTGCACACAATATTCAAGGTGCGGTCTCACCAAGGAATGATATAGAGGAATTATAATACCTTTTGTTTTATTTTCCATTCCTTTCCTTATGATACCTAGCATTCTATTTGCTCTCTTGGCTGCTGCTGCACACTGGGCCGAGGGTTTTAACATGGAATCCACAATGACGCCTAAATCTTTAACCTGGGTGGTGGTTCCTAATGTGGAACCTTGCATCGTGCAACCATAGTTTGGGTTGTTCTTCCCTAGGTGTATAACTTTGCACTTGTCCACATTCAATTTCATCTGCCATTTTGAAGCCCAGTCTTCCAATTTATCAAGATACTCTTGCAATTTTCCACAATACTCTTGGGTTTTAACAACTTTAAATAGTTTTGTGTCATCTGCAAATTTGATAACCTCACTCGTTATTCCCTTTTCCGGGTCATTTATGAATATGTCAAAAAGCAGCGGACCCAGTACAGATCCCTGGGGTACACCACTATTCACCTTTCTCCATTGGGAAAATTGGCCATTTAGCCCTACCCTCTGCTTTCTATCTTTTAACCTGATCCACAATAGAACACTACCTCCTATCCCATGACTCTTTAGTTTTGCCAAAAGTCTCTGATGAGGGACCTTGTCAAAGGCTTTCAGAAAGTCCAGATACACTATATCAACCGACTCACCTTTGTCCACCTGTTTATTCACACCTTCAAAAAAACATGTACAGAATGTACAGAATTGTAGATACTGTAAATGGTTACCCTAGTTGAAATCCAAGTTTTCGCTCCTGTTCGATGTAAAGGCATAACAGATATCTGAGATGCTTGAATGTTACTTGTAAACCGCACTGATTTTAAAGAGCGCGGTATATAAAAAACAATAAATAAATAAATAACATAGATTAGTAATTCAAGATCTTCCTTCTCTAAAGCCATGTTGGCTGTCTCCCATTAGGCCATGACTATCTACATGCTGAGTAATTTTGTTCTTTATGATGGTTTCTACCATTTTTCCTGGTACTGACGTCAGCCTCACCGGTCTGTAATTTCCCGGGTCACCCCTGGAACCCTTTTTAAAAATTGGCGTTACATTGGTGATCCTCCAGTCTTCAGATATTAAAGATGATACAAGGGGCGTGTTAGGCCCCTTGGGAGCCCCTTGGAGCAGTGGACTGTAAGATCTAGCAGCCGCAGAGACTGTGCTGGGGAAAAGAAAGAAGAAAGTGATTCCGGAAGCGAAAGTGGAATCGGTGGTGGGCCCCATGGACAAACACCTTCATATTAAGGGTAGGGGCTGATGCGTCCCTGTATCCGGACTTTCTGGCTTTTCGCTCATCAGTGGCATCTCTAAGTTCTCCGGATAGGTCTCCACCTTCTCCTCCAGTATACATTTCTCCACCCTCTTCAGCAACTGTGGGGGATCATGCTAAGCAAAGTACCCCAGTGGTTTCTCGGGGACGTTGACACCAGTTGCTTGGGTTTCTGTTCCGGGTGTCATTAAGGAAGTGCCTGATGATCAGGTTACTCTGGTTGATATATGGAAGAGTGTATCCCGTATAGAAAATATCTTAGCCCCCACTGTCTCACAGCTTTGTAACTTCTCATCGGAGGTTAGCAATCAGCTGTCTGACGTAGAAGAGCGTTTAGGGAATATGTCTTCTCAGCTTATTAAGTGTGAAAATCAGTGTGCTACTCTTAAGGCTACTAGTACATCTAGTATTAAGGAGAGTTTGCTTGTTCACCACAGGCTGGAAATGTATGACAATTTGTTTAGAGCTAAGAATATTAGGTTGTTAAATTTTCCTATTTGTCATCTATTATCTGCAGAGATTTTATTTCGGAAGTATTTAAAGGAATCTTTGGGTCTGGCTTCTGCTGACTCTGTTTTGATTTCTAAGTTATATTACTTGACTGGGAGGAAGGTAACTGCCGGCACTCCTGGTGAGTTTGATACTCTCCAAGGAGGAGCTGACTTAGACCTTACCAAATTCTTAGAAGATTCTCAGGATACTATCCTAACTCGGGCTACTTTAGTAGTCACGTTTGTATCTGAGTATGATAAATCTGCTGTGTTTAAATTGTACTTTAAAAGGTCATCCATTCTGTTTGTGGTGCTAAGGTACAGATGTTTCCTGATGTCTGTAAGGCCACACAACTTAGGAGACAGGCTTTTTTAGCTATGAAGCCTAGGGTTTTGGCCTTATTGGCGAGTTTTTTTCTTCGATACCCCTGTAAATGTTTAATTACATTTCAGGGGTCTAAATATATCTTTGTTGATCCTTCTCAATTGCAGTTATTTTTGGATAGTAAATAATTGGGCACACTTATGTTAGGAGAAAAGGGGACATTAGGTTGAGCTGTCGTGTTAGTAGGACTTATGTTCCTGAATATTTCTTTGTTTTAATTGCTTTGTAACTCTCCCCCTTTATAGTGGGCTAGGAATATGATTGCTGATGTGTTCTTTTTGTTTTCTTTTTTTATTATATGCGGATGGTTTCCTGTTTTGTTTGTTTATGGAATGACATTGGCATCTTGATTACCTGTGTACTTTTTTTGTAAGTATGTTTAAAAATTTCAATAAAAAAAAAAGATGATTTTAATGAAAGTTCACAGATTACTAATAGCAGGTCTGCAATCTCATATTTCAGTTCTTTCAACACCCTTGGATGTATACCATCCGGCCCAGGTGATTTGCTACTCTTTAGTTTATCTAATAGTTGTAATACATCTTCCCGATGTATCGATATTTCCTTCAATTCTTCTGCACCTTTAAATACCACTTCAGTCATGGGTAACATCCCTACATCTTCCTCAGTAAAGACCGAAGCAAAGAATTAATTCAGTCTCTCCGCTATCGCCTTGTTGCGTCTTAGTGTCCCTTTAACTCCAAATGGACCAACTGACTCTTTCACAGGTTTTTGGCTATGAATGTACTTGAAAAAGTCTTTATTTCACTTTTTGCT
Organism: Ichthyophis bannanicus; assembly: GCA_033557465.1. Lineage (NCBI taxonomy): Eukaryota > Metazoa > Chordata > Amphibia > Gymnophiona > Ichthyophiidae > Ichthyophis > Ichthyophis bannanicus. The sequence continues at coordinate 18,362,793 of CM066049.1, read as the reverse complement.
TCTGCAGCAAACTTCTTCTCAAATTCTCCCTTTGCCTGCCTTATCAATGCCTTGCATTTGACTTCCCAGTGCTTGTGCTCTGTCCAGGTTTCGTCGTTTGGCTCTTTTATCCATTTCCTGAAAGATGCTTTTTTGGTAAAAACAGCCTCTCTGACCTCACCTTTCAACCATGCTGGCAGTTTTTTGGACTTCCTTCCACTTTTCTTAAAGTGTGGAATACAGCTGGTCTGGGCTTCCAAGATAGTATTTTTCAACAACGCCCAAGCTTGATATAAGTCTTTAACCTTTGCAACTGCTCCTTTTAGTTTTTTCTTAAGTATTTTCCTCATTTTATCATAGTCCCCCTTTCAAAAGATAAAAGGTAGTACTGTGGATTTCCATAATATCCTTCCTCCACTAATTAAATCAAATGCGATCATGCTATGATCACTATTGCTAAGTGGCCCCAACACCCTTATCTCTTGCACTAAGAACATAAGAACATAAGATATGCCATACTGGGTCAGACCGAGGTCCATCAAGCCCAGTATCCTGTTTCCAACAGTGGCCAATCTAGGTCATACGACCCTAGCAGTATCCCCAAAAGACACAGGTTCCACAATGCTTGTACTGGGTCAAGCATTGATTATCCTGGGTCCCTTTTTAATAGTGGTTTATGGACCTTTCCTCCAAGAACTTGTCCAAACCTTTTTTAAACCCAGCTACACTAACAGCCCTTACCACATCCTGCGGAAACAAATTCCAGAGTTTGATTACACGTTGAGTGAAAAAATATTTTCTCTTATTTGTCTTAAATAGTTTACCCTGTAGCTTCATTGCATATCCCCTAGTCTTTCTATATTCTGATAGCGTAAACAATTGATCCACGTTTACCTGCTCCACTCCATTCATTAATTTATAGACCTCTATCATATCTCCCCTCAGCCGTCTCTTTTCCAGGTTGAAGAGCCCCAACCTTTGTAGCCTCTCTTCATAGGAGTAGCCTTCCATCCCCTTCACCATTTTGGTGGCTCTTCTCTGTACTTTTTCTAATAATGCTATGTCCTTTTTAAGATACAGTGACCAGAACTGCACACAATATTCAAGATGCGGTCGTACCATGGAACGGTACAGAGGCATTATAATATCCTTTGTTTTATTTTCCATCCCTTTCTTTATGATACCTAGCATTCTATTTGCTTTCTTGGCCGCCGCTGCACACTGGGCAGAGGGTTTTAACATGTTATCCACGATGACTCCTAAATCTTTTTCCTGGGTGGTGGTTCCCAATGTGGAACCTTGCATTGTGTAACTATAGTGTGGGTTGTTCTTTCCTAGGTGCATAACTTTGCACTTGTCCACATTAAATTTCATATGCCATTTGGATGCCCAGTCTTCCAATTTCTTCAGATCCTCCTGCAGTTTTCCACAATCCTCTTGGGTTTTAACAACGTTAAACAGTTTTGTATCATCTGCAAATTTGATAACCTCACTCGTTATTCCCTTTTCCAGGTCATTTATGAATATGTCAAAAAGTAGCGGACCCAGTACAGATCCCTGGGGTACTCCACTATTCACCTTTTTCCATTGGGAATATTGGCCATTTAGCCCTACCCTCTGCTTTCTATCTTTTAACCAGTTTCTGATCCACAATAGTACACTGCCTCCTATCCCATGACTTTTTAGTTTCGCCAAAAGTCTCTGATGAGGGACCTTACCAAAAGCTTTATGAAAGTCCAGATACACTATATCAACCGACTCACCTTTGTCTACCTGTTTATGCACACCTTCAAAAAAACATATCAGATTAGTAAGACAAGATCTTCCTTGTCTAAAGCCATGTTGGCTGTCTCCCATTAGGCCATGACTATCTACATGCTGTGTAATTTTGTTCTTTATGATGGTTTCTACCATTTTCCCCGGTACTGACATCAGACTCACCGGTCTGTAATTTCCCGGGTCAGCCCTGGAACCCTTTTTAAAGATTGGTGTTACGTTGGCGACCCTCCAATCTTAGAAACATAGAAACATAGAAATATGACGACAGAAAAAGACCACATGGCCTATCTAGTCTGTCCTTCCATAACAACTACAACAGTCCACTTTTTGCCTTTAGAGATCCTCTGTGTTGGTCCCATGCTTTCTTGAATTCAGTTACTGTCCTCATCTCTACCACCTCCACTGGGAGACTATTCCACGGATCCACTACTCTTTCCGTAAAGAAATATTTCCGCATATCACTCCTGAATCTATCTCCCTTCACCCTCATCCCATGTCCCCTCGTAGCAGAACTTGCTTTCAATTGAAAGAGGCTCTCTCCCTGAACATTTATGCCACGGAGGTATTTAAACATCTCAATCATATCACCTCTATCCCGCCTTACCTCTAAGGTGTACATATTAAGATCCTTAAGTCTGTCCTCATATGCTTTATAATGAAGCCCATTAATCATTTTGGTAGCAACCCTCTGCACCGACTCCATCCTGTTCACATCCTTTTGAAGGTGCGGTCTCCAGAATTGCACACCATACTCCAAATGAGGTCGCACCAAAGACTTATACAGAGGCATTATCACCTCCTTTTTTCTGCTAGCCATTCCTCTCCGTATGCACCCAAGCATCCTTCTATCTTCAGGTATTACAGATGAATTTAATGAAAGTTCACAGATTACCAATAGCAGGTCTGCAATCTCATATTTCAGTTCTTTCAACACTCTTGGATGTATACCATTCGGTCCAGGTGATTTGCTACTATTCAGTTTATCAAATAGTTGTAATATATCTTCCCGGTGTAGCGATATTTCTCTCAATTCCTCTGCAGTATCACCTTTAAATACCACTTCAGTCTTGGGTAACATCCCTACTTCTTCCGAAGCAAAGACCGAAGCAAAGAATTCATTCAGTCTCTCCGCTATAGCCTTGTCTCCTCTTACTGCCCCTTTTACCCCTCTATCATCTAATGGCCCAATGGACTCTCTCACAAGCCTTTTGCTACGAATGTACTTGAAAAAGTCTTTATTTCGTGTTTTTGCTTCCGTAGCAAGTTCCTTCTCAAATTCTCGCTTTGCGAGCCTTATCAATGCTTTGCATTTAACTTGCCAGTGCTTGTGCTGTTTCCAGTTTTCTTCATTTGACTCTTTTTTCCATTTCCTGAAGGATGCTTTTTTGGCAGCAACAGCCTCTCTGACCTCACCTTTAAACCATGCTGGCAGTTTTTTGGACTTTCTTCCATTTTTCTTAATGCGTGGAATACAGCTGGTCTGGGCTTCGAGGATAGTATTTTTAAATAACACCCAAGCTTGCTGTAAGTCTTTAACCTTTGCAACCGCTCCTTTTAGGTTTTTTCTTAACTATATTCCTCATTTTATCATAGTCTCCCTTTTGAAAGTTAAAAGGTAGTACTGTGGATTTCTTTACTATCCCACTAGTTCTGGTGTTCCACTAAGGACTAGATCCAATATGGTTTCCCCTCTGGTTGGTTCATGAACCAGCTGCTCCAAGAAGCAGTCATTTATTTCATCTAGGAACATTATCTCCCTAGCATGTCCTGCCGTGACACTAACCCAGTCGATACCTGGGTAATTAAAATCACCCATTATTATTACTGCGCTGTAACTTTTGTTAGCTTCCTTGATTTCTTTGAGCATTTCATCATCCATTTGTTCATTCTGGCCAGGTGGTTGATAGTACACCCCCACTGCCATTGCCTTCCCCTTTTTGCATGGAATTTCAATCCATAGAGATTCTACAGCAAATTTTGTTTCCTGCAAAACTTTAATCCTTTCTGACTCAATGCCCTCTCTAACATAGAGCGCAACCCCTCCACCAATTTTATCAGCTCTATCATTACGATACAGTTTGTGCCCAGGTATCACAGTGTCCTACTGGTTGTCCTCCTTCCACCATGTCTCTGAGATTCCAATCATATCTAACCTCTCATTTGGTGCTATATATTCTAACTCTCCCATCTTATTTTTTAGACTTCTTGCATTTGCATATAAGCATTTTAGAGAATGTATTTTATTTATATTAATATGGCTTTTGGGTAGGCATGGTTAATTTGGGATCTTTAAGCTCTGTCTGCTCCATACTCGAGGGCATTTGGGCTACTTTACTCTTTTTTGGAACCTCTCTGCTTTTGGTAGTATCCTTCAAGGATACATTCTTCCGAACCATCCGCTCTTGGGCGACTGTCGGCTTTCCCCCATTATCTAGTTTAAAAGCTGCTCTATCTTCTTTTTAAAGGTTAATGCCAGCAGCCTGGTTCCATCCCGGTTAAGGTGAAGCCCATCCCTTCGGAAGAGCCCCTCCTTTCCCCAGAATGTTCCCCAGTTCCTAACAAATCCAAAACCCTCATCCTTGCACCATCGTCTCATCCACACATTGAAACTCCGGAGCTCTGCCTGCCTTTTGGGTCCTGCGCATGGAACAGGAAGCATTTCGGAGAACGCTACCCTGGAAGTTCTGGATTTCAACTTCCTATCTAAAAGCCTAAATTTAGCCTCCAGAACCTCCCTACCACATTTTCCTATGTCATTGGTACCGACATGTACCAAGACAGCAGACTCCTCCCCAGCACAATCTAAGACCTTATCTAGGTGGGGCGTGAAGTCAGCTACCTTTGCACCAGGCAGGCATGTTACCAGGTGATCCTCACATCCACCAGCCACCCAGCTATCTGCATGCCTAATGATCGAATCACCAACTATAACAGCTGTCCTAGCCCTTCCCTTATGGGCACATGGCCCTGGAGAAACTTCCTCGGTGAGAAAGGGTTTGACATTACCTGGAGGACAGGTCCTAGTTACAGGATCACTTCCTGCCACACCAGGGTGATGCTCTCCTGTCACGTGACCTCTCTCCTCCATGGCAACATGGATGCTGCCAGACTGGAAGTGGGACTTCAGGACTATATCCCTGTAGGTCTCATCTATGTACCTCTCTGTCTTTCTTATGTCTTCCAAGTCTGCTGCTCTAGCCTCTAGAGAATCGACTCGTTCCCTGAGAGCAAAGAGCTCCTTGCACCTTGTGCACATGTAAGACCTCTCACCAACTGGGAGAAAATCATACATGTGACACTCAATGCAAAAGACTGGAAAGCCCACATCTTGCTACTGGATTGCTGTCTGCATTTTAGTTTTAAGCTTGTATTTAGATCTTTAAGTTCTTTACTTACTAAGGGTTGCTATGGATATTTATACTAACAAAACTGTACCTAATATATTTAGTATACCTTGTTCACCTGAAGCTTAATTAATCTCAGGTCCTTAGTGTATGACTGATTTTGATAACGAGCTTCACCTGAGAGCACCTCCTTTCCTTTAAGATGTGTAAGTACCTATAAAGCTATGATCATCCCAGGGGTGAGTGGGTGTTGGGGAGGGAGGGAAATATCACTTATTAAAAGAGGGCTGCTACACAGTATTGGTCAAGGGATTCTCCCTAGTTTTATCCCCTTCCATTCGCTCTTCAGTAGCCCAGCCATTTCAATTGTGCTCCTGTAGATGAGGGACCTAGTCATTATGTTCATATGCAGCCTGCAACAATAGCCCTTGTGCCAGTCAGCCTATGCCACTGTAGAGTGACCACTGGTTCTTCCTCTAGATCTAAAAATGCTGATTCTACATTGCTGTTTCTCTTTTTCTCTTTGTTGTCTGGGAAAATAAGATTAAGACAAAGTGCTTTGTTTCAACTTTATTTCAGAGGCACAGAGAGATAGGGACAGAGAATCTTAGGCAAGACTTAAACGCTTACCCTCGGCTTTCTTCAAACCAGAGCCCATTGCTTTTAACTACTAGCCCACTCTTACCTAAATTATAAACAGAAGCGGCTAGCATGTCTCCAAATGTGAGATGTACTATTAATTGTGATTTTTTGACACGTTTATTTGGAGTTTTTAACTGTTTGGAGGAGCTGCCCAGAACACGGCCTCACTAATGCCCAAGAAATGTGCTTGAGCAAGTTTGGGGTTTATTGGTCCTTTCTGTTTGTGTTAATACTACCACTGTGCTACTCTCCAAAGGCCCTGCGGCTAGTCTTGGACTAGGAAGTACATCATTACCTGCTTTTATGGTTGTTTCTAATGAATGAAAAATAGAGCATGAAACTAGGGCCTAATGAAAACCCCCAAATATCGGAAACGACAGCATTTTACAGGCACTCCATAAACACGGCGTGATGCCACACTTTCTTTCTCTCTCTGCTATGACAGTTAATTCCAGATCAGGAAAACTGTCAAAAATGTTTAGTTCTGCTTGACTGGAGTTAATTACAGGCCCCTGTGGCTGCACTGCCTCCCCCTCCCGCCCCCTTCACCCGCTAATGGCACTGTGTTACAGGTAAAAATCCATTTGCAGGAATGTTTTCATAGCTACTGATCTCATTTACTGAATATCAAATATTTATGCCATTGCAATTAAAGCTGACAATGTTTCCCCCTTTCTTTTTTTCCATGCGAGCATGAGCTGTTTCATAGAATATATGGTGCAAGCAGCATTTAAGACAAAAAGCTTTTTTTTTCTCCCACTTGTAATGCAGATGCTTTAAATATTTGATTGCTTTGCTTTCTGCTTCACTCATCTTTTGCAAACACTGGAATCTTATCAATCTTTGCTTGATCATTCATAGAATTTTTACTTCTTCCCATCGGACTTTCATCTGGGAGCCATCATGCGTAACCATTTTCTATTCCATCCAGTTGCCATGAAGGAAGCCTATTTGGCATAGAATGTTGAGGTAGCAGTTGAGGCACCCAGGTTGGGATGGTCACAGTTCCCCCATTATTTTGCAGAAGACTTTCTTGTATGCATGGTCTTTTATAAAATATATATATAAGGACTCCAGCAAATACATACGTATTTGCTGCATGTATGCCAGAAACAGCGAACGCACAAACCTACACATGCACAAGTCGAGGAGCATCATTTGGCATCTTCCTAGTATAGATGTTGAAGTGCCTGTTTTCACAATTCCATGTATACGTCTTGGCAACTATATATACAGGAGCCCCATTTTAGACAAGTCTACATATATATGGTGCCAATTAAGGAGCAAAGCTCCAAAAAGTGATTTTCAACATACTGAAATAAAAAAATAATAGGTTCATGGGCAAGATACATTGTAAATGGTTTTCTGTGCTAGTTACTGCAACCTCCAAAGTTTCTATACTGATTTACTGGACTCATGATACTTCATCTGCACGGCAAAAGGAAACGGAAAGCCGATGGTGCTACCTCCACGCCCATGATCCCCAAATCAACAAGAACAAAAGGAGCAAGGTGTACCAACAGTAGTGGGTTTGGAATAGCTTTATTGTAGGAAACTCCAACGTAATTTGGCTAACGCCTTCTTCAGGGGGTATAAGCCTCAGATAAAACCATTAAAAATACTGAAAACAAATAAATTATATAAATTAACCACAAACAATAAAATGTACATAAAATATATATATATATTAAAACAGTGTAAATAAACAGTATGGGGCTGATTCAGACCTGGACATCCCGGCCCTCTATGGGCCCAGTTGGAACCGGACGCGTAGCGTTAGCCGGGATTCTGATCCCACGGGGCACGTCTAGCCCCGTGGGATCAGAATCATGTCCAGGCCTGAACGTGCAGGCTGGGACTCCGATTCAGGTAGGCCTGCATGTACAGGTCTTGCCCGGATAGCTCAGTCAGGGCCTTTGAATGGAGCCACGGCGCCATGACTCCAGTTGCCATGACACATGACACATGGCTCCATTGAAAAGTCGTGGTCCCCGGCCACCAGACCAAAAAGTGCATTCCCCGCAGCTCAACCTCCAAGCAGGCCTCCCAAAGCCAGGGTCGAGCTGCGGGAAATTTCCTCTGCACCCTGCTGCCTCTTTTGGGCCCCATGTTTGCCTGATACACTTGACTAGGTGAACTTATTTCACCTTAGAGGTGGAATAAGTTCCCCGTTTAAGCCGCCGGCCACAGATGTGCAGGGCCAACATTGGAATTGGCCCTGTATGTCTGGGGCCATTGACCACCCACTGCCCGCCCTAATGCCGCCCCCACTCCACCCCTTTCCTGCCCCCATCTAACTTCCCCATACAAAGTGCGAGGAAGTTAGTCGGGGTCGGAAGGGCGCCAGAATAGCGGGGATGGACGTCAACAAGACCTCAATCCCCGCTATTTGTGTCTCGGATTGACCCTGTATATGTATATGCAGATAGAAAAGGCAATGGCAAAAGCCAGAAGGATGCTTGGGTGCATAGAGAGAGGATTGGCCAGCAGAAAAAAAGGTGATAATGCTTCTGTATAAGTCTCTGGTGCAACCTCATTTGGAGTACTGTGTGCAATTCTGGAGACCACAACTTCAAAAGGATATAAACAGGTTGGAGTCGGTGCAGAGAGTGGCCACTAAAATGGTTAGTGGTCTTCATCATAAAGCATATGAGGACAGACTTAAAGATCTTAATATATATACTTTAGACGAAAGGCGGGATAGAGGAGATATAAATGCATAAATGCACAGAAGGAGAGTCTCTTTTGATTGAAAGCAAGCTCTGCTACGAGGGTACATAGGATGAGGGTGAAAGGGGATAGACTCAGGAGTAATATGCAGAAATATTTCTTTATGGAAAGAGTGGTAGATGCATGGAATAGTCTCCCAGTGGAGGTGGTAGAGATGAAGGCAGTATGAATTCAAAAAAGCATAGGACAAACACAGATGATCTCTAAAGGAAAGAAGGGAGACTATTGTAGTGGTTGATATGGAAGGGCAGACTAGATAGGCTATGTGGTCATTTTTTGACACCATGTTTCTATGTTTCTCCTTTTTAGTATATCTGGATTTTCAGAAAGCATTTGACAAGGTCCATCATGAGATACTCGACCAAATTAAAAAGTCATGGGATTGGAGCCAGTGTACTACTGTGGATCAGGAACTGGTTAAAAGATAGAAAACAAAGGGATATGTTTACTAAACCGTCTTAATGTGCGCTCTGCGACATTATTGCGTGATAAGGTACCTTATCGTGCAATAATGGCGCTTTATAGGGCGCACAGGTATCTTAGCACGCGATAACACATGCAGCGGCGCAAATGAGCGCTGAGGGCGGAGAAAGGCTCCCTGAGGGCGGAGGAAGGCTCCTCAGGGGCGGAGAGGGAGGGTCAATGGGTGGAGAGTGGGAGGGGAGAGGCTCCCTGCACACTAATGCTGTGAAGTCCGAGGCTGAAAACTAACACCAGTGAAACCCTGGCGTTAGAGCTGATTTAAAGGGAAAAGAAACCATTTACGTCAGCAATGTACAGCAAAACCTGGGAAACCTACAAAAAGTGATAAGTGTGATGCATGTGCACGGTACAAAAGGGCAAATAAACAGTGGAAATAACCTCAAGAAAATGTAAAAACAATATAACCAAGCTGGGCAATAGTGATAGTAATGGGAAACATCAAAAAACACTCCCAAGAAAGCTCCAAAAAAAAGATATGAATTTTGGAAGGGCCCATGCTCTGTCCCCATACAAGGTGAATGAGCCCACAGTGAAAATGCGCTGAGCAGGGTTTCCCTCTCCATTGGACAGGTTTCCTACGGCATGCACATGTTCCACAACAGCAGGGCGGGCATGTTGGAACAGGCAACTGGACAGATGCTGGAAAAGGGGACACAGAGGGCTGCAGGCGGCACATGCCGTGGTGCAGCTGGGCCACGGTGCAGACTAGGGTGATGCCTAGGTGGCCCATAGGAATGCTGAAACAGTAGAGCAGACAGACAGCAAATGGAAATTACACTTACCTGGTAATTGATGTTCCTTGAGGGAGTACAGTTCAGTCCTCCACCACTGGGTAGTGCACCTCCTCTTGCAACATGGAGACTGGACGTCAAACTTGTGACATCACCGGGTATATCCTGCTGGTCTTCTCCCATGATCCCCCAGTGACCTACTGTCAAAGCAGACTCAAAGGAGCAAACAAACAACCAGTTAAAGTACTAAATACAAAGCTATGCTCAAACTTCAACTTTAAAATCACAGGGCCCCAAAAAGAAAGGCTGAAAACACCCTCCTCCTTGCCCCTGTCCCGCTGCGCACCAAACAGCGGAAGACAGAGAGCTAGAAGGAAGGAGAACTAAGGAAGAGTAGAGGCAGAAAAGGTTGCTTTCGCGATTACCGGCCAATCAGAGCCCGTTGCCGACTCTAGGATCCGAAAGCATACTCGGAACTGACGCCTCGCGTCTGAAACATCCATCCCCGGGCGGGAATGAGGACTGAACTGTACTCCCTCAAGGAACATCAATTACCAGGTAAGTTTAATTTCCATTTCCTTATCGGTCCTACAGTTCAGTCCTCCACCACTGGGATGTACCAGAGCAGTAATCATTGGGAGGGACCTATCCAGTCGGCTCGGCCCCTAAACAAACAGAGCAGGCACCGACCCCAGCCCGCTCCTCACATCAACAGGCGGTAAGCCAACCAGGAAGACAAGACCGAGAACCCACTTGGATCCTCTTCACTGGTGAAAACAGCACAGAACTCTGCCCCAAGCAGCGCTAGTGCTTCAGAAAGACAAACTCGCCATCGCAAACACACTGAACGCCCTAGAAACAGACCTACTGAGAAGGCTACCGGAGCTCCGCCTGAAAAAATCCGCTTGAGCTCCCCCTTGGCTCTCGACCCCACCAGGGTGTCAAGTGTTAGCAACCGCTGCTCTCCCGCAGAACCTGCCTCCACGGAGGGACAGGCAGCGAAGAGACCTCCCAGAAAGCGACGGAACCTCACCTAAGGTCCAAGGAACGCAGGTTACAAGCAAAGTGTTCTTGCGTAAGTCCCAAACAGACAACTAAACAGGCACAGCCGGATTCCACGAGGAAGAACGGAAACAAGGTCCATCCAGACAGAGGTGGGAAGTAAAATGAGGGAAATGGAAAAACCACCAGCGTCAAACACCCTATTTGTCACACCTCTTAAGGGCTTTATTCTTTGCAAAACACAAAGTAGCTCTACAGCTATGTCCTGGACCAGTTGGAGTCTTTTTAATTGAGAATGTGGAATGCAGCTAAGCAATGAGTTGCAATAAACCAAGCGTGATCCACCAAGGGCATATAAGAGGGTGTCAAGTGCCCCAGAGTCCAGCGTTGTTTCAGAAGATGTGGAGTCTTACATGGTGTGACAAAAGAAAAGAGACTCTGGTAGCCACGCCCACGACGCAATGCCAGTAGGCCAACCGCTTACATCACCTGGATATGCCCTCTGGAATTGGAGGAACCATGCAGAAGTAGCAATCGCCGACGTGATCCATGGGCCCTCTCCAGATCATTGGAACCGCAAAAGACTTTGATGGTCTTTTCCCATCCATCCACAGCCTGAGATCTGCTACACATGTATTGCAGCAAATGTGTGGCGCCTAGCTTTTATCCTGATCTTTTATTCTGCAGCCAAAATATAAATTGTAGGCTTTCTGAACCGCCACAGTCATATGCCATTTTTGTGATGTAAAAGTCACATCACCACAACTAGAGCAGAAATTATCTGCATGATTAACACCAGGACGAGGAATCGCCAAATATGCTGTGAGTGACCTATCGGTATAAAATAAATATGTCTTCTTTTTTTTTTTTTTTTTACTGTCAAGCGAGGCAAATTTAAGTAGTGACTGCATCAACTGGTTTTGGACAGTTATTTCGATTGGTTGCAAGTAAAGATTATGCAAGCTCACGCAAATGTTGCAGAATACACTGGTAATGGTCCCCACTGACTAATGAAGAGCACATATCTTAGCAACCAGACCCAGTCGGCCATTTTCACTATGACCTCTGAAAGGCATAGAATGGACCTGGCCACGGCCCCGTACCAATGCGTCGACACTATCCAGTAGCCTCATATGTCCTCTGCTAAACATCGACCCGTCGCCGCAGACTGACAGGTCGCCATGAGGTCCAATATGGGCTGACCGCATCTGAGCACACGCGGCGCGCACACCGCCTGATGCAATCTCACTCCTCCGGCAAACACTCGGACCCCGCTAAGGACATTCGCCACCACAGTGTCCCCACTGAAACGCAGGCCGCCAAGGCTTCAACCGCGCACGCTGTCCCTTCGCTCGGGCCACCCTGACCACCCGACCGACTCCACCCTGCCGATCGAAATAGGCCACCATCCCGGAGATCTCAGACAGCACCTACAGCGCTCGATCCGCTACCGTGTCCGTGAACGTCTTCCACGGCTGACGTACCGCGTACCGTTCCAGTCAGACGATGGAACACTGGGCGTGCTGCGTACACGAAAACGCCTTGTACATAAAGGATCCCCAAAATGTAGCTGAGTCTAACCACGCTCCGGCCAAGCTCCCGGAAGAAAGGGATAGAACCTTATAAAAAAGAAGTGGGGGACAATTAGGAAGGCTTTCCTGTTTGATTATTCTTTTTTTTTTTTTTTTTTCCTTTTTACAACTCCATAAGGGCCACAAGGCACACAACCAAACAGGGCATTGTCCAGAGAATGCAAGGCCCCTCCTCCAGGCTGACTCCACAGCCTAAACCGGCAGTCACCTTGGCTGATGCCGAGCAGCGCGGAAGCCAACTTGTAAGCCCAGCATATGAAGTATGCCTACTAGTACAGCATTCCACAATGGAGGGACATGTAACCGGATGGCTTTGAATATGAACCTACAGATATCCCGCGCTTGCTCCAAGACAAGCACTGTGCAGCCTACTGATCTTCTCGGAGCACCGCCACGACCCGAAGACCTAAACCGGCCAGCAAAAGACGACGTACGCTGGGCCCGAAGGAACCTGGTTGAATGGATCCCAGCACTCCCTGTATCGTTAGGATCGGAGCCTCCCCCCAAGGACTCAGCCCTGGCTGGAACCGGCTGAGCATAACTCCAGGCCCTGTGGCGAGCCCCCACGAAGAAGTGGGACGCAACGATGCCTTGAAAAAAGGGAAGGCCCAATGGGTGAAGCAAGTTGCTAGCCGACCAAGGGAGTAAACCCCACACACGCACCTCAACGGAAGGTCGGAAGAACCGAGGATTCTGGTCCCACAGGTGCGCCTGCTAGCCTTTAACAACATACACCTCCGCAGGTACAAAAAACTTAAATTGTGAGCACCTTCAGGGGTAAGGGGAATAGACGACAGCCTCCGACTGTTGACCACCTTGTCTTGCACAACAGACAGCAGCACCCCACCAAACAAATGATTGGGAATATATGACCTCAGAACCCCAAGACAGAGGTAAAACAGTAGAACGTGCAGTGGACGTGAATTTCCAGAACTGCCAGCCCCCCTGCCCACATTGAGAAGAGGCAGAGAAGAACTGGACCGGCGGATCTGGAGGGGTGCCTCCTGGAAAGCCGGGCCACCGAAGGGAAAGCTGATGACTGAGGCCCAAACTCCTCAGGATGGCCCCGTCTTGCATTGGCAACTCCATGCAACACCATGACAACCCCGCTCACGATATCCCAAGCGATCTCTGTCATTGCTGCAACAATCACCTGAGCATGAGATCACAGACGGAACACGGACATGCAGACGCACCCAAGGAGAGTGTACCTAAGAAGTATGAGCCTATCCAACATCCACCACCACATGTCCAGGTGTCCCACTCCTGTCACCCAAAACACAGGACGCTTGAACCTAGGTGACCATCATAGCAAAGACAGGGAGGCCTGACTGCCGCTATCAACCCTTCCAGGACCCTGGAACACTAAGCCCCGGACTGTGCCATCCAGCAACACTTCTCACGATCCCCAGCAGGGGCCTTTCCCCAGATGGCCCAGATGGGCAGTGTTCCCGCCAAATGGGCAAGCTGCGCTCTGATAACATAGTGCAGAAAACCAAATCAAAGTGTCTTAACCTAGCTAATTTTTGTCTAATAGTGATCATTCATAATATCAGCCAGGCTCAATCATAACATTAGTATTAATGATCTCTAAAGATTGAAGAGTTACTAATGTAACACTAATTGGTTTTTTTTTTTTTTTTAAGAGCTTCAAAGGCGATCTTGGAAACTACAGACCAATGAATCTGAGTTCAGTGCCAGTTAAATGATAGAACCTGTTCTGAAAAGCAGCACCAAGCTGTCTTTTCAAAGGGTTAATAAACATGTGAGTAAGCCAAATGATATGTATCTGGATGTTTTAGAAGGTACTTGACAAAGCCCCTTATGAACTTCTCCTGAGGAAGGAGATGATGTGCTATTATAGAATGGGAAATGGATCAAAAACAGGAACACAATAGGACTAAATGGCCAGTTTTCTCACAGGAGACCCGTAAATAGTGGAATGTCTCGGGATCTGCACTGGAACTGGCATCTGGTAACATCTACTGCACTGAAATGATCTGGAAAAGAGATCAGCAAGCATGGCGATCAAATTTGCAGATGGCATAACGACATTTAGAGGCTGTCTGCACAATTTGGAGTGGCCTAGTGGTTGGGGCAAGGTACTTCAGGCCGGAAGGTTGGGGGTTCAAATCCCATGAGAGGACAGCAACCTTGGGCCGGAAGGACTGGGGTTGCTAGTCCCACAGGTGCTCCTTGTGGTCTTGGGCAAGCCACTTAACCCTCCATAGCCCATGTTCCCTGTAAAATAGTTATCTCCAAGTTATAATGCCCTGTTCAATGTAATTTCAGTTTGTTCAATGTAAACCGCACTGATGCAGAATAGCGCGGTATATAAGAGAATAAAATAAATAAATAAAAATAAATAAATAAATAAATAAAATTTCCAAGCGTATAAACATGGAAATAGCATCCTTATGTAAATGACAATTTCAGAAAGGGCTCAATTTGTAGGTGGTTGTGCCGCCGATGACCCTGAATGGCCAAATCCTAGCACGGAAACCTGCTGCTGACAGACGTTGCAAACTGCCAGAATGCAGACAAAGGTAAAGGCACCCCCCAAAAAGTAAAACCCAAACCAATCACATTGCATTCAAAGAACTATAAACTATCATGAAATTAAAAGGAAATTAAAATTAAAAGGAAATTAAAATTAGAATTAAAATTAAAAGTAACAGCAAAAGGAAGTCCTTATCTGGGTGTAGCCGCGTGGAACAGCGTCATCTGCTCAAACGCGGGGCTGCTCCGCTCTCCGCCACGAGGCCTCAGCCCTGCCGAGAAAATGGCGCCAATCCGAAGCAGGCCCGTTTGGCGCCAAACACCACAGAGGCGGCAAGAGCTCAGAGCCCCTCCATGCGGACTCGAGAGACTCCCTTGTGGCGTCGGGATGCAGCAGTTACCCCGCTGTAGCTGCGGGGTGAAGAGCTGTCCAGACACGCTGCTGCCTCGCGCCACCAGAAGTAGCAGACGCTGCGAGCCCCGGCCCACCAGCTAAAGAGCCTCGAACGGCCTGAGGCTCCCGCCGCGATGGGAATCTGCCGCATGGACACTGCCAAAATGCAGGTGTTCCACAGAGCTCTCCCCCGTACAGTCCTGGGGGAGAGATCATCACCGGGCACAGAGACCGAAGAATCCCAAGCAGAGAGGCTAGCTGGCAGCATGAACTTTGAAAAGGGACAGAACCCCCCTTTACACTAAGGCAGACTAGGTGAAAATAAATAAAGTAAAAGTAAATGAAATTAAATGAAAATGAAAATGAATTCAATTTACAGGATTACACCTAAAGAAGGGCAAAAGAAATGCAAGGTAAATCAAATCCTGACTAACTGCTCCTAAACTGCTTCTCAAGTGAGCCCAGCACCTAGGCTCACTACATCCTCATGCTGCATGGAGACTGGACACACTGGGGGATCATGGGAGAAGACCAGCAGGATATACCCGGTGATGTCACAAGTTTGACTTGTCCAGTCTCCATGTTGCAGGAGGAGGTGCACTACCCAGTGGTGGAGGACTGAACTGTAGGACCGATAAGGAACTGATGAGGGCCCAACATGGGCACGAGTGTGTCTCCCACAGTGTCACAGGGGATAGTACCCAGCAGGTACCCCCAAGGGCACAGAACAGGTAGGCAGTGCTGGGGGGAAGCGTGGACAGCGATGCAGGCACCCCTACCCCAGAACCCGCACCATAGGCAGCCGCCTACCTGCACACTGGATGGTCTGAGACTGTGCACCACCAGCACCACCAGCAGAAGGGCATGTCAGCATGGTGGCAGAGGGCTACTGTTGGTGGAGGGGGCAGTGGCAGCTGCCCAGAGCAGACCGTGGCCTAGCCCTGTGTAGGTGGGTGCCATGCACTGCAACAGACAGGCCCTGTCTGACGAACAGTCATGGTATCACCAGGGAATGTACTGTCTCTGTGGCAACACAGTGGTGCAGTGCACACAGCCAGTGTGTTCAGAAAGTCACAGGTTCAAGTCCCAGCTGTGGCTCTTGCCAACCCAGTCCCCCTATTTTACCCACTACTAAAACGTGCTAATACAGACAGAACCTTTATTGCAGATGATGTAAACATGCCCAAAACACCTACATTTTACCCTACAGAGCACCGACACCATAGACATGTGCAATACCTAGAGCAGAGTTTCCCAAATGCAGTCCTGAAGTGCCAAACACCATTCAGGTTCCATGCTGCCTCTAATAAAGATGCCTTTGCTGCATGTCTTTGCGCCGCCCCCATGGTATGCAGATGTATCTCATGCATATTCATGAGGGACAGCATGAAAACCCGAATAGTGTTTGGCCCACCAGGACTGGAGTTGGGAACCTCTCCCTAAACCAGCGGCCAACTGGGGGAGACACCCCCACACCCACACCCACAGGCTCCATTTTCCAATGCCTCCTGGAGAGACAAGATGTTGGACCCTGCGTGCATCTCCCAATACTAGCACTTGCATACCTTAGCAATGCCACCCTAAACCTGGGAATACGGTACACATCTATCAAAAGGCTGCTATGATTACTGGCAGATAGCAATTCTGAAGTTAAGTACAATGTTCTGATTGGGCTGCATCATAGCAACCCTTCTGATGTCTCTGGAGTGTGCTGCAGGTCTTGTGTCCGACAGTGTTTACCACGCTGGGGAGTGACCCCAACAGTATTGCGTACCATAGCCATGCCTGCACTGTGCCCAGGACTGGTGCGGTGGCCAGGGCTGGCAAATACCTCTATAGCTACACAATGCTGACATAGGTGTGTGGAGTGTGTGTCTGTCTATCCAGTGTGTGGTGGCTGCCAACACCCTCCACAGCCCACACTGCTAGCACTGTTGCCAGTATTGGCCTGCCAATGTGCATAATGAGGAGCAAGGTACTGTGGGAATAGCCTGGATAGGTGGCCTGGCCTGGATGCATCTGGACAGGGCATAGG
Source organism: Ichthyophis bannanicus (assembly GCA_033557465.1). Classification (NCBI taxonomy): domain Eukaryota; kingdom Metazoa; phylum Chordata; class Amphibia; order Gymnophiona; family Ichthyophiidae; genus Ichthyophis; species Ichthyophis bannanicus. The sequence goes on along the minus strand of CM066049.1, from coordinate 18,345,583 downwards.
GCAATGGCTCAGACATTGTAGTGCCCAGACACCACCTGCACGGACAGGATAGCCACAGCATGTCCTGCTGGGAGGTCACTCTCACCCTGACTGAGCAGTGACCACGGCATGGCTAGGTTCCCCCATAGTGCTGTATAGTATTTCTCTCATGTGATATGTATGTGTTTTCTTTTGGGGCCCAGTCACTGACTTATCTGCTTGGTGTGTATGCTGACATCCCAGTTCTAGGTACATGCATCTCCTCCAGGAACATGCACTATGGACTAGCTAGCAGACTGTCTGCAGCTAGTATGTGTCTTGCTGGAACACCTTGCAGGGTGCAGCAGCTGGAGGCTTGCTGCTGGAGAATGTCAGATAGTGGTGGGGTGCAGCTTAGCATATCCAGGCCTAATGTCTGTCTGCTATTTATTTATTTATTTATTTATTTTATTTATTTTTTTATTTTTTATTTCAACTTCTTATATACCGCACTCTTTGACATCAGCGCGGTTTACAAATAACAGAAAGAAACCAGAACAACAGGCTGTTTGGTATTACATATAACAGGAGTCTCAAACTTGGATAACATGGGGTAACTATTTACATGGAGTATATAATCTATTAGCTAGATAACATGCTCAAACTATTTACATAGAATTAGCAGGGGTGCTTGGGACAAGAGGGATATTGTGGAATGTGCTAGGGTGAGGTTGTTATGTTACGCATTATGGATGTGTACAGCTCTGCATTGCCTGCCCTGTAGGGTGTCTGTTCCCCAGCAGGACTGGGGTTGATGGTCCCCTCTACTGTCACCATTGCAGGGAGGTAGAATTTGGATCTGTTGGTGGGAGATCCTGTTTCCCACCCTCAGCCCCAGAGGGGTGGGTTGGGTGATGGTACATAATACACCTATGGATCCAAACCCCCTCTCCCCCCTCCTTCCCCCTCTCCTCCCCCCCCCCCTCCTTCCCCCTCTCCTCCCCCCCCTCCTTCCCCTCCCCCTTTCCTTCCCCCCTCCCCCTCCCCCTTCCTTCCCCCCTTCCCCTCCCCCCTCCCTTCCCCCCTCCCTCTCCCCCTCCTTCCCCCCCTTCTCCCCCCTCCTCCTCCCCCCTCCTCCTCCCCCCCTCCTCCTCCCTCCTCCTCCCCCCCTCCTCCCCCCTCCCCCCTTCCCCCCCCCTCCCCCCTTCCCCCTCCCCCTCCTCCTCCCACCCTCCTCCTCCCCTACCCCCCTCCTCTCCTCCTCCTCCCCCTCCTCCCCCCTCCCCCACTCCCCCTCCTCCCTCCTCCCTCCTCCCCTCCCCCCCTCCTCCCCTCCTCCCCTCCCCCCCTCCTCCCCCCCTCCTCCCCTCCCTCTCCCCTCCCCCCCTCACCTACATTATGTAACCATGGCACCAGCACAGGATATGCATTATTCTGGGTGCATCATAGCCCATAAGGACTAGACACGACTGAGAAATACAGATGGACACAGATGTATCCTAGGTATGTCTGCAGGAACTACCTATCACACACAGTAGCATTGATGGGGACCTGCAGCATGGTGTATGTCAGCCATGAAAGGTGCTGTGGACCTGGTGCTGGGCGCCCAACCTCACCTTCGGGGTGAGCACAGTACCCGCACAATGTGACGGTCTTTAGCTATTCTGTGCCAGTAACACACACGGTCAGTTCCCCCTACCTGGCCGAGGAGCTGTGGGGGTGCTTCACTGCCTGTGGAGCCAGAGATCATGGATTCAGACCCATGGTGGGGTTATTTGATAGGGCTGTCTGAGGCATTGTTTGTTTTTAATGTACATTAGTGCTGCCAGCAAAAACACCCTCAGAGTACTGTAGCCATAAGATGCTTCATAGGGCGCCTTATAAGGTGTCCTATAAAGCGCCTTATAAGGTGCTTTATAAGGTGTCCTATACAGCGCCTTATAAGGTGCCTTATAAGCGTCCTATGAAGCGCCTTATAGGGTGCCCCATAGGGGACATTATAGGGTGCCTTGGCGGACAATGCACTTTATAATGTGCCCTATAGAGTGCCTTATGCGGCACCTTAGGTTACGGCACGTGAGGGTGTGTTTGCTGGCAGCACTAATTGAAATATAAATAACATGCCTCAAAAAACTATACTTACATATAACAGCTAACGCCTCAGCCAGCCATATGCATTAGGCACACTGGGGGATCAAACTCATAACCCCTGTACCATCAGTCAGTGTATTAACCATTGTGCTACACCTCTGTTTCTGCATTTCCATGTCTGCGCGCCTACTTAAGATTACCGTGCATTAACGTGCTTAGCGGTGTCTCGCACGATAATGTGCGCAGCGCACGTTATCGCGCGATAATGTGCGCAGCGCACGTTATCGCGCGAATGTGCGCAGCGCACGTTATCGCGCGAATGTGCGCAGCGCACGTTATCGCGCGAATGTGCGCAGCGCACGTTATCGCGCGCGAATGTGCGCAGCGCACGTTATCGCGCGATAATGTGCGCAGCGCACGTTATCGCGCGAATGTGCGCAGCGCACGTTATCGCGCGAATGTGCGCAGCGCACGTTATCGCGCGATAATGTGCGCAGCGCACGTTATCGCACGATAATGTGCGCAGCGCACGTTATCGCACGATAATGTGCGCAGCGCACGTTATCGCACGATAATCCCATTTTGCTACATTAAGACCGAAACGCCCACTCCTTTTATGGCAGCCTGCACACTATCACCGGGCGCACGTTAAGACTGCTTAGTAAACATACCCCAAAGAGTAGGGCCAAATGGCCAATTTACCTAATGGAGAAAGTGGAGTATCCCAAGGATGTGTGCTGGGCCCGCTTTTTTAAATTTATATTTTTGTAAGTTTTACAAACATAACCACTATACAACTAAAATATATACAATTCTAACATCCATGTAACTTAATCCCCCCCCCCCCAGGCTCTCTGAGGGAAACCCCCTTATAATCCAGATAATTTGTTATTCTCCAAAGTTTTAACCCTTAAGAACAGGACAAAGTAAGAGAACACTTACTAAATAAACTAAGGGGCATGTTTACTAAACACCGTTGCTGTGCGGGTTCCCGTTAGTGTGCTGGTGTCATATAAGGAGTGGGAGGGCCAGGCAGAAAAAAGAAAAAAAACGGACCGTACGTGTGTGCGTCGCGCTAATGTGCGGGGCCCACATTAGCGCGTGGGAAGGCTAAGTGGGGCGCTGCTGCATAACCAAGCAACAGAGCCGTAGTACGACAGTGAAGACACTGACCTATGGTGCAGGGGCCAGGGGTTCAAACCCCCATTGCGCTCAATGAAAAAGACCAGGTGAGGCATCAACTTTTATGGGCAAAAGTGGTGTAGGAGGTATATTGATTATGGGCGGCAGAAGGCGGCGCACTCTTTTTTTATACGGCAAGAGGCGGCGCACTGTTCATTGTGGGCACGCTGATAAAATGGGGCAACAGAAGGCGGCGAGCCTGTGGGCAGAAGGCGTCGCGCTGATGTGTGAGGGGGCAGCCCAATAGTGGGAGGGATAAGTGGCGCGCTGATGTGCAAACAGCAGGAATGGAGCCATAGCATAATGGTTAAGACACTGACCACTCATGCAGGCATCATGGGTTCAATTCCCTACAGTGCCCATTGAAAAAGACTAGCAGAGGCAGTATGTTTTATGTTGTGGAGTGCTGTAGGAGGCCCACTAATTTTATTTTGTGATAACAACTAGAAAACGCACGCTCACAGCATGTTAACATAAGGCAGCCCATAAGGCACATGTGACAGTGCACCGTCCGCCAAGGCACCCTAGAATGTCCCCTATAGGGCAGCATGTATGTTGCGATACAGGATATTGTATAGTGCACCCTATATGGATGGCAACCATAAAGTGCCGTATACGGCGCCCCATAAAGCGCCCTCAGAGGCACCTTATGGGTACAGTACGCTCAGGGTGTTATTGCTGGCAGCAACATATGTACAGTAAATTAAAAAGAGGCTGTGGACACCACTATCACAGAACCCCACTGTGGGTTTGAACCCATGAGCTCTAGCTGCACAGGGAGTGATGTAACCATTGGGCTACAACTCCATAGCTGTAAGCAAGCCCCTGGCTGGCTGCAGATAGCCTGCACGTCACCTCACAGACAGTCTGACGGTGTAAACAGGATAGGGTTAGGCCACACGTACTCATGATGCACTGCACATGCAAATTAGCTGTCCACAGATGGACACAAGATGGTTAATGCACCCCCACAGCACCTCGGCCCTGTTGGGGGGAGTGACCGGGTGCACCCACACAGCACTTCGGCCTGGTAGGGGGCACTGACCGGGTGTTTTACTGGCACAGAGTAGCTACACACCGTTACATCGTGCGGGTTCTGTGCTCACCCTGAGTGTGCAATGAGGCGCCCAGGACCAGGTCCACAACACCTTCCATTGCTGATGGAGGCCAAGCGGGAATTTCAAAGCAGTGTTAATGTGTAAGATAGCTAGTTTTTGCACATAACACCATGGATATCCCAGTCAGGCTCGGAACCCCCATTAGGGCTGCCGCCCGCCCCAGCAAATCATGGTTCCCCCCATCAAGAGATCCACACTGTATCTCCCTGCAAAGGTGGCAGTAGAGGGCAACATCAACCCCAGTCCTGCTGAGGAATGAACACCACCCCCACCCCACACACAGCCACAACACAATAGCAGACAGACATAGGACCAGGATAAGGTAAGCTGCACCCCACCACCAGATATTCCCCTGCAGCAAGCCAACAGCCACTGCACCCTGCAAGCCATTCCAACAAGACACATACTAGCTACAAACAGTCTGCTGGTTAGTCCATAGTGCATGTTCCCAATGGAGATACATGCACCCAGAACTGGTCTGCCAGCATACACAGCAAGCAGATAATTCAGTGACTGGGCCCCAAATAGAAACCCATATCTATCACATGAGAGAAATGCTGTATAGCACTATGGGGGTGCCTAGCCATGCTGTGGTCATTGCACAGTCAGGGTGAGCGTGATCTCCCAGAAGGACATGCTTTGGCCACCCTGTCTGTGTAGGTGGTGGCCGGACACTACAATGTCCCTGCCAGTGCCCTATGCCCGGTGCAGATGCATCCTGGCCAGGCTACCCTGTCCTGGCTATACCCATGGTACCTTGCACCTCATTATGCACATTGGCAGGCCAATACTGGCAACAGTGCTGGCAGTGTGGGCTGTGGAAGGGGCTTGCAGCCAACACCCACTGTATAGCCAGACACACACTTCCACACCTATGCCATCATGGTGCTACTATTGAGGAAGTAATTAGCCTTGCCCACCAAACCGGTCCTGAGCACGGCAAGGCATGGATATGGTACGCAGTACAGCTGGGGGTCACTCCCCAGGGTGGTAAACACCGTCAGAGGCCAGGCCTGGAGCACGCACCGCAAACACCTAACAGATTGTTCGGATGGGGTCAACTAGCAGTATGTGCGTAACGTATGGATATCTAGCTGCCTGTGCTCCTAGCAAACGTCTCAGAGCTGTGTACCGTATACCTCAGGTGTAGGGTGACATTGGTAAGTTATGCAAGTGCTAGTTTTGGGAGATGCATGCAGGGTCCAATGGTCTGCCTCTCCAGGAGACATTGGCCAATGACGCCTGTGGGTGTGGGTGTGTCTGCCCTTGATGGCTGCTGCTTTACGGCACAGATTCCCAACTCCAGTCCAGGTTTGCATCACACTGTTCTGGTTTTCCTGCTGTCCCTCATGGATATGCATGAGCTACATCTACATACCATGGGTGTGGTGCATAGATATACAGCACAGGCATTTGTATGAGTGGCATCATGGAACCTGACTGGTGTGTGCCCCACCAGGACTGCATTTGGGTGATTCTGCTCTGGGTACTGGCCCTGTTCATGGTGTCTTTGCTCAGTGGGGTAAAAGATAGACGTATTGCCATTGCATATGTCCTCGCCAGGAAAGGTGTGCCCTTACTATCACTGTTTACTTGGGGGAAAAATATGTGGGCAAGATTGGCAGTTGCCCCAGTTGGGCTTTGAACCTGTGACCTTCTGCTCTTGCATGCAGTGTCTGCATGCACTGCACCACTGTGTAGCCACAGATTGGGTGGATTCCCTGGCATGTCCATGACTGTGGATCCGGCTGTTGCAGTCTGTTGCAGTGGACGGTGGCAGCCTGCACATGGCTAGGCCTCTGTCTTCTGTCGCTAGCAGCCACTGCCCCCTGCACCACATGTACTCGTCCGCCAACATGCTGGCATGAGCTCCTCCCATAAAAAGCAGGTGACCTGATTGGAATGTGGCAGTACGGGACTGCATTTGGGGTACTTGGCTGTGGGTAATGCCCATTGTTGTGGTGTGTGTGCGTTGTTGGGTAAAATATGGGTGTTTTCCCCATGCTTATGTCCCCTGCAATACAGGGGTGTCTGCGCTATCTGTGTTTAGTGGTGGGTAAAATATAGGTACTGGGCTGGCAAGTGCCCCAGCTGGGCTTTGAACCTCTGACTCTCTGGTCTTAGAGGTACTGACTCTGTCCGCTGCACCACACTATGGCCACAGAGACAGTGCAGCCCCTGGAGGTAGTGAGCCTGGCAGGATGGAGTCACGAACCCTGCTCTACGCTGTGGGCATATGCACCCTGTCTGGTGACAAACGTGCACATAAACCACGGAAATGACCACGGGAACTGGGGGAAACAATATCACCACGCTGGGCAACAGTGATATTAATGGGCAACCATAGCAAACACTCCCAGGACAGCTCCACAACAGGAAATGTTGTTTGGAAGAGTCTCCGCTCCGTAAACCCTTCCAAAATTCATTTCTTTTTTCTGGAGCTTTGTTGGGTGTGTTTTCTGTATTTGCCCATCACTATCACTGTTCCCCAGCTGAATTACTATTTTTAATAGTTCTGTTGTGGTCATTTCCTATTTTTATGTGCACTTTTGTGCTGTGCACATGTATCACACTGCTCACGTTTTGCTGGTTTCCCCGGTTTTCCTGTACATTGCTGACGTAAATGGTTTCTCTTCCCTTTAAATGCTTTCTACCGCGAGTGTTTCACTTGCGGTAGTTTTTACATGCAAATTCTGGCCCGATACTGTGCGGGGACCCTCTCCCCTCCCACTCTCCACCCATTGACCCCGTCCCTCCGCCCCTCCGGAGCCTTCCTCCGCCCTCCTTTAGCCGTTCCACGCCTCTATCGGACATTTGCGGGCCCGCACTTGTACGGGGCCCGTTGGTGTGCCGCGTACCTGTGCGGGGGTGACACGCACATGTGCGGGGCGTTTAAACGCGTTTATGCGCGTTTCAGTGGCGCGTTGCCGTGCGCTATTTTGCGGTGCGCAAATTTGCGGACTTTAGTAAACATGCCCCTAAGAAAACTTCCCATTATATATGGGAGAAGAATGGCTATTTATTTGTTTCTAGTGTATTAAGACCTAGCTATCTACAAAATAGATCTAGCTATATATTCATCCAGAACCTGCCACTTTTTTAAATTGGAGGCTGATTTCTCTGGATGATGTAAATTATTATATAGCTTTTTGTGACTGGCCCTTTGGGAAACTAAATTCCACCATACCTCATAGTTTAATTTTTGAAAATCTTTCCAATTGGTGAAAATAACTTTCAAAGCAATTGCTAACATGAAATTCAACAACAAAAAATTGTCCTTAGATAAAGATCTTAATCATACTATATTCCATGCAAGTTGTACCGAAAAGCCCAATATTTTCTGAATTTTAACCCATACCCCACTCCAAAATCTCCGTACATATGGGCATTCAAAAACCATATGAGTGAAGGTACCAATGGCCCGCTGACAGGACCAGCATTTATCTTTTGACTTCTTGTCCCATTTGGCTAACTTTATAAGCACGATGTAAAAAGAAGAACATAAATTGTGTAATTGCCGCTGATCTAGATACTCTTGTTATTGGATCCCACAGGACATTCCAATCTTTGATATCAAGCGAACAGTTCAATTCTGATTCCCAATTTTTTAGTAGTCCTACCACGTTGGAGGACAGGGTATCTCTGAAGTATGCATATATTGATGAAGCAGCACCTGTTTTCCCCGCTAGACTCTTTATGCTTTCAAACACAGGATCTTCGGATGCGATATCTCGAATGTCGATGTTTATTGCAGATATACTTGATTTAAGCTGTAGCCATTGCAAGTAAACCGAACTGGGAAGCGAAAAATCAACAACTAAAGAAGTGAAATCTTTCCACCCATGAGCCTCTAAAAGTTGGCCTAGAGTCCAAATACCTCGCTCTTGCCAATTCCGCCAAGCAATCATCTTGTCATTTATTTTTACCTTCGGATTCCACCAAAGTGGTAAGGTCTTAGGGAATGACTTATTTTTACCTGCGACTTGCTTTAAGCTAAGGTAGGCTAGTTGAGTAGCAGTGACAGCGTTTCCTACTAATGAACCCTCTGGGTGTTTCATACCAAGAAGATGCATTAAAGGACAAGGCGCTACTAATCTACGCTCTATTTCAAGCCACACGGCCCCTTGCTTTAACAAAAAAGCACAGTGATATCAGCGGAGATCTGGAAAATGTACTCCCCCCTTTATCTTTAGGAGCTTTCAATTTTTTAAGAGCTATCTGCAGTTGTGAGTCTCCCCAAAGAAATTTACAAAGACTCCTTTCTAATGTTGAGTAAGAGCTCGATGGGAGTATATAGGGCAGCATACCTAATACATAGTTTATTTTAGGCAATAATGTAATTTTAATAGTTTCTAGTCTACCCCACCATGTCAGGTGAAGAGGGGACCAAGTTAGTGCCTTTCTCCAAATCATATGAAGTAATTCTTCAATATTAGTTTGTATAAAGTTTGGAGAAGTACAGTATCTTAACTCCCAAATACTTGACACTGTCTTTTTCCCAACAAAAAGGGAAGGCAGCCATCAAATCAGAAGTAGCAAAATTGTTCATTGGGAAAGCCATGGATTTAGATCAGTTTATTTTATAGCCGGATAGCTCAGAATAGCGTTCAATCAAATCAAGAATCTCTATGACATCTGAGGGAAGGGTAAAAAGTAACAAATCATCGGCATAGGCCGAGATTTTTACCTGTAAGTCTCCAATAATTAGGCCTTGTCGAAAAGCTATTGCCAGTGGCTCTAACGCTAGGTTAAAAAGCAATGGAGATAACAGGCATCCTTGCCGAGTACCCCTATAAAGTAAAAAGGATTGAGAGAGGACCCCATTTACCCAAATACGAGTGCTAGGGTTGGTATATAGCATGGAGATCATATTTATATAGCCAGGACCAAAACCGAACCATTCAAGAGTTTTGAAAAGAAAAGGCCATTCGAGCCTGTTGAATGCCTTTTCTGCGTCTAAGGAGAGAGCTACATATGGTGAGTTACTAAGAGAGTCTCTATCAAATAGATTACAGAACAATCTTGCATTGTCTGAGGCCACTCTTCCATGGATGAAACCATATTGATCAGGGTGGATCAGATTTCCTATGACCTTTGCAAGCCTATTTGCAATCACCTTGGCGTAAATTTTGTAATCTGAGTTTAATAAAGAAATTGGCCTATAGTTTGTAACATAATTAGGATCCTTCCCTGGCTTCTCTAACACTACTAATGTAGCTTCTGTGAATTCCCCTTTATGCCCTGACGATTTCCGAAGATCCTCAAAATACATTAGCATATCTGGCACAAGGTCAGATTCAAATGCTTTATACAACTCAGAGGGAATCCCATCTGGTCCAACGGCTTTCCCTGAAGGCATGCCTTTGATTGCCTTATCGATTTCTGAACTAGACATAGGTTTATCTAGCTCTTTAACCTGCTGCTCCCCTAGTTTAGGCTGGTCCAAATTTTTAATGAAATCTCCGAAGGCCTTGGGATCTGTTGATATTTCTGAGGAATAAAGTTTATGGTAATAAGCTGCAAAAGCTTCCGAGATTTGTTCATTGGTAGTTAATCGTCCCAGCTTTTCATCTGTAAACGGACGGACGGACTGGACTGGAAAGGGGGGCTGTTACTTCTGGAGAGAAATCTGAAATTGTGAGTATATACTTCTGGGAATTTTTCTGAAAGGAATTGTTTTTCTTTTAAAGCTAATTAATCTGTGAACCCACTATTTTTTTTGTTAAATCAGTCAGGGCCTAGTAGCAACAGTTTAAGATTCAATTTAAAAACACAGAAGAGAACTTTCTGGTTACCTTTCATACCCAGTAGACAGCTGTAGTTTAAATTTCATAGTCACTCAGGGCCTAGCATCAGCAAAGTACTTTTAGTTTCAAATTAAAACACAGAAGAGAGCTTTCTGGTTAAATTTAGAATCCAGCAGAGAGCTTGTAGTTTAAATTTCATAATAGGTTAGAGCCTAGTAGCAGCAAAGAGCTATAATTTAAATCAAATCAGAATATAGCTTAGCACAAGAGGCAAAACAAGGACAATTCTCCTTGAGCAGCATATAAAGTCTTCTAGAGACCTTTACAAAGAGGCCTTCTACCTAGTGGGCAAGCAACCTGTGAAGCTTTTTCAATAGGTGTTAACACCAGCTGGCAGTTCAAAAGGCCATTTTGAAAGACTCCTTCTATCCAAGCAAGGACTGTTAATTACCCAGGAAGTAGGTCACTGCTTACATCATCAGCACAAGCATAAATAGCTCAACCAGAGCTCTGTGACCCTGTCTTGACGGACTGGAAAGGGGGGCTGTTACTTCTGGAGAGAAATCTGAAATTGTGAGTATATACTTCCGGGAATTTTTCTGAAAGGAATTGTTTTTCTTTTAAAGCTAATTAATCTGTGAACCCACTATTTTTTTTGTTAAATCAGTCAGGGCCTAGTAGCAACAGTTTAAGATTCAATTTAAAAACACAGAAGAGAACTTTCTGGTTACCTTTCATACCCAGTAGACAGCTGTAGTTTAAATTTCATAGTCACTCAGGGCCTAGCATCAGCAAAGTACTTTTAGTTTCAAATTAAAACACAGAAGAGAGCTTTCTGGTTAAATTTAGAATCCAGCAGAGAGCTTGTAGTTTAAATTTCATAATAGGTTAGAGCCTAGTAGCAGCAAAGAGCTATAATTTAAATCAAATCAGAATATAGTTTTTCTCAGCAGCACAGGACAAGGTACTGTGTAGCAGCCCTTTTTTAATAAGTGTTATATCCCTCCCTCCCTCCCCACACCCACCCTCCCCTGGGAATTTCACAGCTTTATAGGTACTTGCACAACTTAAAAGACAGGAGGTGCTCTCAGGTGAAGCTCATTACCCAAATCAGTCATACACCAAGGACCTGAGATTAATTAAGCTTCAGGTGAACAAGGTATATTAAACTTCTTAGGTACAGTTTTAGTGGTATAAATATCCATTGCACCCTTTAGTACATATAGAACTTAAAGATCTAAACACAAACTTAAAACTAAGATGCAGACAGCAGTCCAGCAGCGGGATGTGGGCTTTCCAGTCTTTTGCATTGAGTGTCACATGTATGATTTTCTCCCAGCTGGTGAGAGGTCTTACGTGTGCACTAGGTGCAAGGAGCTCTCTGCTCTCAGGGAACAAGTCCGTTCTCTAGAGGCTAGAGTAGCAGACTTGGAAAACATAAGACAGACAGAGAGGTACATAGACGAGACCTACAGGGATATAGTCCTGAAGTCCCACCTCCAGTCTGGCAGCATCCCTGTTGCCATGGAGGAGAGAGGTCACGTGACAGGAGAGCATCACCCTGGTGTGGCAGGAAGTGATCCTGTAACTAGGACCTGTCCTCCAGGTGATGTAAACCCCTCTCGCACCGAGGAGGTTTCTCCAGGGCCAAGTGCCCATGCGGGAAGGGTTAGGACAGCAGTTATAGTTGGTGATTCGATCATTAGGCATGTAGATAGCTGGGTGGCTGGTGGACGTGAGGATCGCCTGGTAACATGCCTGCCTGGTGCGAAGGTAGCGGACCTCACACGCCACCTAGATAAGGTCTTAGATAGTGCTGGGGAGGAGTCTGCTGTCTTGGTACATGTTGGTACCAATGACATAGGAAAATGTGGTAGGGAGGTTCTGGAAGCTAAATTTAGGCTTTTAGGTAGGAAGTTGAAATCCAGAACTTCCAGGGTAGCGTTCTCCGAAATGCTTCCCGTTCCACGCGCAGGACCCAATAGGCAGGCAGAGCTCCGGAGTCTCAATGCGTGGATGAGACAATGGTGCAGAGATGAGGGGTTCGGATTTGTTAGGAACTGGGGAACATTCTGGGGAAAGGAGGGGCTCTTCCGAAGGGATGGGCTTCACCTTAACCGGGATGGAACCAGGCTGCTGGCATTAACCTTTAAAAAGGAGATAGAGCAGCTTTTAAACTAGATAATAGGGGAAAGCCGACAGTCGCCCAAGAGCGCATGGTTCGGAAGAATGTATCCTTGAAGGATACTACAAAAAGCAGAGAGGTTCCAAAAAAGAGTAAAGTAGCCCAAATGCCCTCGAGTATGGAGCAGACAGAACTTAAAGATCCCAAATTACCCATGTCTACCAATAGCCAAATTAATATGAATAAAATACAGTCTCTAAAATGCTTGTATGCAAATGCTAGAAGTCTACAAAACAAGATGGGAGAGTTAGAATATATAGCACTAAACGAGAGGTTAGATATGATTGGAATATCAGAGACATGGTGGAAGGAGGACAACCAGTGGGACACTGTGATACCTGGGTACAAACTATATCGAAATGATAGAGCTGATCAAATTGGTGGAGGGGTTGCGCTCTATGTTAGAGAGGGCATTGAGTCAGAAAGGATTAAAGTTTTGCAAGAAACAAAATTTGCTGTAGAATCTCTATGGATTGAAATTCCATGTAAAAAGGGGAAGGCGATGGCAGTGGGGGTGTACTATCGTCCGCCTGGCCAGAATGAACAAATGGATGATGAAATGCTCAAAGAAATCAAGGAAGCTAGCAAAAGTTACAGTGCAGTAATAATAATGGGTGATTTCAATTACCCCGGCATCGACTGGGTCAGTGTCACAACAGGACATGCTAGGGAGATAAAGTTCCTAGATGAAATAAATGACTGCTTCTTGGAGCAGCTGGTTCATGAACCGACCAGAGGGGAAGCAATATTAGACCTAGTCCTTAGTGGAACACCAGATGTAGTGCAAGAGATAAGGGTGTTGGGGCCACTTGGCAATAGTGATCATAGCATGATCGCCTTTGATTTAATTAGTGGAGGAGGGATAGTAAGGAAATCCACAGTACTACCCTTTAACTTTCGAAAGGGAGACTATGATAGAATGAGGAAAACAGTTAAGAAAAAACTAAAAGGAGCAGTTGCAAAGGTTAAAGACGTACATCAAGCTTGGGTGTTGTTGAAAAATACTATCTTGGAAGCCCAGACCAGCTGTGTTCCACGCTTTAAGAAAAGTGGAAGGAAGTCCAAAAAATTGCCAGCATGGTTTAAAGCTGAGGTCAGAGAGGCTGTTGTTGCCAAAAAAGCATCTTTCAAGAAATGGAAAAAAGAGCCAAATGATGAAACCTGGAAACAGCACAAGCACTGGCAAGTCAAATGCAAGGCATTGATAAGGCAGGCAAAGAGAGAATTTGAGAAGAAGCTTGCTGCAGAAGCAAAAACGCGAAATAAAGACCTTTTCAAGTACATTCGTAGCAAAAAACCCGTGAGAGAGTCAGTTGGTCCATTAGATGATAAAGGGGTTAAAGGAGCACTAAGGGGCGACAAGGCGATAGCGGAGAGACTGAATGAATTCTTTGCTTCGGTCTTTACTGAGGAAGATGTAGGGATGTTACCCACGACTGAAGTGGTATTTAAAGGTGTGGAAGAATTGAAGGAAATATCGATACATCGGGAAGATGTCCTACAACTATTAGATAAACTGAAGAGTAGCAAATCACCTGGGCCGGATGGTATACATCCAAGGGTGTTGAAAGAACTGAAATTTGAGATTGCAGACCTGCTATCAGTAATCTGTGAACTATCATTAAAATCATCTCTAATACCTGAGGATTGGAGGATCGCCAATGTAACACCAATTTTTAAAAAGGGTTCGAGGGGTGATCCGGGAAACTACAGACCGGTGAGCCTGACATCAGTACCGGGAAAAATGGTAGAAACCATCATGAAGAATAAAATTACTCAGCATGTAGATAGTCATGACCTAATGGGAGACAGCCAACATGGCTTAAGACAAGGAAGATCTTGTCTTACTAATCTGTTATGTTTTTTTGAAGGAGTGAATAAACAGGTGGACAAAGGTGAGTCGGTTGATATTGTGTATCTGGACTTTCAGAAAGCCTTTGACAAGGTCCCTCATGAGAGACTTTTGGCAAAACTAAAGAGTCATGGGATAGGAGGCAGTGTACTACTGTGGATCAGGAACTGGTTAAAAGATAGAAAGCAGAGGGTAGGGCTAAATGGCCAATTTTCCCAATGGAGAAAGGTGAATAGTGGTGTACCCCAGGGATCTGTGCTGGGTCCGCTGCTTTTTGACATATTCATAAATGACCTGGAAAGTGGAATAACGAGTGAGGTTATCAAATTTGCTGATGACACAAAACTATTTAAAGTTGTTAAAACCCAGGAGGATTGTGGAAAATTGCAAGAGGATCTTGATAAATTGGAAGACTGGGCATCAAAATGGCAGATGAAATTTAATGTGGAGAAGTGCAAGGTTATGCACCTAGGGAAGAACAACCCAAACTATGGTTACACGATGCAAGGTTCCACATTAGGAACCACCACCCAAGAAAAAGATTTAGGCGTCCTTGTGGATACCATGTTAAAACCCTCGGCCCAGTGTGCAGCAGCGGCCAAGAGAGCAAATAGAATGCTAGGTATGATAAGGAAAGGAATGGAAAATAAAACAAAAGATATTATAATGCCTCTATATCGTTCCATGGTGAGACCGCACCTTGAATATTGTGTGCAATTCTGGTCGCCGTATCTTAAAAAGGATATAGCAATTTTAGAAAAGGTTCAGAGAAGAGCCACCAAAATGGTAAAGGGGATGGAAGGCTACTCCTATGAAGAAAGGCTAAAAAGGTTGGGGCTCTTTAACCTGGAAAAGAGACGGCTGAGGGGAGATATGATAGAAGTCTATAAATTAATGAACGGAGTGGAACGGGTAAACGTAGATCGATTGTTTACCTTATCAGAATATAGAAAGACTAGGGGACATGCAATGAAGCTACAGGGTAAACTATTTAAGACTAATAAAAGAAAATATTTTTTCACTCAACGTGTAATCAAACTCTGGAATTTGTTACCGGAGGATGTAGTAAAGGCTGTTAGTGTAGCTGGGTTTAAAAAAGGTTTGGACAAGTTCCTGGAGGAAAGGTCCATAAACCATTATTAAGAAGGGACCCAGGATATCAATGCTTGAACCAATACAAGCATTGTGGAACCTGTGTCCCTTGGGGAAACTGCTAGGTACGTATGACCTAGATTGGCCACTGTTGGAAACAGAATACTGGGCTTGATGGACCTTGGTCTGACCCAGTATGGCATATCTTATGTTCTTATGTTCTTATGAGATGCAAGACAACTCTTGTTTTCCTTTAAGCGCATTGGCTAAAAGTTTACTTGCTCTGTTGTGTTCTACATAATGCCTAGCTCGTTGTTTAATCATGAGTTGTTCAACTTCAGAACTTAGGGGTATGTTTACTAAATTGCGGTAAACGTACATAACGTGCGTTATGATGCGCTAACGATCGTAATGCCCTGTGGAACGATAAAACACCGCAGAAGGTGGAGAGAGGGCGGAGAGAAGGGGTCAGTGGGCGGAGAGTGGGCGGGGAGAGGCTCCCCTCACACTAACGCGCTGATTTTCAGGGCTGAATTCCAACGCGAATGAAAACCTGCCGTTAAATGCACATTACAGGGGAGAAAAACCATTTCAGTGTCAGCAATGTACAGCCCAGGCAGGGAAACCAAAAAGAAGTGATAAATGTGATACATGTGCACAGAACAAAAGGGCACAGAAACACTGAAAATGACCCCAACAAACTGGAAAAAAACAATAACCAAGCTGGCCAATAGTGGTATCAATGAGAAACAGCAACCCCTCCCCCCTCCCCAAGTAAGCTCCATAGAACAGATATAAATCGTGGAAGGGTCTATACTCCGTCCCCATACAAGGTGAATGAGCCCACAGTGAAATAGCGCTGCTCAGGGTTTTCACCACCATCGGACAGGGTCCCTATGGCGTGCACATGTCCCGCAAAATCAGGGCGGGCATGTTGGAACGGCAACTGGACAGATGCCGGAGAAGGGAATACAGAGGGCCACAGGCGGCACATGCTGTGGTGGAGCTGGGCCACAGTGCGGACTAGGGTGATGCCTAGGTGGCCCATACAAATGCTGAAACAGCAGAGCAGCCAGACAGCAACTGCTGAAGGCCCAACATGGGCACGAGTGTGTTTCCCAATGTGTCACAGGGGATAGTACTCAACAGCTACCCCCAAGGGCACGGAACATTGGCAGGCGGGGCTGGGGGGGAGCGTGGACGTCTATGCAGGCACCCCTACCCCAGAACCCGCACCATAGGCAGCCTGCACACTGGATGGCCTGAGACTGTGCACCACCAGCTCCACCAGCAGAAGGGCATGTCAGCATGGTGGCTGAGGGATACTGGTGGTGGAGGGGGCAGTGGCAGCTGGCCAGAGCAGACCGTGGCCTAGCCCTGTGTAGGTGGGTGCCATGCACTGCAACAGACAGGCCCTGTCTGACCAACAGTCATGGTATCACCAGGGAATGCAACATCTCTGTGATAACATGGTGGTGCAGTGCACAAAACCAGTGTATTCAGAAGCAGAAGGTCACAGGTTCAAATCCCAGGTGTGGTTTCCGACAACCCAATCCTCATATTTTACCCACTACTATAATGTGCTAATACAGACAAAACCTTTCTTGCAGATGACGTAAACATGCCCAAAACACCTACATTTTACCCTACAGAGCACAGACACCATAAACATGCACATTACCTAGAGCAGAGCCTCCCAAATGCAGCCCTGGAGGGCCAAACACCATTCCGGTTCCATGCTGCCTCTGATAAAGATGCGCGTGCTGCATTGCTATCGCCACCCCCATGGTATGCAGATGTATCTCATGCATATTCATGAGGGACAGCATGAAAACCCGAACAGTGTTTGGCACCGCAGGACTGGAGTTGGGAACCTCTGCCGTAAAGCAGCAGCCAACAGGAGCAGACACACCCGCACCCACAGGACCCATTATCCAAAGCCTCCTGGAGAGGCAGGACTCTGGGCTCTGCGTGCATCCCCCAATACTAGCACTTGCATACCTTAGTAATGCCACCCTAAACCTGGGAATATGGTACACATCTTTAAAGAGGTTGCTATGATTACTGGCAGATAGCAATTCCTAGGTTAAGTACAATTTTCTGAGTGAGCTGCATCATAGCAACCTTTCTGATGTCTGTGGAGTGTGCTACAGGTCTTGTATCTGACAGTGTTTACCAACCTGGGGAGTGACTCCTACAGTATTGCGTATCATAGCCATGCCTGCCCTGTGCCCAGGACTGGTGTGGTGGCCTGGGCTGCCCAACACCTCTATATTTGCACAATGCTGGCATAGGTGTGGGGAGTGTGTGTCTGTCTATCAAGTGTGTGGTGGCTGCCAACTCCTTCCACAGCCCACACTGCTAGCTCTGTTGCCAGTATTGGCCTGCCAATGTGCATAATGAGGAGCAAGGTACTGTGGGAAAAGCCTGGATAGGGTGACCTGGCCTGGCCGCATCTGCACAGGGCATAGGGCAATGGCTCGGACAGCGTAGTGCCCGGTACCACCTGCACGGACAGGGTGGCCATAGCATGTCCTGCTGGGTGGTCACTCTCACCCTGACTGAGCAGTGACCATGGCATGGCTAGGTTCCCCCATAGTGCTATATAGCATTTCTCTAATGTGATATATATGTGTTTTCTTTTGGGGCCTAATCACTGACTTATCTGCTTGGTGTGTATGCTGACATCCCTGTTCTGGGTACATGCAGCTCCTCCAGGATCATGCGCTATGTACTAGCTGGTGGACTGTCTGCAGCTAGTATGTGTCTTGCTGGAACACCTTGCAGGGTGCAGCGGCTGGAGGCTTGCTGCTGGAGAATGTCAGATAATGGTGGGGGGCAGCTGAGCATTTCCAGGCCTGCCATCTGTCTGCTACTGTGTTATGAATGTGTACCGCTCTGTCTGTTCCCCAGCGGGACTGGGGTTGATGGTCCCCTCTGCAGCTACCATTGCAGGGAGGTAGACGGTGGATCTATTGGTGGGTGATCCTGTTTCCCACCCTGAGCCCCAGAGGGTGGGTTGTGTGCTGGTACATGGTCTGTCCGTGGGTCCATACACCCCCCCTTCACCTAGAGCAGGTAACCATGGAACCAACACAGGATATGCACTATTCTGGGTGCATCATTGCCCATAAGGAATAGACATGACCGAGACATACAGCAGGGCACAGATGTATCCTAGGTGTGTCTAACGGAACTACCTATCACACACTGATGGGGACCTGCAGCATGGCATAGTTCAGCCATGAATGGTGCTGTGGACCTGATGCTGGGCGCCCCACCTCAACCTCAGGGTGGGCATAGTACCCACACAATGGGACTGTCTGTGGCTACTCTGTGGCAGTACCACACACGGTCTGTTCCACCTACGTGGGGGTGTATACCCAATCTTGTGCCCATCTCTCGACTTCTGCTTTGCATGTGCAGTGCATCATGGGTACGGGTGGGTTAACCCTATCCTGGTAACCACAGCAGACAGTTTGTGTGGTGATGTGCAGTCCTGCAGCCAGCCAGGGCTTTGTTCACAGCCTTATAAGGTGTCCTATAGGGGACATTATAGGGTGCCTTGGCGGAGAGTACACTTTATAATGTGCCCTATGGGGTGCCTTATGCAGCACCTTAGGTTATGCAACCATGAGGGTGTGTCAAATGCCTCAAGAATCACTACTTAAATGTAAAGGGTGCTGCCTCAGCCAGCCTTATACATTCGGCCCACTGGGGAATCAAACCCATGACCCCTGTACCATCAGTCAGTGTTGTAATCATTGTGCTACAGCTCTGTTGCTGTGATTGTATGTCTGCGCGCCTTCTTATGATTAACGCGCAGTAATGTGCCCTGTAGCGCTCGTTCATTTATGGCGTCTTGTAGCGCGCGTTCTCGGCAACGATGTACCGCCCATGTCCTTATTTGGGGTTTCTGTCTCTAATGCGGCTCCTAACGCGAATCGCACTAACGCAGTTTAGTAAACATACCCCTTAGAGTTTCATTGTATTTAAATTTCAGATTCTGGATTCTCAGCATGATAGCTGCATTCGGCTGTTTTCGCCAAAGCCTTTCACCAGCTTTAATTTGGGCTTCAAGGGCGGCTAGTAAGGCCACTTTCCTTCTGTTCTCCTTAATAGAATAACTAGTAATTGCAGACCTTAGACAAGCTTTAAATGCCCCTCCCCCACCACCATGCTCATGAGGCTGTATCGCCGAACCTGTTTATACAAAAGAACTCCTTTATTGCAGATTTCATTGTTTCTTGAAATAGTGGGTCAGCTAACAATGATCTATTAAAGGACCAGGATTGTTTAATCTTAACTTTCTCCGGCAGAGAAAGCTTTAGTACAACAGTCGCATGATCAGATATATGCATACTTCGGATTTCCGCCTCACATGAAGCGGAGACCAAAGTTTTAGAAATTAAAAAATAATCAATTCAAGAAAAAGAGTTATGAGGTGGCGAGAAAAATGAAAAATCTTTATCTTTAGGATGGAGCAACCTCCATATATCGACTAGTCCAGAGGACTCGATGAGGGTTTCAAGGGCCGTCCTTGCTCTAGTAATTCTCTCTATCCAGCCTGGATTCCAATCCAATACTGCATCTAGTACCTATTAAAATCTCCACCCATAATGACTGGCGTGAGAATGTCCACCTGTAGGACACCAGAGACCTCTTTAAAAAATTTGGGTTCATCAATGTTGGGACCATAAACATTGAATATTGTCAATTTAGTCTCCCCGATTGTAATCAGCACTTCTACCCATCTGCCTTCTAGGTCGTTTTGATTGACAACTGATTTAATCCCCAGAGATCTACGAGCTAATATAACTACGCTGTTCTTTTTTTGAGAGGCAGCAGAATGCCCAATTAAACAAAAGTGCTTATCTTCTAACTTTTTAGTTTCAATCAAAGTCAAATGTGTTTCTTGTAACAGGATTAAATCAGCGTGCTGATGTAAACAATATGTCATGATTATTTTTCTCTTAGCTGGGGTCTTGATACCTTTTTATTATTTATTTTATTTTATTTTATTACAGTTTTTTATATACCGCGCTATTTACAATCAGCGCGGTTCACAGATAAACAAAGACCAGAACAACAGGCTGCTCGGTTTTACATAAAACAGGACGATAAACTTTTACATTCAAAGATAAGTTATTTATGAAATTAGCCATATAATAACACCAAAAACTTCCATACTGTGTTCAAACATATCAGAAGAATACCAACCCAACACAATTTTCCCTCAGAGAGCACCCAATGTCCCAAAAAAATGGAGACCCTATTCAACAGGTGAGGCAACCCAGAAAGGAAATGGAAAAGGGAAAACCAAGGAAATATAGGCAGTTGAAAAAAAAGGGAAAAAACTCTGCCCAAAGCTCCCTGACCCCAATTAGAATTAAAGGAAAAGAGAGCTTTATACATCATACACTCCTTCGGTGAATATATTGGAAAGTCAATATTTCTAATGTAAATCGACAATATTATCACAATTTAATCAGACTGCTGGACTGAACTCTATGTCCACGGACCACATTTATGTTCGTGTTGCTATCAAAGAACACCTTGTAAATTGTAGGATCTTCTCCCCGAGACCACTGACTCTTGTAGGAACTGATAACTGTTGCAAAGCACTTGAACAGCATATTGTGGGAAGAGCCGGAGAGACTAGTAGTGCATGTTCTGAAAGATACTTGAAGAACATCTATGCACTCAACTGACCCATGATGAAATACTAGGTCATAAGAGTACCCATCCAACTATTTTAATGCAATAGTAATGACTCTTGCTCTTCAACAAGCTGCTCCAGTGCCATTGGGTCATTGAAATTTTTGTGGAGTTGTTTAACGCTACCTTAAAACGGGCTGGAAAAAACAACCAAAATCGGGCTTGTAGATGCTGTAATCTTGGTCTGAAGGAAAAGAATTGCTTCCTTTTGTCCACAATTATTTTGCTAGTCTGGATAAAAAGCTATTTTATGGCCTTCAAATTGCAGAGAGACCGAAGCTCTAGCCGACGCCATAACTTGCATAACTTGCTGGTATCTCAAGACACAGCAAATCAAAGGTCTCGGTTTCTTATTCTGCTGATTTAATACCATTGGGATTCGATGAGCCCTTTCCAGTTCGAATGGTAAGGCAAATTCTATATTTAATAATTTGGGGATCCACTCCTGGAGAAAGGCAACTGGATCTTTTCCCTCCGTGCCCTCAGGGATTCCGATTATCCGGATGTTATTTCTCCTGGCCCTGTTGTTTATGTCTTCCAGATTGTGTTTCAATAGGTCCACTTTCCATGTTGATTGAGCACATTTTTTGAGATGCTCCTCATGAGCTAGCACAATTCTTTCATTTTTTTCTACTCTTCGTCAACAAGAGTAACTGTTCTTTCACCTCTTTGAAGCCTGTTTGCAACTCGGATAAGGATTCTCCGTTTGCCTCCACTCGATTGCGGAATGCATGAATTTCTTTTAATATTTCTTGTGTCTCGGCAGTCAGATCTTGTGGCGCCATCTTGAGTGGGGATAGTGGATCCGACTTTGTTCTCTTTGTACCTGATCCTTGTGGATTTGCGAAGTCCAAACGTGTCTGTTTGCCGTTAGCCATGATTGTCGATCCATAGCTGCCTATTCAGTGCTTTAGTATACCTTCCAGAGCCCAAAAAAAAGGATTATCTGGCAGGGTCAGAGGGAGCTCGTCTTCTAAGTGGCCATATTTTATTTGTGATTTTTCTATACCGCACTATTTATCATCAGCACGGTTTACAAGTGTGTGCACTAGGTGCAAGGAGCTTTTTGCTCTCAGGGAACGAGGCTAAAGTAGCAGACTTGGAAAGCATAAGACAGACAGAAAGGTACATAGACGAGACCTACAGGGATATAGTCCTGAAGTCCCACCTCCAGTCTGGCAGCATCCCTGTTGCCATGGAGGAGAGAGGTCACGTGAAAGGAGAGCATCACCCTGGTGTGGCAGGAAGTGATCCTGTAACTAGGACCTGTCCTCCAGGTGATGTAAAACCCTCTCGCACCAAGGAAGTTTCTCCAGGGCCATGTGCCCATGAGGGAAGGGTTAGGACAGCCATTATAGTTGGTGATTCGATCATTAGGCATGTAGATAGCTGGGTGGCTGGTGGACGTGAGGATCGCCTGGTAACATGCCTGCCTGGTGCGAAGGTAGCGGACCTCACACGCCACCTAGATAAGGTCTTAGATAGTGCTGGGGAGGAGTCTGCTGTCTTGGTACATGTCGGTACCAATGACATAGGAAAATGTGGTAGGGAGGTTCTGGAGGCTAAATTTAGGCTTTTAGGTAGGAAGTTGAAATCCAAAACTTCCAGGGTAGCATTCTCTGAAATGCTTCCTGTTCCACGCGCAGGACCCAAAAGGCAGGCAGAGCTCCGGAGTCTCAATGCATGGATGAGACAATGGTGCAGAGATGAGGGTTTTGGATTTGTTAGGAACTGGGGAACATTCTGGGGAAAGGAGGGGCTCTTCCGAAGGGATGGGCTTCACCTTAACCGGGATGGAACCAGGCTGCTGGCATTAACCTTTAAAAAGGAGATAGAGCAGCTTTTAAACTAGATAATGGGGGAAAGCCGACAGTCACCCAAGAGCGGATGGTCCAGAAGAATGTATCTTTGAAGGATACTACCAAAAGCAGAGAGGTTCCACAAAAGAGTAAAGTAGCCCAAATGCCCTCAAGTATGGAGCAGACAAAGCTTAAAGATCCTAAATTACCCATGTCTAACAATAGCCAAATTAATATGAATAAAATACATTCTCTAAAATGCTGTATGCAAATGCTAGAAGTCTAAAAAATAAGATGGGAGAGTTAGAATATATAGCACTAAATGAAAGATTAAATATGATTGAAATATCAGAGACATGGTGGAAGGAGGACAACCAGTGGGACACTGTGATACCTGGGTACAAACTATATCGAAATGATAGAACTGATCAAATTGGTGGAGGGGTTGAGCTCTATGTTAGAGAGGGCATTGAGTCAGAAAGTATTAAAGTTTTGCAGGAAACAAAATCTGCTGTAGAATCTATATGGATTGAAATTCCATGTAAAAGGGGGAAGGCAATGGCAGTGGGGGTGTACTATCGACCGCCTGGCCAGAATGACCAAATGGATGATGAAATGCTCAAAGAAATCAAGGAAGCTAACAAAAGTTACAGCACAGTAATAATAATGGGTGATTTCAACTACCCCGGTATCAACTGGGTCAGTGTCACGGCAGGACATGCTAGGGAGATAAAGTTCCTAGATTAAATAAATGACTGCTTCTTGGAGCAGCTGGTTCATGAACCGACCAGAGGAGAAGCCATATTAGACCTAATCCTTAGTGGAACACCAGATCTAGTGCAAGAGATAAGGTTGTTGGGGACACTTGGCAATAGTGATCATAGCATGATCGCCTTTGATTTAATTAGTGGAGGAGGGATAGTAAGGAAATCCACAGTACTACCGTTTAACTTTCGAAAGGGAGACTATGATAAAATGAGGAAAACAGTTAAGAAAAAACTAAAAGGAGCAGTTGCAAAGGTTAAAGACGTACATCAGGCTTGGCTGTTGTTGAAAAATACTGTCTTGGAAGCCCAGACCAGCTCTATTCCACGCTTTAAGAAAAGTGGAAGGAAGTCCAAAAAACTGCCAGCATGGTTTAAAGGTGAGGTCAGAGAGGCTGTTGTTGCCAAAAAAGCATCTTTCAGGAAATGGAAAAAAGAGCCAAACGACGAAACCTGGAAAAAGCACAAGCACTGGCAAGTCAAATGCAAGGCATTGATAAGGCAGGCAAAGGGAGAATTTGAGAAGAAGCTTGCTGCGGAAGCAAAAACGCGAAATAAAGACCTTTTCAAGTACATTCGTAATAAAAAACCTGTGAGAGAGTCAGTTGGTCCATTAGATGATAAAGGGGTTAAAGGAGCACTAAGAGGCGACAAGGCGATAGCGGAGAGACCGAATGAATTCTTTGCTTCAGTCTTTACTGAGGAAGATGTAGGGATGTTACCCATGACTGAAGTGGTATTTAAAGGTGTGGAAGAATTGAAGGAAATATCAATACATCGGGAAGATGTATTACAACTATTAGATAAACTGAAGAGTAGCAAATCACCTGAGTTAGATGGTATACATCCAAGGGTGTTGAAAGAACTGAAATACGAGATTGCAGACCTGCTATTAGTAATCTGTGAACTATCATTAAAATCATCTCTAATACCTGAAGATTGGAGGATAGCCAATGTAACACCAATTTTTAAAAAAGGTTCCAGGGGTGATCCAGGAAACTACAGACCGGTGAGCCTGACATCAGTACCGGGAAAAATGGTAGAAGCCATCATAAAGAATAAAATTACTCAGCATGTAGATAGTCGTGACCTAATGGGAAACAGCCAACATGGCTTTAGACAAGGAAGATCTTGTTTTACTAATCTGTTATGTTTTTTTGAAGAAGTGAATAATCAGGTGGACAAAGGTGAGTCGGTTGATATTGTTTATCTGGACTTTCAGAAAGCCTTTGACATGGTCCCTCATGAGAGACTTTTGGCAAAACTAAAGAGTCATGGGATAGGAGGCAGTGTATTATTGTGGATCAGGAACTGGTTAAAAGATAGAAAGCAGAGGGTAGGGCTAAATGGCCAATTTTCCCAATGGAGAAAGGTGAATAGTGGTGTACCCCAGGGATCTGTGCTGGGTCCGCTGCTTTTTGACATATTCATAAATGACCTGGAAAGTGGAATAACGAGTGAGGTTATCAAATTTGCAGATGACACAAAACTATTTAAAGTTGTTAAAACCCAAGAGGATTGTGGAAAATTGCAAGAGGATCTTGATAAATTGGAAGACTGGGCATCAAAATGGCAGATGAAATTTAATGTGGACAAGTGCAAGGTTATGCACCTAGGGAAGAACAACCCAAACTATGGTTACACGATGCAAGATTCCACATTAGGAACCACCATCCAGGAAAAAGATTTAGGCGTCATTGTGGATACCATGTTAAAACCCTCGGCCCAGTGTGCAGCGGCGTCCAAGAGAGCAAATAGAATGCTAGGTATGATAAGGAAAGAAATGGAAAATAAAACAAAAGATATTATAATGCCTCTATATCGTTCCATGGTGAGACCGCACCTTGAATATTGTGTGCAATTCTGGTCGCCGTATCATAAAAAGGATATAGCGATTTTAGAAAAGGTTCAGAGAAGAGCCACCAAAATGGTAAAGGGGATGGAAGGATACTCCTATGAAGAAAGGCTAAAAAGGTTAGGGCTCTTTAACCTGGAAAAGAGACGGCTGAGGGGAGATATGATAGAAGTCTATAAATTAATGAACGGAGTGGAACGGGTAAACGTAGATCAATTGTTTACCTTATCAGAATATAGAAAGACTAGGGGACATGCAATGAAGCTACAGGGTAAACTATTTAAGACTAATAAAAGAAAATATTTTTTCACTCAACGTGTAATCAAACTCTGGAATTTGTTACCAGAGGATGTAGTAAAGGATGTTAATGTAGCTGGGTTTAAAAAAGGTTTGGACAAGTTCCTGGAGGAAAGGTCCATAAACCATTATTAAGAAGGGACCCAGGATATCAATGCTTGAACCAATACAAGCATTGTGGAACCTGTGTCCCTTGGGGAAACTGCTAGGTACATATGACCTAGATTGGCCACTGTTGGAAACAGAATACTGGGCTTGATGGACCTTGGTCTGACCCAGTATGGCATATCTTATGTTCTTATGTTAAGTAACCATAATTGTACAATGTATAACAGTATAACATTGACATTTACAAAGAACAGAAAAATTAACATGGTGAACAAGCGAACTATATACACTATGTACAAATTAGTATAATGGTAGACATGTTTGTCTAGTTACTATATACAGTAGGTCGACATTTTTGTCTTGCTAGGGACAAGTTGACGTGGGGGATAGTTTAAATGCACTGATTATAGTATAGGATACGTTACTCTGTGGGAGTAGCATTGGGTCAGGATAAGGAAAGTTAGGTGATGTTGTCAGTATGGAGAAGTGTTGTATGAAGAGATAATGTTTGATTGCCTTCCTAAACTGGGGGAGGTTGGTTATGGCACGGACATCTGCAGGGATGGAGTTCAAGCAAGAGGGTGCATAAAGAGAAAAAGCACGATTTCTCATTGTCTTTGAGCATTTGGTGATGGCTTTTGGTAGGAGTAAGGTGTTGCAGGCTATTGATCTTCTCGCTCTGTTGGGGGGGAGTGTACAAGGTCTGAGAGGGAGGTGGATGTGCATCTGTTAATTGCTTTGAATGTCATTGTCAATACCTTGAAGGCGATCCTGCAGTGGACAGGGAGCCAGTGCAGATCTTTTAAGATGGGGGTGATATGTTCTCCTCTGGACACCCCGTAGAGGGTTCTAGCTGCGGTATTCATCGCGAGTTGCAGGGGTTTGAGCGAGCTCTTTGGGAGGCCAAGCAGAATGGAGTTGGCGTAATTGAAATGAGGCAGTATTAGGGCTTGAAAGACAGTTCTGAAGTCCTTTGGTTCTAGAATCCGTTTCATCTGTCGTAGGATCCGAACTTTGTGATAGATTGCCTTGATGGTATTGCTTATCTGGGCGTGTATGTCAAGGTGCTGGTCAAGTATTACACCCAGGTAACGAATTGTTGTCTTGGAGGCGAGTTCGGCGTTGTGTACCTTGAGTGCTGCGGGTGGGGAGAATGTCTGGTCTCTGCTGATAAAGAGAACCTCCGTCTTCTTGAAGTTTATTTTGAGTTCTTGAGTTTGTAGCCAGTCTGTGACAGCATCAAAGCATGTTGAAAGCTGGGAGAGGTCAGGTTGATCTGTGGATATTGGGGTGAACATTAGGACATCATCAGCATATACTAGGCAGTTAATGTTGAATGACCGGATGAGGTTGCATATGGGTTGCATATAGATATTAAACAATAAGGCTGAGAGAGACGAGCCTTGCAGAACCCCCTTCTCTTGTGGGAAAGGAGTGGATATGGAAGGACCAGAGCGTACATGTTGCCATCTGTCATTGAGATATGAGGCGCACCAGGCGAGTGCATTTCCGTGGACACCCTTATCGGCAAGGCGGGATAAGAGTAGCTTGTGGCTGACCGAGTCAAAAGCAGCTGCTATGTCGAGAAAGATGAGTGCAAAGCCTTGTTTGATGTTGTCAAGCCCAATGGTTAAGGTGTTAAATAAGGTTGTTAGCAATGTCTCCACTCCATGTGACTCTCTGAATCCATGCTGGCAAGGGTCCAGGGGAGCGTTTGTCTCTATGTGATGAGTCAATTGCTGTTGCACTATTTTTTCCATGATTTTGGCAAGGAGAGGGATACTCGATATTGGCCTGTAGGATTCCATCTTTGCGGGGTCAAGCTTATTGTTTTTCAGCAGGGGTCTTATTGATGTTTGCTTTAGGATCTGAGGGAATGTGCCAGAGAGGAATGATATGCCTATTAGTTTGGACAGATAAGGACTGAGTTCGGTCCGAAGGGCTTTTATCCAGTGTGCAGGGCATGGGTCGTTAGGTGCTGTGCTGGTGTTTATAGTCATGATGGTGTTTTGGATATCCTTTGCAGTTGGGGGGTAGAAGGAGATAATGATATGTTGGGTATCTATTGGGCTTGATGGGAGGGATAGGGTGGAGATATGTTTATTTATTTTATTTATTTATTTAACAGATTTTATATACCGTCTTTCTACAAATCAAGACGGTTTACATAAAACAATAACAGCAGTATGTTTCAACTGTTTACATGGAACAAGTAACTGATAAAAAGGGTAACAAGGAGAATGTTTAACAGAAAAAATAACTATTTACAGCAGTAAAAAACCAGGATGGACATGGCTAGATGAATAAATATAGAGAATTAGAGAATATGTTGAGTATCAAGGATTAATGGTAAGAAGGATGGGGATAAAGTTGATGGGGAGGAGGATGAAAGGGGGAGTAAAGATGATTGGCCTGGGGACTGCGAACTTGCGGGAGTGGTAGATTGATTTGTTTTGGCTCGTAGGTAATCTGCATAATCCTGTGGGTGTGGGAGGTTAGATTGGCTAGATGAAGGTTCTTTTGTCAAGGTTTTGACAATAGTGAAGAGCTCGTGTGGTTTGTTTATTGAGTGTTGCAGGATCTCTGCATAGTATTGCTTCATTCTTGTAGACACAGTCGTTCTGTGGGTGTCTAGATGGGTGGTGTATGCTGTTTTCCTGTTGCGTGGCGTCTTTTGGAAGCAACAGGGCTGTGGACTACCATGGCACGCCAGTATTTGTGAGTGCAGAGAAATTCTGATAAACGAGTGTTTTCAGCGCACAGCTTGAAAGACATATGGAGTAGAAATACAAGTTTTGACATCAAACCCCCTGATGAAACCAAGAGATTGTGAAACGCAACCTGGTACCAACTGAAGGCGTTGGGGCAAGAATATTCTCAAGAAAGTAATCCCCATGATCAAGAAGGGGTAACATTATTCCCAAGAGAGTAACATCACTTCTAAGAGAGTAATCTCCACGATTCAGACACTAAGGAGTTGAACTTTTGAGATATGAGCTGAACAACCAATTTCAAGATAAGTTCCTTTTCAGTATATTTATCGGATTGAAGAATCATTTTTTGAAACAAGTTTATTTTTGAGCCCATTGAAGTATATTTAAGAATTAAACATTCCGCATTTAAGATATAGACATAATATATAAGAACTAAGGTCATTGATGCATCAACAGGCATAGCACTGGACACAAGTTCCAGATGTTGATTGATACTACCTGAGTGATAGTGCTATTGCAAGTCTGAGACCTGTTAAGTTCTTATTATTATACTATTATTATACTAGTATACTGTTCAGGGCATTGTGAAATTTGTCTCATTAACATAGGCATATAATATTTAAGAGATAAATAACAAAAGAATCATTGTCCAGGAATGCTTTGAGGGGCACCCATACACACAATAATGAAGTTTATAACAAAATAAAAATGAGTTATAATTTGGTTTTATAAACTGTTCTGTGGTTCTTGTTCTTTTTAGTTCCTTGGTGTGCAAACATCTTGCATTTACTCCACATTATCTAATCTGCTTTTTGGTTTGGTTCAGTCCCTGACTGGAATTTTGAGAAAGCCCCTCCCCTGATCTGGTTGTGGGGGGCACCATCTCATCAATCACCTCAGACAGCAGATTGCCTTGAGCTGCCCTTGTCAGATCTGACTAGATTGTCAAATTGTGTACCTTATATGCTAACGGATTTGTGGTCATGGGATCAATGGTATCCCCATGCTAGCATGTCACTAAAATTCCTGCAGCAGTCCAATTTGTGGCAGACTGATCTCTGCTACTTATCTTTGTAACTCAGGCTTCTGTCATCAAAGATTTTTCTATGCTGGAACTCATAGGCCACTGCCATGGAAAAATGTGGGGGAGGGGGGTGGGTGCTCATACTATCAGTACTGCTTGTCAGCATGCCTACTGATTCCCCTGTTGCATGACCACTGCCCCCCTGCTTCTGGAGCTAGCTTTTCTCCACCTAAATCACAGATTCTCTTTCCAGTAATTCAGTGCTTTGTACCACAGAGCAATAGTTTTCAGTGTGACTCCCAGAGACAAACTAGCATGTAATTGGGCTTCCAATTTTTGGTTATAACCAAGAAGACCTCCAAAATAGCCCCTTCCTCAGGGACCAAAAGGTTAAGATTACTAGATGTCCCTGATTTTCAGAGGTTATCCCCAATTTTGAGGTAGTGTCCTAGACTCCATGGACTATAATCATCTCCTGTCCCTAATTTCAGAGGCAAAAGACAAAGTACCCCACTGATGCAGTCTTTTCCGACTCTTGTAGGAGAAGATGTAAAATTAACTTCTTTTCTGAAAAAAAGAGGAGGAATTTTAGAAATATACATGGATCCCGATTCTGAAAGGGGTACGTCTGGGTCATCCCGACAGCCCCATGCAGGATGGGCCATTAGGACCCGATTCTATGCTGCAGGAGCAAAACATTCCTGTGGCATACAGAATCAGGCCCAAGGACAGCCCGGTGTGCCCCTGCATGAATGCGGGAACATCCTCCCCATAGGCTCCCCTGGCTCCTGAAGCACCGGCTCTTTCCTTCCCCACCTCCTGACCTACGGCTGGGCAGTCAGAGCCTGGATCAGGCAGCGGGAACCTACCCATACCCTGTCCCGGCCCCTGGGGTGGGGGATCCGGCCCTGATCGCCCAGTTAGTGTTGCTTTTTCCACCTTCAAAGTAGAATAAGCAGTATGTTCCCCCGACCCTGCAGGATGTGCAGGGTGTGATCAAAATCATCCCTGCATGTTCTGCCACCTCAACCCGCCCCCGCTCTGCCCAGACTCCGCCCCCTCCTGCCCCCACCGGCTCTCCCCATACTGCTGTTCTAGCCGTGCAGGAAGGGCCTGAGGGGGAATAGGGGCAGGACGGCTCGTGGGGCTGCACGTCTTGCTAGGACATGCAGCCATTCAAGTTGCAACTCAGAATCGGGCCCCTAATGTTTATCTATATGTATAAATTAAAGTTTAAGTCTATATTTATGTATGCGCGCTTATAACACTTAGGGGTATGTTTACTAAACCGTCTTAAAGTGCGCTCTGTGACGTTATCGTGCGATAAGGTACCTTATCGCGCGATAATGGTGCTTTTTAAGGCGCACAGGTACCTTATCGTGTGATAATGCGCGCAGCGGCGCAAACGAGCGCTGAAGGCAGGGAAAGGCTCCCGGAGAGCGGAGGAAGGCTCCCCAGGGGCGGAGAGAAGGGGTCAATGGGTGGAGAGTGGGAGGGGAGAGGCTCTCTGCACACTAACGCTGTGAATTCCGAAGCTGAAAACTAACGCCAGTGAAACCTGGCGTTAGAGCTGATTTAAAGGGAAGAGAAACCATTTCTGTCAGAAATGTACAGCAAAATCAGGGAAACCGACAAAAAAGTGATAAGTGTGATACAGGTGCACGGAACAAAAGTGCAAATAAACATTGAAAATGACTCCAACAAAATATAACAAAAACATAACCAAGCTGGGCAATAGTGATATGAATGGGAAACATCGAAAAACACTCCCAAGAAAGCTAAAAAAAAAAGGATATGAATTTTGGAAGGGTCTACGCTCCATCCCCATACAAGGTGAATGATCCCACAGTGAAATAGCACTGATCAGGGTTTCCCTCTCCATTGGACAGGTTTATTATGGCGTGCACATGTTCCACAACAGCAGGGCGGGCATGTCAGAATGGGCAACTGGACAGATGCTGGGAAAGGGGACACAGAGGGCTGCAGACGGCACATGCTGTGCTGCAGCTGGGTCACAGTGCAGACCAGGGTGATGCCTAGGTGGCCCATAGGAATGCTGAAACAGTAGAGCAGCCAGACAGCAACTGATGAGGGCCCAGCATGGGAACGAGTGTGCTTCCCAAAGTGTCACAGGGGATAGTACCCAGCAGATACTGTGGGACCTGGCACTGCAGTACCCCCAAGGGCACAGAACATTGGCAGGCGGTGCTGGGGGGAAGGGTGGACAGCTATGCAGGCACCCCTACCCCAGAACCTGCACCATAGGCAGCCGCCTACCTGCACAATGGATGGCCTGAGACTGCGCTCCACCAGCAGCACCAGCAGACG
Source organism: Ichthyophis bannanicus (assembly GCA_033557465.1). Taxonomy (NCBI): domain Eukaryota; kingdom Metazoa; phylum Chordata; class Amphibia; order Gymnophiona; family Ichthyophiidae; genus Ichthyophis; species Ichthyophis bannanicus. The sequence goes on along the minus strand of CM066049.1, from coordinate 18,313,751 downwards.
GGCATGTCAGCAGGGTGGCAGAGGGGTACTGGTGGTGGAGGGGGCAGTGGCAGCTGCCCAGAGCACACCTAGCCCTGTGTAGGTGGGTGCCATGCACTGCAACAGACAGGACCTGTCTGACAAACAGTCATGGTATCCCCAGGGAATGCACTATCTCTGTGGCAACACGGCAGTGCAGTGCACACAGCCAGTGTGTTCAGGAGCAGAAGGTCACAGGTTCAAGTCCCAGCTGTGGTTCCTGCCAACCCAGCCCCCATATTTTACCCACCACTACAACGTGCTAATACAGACAGAACCTGTAGTGCAGATGACGTAGACATGCCCAAAACACCTATAGAGCACAGACACCATAAACATGTGCATTACCTAGAGCAGAGTCTCCCAAATGCAGCCCTGGAGGGCCACACACCATTCAGGTTCCATGCTGCCTCTAATAAATGTGGCTGTGCTGCATTGCTATGCACCGCCCCCATGGTATGCAGATGTATCTCATGCATATTCATTAGGGACAGCATGAAAACCCGAACAGTGTTTGGCCCTCCAGGACTGGAGTTGGGAACCTCTGCCCTAGAGCAGCGGCCAACAGGGGCAGACACACCTGTACCCACAGGCTCCATTATCCCAAGCCTCCTGGAGAGGCAGGATGTTGGGCCCTGCATGCATCTCCCCATTCTAGCACTTGCATACCTTAGCAATGCCACCCTAAACATGGGAAAACTGTACACAGCTATCAAAAGGTTGCTATGAGAACTGGCAGATAGCAATTCCTACATTAAGCACAATTGGCTGATTGAGCTGCATCATAGCAACCTTTCTGAAGTCTGTGGAGTGTGCCCCAGGTCTGGTGTCTGACAGAGTGACCCCAACAGTATTGCATACCATAGCCATGCCTGCACTGTGCCCAGAACTGGTGTAGTGGCCAGGGCTCCCAAACACCTCTATAGTTGCACAATGCTGGCATAGGTGCGTGGAGTGTGTGTCTGTCTATCCAGTGTGTGGTGGCTGCCAACACCCTCCACAGCCCACACTGCTAGCACTGTTGCCAGTATTGGCCTGCCAATTTGCATAATGAGGAGCAAGATATTGCGAGAATAGCCTGGATAGGGTGGCCTGGCCTGGCCGAATCTGCACAGGGCATAGGGCAATGGCTTGGACATTGTAGTGCCCGGTACCATCTGCACGGGCAGCATGGCCACAGCATGTCCTGCTGGGAGGTCACTCTCAACCTGACTGAGCAGTGACCATGGCATGACTAGGTTCCCCCATAGTGCTATATAGCATTTTTCTCATGTGATATTTATGGGTCCCTTTTGGAGTGCAATCACTGACTTATCTGCTTGGTATGTATGTTGACCTCCCAGTTCTGGGTGCATGCATCTCCTCCTGGAACAAGCACTACGGACCAGCTAGCAGACTGTCTGCAGGGTGCAGCGGCTGGAGGCTTGCTGCAGGAGAATATCAGATGGTGGTGAGGTGCAGCTGAGCATTTCCAGGTCTAATGTCTGTCTGCTATTGCTTTATGGATGTGTACAGAGCTGCATTGACTGCCCTGTAGGGTGTCTATTCCCCAGCAGGACTGGGGTTGATGGTCCCCTCTACTGCCTCCATTGCAGGGAGGTAGAATGTGGATCTGTTGGTGGGAGACCCTGTTTCCCACCCTCAACCCCAGAGGGTGGGTTGGGTGGTGGTACATAATCCACCTATGGGTGCATAAGGGCTAAACCTCATTGAGAAATACAGATGTATCCAAGGTGTGTCTGCAGAAACTACCTATCTCACACACTAGCACTGCTGGGGACCTGCAGCATGGCCTATTTCTGCCATGGAAGGTGCTGTGGACATGGTGCTGGGCGCCCCACCTCACCCTCAGGGTGAGCACAGTACCCGCACAATGTGACGGTGTGTAGCTACTCTGTGCCAGTAACACACATGGTCAGTTCCCCCTACCAGGCCGAGGTGCTGTGGGGGTGCATACCCCATGTTGTGATCATCTGTAGACTGCTGATTTGCATTTGCAGTGCATCATGGATATGGGTGGGTTAACCCTATCCTGGTGATCACATCAGACTGTTTGTGTGGTGACGTGCAAGCCTTCTGCAGCCAGCCAGGGGTTTGTTAGCAGCTATAGAGCTGTAGCCCACTGGTTACTTCACTGCCTGTGGAGCCAGAGGTCATGGTTTCAAACCCACAGTGGGGCCATTTGATAGGGCTTTCCAAAGCATTGTCTATTTCTAATGTATGTTAGTGCTGCCAGCAAAAACACCCTCAGAGTACTGTAACCATAAGGTGCTTTATAGGGCACCCTATAAAGTGCCGTCTGAGGCACCTTATGGTTACAGTCCATATAAGATGTCCTATGGAGTGCCTTATAGGGTGCCCTATAGGGGACATTATAGGGTGCCGTGGCAGACAGTGCACTTTATAATGTGCCCTATGGGGTGCCTTATAGGGTGCCTTATGCGGCACCTTAGGTTATGGCACGTGAGGGTGTGTTTGCTGACAGCAATAATTAAAATACAAATAAAATGCCTCAGGAAACAATACTTGTCAAAGCTGATGCCTCAGCCAGCCTTATGTATTAGGCACACTGGAGGATCAAACTCATGACCCCTACATCATTAGTCAGTGTATTAACCATTGTGCTACACCTCTGTTTCTATGTTTGCATGTCTGGGTGCCTACTTAAGATTACCGCGCGTTAACACACTTAGCGGCGCTTCGCCCGATAATGTGTGCAGCAGCGCGCGATAATCCAGTTTTGCTACTTTAAGACTGAAACGCCCACTCCTTTTATGGCAGCCGGCACACTATCGCCGGGTGCATGTTAAGACAGTTTAGTAAACATACCCCTTAAATTTTTGAAATTACTGAATTCTTCTTGGGCTGGTCATTTGGAAATATGAGTAGCAGATGGTCGAGGAAGAAGGACTCCTATCCCAGCCAGCCAAACTCAGCCCTGCCCAGCTGTCCCAAATTTGCTCTCCAAAAATCTGGCAACCCTACAAAAGGTGAGTGCAGGTAGAGTCTCTCGGCATCAGCTGGAGCTTATGGTTTTTGCTCCTGCCTCTCAGTGGCACTGGAATGGGTCTGAAACCTGAGAACGGGCACTTTCTGTTCTGGGGTTTCAACCCCTTTTCCAGTGCCAGCTGCAGAGAGAAACAGCAAAAACCAAAAGCTCCCACTGCTGTGTGTATGCAGGTGGGGGGGGGGGGGGGAGAGAAATGATGAAGGATCAATTTGTTCCGGCAGTGTGTCAAACTACTGCATGCTAATTAAAAAGCTAGGCTAGTATTGGGAAGCCAACTTGCTAGATCCTACTGCATTGGTATTTTTACATTTATTCACTCAGCAAGTGAGCTATTGATCAGCTGTTTTCTCTATGCATTGGGGATGCAGCATCGCAGCCTCCCTTGTCCAGGCTTCTATACTTCAATTGTGCTTTCTTAACTCTTGCACCAAAAGTCAACTTATCTACGAATCTTGAAAATGGGCTACATGCTGATTCACAGGCAGAAAAATAACAGAGAATCTGAGCGCAGTATGAACATTTTCAATGTGCACATAAATTTGGATTAACTTCAAATCCTTTTGGAACTGGTTGGATAATCAGTCTCCAATCAGGACAGGCTGTGAGGTGAATCACATAAAACTGAGCCATGAACAGCTCTACTTCATTATATTCAAAAGTTTAAATCTTTGACTAATTTGATTGTGAATTTTAGCAGATTAAAGATCTGTATTAATAGTTTCCATTAGATTCAAATTAATATGTCCATTTTAATTTAAAGAAAAATCAGATTTTCACAGCCTTTGGAGAATGGAACTACAGTCATTGCACAATGGTCACACCTAGTGGTCAGATTCAGGGTGCAAGTGTAGTGAACACTCTGCTATATTTATATAAAACAACATTTTGATCGGGGGCGGAGCCTGATGTCCAGCGGGATGGTCGCATAACGCTGAGGCTCCCGAGAGGCCTACTTAGAATCCTGAATTAACACCTCATATACCTGGAACTTCTACTCTGATCTTGCCGGGGCACATTGGTGAGATGGCAGGGACCAAACCAACGCGCCTGGAATATGGGTCTCCAGCGGCTTCTCACGGCAAACGTTCCAAAACTGAACCTCCGTCCCCGCAGAAGGGGCCGGCCATGTGCGAGGGCCCCGAAATGCAGCAGGAAATCCTCGTAGAGATTAGAGGGGTCAAAAATCTTGTGCAGGCAAACGGGGAAGCACTCCGAGCGCTGCGGGAAGATTTTGGTATGCTGCAAAGCAAGCTAGAAGGGCTTTCTTCGCGTCAAGATAAAATGGAGAGCATATTGGACTCCCATGCGGCCTGGTTGTCCCAACTCGACAAAGTTGAACGACAGGTGCGGGCCTTGCAGAAGGAGGTGGAAGATGGCAATAACAGAGCGCGCCGCAACAACATACGACTCGTGGGCATCCCGGAGGGAGCGGAATCGGGAGACATGACAGAGTTTTTATGCAAAATCCTCCCTTCCCTGCTCCAAATCACCTTTACCAAAGATTTGGAGATTAATCGCGCTCATCGTGTACCCACAAGCATAACGCTCAACAGGAAGACCCCGCGGCCTATCATTTTTCGACTATTGAGATATCAACACGTGGAGCAAATTCTAAGTGCCTCTCGGGCAAAGGGCCATATGGAGTTTGAGAGCCACAAGATCTCCTTCTATCCCGACTTGTCTAAACCCACAGTCGACCGCCGAAAGCGCTTTCTGGAATTCCGGCCGAGGCTTCAACAACTACAAGCACGCTATGGCCTGATGTACCCGGCTAAGCTCCGAGTCACGCTTCATAATCAGACAAGAACATTCGAGGACCCTGATCTACTAGCGGAGTTTTTGGATACCAAAGAAGCCGACTTGATGCGCTGACTTCCAGAATGTTCCTGCAGGCCTCCTCATGCCCGTTGTGTCTGCCATGTTGGATCTGCCGCAGCCTAGCAAGGAGTCTGGCGTGGGCAGTCTGTTGCCTTACTCTTGATGGTATTTGTGACCCGACTCCATCTACCCACTGTAGCCTCGATGAGTATCAGAGACAGTGTTATTATGGACTCTGGTGTTTCTTTTCCTTTTTTACATGTCTCCTATTTCCTCTCTAGGGCCTCCTCCCGCAGACACATGGTCGCCATATTCTTTGGGGGTTTTGCTTCTTCTCTAAGATACGTTGGTACATACTTTTCAATATGGGGTGTATTAGCCAGAATACTTGGTGATTATGACATTGTTGTACAGATTCTGCTTATGTCCTATGTTACCAAGCGCCCTTCCCTAAAATGTCTATTACCGATTGATGGCACCATGTAAGATTTTTTCATTGAACGTAAAAGGCATCAATAATCCGATAAAACGGAAGAAAATCCTAAGCTACCTCAGTCAGGAAGCAGCGGATCTGATTTTTCTCCAAGAAACGCATTTAAATTCGAAGGAACCTCTTGAACTCAATATTAAACCTTACAAGGTGGCCGCTTATTCCCCAGCCGTTTCTAAGAAATGTGGGGTTGCCATACTGGTTAGGAAATCTTTGCATGCTACTGTTATTGCGACTAGCTCAGATACAGAGGGTAGATGGTCTAGAGTTCACCTCAAGATAGGTAGCCTAGAAGTTACATGTATATGCCTCTACGCTCCTAATGTTGATGACCCTGCCTTTTTTTGCTACCATTGCTCAGGTTGTGCAGGCTTCTGCTAATACTTCATTGATCATTGGGGGGGATTTCAATTTAGTCCTTGATCCCCTGATTGATAAACAGCCGCCTAGGACGAGTGGTCCCCCCAAGAGTCACGCCACGCTTACCTTCCTGATCAAGGATCTTGCTTTAGTTGATCTATGGAGGTTACTACACCCCAATGAGCTTGACTTCACTTTTTTCTCCTCCCCTCATAAATCTCAGTCTCGCATAGACTTCTTTCTAGTCTCAAAACTGTTAGTTCCTCAGGTGGACACTGCAAAGATTCACTCCTAATATATTTCAGATCATGCTGCCATTTCCTTTCAATTACACACTACTGCACCCCAGGGAACCTCGGGAGCCTGGTTCTTTGATAGAGCCCTGTTAACTCAGCCAGAGTTCCAGTCAGAAATTCGAGTAGCCATACAGGATTACTTCCATTTTAATCTACCATGAATGTCCTCAACTGCAGGTCTATTGGGGGCGGGTCAGGGGTCGTATTCAATCTATCTTACACTTTCATGAACCTCTCTCTTGGATGGTCGTGGGACTCCGCTCTGCGGCGGAGGTCCCCTCTCTTCCTAAGAAGGGTCGCTTTTTCCTTGATTTCATGCTGGGTATAGCTATATGCTTAATCACGAGGAATTGCGAAGGATAGCTCTCGACTTACTGTCCATGAATGGTGGAACCTCGTCTGCTTATATAGTAAATATGAGCAGATACCTCGGAGAGCTATTCCCCATGTCCAAATTCACTCTTGCTTATCTAAATGGCAGATGCTTAATGATTATGTACAATCCGCTCATTGTTCCAACATGCCTGTATAATGTGCACTCATCATGTTTTAGATCACCGTTAGGTTTTGTAATCCAATAATGTAAGTACACGCCCGCTTCGGGATTGCTTAGTTTTCTAGAGAAGAAGCAGGGGGGGAGGGGGGTGGTAGGGGTTTACTTTGGTGTATGTATTACACGTTATGTATTTGTCTTTTAGCTGTATGTCTTCCTTTCCTTTGTTGTTATAAAACGAAAATAAAGAATTTAAAAAAAAAAAAACAACATTTTGATATAGTCAATACTGGAAAATTGTGTATTGTGTCATTAAATGGAATTTATCTGGAATCCATCAAAAAGCCATTCAATTTTTTATCGCACTGGGGTCATTCTGAGGCACGAATAGTGGTACGTCCATCCTCACTATTCATGTCCTCTCCCGATCCAGTCTAACCTCCTGCCCGTTGTATAGGGAAGTTAGATGGGAGCGGGAAAGGGGCGGCATTAGGGCGGGCAATGGGCGGTTGTCAGCACAACTTGAACGGGGAACTTATTCCACCTTGGAGATAGAATAAGTTCCCCTCATTGGCGGGAAATGGCGGGCCTGGGGCTCAGAAAGGGCAGGAGGCACTGTTCCCTCTAAGCTGTGCGCGTGTGCGCGCGCACACACCTTGCCAAGTGAGCGCACATACTTTACAACAGAGCGCACACAAATTACGGTTCTGATTCTGCTAGAAAACAACACAGACGTCTTAAAATTTAAAAGTTGTGATTGTAATTACTAGAAATTTTCCGCTTCATTTAGTAATCGTCTATTTTCATTTAATTTGATTTAAAATCAATGTGGTGTACATACTGTATTCTGACATGTAGTCAAATTTTAAAGTATATAACTCCGAGTGTCATTATGTGGCGCACAAAAATTTAACCTTCCTTCAAAAGCTGCACAGCTGATATTTTATGCGCACACAGCCTACAGAAAATTAGAGGGAACATTGGCAGGAGGGAACAGAAAACAATCCCCGCAGCCCCACCCTGGCCTTCAGAGGCCAGATCAGAAGTCGGGCTGCAGGGAATCCATATTTGGAGCCGGCGACAGTGAATCGCGGCTTTTCAATGGAGCCGCGGTGCCATTGTGGCAGGCTATGGCCTAGCATGGCCTGCTACTATGAAAGGCCTGTAAGTTAGGCCTGGATCCCAACCCCCATTATAGCTAGAAAAAGAACCAAAAATCTGTGAAAAATGAGAAAACTGTTTTAAACTGTTTAATAAGAAGTTTTACATGAATTCATAACCAGCTTTGTTTCTGCCACTGATTTACTGAACTGAAAGCTGCATTATGCCTCCTACACTGAGAAACCATAGGATTTGATTGAACTAATGAACAGTATTATGCAGACCCATCAGTCTTGATGGCCCCAAGTGGGATCCAAATAGCGCAGGCAGCCCTCACTATATACCCCATGCGATCCAGCAGCCCAGTAGAATTTGCGCTTTTGTCAGTCAGTCCCAGAGAGATATAAAACAGAAATTGCAGAAACAGGATGATTTGCAGGCATGAATACAGCACAGTTAATGGAAGTTGTTCAGAAAGTTTGTAAATTGTGGAAATAAATGTGACAGAGAAAGTGAATGTAAGATAAGGAAGAAAACAGATCTTCTTGCTGATACTTTAGTTGAATGATGTGGAGGAGGTTTTCCTCATCGAAGGAGCAGAGGAAGTGAAAGGGGTCGTGAAAATGATCGGCCCCCATTGGGTGCGAATCAGTGCACCCATTGCAGAGAAGGACATTAGAGAAGTGAATGCCCGTATCTTGACTCCACCCCCAGGAGGGGAGGAGGGAGTACTTGATTTTAGAAAGAATAAACCGAGCACAGTATTCCAGCAAGAGAGGGAAGCAGCTATAGAGTGAGTGGCAGCCGAAGAGGGCTACAGCATGGATGAAGACTAGGCCAGGCCAGACCGGACTCCAAGTTTCCCTGGGTCCCCAGGAGCCTATGGTCAGTCTGAAAATAGGGGACCAATATATGGACTTTATGAGGAATACAGGAGCAGAATACTACAGCCAGTAGCCCCTTTGTTTTCTCAATGCATCACCATTGTCAGAGCTACTGGGGCTAAGGCCACAAAGCCTCTCCTGCAGAACCGCATGTGTGAACTAGGGGGACAGAAAATAACGCACCAGTTCTTGTATATGCCTGAATGCCCTATTCCACTTCTGGGCCGAGACATGCTTGCTAAGCTCCAGGCACAAATATCCTTTGCTGAAGGGGGAGAAATGCAAATGACTGCGAACCCAAAGCCTGCTGGATTGATGGTGCTGACTGTTCCACGAGAAGAAGAGTAGCGGTTCTATAGTGCATCTCCAATCAAGCTAGCTAGTTCCTGTATACCCACCAACGTTATAGCCCCACCTGGAGTATGGGCAGAAGATAATCCACCTGGCCTAGTGAAGAACATAGCCCCTGTCATTGTCACCCTCAAGCCAGGAGTGGAACCAGTGCATGTGAAGCAGTATCCTCTCCCTCGACCAGCCATTGAAGGAATCCACTGCCATTTGATGAAACTGCTGAATTATGGACTTCTCAAGGAATGCCAGTCACCCTGGAACACCCCCCTTCTCCCAGTTAAGAAACCTGGGACAGGGGATTACCGCCCAGTACAAGATCTGAGGTGAGTGAATGATGCAGCTGAAACTATACACCCAGTGGTACCAAATCCTTATATTCTCTTGGGACTGATCCCCGCTGAGGCTACTCATTTTAACGTCCTGGACCTGAAAGATGCCTTTTTCTGTGTACGCCTAGCCCCCACCAGTCAACCTTTGTTTGCTTTTGAATGGCAAGACCCCACAACAGGAAGGCGTGGCCAACTCACCTGGACTAGATTACTTCAAGGATTCAAGAATTCACCTACTCTCTTCAGTGCTGTTTTAAATCAAGATCTTTCAAGCTACTATGTGAACTCAGGAGAAAGGGTTCTTCTCCAGTATGTGTACAACTTGCTCATAGCCACCAACTCAGAAAGTGAATGTCTATAAGCCACCAGTGAACTCTTGCACCTTTTTAATGAGGCTGGATACAAAGTCTCAAGAGCCAAGGTATAATTATGTCAAACAAGTTAAATACCTAGGATTCCAGTTGTCAAGCAGAATTAGACGCCTGGGACCAGAACGCAAAGAAGCTGTATGCAGTATTCTTACTCCAACCACCAGGAGGCAAGTGAGAGCCTTCTTGGGTGCCACAGAGTACTGTCGTATATGGATCCCCAATTTTGCGCTGCTAGCAAAACCATTGTATCAAGCTACCAAAGGAATAGAAAAGTCTCCATTGGAATAGGGACTTGAACAGGATTTTATTTATTTATTTTTATTTTTATTTAACACTCATTTATATACCGCATCTTCCAAAGTTCTGTTGCGGTGTACAATTAACAATAATTAACAAAGCGCAGTTTGTTTTACATAGAACATCTTAAAATTTTACATAGAACATCATAAGGTAACAAAGTAAAGTGTGATGAACTAAACTGTGTTTATAAGTTAGAGCAGTGAGAGCAGTGCAGCCTTTTGATCTTTGAAAACCGCTCTGATGTTATCACCAGCTCTGGGTCTACCAGATGTCCAGAAAACCTTTCAATCTCTATGTTCATGAGTCACAAGGAAATGTTCTAGGAGTGTTAACTCAATCTCATTGGATCTTGGCAACGACCAGTAGCCTATTTGTCAAAACAATCAGATGTAATTGCAAAAGGCTGGCCCCCTTGTTTGAGAGCTGTTGCAGCTACAGCCCTCCTAGTGAGCAATCTTCAAGTTACTATACCACACTCTGTTCTAACCATTATGAAACACAAAGGAAACTTCTAGCTAATTCACGAATCTTGAGGTATCAGAGTATGCTGTGTGAAAACCCCCAGATACAATTGAAGGTCAGTCAAGCTCTGAATCCTGCTACATTGTTACCAGCTGGTCTTGACCCCCCTGATCATGACTGTTTAGAAACTATGGACACTATATTCTCAAGTCACCCTGATTCGACTGATGTTCCTTTGGAGAACCCTGGACGGACTTTCTTTGTAGATGGAAGCAGTCTTGTCATCATTAATGGACATTGTTGTGCCAGATATGCAGTAGTGACCCTTGATCTGGTAGTTGAGTCCTCAGCCCTGGCCCCAGGAACTTCAGCACAGAAAGCTGAACTGACAATAGGAAAAGAGGCTCTGTCTAAATGTGGACCCAGATTCCAAGTATGCCCTTACAACCTTGCATGCACATGGGGCCCTGTACAAAGAATGAGGGTGGATAACCTCAGGAAGCAAGTCCATTAAGTATGGCCCCGAGATATTGATATTATCAGATGCATACTGCCTACAGATTTCAGAATTTAGGAAAAGTAGAATGTATGAATAGAACCCTGAAATCTCAGTTGTCCAAACTTTGCCAAGAAGTTCACCTGAAGTGGCCCCAGGTTCTTCATATAGCCCTTCTTAGGATATACTTAGCCCCTGCTAAGTCTTTAGGAGTTTCCCCTTTTGAGATTTTGTATGGGCGACCTCCACCCCTTGTGCAGGGAATAAAGGGAGACATGAGACAGATAGGATCTGAAATAACTAGACAAGAACTATTAGCTTTAGGTTCTGTCTTGCAGGATCTCCAAATGTGGGTGCAAGATCGACTACCCATCAAATTGACCGAGCCCCTGCATCCTCTCAAGCCTGGAGTCTCGGTGTGGATCAAAGAGTGGAGAAAGACACCGTTGACACCGCATTGGAATGGACCTTATGTTGTCATCTTGTTAACCCCAACAGCAGTTAAAGTTGCAAAACTCCAACCCTGGATTCATCACAGTTGAATAAAGTCAGCAGCCATTGATAGCAATGTAGAAAGGAAGGCAGCTACAAAGATATTAGCTATGTGGCAATATTACCCTATACCCCACGATGATGCTATTACACCTGTATAATGTGTTAATTGACTAATGAGTGATTTAATTCTCACCCCTTCTCACTTGCGGGTGAGAATAATCAAAGGGGGGAATGTGGCAGGCTATGGCCTAGCATGGCCTGCTACTATGAAAGACCTGTAAGTCAGGCCTGGATCCCAACCCCCATTATAGCTAGAAAAAGAACCAAAAATCTGTGAAAAATGAGAAAACTGTTTTAAACTGCTTAATAAAAAGTTTTACATGAATTCATAAGTCTTTCATTATTCTCTTGTGTGCAAAAGAAAAGAAATGTTTCAATACATGCATTCCTGAAGCTAGGGATAACTTTGCAGTAGAGAAGTATCAAAATCAAGAACTGCACCATTGTTAGAACAATCCTAAGGGAGGGGGAGGGTTGCTAGGCCCCGAAGGGATTTCTAATTGGACAGGTGCAGGGAACATGGAACCAATGAGAAGTTTGCATGTATCGAGCTAGAACCAATAGAAAGTTCTCATGTATCAAACTGAAAAAGAGGTATAAATGGTTATGTCTCTGTAAAAACTTTGCTCAGTTCCTTTTGAAGCTTTGACTGACTGGGCCTGTGCACAATAAACTGGCTTGGACCCTGTCAATTGACGCCTGGATTTATTCATTGATTGCACTTTGCTGCAACACCATGACAACTGGACGCCATGGTGCCGTGGCTCCATTGCAAAGCCCTGACTGATATATCCAGGCAAGGCCTGTACGTGCAGGCCGGACTGAATCAGGGTCCCGGCCTGCACATAAAGGCCTGGACGTGATTCCGATCCCACGGGGCTAAACATGGCCCGCGGGATCAGAATCCCGGCTAACAGTGCGTCTGGTTCCGACTGGGAGCATAGAGGGCCGGGACATCCAGGTCTGAATCAGGCCCACTGTGAATAAACTGATAAACTCCTATTTTTCCGTCTCTGGGAAAACACCTAATTGCCTCAAAAGCAAGCACCTAAAATTCCAAATGTAAACACCTAAAAATGAGGTGGAATTTCTCATCTCCTTAGAAACCTTGTCTCTGGTTCTGTTTTCAAAAGGCCCTACACATGTTGCTGGCCACTGTCTGCAGGACCATGCCAAGCTAGAAATGAGCCCTGTGTGACTAATGAATCTGGTGCCCTCCCTCCACCCAGCCATGCTCAGTAACCTCACTCTTTTTGAGCTTCCTGGAAGCCCAGTGACGATATCAGCGCCCCCTTCTGTGCTTGTGCCCTGTGCGGCCACACCACTTGCACAGTCTTTGGTACAACCGTGACTGTCTGTATCTTATGTTTTCCTCTCCGGGTTTGTCTCTCGCACCTCAAGAGATATTGCCAGTCTCATGGTTGGACCACTCTTTGATTAGTACTACCTATCTGAAAGTAGCTCATGCTCCTGGTAGCTAGACAGGATTAGGCTGTATAGAAATCTGAGGGATTTTGATAGTGATATGTTTTTACAATCCTGTGCTATTCCTTGTTTACTGAATTCAGAACAGTCTCTCAATGCCGCTTTAACCTCGGCCCTTGAGAAGGCCTTAAATAGATTGCACCAATGGAACAACTACCTAACAGGAGAAGATTTTCCCATCCTTGGTTTACCAGCTCACTATGATCTATTTAAAAAAATAGCTAGACAGGTGAGAGCTTTGTTTGAAATCACAGGCAAGTCAAGGCGGCCAGTAGGAAGACTAACAGAGATTATTTATTTATTTATTTAACTAGGCTTACAGTATATACTGCTTTTCTACCAGTCAAAGCAGTGTACAATCAGGAACTATATATATATTTTTCCTTTGTCCCCAAAGGGCTCTTAATCTATGTTTTTGTACCTATATGTAGCTAAGCTGATCAGGCGTGGCAGTCTTGACTCCCCCTTTAATTGATCATAGTATCATGCTTGACAGACTCAAGAAAGTTGGCGTCACTGATACAGTTTTACAGTGGTTTTCTGCAAATTTTTCTTTTAGAACTTTTTTTCATTATGGTGAAATTCTTCTAAGAGTTATACTTTAACTTTGGAGGTCCCCCAGAGATCAGTATTAGCCCTTCTACTCTTCAATATTCTCTTGGCTCCTATAGGAACCTTAATTCAAGATCTTGGCTTTAGCCCGTCCTTCGTTGTGGATGATATCCAGATTCTGATTACCCATTCATCATGGAATAGTGCATTCAAAAAATGGTTAATCAGGCTTTTGGTGTAATTACAAACTGGTGCATAGACCACAGACTTGCTCTTAATACATCTAAATCAGAAACCATATGGCTCTTTAAGAATAAGATCTGTCTGTCTTTTTTTCCCCTGTCATGGCAGGAAGTTCCCTCCCATGTAGGAAGTGTATTCGTTCACTTGGGTTTTACTTGATTTGCAGCTATCATCATCATTCAAGGATGATATTTCTATGGTCAGGCAAAATAATTTTGCATCACTGAGGCTGATTTGTTCTCCGTGTCATCGCCTGGACAAATATGATTTAAATGTCCTAGTTCAAATGCTGGATTTCAGCAAATTTGATTATTGTAACGCATTGCTGATTGGTGTTCCTGTGTATACAGTAGATTAAAAAGGCTTCAATTAATGCAAAATATGTTGGCCCGTATTTTATATTGAGCATCTCATTTTGAGCACATTTCTCCATTGCTTAAGGAGCTGGTATGGCTTCCACTAGCTTACAGGATTAGATACAAAATTCTTGTGCTACTGCATGAGGCCCTTCATACTGATATTCCTGTTTATCTAACATCTATGATAATTATGCCAGGCCATTTGTTAAGACTGTCACAGTCCAACCTTCCGACCATTCCATTGCCCTCTAGTTTCAAGCTGAAAGGACACTTTTAGCTTTATGGCACCCATGCTATGGAACTCCTTGTCTTTCACTTTATGGTCTGAAAAATGTTTGAAAATATTTAAATTGAGTATTTAGCACTGACTCTCGTGCAAGCCATTTGAATCAATTTAGTGTATTTGTGCTGCGGCTGGTCTAGCTTACTATCTGTTGTCGCTTATGTATCTCCAATTTATGTGTGTTGTCTACATATTTTGATTATTGTTTTATTCCATCCCCATTCTGTTGTAACTGTGATCATACTATTTTCGTCCTGTTTATGTTCTGATTCTACCAGATTTTTGTAAGCCACTTTGACCAGCTAAGGGCCCAATGCAGAGACACGGGTTACAGGTCTGTCTGGACATGCAGCCTTGCAAGCCATCCGGGCCCAATTCTCCCTTCAGCTCTCCCCACATGTCCAGAGCAGCAGAATAGGGAGATCCAGCGGGATCGGGGTGGAGTGGGGGTGGGCCAGCCCAGCAGGATGTACAGGGCCGAGACAGGTCATGGCCCTGTACGTCCTGCCAGGTCAAAGGGGACATGCTGCTTATTCCACCTCGAAGGTGGAATAAGCAACACTGACTTGGCAATCATGGGCAAGGCCAGGTGCAGGGGAGTCCCCAAAGAGGGAACAGGCAGCGGGGAAGATGGGGGGGCTGAGCAGAAGCAGCCAGGGGAACCTCTGGGGAAGATGTCCCACAAGCAGGCAGGGGCATGCCGGGCCATCCTCAGGCCCGATTCTGTGTACTGCAGGAACATTTTGTTCCCACGGTCCAGAATTGGGTCCTAACGGGCCTGTCTTCATCGAGGATGTCCGGATGGCCCGGACATACCCCTCTGGGAATCAGGCTCCAACGTGTCTGAATGGCAGTATATCAAATCTCGAATAAATAGATAAAAAATAAATAAATAGATTGGAAGCCCTACATAGAAGCATCCTCCTTCATAAGGGGTTACAAGCTTTTTTCCACTTGACCATGCATGAAGTCCACTATCACCAAAATCGCTGCTCCGAATCTCTGTCGCTGCTGAAAATCCTATTGGGATAAGATGGCTCAGGGTAGCCCTTGTGGAATTCAGTTCCTCCATGCCATCCTTAATGGGCTTTAGGAGTTCTATGACCTGTGTGATATTTGTTCAATCCTGGCCCTTCAGGGGGATTTTGATTCCAATTTTAATCTCCAATGACATTTGATGCAGGGATGCCCATTGTGCCACTAACCTCTCCAGCATCTGATATGTGGAATTCCAACTGGTGCCAACTTGCTGGATGAGCTGATATGCAAGTACCCCTATTCTTTCCTGTTTCTCACACAGCTCATGCTCACCCTTCACACTTCAGTGAAAATACCCTGCTATTTTTTAGCAGTTCTTGATTAGTAGCTTTGGGACAGGACTGCTGCTTTCCATGCTCCCCAGGTTTAGGGGGTCTCTGACAGCCATATGCAGCAAGCGTACAAAGTATCAGATCCCTTTAAGGCTCTCATCCTATACTACCTTAATCATATTTGTCCTACTATCTGTTACAATAAAGCCTGGAAGTATGGTAATCTCTACCTTATCTGTCAGTTCTACAGCATTGCCTTATTTCTACTATGATATGGATCTAGGGATGGCTATCATCTTCTTTCTGCTGTTTATCAACATCGAGAAGAGGGGGGCTTCAGCAATAGCTACTGGAGGCAGGTAAAGACGATTGCACAAGAAAAAACTGCAGGAGGTGCCAATGACTAGAACTGATGACAGAAGGGAAACATCCTATTCGTAGCTGTTTTGGTGGCATCTGATGTCATCAAATAGAGCCATCGCATAGTAGTATCTCAAAAGGTACAAAATCAGCAGACAGACACAGTTCACATGCTATACCAACCGACAGATCCTGAGCATGCCGAGTGCCCTGGAGAGACTTGGAAAACTGTTTTGGGGGAGGCAGATGCTGGCATGAAGTATAGGAGTTCACATATAGGGACTCTTGCATGATGTTGAGGCTAATAGTGCAAGTATTCCTCCTGTAGCAAATGACAGCAAACCAATAGGAAACAGGGCCACAAGCAGTAATTGAGAATACCTGTTGGTGGAGAATGGGGAGCAATGGGAACAGGTGATAATACATGCTGATACTGTTTTTCCCACTATACACGAACCTAATGACATGGTACAGACTATAAATGAACCTGCTGAGTGTGGTAAATGGGGAAGAGTGGGGCACATAAGGACATAAGATATGCCATACTAGATCAGGCCAAGGGTCCATCAAGCCCAGTATCCTGTTTCCAACAGTGGCCAATCCAGGTTCTAGCAGGTTCCCAAAAGGTGCACAGATTCTATGTTGCTTGTCCATTGGGTAGGCAGTGGAATTCCCCAGTCTTTAATAATGGTTTATGGACTTTTCCACCAGAAACTTGTCCAAACTTGTTTTGAACCCTGCTATATTAACAGCTTTTACTACATCCTCCAGTAACGAATTCCAGAGTTTGATTACACACTGAGTGAAAAAATTAATTTTCCAATTAGTCTTAAATGTGCCACACTGTAGCTTCATTGCATGTCCTCTAGTTTTTCTCCTTTTTGAAGGAGTGAACGCCCAATCTAAGTTTACCCATTCCACTCCATTTATTATTTTATAGAGCTCTATCATATCTTCCCTCAGCCATCTCTTTTCCAAGTTGAAGAGCCCTAACCTTTTAAGCCTTTCTTCATAGGGATATCCTTCCATTCCTGTTACCAATTTGATCGCGCTTCGCTGTACCTTTTTCAATTCTGCTACAGTATATCCTTTTTAAGATATGAAAACCAGAATTGCACATAATATTCAAGGTGCAGTTGTAGCATGGAGTGATATAGAGACATTAGAATATCCTTTGTTTTATTCTCCGTTCCTTTCCTTTCCTTATGATTCCTAGTATTCTAGAATCTCCTTTGTTTTATTCTCCGTTCCTTTCCTTCCCTTATGATTCCTAGTATTCTATTTGCTCTCTTGGTCATGCTGCACACTGGGCCGAGGGTTTCAATGCATGATCCACATTCACGCCCAGATCCGTTTTTCTGAGTGGTGATTCCTAATCTAAAACCTTGCATTGTGTAACTGTAGTTTGGTTGTTTTTCCCAAAGTGCATAACTTTGCACTTGTCCACAATAAAGTTTGTCTGCCATTTGAATGTCCAGTCTTCCAATTTATCAAGGTCCTCTTGCAATTGTTCACAATCCTCTTATGTTTTAAGAACTTTGAATAATTTTGTGTCATCTGCAAATTTGATAACCTCACTCGTTATTCCACTTTCCATGTCATTTATGAATATGTTAAAAAGCAGCGGACCCAGCACAGATCCCTGGAGTACTCCACTATTCACCTTTCTCTATGGAGAAAATTGGGCATTTAGCCCTACCCTCGGCTTTCTATCTTTTCACCAGTTCCTGATCCACAATAGTACACTGCCTCCTATCCCATGACTTTTTAATTTCCTCAAGAGTCTCTCATGAGGGACCTTGTCACAGGCTTTATGAAAATCCAGATACACTGTAGGTTATGTTTACTAATCGCAGTAAAGGAGCAAGTGTGACGTTAGTGCGTGCTAACTGTTCATGTACACACTTAGCCTGTGCAAAAAGCTACTTTACCACGCGCTAACGGTACCAGCCACTGTAGCGTGCGCTAACAGTACCTGTGGGTGGAGAGAAGGCATGCACGGGGCAGAGAGTAAGTGATCAATGAGCGGGGAGTGGGCAGGAGCAAGGTTTGCACCCTTAACGCAGGCATCTTAATGACAGGAACCCTAATGAAATTCAAAACCTGGAGAAAAGAGTGTTTTTTGTGGAGAGAGAGCCTATTTTACATCTACAATGAGATGCTCAGACAGGGAGCCCAAGTGAGTAATGGTAGTATTCCATTAGCAGCAACAGCATAGTGCCCAAGTATGAAAGGGCACTAAGCTGATGGTGCAAATGGGGGCAATGGGAGTGGCACATGGGTCATGCAGTGGGAGCTGCTGATGCACAGAGGGGACAAGGCAGCTGCCTAGATGTTACATAGGAACATAAGACTACAAAATATGCCAAACTGTGTCAGACCAAGATCCATCATGCCCAGTATCCTGTGTCCAACAGTGCACAATCTAGGTCACAAGTACCTAGTAGTTTCCCCAAAAGACGCATAGGATCCCCAATAACTGTAATGGTGCAAGCAGGGCATAGCTCGGATCCTGTTTAGCAATGGACCATTACCCAGGAACCCATCCAAACTTTTTTAAACCCAGCTACACTGACAGCTTTTACCACATCCTCCGGTAATGGATTGCAGGGTTTGATTACACATTGACTGAAAAGATATTTTCACATAGAAGATCCAAATGGGTTACACTGTAGCTGCATTGCAGGTCCCCTAGTCTGTCCACCGTCTGATGGCATAAAAAAAGTGACCTAGGTTTCCCTGTTCCACTCCGGTCAATAAGCTATAGACCTCTATCATATCTCCCCTCAGCTGTCTCTTCTCCAGGTTGATGAACCTCCAAACCTTTTAGCCTCTCCACAAAGGGGTGTTCTTCCATCCGCAGAACCATCTGTGATATTTGTCATGATCCCATAGTGACAGTGGCAGCACACAGTCTTGCGACTACTGTAGAAAGACAATGTGCCACATGGGGTGGTCCAAGGGTCCTGGCATACCAGGCAGAGATCCAGGCTGTCTTCCCCTCCCTTTCCCCCCCAGCTGCCACAGAACCCAGCTGTGGGGGAAAGGCCGATAGTTCCAGATGCTGTAGCCCTCCAAGTAGCTGGAAAATGCAGGTGCCCAGGGAAATACTATAGCAGTGGCTGCCATCCTCCCCCTGAGACCTATTGGTAGCAGGCGGTGATGGGGACCCTGCATGGGCAGCTGGTGAGGGGGCATGTGTGCCCCTGCCCCCCAATCTGGCCCTTGTGACCAAGACACCCGCCAAACCCACACATTTAACATGCTGTGACTGCAACCACCACCACTGACAGTGCATGGACATGTCTGCATGGTGGAATATTGGTGATGGCGTGGGAAGTGGTACCAGCCTGTAGCAGATAGAAGCCTTATCCTGGTGGTGTGCGCCATGCGCATTGCAGCATGTGCTAAAGGCCAGCTGAAGGGAAACATGTCAGCAACAGGAGCTATTATCCCCATAAGGCAACACTGTGGTGCAACACACACAATTAGTGTGTATGTGTATGGCTGGTCACAGGTTCAGGTCCCTGCTGGGGTTTCTGTATGTTTATTTGAATTTATGTTTATTTGAATTTGATATACCGCTCAGACCAAAAAGGTATTAGAGCGGTTTACAATACTTCATCATTTAGGGAAAAAGAAAGGAACGCCAATTATAAAATAGGACAGAGTAGAGTACAGACACAGTCAAGCAGATAAGAGGAGAAAGACACGGAACAGCACATTACCCAGAAAAATAAACAGGTCTTCAATATAGCCTCCAGAGACCGACGCCACGAACCAACGCCTAAGGGCCACGCCAAAGGGCCCTCTGGCGAGGCCCTCAGGCACGGGCCCGCAAGGCGTGGGCGTGCCCCGGCAACGGCAGTTCTTCAGCCGTTGAGCTGTGCGGGTGATTGGCTGCTCGGGGAGGAAGGGGGAGCTCCTGCTCTCACCCCGGACTGACGCGCTGTATTGCATCTTCCTTTGGACAAGGTTTAGCTGACATTGTAAGTACAGCTCCAGCATGTGCAACCCCCAAGGAGATGGCCAACAATGGTGGAAACACCCACCAGCAGCATTGACAGGTTCCACTATCCACAGTTGGTTGGATGCTAATAGCACACAGTAACAATGTGTGGTGAGGCCAAGGCACAGTAATAGTACCTGCAAACAGAGCACACATTATCAATCCTTGAGTTGACATTGAGACAGGAGTGTGTCATGCAGCAGACCCTCTTGAAAGAAAAGAAAATGTTTTAAACGGAGAAAAAGACGTGCACAAGCTGCATTATTCGGAGGAACCAGCTAGAGGGAGCCAGAGCGACTTCAGAGACACTGAGGAGCCACGCCCCGCGGGTCACAAGGTAATGCCAGCCAGCTTCCAATCCTCGAGTTCTTCTTAAGGAGAGTGTGGAAGACTGGAGACAGTGGGGCAGGAAGGAGTTCGGCAGGAGACAGTTCGGCAGGAAGGAGAGAGAGAAGAGCAGCAGTGGAGAAAGAGAAGCAGGCCAAGGAGGCAAGTAAAGCAGAAGCAAGGGAAGGATCACTTGCAGCGCAGAGAGAAGACCTGGTTACTCTACTGCTAGCAAACCACCCCGAGTGGAAGGTGATTTCCCTGGAGCTAATGAAGGACCTGGGAAGGTCTCAGCTCAAACAAGAGTGAGAGCTGTTTGTCCAGAGAGGCGAAAGCATTGCTGCAACTGTAGTCTAAAGTCAAATGAGAGACAGCTGGAGATCCTAAGCCGTGCTGCACAGGCAAGTCAGAAGCTAAGCCGGTACAGGCCCAGACCTTCACTTGGAGAAGGGACTCCAACCTCACAAGGTAAACCATACTTTCCTGGAAAAAGATTTCAGAAAGCTGCTGTATGGGAAAGACAGGCAGTAGAAGAAAACCGTTTGTCTGAAGGTTCCTACGATACAAGGTATGAAAAATGTTTACCTAAGAAGAAAGTTCTGAATGAAAAATGTTTATATAAAGCTGCTATAAAACCTCTAAATAAAGAGGAATCTTTTCAGTATAAAACAGCACATAGCCGACGCCATAGGCTTAGCCCAGAACATTGGGAAGTGATACAGGAGCTGTATAAAAAGCCTGAATATATTTTACCTGAAACCAGGGACACAGATTCAGAGGCTTCAGAAGAGGAGCCAATGTAAGTGGAACTAGCAGGGGATATTTCAGATCCAGAAATGGATTGTACATACTGTGTTACAGGAAACCTAGAATCCCTGCCAGGCTTGTGAGCTGTGTGACCTGCTGAATTAAACATTCTTGTTTTGTGTAAATAGCACCAGTCCTGTGAAAGTAACAGTTTTTGCTTTAAACCTGAGTTTTTCTTTTCCTCACCTGAAGTAATGACATTTTGCTTTATAGTTGTATTCCAATCATTTGAACCATTGCGAAGAAGGGAAATAAAAAGCCTTTATTTTTCCCACCACTCTGAGCAGTTGTTTTCATTGAAGATTGGTATCAAGGAAGCTACTAGGACCAAAAGTCAATTGGGCCTTTGGAATACTTGCCAATCTCAACTTTATAATTTTTGTGTCTGACCTACCCTGACCTCTACTAGCCACTAGGGTAGCCCTCATGACAAATGTCAAGCAAGAATGCCAAGCATCTCCACTTTTGCACAGTGCGCTGAGAGTGTATGTGTGTATGTGTGTGTGTGTGTGTGGCACCCCTTTGTCCTTGTCTTCCTGCACTGCACTTTGCCTCACATTGTCCAAGTTTCTCCCAGCCTATTTGGAAAATGTGAATAAGACGAGTTAGAGGATTGTGGGTATCGCCTGAAACAGCGCAGATTGGCCTAGATGTGTCTACCATATATTCAGTAATTTTGTTCTTTTAATGGTTCTACCATTTTGCCCAGTACAGAAGTTAAACTCACTGGTTTGTAGTTTCCTAGATCACCCCTGGGATCCTTTTTAAAAATTGGTGCTACATTGACCACTCTCCAGTCCTCAGGCACAACAGATGATTTTAAGGAAAGATCACAAATTACTAAAAGTTGGTCTGCAATCTCATATTTAATTTCTTTCAGCGTCCTGGGATGTATGCCATCCAGCCCAGGTGATTTGCTGATCTTTAGTTTATCATATAGCTATATGACATCTTCCCAATTTATTGATATTAGTTTCATCTCCTCTGATACATCACCTATAAATATCACTTTTGGCATGGGTAAGTTTCTTACAACTTCTTCAATACAGACTGAAACAAAGAATTCATTCATTCTCTCCACTATGGTCTTGTCCTCTGTAATGGTGAAAGTCCCCAGGAGGAGATGGAGGTGGAGGAAAATCCTGTTGAAATAAATGACACTGCACTTGTGCACAGGATTTCCAAGCCAGATAAGAAAAAAACACAGCTCTCTGCTGAGCTCAGGCCACGCCCCAGCTCAGAGGGAGAGACAGGCTTCCTCACTGATGGGTCACACCTGGGGGAAGGACAGGGAGTGCCGGGAAGCAAATGCTTTTTAAATCCACAAACAGAGCAGAGAAGGAGGAAGGGAAGGAGCAAAGGAAGTGGAGAGGAAGGAAAAGAGCAAGCAAGAAAGGAACCTTATGAAGAAGGTGAAGGAGAGAGAGAGCCTTGGAGAGGACGTTACAGCAAGGCAGAACCTTGGAGCAAGAGAGCTAGCAAGGGAAGCCATTGGAGAGACGGCAATTGGACATACAGCAACAAGGACTATAGCAGCTGTAGAGGAAAGAAGGAAGAAAAGCCTCTTCAGAGCAGGTACCTAACTGGCACTGGAAATAGACATAAGGAAGCTGAATTCCAGAACCTGGAGGATAGCAGGAGAAAAGGGTTCAGCAGTTGTCTAAGAAACCCTGCCAAAGGTAAAGCTACCATTTCTTATGCTGAATCATTGTTAGAGAAGCCATTTGCCTTTGCTACTGTCCAGAAGGCAGACCCAACACCTTTAACTGATAATAGGTGGGGGGAGAGTCTTACATACGGGCGAAGCTATAACACTGACAAAAGCAAAACAGCCGAGCCTTCAGAGTTAGAAACCATAAACAAGCTGTTGTCAGAAGGAAAAGTTTTCTCTCCTAATGCTAATGTGCCTGTACACGCTGAATTGCTCCTGAACCAGTTCAAGGAATTTCTGGAGGAAAGAAAGTCAGGGAGAACTGTTAAACCTGATAGAGATGCCAGTAATTCTAATACTGTTGAAAGAATGCAAATAGACTCTTGTTTGCCAGCTTTAGAAAGTGAATCTTCTCCCATGGATTGCTCTTTATGTTTCAAGGAAGAAGGCATTGTTGAACAGCACTGAAACTGTATGAAATAATATAGAAAGTACTTGCCATACCTGCTGAAGAATTGGAAAGGCGTGTTTTATGTTTAATAAGCTTAATTGTCTTCTGAGGATAAGAAGCCGTGCTGTCAGAAAGAAAATCAGCTGTTGCAGTTTAATTGTTTTCCGTTGAATAACCACACCGGGCAGTGTCCTGTGGAAAGTTTGTGGGACTGAGAAACAGCTGAGCAGTGCTGAGATATTTCTGTTACATTTTTCTTCTGTTCCTGAAATACCTATATGTTGGAGATGCATCCTTTATGCTTGTTTGTGTTTGAGCTTTGATGCGCTGGAAATTCCCCACAATAAATATTCTTGCAGCCTTGAAACACTCGTGTCATAACTACAATTTTGTCCTTAAAGAAATAAGCAAAACTTCAAGTCCCAGAATCCCTGGCGACAATAGGAATAGCTTTATTCAGAAGAGGACATTCAAAGGCCACTTCCAGCTGGTAAGCTCTCGGGCCCCAGCGGAAGCATCACACCTCTCCTAATGCTCCTTTTACTTCTTTGTCTTCTAATGGCCCAACTGGCTATCTCACAAGTGTTTTGCTACAAATGTACTTGAAATGTTTTTTTATGTGTTTTTGCTTCCACAGCAAGCTTCTTTTCAAATTTTCTCCCTGCCTGCTTTATCAATGCCTTTATTTATTCATTTGTATGTTTTTATATACTGCCCCTTCCAGAGATCAAGGGTGGTTTACATTGAACATAACAGAACTTTTACATTAAACTTCTGAATAGAACTAGAAAAGTGCGGTTACATTGAACTGAGTTTTAGCGGATATGCAATTAACTTCAAGATTATTCTCTAAAACAATATTATAGTTAACATATTTACACAAGATGTATGTACATGAGAGCAGATTTACATAAGAAGTGTGTACATGAGATTAGTATCAGCCAGTGAAGTGGTTGATGGTGGGTTAGTAGGTACTGATTTTGGAATATGTAAACTGTTAAGTTGGGGGTGTTTTGTGACTGTTATCTGTTTTACCGAAATACTCTATGAATAGATGAGTTTTTAATTCCTTTCAGAAGTCTTTAAGGTTGTTGATGGCTCTTACTTTGTCTGGAAGGGCATTCCAGAGAATGAGTGAGAAATAAGTGAATGATCTGTTGCTTGTGGATTGGTTTGTTTTGCAGTAATTAGTTGGGACTCTCAGTGTATTTTTATTTCAATTTATTCTGGTTCTTTTCAAAGATGGGATTGTAATCGGTGAGGAAAGAAATGAGGGAGCTATTTCTTTTGTGAGTTTAAAGGTTATTGTGAGGATTTTATATTTTATTCTGCTCACTATGGGTAACCAATGTAGTTTGTATAAAATTGATGTAATGTGTGTATTTATCTTAGAGATGATGCGTGCCACTACATTTTGTGCCGTTTGTAGTTGGTTGATAGTTTGTTTAGGAAGACCATGTAGAATACTATTTGAGAAGTCAAGGTGAGGCATGATCATGGTCTATAGTACAGTGCATAAGTCATTGTTAGCCAGGTATGGTCTGAGCTGTTGGATTATTCGTAGTTTGTAGAGGATGTTTTTTGAGATTCGTTTTATATGTGTAGACATTGTAAGGTTTTGATCTAAGGTAGCTCCTAAGTATTTTACTTCATGCTATACTTCTATTTCCATGTCCATGAGTTTTAGGCTAGATGGCAGGGTGAAAGTTTGGTTTCTTGTTATGAAGAAGATTTCTGTTTTGTGTAGATTTATGTGTAGGTTATGTTGCTTTAGCCAATTTGTTACTTCGTTGAGGCATGTTGTGAGTTGATGAAAATTGGGATTTGTAATGCTTATTGGTAGGTAGCACATTATGTCATCACATAAATATGGTAGCCTAGTTTGAATTTCCTAAAGATATCACAGATGGGTTGTAGGTATATTAAAAAGTAAAGAGGAGAGTGAGGATCCTTGGGGGATACCCTTCTCCTGTTTATATGGTCGAGATGTGAGATGTCCTATTTCTACAGTTGAGTACATTCCGATATATAGGATTGGAACCATTTGAGGACATTATCCTTTATGCCTATTTGGCGGAGTCTTAGTAGGATGTTGTGGCTGATGTTATCAAAGGCCGATGCTATGTCCAGGAATACAATCACAAAGGCTTGTCTTGAGTTATCCAGTCCTTTAATGAGATTATCAAATAGAGTCAACAGAAGTGTCTCTATACCATGATATGGTCTAAAACCATATTGGTGTTCATCTAGTGGGGAGTTTTGGTCAATAAAATCTTGGGGGTATGTTTACTAAATCGCACTAAAGGAGCAAGTGTGCTGATAGGACGCGCTAACAGGGCATGCTCGCTAATGGTACCGATATCGTAAAGCGCTCTGTGGGCGGAGAGTAGATGGAGAGTGGGGGAGGGGGTCAATGGGCGGGGAGTAGGCAGGAACAAGGCTTACTCCCTTAATGACATCACCTTAATGGCAGGAACACTAACACATAGCAAAAACTCATGGAAAGGATGTATTTTGAGGAAAGAGAGCCTATTTAACCATCTGCAATGTGATGCACAGACAGGGGAGCCCAAGGGAGAGATAGTAGTGCTCTATTAGCAGCAACAACTTGGTGCCCAAGTATAAAAGAGCACTATGTTAATGGTGCAAATGGGACAAAGGAGGGTGCACGTGGGTCACACAGTGCAGTTACCTAGGTGGCACATAAGAACATAGGACTTGAAAATATGCCAGACTGTGTCCATCATGCCCAGTATCCTGTGTCCAACAGTGGCCAAACCAGGTCACAAGTACCTAGCAGTTTTCCCAAAAGACACACAGGATCCACAGTGCGTGTATTAGGCAAGCAGGGTATATTCTGGGCCCCTCACTAGTAATGGTTTATGGACCGCTCCCCAGGAGCCTGTCCAAACATTCCTAAAACCCAGCTACACTAATAGCCTTTATGACATCCTCCGGAAATGAATTCCAGAGTTTGAATACGCGTTGACTGAGAAACCATTCACTCCCAGTAGTCCTCTATGGCTTACACTGGAGCCGCATTGCATGTCCCTTAGTCCTACTACATTTTGATGGTGTAAACAATCTATCTATGTTTACCCAATCCACTCCAGGCAATATTTTATTGACCTAGTCTAACATAACACCCCTCAGCCGTCTCTTCCCCAAGTTGAACAGACATAACATTGGCAGGCGGTGATGGGGTCTCTGGAGAGGCAGATGTTTGTGGGGGAGATATGTGGCCATCCATGTATGCCTCTGCTCCCCCCCCCCCCGGACCCTGCGCCCTAGGCATCTGCCAAACCATATGTTGGCTGGCCTGGGACTGCGCACCATCAACACCGACATGCCAGCATGGTGTGGAGGGTGTTGGCAGAGGAGGCAGCAGCACCCGCCTGCAGCAGACCAAAGCCATGCCCTGATCCAGTGCGCCATGCACAGTGCAACATGTGCCAAGGTCTGTCTGATGGGAAGCATGCCATCCCCAGGGACGTTTGTAACCATGTGGCAGCACTGTGGTGTACTACACACAGCTGGTGTATACATGAAGGTCACAGGTTTGGGTTCTGGCTGTGGATCAGGCAGTGCATGTCCTTGTAGCTAAATTTTATCCCATAGTGCTGGTAGAATACCAACATGTGCAACTCCCAATGAATCGGCTAACAAGGTACAAACTCCCACACATACAGGCTCCACTATCCTTAGCTGGATGGAGAGTCAGGCTGACAGCACCGGCACACTGAGCGGGTGTTAACATCAGAGCATACTACTAGCTCACATGAGCACACATTAACAATGCCTGAGCTGAAATTGGAACCAGAGTGGCAGGCAGGAATGCCAGCCATCCCCATTTTTGTACAGTGCATATTGTGCGTGTCTATCCATTGTTTTGTGGCTTTCTACACCTCACTGAGCCTTGCAGTGCCTAAGCTGTTTCAGCAAATGTGCATGATGAGGAGCAAAGTATTATGGGTATGGCCTGAACCAGAGTTGATTGGCCAGGATGTGTCTGCATCAGGGGTAGGGCAATGGCTGGGACATCGTAGTGCCCGACTGCCACATGCATGGACCAGGTGGCCACATCATGTCATGATGGGAGGGCACTCTCACTCCGACCAAGCAGTGACCATGGCATGGCTATATATCCACATAATACTGCATAGAGTCTAATACTGGGGATTGACATGCAAAACTCCAACCCTGGATTCATCACAGTTGAATAAAGTCAGCAGCCATTGATAGCAATGTAGAAAGGAAGGCAGCTACAAAGATATTAGCTATGTGGCAATATTACCCTATACCCCACGATGATGCTATTACACCTGTATAATGTGTTAATTGACTAATGAGTGATTTAATTCTCACCCCTTCTCACTTGCGGGTGAGAATAATCAAAGGGGGGAATGTGGCAGGCTATGGCCTAGCATGGCCTGCTACTATGAAAGACCTGTAAGTCAGGCCTGGATCCCAACCCCCATTATAGCTAGAAAAAGAACCAAAAATCTGTGAAAAATGAGAAAACTGTTTTAAACTGCTTAATAAAAGGTTTTACATGAATTCATAAGTCTTTCATTATTCTCTTGTGTGCAAAAGAAAAGAAATGTTTCAATACATGCATTCCTGAAGCTAGGGATAACTTTGCAGTAGAGAAGTATCAAAATCAAGAACTGCACCATTGTTAGAACAATCCTAAGGGAGGGGGAGGGTTGCTAGGCCCCGAAGGGATTTCTAATTGGACAGGTGCAGGGAACATGGAACCAATGAGAAGTTTGCATGTATCGAGCTAGAACCAATAGAAAGTTCTCATGTATCAAACTGAAAAAGAGGTATAAATGGTTATGTCTCTGTAAAAACTTTGCTCAGTTCCTTTTGAAGCTTTGACTGACTGGGCCTGTGCACAATAAACTGGCTTGGACCCTGTCAATTGACTCCTGGATTTATTCATTGATTGCACTTTGCTGCAACACCATGACAACTGGACGCCATGGTGCCGTGGCTCCATTGCAAAGCCCTGACTGATATATCCAGGCAAGGCCTGTACGTGCAGGCCGGACTGAATCAGGGTCCCGGCCTGCACATAAAGGCCTGGACGTGATTCCGATCCCACGGGGCTAAACATGGCCCGCGGGATCAGAATCCCGGCTAACAGTGCGTCTGGTTCCGACTGGGAGCATAGAGGGCCGGGACATCCAGGTCTGAATCAGGCCCACTGTGAATAAACTGATAAACTCCTATTTTTCCGTCTCTGGGAAAACACCTAATTGCCTCAAAAGCAAGCACCTAAAATTCCAAATGTAAACACCTAAAAATGAGGTGGAATTTCTCATCTCCTTAGAAACCTTGTCTCTGGTTCTGTTTTCAAAGGCCCTACACATGTTGCTGGCCACTGTCTGCAGGACCATGCCAAGCTAGAAATGAGCCCTGTGTGACTAATGAATCTGGTGCCCTCCCTCCACCCAGCCACGCTCAGTAACCTCACTCTTTTTGAGCTTCCTGGAAGCCCAGTGACGATATCAGCGCCCCCTTCTGTGCTTGTGCCCTGTGCGGCCACACCACTTGCACAGTCTTTGGTACAACCGTGACTGTCTGTATCTTATGTTTTCCTCTCCGGGTTTGTCTCTCGCACCTCAAGAGATATTGCCAGTCTCATGGTTGGACCACTCTTTGATTAGTACTACCTATCTGAAAGTAGCTCATGCTCCTGGTAGCTAGACAGGATTAGGCTGTATAGAAATCTGAGGGATTTTGATAGTGATATGTTTTTACAATCCTGTGCTATTCCTTGTTTACTGAATTCAGAACAGTCTCTCAATGCCGCTTTAACCTCGGCCCTTGAGAAGGCCTTAAATAGATTGCACCAATGGAACAACTACCTAACAGGAGAAGATTTTCCCATCCTTGGTTTACCAGCTCACTATGATCTATTTAAAAAAATAGCTAGACAGGTGAGAGCTTTGTTTGAAATCACAGGCAAGTCAAGGCGGCCAGTAGGAAGACTAACAGAGATTATTTATTTATTTATTTAACTAGGCTTACAGTATATACTGCTTTTCTACCAGTCAAAGCAGTGTACAATCAGGAACTATATATATATTTTTCCTTTGTCCCCAAAGGGCTCTTAATCTATGTTTTTGTACCTATATGTAGCTAAGCTGATCAGGCGTGGCAGTCTTGACTCCCCCTTTAATTGATCATAGTATCATGCTTGACAGACTCAAGAAAGTTGGCGTCACTGATACAGTTTTACAGTGGTTTTCTGCAAATTTTTCTTTTAGAACTTTTTTTCATTATGGTGAAATTCTTCTAAGAGTTATACTTTAACTTTGGAGGTCCCCCAGAGATCAGTATTAGCCCTTCTACTCTTCAATATTCTCTTGGCTCCTATAGGAACCTTAATTCAAGATCTTGGCTTTAGCCCGTCCTTCGTTGTGGATGATATCCAGATTCTGATTACCCATTCATCATGGAATAGTGCATTCAAAAAATGGTTAATCAGGCTTTTGGTGTAATTACAAACTGGTGCATAGACCACAGACTTGCTCTTAATACATCTAAATCAGAAACCATATGGCTCTTTAAGAATAAGATCTGTCTGTCTTTTTTCCCCTGTCATGGCAGGAAGTTCCCTCCCATGTAGGAAGTGTATTCGTTCACTTGGGTTTTACTTGATTTGCAGCTATCATCATCATTCAAGGATGATATTTCTATGGTCAGGCAAAATAATTTTGCATCACTGAGGCTGATTTGTTCTCCGTGTCATCGCCTGGACAAATATGATTTAAATGTCCTAGTTCAAATGCTGGATTTCAGCAAATTTGATTATTGTAACGCATTGCTGATTGGTGTTCCTGTGTATACAGTAGATTAAAAAGGCTTCAATTAATGCAAAATATGTTGGCCCGTATTTTATATTGAGCATCTCATTTTGAGCACATTTCTCCATTGCTTAAGGAGCTGGTATGGCTTCCACTAGCTTACAGGATTAGATACAAAATTCTTGTGCTACTGCATGAGGCCCTTCATACTGATATTCCTGTTTATCTAACATCTATGATAATTATGCCAGGCCATTTGTTAAGACTGTCACAGTCCAACCTTCCGACCATTCCATTGCCCTCTAGTTTCAAGCTGAAAGGACACTTTTAGCTTTATGGCACCCATGCTATGGAACTCCTTGTCTTTCACTTTATGGTCTGAAAAATGTTTGAAAATATTTAAATTGAGTATTTAGCACTGACTCTCGTGCAAGCCATTTGAATCAATTTAGTGTATTTGTGCTGCGGCTGGTCTAGCTTACTATCTGTTGTCGCTTATGTATCTCCAATTTATGTGTGTTGTCTACATATTTTGATTATTGTTTTATTCCATCCCCATTCTGTTGTAACTGTGATCATACTATTTTCGTCCTGTTTATGTTCTGATTCTACCAGATTTTTGTAAGCCACTTTGACCAGCTAAGGGCCCAATGCAGAGACACGGGTTACAGGTCTGTCTGGACATGCAGCCTTGCAAGCCATCCGGGCCCAATTCTCCCTTCAGCTCTCCCCACATGTCCAGAGCAGCAGAATAGGGAGATCCAGCGGGATCGGGGTGGAGTGGGGGTGGGCCAGCCCAGCAGGATGTACAGGGCCGAGACAGGTCATGGCCCTGTACGTCCTGCCAGGTCAAAGGGGACATGCTGCTTATTCCACCTCGAAGGTGGAATAAGCAACACTGACTTGGCAATCATGGGCAAGGCCAGGTGCAGGGGAGTCCCCAAAGAGGGAACAGGCAGCGGGGAAGATGGGGGGGCTGAGCAGAAGCAGCCAGGGGAACCTCTGGGGAAGATGTCCCACAAGCAGGCAGGGGCATGCCGGGCCATCCTCAGGCCCGATTCTGTGTACTGCAGGAACATTTTGTTCCCACGGTCCAGAATTGGGTCCTAACGGGCCTGTCTTCATCGAGGATGTCCGGATGGCCCGGACATACCCCTCTGGGAATCAGGCTCCAACGTGTCTGAATGGCAGTATATCAAATCTCGAATAAATAGATAAAAAATAAATAAATAGATTGGAAGCCCTACATAGAAGCATCCTCCTTCATAAGGGGTTACAAGCTTTTTTCCACTTGACCATGCATGAAGTCCACTATCACCAAAATCGCTGCTCCGAATCTCTGTCGCTGCTGAAAATCCTATTGGGATAAGATGGCTCAGGGTAGCCCTTGTGGAATTCAGTTCCTCCATGCCATCCTTAATGGGCTTTAGGAGTTCTATGACCTGTGTGATATTTGTTCAATCCTGGCCCTTCAGGGGGATTTTGATTCCAATTTTAATCTCCAATGACATTTGATGCAGGGATGCCCATTGTGCCACTAACCTCTCCAGCATCTGATATGTGGAATTCCAACTGGTGCCAACTTGCTGGATGAGCTGATATGCAAGTACCCCTATTCTTTCCTGTTTCTCACACAGCTCATGCTCACCCTTCACACTTCAGTGAAAATACCCTGCTATTTTTTAGCAGTTCTTGATTAGTAGCTTTGGGACAGGACTGCTGCTTTCCATGCTCCCCAGGTTTAGGGGGTCTCTGACAGCCATATGCAGCAAGCGTACAAAGTATCAGATCCCTTTAAGGCTCTCATCCTATACTACCTTAATCATATTTGTCCTACTATCTGTTACAATAAAGCCTGGAAGTATGGTAATCTCTACCTTATCTGTCAGTTCTACAGCATTGCCTTATTTCTACTATGATATGGATCTAGGGATGGCTATCATCTTCTTTCTGCTGTTTATCAACATCGAGAAGAGGGGGGCTTCAGCAATAGCTACTGGAGGCAGGTAAAGACGATTGCACAAGAAAAAACTGCAGGAGGTGCCAATGACTAGAACTGATGACAGAAGGGAAACATCCTATTCGTAGCTGTTTTGGTGGCATCTGATGTCATCAAATAGAGCCATCGCATAGTAGTATCTCAAAAGGTACAAAATCAGCAGACAGACACAGTTCACATGCTATACCAACCGACAGATCCTGAGCATGCCGAGTGCCCTGGAGAGACTCGGAAAACTGTTTTGGGGGAGGCAGATGCTGGCATGAAGTATAGGAGTTCACATATAGGGACTCTTGCATGATGTTGAGGCTAATAGTGCAAGCATTCCTCCTGTAGCAAATGACAGCAAACCAATAGGAAACAGGGCCACAAGCAGTAATTGAGAATACCTGTTGGTGGAGAATGGGGAGCAATGGGAACAGGTGATAATACATGCTGATACTGTTTTTCCCACTATACACGAACCTAATGACATGGTACAGACTATAAATGAACCTGCTGAGTGTGGTAAATGGGGAAGAGTGGGGCACATAAGGACATAAGATATGCCATACTAGATCAGGCCAAGGGTCCATCAAGCCCAGTATCCTGTTTCCAACAGTGGCCAATCCAGGTTCTAGCAGGTTCCCAAAAGGTGCACAGATTCTATGTTGCTTGTCCATTGGGTAGGCAGTGGAATTCCCCAGTCTTTAATAATGGTTTATGGACTTTTCCACCAGAAACTTGTCCAAACTTGTTTTGAACCCTGCTATATTAACAGCTTTTACTACATCCTCCAGTAACGAATTCCAGAGTTTGATTACACACTGAGTGAAAAAATTAATTTTCCAATTAGTCTTAAATGTGCCACACTGTAGCTTCATTGCATGTCCTCTAGTTTTTCTCCTTTTTGAAGGAGTGAACGCCCAATCTAAGTTTACCCATTCCACTCCATTTATTATTTTATAGAGCTCTATCATATCTTCCCTCAGCCATCTCTTTTCCAAGTTGAAGAGCCCTAACCTTTTAAGCCTTTCTTCATAGGGATATCCTTCCATTCCTGTTACCAATTTGATCGCGCTTCGCTGTACCTTTTTCAATTCTGCTACAGTATATCCTTTTTAAGATATGAAAACCAGAATTGCACATAATATTCAAGGTGCAGTTGTAGCATGGAGTGATATAG
Organism: Ichthyophis bannanicus; assembly: GCA_033557465.1. Classification (NCBI taxonomy): domain Eukaryota; kingdom Metazoa; phylum Chordata; class Amphibia; order Gymnophiona; family Ichthyophiidae; genus Ichthyophis; species Ichthyophis bannanicus. Next base: position 18,280,601 of record CM066049.1, on the reverse strand, counting down.
AGACATTAGAATATCCTTTGTTTTATTCTCCGTTCCTTTCCTTTCCTTATGATTCCTAGTATTCTAGAATCTCCTTTGTTTTATTCTCCGTTCCTTTCCTTCCCTTATGATTCCTAGTATTCTATTTGCTCTCTTGGTCATGCTGCACACTGGGCCGAGGGTTTCAATGCATGATCCACATTCACGCCCAGATCCGTTTTCTGAGTGGTGATTCCTAATCTAAAACCTTGCATTGTGTAACTGTAGTTTGGTTGTTTTTCCCAAAGTGCATAACTTTGCACTTGTCCACAATAAAGTTTGTCTGCCATTTGAATGTCCAGTCTTCCAATTTATCAAGGTCCTCTTGCAATTGTTCACAATCCTCTTATGTTTTAAGAACTTTGAATAATTTTGTGTCATCTGCAAATTTGATAACCTCACTCGTTATTCCACTTTCCATGTCATTTATGAATATGTTAAAAAGCAGCGGACCCAGCACAGATCCCTGGAGTACTCCACTATTCACCTTTCTCTATGGAGAAAATTGGGCATTTAGCCCTACCCTCGGCTTTCTATCTTTTCACCAGTTCCTGATCCACAATAGTACACTGCCTCCTATCCCATGACTTTTTAATTTCCTCAAGAGTCTCTCATGAGGGACCTTGTCACAGGCTTTATGAAAATCCAGATACACTGTAGGTTATGTTTACTAATCGCAGTAAAGGAGCAAGTGTGACGTTAGTGCGTGCTAACTGTTCATGTACACACTTAGCCTGTGCAAAAAGCTACTTTACCACGCGCTAACGGTACCAGCCACTGTAGCGTGCGCTAACAGTACCTGTGGGTGGAGAGAAGGCATGCACGGGGCAGAGAGTAAGTGATCAATGAGCGGGGAGTGGGCTGGAGCAAGGTTTGCACCCTTAACGCAGGCATCTTAATGACAGGAACCCTAATGAAATTCAAAACCTGGAGAAAAGAGTGTTTTTGTGGAGAGAGAGCCTATTTTACATCTACAATGAGATGCTCAGACAGGGAGCCCAAGTGAGTAATGGTAGTATTCCATTAGCAGCAACAGCATAGTGCCCAAGTATGAAAGGGCACTAAGCTGATGGTGCAAATGGGGGCAATGGGAGTGGCACATGGGTCATGCAGTGGGAGCTGCTGATGCACAGAGGGGACAAGGCAGCTGCCTAGATGTTACATAGGAACATAAGACTACAAAATATGCCAAACTGTGTCAGACCAAGATCCATCATGCCCAGTATCCTGTGTCCAACAGTGCACAATCTAGGTCACAAGTACCTAGTAGTTTCCCCAAAAGACGCATAGGATCCCCAATAACTGTAATGGTGCAAGCAGGGCATAGCTCGGATCCTGTTTAGCAATGGACCATTACCCAGGAACCCATCCAAACTTTTTTAAACCCAGCTACACTGACAGCTTTTACCACATCCTCCGGTAATGGATTGCAGGGTTTGATTACACATTGACTGAAAAGATATTTTCACATAGAAGATCCAAATGGGTTACACTGTAGCTGCATTGCAGGTCCCCTAGTCTGTCCACCGTCTGATGGCATAAAAAAAGTGACCTAGGTTTCCCTGTTCCACTCCGGTCAATAAGCTATAGACCTCTATCATATCTCCCCTCAGCTGTCTCTTCTCCAGGTTGATGAACCTCCAAACCTTTTAGCCTCTCCACAAAGGGGTGTTCTTCCATCCGCAGAACCATCTGTGATATTTGTCATGATCCCATAGTGACAGTGGCAGCACACAGTCTTGCGACTACTGTAGAAAGACAATGTGCCACATGGGGTGGTCCAAGGGTCCTGGCATACCAGGCAGAGATCCAGGCTGTCTTCCCCTCCCTTTCCCCCCCAGCTGCCACAGAACCCAGCTGTGGGGGAAAGGCCGATAGTTCCAGATGCTGTAGCCCTCCAAGTAGCTGGAAAATGCAGGTGCCCAGGGAAATACTATAGCAGTGGCTGCCATCCTCCCCCTGAGACCTATTGGTAGCAGGCGGTGATGGGGACCCTGCATGGGCAGCTGGTGAGGGGGCATGTGTGCCCCTGCCCCCCAATCTGGCCCTTGTGACCAAGACACCCGCCAAACCCACACATTTAACATGCTGTGACTGCAACCACCACCACTGACAGTGCATGGACATGTCTGCATGGTGGAATATTGGTGATGGCGTGGGAAGTGGTACCAGCCTGTAGCAGATAGAAGCCTTATCCTGGTGGTGTGCGCCATGCGCATTGCAGCATGTGCTAAAGGCCAGCTGAAGGGAAACATGTCAGCAACAGGAGCTATTATCCCCATAAGGCAACACTGTGGTGCAACACACACAATTAGTGTGTATGTGTATGGCTGGTCACAGGTTCAGGTCCCTGCTGGGGTTTCTGTATGTTTATTTGAATTTATGTTTATTTGAATTTGATATACCGCTCAGACCAAAAAGGTATTAGAGCGGTTTACAATACTTCATCATTTAGGGAAAAAGAAAGGAACGCCAATTATAAAATAGGACAGAGTAGAGTACAGACACAGTCAAGCAGATAAGAGGAGAAAGACACGGAACAGCACATTACCCAGAAAAATAAACAGGTCTTCAATATAGCCTCCAGAGACCGACGCCACGAACCAACGCCTAAGGGCCACGCCAAAGGGCCCTCTGGCGAGGCCCTCAGGCACGGGCCCGCAAGGCGTGGGCGTGCCCCGGCAACGGCAGTTCTTCAGCCGTTGAGCTGTGCGGGTGATTGGCTGCTCGGGGAGGAAGGGGGAGCTCCTGCTCTCACCCCGGACTGACGCGCTGTATTGCATCTTCCTTTGGACAAGGTTTAGCTGACATTGTAAGTACAGCTCCAGCATGTGCAACCCCCAAGGAGATGGCCAACAATGGTGGAAACACCCACCAGCAGCATTGACAGGTTCCACTATCCACAGTTGGTTGGATGCTAATAGCACACAGTAACAATGTGTGGTGAGGCCAAGGCACAGTAATAGTACCTGCAAACAGAGCACACATTATCAATCCTTGAGTTGACATTGAGACAGGAGTGTGTCATGCAGCAGACCCTCTTGAAAGAAAAGAAAATGTTTTAAACGGAGAAAAAGACGTGCACAAGCTGCATTATTCGGAGGAACCAGCTAGAGGGAGCCAGAGCGACTTCAGAGACACTGAGGAGCCACGCCCCGCGGGTCACAAGGTAATGCCAGCCAGCTTCCAATCCTCGAGTTCTTCTTAAGGAGAGTGTGGAAGACTGGAGACAGTGGGGCAGGAAGGAGTTCGGCAGGAGACAGTTCGGCAGGAAGGAGAGAGAGAAGAGCAGCAGTGGAGAAAGAGAAGCAGGCCAAGGAGGCAAGTAAAGCAGAAGCAAGGGAAGGATCACTTGCAGCGCAGAGAGAAGACCTGGTTACTCTACTGCTAGCAAACCACCCCGAGTGGAAGGTGATTTCCCTGGAGCTAATGAAGGACCTGGGAAGGTCTCAGCTCAAACAAGAGTGAGAGCTGTTTGTCCAGAGAGGCGAAAGCATTGCTGCAACTGTAGTCTAAAGTCAAATGAGAGACAGCTGGAGATCCTAAGCCGTGCTGCACAGGCAAGTCAGAAGCTAAGCCGGTACAGGCCCAGACCTTCACTTGGAGAAGGGACTCCAACCTCACAAGGTAAACCATACTTTCCTGGAAAAAGATTTCAGAAAGCTGCTGTATGGGAAAGACAGGCAGTAGAAGAAAACCGTTTGTCTGAAGGTTCCTACGATACAAGGTATGAAAAATGTTTACCTAAGAAGAAAGTTCTGAATGAAAAATGTTTATATAAAGCTGCTATAAAACCTCTAAATAAAGAGGAATCTTTTCAGTATAAAACAGCACATAGCCGACGCCATAGGCTTAGCCCAGAACATTGGGAAGTGATACAGGAGCTGTATAAAAAGCCTGAATATTTTACCTGAAACCAGGGACACAGATTCAGAGGCTTCAGAAGAGGAGCCAATGTAAGTGGAACTAGCAGGGGATATTTCAGATCCAGAAATGGATTGTACATACTGTGTTACAGGAAACCTAGAATCCCTGCCAGGCTTGTGAGCTGTGTGACCTGCTGAATTAAACATTCTTGTTTTGTGTAAATAGCACCAGTCCTGTGAAAGTAACAGTTTTTGCTTTAAACCTGAGTTTTTCTTTTCCTCACCTGAAGTAATGACATTTTGCTTTATAGTTGTATTCCAATCATTTGAACCATTGCGAAGAAGGGAAATAAAAAGCCTTTATTTTTCCCACCACTCTGAGCAGTTGTTTTCATTGAAGATTGGTATCAAGGAAGCTACTAGGACCAAAAGTCAATTGGGCCTTTGGAATACTTGCCAATCTCAACTTTATAATTTTTGTGTCTGACCTACCCTGACCTCTACTAGCCACTAGGGTAGCCCTCATGACAAATGTCAAGCAAGAATGCCAAGCATCTCCACTTTTGCACAGTGCGCTGAGAGTGTATGTGTGTATGTGTGTGTGTGTGTGTGGCACCCCTTTGTCCTTGTCTTCCTGCACTGCACTTTGCCTCACATTGTCCAAGTTTCTCCCAGCCTATTTGGAAAATGTGAATAAGACGAGTTAGAGGATTGTGGGTATCGCCTGAAACAGCGCAGATTGGCCTAGATGTGTCTACCATATATTCAGTAATTTTGTTCTTTTAATGGTTCTACCATTTTGCCCAGTACAGAAGTTAAACTCACTGGTTTGTAGTTTCCTAGATCACCCCTGGGATCCTTTTTAAAAATTGGTGCTACATTGACCACTCTCCAGTCCTCAGGCACAACAGATGATTTTAAGGAAAGATCACAAATTACTAAAAGTTGGTCTGCAATCTCATATTTAATTTCTTTCAGCGTCCTGGGATGTATGCCATCCAGCCCAGGTGATTTGCTGATCTTTAGTTTATCATATAGCTATATGACATCTTCCCAATTTATTGATATTAGTTTCATCTCCTCTGATACATCACCTATAAATATCACTTTTGGCATGGGTAAGTTTCTTACAACTTCTTCAATACAGACTGAAACAAAGAATTCATTCATTCTCTCCACTATGGTCTTGTCCTCTGTAATGGTGAAAGTCCCCAGGAGGAGATGGAGGTGGAGGAAAATCCTGTTGAAATAAATGACACTGCACTTGTGCACAGGATTTCCAAGCCAGATAAGAAAAAAACACAGCTCTCTGCTGAGCTCAGGCCACGCCCCAGCTCAGAGGGAGAGACAGGCTTCCTCACTGATGGGTCACACCTGGGGGAAGGACAGGGAGTGCCGGGAAGCAAATGCTTTTTAAATCCACAAACAGAGCAGAGAAGGAGGAAGGGAAGGAGCAAAGGAAGTGGAGAGGAAGGAAAAGAGCAAGCAAGAAAGGAACCTTATGAAGAAGGTGAAGGAGAGAGAGAGCCTTGGAGAGGACGTTACAGCAAGGCAGAACCTTGGAGCAAGAGAGCTAGCAAGGGAAGCCATTGGAGAGACGGCAATTGGACATACAGCAACAAGGACTATAGCAGCTGTAGAGGAAAGAAGGAAGAAAAGCCTCTTCAGAGCAGGTACCTAACTGGCACTGGAAATAGACATAAGGAAGCTGAATTCCAGAACCTGGAGGATAGCAGGAGAAAAGGGTTCAGCAGTTGTCTAAGAAACCCTGCCAAAGGTAAAGCTACCATTTCTTATGCTGAATCATTGTTAGAGAAGCCATTTGCCTTTGCTACTGTCCAGAAGGCAGACCCAACACCTTTAACTGATAATAGGTGGGGGGAGAGTCTTACATACGGGCGAAGCTATAACACTGACAAAAGCAAAACAGCCGAGCCTTCAGAGTTAGAAACCATAAACAAGCTGTTGTCAGAAGGAAAAGTTTTCTCTCCTAATGCTAATGTGCCTGTACACGCTGAATTGCTCCTGAACCAGTTCAAGGAATTTCTGGAGGAAAGAAAGTCAGGGAGAACTGTTAAACCTGATAGAGATGCCAGTAATTCTAATACTGTTGAAAGAATGCAAATAGACTCTTGTTTGCCAGCTTTAGAAAGTGAATCTTCTCCCATGGATTGCTCTTTATGTTTCAAGGAAGAAGGCATTGTTGAACAGCACTGAAACTGTATGAAATAATATAGAAAGTACTTGCCATACCTGCTGAAGAATTGGAAAGGCGTGTTTTATGTTTAATAAGCTTAATTGTCTTCTGAGGATAAGAAGCCGTGCTGTCAGAAAGAAAATCAGCTGTTGCAGTTTAATTGTTTTCCGTTGAATAACCACACCGGGCAGTGTCCTGTGGAAAGTTTGTGGGACTGAGAAACAGCTGAGCAGTGCTGAGATATTTCTGTTACATTTTTCTTCTGTTCCTGAAATACCTATATGTTGGAGATGCATCCTTTATGCTTGTTTGTGTTTGAGCTTTGATGCGCTGGAAATTCCCCACAATAAATATTCTTGCAGCCTTGAAACACTCGTGTCATAACTACAATTTTGTCCTTAAAGAAATAAGCAAAACTTCAAGTCCCAGAATCCCTGGCGACAATAGGAATAGCTTTATTCAGAAGAGGACATTCAAAGGCCACTTCCAGCTGGTAAGCTCTCGGGCCCCAGCGGAAGCATCACACCTCTCCTAATGCTCCTTTTACTTCTTTGTCTTCTAATGGCCCAACTGGCTATCTCACAAGTGTTTTGCTACAAATGTACTTGAAATGTTTTTTTATGTGTTTTTGCTTCCACAGCAAGCTTCTTTTCAAATTTTCTCCCTGCCTGCTTTATCAATGCCTTTATTTATTCATTTGTATGTTTTTATATACTGCCCCTTCCAGAGATCAAGGGTGGTTTACATTGAACATAACAGAACTTTTACATTAAACTTCTGAATAGAACTAGAAAAGTGCGGTTACATTGAACTGAGTTTTAGCGGATATGCAATTAACTTCAAGATTATTCTCTAAAACAATATTATAGTTAACATATTTACACAAGATGTATGTACATGAGAGCAGATTTACATAAGAAGTGTGTACATGAGATTAGTATCAGCCAGTGAAGTGGTTGATGGTGGGTTAGTAGGTACTGATTTTGGAATATGTAAACTGTTAAGTTGGGGGTGTTTTGTGACTGTTATCTGTTTTACCGAAATACTCTATGAATAGATGAGTTTTTAATTCCTTTCAGAAGTCTTTAAGGTTGTTGATGGCTCTTACTTTGTCTGGAAGGGCATTCCAGAGAATGAGTGAGAAATAAGTGAATGATCTGTTGCTTGTGGATTGGTTTGTTTTGCAGTAATTAGTTGGGACTCTCAGTGTATTTTTATTTCAATTTATTCTGGTTCTTTTCAAAGATGGGATTGTAATCGGTGAGGAAAGAAATGAGGGAGCTATTTCTTTTGTGAGTTTAAAGGTTATTGTGAGGATTTTATATTTTATTCTGCTCACTATGGGTAACCAATGTAGTTTGTATAAAATTGATGTAATGTGTGTATTTATCTTAGAGATGATGCGTGCCACTACATTTTGTGCCGTTTGTAGTTGGTTGATAGTTTGTTTAGGAAGACCATGTAGAATACTATTTGAGAAGTCAAGGTGAGGCATGATCATGGTCTATAGTACAGTGCATAAGTCATTGTTAGCCAGGTATGGTCTGAGCTGTTGGATTATTCGTAGTTTGTAGAGGATGTTTTTTGAGATTCGTTTTATATGTGTAGACATTGTAAGGTTTTGATCTAAGGTAGCTCCTAAGTATTTTACTTCATGCTATACTTCTATTTCCATGTCCATGAGTTTTAGGCTAGATGGCAGGGTGAAAGTTTGGTTTCTTGTTATGAAGAAGATTTCTGTTTTGTGTAGATTTATGTGTAGGTTATGTTGCTTTAGCCAATTTGTTACTTCGTTGAGGCATGTTGTGAGTTGATGAAAATTGGGATTTGTAATGCTTATTGGTAGGTAGCACATTATGTCATCACATAAATATGGTAGCCTAGTTTGAATTTCCTAAAGATATCACAGATGGGTTGTAGGTATATATTAAAAAGTAAAGAGGAGAGTGAGGATCCTTGGGGGATACCCTTCTCCTGTTTATATGGTCGAGATGTGAGATGTCCTATTTCTACAGTTGAGTACATTCCGATATATAGGATTGGAACCATTTGAGGACATTATCCTTTATGCCTATTTGGCGGAGTCTTAGTAGGATGTTGTGGCTGATGTTATCAAAGGCCGATGCTATGTCCAGGAATACAATCACAAAGGCTTGTCTTGAGTTATCCAGTCCTTTAATGAGATTATCAAATAGAGTCAACAGAAGTGTCTCTATACCATGATATGGTCTAAAACCATATTGGTGTTCATCTAGTGGGGAGTTTTGGTCAATAAAATCTTGGGGGTATGTTTACTAAATCGCACTAAAGGAGCAAGTGTGCTGATAGGACGCGCTAACAGGGCATGCTCGCTAATGGTACCGATATCGTAAAGCGCTCTGTGGGCGGAGAGTAGATGGAGAGTGGGGGAGGGGGTCAATGGGCGGGGAGTAGGCAGGAACAAGGCTTACTCCCTTAATGACATCACCTTAATGGCAGGAACACTAACACATAGCAAAAACTCATGGAAAGGATGTATTTTGAGGAAAGAGAGCCTATTTAACCATCTGCAATGTGATGCACAGACAGGGGAGCCCAAGGGAGAGATAGTAGTGCTCTATTAGCAGCAACAACTTGGTGCCCAAGTATAAAAGAGCACTATGTTAATGGTGCAAATGGGACAAAGGAGGGTGCACGTGGGTCACACAGTGCAGTTACCTAGGTGGCACATAAGAACATAGGACTTGAAAATATGCCAGACTGTGTCCATCATGCCCAGTATCCTGTGTCCAACAGTGGCCAAACCAGGTCACAAGTACCTAGCAGTTTTCCCAAAAGACACACAGGATCCACAGTGCGTGTATTAGGCAAGCAGGGTATATTCTGGGCCCCTCACTAGTAATGGTTTATGGACCGCTCCCCAGGAGCCTGTCCAAACATTCCTAAAACCCAGCTACACTAATAGCCTTTATGACATCCTCCGGAAATGAATTCCAGAGTTTGAATACGCGTTGACTGAGAAACCATTCACTCCCAGTAGTCCTCTATGGCTTACACTGGAGCCGCATTGCATGTCCCTTAGTCCTACTACATTTTGATGGTGTAAACAATCTATCTATGTTTACCCAATCCACTCCAGGCAATATTTTATTGACCTAGTCTAACATAACACCCCTCAGCCGTCTCTTCCCCAAGTTGAACAGACATAACATTGGCAGGCGGTGATGGGGTCTCTGGAGAGGCAGATGTTTGTGGGGGAGATATGTGGCCATCCATGTATGCCTCTGCTCCCCCCCCCCCCCGGACCCTGCGCCCTAGGCATCTGCCAAACCATATGTTGGCTGGCCTGGGACTGCGCACCATCAACACCGACATGCCAGCATGGTGTGGAGGGTGTTGGCAGAGGAGGCAGCAGCACCCGCCTGCAGCAGACCAAAGCCATGCCCTGATCCAGTGCGCCATGCACAGTGCAACATGTGCCAAGGTCTGTCTGATGGGAAGCATGCCATCCCCAGGGACGTTTGTAACCATGTGGCAGCACTGTGGTGTACTACACACAGCTGGTGTATACATGAAGGTCACAGGTTGGGTTCTGGCTGTGGATCAGGCAGTGCATGTCCTTGTAGCTAAATTTTATCCCATAGTGCTGGTAGAATACCAACATGTGCAACTCCCAATGAATCGGCTAACAAGGTACAAACTCCCACACATACAGGCTCCACTATCCTTAGCTGGATGGAGAGTCAGGCTGACAGCACCGGCACACTGAGCGGGTGTTAACATCAGAGCATACTACTAGCTCACATGAGCACACATTAACAATGCCTGAGCTGAAATTGGAACCAGAGTGGCAGGCAGGAATGCCAGCCATCCCCATTTTTGTACAGTGCATATTGTGCGTGTCTATCCATTGTTTTGTGGCTTTCTACACCTCACTGAGCCTTGCAGTGCCTAAGCTGTTTCAGCAAATGTGCATGATGAGGAGCAAAGTATTATGGGTATGGCCTGAACCAGAGTTGATTGGCCAGGATGTGTCTGCATCAGGGGTAGGGCAATGGCTGGGACATCGTAGTGCCCGACTGCCACATGCATGGACCAGGTGGCCACATCATGTCATGATGGGAGGGCACTCTCACTCCGACCAAGCAGTGACCATGGCATGGCTATATATCCACATAATACTGCATAGAGTCTAATACTGGGGATTGACATGCATTGTTCTAAGTGAGTCCCTGTCAGACAGGGGGCAGAGCACAGGACCAGATGTGATTGGTGCATGCTGTAGAACACAAGGTAACTAGTATATCATAGTGCAGGCAATACCTGCTATATACTGGCAGTGATGGGGATCTGCAGCATGGGTAGCAGAGAGCATTTCCAGCTTTGTAGGTACTGGGGACCTGGTGCTGGGCACCCATCTTGACCCTCAAGGTGACTGCAGAAACTGTTTAGTAGCACGGTTTGTAGCTGCTCTGTGCTTGTATCACACACTGTCGGTACATCTTACTGAGCTGAGGTGATGGATATGTGCATTCTTCATTTGGGGATCAGCTGTGGACTGCTGTTTGGTATGTGCACTGCACCATGGGTACTGGTGGGGGCTACCCTATGCTGGCACACACAGCAGACGTTTTAGGCAGTGACCTGCAGTCTCTTTGTATCCAGCCATTGCTGTGTAGCAAGGCACGGAGGTGTGGCCTACTGGTTAGTGCAATGTCTCCATAAGTAGGGGACAGGGGTCTGATTCTTACCTGTTCTTTTTGCTTGTGTGCTACTCAGATCATTTTCATGCCTGTAACAGTCAGAGCTCTGCACATCGGTGCTGCCAGCTCATAACACCCTCTCCTCAGTCGCCATCTGTCCTTCAGCCCATCTATCTGCCTTTGTCGGCTGTGTACAGTCCTGTCTTCTTGTGCAGGCTGCTACTCCATGAACTACAGTGGTACTCTTTTCTGCATTTCAGCTCTTCACACTCATTTCTCCTGTGCCTGATCATCACATCACCACTCCTACTCTGTCCTCCTGTCGCTGCACACATCCTGCCGCTTCTGCCTCTGCTGGGGGACAGGTCTTCTCCATCCTATGCCTCACACTGACATTGCAGCACCCTGTGCATCGGTACAGCTGCCTCCCACATGCTCATCCGCTTTACTGATATGGCAGGTCCATCAAGTCCCACCTGTCCTTCCTTCCATCACCTTTACATTGACATTCCTTGGTGCTCTATCCAGCGTTTAAGTTACAGCCATTTTTGTGCCTTAGGGTGTATGCTTTCCACCTTTGAATCTGAAACAAAAAAGGCAGGTTCAAAAGAATAGAAACCCCCTCAAACCTGCCTTTTTTGTTTCTGATTCTTAGTGTGGGGGCTGGCAGGTTTCGTGGCCCCTGGGGGAATGTTGTTTTGGTGATTGCTTTCCATCTTAGGGCACCTTGTCTCTCCTAAGGATGCCTTATCTCTCCTTAGGATGCCTTGTTACGGCACCTTATCTCTCCTTAGGATGCCTTGTTAGGACAACTTGTCTCCTCTTAGGACATTTTGTAATCTTACCACACTTGGTCCTGTTAGCTCACATTAAATGGCCCGAGGCACCCTAACGCCGGCATGCCCCTTACCCCCCACTGCTTTATATGACTTCAGGCTGCCCTTACCGCCAGTGACTTTACCGTGGATTAGTAAACATACCCCTTGGAGTTGTAACTGAATGGGGGGTTTTTTCAATTATTTTAGCTATGAATGGGAGACTGGGGAAACTAGGGTTTTGTTTATCTTGCGTTTTATTTTTTAATATTGGTCTAATGGATGCATGTTTTAGGGCTGATGGCATTGTTCCTAGGTGAAGAGATTGGTTGACAATGTTGAGTATGAATGGCGCCATTTCAGTGTGCGAAGCTTTTAGCCAACTAACAGGACACAAGTCTAGGCGAGATGTCGTTGAGTTTATTTTTGATATTGTGTTCCTGATGTCTTTTAAGTCAGTTCTGTAGACTGTTTGCCATTTAGTGGAACGGGTGGCATCAAGGTATGGTTCATTATGTAGGGTGTCAATGCCTTGCATTTAACTTGCCAGTACTTATGTTGTTTCCTGTTGTCATCATTTGGCTCATTTTTCTATTTTCTAAAAGATTTTCTCTTAACCTCTTTCACCTCACCTTTAATCCATGCTGGCTGTCATTTGGCCTTCCATTTACCTTTCTTAAAGCATGGAATACATCTGGCCCGGCGTGCACTCAGTTCAGAGCAGGAAGACGTCCTGTGCATTGCCCGGCCAGCCCTCCCAATGATACGGCTGGTGTGCCATTGCAGTGGTATTGCCATGGCACTGGCATGTCCAACCAGAGTCTCACAGTGCTCAGATGCCAAACAGCCCCTTCACCCCACTGTCTGGACCTTGGGGGGGCCCCCAAGGCCAGGACAGGTGGCAGATGCACTCCCGTGATAGTGCAATGGGGTAGGGGGCTGCAGTCCGTAATCGGTGTGGTGCCCGGCACTTATTCCACCTTCAGGGTGGAATAAGCCGGGTATCCAAGTCGATGCTGGGGGACATAAGAGGCCTGACCTGAATGGCCTCTGTATGTCCTGGTGCCTCGCCACACCCCCCTGCCCTCACTCCGCCCCAGTGCCGCCACCGTCTAGCGCTCCCTGCACAATGGCTCTGTGCATGCGGGAGCCAAATGCTGAGAATACGCTCCCCGGACATCCAACCCCGCTATTCGGCAATCAGAATGACCCCCATATTGTAGATTGAAAAGATAAGGTAAACTACTGGAAGCCCTAATAATAGGTAGGCAAACAAGTAGACATACATAGGGAATCTGAGCAAAGGCATTCGTTTTCACATAAAAAGGTTAGATTGCTGTGTTGTTTGTTTTTTACTGACAGGACAGCTAAGGACAAGGTAGGAACTTTGATAAGTCTTTATTCTCATTTTCTTCCAAGTACCAAAGCTCCAAAAGCAGAAATACAGCCTAGAAACATTGTGGTGCCAAAGTTCTTGCCCCGATACCACTTCTACATCACTCCATGTGGATCTCCAGATCCAGGGCATGGAACCTGTTCAGTGTGCAAGATGCCTGCAGGTTAAATCCATCAGGAAACAAGTTGAGCAACAAAAAGAGGAGGTGGCAAGGCTAAGCATCCATGACAATAAGAGATACATTGATGAAATGCTTCTAGAGGCATCTAAGATCTCCAGCAGAAGGAAAGATGATACTGTATTAACAGATAACAGCTGGACACGCTGACTCCACCTTACCTAGAACTAAGGAACTAAAAATGAAAGAGGCAACAACATCCCAGGAACAGGGGATATCAGAGCTTAAAAACCCCAAAGCTGTAGGATGAGCAATCACTAGGAAGTGAAGGTGACTCCCTTCTGAGGTGTACAGAGGTATCCATCTGCCATCCAGATCTGATGTTCCATGAGGCATATTGTTTGCATGCTGCCAAGATCTGAGACATTATACAGAATTTGCCAAGACTCCTCAAACTGACTATTATTTGTTGCTGCTCATCTATGTTGGCAAAAATGATACTGCCAGGTTCCTACTTGAGCATATCAGAAGTGAGTTTGTGGCTCTGGAAAAGAAGCTGAAGCAGATAGATGCACAGGTGGTGCTCTCCTCAATCCTCCCTGTTGAAGGCCAAGGCTGGAGATGAATTCCTGGCTGCATGGATAATGTCATCAAGAGCATTTCAGCTTCCAGGACTCTGACATGAATTTCCAAGAGCAGAGATGGCATCCACCTATTGAAGAAGCATCTTCCTCAACAGAATGGCTAATCTACTGAGGAGAAGATCCAGATTACGAAGCTGTAATGAAAGAGACTGACTTGAACATAATAAATAATAGATATGACACATGGAAAACAATAACTGGGATGTAGTTATACCAGGCTATAAATCAGCAAAGACAGGGCAGGAAGAGCAGGCACTATATGTAAAAAAATTATATTAAAGCCACAGAACAGCAAGGCATATTAGGGAAGGAGGAGGCACTGTGGGTTAGTCTGAAAAGAGGGAATGGAAAAAATATTTATATTAGTGTAATATCCATACCTCCCTCATAGGCAGAAGAATTATACAGAGACTTAATTGCATCCATTTACAAGATTGCTATGAAAGGGGAAGTACTATTGGTAGAAGATTTCAGTTTGCAAGATATCAATTGGGATGTCCCTGCTGTGGTGTCATCTAGAAGTAGGAATATCATGGATTCTCTACAGAGAGAACTGTACTGGTAACTGGTAATGGAACTCATAGAAGGGGCAAAGCTGGCCTTGGTGCTTACAAGTGGGGAGAGCTGCTAATATTGTATTGAGTGACCATCTAGTATGCAGTGATCACCGGATGCTGAGCTTCAATATTAGGGCACGAGTGGAGATGGTTTATTCAAAAGTGAGGGTTCTAGATTTCAGGAAAACTAACATTGTACAGATAGTAGAATAGCTCAAGGAATTAGCTGAATGGGAAAATCTGAATTAAGTACATCAACAGTGGGCAAAAATGAAAGGAGATATTTTAAGGGCAATGGATCTTTTTTGTTAGGAAAGTAAATATAAGTAATAAAACAAGGAAGCCACTATGATTTTCAAAAGAAGTAGCTGAAAAGGTAAGGAAAAAGAGGTTAGCCTTCATAGCCTCCTGCGACAACTACCCTGTGTAACAATACGTACAATACAAAGAATGAAATAAAATATCTGGGAGTCACATTGGACAGCAACCTAAAGATGGAAAAGCACCTACGAAAAACCAACAAGGCCATGTTCCACAAACTTAGAGTGTTACAACCTCTACGGAGTATCCTCGACCCTCATGCCTTTAGGTCTGTTGCGCAAGCACTCATTATACCTCACCTAGATTACTGCAATGCCATCCTTCAGGGTCTCCCAAAGAAAACGCTAAACATCCTACAACTTGCCCAAAATGTAGCAGCGAGAATCATCATGCAAAAAGGTTTTACTGAGCACATCAAGCCCGTACTGATCGAGCTGCATTGGCTCCCCATCACTGCTCGGATACAATACAAAACATTGATAACCACCTTCAAACTCGTACATAACATCGCTCCATCCTTTCTCTCCACCCTTATCAACACGCAACCGCGCAACAGAGACAGAAGAACCGGCAACTCAGACACACTACACGTTCCGACCGATATCAGATCTGTCAAATACAGTACCAGCCACCGAGCATACACATACTCTGCCCCGACACTCTGGAACCAACTCCCACCTGACCTACGTGCGACCAAAGACCTTATTGCTTTCAGGAAAAAACTAAAGACACATCTATTCCAGTGTCAATACAATTTGAAGTAAAATCCCAGGGAGCTACGAGATGTCCTAAATTGAAAGAGTGCTTGTATATAAAATTTTGTAAAATTATGTAAAAATGTACATATGTATTTTCTGAACCTCCTTATGACCTTACCAATGTGTGCAGTGCCTTCCTGTCTAATCAATGTGTGTATACCCCAAAATTTCCCGTCATGATTTGACAATTTCCAATCTGTAATCAAACCGCTGCTGATCGCTGGAAGTAGCGGTATACAAATGTATACTAAATAATAATAATAATAAATAATAATCTATAAGAGGAAAGAGGAATTCAAACAAGATCTGGAGAAGCTAAGGGAAGCTGGTAAAGTATCCAGGAAAGCAAAGATGCAAATGGAAGAAAAAATAGCCAATACAGTAAAATATTGGGAAAAAAACTTTTTTTAGGTATGTTAGTGAATGGAGGAAGTGCAAAGGTGGCATTGTGAGATTCAAGGGCGAAGGGGAGAAATATGTAGAAGCTGATAAGAATAAAGTGGAATTGCTTGACAAATATTTCTCTTCTGTTTTCACAGATGAAAGGCTAGGAATGGGACCTCAGAAAAGAAACACAAATAAGAGTCTGGAGTGATCCCGAAGGACTGGAAATGGGCAAATGTGGCTCCTGTCCACAAAGTGGAAGTAAGGAAGAGATCAGTAAATACCAATCAGTTTGTCTGACCTCTGTGATGAGAAAATTAATGGAAATGCTACTAAAGCAGAGGATAGAGCAGCTTCTAGCATCCAAGCAGTTACAGGATCTGAAACAACATAACTTTACTAGAGGTAGGCCTTCTCAGAAGAATCTGATTGATTTCTTCGACTACGCAAATGCAGAATTCGATTAAGGGAGAGCGCTAGATTGGTATACTTAAATTTCAACATGGCTGACACTGTTCCACATCATTGACTTATAAACTGGGTACCCTTGGTATGGACCCTAAAGTAACTGGCTGGGTTAGAAATTGGTTGTATGGGAGGCGTCAGAGGATAGTAGTAAATGGAGTTCACTCTGCAGATGTTGGTATTACCAGTGGAATGCCACAGGGATCAATCCTTGATTCTTTTCTTTTTTACATTTTTGTAAGTAATATTAGTAATATTGCAAAAGGTCTGTTCGAAAAGGTATGCCTCTTTGTGGATGATACCAAATTCTGCAACAGGACAGATACCCTGGAAGGTATGGATAGCATGAGGAGAGATCTGATGAAGCTTGAATAATGATCAAGATTTTAGCAGCTAAGATTTATGTCAAATGTGAAAATGTGCATTTCTTCTATGGTGACTCATGGAGGAGAAAATACATTTCTGGTTCTGGTTCTAACATAGTAACATAGTATATGACGGCAGATAAAGACCATCATGGTCCATCTAGTCTGCCCAGCAAGGTGGCAAGAGTAGGTGCACCTGCCACTCTGTACAGGTCACCCCTCCCCATGCCTTTTTTTAGGGGTGTACCCACTGCTCCGTGCAGGTTGAGATAGCAGAGACAGTTACGTTTATTTTGATTTTATCCTGTTGCTATAAAGGGATCCACTATGTCTGTCCCATGTCATTTTGAATTCTGTCACTGTATTTGCCCCCACCACTTCCATCGGGAGGGCAGTCGGGTTTCTTGGATTTTCCATTTAATTTTTTCCTGACATGTTTGTCGTCTCTTTGGGCCCGAAATTCATAGACCTGCAAACCATGTAAATGCCACTAAGCAGGATATTCAGCGATACTAACATGGTTAGTGCCACCGAATATCCGTGGGTGCCACAGCTTGGCCCCAATGTTACATAGAAACATGATGACAGAAAAAGACCACATGGCCTATCTAGTCTGTCCTTCCATAACAACAACTACAACAGTCCCCTTTTTACCTTTAGAGATTCTCTGTGTTTGTCCCATGCTTTTTTGAATTCAGTTACTGTCCTCATCTCTACCACCTCCACTGGGAGACTATTCCATGGATCCACTACTCTTTCCGTAAAGAAATATTTCCGCATATCACTCCTGAATCTATCTCCCTTCACCCTCATCCCATGTCCCCTCGTAGCAGAACTTGCTTTCAATTGAAAGAGGCTCTCTCCCTGAACATTTATGCCACAGAGGTATTTAAACATCTCAATCATATCACCTCTATCCCGCCTTTCCTCTAAGGTGTACATATTAAGATCCTTAAGTCTGTCCTCATATGCTTTATAATGAAGCCCACTAATCATTTTAGTAGCCACCCTCTGCACCGACTCCATCCTGTTCACATCCTTTTGAAGGTGCGGTCTCCAGAATTGCACACTATGCTCCAAATGAGGTCGCCCCAAAGACCAGTTAACATCAGGGCCCTCTGGGTGGGTTCCATGAGTAGCATCCTGGGATAACTGGTCAGCAGTGATATTCAGCTGCTACCCAGATATCCCTCGGTGGTGAAAATTAGGCATATTAAAGGCTGTTGTAATTTTCACTGCTGCCTGGTTAACTTCCTGCTTCACCGGATAACCCAGATATTCCATGCTGTTGGCCGGATATGCCCTGCCATTACACATCTGGGTTTGGTATTCAGCAGCGACAGCTAGCCACCGCTTCTCAATACTGGGCCCATATTCTTTATTAGGTGGTGGTCACACTGAGATGTGAGAGTCTGATATGTAGAGTCTCTGTGTAGGAATCCATCTTGTTCTCCTTTCCCGATCTGAGAATATTTACAGTCCTGACTTTTCATAGCTAAGTTTGAGTTCTTGGTGCTGGTATGGTTTAGCATAGTATGACATGGTAAGCTTCTGAGTGCCACAGATTTCAGTGTTAAATATCTAATTCAGCCAAATCACAAAACAAATTACTGAAAATTATATATAAGGCCAATCACTTAAATATGCACATTACCAGGGAGGGGGAGGGGAAGATCCCAGATAAGCATAATCTATTTCTGAAACCTTTCATATATATAGTTTCCAGCTGAATACTAAAACTAATCTTCACCATTCAAAAAAATCCTCCCCCTATATACTATTCTTAATTTTTTTTCAGGTTTTTAATATCAAAAAACGGAATATCACAAATGGAATTCTCTAAAATCCTTGAAAAATTGAATTTATTTCCATAGCCCACCTATAAATGGCCAATATTTTGCAAATTGAATGCTTCATCAGGAATATACCTAAAATTCAAGTAATTTTACAAATTTTAATAATGGCACCATCAGTATTAAAGTACTTAATTATCATTCAATGTGAAAGTCTCTACAGCCTATGTTAATATCACTGAACCCTTACAGAGGCAACTCCAATATGGCAAATTCACTGTTACTGTGATAATTCTGAATACCCTCTTCAGCACTTTATCACTTTCACTGATTAACACCGTCTGCGGCAGGAGTCTTAAATTCTTTACAGCTTTGAGGGCTCAAAAACGGCACACCATTTATGCCAGATGCGCCAGAATTCCAATGATGAAACACCCCACACTGTATTCAACAGCACACTTCCTGCATCTGTCCACAGATCCAGCAACACCAAACTGAATCGATATTGCACCATCATTTATCACTAGTGTATCCTCATCACTGTTGGGCACAGCATCCCACTTTCATATTGGACCTACACCGAATATGTCTTAGCATAATTGCTTAACCTCAGGAATTATGCAATCCTGTAAGCGATGTAGTACTTAGTAACATTAATAGTAACACAGTATCTGACGGTCTACTTCTAGGCATCCATTAGGAGGGTTTTGTGTTACGTCTTTTGCAATAGATGGAGTTTGTGTTGCTTTTCTCGTAAAATACCAGAATTAGAATACAAGAAATATTTTGTATGTTGAGTTATAAAGTGAAACATCCTACTTCTGTCTGCACCTATTGTCAGGGGAATTTTATTGGTTGATCTAGGAATAATTGTAATCTATGGCCCGATATTCATCTTGGCAAGGCTAAGCGCTATAGTCGCTGAGTCCTGCCCGCCGACCTCTTAACCCCAGTTATTCACTTCTGCAGCAACAGAAGTGAATATCTGGCTCTGGCTGCACTGACCAATAGCCACCGAAACTAACCATGTAGCATGGTTAGTGCTCGGCGCCTATAAGATAGGCAAGTTTTTTCCTCGCCTGTTTTAAAGACACTGAGCACTAACTGTGCAGTTTCCAATATCAGTGCTGCACGGTTTGCACCTTTACCCGCCTCTGCTCTGGCTAGCATCGGGGGATGTAGGGGACTTAGTTGGGGATATTCGACAGCACTATCCGTGTAAGTGCTGTCAATATTCGGTTAGCAGGCATTTACACAGTTAACTGGCTGTTAACCATGTACATGCCCTTTGAATATCAGGCTTTATATGATTTACATAAAATGTGTGTAAGAATGACTAAGTATGACTGTAAAATGAGAAATCATAGTGGGAGCTAAGGTGCAGAGTTGGGGGCAGAGCTTGGGCCCCTCCAACCAAAATAGTGTACCTTGCCTCTGAAATACTTCTACTTTGGCTCGGGTGACAGAGAAAATATTCTTTCTGATGCATTGAGGTGTGCCAGGGGGGCTTTGGGGATGAGATGAAGGAGAGAGAAAGGAAAGGGAGTGTGCTTGGGAAGCAAATGAAGGGAGAGGGAACAGAGAGAGTGTGCTGAGAGGGAGAGAGAGTACTCAGATGGGGGAGTCATGGTGAGGAAAGAGAAGGTGCCAGGAGGGGGTGGGAGGATGTGAAAGAGAGATTAGAGTGCTGTGAGGGTTGGGGGGGAGGGAGATGGAAAGTGTGCCATGAGGAGGAATGGAAAGGAAGGGATATAAAGAAAGAGGATGGAGGCAGGGAAGGAAGAAAGTGCTAGGAAGGGGAAAGGTAAGAGGTGGGAGAAAGCAGGAATGAGAGGGGGAATCGGCAGTTGGGTAGTAGGTATCATCCCTAAGCCTGTCACATAAATAAATGGATACCAGTCAGTTATGGTGCATCATCAACTTAAGCAGTTGCCCTATGCCGCTGGTACGGAATGATCTTTACATGCTGGAAAAGGCAACGGCAAAAGCTAGAGGAACAGTTGGATGCATAGGGAAAGGAATAGCCAGCAGCAGTATAAAGGAGGTGACAATGCCTGTGTATGTAAGTCTCTAGTGAGACCTCATTTGGAGTACTGTGTATAATTCTGGAGACCACACTCGCAAATGAATATCAATGGGATGGAGGCACTCTAGAGGGTGGCTACTAAAATGGCCAATGGTCTTCATCATAAGAGATATGGGGATAGACTTAAAGATCTCAATAAGTATACTTTGGAAGAAAGGCAGGAGAGGGGAGATATGATAAAAACATGTAAATACCTTCATGGTATAAATACATGGGAAATGGCCCTCTTGCAGTTGAACGGAAGCTCGGGAACAAGTGGTCATAGGATGAAGGTGAAAGGGGATCGACTCTGGTGTAATCTGAGGAAATATTTCTTGATGGAAAGGCTGGTGGATGTGGAAGAGGAGGAGGTGTGAACTGGATTTGAATTCAAGAAAGCATGGGACAAGTACAAAGGATCTCTGAGGAAAAGGAAGGGATTGTAGAGCTTAATAGCTCTTATGGATGGGCAGACTGGATGGGCGCAGGGCACATTACTAGCTTAGTTCAGTCCTGCAATTGAGTATCCCTAACTCAGCCCCAAAATCAGGGTCTCACCATACACCCAACTGGCCAGCCCCAAGCTTTCAAAGAGGCACACAAATCAAGCTGTCAGCGCACAGAAGTTTCTTTCCTTAACAGCCAATACAACCAGAGATCAGTTTCACAATCACTCTTCCTCAAAACTTAAGAATTCTTCCCTTTCAAAAACTGGTCCTGACTTTTATCACTCTCATAAACAAGTTCTTATCCACTGTTATAGGATTTAAACACCTCAGAAGAAAAGCTGTTCAGTAGTGTCAACGTTTCCTTAGATTTTAGCTAAAGCTGACTTGACTGTAAAAGTTTCTTCTCTTTCCATGACTAAACTCTTCTCATGTCCTTCATACTTTTCTCTTATCCCAAACACACTTTGACTCAGCAGAGGAAAAAAAACCTCCGTTTTTACTTAAATATAGAGTTGTGTCCTTCAGAAATTTAAATGCTTGGAAAGCCAATTATTTTCAGCTTCAAAAAGAAATATAATCTATACATTTCACCTCAGATTTCCTTTCCAGTCAAACTCACTAAACACAAACTCTGAGAAAATGTCCCCAAAACATTCAAAATCAATACCAGCCAAAATCTTTCTTTCCTCAAACAAAACTATTAAACAAAACCACAAATTCAGGGGGGTTTTCAAACTCAATCACAATCCACACACATTTTCACTCAATACTGAGCCAACCAGGTCCCAACCCCTACAGAATTACTCAGGGTTCCAGAGGCTCTTACTAGGGATTGGTGCTTCCTCTCAAAGAAAGGACATCTTTGTAAATATTTTATGTATATCGTTCACCCATGTTATCCAAGTTTGTACTCCTGTTCTCTGTAAAACCGAACAGCTTGTTGTTCTGGTCATTTTGTTATAATGTAAACCGGGCTGATATCGAATAGTGCGGTATATAAGAAATGGTAATAAATAAATAAATAAATTATCGGGTAAGTAAAATGTCACCTTCCATATTGTCCTGCTAGACCAGTCTATGCCTCCACTGGGCACAAAGAAGATACAGCAGCTCTCAAAATCTTAAAGGCAAAGGCCGTGTCTGCCCAAGTGTAGACATCCAAGTTGTAATGCTTGGCAAAAGTGGAAACTGATGCCCACGTGGCCACCTGACAAACGTCTGCAGGGGCTACCAAGCTCTGCTCCACTCATGAGGACGCTTGTGCATCGGTAGAATGGGAATGCAAACCCTCCAGAACCAGCCAGTTCTGCAACAGATAAGCCAAGGCAATGGCCTCCTTAATCCAGCACTCCAGTGTAGACTTAGGCATTGAATCACCTTTGCACAGACCAGCAAACAGCACAGAAAAATGGTCTGACTCATGAAAAGAATTTATAACCTCCAAGTTCCAGAAAAGATCCCTCCAGACATCTACAAGGTGAAGATCCTTATCCTTCCCCTGACACTCCTCCTTAGAGAAACATAGAAACATAGAAATATGACGACAGAAAAAGACCACATGGCCTATCTAGTCTGTCCTTCCATATCAACGACTACAACAGTCCACTTTTTTTCCTTTAGAGATCCTCTGTGTTGGTCCCATGCTTTTTTGAATTCAGTTATTGTCCTCATCTCTACCACCTCCACTGGGAGACTATTCCATGGATCCACTACTCTTTCCGTAAAGAAATATTTCCGCATATCACTCCTGAATCTATCCCCTTTCACCCTCATCCCATGTCCCCTCATAGCAGAACTTGCTTTCAATTGAAAGAGGCTCTCCCCCTGTGTATTTATGCCATGGAGGTATTTAAACGTCTCAATCATATCACCCCTATTCCGCCTTTCCTCTAAGGTGTACTTATTAAGATCCTTAAGTCTGTCCTCATATGCTTTCTAATGAAGACCACTAACCATTTCAGAAGCCACCCTCTGTACTGTCTCCATCCTGTTTATATCCTTTTGAAGGTGCCGTCTCCAGAATTGCACACAATACGCCAAATGAGGTCGCACCAAAGACTTATACAGAGGCACTATCACCTCCTTTTTTCTGCTAGCCATTCCTCTCCCCATGCACCCAAGCATTCCACTACATTTTGCTATCACATTTTCTACCTGTTTAGCTACTTTAAGATCATCAGACACAACCACACCGAGGTCCCGCTCTTCTTTAGTGGACAAAAGTACTTCAACCCCTATACTATATTTCTCCCTTCGATTGCTGCAGCCCAAATGCATGACCTTGCATTTTTTAACATTAAATCCCAGCTGCCAAATTCTAGACCATTCTTCAAGCTTAGCTAGATCCCTCCTCATGTTATCTACATCTTCCTGGGTGTCTATTAGAGATTTTGGTATCATCTGCAAAGAGGCAAAACCTTACCCAACAGTCCTTCTGCTATATTACTAACAAAGATGTTAAAAAGAATCGGACCAAGGACAGATCCCTGGGGCACACCACTGGTAACTTCCTTCTCCTCAGAGTGAGCTCCATTTACCTGTAGCTTTTGTCGCCTCCCACTCAACAAATTTCTAACCCAAGCAGTAACTTTAGGGTCCATCCCTATGGTGCTCAGTTTGTTTATAAGTTGCCTGTGAGGAACATTGTCAAAGGCTTTACTGAAATCTAAATACACCACATCTATGGCGCTCCCTCGGTCCAACTCCCTGGTCACCCAGTCAAAAAAATCAATCAGATTTGTCTGACAAGTCCTGTCTCTGGTGAATCCATGCTGCCTCGGATCCAGTAATCCATTGTACTCCAGAAACCTCATTATTTTCTCTTTTAGCAGTGTTTCCAATAATTTACTCACCACCGAAGTTAAACTAACCAGCCTGTAGTTTTCAACCACATCCTTATTTCCGCTTTTGTGTAAAGGGGCAACATGAGCCTCTCTCCAGTCCTTTGTTATCACTCCTTACTCCAATGAGGCATTGAAAAGGTCAGTCAGTGTAGCTGCTAGAATGTTCCCAAGTTCCCTCAGTATTCTAGGGTGTATCCCATCCGTTCCCATCACTTTGTCTACTTTAAGTTTAGCTAGTTTCTCAAGAACACAGTCTTCTGAAAATTCTTCAAGATACCACTGGCCTCTTTTCCTGTTTGTGGGTATTTTCTGAGGTTCTGTTCCTGGTTCTTCATCTGTGAGCATAGAACAGAAATATGTGTTAAGCAATTCCGCTTTATCCTCATCAGCTTCTACATATTCCTCCTCTTAAGAACATAAGATATGCCATACTGGGTCAGACCAAGGTCCATCAAGCCCAGTATTCTGTTTCCAACAGTGGCCAATCTAGGTCATATGTACCTAGCAGTTTCCCCAAGGGACACAGGTTCCACAATGCTTGTATTGGTTCAAGCATTGATATCCTGGGTCCCTTCTTAATAATGGTTTATGGACCTTTCCTCCAGGAACTTGTCCAAACCTTTTTTAAACCCAGCTACATTAACAGCCTTTAATACATCCTCCGGTAACAAATTCCAGAGTTTGATTACACGTTGAGTGAAAAAATAGTTTCTTTTATTAGTCTTAAATAGTTTACCCTGTAGCTTCATTGCATGTCCCCTAGTCTTTCTATATTCTGATAAGGTAAACAATTGATCTACGTTTACCCGTTCCACTCCGTTCATTAATTTATAGACATCTCCCCTCAGCCGTCTCTTTTCCAGGTTAAAGAGCCCTAACCTTTTTAGCCTTTCTTCATAGGAGTATCCTTCCATCCTCTTTACCATTTTGGTGGCTCTTCTCTGAACCTTTTCTAATATGTAGAAGCTTTATCCTCATCAGCTTCTACATATTCCTCCCCTTCACCCTTGAGTCTGACAATACCACCTTTGCCCTTCCTCGTCTCACTAACGTATCTGAAAAATGTCTTATCCCCCTCCCCCCCCCCCCCCCCCCCCCCCCCCCATTTTATTGCATTGGCTATTTCCTCCTCTTTTTGAATTTTGCTTTCCTGACTACTTTGCTAGCTTCTCTAAATTTATTTCAAATATAGATGCCTCTCTTCCTCTCTCTGTGATCTCTTGCATTTCATGAAGGCCTCACTCTTTTTCTTCAACGTTTCACTACTTTGTTCGAAAACCATAGCGGTCTCCTTTTCCTTTTACCTTTATTTACCATTTTAACAAAAAGGTTGGTTGCCCTTAAAATATCCCTTTTCAGTTGTTCCCACTGTTTTTCTACATCCTCCAGCAGATCCCATCCCTCTAACGACTCCCTGAGGTACTTGCCCATCTTCACAAAGTTAGTTTTCCTGAAGTCTAAGACCCTTGCTTTTGAATGGATTCTATCTGCCCTAGTCCTAATACTGAACCACACCATCTGGTGATCACTGGATGCAAAATGATCTCCCACTATAACATCAGAAACCCTTTCAACATTGGTAAGCACCAA
The DNA here is from genome assembly GCA_033557465.1 of Ichthyophis bannanicus. Taxonomy (NCBI): domain Eukaryota; kingdom Metazoa; phylum Chordata; class Amphibia; order Gymnophiona; family Ichthyophiidae; genus Ichthyophis; species Ichthyophis bannanicus. The sequence goes on along the minus strand of CM066049.1, from coordinate 18,255,275 downwards.
GTCCAGTATGGCCCCTCCACGTGTGGGGTCTGTTACCAATTGCCTGAATAGTTCTCCCTGTAGAGAATCCAGGATCTCCTTAATTCTAGATGATACTGCAGCAGGAATGTACCAATCAACATCTGGCATATTAAAAAATCCACTATCAGTAGCACTTCCCCTTTCCTAGCAATGCTGCGTATGTCTTCAATTAACTTTCCATCCACCTCTTTATTATGTTTATTATGTTTATTAAAAGATTTATTATACCGCCCAAGACCAAAGGTATCTGAGCGGTTTACAATAAAATTAAAATGGGTTAAAAACCTTAAAAATAGACTGCTAAAGAGGAAAGGAACACCATTAAAAATAGGAAAGACCAGAGAAAAGGCAGAGAGAAGCAACAAAACATATTTTATTTATTTATTTATTACAGGCTCTTATATACCGCTCTATTCAGAATCAGCGCGGTTCACAATATAACAACATACCATAACAACAAACTGTTAGGTTTTACAGAGAACAAGGTCAGAGAACTTGGATAAAACATGGGACATATCAACAGAGGGAGGGAGAGGGAGACATGACTGTGGATGGGAGGTTAAATGCCAAACAAAAAAGATGGGTTTTGAATTGCGCTTTGAAAGACTGGAAGGACTCTTCTGCACGGAGGAAAGTGGGGAGTGAATTCCAAAGTTTAGGGCCCAGGAAATAAAAAGCGGAGGAACGGGTAGATTCAAGGTGAGCCTGGGAGGGAGAAGGGAGGGACAACCGGTTTATGTGAATAGAGCGGAGCAAACGATGAGAAGTGAGGGACGTCTGTATATCACGCCAATGCAAATAGATTTCTCTTTCCCTCTTTCTAGTTTAACCCACAGTGCCTCCTCTCTCCCTTTTAAGCTCTGTAATTCCAAAGCTTTAATATTATTTTTTACATATAGTGCCACTCCTCCTCCCCTTCTTCCTACCCTGCTATGGGCATTTATAAATACCACTTTCCATATGTTCCCCCTTTTGCCCATTTCCATAAAGGTATTTAATGTTTCACTTACCTGGGTGCTTTCACTTACTTGGGGGCTTTTTTCACCCATCCCTAATGAATGTAGTTTAAAGCCCTCTTCAGTAGATTAGCCAGTCTGTTACTGAAGACACGTCAACCTTTCTTGGACAGATGGATGCCATCTCTGCTCTGCAACCCTTGGAACAGCATCCCATGGTCCAGAAAAACAAAATGCTCTTGATGACACCATACACACAGCCATGCATTAATCTCCAGGATCCGAGCTTCTCTGCCTTGGCCTTTACCCTCAACAGGGAGGACTAAAGATAACACCACCTATGCACCTATCTTCTTCACCCTCTGTCCCAGAATCATGAAGTCACTTTTGATATGCTCCGAGGGATACCTGGCAGTATCATTTGTGCCGACATGGATTAGCAACATTGGGTAATAGTTAGTGGGCTTGATGAGTCTCGGCAAACTCTCCATAACATCTCGGATTTTGGCATCTGGCACACAGCATATCTCTCTGGACATCAAGTCTGGTTGGCAGATGGACACCTCAGTACCCCTCAGAAGAGAATCACCAACCACCACTACCCTTCCTTCCTTGTGGTCACTGATTCTGCAACTTTGGGGTACTTGAGCTCTGATTCTTCCCTTTCCAGGGATGCTTTCACCTCCTCCACTTCCAGGGCTGCATAATGGTTCTTCAGTTCAAGGGGTGGAGAAGTTGGTGATTCTGCAGGCCCTGGTGACTTGTGTCCATCCTTCGTCATTCTGTAGGCAACCATCTTCTCCTCTTCTAGAGAGCTTGGATGTTGCAAGAAGCATCTCATCAATGTACTTCTCACTGTTTTGAATGCTCCTCAGCCTCCCCACCTCCTCTCTGAGTTCCTCCACTTGTTTTCTGAGAGCTTCAGCATACATGTACCCTGCACATGGAACTGGTCCTTCAGCTGGCATTGGGACCTCTGTCTGGACAGAGACAGAAGCTGTAACGAGGGCAACATCTTTAGCGATACGATTTTCCCAGCCGTTGTTCAGTTTGTGGAGCTTAGGTATCTGTTAAAACAAAAGAGAGAGATCTACCCCGCTGAGTTTACAGGACAGGGTACCTTATAACAGCCCTCTTTTAATAGGTCTTATTTCCCTCCCTCTCTCCCCGACACCCACCAATCCTGGGGTAATTGTAGCTTTATAGGTACTTGCACATCTTAGAGGAAAGGGGCTGCTCACAGGTGCAGCTCTTTATTCAAATCAATCATACATTGAGGACCTGAGATTAATTAAGCTCAGGTGAACAAGGTATATGAAAGGTATTAGATACACTTTTATTAGTATAAGCATCCACACCAACCCTTAGTAAGTACAGAATTTAAAGACTTAAACACAAGCTTTAAACTAAGATGCAGACAACAGTCCAGCAGCGAGATGGGGGCTTTGCAGTCTTTTGCATTGAGTGTCACATGTATGATTTTCTCCCAGTTGGTGAGAGGTCTTACATATGCACTAAGTGCAAGCAGCTCTTTGCTCTCAGGGAACAAGTCCATTCTCTAGAGGCTAGATTAGCAGACCTGGAAGACATAAGAAAGACAGACAGGTACACGAATGAGACCTACAGGGACATAGGTCTGAAGTCCCACCTCCAGTCTGGCAGCATCCCTGTTGTCATGGAGGAGAGAGGTCACGTGACAGGAGAGCATTACCCTGGTGTGGCAGGACGTGACCCTGTAACTAGGACCTGTCCTACAGGTGATGTAAAACCCTCTTCACTGAGGATGTTTCTCCAGGGCCATGTGCCCATGAGGGAAGGGTTAGGACAGCTGTTATAGTTGATGATTCAATCATTAGTCATGTAGATAGCTGGGTGGCTGGTGGACGTGAGGATCGCCTGGTAACATGCCTGCCTGGTGCGAAGGTAGCGGACCTCATGCACTGCCTAGATAAGGTCTTAGATAGTGCTCGGGAGGAGTCTGCTGTCTTGGTACATGTCGGTACCAATGACATGGGAAAATGTGGTAGGGAGGTTTTGGAGGCTAAATTTAAGCTTTTAGGTAGAAAGTTGAAATCCAGAACTTCCAGGGTAGCGTTCTCCAAAATGCTTCCTGTTCCATGCGCAGGAACCAAAAGGCAGGCAGAGCTCCGGAGTTTCAATGCGTGGATGAGACGATGGTGCAAGGATGAGGGTTTGGGATTTGTTAGAAACTGGGGAACATTCTGGGGAAAGGAGGGGCTCTTCCGAAGGGATGGGCTTCACCTTAACCAGGATTGAATCAGACTGCTGGCATTAACCTTTAAGGAGATAGAGAAGCTTTTCAACTAGAAAATAGGGGAAAGCCGACAGTCGCCCAAGAGCGCATGGTTCAGAAGAAGGTATCCTTGAAGGATATTACCAAAAGCAGAGAGGTTCCAAAAAAGAGTAAAGTAGCCCAAATGCCCTTGAGTATGGTGCAAACAGAGCGTAAATATTCCAAATTACCCATGCCTACCAATAGCCAGATTAACATTAATAAAATACAGTCTCTAAAATGCTTGTATGCAAATGATAGAAGTCTAAACAATAAGATGGGAGAGTTAGAATATATAGCACTAAATAAGAGGTTAGATATGATTGGAATCTCAGAGACATGGTGGAATGAGAATAACCAGTGGAACACTGTGATACCTGGGTACAAACTATATCGTAATGATAGAACTGATCAAATTGGTGGAGGGGTTACGCTCTATGTTAGAGAGGCCATTGAGTCAGAAAGGATTAAAGTTTTTCAGGAAACAAAATTTGCTGTAGAAACTCTTATGGATTGAAATTCCATGTATGAAAGGGAAGGTTATGGCAGTGGGGGTGTACTATCGACCACCTGTTCAGAATAAACAAATGGATGATAAAATGCTCAAAGCAATCAAGGAAGCTAACAAAACTCAGAGCACAGTAATAATAATGGGTGATTTCAATTACCGTGGTATCGACTGGGTCAGTGTCACGGCAGGACATGCTAGGGAGATAAAGTTCCTAGATGAAATAAATGACTGCTCCTTGGAACAGCTGGTTCATGAACCGACCAGAGGGAAAGCCATATTGGACCTAGTCCTTAGTGGAACACCAGATCTTGTACAGGAGATAAGGGTGTTGGGGCCACTTGGCAATAGTGATCATAGCATGATCGCCTTTGATTTAATTAGTGGAGGAGGGATAGTAAGGAAATCCACAGTACTACCTTTTAACTTTCGAAAGGGAGACTATGATAAAATGAGGAAAATAGTTAAGAAAAAACTAAAAGGAGTGGTTGCAAAGATTAAAGACTTACATCAAGCTTGAGTGTTGTTTAAAACTACTATCCTGGAAGCCCAGACCAGATGTATTCCACACATTAAGAAAAGTGGAAGAAAGTCCAAAAAACTGCCAGCATAGTTTAAAGGTGAGGTCAGAGAGGCTGTTGCTGCCAAAAACGTATCTGTCAGGAAATGGAAAAAAGAGCCAAATGACGAAAACTGGAAACAGCACAAGCACTGGCAAGTTAAATGCAAAGCATTGATAAGGCAGGCAAAGCGAGAATTTGAGAAGAAACTTGCTATGGAAGCAAAATCGTGAAATAAATACTTTTTCAAGGACATTCGTAGCAAAAAGCCTGAGAGTCAATTGGACCGTTAGATGATAGAGGGGTAAAAGGGGCAGTAAGAGGAGACAAGGCTATAGTGGAGAGACTGAATGAATTCTTTGCCTCGGTCTTTACTGAGGAAGATGTAGGGATGTTACCCAAGACTGAAGTGATACTGCAGAGGAATTGAGAGAAATATCACTATACTGGGAAGATGTATTAGAACTATTTGATAAACTGAATAGTAGCAAATCACCTGGACCAGATGGTATACATCCAAGAGTGTTGAAAGAACTGAAATATGAGATTGCAGACCTGCTATTAGTAATCTGTGAACTTTCATTAAAATCATCTGTAATACCTGAAGATTGGAGGATCGCCAATGTAACGCCAATTTTAAAAAAGGATTCCAGGGGTGATCCGGGAAACTACAACCGGTGAGCCTGACGTCAGTACCGGGAAAAATGGTAGAAACCATGATAATAAACAAAATTACTCAGCATGTAGATAGTCATGGCCTAATGGGAGACAGCCAACATGGCTTTAGACAAGGAAGATCTTGTCTTACTAATCTGTTATGTTTTTTTGAAGGTGTGAATAAACAGGTAGACAAAGGTGAGTGGGTTGATATAATGTATCTGGACTTTCAGAAACCCTTTGACAAGGTCCCTCATCAGAGACCTTTGGCACAACTAAAAAGTCATGGGATAGGAGGCAGTGTACTATTGTGAATCGGGAACTGGTTAAAAGATAGGAAGCAGAGGGTAGGGCTAAATGGCCAATTTTCCCAATGGAAAAAAGTGAATAGTGGAGTACCCCAGGGGTCTGTACTGGGTCCACTGCTTTATGACATATTCATAAATGACCTGGAAAAGGGAATAACTAGTGAGGTTATCAAATTTGCAGATGACACAAAACTGTTTAAAGTTGTTAAAACCCAAGGGGATTGTGGAAAACTGCAGGAGGATCTGGATAAATTGGAAGACTGGGCATCCAAATGGCAGATGAAATTTAATGTGGACAAGTGCAAAGTTATGCACCTAGGAAAGAACAACCCACACTATGGTTACACGATGCAAGGTTCCACATTGGGAACCACCACCCTTGAAAAAGATTTAGGCGTCATCATGGATAACATGTTAAAACCCTCCACCCAGTGTGCAGCGGCGGCCAAGAAAGCAAATAGAATGCTAGGTATCATAAGGAAAGTAATTTATTTATTTATTTATTTATTTAGCTGTATTTATATCCCGCTTTTCACCGGGTCAAAGCAGTAGAACATACAATAATTAGTTACAAGGGTTTAGGGCCGTCACCAGGTGTCCAACAATAGTGATTTGTAACAATTAATTGGGACTTAGACATAGACATTGTGCTATGGTTACATAGAACATATGTTCAGGGGAATGAACTATGGTGGTTGGGAGGGAGTCAGTGTTGGGTGCTTGTTTCCGGTCCGAGGTATTCTTGGAATAGTTCAGTTTTAAGTTGTTTCCTGAAAGATAAGGGGTCTGTGTTGCTTCTGATGTGATTTGGTAGCGAGTTCCAGAGGGATGGTGCATATAGTTCGAAGGCTCTGTTGCAGGTCCTTTGGTTGTATTTCGTTCTTTTGTGTGGGTTGACGAGGGAGTTGTTGGTGGTTTGTCTGGTTGTTCTGTTGTGGGCTGGTTGAGGCAGTAGGGTGCGGAGCTGGGAGGTTTGAGTTTGGTAGAGAGCTTTGTGGGTGAGTAGGGCGGATTTGTATTTGATTCTGAGGGAGTATGTGTAGCTCTCTCAAGATTGGGGTGATGTGGTCTTGTTTTTTTTGCATTGTTGATAATTCTTACTGTGGTGTTTAATGCAGTTCGAAGTGGGTTGGTATGGGTGGCTGGAAGTCCATGGTATATTATATTGCAGTAGTCCAGGTGGGGGAGTGTCAAGGCTTGCATCACTGTTCTGTAGTCCTGAGGTTCAAGGAGAGGTCTGAGGCGTTGTACTGTTTTAGCCTTGCGGTAGATTGTAGCGGTGTTTTTTTTTATCTGTTGATTGAGTGTGAGTGCTTGGTCTATGATGATTCCTAGGTATCTTATTTGTGGTTGTATTTGTATTTTTGTGGTTCCAGTGTCGAGGTGTGTAGGTGGTGTGAAGTCTGGGTCTTTTGTTACTATGAGGGCTTCGGTTTTCTTTATGTTGATGGATAGGTTGCTCTTTTGTAGCCAGCTGGATACCTCGGTGAAGCATTCAGATAATTGTTTATTGGTCGGGTTGGATGTTGTGATTGGAGCATACAGCATGATGTCGTCCGCATAGATATGGTAGTTAATGTTGTATGTGTGTATGATTGAGCAGAGTGGTTGCAGGTGGATGTTGAAGAGCATGGCAGATAATGTGGATCCTTGGGGTACTCCTTGGTGTTGCTGGAAGGGGGGGGAGGTTGATATGTTTGTGCGGATCAATTGTTATCTATTGGTCAGGTAGGAACGGAACTATTGGAGTACGTTATCCTTGATGCTGATTGCTTGTAGTCTGTGTATGAGGATGTTGTGGGAGATGGTGTCGAAGGCATATGTCTAGGAAGATCATGGCATATCCAGAGTGCTTGGCTTGGGTTCCCATGACAAGGGTGTTCATTAGCGACATCATGAGGGTTTCAACTCCTTGGAGTGGACGAAAGCCATGTTGCTGTGGGTCCAATATGTTGTTAGCGTCTAAATGCTCCTGGAGATGTCTCTGGACTACCTTCTCAATGAGTTTGGCGATAAACGGGAGGCTTGCTATAGGTCTGTAGGAGGTGGGTTCGAGGGGATCCAGGTTGTGTTTTTTTAGGGTTGGTCAGATGACTGAGGTTTTAAGGAGATCTGGCATGCGTCCTTGGCTGAGTGATTCGTTAACAATGCGAATGGAAAATAAAATAAAGGATATTATAATGCCTCTGTATCATTACATGGTACGACCACACCTTGAATATTGTATGCAATTCTGGTCACCATATCTTAAAAAGGATATAGCGTTATTAGTTAAGGTACAGAGAAGAGCCACCAAAATGGTAAAGGGGATGGAAGGCTACTCCTATGAAGAGAGGCTACAAAGGTTAGGGCTCTTCAACCTGGAAAAGAGACGGCTGAGGGGAGATATGATAGAGGTCTATAAATTAATGAATGGAGTGGAACAGGTAAACATAGATCAATTGTTTACGCTATCAGAATATAGAAAGACCAGGGGACATGCAATGAAGTTAAGGGTAAACTATTTAAGACTAATAAGAGAAAATATTTTTTCACTCAACGTGTAATCAAACTCTGGAATTTGTTACCAGAGGATGTAGTAAAGGCTGTTAGTGTAGCTGGGTTTAAAAAAGGTTTGGACAAGTTCCTAGAGGAAAGGTCCATAAAGCATTATTAAAAAGGGACCCAGGATATCAATGCTTGACCCAATAGAAGCATTGTGGAACCTGTGTCTCTTGGGGATACTGCTAGGTACTTATGACCTAGATTGGCTACTGTTGGAAAGAGGATACTGGGCTTGATGGGCCTTGGTCTCACCCAGTATGGCATATCTTATGTTCTTATGTTACCAGAGTACCAATCAGCTTCCCAGCTGTCCTTTCAGAGAAAAAGCAGTTAAATCTCCTTAAGTATATTCAAAATGCGCTGTTCCAAGTTCCTGTGTATAGTTAATTGGGGGGGGTGCCCTATAAAGCAAGACTGCTCACTAGGGGTGGGTGGGGTTGGGGGGGGGGGGTTGGGAGGGAACTAACACCTGATTTCAGTAGCTTCAAAGAGCTGAGAAAGAAACTAAAGCAGAGTTTTAAACCTACTCCACTAAAGAAAATATTTTTCCTTTTATACTAAAACACCAAAAAGAATGTAACTTTGTTTTAAAAATGTACCAAAATTCTTTTAAGAGCTCCCAGGCAGAGAGCTGTAATTTAAGAAGCCACAAACTCTTACCTTTGCTTGAAATGTATAGCACCTGTTAGGAATGCCTCAACAGTTCAGGGCTCAGTAGCTTTTTATGCAGGCCTCAACTGCTCTCATTTCTTTCACAGTCGTAAGCAAGAAGGAAGCCGAGTCTTCTAGAATCTCCAGTCCCTGATGCAATAGGCCCCAAGATGGAGGCAAAAGAAGAGGTGGCGCTTGCAGGAGCCACATCAGATCTAAGAATCACGCTCTCCTCGGCCAATCCAGAGCCACCAGGTGCTGACTTGGATGGTGCTCTATATGCTGAATTACATGTCCCACCAGTGGTCATGGAGGAAACACATACTGGGGACATTGACTTAGCCAAGGTTGAGCCAGGGCATCAACACTCTCGGACTCCATCTCTGTGCTGTGACTGAAGAAGCGTCACACTTTGGCTTTGGAGTGGATCACCATCAGATCCATCTCAGGGCGACCCCAGCAGTGCAGAATCAACAGAAATACTTCGTGCTTCAGCTTCTACTCTCCTGGATCCAGAGAGTGCCGGTTGAGAAAGTCCACTTCCACATGGTCCACCCCAGCAATGTGCTAAGCCAACAAAGCTAGGAGGTTATTTTCCACCCAGGCAAACAGAAGAGCCATCTTCAGGGCTACCCTGGCATTCCTCATGGTGCCTTACATAAGCCACCACCATGGTATTGACCGAAAACACTCGAACCACCCAGTCCTTGATCAGAGGCCAGAAATTCAGAAAGGCCAACTTGATAGCCCTCCCCTTGAGGCAGTTGATGGACCAGACCACCTCCCTGTGATTCCAATGGCCCTGGGCTGTTCGATCTTATCAATTGTCACCCCCCCCCCCCCCCACAGCCCAAGAGACTGGCATCCATCATTAGAAGGATCTATGAGCAATCATCCAGCGGCACGCCCTTCCTTAGATGACTGGGCTGCTGCCACCACTGCAGTGTGGCCATCATCATCATCAGGAGCAGGAGCCTGGCCTTGAATTCCTGAGAACTTGGGGACTACCAAGTCAGCAGGGACCATTATGAGCACGCACCCACAACACCATCTCTATTGTCATTGCCATCAATCCGAGAGGCTGAAGATAATCCAAGATTCTGGAGCCTGCTGCAAACAGAACAGCACCATATACTCCAACAACCTCTTGACTTGTAGTCTTTCTTCTATGGTGTGGCGATTTTCACCTATATAGGATTGGCTGCAGCTGCACGGGATTTCATAGACTCCAGGAGTTTGACACAAGGGGATTGATTCTTAACTCATGTGAGTGAGGATGCCAGCTTCTGTAGTGTGCTATATGCAGTTCCGATGTTATTCTTTTTAAGCAGTTTACTTATGTGGTCTGTTACTCCTTGAACATACGGGAGCACCACAAATCTTTGTTCTTTCATGGGGTTGTCATCCAGCGGCCATTGCTTGTTGCTATTTTCATGGATTGGTTTGTCTAAATGTTTAGGGCTTGAGAAATGGGTATTCCTTCCTTTCTGCTGTCTGGGTCGCAGACTCTTAATGCCCCGTCTACAAGTGTCTACAGGACACCTCTTTTTGTGGACATATGGTGGTGGGACTCTGGATGTAAATAAAGGTTGATATGGATGGCTTCCTGTATACGGTGTGGCTCTGTATACCTTTTGGCCATTACATCAAGAAAGGAAAGACATCCGCTGAACCTTATATTGGGGTGGCTGTCATTCAGATGGTCCAGAAAGTCATAGAGGTTTTCCCATCCATGTTTGGGTTTGAGCTTGGGTTTGAGTTTGGGTTTGAGCTTGGCATTGTGCAGTAGGGTAGATTCAAGAGACTCCATGAAAATGTTGGCTACCATTGGGGAGAAAGGGGAACTTATTGCTGTGCCTTCTCTTTGGGCATACTACTGTTCCCCAGGAAAAATATTACTTTTAGACAAAATGGCATTAGGTTAGCCCATTCTGTCGATAATCCACATGTTTCTAACCACTGTTGTATGACCAGGACTGCTTCTTCCACTGGGACTTTGGTGAAGAGGGAGACCACATCAAAACTGACCATCTCTTCATAAGGCACTTTGAAAAGACAAGGAAAACCATGTTGTGGGAATAGGAGAAAACTGTGCCAATAATTGGAAAAACAATTTGGCCAGTGCAAAAGTGTTACAGAGGTAATAGCAACAGTGTAAATGTAAGATTCCAGGTAGTAGACATCAAAAAAGTCACAAAACACTAAATCTATTTTATATTTATTTATTTCCAGCATTTGTATACCGTAGATCTAATAATCTCAGTGGTTTACAAAATCACATAAGAAATACTAAAACAAACACATAAAAATAACAAACACAGTAAACTAATAAGACATATATAAAATTGAAATGGCTCAAACAAAACACATGAGGAAGGACTATTACATCAACTCACTAAGACATTAATCTCAGAGCAATTCAGCAAGAATGGCAGCCAATGTTCCCTCTAAGAAGCTTGAAGCTGCGCTGGAGTCCTCCACCAGCATTCCTGCTGGTGGGGGAGGTGAAACATGATCTTGCTTAGGATCGCACAGCATAGGCACATCGCTCAGGACCTGCCTATGCTGCGCGATCACTTTGCACCACCACCACCCTCCCCCACTAGCAGGAATGCTGGCGGAGGACTCCAGCGCAGCTTCAAGCTGCTTAGAGGGAACATTGGTGGCTGCAAACCCCGAAAGCATAAAAAAAGAATGAAAGTACTACAATGACAACCCAAAGGCACTCACATAGATACAAAGCAGGAGTAAACTAAAAGACTGGCCACCCTGCTTATGAAGAATAGTCACAGCTAAAGTATTTTAGTGGGGGCCCGCAGTAAGCAAGGTTTCACGATCATGGTCAGTGTAGGAGGGGCAAGTTACCTCAGGCCAGAGGGCCAGGGGCTTGAATCCCATTAGAAGATAGCAACCTTGGGCTGGAAGGACTGGGGTTTCTAATCCCACAGGTGCCCCTTGTGGCCTTGGGCAAGCCACTTAACCCTCTGTTGCCTCAGGTACAAAAACATAGATTATGAGCCCTTTGGGGACAAGGGAAATATATATACAGTGCCTGAATGTAGACTGCTTTGGCCTGTAGAAAAAGCGGTATATAAGACCACTTAAATAAATAAGTTGGTCATTAGCTTGAATTTTCATGACATAGGCATCTAAGTGCATTGAGGATGGCAGAATATCAGTTGTCATTGGCTTGCAGAACTGGTGTTCCCTACTCACATAGTATTAAATAATCAGATGGTTACTAGCCTGGCCTTGGAAGGAACAAAATAGAAAACTAGCATTTATTGATATTGTATACGCTAATAGGAGTGGAGGAGTAGCCTAGTGGATAGAGCAACAGCCTACTGACCAAGGCTTAATTCCCACTGGCACTCCTTGTGACCTTGAACAAGTCATTTCACCCTTCATTGTCTCGGAAGAAAAGGTCTGGCAATCTACTTCAGGTCATACCTTGCCAAGAAAACCCCAGAGCTGCTGGCTTCCCAGGAGTCAGCATTGACTTGATGGCACTTAAAGATGTTAATAATGCCAAATGGGAAGTGGTGCTTGGATGGCAACCCTCAGTGTGGTTGATAAGTAACAGTGGGTAGCTTTCATGGCCTGTAGCCATGCAATGACAGATAAAGAAATAGCCATGGTTTTAATGCTAAAAGTTGTATGATTTAGATAAGGCCGGGCCCCTTGTATATAAGATATAATTGGCTAAGGTTGCAATTGTAATTACGATTTGTTTAGTGTTGTGTAATGGCATTGCTCTTAATGTAAGCTGTGGCCATAATAAAATACACAAGTGCAACTCTATTTCATTTAGGGGGTTCTCTGCCATTGGTTAGAAGGTTGCACACAATTAGGGGAGCTTAGGGACTGCTAGTTATTGGGACAGTATGCCTACTGTTCAGATTGTGAAAAAGCGTAGTTACTCACCTGTAACAGGTGTTCTCCAGGAGCAGCAGGAATCAGTCCTCACTTATGGGTGACGTCGGCGCCGACGGAGCCCTCGCGGAGCAATTTTCCCCAGCTTTCAAAGAAAGCCTTTGGGAATTGCAGCGCGCATGCGCGGTCCCCTTCCCGCCCAAGGGTGCCATCTTAGCCAGTCAGATGACATAGCTAAAAAAGACAGCATAAAAATTTGCAAAAGAACTAAAGCAGGTGATTGCAACTCCACGGGGAGGAGGGAGGGTTGTGAGGACTGATTCCTGCTGCTCCTGGAGAACACCTGTTACAGGTGAGTAACTACGCTTTCTCCAGGACCAAGCAGGAAGTCAGTCCTCACTTATGGGACTCCCAAGCTCAAGGCTACCGGAGACCCTAAGCACAAAAATGAGCTCCCTCTAGCTCAGCAGCACAGCAGGAAAGAATCTTCACTGAATTATTACCCACCGGTAGCCCACATCCGGGATGGAGGGTAGGAGTTGCTCAGACCTCAAAGAGATTACGGAGGACTGCCTGTCCGAAAGCACTGTCCCTGCGGGACTCCCTCTCGAGACAGTAATGGACCGCAAAAGTCTGGCTCGAAGACCAAGTAGCGGCCCGGCAGATGTCTGCCAGCGGAAGAGAGCGGAGGTAAGCCACTGACGTAGCCTTTGCCCGAACGCAATGAGCCGTGACTCGACCTTCCAAGGAGAGTCCGGCTGCCCCATAAGCCCAAGAGATATAGTCCGCAACCCAGATGGACAGAGTACGCTTGGAGACCGGGAGCCCCAATTTATTGGGGTCAAAAGACACAAAAAGCTGAGCAGCTTTACGGTGCTCCCGCGTACGGTCAAGGTAGAAGTTCAATGCCCTTCTACAGTCCAGAGTATGGAGGACCGTTTCAGCTCGGCTGGAGTGTGGTCTGGGAAAGAAGGTTGGAAGTACCACCTCCTGATTGATGTGAAAAGGGGAGACCACTTTTGGAAGAAATTTTGGGTGAGTCCGTAGGACTACCCTATTTTTGTAGAACCGAGTGTAAGGGGGATCAGACACGAGGGCCTGCAATTCACTTACGCGTCTAGCGGAAGTGAGGGCTATCAAGAACAGAGTTTTCCAAGAAAGAAAATGGAGAGAACAGGTAGCCATAGGTTCGAAAGGCGGACAGGTGATCCGCTGTAAAACCACATTCAGGTCCCAGTCAGGCGCTGGCGGGCGCAGAGGTGGTTTAAGTAGAAGGAGACCTCGGAGAAACCTCGCTACGAGAGGGTCGTTGGAGAGAGGTCTGCCGTCCACCGGCACATGATGTGCTGAAAGAGCACTGAGGTGAACTTTGACGGAGTTGGACTTAAGTCCCAGATTAGAGAGGTATAGCAAGTACTGCAAGATCACCGACACCGGGCAGGAGAAGGGATCCTGAGACTGTTGGGTACACCAAACGGAAAAACGACGCCATTTAAGGGCGTAGCATTTGCGGGTAGAAGGTCGTCGCGAAGCTAAGACGACCTCCTCCACCTCTGCCGGCAGGAGAAGGGGAGCAAGGACTACCCTCTCAGCAGCCAGGCCATTAGGTTGAGAGACCTGAGGTTGGGGTGTAGCAGAGACCCCTGATCCTGAGTGAGGAGATCCGGTTGTAACCCCAGAGGGAATGGATCCTCCACCGCTAATTGCAGCAGGAGCGGAAACCATGGCTGTCTGGGCCAGCGAGGGGCCACCAGGATCATGAAGGCTTTGTCTCGGAGAACCTTGAAAAGAGTCCGAGAGACTAGCAGGATGGGAGGGAAAGCGTACAAAAGGCTCCCCGACCATGAGAGTAGAAAAGCGTCCGCCGCAACCCGAAGGGGGTGTGGCTGACGAGAGCAGAAGCGAGGAAGTTGCCGGTTGTGAGGACTGGCAAAGAGATCCACCGTGGGGAGGCCCCACTTTAGAAAGAGCTTCTGAGCTACCAAGGGATCCAGGCGCCACTCGTGCGGCTGGAGGATCCTGCTGAGTTTGTCCGCCAGGCAATTCTCTTGGCCTGGGAGATAAACTGCCTTGAGGAGAACGCCGTGACTGACGGCCCAAGAGCAGAGCTTCTGTGCTTCCCGGCAGAGAAGGAAGGAGCCCGTGCCCCCCTGCTTGTTCACGTAGAACATGGCAACTTGATTGTCCGTCTGGACAAGGACGGACTGGTGAGAGGTCAGGTGGGAGAAGGTCTTGAGAGCCAGGCGGATCGCTCTGAGCTCCAGGAAGTTGATCTGCTGAGCAGACTCCCACGTGGTCCAGAGGCCCTGAGTACGTGCCCCTTGGCAATGTGCTCCCCAGCCCAGGAGGGATGCATCTGTTGTCAGCACCCGGGCCGGCTGAGGTGACTGGAAAGGCATGCCGAGTATCAGGCTCGGCCGATGAAGCCACCACCGGAGAGACGAGATCAGCGGCTCGGAGACGCGCACTAGGTCTGCTAGGCCGCCTGTGGCTTGTTGCCACTGCTGGCGGAGACACCATTGAGCAGGCCGCATATTCAGGCGGGCATTGGGGGTCACATGGACGGTGGAAGCCATATGGCCGAGTAGTCTCAGGAAGCGCCTGGCGGAGACCAGGGGCTGGCTGCGAAAACGGTCGGCTAGGTCCATGAGCCGTTGAGCTCTGTTGAGCGGTAGGAATGCTCGTGCCTGAGGAGTGTGCAGCCTTGCGCCGATGAACTCGAGATCCTGTGAGGGAAGCAAAGTGGACTTTGCGAAGTTTATAACAAAGCCCAAGTACTGCAGAAGAGTCACCGTGCGGCATGTGGCGTTGGTGACCTCCGGAGCGGACGCTGCTCTGATGAGCCAGTCGTCGAGGTACGGAAAGACATAGAGGCCGCGAAGCCGGAGATGGGCCGCCACCACCGCGAGACATTTTGTGAAGACTCGCGGTGCGGAGGACAGGCCAAAGGGCAGTACTCTGTACTGGTAATGATTTCCGGCCACCACAAACCTTAGGTACTGGCGGTGGTTTGGGTGGATAAGGATGTGCGTGTAGGCATCCTTTAGATCCAAGGAGCATAGCCAATCTCCCTGCTGGAGGTAGGGCAGAAGGATTCCAAGGGTAAGCATCTTGAACTTTTCCCGCACGAGGAATTTGTTGAGGTTGCGCAAGTCCAGGATGGGTCTGAGGCCTCCTGTCCTTTTTGGTACCAGAAAATACCTGGAATAAAAGCCTTGACCTCTCAGGTGGTGGGGCACCGGTTCCACCGCCTGTTCCTGTAGAAGACCTGCTAACTCCTGAAGGAGTAATTCCCTGTGCAGAGGGGGTCGTGGAGGTTCTCCCGGAAAATAGGAGGGAGGGACCTGGTGGAAGTGGAGAAGATAGCCTTCTCGCACGACTTGAAGCACCCAGGCATCTGAGGTGATGCTGGACCACCTGTGGGCGAAGTGAACCAGCCGGCCTCCGGTGCTGGGAGGAACCAGCGGGGGGGGAGAGGCTATGCTTAAGGAGTCAAAAACCCCCACCCTGCGGAGCAGGGGCTGGTGGTGCAGGCTTGGGGGCTTGCTGCCTACGGGACCCGTTACCCCGTCCCTTGGCCTGCTGGCCCTGTTGGGGAGCTGCAGGGTCCTGATATTGGGGGTATTGTTTGTAGGCAGCCGCCTTCCTCGGGTAAAAGGACTTCTTTCCCGAGCCCTTCTTTTTCTGGGAAGGGGCAGAGGTCTTCCTAGAAAGCCTAGTCCTGGTGAGAGTCTCCGTCTCAATTTGTGCAGCCTTTTCAGCCATGGGCTTGCCAAAGAGGTTTTCGCCTCGGCAGGGGACATCGACCAACTTGTCCTGCACCCAGGGCTCAAGGTCAGACGACTGAAGCCAAGCCTGTCGGCGGGCACCGATGCCGGCTGCGGCCACTCGAGCCGATGCTTCAAAGCCATCATAGGCTGCTCGGGACATGAATTTTGAGCATTCCCGAATGCCAGTGGACAAGGCCAGGAACCTCCGCAAGGGTTCCTCGGACAAACCAGCGGAGAATCCGGCTAGCTCTTTAGCCAGGTCTCGGAGATACATGCCCATGTATAGCTGGTAGGTCTGGACACGACACGCAAGCATAGAGCCCTGGAAACACTTCTTACCAAGGCCATCCAGGTTACGGGCCTCCCTGCCAGGAGGCACCGAGGAGTGCATCTTCTGGCTCTTAAGACGATGCATGGCCGATTCCACTACCATGGAATGGTGTGGTAGCTGTGCTTTTTGGAAGCCAGGGCTCTTGCGGACTCGATAGATAGAATCGACCCGCTTGCTCAGGACCGGCGAGGTGGCCGGACTCTCCCACATGCGGAAGAGTAGTCGTTCCAGCATGGGAGGAACCGGTACAGTAAAGTGTTCCCTGGCGGGAGAGTCATACTGGAGGGCGTCGAGCTCTTCGGCTCGAGGCTCCTCCTCGGGGTCCGCAGGGAAGGCCAAAGCCTTGGCCATATCCCTGACGAAGTCCGAGAACCGGGCATCCTCCGGGGGGGACTGCTTCCGAGGTTCGGACTCAGGTGAGTCCGAGGGGACACACCGAGTCCGAAAAGAATCAGGCGACTCTTCCTCTTCAGACTCCCAGACCGACTCCGACGAGGACTCGGTGGGGTCGGCCCGGGCAGGGCGCGGCGCCTGCCGCCCCGACGCCGAGGGAGTCGGCGTCGGCGACCTCGGTCCCGAACGGGAGGCCGAGGGTGACCTCGACCGAGGATCGACTCGAGTTCGCATCGACTCGAGGATCGGCTCGGTCTCCGGGGTCGACTTAGACGTCGACTTAGACGTCGACCTCCCGGCGGTCGGGGCAGCGGCGCCAGCGAAGCCAGCGAGCAGTGCCCGCTGCTGGTCCATGAAGGCAGACAGTCTGCTCTCCAAGGCCGTCAACCTGAGTCCGAGCTCAGGTGACCCAGCAGCCCCCGACTCGGGCCCCGACGGCGTCGGGCCCGACGTCGGCTGTCGCGGAGGCGAGTCCAGAAGGACCACAGGACTTACCCGAGCAGGCAGCTCCGACTCCAGGCGAGGTCGCTTCGTGAGGTGCTCCTTCTCCAAGGACCCGGGGCGGCTATCGGGGCTATGCGACCTGGCCCTCGCGGAGCCAGGAGCGTCCACCGACGCCGCCCTCGCGGGTTTCACCTTCCGTCGATGGTCCCCGGAGGGAGAACCCCTGTCGGAGGAACTCCGGCGACGGTCCGAGCTGGAACCCCTGGACGCGGAGGCCTCCGACGAGGTCCGGGTACGGCTGGGGTCAGCGAAGATTCTATCCCGCTGATGCCGCCGACTTCTCAACGCTTTGGAGGACAGTTTGCCACAAGGCCCACAGATCATTTCTTCATGATCCGGGCCCAGGCAGCGGAGGCAATGGTCGTGTGTGTCAGTCAGTGACATATTTCGGTCACACTGACCACACCGCTTGAAACCACTGGCAGCCATCGGGGGAAAAAGGGCCCCGGCGAGGTCAAAGGACCGGGCTGCCAGGGAAAAACCGAAAACGAAAACTGACTAAGTCAGAAAAACCGAAAAAGAAGAAGAGGACTCGTGACCGGCGTCACGAGTCTGGGCGGGAAAAAGACCGGCGTCGAACCGAAGGAAAAAAGAGTAAATTATGAAGAAAAATCAACTTTTTCGCGGGGACACGACGGGTACGTCTGTAGGGCTCCGTGGAAAAAAGAAGACTGACTAAGATGGCACCCTTGGGCGGGAAGGGGACCGCGCATGCGCGCTGCAATTCCCAAAGGCTTTCTTTGAAAGCTGGGGAAAATTGCTCCGCGAGGGCTCCATCGGCGCCGACGTCACCCATAAGTGAGGACTGACTTCCTGCTTGGTCCTGGAGAACTGCTCTCTCCCTCTGTAGGTAAAGGTTTTGCCTGTGCCACAAAGGTCGGGGGCTCAGGGTGGAGCTGGCAGAAAATGTGCAGGGATCTCTAAAGCAGATACGAAGCTCATGAATACTAAAGTACCTGAGATGCCAGTTAGCCTCCAGTTTCTAACGGGAAATTCAAAGTTGCCCCAACTTGAAATACACAAAGGGGACATTTACTAAAGGGCAATCGCTGTCATCGCAGCACTACTGCGGGAAAGTTAGCGCCACAGGGACAGCTAACGCTGTTGACATGCAGTTATTGCAGGCAATTTTCTGCGACAGTTGCATTTTGCGCGCTAGAGGAGGGGGGAGGCGGGATTGGGGTGGGGAAAAGGAGTGGTGATCTGAAGCAGGGATGTTCGCCCGATGGCTGCCTCAATCGCCACGATCATGGCTGCAGATAGCGCCACCTGCTCTGTCCTCCCCTGGCTCCCTCCCTTTAGCCCACGATCTCTGCATTGGCACACACCGTGGGAGTTTCTGCACTACCCGCCTATGCAGGAATCACAGAGCAGTACAGTAAGTGCCAGCCCTGTGGGGTTTCTAAGGGCAGAGCTGCTCACCCTACCCTCCCCACTCCCCCCCCCCCCACCCCCGCGGATAACACACAGGTTTTGCAGCTAATGCATGGCATTTTCACATATACTGCGCAGTAGCTGCAAAAGTACTTGCGCCTTTAGTAAACATGCCCCCCCCCTAAGTCTCACTATCACTTTAATCACAGGACTATAGTGCCAGAGTTACCAACTGCACATGGAAGAATGACAACGGTACATTTTAGGTTCAACCACTGCCTCACAGTATTACAAAATACCTGAACAAAGCAATATCTATTGTGCTGAACTGGATTCAACTCATGCTTTTCTCAGAAGTTCAAGACAAGTTACATGCAGGTAGAGTAGGAATGTTTCTGTCCCCAAAGGGCTTATACTGTAATCTAATGGAAGGTTAAGAGATTTGGCCAAGATCACAAGGAGCAGCGGTGGGATTCCAACCTGGCCTCTGCTTTAGTCTTTAGGCTACTCCTCCACCTTCCCAGCTCTTCTCTGATCATCTCTCACAACACAGTATTCCAGGAGATGAATGAGGTTAAGGGCCTGTACCTGAGGACAAGCAGTTGCAACTTGTGGTTTTAACTAAATCACTGGGAAAAATGTACGATAATTATAATGGTGAGTGGGCGGGAGCAGTGAGTTGCAGGAAACAGACTGAAAAAGCCCAGCAGACCATATTTTTGAATGTGCTACTAAATTAAGATCAGATCCCTCCTGACTGAATTTACTGTTCGTTCCCCTCTATCCCCACACTTACTGTCTCTTCAGGTGAATCATTCCTGGCTCGATACCTGTCTCCATAGACTGGCAGTGCTGTGCGGCGGCAGCATTTGGGACGTTGTTAGAGATTAAGATCTATCAAGACTTGCTCAGCACTAATTTTTCTCTGACAGTTGTTTTATTAGTTAATACAAGCCTGCTTTAAAGAAATTGTAATTAAAATGGAAAACTAAATGATATGTCTTTGAATACCAGCTGTTCACACCTCAGTGCAACTTCTGCTCCACATGCTCCAGTCTCCTCATTATTTACTTCAACAACTTGTCATTTTAGATGTATTACTAGACTATTTCTCAGTAAATAAATAGCACTTTCATTGAAAGGCACAGGAGACTAGCAGAGATTGAATTACTTCTTCCTGAAAGTACAGGAGATGCAGTATGTCATGAGCCTGAAGCATGGCTGTCTGAGACTTCTGGCAACCATAATTCTCAGCTTGTTAATAGAAAGAGCACCAGGGATGAATATTTGTCAAGGAAAGCAGGAGTTTAGGTATTTTTCATGATTTTTTTCAATTTATTCTTATTAGGTTTAATAATAATACAAGTATATCCCAGTCGTGAAAAGTACATAGGAAAATAAAAAAAGAAAATACTCTTAAAAATAAAAGGAAAAAAGTATGTACAATGTTAAGAAAAAAAATCACAGTGCTTGATTTTTTTTTTTTTCAAATTTTTTTATCCTTTTTTTTTTTTTAATGCAGTCCCACCCCTGTCCCAGGCAAGGAAGCAAACCTAAGCAGCGAAAATGTTTTTACTGGCCTTGAGAGCTGGAAAGTAGCCAGCTCTAGGACTGATCCTCAGTGGTAACTGCCTTCTTCTCTTCCCCAGGCTCAAGCATGTAATTTCCAAGATACCCTTATGCCTTGCCCAGCTTGTCAGAGGCACATCTCCAACAGCACAGCACAGGGCACTGAGACAGCACCATTTACAAGCACGTTTCTTTCTTCTTTTTGTCAAGGATGGATTTAAGATGTTGCTGCCCAAGATGGGACCAGAACATGGTGGGGAGAGGAGGTTTCTCCCCAGAGAGCATGGAGCATTGCTAAGGAAAGCAGAATCAGCTCCTATTTAGTCCACATATTTTGTGTCTTCTAAATATGGCACCCTAGGCAGCTGCCTATGCCTGCATCAAGGCCTGCTTTTTGTCTTCTTTGGCGCGCGCTCTCTTTTCCATCCAGTTGACATCTGACAGCATTCCTCTCTTTTTAGTCTCTCTCCATGGATCTTCATTTGTATCCTGTACATTTCAAAAAATCAACGTACTGAACAAGTCTGTGAAACAGTAAAACATCCTTCCTTCTGCTGCAAAAGTAGGGGGTCTACAATTGGGGATTTCCATTCAATAAAGGAAATGATCCTGAGGATATATGTTTGAGGAAGATTATGAAGTCTGTCTACTAAACCGTGCTAGCTGCAAAAGCAGCAAATTAACTGCAAAAATGCTGGCAGTATCTGCAAGGAGCATTCCCAGCATTCCCCCTGAGGATACCACGAAGGAAATGCTCTCTTCACAGGGGGAAAATTCACAGATGTACCTATCGTCACCCATGCAGGTGTCAGTAGCTGCGTCCATGGAGCCTGACCATCAGAGCAGCCACCGCACGATGCAATCATCTATAGTAGCTATGCCCAGCAGACCCATCCACTCACCGTTCTGATCCTGCCTGTGCCTGAAGCTGCCACGGAACATGCCGGCATCACGGAAATGCAACGCAATGTCTGGACTTTCCCCGCGTTAACTTCTGTCGCTGCACTGTTTTTCCGTGTTAGCTCCATGGTAGCAGCTAACATGGTTTAGTAGGCAGACTCCTATGTGAATAGATGATTCTTGATGTTTAACCATGGAACAATCCAAAAGGTTTTCCAAGAAGGGAGTATTAATAACCTCAGAGAATTAAGACTACTGTCGGCTAACAAGATTCGTCTGAAACTTTCTGATTTGGGTGACTCCATGTATGAATTCTGTCTGCTGTTATCTTAAACTATTTTGCCATCCAAGCTGAGAGTTCTGTTACAGCAATACTTATGAGTGAAATTGCAGTTTGTCAGACGGCTGCCTAGGGTGAGAACTTACACAATCTTGACGATGCATATATTCATATGATTCTTGCAAGGTATTGTGGGTAATGTAGTTCTTTCACTCCCAAACACAGCTGAAGACAATAATTGAGTTGTGATACCAGTGGTAAGGCCAATAAAATACTTATTTTATTGATGGGGTTTAATTCACCCAGCACAAATATGCTTGGTAGCAATATAAATGAGGTTACTTGCTTGCAGTGTTTAAATGGATAACATAAAGTCACAAAGCAAATCAGAAAACAACCTTCAGCTTGTCAGGCAATTAGCTAATGTTTTCTTAGCAAATAATTACCAAATAAAAAGGCACAAAGAAATGAATAAACTTTGCTTGTTAGGTTAACTTCTGCTTATTTTCCACGCAGATCCCAGCAGTGATTCTCCCTTGCTCACACACACAATCAGGTGCAGCTTTAATTACTATCAATTGACCAGCTGAAACCCTTTAGCTGGCTGGCTGCTACTGTGTGAACCCAAATCCTGCTTTAAGAGCTGTTTGCAGTGGAAATAAAGAACAAAGTTAGGTTTCTTTGTGATGGCTGATGTGTTTGCTCACAGAAAGCTAGCAATAGCATTTAGATAGAGAACAGTCCATGTAATTAATAGTTTCATCTGCTGTATCTCCCCCTTCATCAATCAGCATAGGGTCACTATCATACATTGGCACAGACGAGTCTTTCATTAAGGCACTATCATGAGAATGCTTATTCCCTTGCTGCCATTCTCTATTATAGATAGGGTCTGGATCAGTGTTCATACCTGAGCCTCTCCTGCTATCATAATTCCTCTCTGTATAGCCTGGCCAGTATGTAATCCAATTCTGATGTCCAGCCTTCCAATCTTGATCCCTGGACACTGGATCCTCTCTCACATACCTTCTGGCATAGGTCTGAAAGTCCCTTCCACGTGCAGTCTTCTCTCTTCCAGGTAGCCACTGGTGATTCCTATCTCTGCCCTTCCATTCCTCTGGCTGACTCCAGTCCAATGGACTCTGCTGGCATTTGGAATACCTCCCAGTATGGGTACTGCCTTGGACTCTCCCAGACCTGCCAATGGCCTTTCTTCTCTTCCTTCCAGAGAGTTTCCTTCTCTCTCTATCCGCTTGGCTTGGCTTCTGCTTCTCCAGGTGATACTGGTGCTTGAGCTTGTAACCGTTGCTGTATCTGTGTCTGAAGCTCTTTCTGTAGCTATTATCTGTAGAATAAGCTCTATTCTTATTCTGTCCTAATGTGTGCTCCTCCCTAACACAGCGCAGCTGTGTTGAATCAGGCTCTGCCCTTTTAGATGAGTGCTTAGGGATTACCTCATAGCTCTCTTGATTGCACACACGTTTTCTCACTTCAGCCCCCCTCATGGCTGCTGGAAACCTGGTGCATTCTGGGACTGGTAGTCTTTTATGTGAAAACTCTGTTTTCTTGCTTCTACCAGAACTGACAGGTTGCTTGTTCAGAGTCACATCATCTTTTCTATAGCTCCTACCTGAGCTATGATAAGCTTCCTTATCACAAGTTATCTAAGTGGGAAGGAGACTGCCATTAGTTGTTATCAATAGAAATTCTCTAGGAATATGCATAGCAAGCATTTTTTATTCAGTTTGTGTTTAGTTCAATCGCCTCTTCCGTTTATTTTTGGATTCTAAATTACTAGGTATGTTCTTTAATTTTTATATGAATGGAATAAAAATACCAATGAAAATTGTCATAACTGCTTAGTGCTGGGGCCAATGCAGACTACACAGGAGCTGAAGAAAATGCTAAAAATCCACCTCTTCATTGAACCTTACAGCCTCAATGATATCACATAACACCTCACAGTTCACTTTGTACCACTCCAAATTGTAATATACTACTCCCCTACTTTGTTAATCCAAATTGACTTCTCCCTAAGTTTGATGTAACTGCATCTCAATGGAGTTTGCTTAATGTTTGTTCTCTGTAAACCGCCTTGGCTAAAGGCGGTATAGAAAAACTTGTCAAATAAATTAATTAATTAACTGAATGCACATATTTGGAAAATGTTCCCAGATTACATAGCAACATAGAAACATGATGACAGAAAAAGACCACATGGCCTATCTAGTCTGTCCTTCCATATCAACAACTACAACAGTCCCCTTTTTACCTTTAGAGATCCTCTGTGTTTGTCCCATGCTTTTTTGAATTCAGTTATTGTCCTCATCTCTACCACCTCCACTGGGAGACTATTCCATGGATCCACTACTCTTTCCGTAAAGAAATATTTCCGCATATCACTCCTGAATCTATCTCCCTTCACCCTCATCCCATGTCCCCTCGTAGCAGAACTTGCTTTCAATTGAAAGAGGCTCTCTCCCTGAACATTTATGCCACGGAGGTATTTAAACATCTCAATCATATCACCTCTATCCCGCCTTTCCTCTAAGGTGTACATATTAAGATCCTTAAGTCTGTCCTCATATGCTTTATAATGAAGCCCACTAATCATTTTAGTAGCCACCCTCTGCACCGACTCCATCCTGTTCACATCCTTTTGAAGGTGCGGTCTCCAGAATTGCACACTATACTCCAAATGAGGTCGCACCAAAGACTTATACAGAGGCATTATCACCTCCTTTTTTCTGCTAGCCATTCCTCTCCGTATGCACTCAAGCATCCTTCTAGCTTTTGCCGTCGCCTTTTCTACCTGTTTAGCTACTTTAAGATCATCAGACACAACCACGCCTAGGTCCCGCTCTTCTTTAGTGGACAAAACTACTTCACCTCCTATACTGTATTGCTCCCTTGGATTACTGCAGCCCAAATGCATGACCTTACATTTTTTAGCATTAAATCCCAGCTGCCAAATTCTAGACCATTCTTCAAGCTTAGCTAGATCCCTCCTCATGTTATCTACACTTTCCTGGGTGTCTACTCTATTGCAGATTTTGGTATCATCCGCAAAGAGGCAAACCTTACCGACAGCCCTTCCGCTATATCACTAACAAAGATGTTAAAAAGAATCGGACCAAGGACAGATCCCTGGGGCACACCACTGGTAACATCCTTCTCCTCAGAGTGAGCTCCATTTACTTGTACTCTTTGTCGCCTCCCACCCAACCAATTTCTAACCCAAGCAGTAACTTTAGAGTCCATCCCTAGGGTGCTCAGTTTGTTTATAAGGCGCCTGTGAGAAACAGTGTCAAAGGCTTTACTGAAATCTAAATACACCACATCTAGAGCTCTTCCTCGGTCCAACTCCCTGGTCATCCAGTCAAAGAAATCAATCAGATTTGTCTGACTGATTTACCATTCATGAACTTTGTTTTTGTCAAGTGCATGTGCACCCAGACAAATTAGAGCCAATCTGGAAGGGGTAGAAGATCAAGGAGCGGTGACCAGCAGCACGCATGAGTCACTTCAGCAAATCCATGTTAGAAATCTTTGACAAGAAGCCATAGAAATGTAATCCTGCCTGAATTATTTAATTTGATGTCATGGAAGGAATGCAAGACATAGCCCAGCCCAAGCCCCAGAGAATCATTTTGACTTCGTGGAGTGAAGAAGTGATGTTGAGACTTAGGACAACTGGCAATTGCTTGCTATTCTAAACATTGTTGGAAGGTGTGCCCTGTACACTTTGTACAACACTTCCAAAGTAGACAGTGGCACTGGGAAAGGACAATTACTGTATCTAATATATCTATTGCATTGCACAACCAGAAGATATAGTTAAATACATTTTTGTAACAATCTTTCTCACCTACTGTCCAGAACAGCAGCTGTGTGGGTGGGAGGGAAGAACACCTTACTGTATTATCTATCTATTCCATCTCACATTCATAGAATACAGTTTAAGAAGTATCTCATGCAGAACATTTGGGGTGGTGGTCTGGGGTAGCAGAGGTGTAGTGGATGCCTCAGGGCACCAAAAGACAGACAGTTTCTATCACCAAGAGCTGAAAATACAGGAGCATTAGCCACACAAACACATTCGCTCTCTACCCAGTCCTTTGAAGGCTGGGAGCAGGGAGGCAGGACCACTGGGCATTGAAGGGCCAGGCTGGACAGGTGATCCGCGGGCCTAATCCAGAACATTAAGGATGATGGTATTACATGGCGGCAGAGTGCAGTAGATGATGCAGGACACTAAAAGACAGACAGTGCCATTCGCAAGCGACCTGGCACAAGTGAGCAGAAAGAGACAGATCATTCCCAGGGTATGCTTATGGGCTCCACTGGTTCTCCAATGAGGCTAAAGTCTTTAAAAGGAGAGAAGAAAGAGCTGCAGCATCTCCATAGAGGGGCAAAGGGAAACTGGCACATAGATACAGAGAAAATAACAGCAAATAAGGAACACACAGCCTTTTAAGTCTGCCCATCCATAAGAACTATTGCTTTTCGAGCATCCTTTCCTCCCCCTCAGAGTCCTCTGTACTTCTCCCATGCTTTCTTGAATTCAGATGAAGTTATGGTCTCCATACATCCATGCATAGTTCCTCAGATTACTTCCAAGTCTATCCCCTTTCACTTCCATCAGTCCAGAGCTTCCTTTCAATTGGAAAAAGACCATCGCCTCTGCATTTATACCCCAGAGGTATTTAAATGTTTCTATCATATTTCCCCTCCCCCACCTTTCCTCCAAAGTATTTATATCAACATCTTTAACCCTATCCCCAGATGCCTTATGAGAAAGACCACTGTTCATTTTAGTAACTGTCCTCTGAACTGACTCCATCCTAGTTATATCCTTTTGAATGTGCGGTCTCCATTATTGCATGCAGTACTACAATGAGTCTCACTAGCGACTTATACAAAAGCACTATCACTTCCCTTTCCTTGCTGGCCAGTCATTTCTCTATGCATAAAAACATCCTTCTGGCTTTCACCATTGCTTTTTCTATATGTTTGGCCATTTAAAGATCATCCGATATGATCTCCCCCAGGTCCCGCTCTTTTTTCGCGCATTGAAGTACTTCACTGTCTATACTGTACTGCTCCCTTGGGTTTTTGCAGCCCAAATGAGTGATCTTGAATTTTTTGGCATTAAATCTTAGCTGCAAAATTCTCAACATTCTTCAAGCTTTGCTAGAACCCTTCTCATGTTATCCACACCTTCCACAGTGTCTACCCTATGTTGATATCATCTGCAAAGAGGCATATCTTTCCCAACAGACATACTGCAATATTGGATGGTGCATTGAGGGTGGACCCGGGAGAAGTAGCAGTTGAAGGTAAATGAGCAGAACATCTGAGACACCATAGTCCCCGCTGAAACATATGTGGAGATTCACATTGGCAAGACTTCCATCTGAATTATCCGATATTGAAACTTTACTGGCTGAAGACGGTGTTGAAGAAGTTATTTCTACCATACTAACTGGCAATGAGGTAAAAAATGGTAGGGCAGTTCCAAAACCAAGAGCAGTACACAGGTAGAGGGGAGACTGACCTTACATCCTCTTCTCTGTCCTCAGCCAAGGGTCCAGCAGTGGCACTAAGAGCAGTAGCCCTAAGCTCCCCCCAAGGAAGTAGGGGGAAAGTCTTGTAAAAGCTCATTTTAAAGCGTTTGAGGGCCGCCCTATTAACAGAGGGAAGCCAGTGGTGTGCAGCATCATTTTGTCCGGCTCAGTACAAAGGAGAGCAGTGATCCTAGGCTGGGGACTGCATCCAGGAGTAGAAATAACAATAGAGCGAAAGGTACAGAAAAAACAAAACCCCTTTCCCAAATGGAGCCAGTGCTGTGCCGCAGGGATATGTCCTTGGTCCAATTCTTTTTAACATCTTTGTTAGTGATATAGCGGAAGGGCTGTTGGGTAAGGTTTGCCTCTTGCGGATGATACCAAAATCTGCAATAGAGTAGACACCCAGGAAGGTGTAGATAACTTGAGGAGGGATCTAGCTAAACTTGAAGAATGGTCTAGAATTTGGCAGCTGAGATTTAATGTTAAAAAATGCAAGGTCATGCATTTGGGCTGCAGCAATCCAAGGGAGCGGTACAATGTAGGGGGTGAAGTGCTTCTCTCCACAAAAAAAGAACAGCACCTGGGCGCAATTGTGTCTGACATAGTAACATAGTATATGACAACAGATAAAGACCATCATGGTCCATCTAGTCTGCCCAGCAAGGCTGCAAGAGCAGGTGTACCTGCCACTCTGTGCAGGTCACCCCTCCCCATGCCTTTGTTTAGGGGTGTACCCACTGCTCCATGTAGGTCACCCCTATTTGTTCAGATATAAGAGATAGTTATGGTTTTTTTTTTAATTTTATCCTGTTGTTATAAAGGGATCCACTGTGTCTGTCCCATGCCATTTTGAATTCTGTCATTGTATTTGTCCCCACCACTTCCATCGGGAGGGCATTCCAAGCATCCACAACCCTTTCAGTGAAAAAATATTTCCTGACATTCCCTTTCAGTTCACCCCCTTGCAGCTTCATGTTATGCCTTCTAGTTTTACAGCTTCCCCGTCTTTGGAAGAAGTCTGTTTGTTCATTGATACTCTTCAAGTATTTAAAGGTCTGAATCATATCTCCCCTGTCCTTCCTCTCCTCTTAAAGTAGCTAAACAGGTAGAAAAGGTGATGGAAAAAGCCAGAAGGATGCTTGGGTGCATAGGAAGAGGAATGGCCAGCATAAAAAAGGGGGTGATAGTGCTTCTGTATAAATCTTTGTTGCGACTTCATTTGGAGTATTGTGTGCATTTCTGGAGACCACACCTTCAAAAGGACATAAACAGGATGGAGTTGGTGCAGAGGGTGTCTACTAAAATGGTTAGTGGTCTTTGTTTATAAAGCATAAGAAGATATACTTATAAATCTTAATATGTATATGTTAGAGGAAAGGCGGGATAGAGGTGATATGATTGAAACGTTTAAATACCTCCATGACATAAACGCACGGGGAGA
Organism: Ichthyophis bannanicus; assembly: GCA_033557465.1. Taxonomy (NCBI): domain Eukaryota; kingdom Metazoa; phylum Chordata; class Amphibia; order Gymnophiona; family Ichthyophiidae; genus Ichthyophis; species Ichthyophis bannanicus. The sequence goes on along the minus strand of CM066049.1, from coordinate 18,226,772 downwards.
ATCTCTTTCGATTGAAAGTAAGCTCTGTTACAAGAGAATGGGATAAGAGTGAAAGGGGATAGACTCAGGAGTAATATGCAGACATATTTCTTTATGGAAAGAGTGGTGGATCCATGGAATAGTCTCCCGGTGGAGGTGGTAGATATGAGGACAGTATCTGAATTCAAAGAAGCATGGGACAAACACAGAGGATCTCTAAAGGAAAAAAGGGGACTGTTGTAGTGGGTGATATGGAATGGCAGACTAGATAGGCCATGTGGTCTTTTTCTGTCGTCATGTTTCTCTGTTTCTGCCTCTAGTATTAGATTTTCATTATACAGTAGGAACTTCCAGCTCTATTAGGCTATTACTGCCCCTCTCCCACAGTGCATTCTCTGATTCTTATTCATGTCTTCATCATATCATCTAAGCAGTCCATGAATTCTTCTTCCTCTGTACATAAGGTTCCTTGATTGGACCAAAGTCCTCAATGCCAGAACTCTAACTTGTGGGCACACAGCTTTGCTGAACTCACCCCACTCCTGCGGCCTGGGCTTGTGCTTCCTCTTCTGCTATTTGTTGGCTCTCTTCTGATATTTTAGGGCCTTGATGCTCTCCTGGGCCTCCTGGTATAATTTAGGCCCTTGCGGCCAGTCTGGGTGCTGCGCTGGTTTCCTTGTCATTTTACACCTCTCAAAGTTTAAGTTTACTTTGCTTCCATCAACTGCAGTGCTGCTTTGCCTTCTTCCATTATCTTGAGACGCTCATTGCCCTCTTTTTACCATTTGGTCTTTCTGATAGTGGTTTTTGGTACTCATCTGACACTGAAAATGCTCTTTACTATACTCTTGTGGTGCTCCTGGGGGTTTGTGATGTTCTTGATGACTTCTAGTGTTGCCATCAAGTTTCAAGCAGTTTGATTGAAAATAGATGACTGGCCTGACACAGTCTAAAATAGATTCCCCCATAGACCTTAATGAGGATGACTGGAACAAATGCATGAATGTTTTGGTTCCCTAAGACTAACTGAACAGGTGCATTTGGGCAAATAAAATCAAGGCTGACATCTTTGGCTTGCACATGCTTAATAGCCATTTGTCTGCCACCTCATTGGGGGAAGAGACTGGGGACTCATCTTGGGAAATGCGTTCTCCCTTTTGTATAGTTTCCCTGCCTTTGCTACTTGGAATACAGAATGGAGATCCCCGGAAGAGTATCAGCACCAGAAAGTTGTTGTTTCCGCAAATGGTGCAGCATGCCACCATTTGAAAGGTAGCTCACAAGCTCTTTTCTAGTAATAGTCTACTGACAGTACATGAGTGATGTCTCATATGAATCCTCATACACTTTAAGATGCCTGCACAGCTCTGTTTTACAAGACTTCCTCTCTGCCTCTCTTGAGGGCAGTGTCTCTAAATGGGCTACTTCTGTGCATAAATTATAGCACCACCCTTTAACACCACCTATCCTACTCTCTTACTCTCTTCCAAATAATACTGGGAATTTAGAATAAAGGTAAAAAGGCCTCAGTTTGTCGCTCATACCAATCATCGGTGAACAGTATCACCCTAGGACAGAGCTGTAGAACTTCCACATCATGGGCCTCACCCTACCTACCATTTCCTTTAATTGACAATATATTAACAAATTTCATCCTGAAAAAGTACTTTTAAAGGATTCTCTTTAGACAACCGTTTTTTTATAATAAAATTTCTCAATAACTAAAGTGTATCATTTACTTTGAACAAACGTGATTAAAGATGAAATTCCTCCTGTTTATAACATTATATCTCTTACAGCAACCAGTACGTATCTGCAAATTTGAACAAAAAGGAAAATCATATCACAAGGCTGAATACAATCATTAAACCTTGTAGCAATAAATTACTTATCTGAACAATCTGTTCTTCATGTAATTTCTCAACGCTTCCTGGTGTGCCGCTTTTAGCAATCCAGCTGCCAGTCAGATAACACCATAAGCAAAATCGGACGGCAAAAACGTGTCGAGATCCGACAAAAGCTCTTGTTTCACCCTGCCGGGCTTCTTCAGGGATCCAACGTTATGCCCAAATACACCATTAATATTTTAAATAGAGTGACAAAGGCACTTCGATAATTCCAACGGCTTCTAATCCCACCGCCCTTAAATACCCAAACTAACTAGTCAAGCAATGAACATTTACGTACAAAACGTAGACGTCACCCGACGTCATAAATCTTAATTAAACACCCTAAAAACTACCACAATAACACTATCTATTACAAAAAACATAATCTATTTCCTTAATAATACCTTAAACAAAACCACATTATCCAACTTACAATATTAAAGAACTAAAAGAAAAGTTCTAAACAATACACACACAAACGGAATATCAGATCTGGAACTCACAGCGTACCCACCTATCACAGACAATTCAACTCAGAGCGTCATCATTCGGAAATCTCTCATTCAGAAAAACAGTGTCCATTCGATCTTATCATTTAAACCAGTAGGGGCAAGAGTATGTAGAGTATATATCCAGTATTGTTCCCTTTGTAACAATAGACGACCTTTATCTCCTCTGCGGATATCCAAATGCACCTGCTCTAGTACTGTGCAATGAAAATCTTGGAAGCTATGATTTGTATCAATGCAATGTGAGACCAGCGGTGTTTCCAACCTTGCTTTCACTACACTATATTTATGTTCTGCCAAACGTGTTCGTAAGGGTCTTGTAGTTTTTCCAATGTATATCAAAGAACACGAGCATTTTAAGGCATAAACTACATAAGTAGAATTGCAATCTGTTGAATATTTAGGATTAATTTTACGCTGAAGGGCGAAACGTGATAAATCAACCATCATTGTGCAATATGTACAATGTCCACATTGATGATGAAAAACTGGTGCAGAAGAAGCAGGTTTCACAACTGCAGGACATAACCGATCTTTAAAATTTCTGCCTCTTTGGTAAGCCATACGAACTGTGTAAGACGATAAAATCGGATGCTTTGAAAACATTTTCCAATGTTTATGTATCGAAGAAGATACACGATGTGCAAGAGTAGAGTAAGGTAAGACACATGTAATAGGTGTTGACTGATCCACAACACTTGAATGGTCACCCGAAGGATATAGTAACCAATCCCTGTGATTATACTTAGCACGTTTGTATGCTTTTTTTAATAAGGGAAAAGGATAACCACGTTGTTGAAACTTAGCAATCATTGATCGAGCCTGTTTTTCAAACTCTTCATTGGACGAACAAATACGACGACAACGAAGCAATTGTGAATAAGGTAAATTATTTTTCAGATGACTGGGGTGAAAACTAGAATAGTGCAGGAGAGTGTTCCTGTCTGTAGGTTTAACATATATGGTGGTCTCAAAACCTGCAACTGTTCTAAAAATTTGCACATCTAAAAATGTATTTTATTCTGATGTTTCGTCATCTCAAATTGTATATTGCTATTACAGCCATTTAAATATTGAAAAAAGTCTTCTAAACATTCTGCCGAACCTGTCCAAAGAATTAAGATGTCATCAATGTATCTGTACCAGCCTGCAAAAAATAAAGCGAACTGGGAATTGTACACCCATAGATCTTCAAAAAGATGCATGTATAAGTTCGCTAATGATGGCGCAAACGTTGCGCCCATTGCTGTTCCGGAAACTTGCTGGAAAAAATCCTGTTTATAGACAAAATAATTTTGTTTCAATGCAATTTCTGCTAAATCGCATAAGAATGATGTAGGGACTACGTGTGGACGTGGTCTGGCTTCCCAAACATGGCGTAAAACACCCAAAGCATCATCTTGTGGAATAGAAGTATATAATGCTTTCACATCAAGTGTAACCAACCAAGTAATTTGCTCTATGGAAGAAAAATTTTGTAAAATGGTTAATAAATGAGTAGTGTCTTTAATATAAGACGGGATGAGAGGCACCTCATCCCTCAAGAACATATCTAAATATTGTCCAACTTTTTCCAACAATGAATCATTACTCGAGAGTATAGGGCGACCCGGAGGCTTTTTCAGATCTTTATGGATCTTTGGAAGCACATAAAATGCTGGAATCTTAGGAAAAGATGGATTCAAAAAAGCCCTTTCTTTTACAGTGAGAAACCCCTCAGAGACTGCGACAGCTGTCATTTCAGAGATGATCTTTTGTAGACGCTCAGTGGGGTCTTTTCCAATATGTTTATAAGTATGGATATCATTAAGTTGTCGCATTACTTCTGCATGATAATCTGAAGCATTCATAACTACTATCGCGCCTCCTTTGTCGGCACATTTAATGATCAACTCCTCATTGCTAGCAAGTTCATGTAATGCCTGAGATTCAGCAAAAGACAAATTTTGTGGAAAATTGTGAATCTTAGTCTCTAAAAGTCCAACATCTGCCAGCACCAGGTGACGAAAAGTATGAATCATAGGATCCAACGGACCTGGAGGGGTCCAGTTGGATTTTAATGACACTACCGAACGATCACTAGTTGCTAATTTCCCATGAAAAAACATTTTGAGTTGTAACATACGGATAAGTCGTTCAATTGCAGCATGATTTTGGAAACTATCATAAATAGGACCATGTACAAATGACAATCCACGTGACAATACCTGTATTTGCATAGCTGAAAGTGAAATCTGTGATAAATTAATCACCGTGTCCATTACTGAAACGCCACTTGGTCCTTCTTCCGCCGTGCTCTGGTAGAATGCCCCGGAAAATTTTCCTGATCAGAATGCAGAGACATTGATTGTTGAGGACGAGAACCTTTCTTATTATTATTACTAACCGAAACGGTTGTAGGTCCACCATTTAAACTGGAATCAGAAGAGTATGTTGAGGAATCTTGATTGGTAAACCGTCTTTGAGAGTCAGTACGTCGAGATCTACCCGCAGACCAATTGTAAATTGAGCCCTCTTTCATACATCTTTCATCTTTCAGGAATTTTTTGATCTTAGAAGTTTTCAAATCTGTTTTATATCTATCTAACTGTTTAGATATCTCTGTAAACCGTTTTTCATAATCTTCTGTATCTTTCATTGATGTAAGATCTACAGAGAGTTCTTTAGTGAGGGTTTCATGTTTAGAATGATGACGCTCTGAGTTGAATTGTCTGTGATAGGTGGGTACGCTGTGAGTTCCAGATCTGATATTCCGTTTGTGTGTGTATTGTTTAGAACTTTTCTTTTAGTTCTTTAATATTGTAAGTTGGATAATGTGGTTTTGTTTAAGGTATTATTAAGGAAATAGATTATGTTTTTTGTAATAGATAGTGTTATTGTGGTAGTTTTTAGGGTGTTTAATTAAGATTTATGACGTCGGGTGACGTCTACGTTTTGTACGTAAATGTTCATTGCTTGACTAGTTAGTTTGGGTATTTAAGGGCGGTGGGATTAGAAGCCGTTGGAATTATCGAAGTGCCTTTGTCACTCTATTTAAAATATTAATGGTGTATTTGGGCATAACGTTGGATCCCTGAAGAAGCCCGGCAGGGTGAAACAAGAGCTTTTGTCGGATCTCGACACGTTTTTGCCGTCCGATTTTGCTTATGGTGTTATCTGACTGGCAGCTGGATTGCTAAAAGCGGCACACCAGGAAGCGTTGAGAAATTACATGAAGAACAGATTGTTCAGATAAGTAATTTATTGCTACAAGGTTTAATGATTGTATTCAGCCTTGTGATATGATTTTCCTTTTTGTTCAAATTTGCAGATACGTACTGGTTGCTGTAAGAGATATAATGTTATAAACAGGAGGAATTTCATCTTTAATCACGTTTGTTCAAAGTAAATGATACACTTTAGTTATTGAGAAATTTTATTATAAAAAAACGGTTGTCTAAAGAGAATCCTTTAAAAGTACTTTTTCAGGATGAAATTTGTTAATATATTGTCAATTAAAGGAAATGGTAGGTAGGGTGAGGCCCATGATGTGGAAGTTCTACAGCTCTGTCCTAGGGTGATACTGTTCACCGATGATTGGTATGAGCGACAAACTGAGGCCTTTTTACCTTTATTCTAAATTCCCAGTATTATTTGGAAGAGAGTAAGAGAGTAGGATAGGTGGTGTTAAAGGGTGGTGCTATAATTTATGATTATTTATACCCTTTAGGTGGTTGTGTGTGTGTATATACTACTTCTGTGCATACCATGACAGTAATGAGCCTCACTCCTAGGCCAGGGTATGAACAGCATGGGCTGCTAGTGCTGTTTCTGCTGCTGGAACTGATATTCAAAGTTGTTAAATAACATGTGAATTGTAAAAAACTGCAGGAGGACTTCAAGACCAGGTATCCAAATGATAGTCAAAATTAAAGGTTGATCAATGCTAAGTGTCGCATGCAGGGAAGAATAACCAAAATTATAGCTACACAATGCGAGATTCCACATTTGGAGCCGCCACTCAGGAAAAGGATACGGGCATCATTGTGGGCAATATCTGAAATCTTCTGTCCAGTTTGCAGCAGTGGCCAAAAAAGCAAAAAGAATGTTGGAACTTTTCGGAACGGAAAGAAGAATAAAACAAAGAATATCGTAATGCCTCTGTATCACTCCATGGTACAGTATGACCGCAGCTTGAGTAATGTGTGCAATCCCTGTCACCATAGCTTAAGAAAGATACAGCAGAATTATAACAAGTACAGAGAAGGCAACCAAGATGCTACAGGGGTGGAATGACTCTCCTGTGATAAAAGCCTAAAGAACTTGAGACAGCTGACGAGGGGTATGATAGAGATCTATAAAATCCCGAGTGGAGTGAAACGTGTTAACGCACATTGATGGTTCACTCTTTCAAAAGGTACAAAGACTAGGAGACATGCCATAAAATTACAAAGTAGTACATTTAAAGCAAATAGGAGAAAATATCTTTTCTCTCAAAATATAAAGTGTTAGCCCAAGTAACAGCACACGCTAACTGTGCGCTGTGGCCCGTGGTCACTGTTAGAATGGGGTCCGCACAGCTAGCGTGGCATGATGTGTTGGGGTGATAAGTAGGTGGGTTAGAGGCTGAAACTGGGTTTCGTGAATACCTTGTAGTCAGCACACCCACGCTAGGTGAATGTAAGTTCACCTGCACTAATTTTGTCATGCGTTAAAACACAGGTCAGCATGTTAATTGAAAGGAACATGATGTCCATGCCCACCCTCAGTTAATGCAGTGGTGTTACACCTAACACACCATGGTTTTGCACACTATCGGTGCATTAGATGCAAAACCACAACGCACTTTAGTAAAACAGCCCCATAGTTAAGCTGTGGTACTCATTGCCGGCGGATGTGGTAAAAGTACTTTGCATAGCTGGGTTTAAAAAAGGTTTGGAAAAATTCCTGGAAGAAAAGTCCATCGATTGTTATTAAGGTAGACCTGGGGAAAACCACTGCTTATCCCTGGGGATAAGTAACATGGAATCTGGCTAACTCACATAGGACGGTGCAAAAATATCAAACAAAATATATCAATACACTCCCTCAAAAATAAAGGCAATTATTCTCACACCAATGGCACTATAAATAAAGGAACCCTCAGCACAGCGGTAATTTGCTGTTATTGAAGCACTGCAACATGTCTACTCAAAATTCAATCACTGGTTCCTATCTTATTTACAGCCCTCTTTTTTATTTTTTTATCAATTGCATTAAAAAGAAGTCTGTTTGAAGTCAATAAAGACAACAAAAAACCCTTATCTGTATCTGCCCATCAAGTTGTTAAATGCTGTTATAAACACTGCTCAAACACTTATGATCCCAACTTGAATTCTGTCATTAAGCATCAAAGTATTAACTAAGAAAAATGGTGACGCAGTAACCTCTCAGTAGATTCAATATAAAGTCCCAAACATAACTGTTCCTTCTTCTTCTGCTTTAAATGGCAGACTTCCAAAGGAGCAGGGCCGGTGCAAGGATTGGAAGTACCCTAGGTGAAACCTCCGTCCTGCCACACCCCCATTGCTGCTGCGGAAAGCCCCAGGAGAGAGGCCACAGCGATAGCAATGGGTGCCCCCGGAGGGCCACCACTCTAGGTGACTGCCTAGTTTGCCTAGAGGTAGCACTGGCCCTGCCAAAGAGCAAACATAGAAACATAGAAAAATGACAACAGAAAAAGACCACATGGCCTGTCTAGTCGGTCCTTCCATATCAACCACTACAACAGTCCCCTTTTTACCTTTAGAGATCCTCTGTGTTTGTCCCATGCTTTTTGGAATTCAGTTACTGTCCTCATCTCTACCACCTCCACTGGGAGACTATTCCATGGATCAACTACTCTTTCCGTAAAGAAATATTTCCGTATATCACTCCTAAATCTATCCCCCTTCACCCTCATCCCATGTCCCCTCGTAGCAGAATTTGCTTTCAATCGAAAGAGGCTCTCTCCCTGAACATTTATGCCACGGAGGTATTTAAACATCTCAATCATATCACCTCTATCCCATGCGCGTCAGCATATGGAATGCATCACACATTTTACAATTTAAAACGATACAATCTTCATAGCTGCAATATTGCAAACAATATTTACAATACAAGAAACCACTCCTTGTCTTAACTCAGTCCTCTGGGATCCCTAGTCCAGTTGGGTTTTCAAGGCATCCATGATGAATATTTTATTTATTATTTATTTATTACAGGCTCTTATATACCGCTCTATTCAGAATCAGCGCGGTTCACAATATAACAACATACCATAACAACAAACTGTTAGGTTTTACAGAGAACAAGGTCAGAGAACTTGGATAAAACATGCACCGCTTCCATTGTATGCAGATCTATCTCATGCATATTCATTGTGGATATCCTGAAAACCTGACTGGCCTAGGAGTCCCAGAGGACTGCGTTGAGAACCACTGTCCTTTAGATGTCAAACTATAGTCCAAAAATACAAAGAACAACTCCACATCTTTATTTAGCCCATAAGGTATCAAACACTGCGATTCAAAAATCCAGTATTATTCACATTGTGCAAAATCCAATCCTCTGCTCCCAGTCTTGTCTTCAGATATGTCATCTAAAACTGTCCAATCAGCATCTTCCCAAGAGTGTCCAGCATTTTGCCAATGTGAAACTAAACAAGCATTCAAGGACCCTGTTGCCATCGTTCATTCATGTTCAATCACACTCTGATCTTTCCTATTCAAATCCAATCTAAAAGCCCACCTCTTTGAGGCTGTTTTGGGATCCTGATCTTCTTATTCTCCTATTTACCAACCATGTGTTCTACAGACATTTCTCCTTAGTTCTGCCCTAGTCCCCTGTATGCTGTATGTGTCCGTCTTGGATAGATTATGAGCTCTTTGAGCAGGGACTCTCTGTTACATGTTTATGTTTATTGGACACTTGCAGGCACATTCCATCGCAGACGTACAGTCTCTCTGTATGCCTGGTTTGAACCGGACGTCTAATCCCGTGGGACCAGAATCGCGAACAGCCCTGTACATGCAGGCCAAGACTGCAATTCAGCCCAGCCTGCATGTATAGGAAAAGCCCAACTAACTCAGTCAGAGCTTTAAAATGGAGCCGCAGCATCATGGCATCCGGTTGACATGGCACCACGCTCCATTGTAAAGCCGCGATCCCGGCCACAGGTTTAAGAAAGGCTTTCCCCACAGCCCGACCCCTGATCCTGCATCCTAAGGCCAGGATTGGGCTGTGGGGAATGTCCTTGGACCCTCCCCCCCCCCCGCCCCATCTGTGCCCCAGGCCAACCAAAAAAAACGTCCAGGGAAGTTATTCCACCTCAGAGGTTGAATAACTTCCACGCACAAGTCACTGGCCCTGAACGTACATGGCCAACATTAGAATTGGCCCTGTACGACTTCCGGTGACATCATCGGATCGCATGGCAGAGTAGCAATCTAGCTCCGCTACCAAGGCCTGCAAAAACGGGAAGAACCCCAAAAAGCGAAGTTACAGTGGCGAAATAGAAGGGCAGTAGTAGAGGTCACCTCCAGAAGCGGCTACGGGCAGACCACGACAACCACAAGTGCCGGTGTGCTGAACAGAGTGGAGGAGTGGCCTAGTGGTTGGGGCAAGGTACTTCAGGCCAGAAGGTCAGGGGTTCAAATCCCACTAGAGGGCAGCAACCTTGGGCCAGAAGGACTGGGGATTCTAGTCCCACAGGTGCTCCTTGTGGTCTTGGGCAAGCCACTTAACCCTCCATAGCCCATGTTCCCTGTAAAATAGTTATCTCCAAGTTATAATGTCCTGGTTCAATGTAATTTCAGTTTGTTCAATGTAAACCGCACTGATGCAGAATAGCGCGGTATATAAGAGAATATAAATAGAGAGCGGGGTCTGATTGAGACGCTTAGAGTGACCAGCGTGCTAACACACAGAGCTGAAGAGTGAAGATTGGAGCTGGAGGATTGGTATGGGCTGGCACCACAGCAGCAGAAGAGAGCCTGATCAGCAGGAGGAGTGAAGGAGGCAGTCAGATCAGTAGCATTAGAAGGAGCAGCCAGATTGGGCAAGGAGAGAGGCCCGAGGGGGGCAGCACGTGGCTGCAACAAGAGTAGATGGGAGATGCTGGACAGAGAACACCTGAGGCAGGAAGGCTGGTGAGTGACATTGGGGCTGCACAGGCATCAGCAATGGACATGAAGCAGCAGAGAAACGGAGGTGACTTCAATAGTAGAGCAGGAAGTGAGTAAAGCATAGAGGAAAAAAGTGAGGACCAGTACAGGGCAGATAGCATGGACGATCCTGAAAGATTTGAAGACAACACTCCATAAAACTCATGTCGAGCAGAACGAAGATCAACTTTGAGAGGGGACAGAGAGACAACTCAAAAAGCAAGTACTACTTTGTGGGGGATAGCAGCAGCAACCCACAAAAGATTGCATAGTGTGCCCAGAGGAGCTTAAGGGGAAGACATGGACAAAACAAAAGGAGGGATGTCGGCAAAGAAGAAATTGGCTAAGTTCAGATCATCATATGTGTCTGCAAGAGGAGGGAGAGAGGGGGAGAAGGAAGATAAAATGGCGGCTGAGCATGTGGCCATACAGGAGGAGGAGATGGTGGGGACATGGGGCCCAGGAGTCGCAGATATGATCAAAATGTGGCTTACAGAATTAAAGGAGGAGATCAAGGCAGAAATCAGTGGAGTGAAAAATGAGTTAAAAGAGACATTACAATCTTTAAGACAAGATATAGTGGATCTGGGAGCTTGGGTGGAAGAAACAGAGACTCAGATGGAACAACATGGGGAAGTATTGGAAGATTTACAAAAAGGGTGGGAGGAATTAAAGCGGGTCCAAGAGGAGCTAAAGGTGAAAGCGGAGGATTTGGAGAACCGGTCCAGACGATGCAGTATTCGAGTACGAGGTATCCCAGAGGACCCTAAATATGTGACGAGGTGATAACTAAAGTATTTGGAGCTCTATTACAAATGGGGGATCCAGATGAGGGGAGAGAGGGGGACCTCCTGCAATCTGAGCAGGCTCACAGAGGCCCATAAGAAACAATCAACCACGAGATATTGTGGTGTGTATGAACTCTTTCAAAACTAAAGAAAGACTTTTGAGAGCTGCTAGGAAACAGAGACACTTCAAATGGGAGGACCATGAGTTGGAATTGTTTCAGGATTTATCCCGGGGCACGCTACAATGCTGGAGAGAGATGAAGAAGGTGACGGCCTACATGAGGAGGGAAGACCTATGATATAAGTGGCTGTACCCCTTCGGACTACTGATCACTGTGAAAGTAAGGTCGAAGTGCATGCAGACTGGCGAGGAAGCTTGGCGTGCCCTCCGAAATTTGGGACTAACTAATCTCCCAGAGGGTGCAGGAGGCCAAACTGTAACAAATGCCAACAGGACAGCTGTGCCGTGGGAGGATAGACAAAGGTGTCAAAGAGTGCCAGTAGGAGGCAGGCGACTGGTGCGACTCCCCAGAGGAAGTCACGGAGGGAAAGCAGTGGAGAAGGAAATTGGCGGAAGTTGAGGATGCTACCAAGCAATGTCAAGGAAGACAGTTTATAAGGACTGAGTTGAAGGATGTTGACAAATGATGTGCAATGAAGTGATGTCTAGAAAGTAGGGCGGTGGAAGGAGGGGTAGGGGGAGGATAGTCGGGGTAGAGGGGGGATGAGGAAGGGGGCGAGAGAGGGGCTGGAAGGGAGGGGGTTGAGAGTGCTGGTTCAGAGACTTTTGTAAAATAGTTAAGATAGGATGAACGGGACAGTAGGGGGAGGACAGGAGGGATAGGAGGGAGAATGGGGGTGGTGCGAGTTAGGGGACGGGCGGGGAAGAGGGGAAGGGGCAGGCTAAGGTCCGATAGTCAGTCACAATAACGGAAGACGAGTCTCCCTTGAGGAGACGGGGGAAGGGGAAGGGAGATCGGGAGGGAGGGGTATGAGAAGGGAGGGGGAAAGAGGAGGGGGAAGGGTGGGGGATACAGTTCATAGGAAGGGGGAAGAGAGGGGGAGGAGGTAGGGGTGAATGGGAGGAGGGGAGGGGGAAGATAGGACTAAGAGAGAAGAGGGAGTCTTCAACACAAAGGTGAGTTTAAAATAGTTACGTTAAATGTGAAAGGGCTAAATTCACCATTTAAACAACAAAAATTGTATACAGAAATGGCATGCCAGAAGGCCGTGATAGTCCTGATTCAGGAAACACATTTGACGAGAGCGACAGAGTATCTTGTTAAACCCAGGGGATATGGAGTGTGTATTCATGCTTCTAATACAGCAGAAAAGAAAAAAGGTGGTGTAGCTATATTGATAGATGCTAAGTTAAAGTTACAAATCCACTCGGTGGTGAGAGACAAAGGGGAGGAGATATGTGTTACTATGTCTAAAATTGGGAAATGAATGGTATTGCATAATGAATGTTTATGCGCCAACGGGGGCGCAAGGTGAATTCTGGACAAAACTGAACGAAGAGGTGGGGAAAATAGGGGAGGGTATTCTTATTTCTCCATGGACTAGCAGGATTGCGTCAGCCACACCTGGTGACATCCTCCGGGCGGCGCATAGGTACGGAAGTGCTCTCTCTAGAGCTCAGAAAGGTGAACCTTTCTGAGCATGCCCAGGTAGCTCACCTTGCCGGCCTGCCCCCTAGCCCGGCCAGTATTCTTCCTTCCGCCTTGCCAGCAAGACGGACTCTGCTCTCTCTCCAAAACTTTAACAACATCCAAAGCAAGAAAATGCCAAAACCCGGATTTAAAAAATGTCACCACTGCAAGAAGAAAATGAGCAGCACAGACACGCATAATATCTGTCTGCGCTGCCTGGGCCCTGACCACAACGTGGACAACTGCAAGCATTGCGGAAAAATGTCTCCCAGGGCACGGAGGTCCAGATGACACGCTTTGCAAGACTTCCTAACCGAAAATGCAAGTACCTCTGCTAATTTTCTACCTCCCTCGGCTCCGGCTCCAGCTCCGGCTCCTGCTGTTTCCTCGCTGCTGGCTCCAGCTCCGGATGTGCCCACTGCAGCCTCCATCCCCTGCCGTGCAGCCGAGGGATCTCAAGCCGCCCCTCCGACGTCTCCGAGGCCATCCACAGCGGCTGTGGATTCCTCTGGTCCCTTCATCGCTGCGGGAATGTCCAGCTCCGTTTTTACCGTAAGAATCCATGCGGCCATCCAAGATGGCGGCGGCCTGCAGTCCTCCACTCCCGCGTTGCAGTCCTCCAGCTCCGCCCACCTTAGGGGCGGGACTTCAGCCCCGGAAGCCTCATCGGAGCACAGCAGGGAGTGCGGCCATCGGCACCGACGCTCAAGCACCGCACGCAGCCCCTCCCCTCTCCCAGCAACACAGGACACATACATCTGCGCCGGGGGTTCCATCGGCGCTGAACCACCCCCGCACCGACCGCATGGAGGCAGATCAGGCAGATCAAAACATCGGAGGAGGAGCAGGGGCAGAAGACACCATGACTCCATCGGTAGCAGCGGTAGTAGTGCTTCCAGCTACAGGAGGAGCAAGAACAAGCGCTCAAAACAGCATCACCGCTCCCAGCACCGCCAAAGCAAAGAAACCCCACACCGGAGACCTCGGAGCACACACCGGAGTAACTCCTCCAGTCCTGCTCATAGCAGCAGAAGTAAGTCCAGCTGCAGATCAAGCCTCACCAGCATCATGAACTTGTTATCCCAGTTTCTGAGACAGCCTTCCTCCATGACCATCCCTCCACCTCCCGATCCATTGGCTCCCTCTGTGGTTAAACCATTGGAGCTCCAGGAGGCAGATCCGGCTATTCCGGATATCAGGACTTCCACTCCAGAGAAGCGGTCAGATATGCGGTCCGCGGTAGACCCCTCCCCGGACAGTACCGCTGAGGAGCATGACGTGGAGGAGGCGGTTGTGGGCTCTGCATCCAATGAGCATTCAACCTCAGACGACAGATGCATCATGGAGGCGGGGGACCCCCCTCCCCCTCCAGAGAACCTCACGTATCCAAAATTCCTTAGCAAGCTGGCCTCCACCTTGTCCCTGAGGGGCACAGCCGACGACAGTGAACCAGTACCGGAGGTTCTGAAATACCTCGCTACCCCGAAGCCTACCTTTGCACTGCCTATACACCAGACATTGCGTGACAATCATATGAGGCTATGGCTGACCCCAGCTTCCGGCCGACCCTTTCCCAGGAGGCTGGAGTCAAAGTATCAGGTACAACCTGTTCCCGGTTTCGCAGTTCCCCAGCTGCCTCACCAATCTATTGTGGTATCTTCAGCCCTCAAACGCATAAAATCATCACACACCCACGCCAACAGTCCACCCGGTAGAGATCACAAACTCCTTGATGACATCGGAAAGAAAGTCGGTATTCTTATTTGTGGAGGGGATTTCAATTTAACATGGAATCCGGCCAGAGATGCCACGGGGAAACGAAAGGGAAAGAGGGCAGACAGGGGTAGATATCATAGCTTCATAACACAGCATTGTTTGATAGATGCTTGGAGATTTCAACATCCCGGGAAGAGACAGTTTTCATATTTTTTGCCAGTACATGGCTCATACTCTCAAATAGATGCTAGTTGAGTATCGAAGGAGGTGGGGGGTAGGATTAAGGGGGCAGAGATGGACTCGATTACCCAGTCAGATCATGCACCAGTGGAGGTTAGTTTGCAATTGGAGGGGGAGGGGAAAAGTATACAATTTTGGAGGCTTAATGAATCATTACTAGAATATGGGAGGGTAAGAGTGGATATTGAGAGAGAAACGAGGGAATATTTCAAGTTGAATGACAATGGAGAGAGCGTGGGGAGGAGTGTGGGATGGGTATAAGGCAGTAATGAGAGGGATTTTTGTAAAGTGGGGGGCGCGAAAGAAGAAGGAACGGGAAAGGAGGGATAGGGAATTGAGAGAAAGACTGGTGGAGTTGGAAGAGTGTGATGCGCTAGGGAAAGGTGGTGTGTATAGAGGCCAGGTGTTGGCAGTCAGAGCACAACTAAATGCAATGCAGGCAGAAAAGATAAGGTATCAGATGCAGCTTTTGAGGCAGGACTTCTTTGAGGGGGGCAACAAGGCTAGGAGATATATGGCGCTGAAACTGAAGCAGAGGAAATTGCGCTTGCATATAATGAAAGTTCGGAATCAGAAAGGAGAGGTAGTAAATAAGGATAGGGAGATTAGGGAAGCATTTAGGGGATACTACCAAGGGTTGTTTCAAGAAATGGTCGCTCCACCGGGGGAGAGGGTAAAAAGTTATCTTGACTCCCTAGAACTACCCAAATTAGCTGAAGGGGAACAAAAAGAGCTAAATAAGGCCATAAGAGCTGATAAAGTGCAGAGAGCGATAAAGCAGTTGAAACTGAAAAAGGCGCCGGGGTTGGATGGACTAACAGCGTGATTCTATAAAGATTTTGGAGAGATCCTAACTGTACCATTAGTGTGGCTATTTAACCTTCCAAGGGAGGGAGGTGAGTTAGCGGATTTGATGGGTTGGGCGGAAATAACAATAATACTTGAGGGGAAAGACCCACAAGAATGTTCTTCGTATAGGCCCATATCGTTGCTAAATTTAGAGGCTAAATTGTTAGCTAGAATCCTAGCCACTAGTTTAAACAAGATAATAGGTAAGCTGATACATCATGATCAAGCGGGATTTATGCCAGGTAGACAAGTAGCGGACAACATCAGAAAGATACTTAGGGATATGTTTACTAAACTGCGTTAGTGCAATTCGCGTTAGGAGCCGCGGTAGTTACAGAAACGCCAAATAAGGACATGGGCGGTACATCGTCACCACTAACGCGCGTTAAAAAAATTAACGAGCGTTACCGGGCGCCGTGGCGCGTTACTGCGCGTTAATAGTAAGAAGACGTACAGACACAAAGCACTGAAACAGAGCTGTAGCACAATGGTTACGGTACTGACTGCTGTTACAGGCAGCATGGGTTCGAGTCCCCAGTGTGCCTAACACAGAAGGCTGTTCCAGGCATCACCCTGTACATTACAGAGGGAATGAGGAGGCATGTTTTTCGTTATGTTGAGTATTGGTGTCAGAAACACACCCTCGGAGTGTGCCTAGCCACGTACGTTGGTGCGTGCGAGGCTGCGTGCGTTGGTACGGGCATAGCCCCATGCGTGGCTGCGCGTGTACAATCATGCGTGGGTACGTGTGTTTTTACCAGTGTGGGCATCTTATATTACAGACTCTGTAGGGTGTCTTGCATCTATGCATTATGCTAGCAGATGTACGTGTGATGGCCTATGGTTTATCAGAGCCTGTGAGCAGGGGCTGGAGTTTCACAGGGTTGGATTGTACCAGTCACACCCATGATGCACTGCACATGCAAATCAGCTGTCCACAGATACACACCATGGGGAATGCACCCCCACAGCACCTCGGCCTGGTAGGGGGAACTGACCGTGTGTTGTACTGGCACAGAGTAGCTACACACCGTCACATTGTGCGGGTACTGTGCTCACCCTGAGGGTGCAGTGAGGCGCCCAGCACTAGGTCCACAGCACCGTCCATGGCGCAGGTCCAAAGCAGTGTTACTGTGTGAGATAGGTAGTTTCTGCAGGACCACCTTGGACATCTCTGTCTGTTTCAGTCAGGTGTAGCCCCCATGCACCACCACCCTCCTCCCCAGGGCGGCAAACAGGGTCTCCTACCTCCCTGCAAAGGTGGCAGTAGAGGGGAACATTAACCCTAGTCCTGCTGAGGAACAGACACCCCACAGGGCAGTCAATGCAGCTCTGTACACAGCCATAACACAATAGCAAACAGACATTAGGCCTGGATATGGTATGCTGCACCCCACCACTATCTGATATTCCCCTGGTGCAAGCCACTCCATCACAACACCTACCAGCTGCAAATAGTCTGCTAGTGCCCAGTGGAGATGCCTGCACCCAGAACTGGGATGTCAGCATACACAGCAAGCAGATACATCAGTGACTGGGCCTCAAAAGGAAACCCATATTTATCACATAAGAGAAATACTAGATAGCAACATGGGAGTGCCTAGCCATGCTGTGGTCACTGCACAGTCAGGGTGAGAGTGATCTCTCAGCAGGATATACTGAGGTCACCCTGTCTGTGTAGGTGGTGGCCGGGCACTACAATATGCCTGTCACTGCCCTATGCCCTGTGCAGATGCACCCTGGCCAGGCCACCCTGTCCGGCCTATACCCATGGTACCTTGCTCCTCATTATGCACATTGGCAGCCCAATACTGGCAACATTGCTGGCAGTGTGGACTGTGGAAGGTGTTTGCAGCCACCACACACTGGATAGACAGACAGCCACCCCCACACCTATGCCAGCATTGTGCTACTATAGAGGTGGTCAGCAGCCATACCCACCACACCAGTCATGGGCATAGTACAGGCATGGATATGGTACACAAGGCTGTTGGGGGGTCACTCCCCAGGGTGGTGAACACTGTCAGAGACCAGACCTGCAGCACACACCGCAGACATCAGAATGATTGTTATGGTGGAGCTCAATGAGCAAAATGTGCTTAACGTAGGAATTGATATCTGCCAGTTATCATAGTAGGGAACGTTTGATAGCTCTGTACCATATACCCAGGTGTAGGGTGGCATTGCTAAGGTATGCAACTGCTAGTATTGGGAGATACAGGCAGGGCCCAATGTCTTGCCTCTCCAGGAGGCATTGGCCAATGGGGCCTGTGGGTGGGTGTGTGGCCCTGTTGGCTGCTGCTTTATGGCAGAGTTCCCCAACTCCAGTCCTGGTGTTCCAAACACTGTTCGGGTTTTCATGCTGTCCCTCATAAATATGCATGAGCTACATCTGCATACCATGGGGGTGGTGCATAGCTATGCAGCACAGGCATCTTTATTAGAGGCAGCATGAAGCCGGAACGGTGTGGGGCCCTCCAGGACTGCATTTGCGGGACTCTGCTTTAGGTAATCTGCCTGTTTCTGGTGTCTGTGTTTGGTGTGGTAAAATATAGGACATGCATATGTTCTCTGCAATAAAGGAGTGTCTTTACTATCACTGTTTAGTGGTGGGTAAGTCTACGGTGACTGGGTTGGCAGGAACCCCAGCTGGGATTTGAACCTGTGACCCTCTGGTCTTACAGGCACTGGCTGTGTCTGTTGCACCACACTGTGGCCACAGAGACAGTGCAGTCCCTGGAGTTAGTTAAACCGGCCTGACGAGTCAGAAACCCTGCTCTGCAACAGGTCTACTGTGGCCTCATTTACCTTGTATGCAGACAAAGGTGCACATAAACCTCAGAAAAGACCTCAGAAAAGGGGCACACACCCATAACCAAGCTGGGCAACAATGATATCATTGGGCAACATTACACAACACTCCCAGGACAGCTCCATTACAATGAAATGATCTTTGAAAGGGTCTGCGGAGCGTAGACCCTTCCACACATCATTTCTTTTTTATTTGGTGCTTTCCAGGGAGTGTTGCTCCTTGTTGCCCATTGCTATCACTGTTGCCCAGCTGTATTGTGCTTTTTAAAATGTTTCTTGTGGTCATTTTTAACGTTTTATGTGAACTTTTGTTCTGTGCACATGTATCACACTGCTCACGTTTTGTGGGTTTCCCCGGTTTTTCTGTACATTGCTGACGTAAATGGTTTCTCTTCCCTTTAATATGCCTTTAACAACAGGTTTTCATTCGCGTTGGAATTGAGCTCAGAAATTCAGCACGTTAGTATGAGGGGAGCCTCTCCCCGCCCACTCTCCGCCCATTGACCCCTTCTCTCCGCCCACTCTCCACCTTCTGCGCTGTTTTAACGCGCCGCGGAGGTTTACGATAGTTAACTGCGGTTAACGCACGTAAAGTACGTTTAACGATCGTTAGCACGTCAGAACGCGCGTTTGGACGTGCTAACGATCGTTAAACGTACTTTACGCGCGTTAATCACGATTACCGCACTTTAGTAAACATCCCCCTAAATATGATATGGTCATCAAACAGAGTGGGGAGGAGACTTTGCTCCTGTCTCTGAATGCAGAGAAGGCCTTTGATCAGATGGCCTGGCCGTTTCTATTCCAGGTAATGGACAAAATGGGACTGGGGGAAGAGTTAACAAAATTGGTAAAAGCCCTGTATCGCAACCCGAAAGCTTGTGTTAGGGTGAATGGGGCCTACTCCGAATTTTTTGGGCAGGGGAGAGGAACAAGAAAGAGATGCCCCCTGTCACCGCTGATATTTGCTATAGCATTGGAACCATTCGCGGAAAGGGTGAGAAAGCGAGCGGACGTAAGGGGCATCACAGTAGGGCAGAGGGAGTATTAAATATCGCTGTTTGCAGACGATTTAATCTTGAGTGTTGCTAGACCGCGATTCTCCATATCAATCTTAATGTGGGAACTGGAAGAATATGGTAGGATGTCGGAATTTACAATAAATTGGACAAAGTCAGAAATTTTAAACTTGTCAGTGAAGAGGGAAGTACAGGATAAATAAAGGTAAAAGGAAAAGGAGATCGCTATCGTTTTTGAAAGAAGTGATGCATTAAATACCTTTATGGAAATGGGTAACAGGGGTAACATATGGAAAGCAGTGTGTATTAATGCCCGTAGCATGGGAAATAAGATTCCTGAAGTTGAAGCTTTGGTGGGAGTGGCTGACTTGGATTTAGTGGCAGTTACAGAAACGTGGTTCACAGAAAACCATGACTGGGATGTAACTATACCTGGCTATACTTTATTCAGAAAGGACAGGGTAGGAAGAAGGGGAGGAGGAGTGGCACTATATGTAAAAACTACTATTAAAGCTTTGGAATTACAGAGCTTAAAAGGGAGAGAGGAGGCATTGTGGGTTAAACTAGAAAGAGGGAAAGAGAAATCTATTTGCATTGGAGTAATATACAGACCTCCCTCACAAGAGGAAGAGGTGGACAGAGAGTTAATTGAAGACATACACAGCATTGCTAGGAAAGGGGAAGTGCTACTGATAGGAGATTTCAATATGCCAGATGTTGATTGGCACATTCCTGCTGCAGTATCATCTAGAAGTAAGGAGATCCTGGATTCTCTACAGGGAGAACTATTCAGGCAATTGGTAACAGACCCCACACATGAAGGGGTCATACTGGACTTGGTGCTTACCAATGGTGAAAGTGTTTCTGATGTTGTAGTGGGAGATCATTTTGCATCCAGTGATCACCAGATGGTGTGGTTCAGTATTAGGACTAGGGCTGTTAGAATCCATTCCAAGGTGAGGATCTTAGACTTTAGGAAGACTAACTTTGCGAAGATGGGCCAATACCTCAGGGAGTCGTTAGTGGGATGGGAACAGCTGGGAGATGTAGAAAAACAGTGGGCAAAACTGAAAGGGGGTATTTTAAAGGCAACCAACCTTTTTGTTAAAATGGTAAATAAAGGCAAAAGGAACAGGAGACTGCTATGGTTTTCGAAGGAAGTAGCTGAACAAGTGAAGAAAAAGAGGGAGGCCTTCATGAAATACAAGAGATCACAGAGAGAGGAAGATAGGCATCTGTATTTGGAAAAACTTAGAGAAGCTAGCAAAGTAGTCAAGAAGGCAAAGATTCAAAAGGAGGAGGAAATAGCCAATGCAATAAAATGGGGGGATAAGACATTTTTCAGATATATTAGTGAGAAGAGGAAGGGCAAAAGTGGTATTGTCAGACTCAAGGGTGCAGGGGGGGAATATATAGAAGCTGATAAGGATAAAGCGGAATTGCTTAACAAATATTTTTGTTCTGTTTTCACAGATGAAGAACCAGGAGCAGGACCTCAGAAAACACCCACAAATAAGAACAGAAGCGAGGGACATCTTGAACTATTTTCAGAAGACTGTGTTCGTGAGAAACTAGCTCAACTTAAAGTAGACAAAGCGATGGGACCAGATGGGATACACCCTAGAATACTGAGGGAACTTGGGGACGTTCTAGCAACTCCACTGACTAACCTTTTCAATGCCTCATTGGAGTCTGGAGTGGTGCCAAAGGACTGGAGAGAGGCTCATGTGGTGCCTTTACACAAAAGCGGAAGTAAGGATGTGGTTGAAAACTACAGGCCGGTTAACAGGATCCGAGGCAGCATGGATTCACCAGAGGCAGGTCTTGTCAGACAAATCTGATTGATTTCTTTGACTGGGTGACCAGGGAGTTGGACCGAGGGAGAGCTCTAGATGTGGTGTATTTAGATTTCAGTAAAGCCTTTGACACTGTTCCTCACAGGCGACTTATAAACAAACTGAGCACCCTAGGGATGGACCCTAAAGTTACTGCTTGGGTTAGAAATTGGTTGGGTGGGAGGCGACAAAGAGTACAAGTAAATGGAGCTCACTGTGAGGAGAAGGATGTTACCAGTGGTGTGCCCCAGGGATCTGTCCTTGGTCCGATTCTTTTTAACATCTTTGTTAGTGATATAGCGGAAGGGCTGTCTGGTAAGGTTTGCCTCTTTGCGGATGATACCAAAATCTGCAATAAAGTAGACACCCAGGAAGGTGTAGATAACATGAGGAGGGATCTAGCTAAGCTTGAAGAATGGTCTAGAATTTGGCAGCTGGGATTTAATGTTAAAAAATGTAAGGTCATGCATTTGGGCTGCAGCAATCCAAGGGAGCAATACAGCATAGGAGGTGAAGTACTTTTGTCCACTAAAGAAGAGCGGGACCTAGGCGTAGTTGTGTCCGATGATCTTAAAGTAGCTAAACAGGTAGAAAAGGCGACGGCAAAAGCTAGAAGGATGCTTGGGTGCATACGGAGAGGAATGGCTAGCAGAAAAAAGGATGTGATAATGCCTCTGTATAAGTCTTTGGTGCGACCTCATTTGGAGTATGGTGTGCAATTCTGGAGACCGCACCTTCAAAAGGATGTGAACAGGATGGAGTCGGTGCAGAGGGTGGCTACTAAGATGATTAGTAGTCTTCATTATAAAGCATATGAGGACAGACTTAAGGATCTTAATATGTACACCTTAGAGGAAAGGCGGGATAGAGGTGATATGATTGAGATGTTTAAATACCTCCGTGGCATAAATGTTCAGGGAGAGAGCCTCTTTCAATTGAAAGCAAGTTCTGCGACGAGGGGACATGGGATGAGGGTGAAGGGAGATAGATTCAGGAGTGATATGCGGAAATATTTCTTTACGGAAAGAGTAGTGGATCCGTGGAATAGTCTCCCAGTGGAGGTGGTAGAGATGAGGACAGTAACTGAATTCAAAAAAGCATGGGACCAACACAGAGGATCTCTAAAGGTAAAAAGTGGACTGTTGTAGTTGTTGTTATGGAAGGACAGACTAGATGGGCCTTGTGGTCTTTTCTGTCATCATGTTTCTATGTTTCTATGTTTCTATGTTAGTTTAACTTCGGTGGTGAGTAAATTATTGGAAACGCTGCTGAAAGAGAAAATAGTGAGGTTTCTGGAGTCCAGCGGATTACAGGATCCGAGGCAGCATGGATTCACCAGAGGCAGGTCTTGTCAGACAAATCTGATTGATTTCTTTGACTGGGTGACCAGGGAGCTGGACCGAGGGAGAGCTCTAGATGTGGTGTATTTAGATTTCCGTAAAGCCTTTGACACTGTTCCTCACAGGCGACTTATAAACAAACTGATCACCCTAGGGATGGACCCTAAAGTTACTGCTTGGGTTAGAAATTGGTTGGGTAGGAGGCGACAAAGAGTACAAGTAAATGGAGCTCACTCTGAGGAGAAGGATGTTACCAGTGGTGTGCCCCAGGGATCTGCCCTTGGTCCGATTCTTTCTAACATCTTTGTTAGTGATATAGCGGAAGGGCTGTCAGGTAAGGTTTGCCTCTTTGCGGATGATACCAAAATCTGCAATAGAGTAGACACCCAGGAAGGTGTAGATAACATGAGGAGGGATCTAGCTAAGCTTGAAGAATGGTCTAGAATTTGGCAGCTGGGATTAATGTTAAAAAATGTAAGGTCATGCATTTGGGCTGCAGCAATCCAAGGGAGCAATACAGTATAGGAGGTGAAGTACTTTTGTCCACTAAAGAAGAGCGGGACCTAGGCGTGGTTGTGTCTGATGATCTTAAAGTAGCTAAACAGGTAGAAAAGGCGACGGCAAAAGCTAGAAGGATGCTTGGGTGCATACGGAGAGGAATGGCTAGCAGAAAAAAGGAGGTGATAATGCCTCTCTATAAGTCTTTGGTGTGACCTCATTTGGAGTATAGTGTGCAATTCTGGCGACCGCACCTTCAAAAGGATGTGAACAGGATGGAGTCGGTGGAGAGGGTGGCTACTAAAATGATTAGTGGTCTTCATTATAAAGCATATGAGGACAGACTGAAGGATCTTAATATGTACACCTTAGAGGAAAGGCGGGATAGAGGTGATATGATCGAGATGTTTAAATACCTCCGTGGCATAAATGTTCAGGGAGAGAGCCTCTTTCAATTGAAAGCAAGTTCTGCTACGAGGGGACATGGGATGAGGGTGAAGGGAGATAGATTCAGGAGTGATATGCGGAAATATTTCTTTATGGAATAGTCTCCCAGTGGAGGTGGTAGAGATGAGGACAGTAATTGAATTCAAAAAAGCATGGGACAAACACAGAGGATCTCTAAAGGTAAAAAGGGGACTGTTGTAGTTGTTGATATGGAAGGACAGACTGGATAGGCCATGTGGTCTTTTTCTGTCATCATATTTCTATGTTTCTATGATATATTGCAAAAAAAGAAATACCCATTTAAATGGGTTAGAGAGAAAATTAGATATCTGGGCATTCAAATAAGTAATGGGCTAGGAACCTTACATAAGCTAAATTACTTGAAGTTATTTGGGCAGATAGAGAGCTGGCTAGATGGGTGGGGGTAGGGGCACCTTTCCTGGTTTGGGTGCATAGCAACTGTTAAGATGATGTTATTACCTTTTGTTCCTGTTTCAGACACTACCGATAAGGGTTCCCTTTAGGAAGTTAAAGCAGGTACAGAGACATGTAAGTCGATTCATATGGTCTAATAGAAGGCCAAGAGTAGCAATGGTGGTAATGCAGCGAGCCAAAGGAGAGGGGGAGCTAGAGGTGCTCAATTTTAGAAAATATTATGAGGCAGCACAATTGAAAATGATTTATGAGTGGCAAAGAGGAAAGCAGAAGCAATGGGTCCAAATGGAAGAAGAGACAATAGGGGGAGGGGGCTTGGAAAAAAATAGTATGGAGGGGTAGCAACGCCTCTGAAAATAAATCCCTTAATCCCATAGTTGAACACAGGCCTGAGTGTGTGGAAACAACATAGGAAAATTTTAGTTCAAGATAAAAGGTATACACAGGGAATGCCATTGGAGACATGTTTCGATAGGGGTCAGGAACCTGGGGTAAATATTCTACGGATATGGGAAAAGGCGGGGCTGACACAAATTTCTCAGATAATAGGCCCGAAGGGTGTGTTAGAGTTTGAGGGCCTTAGGGATTTATATGGGTTAAGGGATAGTGACTATTATACATATATACAGCTTGGTCACTTTCTAAAACAACAGAAGGTGTGGAAAGATTTATGGGAAAATAGGGGATGGTTCGAAGCGTTATGCTCAGGTTCTCTGGGTCAAACGGGGGTTTTGTCCAGAATTTACAAAGGATTAACAGAGAAAGGAGAGAGCAAATTGGGTTATATGTTAAAATGGGAGGAGGAATTGGGGGTGAGCTGGAATGATGAAGTGTGGGACAGGATCACAGACAGTGGCCAACATTTCTATTGCTACTCAAGTAAAAGAGAATGCATATAAGGTGCTATATCAATGATATTGGACGCCAGTCCGCAATAAAAGAGCGGGTAAGGCATGCAATGACCATTGTTGGAGGGGGTGCCAAGAGAGAGGGAACTGGTTACATATGTGGTGGAAGTGTGCACAGATACAACCCTATTGGGCAAAGATTATTGACATGATACACGATATGACCGGCTATAGATTGCAAAGGAAGCCGGAAGTATGTTTATTGCATCAATTGGAAGATGATGTTTCCAGAAGGGAAGAGGTGGTGTTGCATCATTGTATAGTAGCAGCAAGATGTGAGATAGCACAGCACTGGGTGGGGCCGGGCAGCCCAACAACAGCAGGATTTGTAAAAAGAGTGGCTGAGGTGAGCTTGATGTCCAAATTGACAGAGCTGAGACGGGGGAAAGGTGAGAGGAGTGCTGAGCAACGGAGGGGAGTGTGGAAGTGGTTGGAAACACAGAGAGCGGCGGAGAGGGAGCGGAAGGAGGATGGAGGTGTGGCTGCATCTTAACTAATAAAGTCTACGGCGTCTGGCTCAGAGTCAGAGCTAATGGTGAATGAGTTCAAAGAGCCGAGATTTATAACAGAGGAAGGAGGAAAGGGAGACGAAGGGACGAATGAGGAGAGAGGGTGGGGAGGGGGAGGGGAGGGGAGAAGAACTAAGGAGAGATGTAAAGGATGGCGATATAAAGGCCAGGGGGGGAATTGTATGCTTTAAGGGGCATGGTTTGGGGAGAATGTTACATGTTCATTGATGTTTATTGTTGAGCAAAATGTGGTTTGTATTGCTTATTGAAGAGCTTAATAAAAACTTAAATGGGAAAAAGAATTGGCCCTGTACATCCAGGGCCTGTGACCGCTCACTGCCCGCCTTAACTCTGCCCCCGATCTGCCCCTTCTCCACCCCCATCTAACTTTCCCATACAACCGGCGGGGAAGTTAGATGCTGATGAGGAGGATACAAATAGCGGGCATGGATGTTCCATTGGGACGTCCATCCCCGCTATTCGTGGATAGAATTGGGCCCTTGATATACCGCAACATTGCATACAATTTATGCCTTTACAAATTCAGTGTTGTGTATGCCTTGTAGCCCTATGCAAATGATAAATGGCAGTAATATAGAAGAGTACACAAACACATAATAACATATACCATAAAAGAAGTTTGTATGGACTGATACAGATAAGTGTTTTGTTTTTTTTGGGGGGTTTTTTTTGCTTTTACAGACTTTAAACAGACTTCTTTTTAATGCAATTGAAAAAATAATAATTTATAAAGGGCTGCAAATAAGGAACCAGTGATTGAATTCTTCAGTAACAGCAAATTACCCCTCTGCTGAGGCTTCTTTATTTATTTTGACATCAGAGTGAGAATAATTGCCTTTATTTTTGAGGAAAAGTGTTGATCTATTTTGTTTAAAACCTTTGGGATATGCCAAGTACTTGTATGGTTGCCAACCAACCAGTTTTAGGCCAGCTCGGCCGGTTTTACATGTTGGAGGCTGACGTCTGGCAGAACAGTAAAACTGGCCAATGAATGACCAGTTTTCTGCCATACGCTGATCGCTCCTATGTCTGCACATGAGGATCCCAACCCCCTTGGGCAGATGTGCAGAAACGGCTGCAGAATTGCAGCCAGGAGAGCTGGTGATTGCACAGCCTGCCAAAAAACCCCAAAAAGGTTACCAAGTTTGCTGCACAGACGGCAGAATAGTTTACTGCCCCTTTAATTTTTTCAGCCATCTGTGCAGCAAACTTGGTAACCTTTTTGGTTTTTTTTGGCAGGCTGTGCAGTCACCAGCTCTCCTGGCCGCCTCAGCCCTTCTGGGAATGGAGGGCAAGGGCGAGTGCAAGGGGGGGCAGTGGAAGGGGAGAGTCTGGGGGTGGGGAAGGGACAGCAGGATAGGGGTTGGAGTGGGGAGGGGAGGGATGAATGTAAGGAAGTAAAGGGCACAATGTGCATTTGCAAAGGCACACCCCTCTCCTGTCACACAAATGCAGGCACCCCCACCTCCACACCACACACACACAGGCACCCCCACCTCCACACCACACACACACACATGCAGGTACACTGACTTCCATACCACACACACACACACAGGTACCCCATCTTTGCACCACATGCACACCTGATTTATTAAGCTTTTTACCATGGAAAATGGGAAACTAGTCTTAGTAAATCCGGCCCTAAAACCTTAAAAAGTAACTGCGAAGCATTTTTTGGGGGGGGCATGCACTGTGACCTAAGTTTCGGCAGCCGGCTCCTAGATTTTTAGGCTGGCTCCTAGATTCAAAGAAAATTTGTCAGTACCTGGTTTAAACCATGCATGCATGCTGAGATGACTGTGCCGTGTCCCGTCCCTCTCTAATGTCAGACGTCATCGAATGAGGCAGGACGTGGCAGAGTCGATTCAGCTCGCTATGGTCTAAACGCAGGCCCCCACAGCAATCTTGCATTTTCTTATGCTGGGTCTGCAAGGAATATGCAATTGCCCTGGTTGCTTCTTCCTAATGGAAAAAAAAAGAGCAACAACCCTCCGCAGATATCACAGGAGTCACCAGAACAGTGCAGGGAGGACACGGCCACATCTCTTAAAAAGAAACCTTTGAAGGTTTTACAGAATAAAAGGTTTCTTTGTTTTAAAGAGGTGTGGCCGTGTCCTCCCTGCGCTGTTCTGGTGACTCCTAATGCCAATCCTGACATTTGCTGTTTTTCATTTTGTACAATATGGAGGTCATTCTGTACAGTGAATAGCGAGGATGGACATCCTGTTGGACGTCCATCCCCACTATTCGCTCCACTGCCGGCCCCGGCTAATGCCTCCAAATATGAATAGCACGTTTGTATGGGAAGGCCTAGACAGGAGCAGGAGGGAGTGTTTCTGAAGTGGAACTGTGGTAGGCTATGGCCTGTAAACTAGGCCTAGATCCTAACCCCCACCTGAGAGTAGTGCTGCTACAGAACGAGGGCGGGCCACAACCCCAAATGTACAGAGCTGATTCTGACGTTGGCCCTGGACATCCAGGGCTATGAACATAGATGAGGGACTTATTCTACCACAGAGGTGGAATAAGTCCCCATGATAAGCCCCCCTGGTTGTTGGGGGATCATGCTGCCAAGCCTGATCAAAAAGATAGGGGGGTCAAGTAAGTTCCCTGCAGCCGGACCCTGACCATGGGAGGCCGGATCGAGGGTCCAGCTGCAGGGAAAGAAGAAAATCGGCGGTAGCTGGCATTCACGGCTCCGGAATGGAGCCATGGTGACTGGACACCATAGCACTGCGGTTCCATTCAGGAGCCTGCTGAGGTAGCCAGGCATGTGGCAGGGCGTGCCGACCAATCAGAATCGGAGTGCCAGCCT
The DNA here is from genome assembly GCA_033557465.1 of Ichthyophis bannanicus. Classification (NCBI taxonomy): domain Eukaryota; kingdom Metazoa; phylum Chordata; class Amphibia; order Gymnophiona; family Ichthyophiidae; genus Ichthyophis; species Ichthyophis bannanicus. The sequence goes on along the minus strand of CM066049.1, from coordinate 18,198,344 downwards.
GCATGTTCAGGCCGTAGACCAGATTCTGATCCCGCAGGCATGTCTTGCCCCCATGGGATCAGAATCAGGTCTACCTCTAGGCGTCCTGATTCAGATCGGCCCACACAGGGGGCTGGACGGCCTGATTGGAATGTACCTCCAGAGGGAGAAATGCATTTCTTTCTGTTTCTCTGGTGTTGCACTACATGCAGCATCTGGCTTTCTGAGGTTTTAATTTAATTTTTGTCTACATATTTCTATTTTCACTTTGTGGTCACTTATTGGTGAAGGCCTATCTGTAGTGTGTGTGTGACCAAGACTGGGTATTCTGTTAGCATGGGTTTTCTGTTTAAGAATGTGTAGTAATCTAGCTTGTTTGGCTTTCCTAATAGGTTTATCGATGTTTTATGGCCCACTGCAATGTTTACGGTGCTGTCTTTTTCTAGGTAGGGTTTTTGTGTTTGTTTTGGAAGTTAGCACTGGCATGGCCCTTGGTCCTGAATGACTTTTTCGTATTAATTCCTGGGCCGGCCCAGACATCAGGCAACCTAGACGATCACTTCTTGGAGTCGACAGAGAGTAGGCATTCAAAGTGAAACAAGAAATTCTGACAGCTAGGGGGGAACATCTAGGTTAAGATTTGCTTAGTACCAACACTTTGAATCAACTCTGGCCTTTATTAATTCACAATATGCCTGGTATTGAGAGGCATATTTTCCTGTATGGTAAGCTTTATGGGAAAGGTTCTAACTCTGCTCTGCTCTGCATAAGAACATAAGATATGCCATACTGGGTCAGACACAGGTCCATCAAGCCCAGTATCCTGTTTCCAACAGTGGCCAATCTAGGTCATACGTACCTAGCAGTTTCCCCAAAAGACACAGGTTCCGCAATGCTTGTTCTGGGTCAAGCATTGATATCCTGGGTCCCTTCTTAATAATGGTTTATGGACCTTTCCTCCAGGAACTTGTCCAAACCTTTTTTTTTAAACCCAGCTACACTATCAGCATTTACTACATCCTCCGGTAACAAATTCCAGAATTTGATTACACGTTGAGTGAAAAAATATTTTCTCTTATTAGTCTTAAATAGTTTACCCTGTAGCTTCATTGCATGTCCCCTAGTCTTTCTATATTCTGATAACGTAAACAATCGATCTACGTTTACCCGTTCCACTCCGTTCATTAATTTATAGACTTCTATCATATCTCCCCTCAGCCGTCTCTTTTCCAGGTTAAAGAGCCCTAAACGTTTTAGCCTCTCTTCATAGGAGTATCCTTCCATCCCCTTTACCATTTTGGTGACTCTTCTCTGAACCTTTTCTAATAACGCTATATCCTTTTTAAGATACGGCAACCAGAATTGCACACAATATTCAAGGTGCGGTCTCACCATGGAACGATATAGAGGCATTATAATATCTTTTGTTTTATTTTCCATTCCTTTCCTTATGATACTAGCATTCTATTTGCTTTCTTGGCTGCTGCTGCACACTTGGCCGAGGGTTTTAACGTGTTATTCGCGATGATGCCTAAATCTTTTTCCTGGGTGGTGGTTCCTAATGTGGAACCTTGCATCGTGTAACCATAGTTTGGGTTGTTCTTCCCTAGGTGCATAACCTTGCACTTGTCCACATTAAATTTCATCTGCCTCTTTATTCCTCTGCACTAGTGCTGCTGATAGCCTTAGAACCCTTGGGAGTACTAACTGACATCCCTCCTCTGTTTTTATTACCATTTCCATGCCTACTCCTCCCAAGCATTGTGATTCGAGCTGACTAGACTATAGCCTCTGTCGAGCAAGAACTGTCTCTCTTATATGTATATCAACAGTACTGCCTGTATCTCATAGTGATTTAGAAATGATAAGTAGTAGTAGTAATAGTAGAAAATGGCTGTCTGGCCTGCCCCTGCCTCTGTGTCCTGCCTATACTCTTTTTGTGTTCTTTTTCTCTAGGCAATCTCTTTCACTTTAGAACCACAAAACCTAAGAGATATTCAAACTTACCTTTCTCTGTTTCTGGTGCAGATAGAGTGCTGCCTTTCTGACTTTCAGAGTCCTCCTGCTGCTTTTCATTTCAGACTATGCAGACATTTGTGTCTCATTCTTTTATTTGTCTCTGACTATGCAGTCTTTGGTGGAGCCAGAGAACCAGAAAGATTTTTAAAAATCCCGTTTCTCTACCTTTGCCACAGATCTATGTGTCTGTCTCTGAGCCCTCTTTCTCTTATTTATCTCCGACTATGCAGTCATTTCTGGCTCTGGAGTCAGAGAATCAGATAGATTTTAAACCGCACCCTATCCCTGCTGATGATCTGTCTCTCAAAGCCCTATCTTCATCTTTGGATGACTTCTGTATTTTTACTGTTTTTGCATTTCTGTGAATCAGCGGTTTGAAATCACCACCTCTATCTGAATAGAGAAGAAAAAATGCTGCTCTGAAGCTGCTTTGTTTCATTTTACTACTGTGCTGGTAATGACATCATCAGCCATGGAATGTGGGGGAAAGAAAACAAGGATAGTCTTGTTTATCTGCTTATCAAAACGTTTCAACGGGATTTGTAAAGTCACTCTTGCTTCTACCTTCTCCTCTCAGAATAACGCTACTCCCCTCTTCCCTGGCCACATTGATGCTAAAAACAAATAGAATGAACAAGGATTTGGTTCTTTCCACCCCCTGAGTCATTCAGTTCATTTAAAGACTGGAAAGGGTTCAGAAGAAGGCGACCAAAACGATTTGGAGCCTGCGTCAGGAGACGTATGAGAAGAGACTTGAAGACCTAAATATGTATACTCTGGAGGAGAGGAGGGACAGGGGAGATATAATTCAGACCTTTAAATACTTAAAGGGGTATGTTTACTAAATCGCGTTAGTGCAGTTCGCGTTAGGATCCGCGTTAATAAGACAAACCCCCAAATAAGGAGATGGGCGGGACAGCCGAACACCTACCGCGCATTACAAAACTAACGAGCGATACAGGGCGCGTTAGCGGGTCACCGCGCGTTAAGCATAAGAAGCCATTCAGACATACATAATCAATACAGAGCTGTAGCACAATGGTTACTGCAGTGCCTGCTGATATAGGCATAATGGGTTCGAGTCCCCAGGGTGCCAGATGCAGAAGGCTGGCTGATGCAGCATCCTGTACATGATACAGTGAGTCAGGGGGCATGTATATGGTTTATTTTTTGTAGGGGTGCAAGCCAACACACCCACACATTATATAGTGAGTGAGGGGGCATGTATATGATGTGTCTGTTTTGTAGGGGTGCAAGCAAACACACCCACACATCATATAGTGAGTGAGGGGGCATGTATATGTTGCATCTGTTTTGTAGGGGTGCAAGCAAACACACCCACACATTATATAGTGAGTGAGGGGGCATGTATATGTTCTTTTTCTTTTTGGGGTGCAAGCAAACACACCCACACATTATATAGTGAGTGTGGGGGCATGTATATGTCTTGTATGTGTTGTAGGGTTGCTAGCATACATACATGACCGATACAGAGCTGTAGCACAATGGTTACTGCAGTGACTGCTGATACAGGCATAATGGGTTCGAGTCCCCAGGGTGCCAGATGCAGAAGGCTGACTGATGCAGCATCCTGTATATGATACAGTGAGTGAGGGGGCATGTATATGGTTTATTTTTTGTAGGGGTGCTAGCAAACAAACCCACACATCATATAGTGAGTGAGGGGGCATGTATATGTTGCGTCTGTATTGTAGGGGTGCAAGCAAACACACCCACACATTATATAGTGAGTGAGGGGGCATGTATATGTTCTTTTTCTTTTTGGGGTGCTAGCAAACACACCCACACATTATATAGTGAGTGAGGGGGCATGTATATGTTGTGTCTGTTTTGTAGGGGTGCAAGCAAACACACACACACATTATATAGTGAGTGAGGGGGCATGTATATGTCTTGTATGTGTGGCAGGGTTGCTAGCAAACACACCCACACAGTGGCGTACACAAAGTTGCTGCAGAAGGCACCCCATAACGCACAACATAGGCCACATTAGAAAGTGGAGTGTCCACTGAGGCACATCAAAATGTCCCCCATAGAGCAGTCCATAAGGGAACGTAAAGGGAGCCAGATAAGGTGACACATGGTGGGCCCATGAGGCTCAGTAAGGTAATATTACGCAGAGGGGCTGTCGCCGGTAGCAGTCCTGTGTATGTAAAACATATAATGCAGCAGACAGCCCTATAAAAGGAGTCCATTGTGGGTCTGAACCCATGACTACTGGCTCCACAGGCAATGAATGACCCACTGGCCTGCAGCCCCATAGCTGCTAACCACCCTCTGGCTGTCTACTGAAGGGCAGCAGGACACCACCCAACTGCCTGCTGTTCTGGCCAGGATCTGTACCAATGCAGGCATACCCATGGTGCACTGCACATGCAGACCAGCAGTCCAGAGATGAACACAAGAAGGGGTACGTACCCACATAGCCCCCTGGTATGGTACGGTGAAATGACTGTGTGCGTCACTGCACATAGTAGCAACAGACAGTATCCCAACAGGGTGCCCCAGAAGAAGCTAGAATATGTGTCTGTGAAGGCAGACTGATCATTAGCACAATGGGTAAGGAACTGCCTGGTGGTGCAGGGTCTGTGAGTGCAATTCGCCCTGTGTGCCCAAAGGACCAAGGCTGCCTGCAACAGTACCCTCCACAAACAGTAGTCACACATATGTAGAACCAGTCACCCCTCTGTCTAAACCATAGATAACCCTATTGTTTTTTTCTGACACAAAGAACCTGAGAGGTATGAAAAAATGCCCACCACCCCTCGTTGGGAGTGTCCGTGTAATCCAGAGAGGCGCAGCCCCCAAAGGTAAAAAACGCTGTGAATCTGCAGCCAGAACCGGGTGTGTGAAACGTACAAAGGCAAATATATACACAAATCAGGTAAGAAAGGAAAGAACACGTCAAACTGTACCAGAAACAATGCAGGGGAGAACCCAATTGCCCTGCCATGGGAATCCAGCAGCAAACAGCACTAGGACATGCTTTGTGTGCCACAACTATGGGCCCTGTACTAAGTGGATGTGTCCCTGCAAGGCGGGCGTATCTATGGATGAGTGTGCGTCATGACCCCTACACTAGATCAGAAATGTCATAGGTAGTCTGGTTTGTACGTCCAACAAGTACTGCTGGCAAACACCCACCCACAGGGATGTAACCTGAAGGTGTCATTTGGTGTAACCTTATGAAAGCCACACCAGAGGGCAAAGGCTAATGTTCACTGTCTGCCACAGCACCCTATAGGGCGTTTCACAAAGCGCCCCATAGGGCATGTTACAGGGTCCATGATGAGTCACTGTGAGGAGTCTGCAGTGTGAGGGCTCTGTTGTCAGCAGCAATGTAAAGCAAGATAACAAAATGCCCCCCAAGGTGCTCACAATGACCCACTGTGTGTTAAAACCCATGACCTAGGCCCCCCCCCAAGCATGGAAGCAACTATATGCTCATATTGCCAGTGCACATAACACAGTCACAATAATGAGGTGGCCAGCTCCTGGAGCAAAACTGCCAAATGACCCAATCACCCAAACGAAAATCACAGAAGTCGCACTATGTACATGCAAGGGCTGCCTGACAAAGAAAAAAGCAAGGTCTCAGCAAACAAGGGCATATGGCAAACACAATCAAGACCAAGGTCATGATCATTACCAAATATAGAAGGCCCAATAACATCACAGACCACTTTGAAAAACTGAATGTCACTGGCAAAAGCAAAAGCAATAACAAACATACTATGGTTAGTGTGCGCAAGAAAATGCAGATGTCCGTAACACCTGAACCAGAACCCCCTGACTGTGCACCGAGGGGCGCCATGTTGACACCCAAGGTGCCTGCTGGGGTGCTAAGGATATGGGTGTATGCAACAGTACCCATGGTGCACTGCAGATGCACAGCAGCAGTCCAGAGATGACCATAGGAGGGGGTTCGGCGCCCCCACAGCGCCTGGGCCGGAAGGGAGATAGCAATATGTGCGCCACTGGCATAGAGCATCAAACGACAGTAGCCCAACAGTGTGGCCAAGAAGAAGGCCGAAAAGGTGTACCAGGACACTGTCAAGACAGGTGTCCAACGTTAACTGCAATATGAGGTAAATCGGGACAGGAGAGTGCTGATGGAACTGTGTCCCTTAGAACAATATGGCACGGTGCACCAGAGATGGTATGTTTGCAAAGGTCAATGTGCCCTAGAGGCTGCAAGGGGTGCCTGGAGGGCCTGCAGGACCTGTGTGGAACAGAGACAGATGTAGCACAAACACCACCTAGAGCCCACAGTAAAGACAATGAACAGGCGACAGATGGAGGGCGAGCAGGGAGTTAACGGACCCTCAAACCTGACAGCATCACACATGTGTGGCATCAGCGCAGACAAACATGCCGGTAGCAACAGCATCACAGCAAAGGGTGTTGGCACCCTGGTGTACCGGAAAAACAGTGTGTGGCAGGTGAGGAGAATATGTGTCCCCCAGTGGAGGGTGAGGTGGCCATGGAAGTGAGCAGAAAATGCAGAGCAGGCACAGGACCAACAAGCAAAACGAGATGCTATGTAGACAACGGTAGCAGGGTAGGATACGGGGCAACAGTCCACAGCAACATACATGACATCTCACCCCACAATGATGCAAATACATGGACCAAAGGAGGAACAGCAAATGTGATCACGATAATATGCCCGGACAGGTCGCAGAAGCCAAGAAACCAGTGTTACAGTGACAACAGGTATCAGTGCGGGAAAGACAGAGGAAAAGAGAAACAGAGAGAGTGCAAAGCTATGACCACTCGGATGGAAACCACTGGAGTAAAGAGATGACCTGAAAAAAACACTGAGCCACACAGAAATGGATGCAGACAGGACCACAGCATGCCAACATCAAAGACCACAGCTGCGTGTCAGGAGATGGAACCACAGAGCGTAGGCAAGATTCAGTACACATGTGGAGGAGGGGTCCACAGCCAACAACACAGTCCACAGGTGGGTTGGAAGACACAAATGAACATGTCCACACACACACACACACACACACACACACAGAGCAGGAGATAGAATGTACTGTAAACAACATGCAATTGATTAGGGAAGTGACACATGAGGGGTGGAATTGGATACGCCAATGGAGGCCCATGTGGATGGGCTGTGGAAAGGGGCACTGGACTAAAAGAGGAACATGTCAATCACCAACCAGATCAGGGATGAGGCCCAGGCTAACCCACATCAGCAGAACCAGTGCACAGGTAGCTCATCACATGCACCACTCCAGAAGGAGCAGTACCATCAGTCCAGACAATGTGGCACATGGACAGCAAACATGTCACACGGACATGAACAGCTCAAACATGGATGGGTGGGTGGAGATGTGATGGGGCTGCACACATGATATGGCCAAGTAAGCAGCAAACAAGGAAGAAACAGACAACGTGCAGGTGTCACCGAAAACGTCAAGCACCCAAGTGTCAATGAAATGGGGTGACCCAACCACCAAATATGCCAAACCACGAATGTGCATACATCTGTCCCCAACAGCCAATCACCAGACCCAAGCAGAAAGCATATTCTGCAGTCCGGTGCACCATATGACGTGAAAAACTACATGGGTCCTGTGTGGCAGCCAACGTCGCAAGGACACACCCACAACACGTTACAACGCCACCCACCTGTTTATGCCTGTGGAGCCTACACACCCTAACCACCCCCTGCTGGCACCCCAAAAATCAAAGCCATGAAACCAGCAGACGTTGGAAACAGCCAGTAATATGTGAGGTTAAGGGTCGCAACATGACATGACCGCACAGTGTATGCACGCACTGTATGCACACCAGACACCATCCCCATCAAACATAAGACTCTGGAGAAAGCATGCAGAGTGACAAGGCCACATGCCATGCCAACAGTGACAGTTCAGAAATCACCAACCCATGTACAGCTCAACACCCCCCTACTGCAAAAGAGTAAACACCCAAACAGGTCTGGACAGCAATGACAGGCCAGGCACCGCAGGAACAGTAACAATAGGCCAGCAAAGAGTCTGAGAAAAAGGCCTGTGTCCAACGTGCAGAGGACTATCCCCCTGTGTCGCCAACATCCAGGAACACGCTCACATGGGTGCTGTGCCCAAACACATATGGATGACGTGATCACAGGATGCAGTGGAACACATGTGTCAACATTGTTGCCTGTGTCCTGTGTGAAAAGATGCAGATATCAGGTAAGGGACTGACACACACACCGACACCTGGAGGACAGAAAGGAGACACACACATAAAAACAGCCACACACAGAATGCACAGATAGCACCACATGACATGGCCACAACACTGAGCACACTGCACATGGACCACTGAAGTAGATGTCAGTGAAGACCACGGCACCATCCCAATATGATCATGTACATGCACATGACACGCATACACTGCAGGGGTCCAGGGCATGTGCAGCAGCGGTGACATAACTAGATAACAACTAACGACAGCCCGAGAGCAATAGACAAAATGCAGCATAAGCATGTCGTGTATGTCCCAGACGATGGAAGGCGAGGGCTACCTGAAAGGTACACCAGTGGCCTGACTGGGAATGTCCGTGTCAGGCAAAAGCACAAACAGCCCCAATAGTGGATCCAGACACCAATGGACGGCGGACATCACCACGTCTGCATGGGTAGCTGTGAGAGGAACATGTCCACGGTGCAGTGTGTCCTGCGGAAACACAATGTTGATGTACATTGGATCACCATCAAAACTGTGACCCATCTGAGGAACATATATGACACATGTGCACAATGTACATTCGCCCACCAGCAGAAGGTAACATATGGATGCAGGAACATAATTGTGGAGGGGGCCAAACACATCCCTACAACACAGATAGGCAGGGTAGCGCATACTGAACGGTCATGTAGACAGGTCAATAAGAATCAGGAACATACACAGTGTGAGAAGGTACGCATGCACGAAGCCCAGATGTCCTGCCCCCAAACACTGAACGACAAATGGAGACACACAGCACATCACATGCATGAGTGGCACAAATCTGTCCAATGACCCAATGGCAGTGGCTGATCAGCATACCCTCCGACTATACACTGTCCTGTGCCAGAGCACACACACAGCCGCACAAGATGTGTGCAAGATACACCATGCAGACCCCCAAGATGTGAACAGGTAAAGGCCACATGTGTGACAGATGGAAGCGAAGGGTGAAGGAGCAGTGGTCCAAATACATGTGCAGCACCATAGGAGCAGTGGAGAGAAAACAACATATATGTGTCTAGACGTGCCGACTGCCATGCAATCCCCACTACCTGGCAACTCACCCGAGCCAACAGAAAGGATGCAGATATGAACACACACTCCCCACATGCAGCACAGCCGCTGGCAGCATATTACGGCAGACCGGGTGGACCTGGAACACAGAAGCTCATCCTGTGGAGCCAAGAACAGGACAGAGATATGGAGACATTAGCTGGCAGTGCTGCACAATCTGCACACCACCTAACACATGGCTAACCCAGAGACACGTCCCCAGCACACCCATAACTTACAGGTAAAGATCTCCTCGATCAGCTGTTGCCTGGCTGCCATCCCCGCACGTGTGTCACCATGGCCAGGTGCAGGAGGGCACATAGGATCCACCCCAAGATCCTCATTAATTTCGACTGGAACATTGTGCCTGAGAGCAATGTTGTGGAGGATGCAACAGGCTATGATGATCCTTGCCACAGTCAGCGGTCCGTACTGTAAGACCCCGCCAGTCCTATCCAGACACCTGAAGCGACTTTTGAGAACGCCAAAGGTGCGCTCAATCACTGAGCGACTGGACGCATGGGCCTCATTGTACCGTATCTCTGCACCTGTCCGAGGGAGACACACAGGGGTGAGCAGCCAGGTGCGACACCCATATCCTGCATCACCTGCAGAAAATAATGGTTCAATGTCACATGCATGCTGAGCCAACAATGGAATGACAGATGTAGCAATTCAGAACTGGACAGCCGAGAGGCCATGCACACAGATATGAGGCAAACGCAGTGCACACAGTGGTAGTGCAGCAGAGGCTGTCGAGGGCAGTGGCAAATGACCATGACATGCCGATAGTGGCAGTGCACACCCATGTAACCGTGACACAGGACATGTGCAAGAACTGTGGCGACAAAGAGCAGTGGTGGTAGCTGTGAGGCAAGATGCCGGACATTGTCAAGTAGCACACGGGGGTGCAGGGAGGCACAGGGGTGCAAGTAGGTGGCTGGCCCGATCTGGCGCATACACAGCACAAGCCACTGGGATACATTGCGTGGGTGGTGTGGGGGAAGCAACAGGCGGTGGTGACAGGGGACCCTGAAGACGGTGCCCAGACATGCAGCAGAAATGTGTATTAGGTGAACCGGCCACAGCACAACCCTTGTCGAGCCCACAGCATGGCCAGAGAGAGTAGGCCGCGTATACAGAATGACCCCCATGAGGATGGGTCTATGCTCCCCCCCCCAGGGTGCCTCACCAACAGCCATGCAACATATGGGCTGGCCAAGTGACTGACCCCACTGGGAGACATGGAAACAACTGCCAGTGCAGTATGCCCGTGCCCAGATGTGGAGGCCATGGGCAGGTTGCATGTGTAGCTCACAGGCATGAAGGGGACACAGCATATGCAGCACGGTCGCCCCTGGACACATTTGATCGGAATAAAGAAGGGAAAGGCCACAGAGAAACTAAAACCACATGGCCGCTGGGACACACATGTGAGAGCAAACAAACACACATCTGAGACAGAGAGATGGGTGTCACGAAACATATGTCTGTGACCAAGACACCAGTGACACAGCATGAGGTAGTGAGCCACACCCAACAGTGTACACCCAGAAATAACGCTGCAAGGTCAGGCAAGTAGTGGAGAATGGTGACAATTCAGTATAGACACCCATCTACAGTAGGTGTATGTCATATACGCTGAATACTCACCCAGCAGGACGTAGTCACCATATTGACCAGTCTCAAACTGGCCAAACACTGCCGAGTTCTGCAGGATATAGGAGTCATGGGCAGACCCTGGGAAACGCGGAACCACATTCAGGATACGCATACTTGCATCACAGACAACCTGCACATTGAAGGAATGGAAGTGTTTGCGGTTGCGGTACACAACCTCCCTGTCGCGTGGCGGGACAAGGGCAACATGTGTGCAATCTATAGCGCCCATCACGTGTGGTATTCCAGCAATCCTATGGAACGCTTGTGCCAGGGCCGCCCAATGTTGCCTACCGTTGGGAATTGCTATGTAATTCCCAACCCAGCTGACCAAGGCACGCAGTACCTGGTGGAGACAGCGGGAGAAGGTGGGCCTACTCATCCCACCCACTGCTGCCACTGAGGATTGGAAACAGCCAGAGGCAAAGAAATGTAGGGCAGCCAGGAGCTTGGTCATACCCGGTATAGCATGTGACCGGGCAGTCAGGGGCTCAAGGTCAGATCTGAGTTCCTGATAGAGCTCCCTAATGGCCCCTGTGTCCAGCCAGTAGAGGGAGAATACCTGGCCCTCTCTCAGGTCCTGGAGCAAGACCCTGGGCCTGTAGAGACGCCCCAGGCATTGTTGGAGCTCAGCACGCCGACGGCGCCGTTGGTCACCCACAGCCGCCTGTGCAGGCCCCACAGCTGCAGGCCTGAGTTGCAGTGGCATTGCACCCATGCCCAGGGCCGCTGCCCATGATAGACACAGGTTGGAGGATAGCAGGGTTAGAAATAGTGGTGTGGGCGGGGATGGACACCACATGATTGCCACTCACCTGGGGAAATAGAAGGATCCAGATTACAACAAATAGAAATTGTACCTGTATGAAAGTGCAGCGCGCGCTGTGTCGCGCGTTCCCATAATGCAGCCGTGGATAATCATCTACCTGTCACACTCATGTAGGTGAGTCCGAGCGATGTCGCAGGGTGTATATAAACTGCGTATCACACTTGAAGCCACAGCCAGACGCCAATACAGGAATGACATAGAATGCATGTGCCCATGAGCAAGCAACGGAAGACGCGGTGCGACGCGCGTACCAACGCGTGCAACATCAGAACGAGGTCGCGTACGTGTCACATAGTGCTGCATCAGCCAGCGCTACCACTACGGCGCAGATAAAAATAACCATAACAAAAATGTGTACATGTGCACCAGCATTACACACAACTAAACAGCCTTAAAGGGATGTGTAGGAGGAATCCGTGAAAGGGCAATTACTGCCTAAACGCACACATATGATGTCACTTCCTGCGCGTACCAATGCCACATATGATGTCACTTCCTGCGCGTACCAATGCGCGAAGCAGGGCGCATAGGAACACGCCCACAGCACACGTGGCTGTGCGCGTAGGCAACGCCTCGCGAGCCACACCCCATGATAACCTATATGTATGATTGGCACTGTATGGCTAACCCCTTGAGCAGAGCCATACTCAGCAGTATGCAGGCGCAAGAGACACAAGAGATGGACCATCCACAGGACCAGCCCCCACCCCCAGGAGCACAAGCCACATCTGCACAGGACGAGGTTGCAGGACCATCTGGGGTGCAGCAGGCTCCAGGTGGCCATTCAGGTGGGAGACCACGCCAGCCGAGGGTCCCTGTCCTGGCAGAGAGCCGTCGCAGGGCCGTACGTTTCAGCCAGCAGGAAAATGATCTCCTGCTGGCAAACATCCTGGAGCGGTACGACCTGCTGTTTGGGCGGCAGAGCTCATCCCTGACCATTGCTATGCGCACAAGGGCATGGAGTGAGGTCCAGGCAGCGGTGGCAGCAGCAGAAGGCCCGCACCGCGACATAGAGAACATTCGCAAGCGCTTCTGTGATATTAAGCGCCATGTAAGGGCAGAGCTGGTGCGTGAGCGTCGTGGGGCACAAGGCACTGGAGGGGGCCCAGCTCACATGGCACAACTGACTGACCTGGAGCGACGCCTGGCAGATCGACTTGGGCCCATGTATGTACACGGACTCCCCGCTGCATTGGACACGGCCCACCCACAGGCAGGTAAGGGGGAACTGCAGACCAAAAGTGGAATGTAGCACAGTCACATGGTGTGCGATAAAACAGAGGGGGGGGGCAGTACGTGGCTGTCCTGGACGAGGGGGACAACTGGGACACAGAGGGAACACCCATTCAGGAGCCACGATGGGGGGTGTCTGTCCTTGGGTGGCAGTGGGTGGCAGTATGCAGTGAATGGGGGACTGGGCATGGGTGTCCAAACCACACTGACAGCAGAGGGTGTCAACATGTTGCATGCCTCATGTGGCAGGGCTGCCACGAGCACTAGGGCCACACGGGTAAGGGGTGGGCCTACCTGGAGACACACTGCACCTGCTATGGAAATGCTGGGTGGGGTCAAGATGAGGGTGGTGATGGCCTTGGCAGGGGTGTGCGTCAGCACCCAGGGGTGTGGGGGGGGGGCCTGGGAAGGCGGACCACAGGGGACACTTGCATGGGGTGTGCACAAACGTAGTGGGCTGCCACAACAGCCATGGGCAAGACACACGTGGATCATCAACACACAGATGCCTGAGGGGGTATGTGATGGGGTGGGCAGGCAGCGAGACAACCCCTCTGACGAGTGTAACCCTGTGGCACCCAGGTGATGTCAGCGCCATCGGGCATGAGGAGGAGCCACCCGCGGTGGCAGATGTGGATCCAGCAAGCCCCGTGGACACAGGGGCCGAGGTCATCAATATGGGTGAGGAGGGGCAGGCTGCACCCCTGGGTGATGGGGACATGGAGGTCCCAGATATAGCAGATGTGGACCCGACACAAACCAATGCAGGCACAGGGGACATGCCTGCGGGAGATCCCCGTCAACACCGCAATGAGGCACTGGCTGCTGTTGCCAATGTCATCGCAGAAATGCAGGCCAACTCAGCAGCAGCACATCGGGATGCAGAGGGTGAGTGTCCTATGTTGCTATGGTAGATGTGGCCCTGATCATGTGTTGCTGTTTCCCCCATCTCACACTGTACTATGGGCTTTCCCCACAGGTTTACGGCATGTACTGCGCTCCGTGGCCTGCACCCAGCGCCGCCAAATGAGAATGACAAGGCACCTGCAGCGGTCCATGTCTGGCCTCGTTGCACATGCTGCCCACATGGCCACAGCATGCGAACGAATCGCTGAGGCACAGGAGAGAATGGCAGCAGGGAGGGGGGCAGGAGGTCCCCATGTTCAGCAGCCACAGGCAGCAACGCCACCAACACCAGCAGCAGCAACAGCAGCAGGGGGGCGACAACCGCCAAGGGTTGGGCGGGGACGCACAAGGGGTGGCAGGGGGAGGGGTAAATAAAGTGCCACACAGGTGGCCATTGACGGTGACCTGTGCTCCCTGTCTCATTTGTGTCATGACAATCACATCCCCACCCCACCCCCATCCCCTGGGCCGTGGGCAGGGCACGTCATGCTCCCACTGATGTCATTCTCCATTGTCGTCCCCCCCTTCAACCATGTCCACCATGGGTACGCAGCCAATCCCATCGGCTGCCATGCTGGTCCATCACTCCCATGTCGTGGTGGCTTGCATTGTGTCCTGGGTGCCCAGGCAACCCATGGGCCAATACGCTGTGGAACCCTCAGGCACCATTGGCCTCTGTGTTGGTGTAGGTGCACTGTATGTCCTGCATGGGGAGCCACATTTTCCGCTCACAGCACCCTAGGCAAGCAAAGTATGTACACTGCACATGTCACGTACTCCGGTTTACATGCGCCCACACACATCCATTTTGCGCTACCATCACACATGTGCACTGTGACCCCCTGAGCACATGCATCCTCCAACACCTTTGGGTCACCCTGCGGTAATGGCTACCTGTCACCCTGTGCACCAGTGGCCGCAATATACACCTACACCCCCTTGCCACCCATCATGGCACATCCCAATAACACATTGGTCTCCAGAACCTACATCCAGCAACTGTCACCTGTCGCACCATCCACACTTTGCTCCACACCATCCACAGCCACACCGCAGTGTGCCACCCTTCTGGGCATCATCCCACTGAGCCCCTGTCCTGACCCTCTGCTGTGTGCACCCCCCGACCCCCACACCCCTGTGAGTGCCACCACCGATGGCCCACTGTACTCCACTGACGATATGCTCCTGCACCCCCTGGGCCCAGCCAGTACACCCATACCAACATACAGCATGGTGGTCATAAGTCTCACAGCGGATCATTGGACCATCCTGTACCGTCCCCCATTTCCACCCTGCATGCTGGTCCACGTGCTTGACATATCGGCAGCTGTTGCCTGGCCCTACGCAGTCACACCTCGCAAAAATGCTCAACTCCCCCCCCCCTCAGGCGCCAGCTTCAGGAGCCCCTGCGGTGCACCCTCTGTGTTTCCCCCCTAACCCCACCGCTATGCATACACCTCAGCCGTCCTGCACTTGCCAACACAGGCCAACAATATGGGGACATGCTGTATAGGACACAGAGGCCACCCGCTCCCCACAGCCATATGTCTCATTGTCACTCTGTGCTGTGTGCACCTCAGGGACCAAAACATATGCTGTTGCACGTCACTAATGCACGCCACTCTCCACCCTTCTCGTTGGGCCACCCTCGCAGCAACATAACTGTGACATGTCTGTGGGGGTGCTCTCGCCATAGCCCTTACCTGTTCCACATCCCCCCTTGCCTGTCATAGTGCAAACTGCCACACCCATCACTCGCACATCACTGTCACCTAGCAATGAGGGACATCTGACCACACAGTACATATGTTAACATTAATCATTTTTAACTTTCTTGGTAGAAAACATATTTACACTATTTACATGAGGCCACACATGGGCCATCCAGCTGACATAGTACATGATGGCAGTTGACGACCAGCATGGCCAACCACGCCTGCTAGGGCAAACATCATTGGCCATGGACAGGCAATGGCACGGTCCGTCACAGGGCGGGTGGGCAGGGCGCTCATCCCGCTCCCGCAGACGTTCAGCCACCATGGACAGGGTCGCCAGCACCTGCCCCTGGATTAGGGCGAACTGCCTCTGGGCTTGTGCCTGGGTACGCACAGCTGCAGCCAGGCGCAGACCGCACATGCAGCCGCACAGACACACATCTCCCCGTGTCTGTGTGGCTGCATGCACAGCAGACCTGCCAGCGGCCATATGTGGCAGGCACACGTCCAGAGGGCGTGCCTCGCCTTGATCAAGGGGCAGGTGGCTGGTGCCCCCATTGCCCTGTGGTGGAGCGTGCCATTGGGGACCTGTTCCACCCCCCCCCCCCTGCTGTACACACCCTCCCGCCCCCCTGCCTCCAACACCCTCCCCACATCCCCATCCCCCTCCTCCCCCACCTCCCCCTCCCTCTCCCTGCCACCCACCTCCTCCCTCTCCCCTCCCCTTTCACCCACCTCCTCCACCCGTTCATTTCCCAGATCCCCCTTCTCCGCAAAATCACTCGCCATGGGAGCCCCATCCTCCACATCCCCTCCCATATGTACAGCATCCTCGTCCCCCTCCTCTCCCTCGTCGGGGCGTGGGGATGCACGCGCATGGCCTCCTTCTGCATCCTCTGGGGCCACATCTGCTCCGCCGACCTGTAGTCCCACATGCTCTGGGTCCCCCTCCAGGCCCAGACTGTCATCCGGTTCTTCCGGCCTCTCTTCCTCGATGGCTGCACGTGCATCAGCTGTGGGAGAGGTAACACATGTCAGCCCCTAGGTAAGCATCATATTCCTCAGTCACAGTGGACCTGTGGTTCCACCACTCGGTGCCCTACAAGGCCATGTCACGGTACTCACCATTCTGCTGGGCCATCCGCTCATGCTGTACCCTAGCGACAAATCTGGGGTACCGGGCCCGTAGCTCCCTTGCCTTCTTGCGCAGGTCCTCCACCTGTAGGGGTGACACCAAACATTGCCCTTAGCTACCGCTGGGACACGTTGGGGTCCCCTGCCCCTGCAGCTAACCCTCTCACTTCATACAACAGGCGCCCTCACCTATTATTTGAGACACTCATGCCCCCTGTGTTCACAGGCGACAGCCCCATGTGTGGACCACACACACGCCTCTCAGGTCTGTGCCCCATGTGCCCTGTATGTGCACCCCACGTACATGACACATCACAGCTCTGTGTGCCACCTACACACATATGCCAGTGCCAAGCAGCCACTGTTGGTTGTGGGGGGTTGTCACCTGCAGTGCTCCCTGCAAACTCCTTGGCCTGTGTTTTGCAATTTGTGATCCCATACATGGCCTGTTTTCAAGGGCACGGGGATGGTGCAGGGAACCCCTCTTGGGGCCTGCATCTGTTTGGATCTCTGGTTTGTCTTTTTGTGATCACACAAGGCACCAGCAGACAGTGGGCAGGGATGGGGAGGGGTGCCCTCATTTGGGGCCTGCATCTGCTCTGAGCTCTGGTTTGGCTTTTTGTGATCACACAGGGCACCAGCAGACAGTGGGCAGGGATGGGGAGGGGTGCCCTCATTTGGGGCCTGCATCTGCTCTGAGCTCTGGTTTGGCTTTTTGTGATCACACAAGGCACCAGCAGACAGTGGGCAGGGATGGGGAGGGGTACCCTCATTTGGGGCCTGCATCTGCTCTGAGCTCTGGTTTGGCTTTTTGTGATCACACAAGGCACCAGCTGACAGTGGGCAGGGATGGGGAGGGGTGCCCTCATTTGGGGCCTGCAGCAGCTCTGAGCTGTGGTTTCTCTTTTGATGATCACACAGGGCTCCAGCTGACAGTGGGCAGGGATGGGGAGGGGTGCCCTCATTTGGGGCCTGCATCCCAGGAGCTGAGATTTGTCTTTTGATGATCACACAGGGCTCCAGCTGACAGTGGGCAGGGATGGGGAGGGGTGCCCTCATTTGGGGCCTGCATCCCAGGAGCTGAGGTTTGTCTTTTGATGATCACACAGGGCTCCAGCTGACAGTGGGCAGGGATGGGGAGGGGTGCCCTCATTTGGGGCCTGCATCCCAGGAGCTGAGATTTGTCTTTTGATGATCACACAGGGCTCCAGCTGACAGTGGGCAGGGATGGGGAGGGGTGCCCTCATTTGGGGCCTGCATCCCAGGAGCTGAGGTTTGTCTTTTGATGATCACACAGGCTCCAGCTGACAGTGGGCAGGGATGGGGAGGGGTGCCCTCATTTGGGGCCTGCAGCATCGGCGGATGTATTTTGAACTTGTGTTGGTTAAAAGAGACATGGTGCAGACCCCTTCCTTTCCTGTTGTCCTGAGAGGTAGGACTGGGGTGTCTTGTGGATGGGGGACATCCCTGGCCTGCAAAGGCGCCCTATACCATACCAATGTGATCTGTGGTGCACTTCTGCCATGGTTGCAGCTACCCCCTTGGGGCAGGGGTGTCTTTTTCTGGGATGTGTGGCAGACGTTGCTAGCCTCAGGATGTGTCAGCACCTGCTATTCCCTGTCAGTGCATTGTGTCTTTGTGCTGTGGTTACTGGGTGTGTTTTGTTTAGCCTCATCATTTGGGGTACCTGTCCCCATGCACTTACCTCACGTGGGTAGTCTGAGCTCCGGTTGAACCTATGGGCCAGGCGCTCCCAGGCCCTCCTGACCCTTCCCAGGTTCTGCCTCCTGGAGGAGCCAGGGAAGAGCCTCTGCTGGCGGAGGCAGAACAGCTCTGTTAGGAGATAAAGATCCCTCTGGCTGAATGCAGGCTTCCTCGACATGGCTGCCATTTGTTCAGACTGTGTCTGTGCTGCGTAGCCACGTGCGTTGCTGGGGGCGTAGCCACGTGCGTTGCTGGGGGCGTAGCCATGTGCGTTGCTGGGGGGCATAGCTACTTGCGAATGTCATGAGGCTTGAATACGTGCGTTACTGCGGGCGTACGTGCGTGCGTTGCTGCGGGCGTTAATCATAAGAAGACGTACAGACACAAAGCACTAAAACAGAGCTGTAGCATAATGGTTACGGTACTGACCGCTGTTACAGACAGCATGGGTTCGAGTCCCCAGTGTGCCTAATACAGAAGGCTGTCCCAAGCATCACCCTGTACATTACAGGGGACAGAGGAGGCATGTTTTTCATTACGCTGAGTATTGGTGTCAGGAAAACACCCTCGGAGTGTGCCTAGCCATGTACGTTGGTGCATGCATTGGTACGTGCGTAGCCTCGTGCGTAGCTGCGCGCGTACGATCGTGCATGGGTACGTGTGTTTTTACCAGTGTGGGCATCTTATTTTACAGACTCTGTAGGGTGTCTTGCACCTATGCATTATGCTAGCAGATGTACGTGTGATGGCCTATGGTTTATCAGAGCCTGTGAGCAGCTGCTGGGGTTTCACAGGGTTGGATTGTGCCAGTCACACCCATGATGCACTGCACATGCAAATCAGCTGTCCACAGATACACACCATGGGGAATGCAACCCCACAGCACCTCGGCCTGGTAGGGGGGACTGACCATGTGCACCCCCACAGCACCTCGGCCTGGTAGGGGGTACTGACCATGTGTTGTGCTGGCACAGAGTAGCTACACACCGTCACATTGTGCGGGTACTGTGCTCACCCTGAGGGTGCAGTGAGGCACCCAGCACCAGGTCCACAGCACCGTCCATGGCGCAGGTCCAAAGCAGTGTTAATGTGTGAGATAGGTAGGTTCTGCAGGACCACCTTGGACATCTCTGTCTGTTTCAGTCAGGTGTAGCCCCCATGCACCACCACCACCCCCCTCCCCCAGGGCTGAGGGTGACAAGCAGGGTCTCCCATCAAAAGATCCACAGTCTACCTCACTGCAAAGGTGGCAGTAGAGTGGAACATTAATCCTAGTCCTGCTGAGGAACAGACACCCACACAGGGCAGTCAATGCAGCTCTGTACACAGCCATAACACAATAGCAGACAGACATTAGGCTGCACCCCACCACTATCTGATATTCCCCTGGTGCAAGCCATCAGCCATTCCATCACAACACCTACCAGCTGCAAACAGTCTGCTAGTGCCCAGTGGAGATGCCTGCACCCAGAACTGGGATGTCATAATACACAGCAAGCAGATACATCAGTGACTGGACCCCAAAAAGAAACCCATATTTATCACATGAGAGAAATACTAGATAGCACTATGGGAGTGCCTAGCCATGCTGTGGTCACTGCACAGTCAGGGTGAGAGTGAACTCTCAGCAGGATATACTGAGGTCACCTTGTCTGTGTAGGTGGTGGCCGGGCACTACAATGTGCCTGTCACTGCCCTATGCCCTGCGCAGATGCACCCTGGCCAGGCCACCCTGTCCGGCCTATACCCATGGTACCTTGCTCCTCATTATGCACATTGGCAGCCCAATACTGGCAACATTGCTGGCAGTATGGGCTGTGGAAGGTGTTTGCAGCCACCACACACTGGATAGACAGACAGCCACCCCCACACCTATGCCAGCATTGTGCTACTATAGAGGTGGTCAGCAGCCATACCCACCACACCAGTCCTGGGCATAGTACAGGCATGGATATGGTACACAAGACTGTTGGGGGGTCACTCCCGAGGGTGGTGAACACTGTCAAAGACCAGACCTGCAGCACACACCACAGACATCAGAATGATTGTTATGGTGGAGCTCAATGAGCAAAATGTGCTTAACATAGGAATTGATATCTGCCAGTTATCATAGGAAACGTTTGATAGCTGTGTACCATATACCCAGGTGTAGGGTGGCATTGCTAAGGTATGCAACTGCTAGTGTTGGGAGATACAGGCAGGGCCCAATGTCTTGCCTCTCCAGGTGGCATTGGCCAATGGGGCCTGTGGGTGGGTGGGTGTCCCTGTTGGCTGCTGCTTTATGGCAGAGTTCCCCAACTCCAGTCCTGGTGTTCCAAACACTGTTCGGGTTTTCATGCTGTCCCTCATAAATATGCATGAGTTACATCTGCATACCATGGGGGTGGTGCATAGCTATGCAGCACAGGCATCTTTATTAGAGGCAGCATGAAACCGGAATGGTGTGGGGCCCTCCAGGACTGCATTTGCGGGACTCTGCTTTAGGTAATGTGCCTGTTTCTGGTGTCTGTGTTTGGTGTGGTAAAATATAGGCCATGCGTATGTTCTCAGCAATAAAGGAGTGTCTTTACTATCACTGTTTAGTGGTGGGTAAAACTATGGGGACTGGGTTGGCAGGAGCCCCAGCTGGGATTTGAACCTGTGACCCTCTGGTCTTACAGGCACTGGCTGTGTCTGTTGCACCACATTGTGGCCACAGAGACAGTGCAGTCCCTGGAGTTAGTTAAACCGGCCTGACGAGTCAGAAACCCTGCTCTGCAACAGGTTTACTGTGGCCTCATTTACCTTGTATGCAGACAAAGGTGCACATAAACCTCACAAAAGACCTCACAAAAGGGGCACACACCCATAACCAAGCTGGGCAACAATGATATCATTGGGAAACATTACACAACACTCCCAGGACAGCTCCATTACAATGAAACGATCTTTAAAAGGGTCTGCAGAGCGTAGACCCTTCCACACATCATTTCTTTTTTTTTTGGTGCTTTCCAAGGAGTGTCTTTACTATCACTGTTTAGTGGTGGGTAAAACTATGGGGACTGGGTTGGCAGGAGCCCCAGCTAGGATTTGAACCTGTGACCCTCTGGTCTTAGAAGCACTGGCTGTGTCCGTTGCACCACACTGTGGCCACAGAGACAGTGCAGTCCCTGGAGTTAGTTAAACTGGCCTGACGAGTCAGAAACCCTGCTCTGCAACAGGTTTACTGTGGCCTCATTTACCTTGTATGCAGACAAAGGTGCACATAAACCTCAGAAAGGACCTCAGAAAAGGGGCACACACCCATAACCAAGCTGGGCAACAATGATATCATTGGGAAACATTACACCACACGCCCAGGACAGTTCCATTACAATGTAATGCTCTTTGAAAGGGTCTGCGGAGCGTAGACCCTTCCACACATCATTTCTTTTTATTTTGGTGCTTTCCATGGAGTGTTGTTCCTTGTTGCCCATTGCTATCACTGTTGCCCAGCTGAATTATGTTTTTTAAAATGTTTCTTGTGGTCATTTTTAACGTTTTATGTGAAATTTTCTTCTGTGCACATGTATCACACTGCTCACGTTTTGTGGGTTTCCCCGGTTTTTCTGTACATTGCTGACGGAAATGGTTTCTCTTCCCTTTAAATGCCTTTAACGACAGGTTTTCATTCGCGTTGGAATTGAGCTCTGAAATTCAGCGCATTAGTATGAGGGGAGCCTCTCCCCGCCCACTCTCCGCCCATTGACCCCTTCTCTCCGCCCACTCTCCACCTTCTGCGCTGTTTTAACGCGCCGCGGAGCTTTACGATCGTTAACTACGGTTAACGCGCGTAGTATGATGTTAACGGTCATTAGCGCGTCGGTACGCACGTTATACGGCACTTACGATCGTTAACGTCGTATGACGCGCGTTAGTCACGTTTACCGCACTTTAGTAAACATCCCCCAAAGAGTATTAATGGACAAACAAACCTCTTCAAAAGATGGGGAAGCTGTAAAACTAGAGGGCATAACATGAAGCTGCAAGGGGGTAAACTGAAAGGCAATGTGAGGAAATACTTTTTCACTGAAAGGGTGGTGGATGCTTAGAATACCCTCCCGATGGAAGCAGTGGGGGCAAAGACAATGATGGAATTCAAAATGGCATGGGACAGACACAGTGGATCCCTTTACAGCAACAGGATAAAATCAAAATAAACATAACCATTTCAACAAATATGGGTGACCTACACGGAGCAGTTAGTACACCCCTAAACAAAGGCATACGGAGAGTGTCCTGCATGGAGCGGCAGGTGCACCTGCTCTTGCTGAGCAGACTAGAAGGATCATACTGGTCTTTATCTGCCGTCATATACTACGTTACTATAAAGGTATGTGAACCGAAAATGCCCTCATTTCTTCTGTTTTACTATTCAGCTGAAAATGAATGCATGTTGTCACAACGCCCCCCTGGTGGCACTGGGATGTCACAGCAGGGAGGGTGGACACAAAAATATTTTATAGTGGAGTTTAGCTCAAAGACAGGGCCCAGGTATTTATAGTCCTGGTAGCCTTCTGGGTAACCAAAGCTCCAAAGAATATAACAGTCCGAGTGTAGGGAGAATAAAGGCTTTTATTTCCCGTATTGCAAATAGGTTCAATAGCTCAGAATTTACATCAACACAAAAATATCCTTGCTTCAGGTTGAAAGAAAAAGAAACATGAACTGAGTTAGACCTGTTAACTTCACAGCAGTACTATAAGAAACACAGATTCAAACCTTCCCCCAGACCACAGCTCTACTCCTCAGCTAAGGGCTCAAAGCTTTCTGCCAGGCAATAGCTGCAACCCATCTCGGGTTCCGAAAGGTCATCCGGGAATTCCACCTGCATTGGTTCACAGTCAGGAATATCTAGTGGCTCGCATTCAGGCTTTTTATACAATGTACGATGTCCCAATGCGCTGCATCCAAAGGTAAGCCTTGGTTTTGTACACCTCTAGAGTGAGGACAGTTTCTCTTGCCTACTGCTCTTATACTAGAGAATTTCTTGTTTGGCACAGGTTTGTATTTTGTAGCACAAATAGTTCTAGAAGGACAGCATTCCTCTAGGCCCTGCTCCTCCTGCGTCACAGCATTCATAAAATCACAATCAGTAAAATAGTGATTACCTTTCCTTTTGGGTTTATCACGGCCAAGTGAGGGTTGATGCTTGTTCCTGCTGTGGTTTGGCTTCTCTGACACCAAGGTAGGCCTCCAGTTCTCCAGCCGGCCTTCTGCTGGGGTTAAGCCACACTTGCACCACAGCTTCTTTCTCTCTGGGCCAGGAATGTTACCTTTCAAAGTAACTCTTTCACCTCCTTCTTGGTTACTCTTCGTTGTGTCTTTCAAAGGTTGCTGGCCTCTGCCAGACTCAGGTCCAGGACTCTCTGGCACAGTCCTTCTCCTTCCAGGGTTAGCTTCTTCTTTGTATCTTTCCCACTTGGAAAGTGTATCCTCTCCCCTCTTGAGATATTTGAAGCAGATTCCTTCACCTGGTTCTGTTGAGTCTGCTGGGCCGGTTCCTTCTGTCAGGACTCCTATCCCCTGGTCCTTCTCTCCTTCCAGGAAAGCTCTCCTTTCTCCTTCCAGGGTTAGCTTCCTTTCTGTGTCCCTTGTGTCTGGGCTTTTAAAAGGAATTCTTCCCTTTCTGGATTGGGTGCAGGCCGGTATTGCATCATTGGCTCTGGGGTGTGGCTCCTCAGTCCTCCAGAGGTCCCTCTTGCTCCCCCTATATGGCTCCTCGCGATGCTGCAGCCGGTGTCTGCCTCTTTTTTCTAAGTTAAAAGCATTTTCTTCTGTCTGTAGAGGGTCTGCAGTACCACAATGTCTCTAAAATTCTGACATCCAAAGGCTTAATATTTATCAGTGCCCACCAGAAATCTACAGTTTATTCTTTATTCATATATTCAGCAGCACTATCATTTAATTGACTCCAGTAAATATATGCATGACAAACAATTGTGCCAATGCTTATATATGTGGAGGATAATTTCATAACAGGTGATTTAGGTTGGGAGGTCAAGTAGGAACCTATCTTGAAGCTAGCTAATCAAGGCGCTTATGGGCCCAATTCAGAGTCGCGACTTGTGGGGCTGCCCCATTCCCCCTTAGGCCCTCCCCACATGGCTAAAGCAGCAGTACGGGTTGAGTTGGCAGGGGGGCAGGAGGGGGCGGTGACTGGATGGAGAGGGGGTGGGCCGAGGCGACAGGACATATAGAGCCAATTCTGGTCACAGCCCTGTGGGGTTAGGGGGAAAGTGCTGCTTATTCCACCTCAAAAGTGGAATAAGCCGCACAAACTGGGTGATCGGGACCGGATTCCCCCCCCCCTCCCCCGGGTAGCCAGGGTCGGGTGTGAGTAGGTAACTGCCATCCAATCCAGACCCTGGCTGCCCAGCCGTGGGTCAGGTGGCGGGGTAGAAGAGGGTCGGTGCCACGGAAGCCAGTGGAGCCTGCGGGGACGACGTCCCGGCAAGCATGTAGGGGCACGCCAGGCCGTCCTTGGGCCCGATTCTGTATGCTGCAGGAACGTTTTGCTCCCGTGGTACAGAATAGGATCTTAACAGTCCCGTCCTGCCAGAGGTCGTCCAGATGGCCCAGGTGTGCCCCTGTTAGAATTGGGCTCTATGTGTCTTTAAAAATAGCCTTACAAAGTCTGCTGAAATCACAACTAAAATGCAGTTGCATACTATTACACCAGCTCAACTGAAGTATGCGCATAGGTGTGTATTTTATAACCTTCAGACTCGATTTTCGATGGGCTTCCCTAGTTGCCGGTGTAAAGGCCTTATCCAGGATTTTTGAAGGGCACCTACATGGATAGTGCCCTTTGAAAATCCCAGATATGTCCCTAACGTGCGCAGATGTTAAACGCATAGCATAGGGGTGTGTTGGGGGCGTTCCGGGACGGAGAAGAGGCGGACCATGGTGCTACCTCTGTAGCACTGATTTTTGATGCTACACGGTTAGTGCTCTATGCCTTAAAGATAGGCGTGGGAAAACCTCATCTATCTTTAAGGCGCTGGGGCTAACCATGTAGCATCGAAAATTGGTGCTCCACAGGTAGCTCCTGCGGCTACCTGTTATGCGGTGACACCCAGATTTTCAATGCCAGGGACACATATGACCCCGGCATGGAAAATCTGGGCTAGGCAGGAGGTGGACGGGTTGTCCGCCAACATGGCACATAGCACCGCCCAACTGAAATTCCGGCCCTACAGTCATACTTTGTGACTCTGCCCACGCTTCATCCCAACTTCACCCTCAACTATGCTTGCACATGGGGCACATACAAGTATGCATTGGGGCTGGTGGAAGGGTATTAGGTGCTCAAGGCAAAACTTCAGCCTTGTGCCCTCTGAAATTAGCTTTTAGAAGCCCAGCACCCCTCCTCCCAAGACTGTGATTTTTAAACTCAATTGCAATCATCTCAATACCATCCCACCCACAACAATCCTATAAAAATGCATATCTGGACGTCACACTATTAAACTTAGAGGGTCTTCTACTAATGGGTACTAGCTCGCAACACGTGTTCTGGCACATGCTGGGGCACACTGCCAGCTAGCACAGGGCCATGATAGTGCAAGATGATTCCCGCAGGTGTTGCACGTTGTCATGGCGTAGGGCAAATAGTGCCTATGGAAACAGAAGAAAATGTGCAGAGCAGTTTTAAAATGGGCAGCTCAAAGCACATGGCTGAGGGTTGCTATGGGCAACCATCAAAAACACTAGCACCGGGTGTAGGAAAAGGCCCCAGCAAAGGATTACCTCATAGCTTATTAGCTGATCAGGAACAGCTGCAGAGACTTGAGCTTCTGAGAAACACCAAGAATGACGCACTTAAAATTGAGTCAGTCTTGAGCAGAAGGGAAGCTAACCGGGACAAAGCTTACTGGGGGAGAGCTAACCAGGACGGAGTTATCCAGAGAGCTAACAGAGGAGGAGCTTACCGGGGGAGAGCTTACAGAGAGGAAGCTAACCGGGAGGAAGCTAACCGGGACACATACCTGAAAACTTTAGACGGAGATTCCAGCAGTATATCAGAGGAGTTTGCCCACGAGGGAATACCTGAGGTTAGTGCCAGAGAGTTGGGCTGCACTAAACCAGAGTCTGGTCGTTGGGGCCATGGAGGGATTCCTACAAGCAAACGGAGAGAAGCTGTGAGAGGGAATTTCCAGGAGAGCAGGTACCTGGGGAATAGAAGCTGTTGTCAAAGGGAGATTTCCAGGCCCAAAGAAGCACATCCTGTAAGAGGAAGTGAAAAGCTTTCGGGGGAGAAAGGCTATTTTTAACTTCCCAGCTCCAAACGTTCCGGCAGAGGCCAGCCTGAAGAAAGGCCAATTCCTTGGAGGGGCATTTGAAAAGCAGGATTTTACATATGCTTGTCCTGAAGTGTATGGCCCTCTAGGGGAAAAGTCTACACTGCATGGTAGCTTTCCATTTCACCTTGCTAGTGAGGAAGAGAGAAGCCCTTGCCAGAGAGAGGAGGGATTCTTTAATACTGGTGTAAGTCACAATCCCACAGAAGAGAATTGCAGGGAAGCTCATGAGGCCATGGACTGTGATTATTGTGTGGAAAACTCGGAGGATTTCCAAATGGATTGTACACTTGTATTTGCTGACAGTGTGACCTCTCTCTGCTGAAGTGTGTAGAAAGAAAATCTGTTCCTAGGAACAGATTTCAATTTCACAGCTGCTGTAAGATACAAGGACTGTTTTTCACTTTTGTTTTTCCTTAGCTGAAAAGAAGCATCCTTTGTATTTTTGTAGTTCAATTTGTGTTATACCAGAAGCATGGTTTATTTCCTTTTTGATTCCTGATTGCAGAAGTTCTCCCGGGAAGGGAAAATAAAATACCTCTTTAAAAATAGCCTAGCTACTCGTCCACGACTACACTCTTTTTTGAATAGCTAGTGGGACTCCAACTCCTAAGGGGCATTACTTGTCCCAGCTAATTAAGAAGAGGCCCCACTGAAACCCCCAGGTCCTTTGCCTATGGGGGTATGTAGGTGGATGACAACGTAAAGAGCCATAGTTATGGTGCTATTGGCATGTTACATTGTCATGGGGTAGACAGCACAAAAAGTGAAATACTAAAGGCTAGTGCAGAGAATGAGCTTAATTACCAGGGGAGAGATAGTACTAAGCCTGAAACACTAAACAATACACAGGAGAAGCTCACTTGTCAGAAGCCAGATAGCATTGAGCCTGAGATAGTAAGGGACAGTGTGGGGGAAGGGCTTACCTGGCAGGAATTATACAGCACAGACCCTGAAACATTAGGAGATAAAATGGAGGAAGAGCTTACCTTGCAGCCTCAGGCGCAAGTGAGGCATTCACAGGGCAGAGAGGCAGGAAGGAAGAAAGCAAACATTCCACAGGGTTGGTGTGACGCAGGAAGAGTTCAGAGGGCTAATCAGATCCACCTGAACTCAAATTCACGTTCCACGTCAGGGGAGCTGAGAGATAAAAGCAGGCAGAAAATCTCACAGAGGCAGAGCAGGCATGGGAGGCAGTTGAAGGAGCATTGGCAGCTGGAGTCTGAAGCAGGACTGGAGCCAAGGTTTGAATGCCAGGAGGGAAGGAAAACTCCCAAACAAGTGCTGATAGACACTTTACCGTGGGGAGCCAGGACTGAGGAAAGACCGGCTGGCCAATCCAAAAAGGGTAAAGAAAACTGCAGCAGGGTCTTCCCAGCCAGAGGGGTCCTCCTACCAAGACAAGCTGCTCAATCAACAGGAGGCAAAAGTCACATACAGGGAAGCACCCAGGAAACAGGAAGTAAGTTGCCATCAGTCAAGCAACGTAACCAGCTTTCCCTCAGAGAACCAGGCTGCAGGACAGATAGAAAGTCGTGGCGAGAAGCAGAGGGATTGGAGCTTAGCTTGGGCAGAAGAAAAGATAAGTACCCAGTTTTTACTAAAGAGAGGAAAAGGAATCCCAGAGTTGGAGACCAGGCATATTGCCAAGGGGACTCCTATCTGTACAAGCCGTGGAGAGAGATCTCCCACACCTCTCCTGATATCTGGGACTTACGAGGGCAGCTCCCACCAGTAACAGATGAGGTTTATCCAGGGCAAGATACGGAGGGCAGCCTCCTAGAGGCTCAGTGTCCTTATACTGGAACAGGACCCAGCCCTATGCAATGGGAGAGCCATAGCATTGAGAGTATCCCTGAAGCCATGGAGTATGAGGAGTGTATGCCTGAGGAGGCTAAGAGTCTTTATTGAAGTCAAGCAAGAAGTAGTATTTTGTACACAGTGAAAATACTGAAAATATTGCTAAAAGATATTGTGCACAGGAAAATACTGGACGGTATCACTGAGAGATATTGTGCACCGTGTAAATAATGGACTGTATTGCTGAGAGAAAGCAGTATTATCATTTCTGGTTTAAAACCCTTTTTGACCTGGTGAATTCAACCGTTCATTTATGTTGTCCCTTATGCTGTAACATCCTAAAGGGAAGGGGAATAAAACCCATCTTTTCATTTGGACCACAACTACAGAGCCCTTATTTCTTCCACAACACAATGCTACCCGGCTCTAGGCATCCGCCTAGGACCGGCAAGTAGTCACAACATGTAACACCTTAGCATCTGTTAGTAGAAGATCCCCTTGGTTTTGTAAATATATAGATAATGAGGCTTACAAGGCTATTCGCATATTGCCCCTTCTCCCTGCAGGTAGACGTAGGCGCTGATGACTCTCTTGAGTTGTGCTTTGCTGCCCTTCCTCAATCCCAGAAGCTGCTGCCCTAGTTTGCCTAGTGGTTGGGCGGGCACCTGTCGCCATACATACTTGTGCACACATAAACCGTGAGGTAATTTTATAAGAGGTCTTTTATGTGCATAAAGCAGGGTTTACATGGAAAAATACTTTATAACATTAAACCTTTAAAGTTAGGCCATCTGTGCATATAGATAGGGCATGTAACCGTGCCTAGACAGTGATATTTATTTTATTTATTTAGTTAGTTAATCAGCTTTGTATACCACCTTATCCTTCAATCAAAGTGGTTAACAGGACAACAAAAGAGTTTACATTAGGGCATGGAGGACAGAGAGACAAGACATTGTAATAAATTACAGTACATCATATTAATTTACAATAACTTTCAGTACATTGTAATAGTATATAAAGATAAACTATAATATTATACTATAACATAACAAAATTGAGTAGAAACAGTTAGTAAGGTATCTTGAACTTTTATGTGATAGGTTGTTTGCCATAAACCTCGATGAATAGATATGTCTTAAGGGACTTGCGGAAGTCTTTCATGTCGGTCTGAAATCTTAATTCCTCAGGAATAGAGTTCCATAGTTTGGGTGCCATAAATGAAAAAGCCCTTTTAGAAGTCATTTGTTTAGATTTATTAAAATTAAGATGGGTATTGTCTGTTGGTAGCTTGGGAACGTCTGGGTCTTGAGTTTGTGTCTTTAGAAATAATAGATTTTAGAATATCTGCTGATGGTCCGTGAAGAATTTTAAAAATGATATGCACTAATCACTGTTTTATAAAGGGTCATAATAGGGGCATACAATGCAAATGGAATGAAAGAGTATGTGCCTCTATAAGGGGGTGTTTGGGGTGGACAATGGATGTATACTGGGTGAAGTATTAAAGTAGGTGCTTACTTCATGTTTTAGTATGTTTAATATCCCACATTTCTGCCTGCTTTAAAAAGCACACAAACAGCCAGAACGTTATCTTTTGGGACCTGGAGCATTTTGTTGGTACGTGGTACTGCTGTGGTCAGTCTATATTCTCCTTGTACCTATTTTACTTTCCTTTGAACTCCCACAATATTATTTCAGTCTCTCCACTGCTCCCTGCCCTTTCCTCTCCTTTCCCCTGGCCTCTCCTTCATCCTCTCTACCTTCTTGCCCTTAGGACCAGTCCTACCATTGAGCAACTGTTTTCTGCACATAGTCCCGCTTTTCAGCCCCTATTGACTTATGCAAATGAGACCCCGCAATCAGTCGCTGCACATAAACACTCATCCCTCTGCATCCCCCTCAGGCCGTCCCTGGTGCTAGTATTACTGGCAGGTCTGCTAAGGTCTGGTTCTGAATCTAGTGCAGCCTCTGCTGCTGATTATGCTTGCTACAACAAGTGGTGAGTATCTGCGGTTCCAGCAGGGAAAGAGACCACTTACAGAAACAGAAAATCTTTTCAATCTCTAAACATGCAGGTGCTCTGCAAAGCCTCCCACATCATTGCTGATGTCTGTGTATACTTCCCAGAATCCCGTTACAATGCCTACATTTAGTCATAATCAGGTCTATATGATTGCTTTGAGAGTGGCGAGATCATCAGGGAATGGCTTCTGGGAAAGCAAAAAAACTGCCACACTCACTCTCCAAACTAGGAAGAATGGGAAGAGGAGTGGCACTATATGTAAGAAATAATATTAAAGCTATGGAAATACAGGGCTTAAACAGGAGAGAGGAGGCACTGTGGGTTAAAGTAGAAAGAGGGAAAGAGAAATCTATTTGCATTCGTGTAATATACAGACCTCCCTCATGGGGAGAAGAGGTGGACAGAGAGTTAATTGAAGACATACATAGCATTGCTAGGAAAGGGGAAGTGCTACTGATAGGGGATTTCAATATGCCAGATGCTGTTTGGCACATTCCTGCTGTAGTATCATCTGGAAGTAAGGAGATCCTGGTTTCTCTACAGAGAGAACTATTCAGGCAACTGGTAACAGACCCCACATGTGAAGGGTCCATACTGGACTTGGTGCTTACCAATGGTGAAAGTGTTTCTGACGTTATAGTGAGAGATCATCTCGCATCCAGTGATCACCAGTTGGTGTGGTTCAGTATTAGGACTAGGGCTGATAAAATCCATTCAAAAGTGAAGATCTTAGACTTTAGGAAAATTAATTTTGCCAAGATGGGCCAATACTTCAGGGAGTCGTTAGCAGGATGGTAACAGCTGGGGAATGTAGAAAAACAGTGGGCAAAACTGAAGGGGAAATTTTAAGGGCAACCAACCTTTTTGTTAAAATGGTAAATAAATGGAAATGGAAAAGGAGTCTGCTATGGTTTTTGAAAGAAGTAGCTGAAAAGGTGAAGAAAAAGGGAGGTCTTCATGAAATACAAGAGAACACAGAGAGAGGAAGACAGGCATCTATATTTGGAAAAACTTAAAGAAGCTAGCAAAGTAGTCAAGAAAGCAAAGATTCAAAAAGAGGAGGAAATAGCCAATGCAATAAAATGGGGGGAATAAGACATTTTTCAGATATGTTAGTGAGAAAATGAAGGGCAAGAGTGGTATTGTCAGACTCAAGGGTGAAGGGGAGGAATATGTAGAAGTGGCTGAGGATAAAGTGGAATTGCTTTACAAATATTTCTTTTCTGTGTTCGCAGATGAAGAATCAGGAGCAGGACCTCAGAAAACACCCACAAACAGGAACAGAAGCGAGGGGCATCTTGAAGAATTTTCAGAAAACTGAGTTGATGAGGAACTAGCTAAACTTAAAGTAGACAAAACAATGTGATCAGATAGGATACACCCGAGAATACTGAGGGCAGGCAACCTGCTTACTCTTAGGTTTTTTTTCCACAGGTCACACCATTTCTTTCCAAGATCCTTTGAATCCCTGTGTTTACATTGTGTTCATTTTTTTTACCGATGGCTGTCCTGAGTTATTGTTTCTAGTAAGAGTTTGCCATTGCTGAGGATGAACTATAGAGCCCCTTCTTTACTCTATGCTTCTTGATGAACTCCTTCACAAGGAGCTGAACCTCATGAGGGGCAAAGTTGGCTTTGTGAAGCAGGGCTTCATGACTGACAGTCATTGTTCATGCACCAGTCTGAGAGTATGAACGCTATTAAGATATGTGTGCACATGCCTAATTAGTACTCACATAGGTGCAGATATTTCCAATCCAATCATACCCATTTTTATGTTCAAATCTTTTTTATTAATACAAACAACAGTACTCCCAGCATGTGGGTACTCTTATTCATTGCCAGGAGCCAGCAAATAAAACAAGAACCATGTTATACATTTTTTATATTTTCTTCTCCCTCCCTTGCCTCTTTCCTCTCTCCCCCATACTGTATTACCTTCTGTCAAAGAAAAAGAACAAAATAGAACAATCTGCTAACATGCAGTAACACTTGCGCATGTAACCAAGGAATAATGCACAAAGTTTCCTCCCTTTCCTTTTCCCTATCTGCATACCCCTAATTCGATATGCTACAGCCTACCCCATTCACCCTATGTGTCACATCCCCCCCAAAAAAAGTTGTACCCTTCTAGCTCCATCCATAAAAGTCCTATCCTATGCTCTCTTTGATCACAGTTCATTTAAGATGAAACTGCATCTTTGTGGGGTCAATGTATCAATTTAAGTGATCTAGATAGCCACACATCCAGGTTCTTGTGACCTGGATTGTCCACTGTTGGAAACAGGATACTGGGCTTGATGGACCTTGGTCTGACCCAGTATGGCATTTCTTATGTAAAAATCGCTTCCTTCTATGTGGGGACCCTGTAACCCAGATATGATCCATCATCAAGAGCCAATGCAGATTATTCCTCCAATGCCAACATAAGGGTGTGTCATAGACTGTCGAATCTGACAATATAATTTTCTTTCCTAACAACCATGCTCTTCACACCCAAAGGCATTTCCTCGCTGATAAAAATTCATCTTGGTCAATCCCATCAAATAGCATCTACTGCACAGTTGATGGAACCACTACTTGCAAAACATGCGCCAGATAATTGTGAATCCTGACTCAAAAGTTTTGAGTGTTGGGACAACACCAAAACACAAGAGGGGAATAAAAAATCTGGTCGGTGTTAGCTGGGCTAGGCCTGTATGTGCAGGCCAACCGGGATCAGGATCCCGGCCTGCATGTACAGATGTGCCCCGCGGGATCAGAATCCCATCTAACTCTGTGCATCCATTCTGACCCGGCACACAGATGGCCGGGGCATCCGGGATGGAATCAGGCTCTTAGGGAAGAACAATCCAAATTACAGTTATTTGATGCAAGGCTCCACATTATGAATCACCACTCAGGAAAAGCATCTGGGCATCATCGTGGACGATACATTGAAACCTTCTGCCCAGTGTGCAGTGATGGCCAAGAAAGCAAATAGAATTCTAGGAATCATAAGGAGGAGAATATAAAATAAAACCAAGGATATTATAATGTCTCTGTATCACTCCATAGTGCTACCGCATCTTGAATATTGTGTGCAGTTCTGGTTGCCATATCTTAAATAGGATATAGCAGAATTGGAAAAGGTACAGAGAAGAGCAACCAAAATAGTAAAGGGGATGGGAGGATATCCCTATGAGAAAAGGTTTAAAAGATTGAAGAGCTTACTTAACTCTCTCCTCACCAGTAACCTCACTGGGCTCTTGAAGCTACAGAGAACTACATTCACAAACAATGGGAAGGTTATCAAATAGTCAATAAATACAACACAGTTCTATAGAAAAATACACCAAAGCTTTGTGGAGAGAAACTGAGAGAAGCACGTTCTCCCTGTTTACTCTAACTTCTTAGCCATGGTTCACTTTATTTATAAGGCTTTTTTAGATGATACAGCATAATTTCACTTTATCATTATACGTCATGTATGTATCATATTGTAGGTCAACTTATTCAGTGTGGGTCAACGTGGAGCCATAAATGGAGTCCAAGACATAATTATTTACTATTACATGGCCATTATAAGGAGACATACAGGAATCCAAGATATAGAATGACCTAATTGACATAATTGTTTACTGCTGATAACTTGATATCTTCTAACCTTGAGCGCGTCTTGATATCTACTAATTACTAACCCTGAAAGTATTTTAGCTAATAACCCTGAGACTGCTATCTGGTATCCCTGAGACAGAGAGGCTGGGGTACAACATGCCCTTTCTTTATTTCAGGACATGTAAACCTTCACCTAGTAAGCTAATATATGAAGTTTTATTTCTAAGCAAGGTTCTGAACAGAATTAACTCTTTCTCAGTTTTAGTTAGTCTAATAGTGTATGGTACCCTGTACTAATATACATACTTTCAGTCCCTCCTCTGATTCTGTAAAGAATCATTTCTAAGTAAGGAAACTCATATATTGCCATTGAAGTGGAAATATAACTGGATTCTGGGTCAATATGTAACATTATTGCAAGGGTCAGTGATCCTACTGACTTCTGATTTAGAAAGCTGTGAAAGATGAAGAGGTGGAATGAAACCAGTGCTGACATAGAGAAACAACTGTCAGTACATAGAGGAGTAATACTTCTAAAATGAAACATACCAAAATACCAAATAAAAATGCTAACCGGCCTTGCAAAGGCCTGAATACTGAATACTGAATTCCAGAATGAAGGACCAAGAATTAGTGAGAGCTGAAAAGGAAATTTACATAGCTCTCACTTGAACTAAAATACGGTTACTAACTTTATCTAATAGGCCTTTCACTATTTTTCCAGTAGTATCAAGCATACTACAACAAAAATCAACTAGTACTCTGCATACAGCATTTTCTTTGCTGGGAGAAAATCTAAAAACCATTCAGTTCCTGACTGCATAAGCTGACACTATGTTTACTGGACCTTGCAATACACACTAATTGCCTCAGTAAAAAAAAAAACAGAGCAGTCACTATGACTGCATCCTGAGGGGAAACATCCCTTTTTCTTCTTAAAGATTTATTCAGGATGGATAACAAATTAATATAGTAAAGTTCAATTCACTATGGGGTATCCATCGGGGCTATATAGCAAACACCTAACCAACCTCTGGGAAACTCTGCACTATAAAATACTAACCGAAACATCAATTCTCAAATCGGAGATTACAAAATCAGCTCAACAAAAATAAAATACCAGAAGACTATGTTTCACAATATACCAAACGGTAAACCAGTGTTTGGAGAGGTTAAGAAAGAGAATCAGAAGTGCAGAGAGAAATGTTCACAGTTTTGGGAAAACGTGCAAGAACCTCAAAGCACATGTGATCATTCTGCACATAAAAACCCCCAAAATGCACAGTCCAAAATTAACAATGCAAAAACAACTTGGACAACTTGAAAAAACATCTGCAGCCCTATTGCAACAAAAGAAGAAACATGGCTGTCGTGGGGCGAGCCTACAAGAACTACAGCAGGAGAACAGAAGATTGGAGGAGCTGAACAGACATGTAAAAGGTGCTCTACTTTTGCCAAATCACAAAAACTAAATTACCAAGCAGACAATATTTAAGAGAGGCAGATAACAGCAATGTCTGGCTTGTAAACAAATACAATGAGCTGCAGCAAAAATGCTAAACCGCTAAGATGTGAGATTCAGAAACTCACTGAGGACAGGATATATTCTACATACAATTACCCAATTACTCAAAACTCTCTGAGGCATGACCATTAAATTATTTCACTTTAACTCTAGTTAAGTATGCCTAGGTCTGAACTAGAGGCATCCAAAAAGGGTAGCTAGAACTACACACTTAGTTCCCATTAACTGACATTACTTTGTAAATTACTGAAATATAAGAACTTGTACATAGGATCTTCATACCTATATCTTTTATTATTCTAGGTTCTGTGTTTGTATTTGTGTTTGTATATGACTATATGTCACAAAACTCCTCAAAGGTCCTAGGCCTAACTCTTGGTAAACTTCCATGCTGAGGAGCTGTTACTGTTGGAAGACAAGCAACAAACTTTGATAACTTACAATGTTTTTCCCATCAGGTGTAAGTGTGCCTCAAAAATATTTGGATATTCCTTCTAACATCCTCATGATTCTGAATACAATACTGCTTCACTAAGAAATTGCCACAGCACATCTAGGACCAGATTAGGAAATATGCATAGCCAATATACATAGCAACAAAAATATTCTCAAAAATATTCTAAGACAAACTAAAAATATACCTACTCTTCTTAATAGTCTTCTTAAAATGATGAGGAGATATACTATCGCTATACTGGCCCTCTAATTCTCAATTATTTTATTAAGTAGAGGTGCAGTACCTAAAGGTCATTACATATATATCAGGAAAATACTAATCTAAACTAACCTCATCCCTCTAGGTCTTACTATAATTACATAAAAACATTTTACATGCTATATAAAAGTATTTTTTTTTTACATGCATAGTCCATAAAGAATTTACTTAATACAATAATCTCTTTGTAATGTCTCTGTTGTTCTTTCAGAAAATACTTTGAATCATAAAAGTCCTTTTCTTCAATCACTATTTGTCCAATAAAACTCTGCGTTGCAAACTCTTGATTTACTGACACAGGAAGTCACTTTCTGGACTTGTGAGGGGGCCACTGTATAAGATGCATTCGTTGAGAATGTCTTCTCACTTTACAAGCTGAATATCCCACCAGGAACACACGACATGGACCAGGAACTCCGGAGCTGGGAGTGTCTTCGGATGCAGCTTTAAGCAGGACCCAATCGAGTGACTTCACTCTTGATAAAAGCATTCTGCGGATCCCGGATATAAAGAACTTGTCATTTCGTTAAGGAATCACTTGCACTAAAAAGAAAACAAACAGGACTGAGTGCAACCGTACACAATAAGTTAAGATAGCACTGCGCAACACCTGGTGTCCGGGATAACTGCCAAGGCATCCATTAATTATTTCAAATAGTGTCTGGGGAGACACACTCTGCCATAAGAGCTAAAGAAAAAAACTTTTATTCAATCGGAGGCTGTATCAGAAATATCACTTCCCTCCTCTGATACAGAACAGATACCAAAACAAGTTGCAAAATCAAAAATAGAATGAATCCGATAGGCAGGCATATGTATATACTGGCCCTAGACTGGCCCTACAATTGCAATCTGTGAAACAGTTTCGAAAAGACAAAATGCATAACCACAGTGGTAAGCTTCCGCTGCAGCAACAAGGCAGAAACAGACGATCAGGGTAAATAAACAGATGATTCGTTTCCCAGCTGCCCTGGCGAACTTCACGAAGTCCAAAAACTGGGTTTCAAACTAAGTATCTTCAAAGGGAGATAAAAGAGAAAATAAAGTCATCTTTAACAGTGCTACATACGGTGACATCTGTGACACAGATATCAGAAAAGAGTCTTTTCGGTTCACCGAATAGTGTCCCTTGGATTTCAAAAATCGTGACGTGTGCTAGCAAAAAATCAATGAGGAAAGCAATGAGATCCAATTGCAAAAATCATTACCATATAGACAGAGCAGAAGTTACTTCATTAATTCACTTTGAATAAAAGCTCACTGGCTTACAGCCAGTTGCGAAAATTTACAAGAACACACAGATAACAAGGACATCAGAAATAGCTACAAACAATTTGAATAGTTTACAATAACCATGGCACTCTTCCCAGTACATTTTTACATTTAAAACATGGCGCATTTCCCAGTATATTGTAGCATTCAAAAACAAACCTTCTACTGCGATAAGGTGGAAGCTAAACAATAACAACATATTAAAAAAAAAACAAAATGCAGTTGAGACAGATTTAACCCTCAAACCTAACTTAACAGTATAAACTAATAAAAGGCACAAATCTGACCAATGACATAAGTAATTCAGTTTACATTAAAAACAAATCATTCACATAAGAAAATTAAAAAGGAATGGTTGAGGTTCTTCATCAGATAATGCAGTTTCTAGGGCCTTTGCAAATATGCATGACTAACCTTCAAAAAGAGCAGATAGAAACAAAACTGCATTTTTTTTTTCTTTGCCAAGTCATACTGAAAATCCAGGGAGAAGTTGGCAAAATCACATTATGAACTGCGTACAGGTTCTTGTACAAGTTTATCAGTGTCTTACTGTACAGCCATCAAATCTCGCTTGTAGCACAAAAAGAGTTGAAGTCTCACATACTGAAGTGACACGGTATGGCTGGCACGGTATGGCTGGCAATGGGCACAGCTGACAGTCTAAGAAACTAAACTTCAGGTCTCACAGCGACCCGTACAGGCGGGATGAAAGGCATCTGATATCTGATCCCAGCACTGTAGATGAAAGTTTGGCAAGATAACGATGCTTGCATCTGCAGGAAAACAGCACTTCAGAGGAAAGAAACACAACTGACAATGTGCGACATTTTATCCTGGGGCAGCCCACAGAGCAGATAGAAGTCTTCCAGGATCAGGGTAAATAGTTGTGACATCTGCAAAGAATAGCAGGGAAAGCATCTCTTCTGACCATCCCCCTGCTCTGATTCCAGAGACAGTTTTTTGCTTGCAAAAGCTCAATGACAAGCTTATCTGAACTGTCTCGCTGAAGATTCCTATGACTTTCTCGCACTCCAATTTTACCCCTCCCCTTGCTCTTGGGAGGTTGAGCAATCGTCAGCTTGAGCAACTCAGTCATTTCACATCAAATGTCAGCTCACTGCACCAGGCACTTTCCAGACTTACACAAGCACTTTTCAGACTTATATCAGTACTTTTTCAGACTTACATCAGCTGTCCTAGCTGGTCAAGCTATTATTAAAGTTGTAAAAAAATACCTTTACTCACGAATTAAACATTTATAAAAACAATTAATGAATCCTGCCTTAAAGATGCTTAATCTCAACCAGTCCTTTTCACAGGTTTGCTATAAGTGTCCACTGTTAGTGATTTTAACAGAAAATCATCTTTTAACCACTAAAACAAAATTATCTCTTCGAGTTTTCTCTTGAAAATCTATCACAAGGTATGTCACAAACTGAATAAAAATCAGCTGGGTTATAAAACGCAGTTCTAAGCAAATTATCTAAAGCAGCCCAAGTAGGACATGAACTATTATACTGACACAACACAGTTTGAAAAAAAAACTTATAGCACTATGTAGTTGAATACATTTCTCTCTATAGGTCATAAAATGCTTATTCAGACCCTTTTCAATATCATCAACAAGTTTACTAGAAATACCTAATTCCTTTGTAGCAGAAATATTATTTCTTAATGTTTCCTCTAAGGAATCTATAACACGTATTTCTAGTGTCATGGCATCCGAGTCATGGCACAAACTGAAGAGCTTACTTAACTCTCTCCTCACCAGTAACCTCACTGGGCTCTTGAAGCTACAGAGAACTACATTCACAAACAATGGGAAGGTTATCAAATAGTCAATAAATACAACACAGTTCTATAGAAAAATACAACAAAGCTTTGTGGAGAGAAACTGAGAGAAGCACGTTCTCCCTGTTTACTCTAACTTCTTAGCCATGGTTCACTTTATTTATAAGGCTTTTTTAGATGATACAGCATAATTTCACTTTATCATTATACATCATGTATGTATCATATTGTAGGTCAACTTATTCAGTGTGGGTCAATGTGGAGCCATAAATGGAGTCCAAGACATAATTATTTACTATTACATGGCCATTATAAGGAGACATACAGGAATCCAAGATATAGAATGACCTAATTGGCATAATTGTTTACTGCTGATAACTTGATATCTTCTAACCTTGAGCGCTTCTTGATATCTACTAATTACTAACCCTGAAAGTATTTTAGCTAATAACCCTGAGACTGCTATCTGGTATCCCTGAGACAGAGAGGCTGGAGTACAACGTGCCCTTTCTTTATTTCAGGACATGTAAACCTTCACCTAGTAAGCTAATATATGAAGTTTTATTTCTAAGCAAGGTTCTGAGCAGAATTAACTCTTTCTCAGTTTTAGTTAGTCTAACAGTGTATGGTACCCTGTACTAATATACATACTTTCAAAGATTAGGGTTCTTCAACTTAAAAAAGAGACAGTTGAGGAGAGATATGATAGAGGTCTATAAAATGAGTGGGGTGGAATAGGTAAATATAGATTGGCTGTTTACTCTTTCAAAAAGTAGAAAGACTAGGAGACATGCAATGAAGCTACAATGTGGAACACTTAAGACTAACTGCAGAAAATATTTTTTCACTCAATGTGTAATCAAACTCTGGAATTCATTATCGAAGGATGTAGAAATGTTGTTAATGTAGCCGGGTTCAAAACAGGTTTGGATGAGTTCCTGGAGGAAAAGTCCATAAACCAAGAGGAGTGGGGAAATCTACTGCTTACCCCTGGGACAAAAAGCATGCAATGTGTATACCTTTGTGGAACCAACGAGTACTTGAGACCTGGAATGGCCACTGGAAACAGGATACTGGGCTTGATGGACCTTGGTCTAATGCATTGGGATAGGAGGCAGTGTACTACTGTGGATCAGGAACTGGTTAAAAGATAGAAAGCAGAGGGTAGGGCTAAATGGCCAATTTTCCCAATGGAGAAAGGTGAATAGTGGTGTACCCCAGGGATCTGTGCTGAGTCCGCTGCTTTTTGACATATTCATAAATGACCTGGAAAGTGGAATAACAAGTGAGGTTATCAAATTTGCAGATGACACAAAACTATTTAAAGTTGTTAAAACCCAGGAGGATTGTGGAAAATTGCAAGAGGATCTTGATAAATTGGAAGACTGGGCATCAAAATGGCAGATGAAATTTAATGTGGAGAAGTGCAAGGTTATGCACCTAGGGAAGAACAACCCAAACTATGGTTACACGATGCAAGGTTCCACATTAGGAACCACCACCCAGGAAAAAGATTTAGGCGTCATTGTGGATACCTTGTTAAAACCCTCGGCCCAGTGTGCAGCGGCGGCCAAGAGAGCAAATAGAATGCTAGGTATGATAAGGAAAGGAATGGAAAATAAAACAAAAGATATTATAATGCCTCTATATCGTTCCATGGTGAGACCGCACCTTGAATATTGTGTGCAATTCTGGTCGCCATATCTTAAAAAGGATATAGCGATTTTAGAAAAGGTTCAGAGAAGAGCCACCAAAATGGTAAAGGGGATGGAAGGCTACTCCTATGAAGAAAGGCTAAAAAGGTTGGGGCTCTTTAGCCTGGAGAAGAGACGGCTGAGGGGAGATATGATAGAAGTCTATAAATTAATGAACGGAGTGGAACGGGTAAACGTAGATCGATTGTTTACCTTATCAGAATATGGAAAGACTAGGGGACATGCAATGAAGCTACAGGGTAAACTATTTAAGACTAATAAAAGAAAATATTTTTTCACTCAACGTGTAATCAAACTCTGGAATTTGTTACCGGAGGATGTAGTAAAGGCTGTTAGTGTAGCTGGGTTTAAAAAAGGTTTGGACAAGTTCCTGGAGGAAAGGTCCATAAACCATTATTAAGAAGGGACACAGGATATCAATGCTTGAACCAGTACAAACATTGTAGAACCTGTGTCCCTTGGGGAAACTGCTAGGTACGTATGACCTAGTTTGGCCACTGTTGGAAACAGAATGCTGGGCTTGATGGACCTTGGTCTGACCCAGTATGGCATATCTTATGTTCTTATGTTCTTATGTTAATATGGCAAATCTTATTTTCTTATGTTACATGCCCCATAGTGGCTCTCAGCTCTCCACATTTCAGATAATTAGGATGTAGACACTATCTACATGGTAAGCTCATATTGGAGTAAGGTAAGCCAGATGTAAGAATTTAAACTCTATGGGCCTGATTTTCAAGTAAGCAGGTTATGTGCCACTATGGTGCATAGCCCTGCCCGCTCACTCCTAACCCTGGATAGTCAATGCCATGGTGACGGCATTGAATATCTGGTTTCGGCACCAAGCAGAGCTTGCCTAGTTTTATCCGTGGATCGCTAACTGGGTAACAGTCCAATATTGCCGCTACCTGGTTAGGTTCTGCAGCGGTGTCTGCTTGGTGCCAAAACCTGATAGCATTGGGGCTCGTAGGGGACATAGACGGGGATATTCAATGGCACTAACCATGTAGGAGCCGTTGGATATTCCCGTTTAAGGCATTTACAAGGTTTACTGGGCTGTAAATTGTGTAAATGCCTTTCGAATATTGGACCCTATGTCCCAAAGTCCACATTCATGGTAAAAATAGGGATACGTTCTATGGCCTTGAGAATGTATTCATCTGTCAACTGGACAGCTACCTCCAGGTTCCATTTACGTAAGAAGAATGTCACAAGCCAGGTCACAAAGGGAAAACACAGAGAGCGAGAAGTAACTGAAAAAGTCCTTTTTATTTGCAAACAGCGACCCTGACACGGTTTAGGATCAATTCTTTTTCTTTTTATTATGCATGTTTGTATTTATATTAATTGTTTTTATGCATTGTTTTATTTATTTATTTATTTATTATGATCTTTTATTTTGATATAATGGTTTTCAATATACATGTCTTATGTTAATTTGATATCTTATTTATTTCTATTTTGAGGTTTATTCCCTGATGAAGGCTTATGCCGAAACTTGTCTGTGTCGGGGTTGCTATTTGCAGATAAAAAGGACTTTTTTAGTTACTTCTCGCTGTCTGTTTTTTCCCTTGGTTTCCTGCGAGTATGGTGGGTTTTCTAAGGACAAGCGAGGTCACAGCCAGTTTCCAAAATTCCTTTTGTATAACAGAAATCTTCACCTTTTCCACCTCCTCAGAGAGGAAAAAGCCCTCTAGCTGAGTGCAGAAGTCAGCTGTTCCTCATCTAAGCTGGGTATGTAACTACAGATTTGCAAGTAAGCAAAGACAACCCACGAGTTCAACCCATATTGATTCTGTAGTTGCCCAGAAGAAAGTGCGCAACCTTTGTCTGTAAGCAACTGCTCCAAGATAACAAGAACCTTCCCCTGCCAGACTTGAAAATACCTGTTTTGCATCCTTGGCAAAAAATCCCCATTGCCTTGAATTGTAAATAAATCAAGGCCTCGATATTCATTTGCAACAGCTGTGCACCTCTAAGGCACATAGCCATCGCTGCTGACTTTAACCCCTATAATCCGGACCCATATCTGGCCACCAGAATAGAATATTCGGTGTTGCCGCACAGCCACACACGGCACAGATGCTAACAGCTCTAGCGGTGAAAGTTAGGACAGCTTTTACTGCACTTAACTTTCGCCCCTGAGGGACAACCGGGGTTAGCATGTATTTCACAGAGAACATAAGGTGAGAAATCAGTGCTGACCCGTCCACTAGGTGAGCTAGGTGGCCGGCTAGGATGGCCGTACCAGGTGGGTGGAAGCAACACACATGACGGGCCGTGACAACCCCCCCCAGCTGCCGCCGATTCTGTAGTGGGGGGGGGGGGGCGGTAGCTTTCTGCCATTTCCTCTGTACATAGCCTCTGTAAATAGCCAATGTAAATAGTTTGACAGTTGTTTTGTATTATTACCTCTACATAGTTGAATTCTACTGTTCAATGTAAATGTATACAGATGTGTACAAGTTTGTTAAACTGTTCCATGTAAACCGCCCTTGATCTCTGGAAGGGGCGGTATAAAAGAAATAGATAAATAAATAAAAATAAAAATAAATAAATAAATTTCTGCTGCTGCTTTCTTCCCCACAGCAGGCTATATCCTTCAGCACACATAGTGACATAGTATATGACGGCAGATAAAGACCAGTATGGTCCATCTACTCTGCCCA
This sequence comes from Ichthyophis bannanicus, assembly GCA_033557465.1. Lineage (NCBI taxonomy): Eukaryota > Metazoa > Chordata > Amphibia > Gymnophiona > Ichthyophiidae > Ichthyophis > Ichthyophis bannanicus. The sequence continues at coordinate 18,154,421 of CM066049.1, read as the reverse complement.
GCAGGGAGGCAAGAGTAGGTACACCTGCCTGACACTTCTGATCCCCTTCCTGTCTTTCTCCATACAAAGATTTGACTTGTTCAAGCCATGATTTTTTCATACTTGGGCACTATGCTGTTGCTACTAATGGAGCACTACTATCATTCCTTGGGCTCCCCTGTCTGTGCATCACATTGCAGATGTTAAAATAGGCTCTCTCTCCTCAAAATACATCCTTTCCATATGGTTTTACTTTGCGTTAGGGTTCCCAGCGTTAAGGCGCTTTAGGACACATTTGCGCAAGGCACACGTTGTTAACACCCACTATCTGCCCCATTAGCGCCCACTGTCCGCCCACAAAGCACTTTACGCTGCTGGAGCCTTTAACACACTTTAAAGCAGCGTTTTAAATGCGTTAAGGGTGCAAGTGTGCCAATAACATGCATCAACGGCACCCTGGCCTACTTAACGCCCTTTAGTAAACATACCCCTATGACTTTGCCTTGCAGGTCAAGTTTGCCACCTTAGAGCAAAGGGAGGTTATTCAAAATTAATTGGGAAAAGTCTTTCTGAGTATGAGGAACCCTTAGTATACACGCACACAGGGGAAGAGATTTGTCCTCAGGCTTTACTCCAGTAACATCTATCAGAACTTCAAAATGGAATTTCTCAGATTCATCATATGTGCATCCTTTGTATTATAGCTAAATACAATTTCTGTGTTGTTTGCAGACATTTAACTCTTGAATTCCTGGTCCCATTCCCCTGTGCCATAGACGGAAGGCACATCTCAGTTGTACATATATCATTATTGCTTATTGTCCTCAGATGGCCTGGGGACAATTGCATATATTTGCATACACTATGTATATTAATGGGTCCCATTATTAATATACACAGACAGTTCAGCAGTGGTGGGTCACCCACTGTATAGATGAACTGAGGGCCACCTCTTCTAGCATGCTCATCGGGATCAAGCCTCTAACCAACAAAATGAAACATTCTAAACAAACTCTGAGATACCACAGCAAAAACAAGCTTGAAGCAGGTTAGTCTCGGAGAGGTTAAACAGCATAGTGCAGTGACAGAGGTGAACTGGGGTGGTTGAAAGTAATTTGAATGAGGGGGAGACAGAGATGAGCTTCTCTAGCTGACAAGCAATGAGAAACACCTTCTGGATTTCTCAGCTTTCAATTTCTCCCCTGAATTTTAATTTTGCACTGTCACAGTGAGTTACATCAGGTAGAGAAGGCACAAAAACAGCAGCACTTTTAGAAGATTATTCTTCTGCTCTTAGCAACACTGTAGATGCGGAAAGTAGAATGGGAATGACCGTGCCATCCTGCCAAACATGGTTTAAAAACGCCTCAAATATAATATAAACTAGCCTCACTCATTAAGAAAAATGCATTTTTTGGGCTTACGAAGCTGCTCTAAACCTAGACAAACAAGTTAGCAATGCAGAGCTGTCTTCTTAGCTAACATGCCAGGCCATTGCTCCATTCTTCAGTGTAATTATTTTAAACATGTATGTGTTTTCTATAATTCCAAATCTTAAGGTAATTTTTTAAGTGTCTTACATTTTCATTAGGTACATTTACAGTATGTTAACACACACTGCGGGGGGGGGGGGGGGGAAGGAGGAGGAGGAGGAGGAGGGACAATTTTCAGCATAAGAACATAAGAACTGCTATTCTGGGTCAGACCAAAGATCCATCAAGCCCAGTATCCTGTTTCCAAAAGGGGCCAATCCAGGTCACAATTACCTGGCAGAATCCCAAAAGGTAGGAAGATCCCGGAGATAAACAGTGGCCTTCCCCAGGAATCCCTCAATGGTAGTCTATAGATTTTTGCTCCAACACTTTTAATCCCAGCTATGCTAACTGCTTTTACCACATCCTATGCGCTGAGTGAAAAAAATATTTTCTCCTATTTGTTTTAAATGAACTACTTTGTAACTTCATGATGTGTCTCCTAGTCTTTGTACTTTTTGAAAAAGAAATCAATAAATTCGGGTTTACCTGTTGTACTCTTTCCCCTCAGCTATCTCTTCTCCAAACTGAAGAGCCCTAATCTCTTTAACCTTTCCTCATAAGAGAGTCATTCCCAGGGGCGGCTCTATAATGAGGCCGAGTGAGGCGGTAGCCTCAGGCAGCAACTTTTTGGGGGCGGCAAAAATTGCCCCCAAAAAGACCGCCTCACTCGGCCTTCAAAAAAATCCCCCCCAGATCAGAAGAGCCACTGCCTGCCGGAGCCACTGCCACCATGGCAGCGACAGAATGAAGTGGCCGGCAGCTGCGGCCCCCGGCCTCCCCGGCAGAGCCCTGCTTGTATTATTTGCCTCAGCGCCGGCTTTTCAGAGCCACAAAGGGAGAGTTTCCCTTTCTCGCGGCTCTGTTAAGCCTGCCGGTGCTGATGGGAATACAAACAGGGCTCTGCCGGGGAGGCGGGGGGCTGCGGCCACCGGGCATTTCATTCTGCCGCTGCAGCAGCAGCCAGGTTTGTTTGTTTTTTTCAATTTTCCTGGGCTGATGGGGGGTTAGTGAGATATGTGGAAGACAATTTATTAAATCGTACAGAACCTATGACAACCCGACACAGGCCGTGTTTCGTAACCTTCGTCAGGGGTTGATTAGGTAGAATACTAAAAACATAAAAACATAAATATTAAATAACAACATATTAAAAAAAGGAAAAGAACAGATGAGATCATAATATATTTAAAAAATAATAACTAATAAAACCAAATCAAATTCTAATACCTTTAAACCTTTCTCTGCAGTGTCTAAAGGTATTAGAATTCCTTTGTCTTCTTCCATAAAAATGTATCTTTTTATCTTCTTATCTAGCTCTATGGTCCTTTTTATCTCTTAAATTTTATGTACAAGAGATTCGCCGGGTAATTAGATACCAGTGCAAGCAAATTGGTTGTCACTGTTAGATAACGTCTGAGTAAGAATTAAGATATAGACCGGTTAATATCTTTTCACCGATGTCTACTTCTCCAGGGAGATCTGGTTTGCCACATTTTTTTATTATTTAGTATTTATTATATATCTTCCCCCTTTACTAGTGTATATCTCTTCCTACAATCCCCAAAAAAAGGACGATCAATACGGTGACAAATGACATGCCCTTACACAATCATTTGCAACGTATTTTTTCAAAGGTTGGTCCAGCGAATGATGTTTCACTTTTATTGAGTGCCAGTCCCTTGTTTAATAACTATATATGGCTTTATAATTCGTGCTTTTTAAAATTGTATTTTGATTTGTTATAAATTCTCTTTATTTTATATTGTATTACTTTTATTGATTAACAACCTGGTTTTAAATGTATTTAACATCCCATTCATACCTGATTGTTAGTCCAATGTTTCAATATTATATTATTTATTTATTTATTTATTTTTTATTTATTACAGGCTCTTATATACCGCTCTATTCAGAATCAGCGCGGTTCACAATATAACAACATACCATAACAACAAACTGTTAGGTTTTACAGAGAACAAGGTCAGAGAACTTGGATAAAACATGGGACGTCATTACTGCAACTATTTACAAGAGTATTTACAAGAGTATTTACAAGTATACATAACAGGATTTGTTCTTAGTTTGGGTAGTGATTAAGATTGGTTAGTTGGTCAAGTAATATTGGGGGAAGAGGTGGGATTTGAGTGCCTTTCTGAAAAGGGATAGATCAGTGATAGCACGAATCTCTGGGGGTAGAGCGTTCCAGTACTTAGGGGCATAGAATCTGAAGGCCCTGTTAGATGTCACTGATAGGCATTTTGTCGCTGCTTTAGGGATGATTAGAGTATTTGTTGATATCGTTCTCCTGGATCTGTTGGGTGGGACGGCCTGAATGAGGTCTATTAGAGAGGAGGAGGTGATGCTTTTAGTGGCCTTGAAAGTTAGTAGTAATGTTTTGAACAATATTCTGCCATGTATGGGGAGCCAGTGGAGTTGCTCTAGGATGGGTGTTACATGGTCCCTTCTTGATGCTCCGTAGAGGACTCTAGCAGCGGTATTCATGGCGAGTTGCAAAGGGTTTAATGTGGAGTGTGGGAGGCCTTGGAGAATGGCATTGGCATAGTCAAGGTGTGGTAAGGTTAAGGCTTGAAATATAGTTCTGAAGTCATCAGGATCAAGCAGGGGGCGAAGATGTCGAAGAGTCCGGATCTTGAGGTAGATTGCTCTGACTACGTTGGTTATGTGTAGTTTCAGATCCATGCGTTGGTCAAAAGTGACTCCAAGGTAGCGAATGGAAGGTTTTGATTGGAGCTCAGCTTCTTTCACCTTTATATGGGATGGGGGGGGTGAAAAGTGGGTCCCTGGTGATGAAGAGAACCTCGGTCTTTTTGTGTTGAATTCGGAGGTTCTGGGATTGAAGCCATTCGGATACTGCATCAAAACATTTAGCTAGCGGGGAAAGGTCCATATGAACTGTGGAGAAAGGCATATATAGGAGGATGTCATCTGCGTATATCAAGCATTCAACCTTGAAGGACCTGATGATGTTGCAAACCGGTTGTATGTATATATTGAAAAAGAGTGAGGATAGGGATGATCCTTGTGGTACGCCTTGCTTTTGGTGGTAAGGTGTGGATGTTGTGGTCCCTGAGGTAACGTACTGCCATCTCTGATCTCTAACGTACTGCCATCTCTGATTATTTATTACTTTCAATTTTTATACACACATATTACAATATATTTGATAGATCTTTTACTTGCTATTTTAGTATAAGTTTTCTTGCCTTAGGTGATTTTATTTATTTATATAACTAATCATCACTTTTTTAGAGTATTAATTATGATTGTCCACATATGTTAGTGTAGGGTAAGTTTTTAGAGTTTTTTATTCATTCAATTATTTATTTATTTATTTACTTTAGTGATACCACCACATACGCAAGTGTGTTAGTGATACCATCACTTTTCTCTTGGATTTCATGATCCTTGAGTCTACACAAATAAGATATTTTACATCTATTAAAAGAATATCCTGTTCGCTCCTGCTGCCTTCTCCTTAACTCTCCTTGCTCCAGAATAATAGTTTTTTTATTTTAATTCATTTTATTTATTTATAATATGTCTAATGTGTATGTATAATTATTTTAAAGTTCTTAGTCATGGCAGTCTAGTTGGGGTTCACCCATCAACAGCCACTATTTATCCTGATTTATGTATATGTGTCTTTTTTGCTTGTCACACCTTTATGGTGTTTTTACTTAGGTTAGTTCAGATTTTAAGATTATAATGTTTCGAATAATATAATCATAACATGTTTGTTGTCTATTTAGCGTTTCATCACATATATTTTTTAGGTTTTATTGTTTGATCTGATTTTAATATGTACTTTGATTTGTTTTTATTAGTTATTGTTTTTTAATATATTATGATCTCATCTGTTCTTTTATTTTTTTTAATATGTTGTTATTTAATATTTATGTTTTTATGTTTTTAGTATTCTACCTAATCAACCCCTGACGAAGGTTACGAAACACGGCCTGTGTCGGGTTGTCATAGGTTCTGTACGATTTAATAAATTGTCTTCCACATATCTCACGTCTTGGACTGTGTTTGTGTTACTTACGTGAGTACTGCCTATTTGTTGGACAGTTCTACCTACCGGCTGATGGGGGCTTAGGACTGGAAGTGGGCTGATGGGGGGTTAGAACTGGAAATGGACAGATCGGGAGGAGGTGGACTGGTAATGGGCTATCGGGGGTGTCTAGGACTTGAAATGGGCTGATGGCAGGGTTAGGACTAGAAATGGACTGATGGGGGTTAGGACTGGAAGTGGGCAGATGGGGGTTAGGACTGGACATGGGCAGATTGGGAGGGGAGCTAGGACTGGTAATGGGCTATAGGGGGGGCTAGGACTGGAAATGGGCTGATGGTGGGTTAGAACTGGAAATGGGTGGATCGGGAGGGGGTTAGAATTGGAAATGGGCTGATGGGGGGTTAAGAATGCACATAGGCTGATCGGGAGGGGGGCTAGGACTGGAAATGGGCTGATTTTATTTATTTATTTCAAATTCTTATATACCGCACTCTTTGGCATCAGCGCGGTTTACAGATAACACTAGAAAACCTGAACAACAGGCTGTTCAGTATTACATATAACAGGAGGATCAACTTGGAGAACATGGGAGAACTATTTACATGGAGTATATAATCTTTTAACTAGATGACATGCTCGAACTATTTACATAAATTAGCAGGAATGTTTGGAACAAGGAAAAAGACTGTGGTTGGACTAGGGTGGGACTATTATGTTGCGCTTCATGTGGGGTAGTATTTGATAAAAAGGTTAAATTTAAGGGCCTTTCTGAACTGGGTTAAATCGGTTATGGCACGGAGTTCAGGTGGGAGAGAGTTCCAGCATTTTGGTGCGCTAAACATGAAAGCTCTGTTTGCCGTTGATAGGCTGCATGTTGTTATGGACTTTGGGGTTGTTAGCGAGTTTAATGCTGCCTGTCTCCTATTTCTGTTTGGTGGAACGGTTTTGATGAGTTTAGAAAGTGAGGTGGACGATAGACCATTGATGGCCTTAAATGTGAGGATAAGGGTTTTGAAAATGAGCCTTCTGTGTATAGGGAGCCAATGGAGCTGTTTGAGGATAGGTGTGATGTGTTCATTTTTGGACGCTCCTAGAAGAACCCTTGCAGCGGTGTTCATGGCAAGCTGTAATGAGCTTACGGTGGATTGTGGGAGTCCTTGTAGAATAGAGTTGGCGAAGTCGAAATGCGGTAGTATCAGAGCTTGGTAGATGGTTCTGAAGTCTTCAAGTTCTAGTAGGGGGCGTAGGTGTTTGAGCGTGCGTATCTTGAAGTACACAGATTTTACAATATGATTTGTGTGTGCTTTCATATCGAGCCGATGGTCTAGTGTGACCCCGAGGTATTTTATTGCTTCTTTAGTGCATAGATCAGCTCCCTTGACACTTATATGTGGTGGTGGAGTGAGGTTGGGGTCTCTTGTGATAAAGAGAACCTCAGTTTTCTTATGCTGAATGTGGAGGTTCTGTGATAGGAGCCAATGTGAGACTGCATCGAAGCAGTTTGTTATAGGCAATAAATCCATTTGCATAGTGGAAAATGGCATGTAGAGTAGGATGTCGTCGGCGTATATCATACATTGATGGGGGGTTTAGGACTGGAAGTGGGCTGATGGGGGGGCTAGGACTGTAATTGGGCTGATGGCGGGGTTAGTACTGGAAGTGGGCCGATGGGGGAGGGTTAGGACTGGTAATGGGCTATGGGGGGGCTAGGACTAGAAATTGACTTCTGGGGTGGTTAGGACTGGAAGTGGGCTGATGGGGGGTTAGAACTGGAAATGGGCGGATCGGGAGGGGGGCTAGGACTGGTAATGGGCTATTGGGGGTGGCTAGGACTGGAAATGGGCTGATGGGGAGTTAGAACTGGAAATGGGCTGATGGGGGGTTAAGAATGGAAATAGGCTGATCGGTAGGGGGGTTAGAAGTGGAAATGGGCTGATCGGAAGAAACATAGAAACATAGAAATATGATGACAGAAAAAGACCACATGGCCTATCTATTTACAGTGATGCTTTTTTTGGATGGGCTCCTTATGCGAGTTTTGGAAGTTTGTGCTGACATGGGATTGTATGGTAGCTTTGCTCTTTGTTGTAGGGTTTTGTGTTAGTTCACAATATGCCTGGTAATGGGGAACAGCGGTTGTTGTTGTTGTTGTTGTTGTTGTTAGTGAGATGATCAGAATCAGATTTTTTTTTTAAATATTGAATTATTTCTGGATCTTATATTCATGAACATATTACGCCAGTTTTGAAGGATCTTCACTGGCTACCAATCCTAACTCGTATCAAATATAAAACAATTATCAACATCTTTAAAATAAAACATCACATTTCAGCCAATAGTCTTTACTCCCTCATTTTTATTGACCCCAGTTCTCGACCAAGAAGAAAGTGTACATCTCATAGATTAAGTTCTTCAAGTAACTTCAAAAATACACTCAAGGTCACTACAGAGAGAGCATTTTCATTAGCTGCACCAATTTTATGGAACTCTCTTCCAGATGAATTAAGATCATCAACCGAACTCAAAGACTTTCGGAAGCAATTAAAAACTTTGCTTTTTATTGAAAATTATGGGCACATTACTTAATTTTATGATTTACCTACCCACTACAAATAATTATATTAGTGTTTTTGTTATATGTTATTTGAATTTTAAATTTGTAATTAACAAACGTTTATTGTAATGCTTATTGTGTTGTATGACTATATGTTACAATGTTTGTATTTTTCTTCTTCTTACAAGATGTTTTCTTTGTTTTGTACTTTCACCGCCTTGATTTTATGATAAGGCGATATATAAATACAGTTAAATAAATAAATAAATAAATAAATAAATAAATCTAGTCTGTCCTTCCATATCAACAACTACAACAGTCCCCTTTTTACCTTTAGAGATCCTCTGTGTTTGTCCCATGCTTTTTTGAATTCAGTTACTGTCCTCATCTCTACCACCTCCACTGGGAGACTATTCCATGGATCCACTACTCTTTCCGTAAAGAAATATTTCCGCATATCACTCCTGAATCTATCTCCCTTCACCCTCATCCCATGTCCCCTCGTAGCAGAACTTGCTTTCAATTGAAAGAGGCTCTCTCCCTGAACATTTATGCCACGGAGGTATTTAAACATCTCAATCATATCACCTCTATCCCGCCTTTCCTCTAAGGTGTACATATTAAGATCCTTAAGGAAGGGGGGGCTAGGACTGGAAATGGGCTGATGGGGGGGTTAGAACTGGAAATGGGCTGATGCAGGGTTAAGAATGGAAATAAGCTGATCGGGAGGGGGATTAGAACTGGAAATGGGCTGATCGGGAGGGGGGCAAGGACTGGTAATAGGCTGATTGGTGGGGTTAGGCCAAGAAATGGGCTGATTAGGGGGGCTAGGAGAGGAAATGGACTTATTGGGGGGGGGTTAGGAATGGTAATGGGCAGATGGGTGCTAGCACTGGAAATGAGCTAGGACTGGTAATGGGCTGATTGGGGGGCTAGGACTAGAGTGGACTGATAAGGGGGATAGGACTGGAAATGGGTTGGGACTGGAAATGGGCTAATGGGGGTGGGGAGGAGAGTGCTTCTGGCCCTGGAAGAAAACTAGGGGCTAGGGCTACAAATGGGCTGATGCGGGAGGATGGTAGAATAGAACTGGAAGGGAGCCGATACTGAGAGGGTCTGCCAGGGGAAGGAGGGGCAGGAAGGGAGCTGACACGGGGGAAGGAGGGGGCTGGAAAGGAGCTGACACCTGGGATGTACTGAAGGGGGACTGGAAGGGAGCTGGCTGATATCTGCGAGGGTATTTCGACTAGAAGGGGCTGGACAGTGGGGAAGGAGGGGGACTGGAAGGGAATGGACACCAGTGGCAGTCATGGGAATGCAAGGCGGTTGACATTGGAAGGTACTGGAGGGGAGGACTGGAAAGGGGGCTGATACTGGGGAGGGTTCCTGGAACTGGAAATGGGCTGATGGAAGGAAGTGAAGAAAACAAAAGAAGAGATAAGAAATGGCAGATGAATCATGGACCATAGACCACAGAAAGAGAGCTAAGAAAAGACAGGAAAGCAGAAGCCTCAGATCGGGACCAGCATGATAAGAGAATAAAATGGTCAGACAACAAATGTAGAAAAAATAATTATATTTAATTTTAGTGATTGGACTTTGTGCTATTTTTATATTTTATACAGTATTGGGGAACTGCATCTCTTATTTATCTGATGTTGCACTGCATGTGGACTCTGGCTTCTTGGGGTTTCAATTTAAATTTTGTCTACATATTTTTATTTTTACTTTAGATTATGGTTACTTATTCTGTACTTGGTGAGGGTCGATGTTGTGTGTGTGTGACTGCAGTCAGGTGTTCTGTTAACATGGAGTTTGTACATAAAGATCTATACTGTACAGTAGTAATTTGTCTTGTTCAGCTTTTCAAATAGGTGTATGGATGTTCCAGGGCCCACTGTAGTATTTACAGTGATGCTTTTTTTGGATGGGCTCCTTATGCGAGTTTTGGAAGTTTGTGCTGACATGGGATTGTATGGTAGCTTTGCTCTTTGTTGTAGGGTTTTGTGTTAGTTCACAATATGCCTGGTAATGGGGAACAGCGGTTGTTGTTGTTGTTGTTGTTGTTGTTAGTGAGATGATCAGAATCAGATTTTTTTTTTAAATATTGAGTACTGTAGGTAATTGTCCTGGTTCTGCTCTGCACCTACTGTGGATGCAAAATATATATTGAAAAAGAAAAAGCAAGAACCATAACGCAGTTTATAACAACAATCTAAAAATGAGTTATAATTTAGTTTTATAAACTGCTGTTGGTTTTTGCTGTCTTTTAGTTCCTTGGTGTGCAAACAGGACAGTACCTAGACCTGTGCAAGTGGTGCAGCCGCACAGGGCGCAAAGGCTTGGGGGGCGCATTTCGGTTGTCTGCTGTTGCTCTGCCGCCGCTGGCAGGACAATAGCAGGCAGCCAAAATGCGCCCCCGAGACTTTTCGCAGCACTTTAAGCAGGTCTGGTCCCTCCCTCCTCCGACGCAATGTCAGAGTAGGGAGGGACAGATCTGCTTAAAGTGCCGGTGCCTTTCAGATCGGGCGCATGTCCCCCTCCTCCTCCCCATACCTCTGTCCAGCGCTGCCTGCTTTTTTCCTGCTGCCGGGGGGCCGCCGTGGAAAAAACTGAGGGCGGCAGCAGCAGGGAAAGAGCAGGCAGCGCTGGACGGAGATGTCGGGGGAGAGGGGGGCGTGTGCCCGAGCTGCAAGTCGCACAGGGTGCGATTGCAACTTGATACGGCCCTGTGTGCAAACATCTTGCATTTCCTTCATATAATCTAATCGGCTTTTTGGTTTCGTTCAGTCTCTGATCGGATTTCTGAAAAAGTCCCGCCCCCCTCTAAGGTGGGGTGGGGGGGCACTATTTCATTCTTCGCCTCAGGCAGCAGATTGCCTTGATCCGCCCCTGGTCATTCCATTATAGTCCGCATTTTGATCATTCTTCTCTGTACCTTTTCTAATTCCACTATATCTTTTTGGAGATGCAGTGACCAGAATTGCACATAATACTCAAGGTGTAATTGCATTATGGAGCAATGCAGAGGCATTGTGATATGCTTTGTTTTATTCTCCTAACTTTCTGTTTGATTGTTTGGCCACCACTGCACACAGAGCAGATTTCAAAGTGTTGTCCACAATGATGGCTAAATCCTTTTCCTGGGTGATGATTTCTAATGGGGCACTTAGGATTGTGTAACTATAATTTGGTCCTTGTCCCCTATGTGCATCACTTTGCAGTTGTTCATATCTTCCATTTGCATACCAAGTCTCACAGCTCGTAAGGTCCTTCTGCAATTTTTCACAATCTGCATAAAATTTAACAGCCTTCAATAATATAGGGTCGCCTGCAAATCTGATGACCTCACTCGATCCCATTTCCTGATCATGTGATGTGCTGAGTAAAGGATGCAACCTTATTGCATTGCTCCAGCATCCCCCAGGCTACTTTGATCACACTGAACACAATTTGTAAATAAATCATCTGTTTCGGTGAAGATATCACTTCAGTGAAAGTGATAGACAGATATCTAGCAAGTTCACTGAAACATGGCTGCAGAAAAATCACAAAAGGATGACGAGAGTGCAGCCTACTGAACCTAAAATGATGGAGGGCACTGAGGAAGATGTTGTGGTAAACTAACCTTTAGTGGTACAGTTTAACGGTAGAAGTGGTCATTGCACTAAATGACACCAAACTTTTGGATCAAATTGAACAGATATACCAATCTATCTTGGAGATTTCCAACCAACTGGTGGATGTCAAGAACAAGTTTCTGACATAGAGGATGGTATGGGGGAAACTCAGACACAGCTTGCCAAACTCAAAGCCATGTTGGATAAGTGTGAGGAGAAATTCAGTGACCTACAATTTACATCCTTTCAGAAAAGTCTTGAAAAGGGAGTTGATGCAATTTCTAGAATGCTGGCTCTCAGGTGGGTCCAGAAAAATTGAGTGGGTGCATAGACTGGGTAAGAAAGAATTGCAGTGACAGAAACTTCAGGTGCTCAGTGCTAAAATCAAGAACTTTGCCCACAAAGTTGTTTTTTTACAAGAATATCATAAAAGAATTTGCATTCCTGGTAATTTCTTCCTTGAATCCTTCTAGACCAGTCCAGACATGTGGGTGATGCTCACTTGTCAGCAGGCGGAGACAGACTTGAGAAACTTTCAGTGATGTCATCCACTGGTGCAGCACTGAGAGAAGCCAGTTTGACTCTTCCCAAGAAATAAGAAAGACTGAAAACCCCAGAAACTCATAGTTAATAATCAACAAGCAACTTTGCCACAAATATTTTGAGCAAGTATTTGGCTTTCTTACCTTAATAAAAGCTGTGTCGGACCACAGCACTAACTAGGCATTCCATGGCAGCCGGACTTCCAGACCCGCAGAAATGAATCTTCCATGGTTGATCCTGTGTTGGTCTAGCAGGATTCAGGGAAAGAAAATAATCAGGTATGCAAAATTTCTCCTTCTTTATCATCCCGTTAGATTAGTCCAGACTTATAGGATATAACTAAGCAGTTAGGACACAGGGTGGGAGGAAGATGATACTCGGGATAGAATTCGGGATAGAAATTAAAAAGGAGATAGAGCAGCTTCTAAACTAGATATTAGGGGAAAGCCGACAGTCGCCCAAGAGCGGATGGTAAGGAAGAATGTATCTTTGAAGGATACTACCAAAAGCAGAGAGGTTCAACAAAAGAGTAAAGTAGCCCAAATGCCCTCAAGTATGGAGCAGACAGAGCTTAAAGATCCCAAATTACCCATGTGTAACAATAGCCAAATTAATATGAATAAAATACATTCTCTAAAATGCTTGTATGCAAATGCTAGAAGTCTAAAAAATAAGATGGGAGAGTTAGAATATATAGCACTAAATGAAAGTTTAGATATGATTGGAATATCAGAGACATGGTGGAAGGAGGACAACCAGTGGGACACTGTGCTACCTGGGTACAAACTATATCGTAATGATAGAGCTGATCAAATTGGTGGAGGGGTTGCTCTCTATGTTAGAGAGGGCATTGAGTCAGAAAGGATTAAAGTTTTGCAGGAAACAAAATCTGCTGTAGAATCTATATGGATTGAAATTCCATATAAAAGGGGGAAGTCAATGGCAGTGGGGGTGTACTATCGAGCACCTGGCCAGAATGACCAAATGGATGATGAAATGCTCAAAGAAATCAAGGAAGCTAACAAACGTTACAGCACAGTAATAATAATGGGTGATTTCAATTATCCTGGTATCGACTGGGTCAGTGTCACGTCAGGACATGCTAGGGAGATAAAGTTCCTAGATGAAATAAATGACTGCTTCTTGGAGCAGCTGGTTCATGAACCGACCAGAGGGGAAGCCATATTAGACCTAGTCCTTAGTGGAACACCAGATCTAGTGCAAGAGATAAGGGTGTTGGGGCCACTTGGCAATAGTGATCATAGCATGATCGCCTTTGATTTAATTAGTGCAGGAGGGATAGTACGGAACATAAGAACATAAGAACATAAGATATGCCATACTGGCCAGGCGGTCGATAGTACACCTCCACTGCCATCGCCTTCCCCTTTTTACATGGAATTTCAATCCATAGAGATTCTACAGTACAGATCCTGGAAGTAAAGAACTATGTCAAATACCTGGGAGTTACACTGGACAAAGGGCTAATCTTCCAAAACCACATTAGAAATGTCACCAAAGCAACATACCACAGGCTAAGAGTACTTAACAGGCTTCGCCCATTATTTGACCACTCTGATTTCAGAGACATCTGCCAGGCACTCATCCTGCCAATTCTAGATTACTGCAATGTCATCTATTAAGGTCAACCAAGAGCAACTATTCAACCCCTACAAATGGTTCAAAATACAGCTGCAAGGATAATATCAAATTCACCATGACATAATCATATCACACCCATACTTCAAAACTTGCACTGGTTCCCAATATACATGAGAATTAACTACAAGACCGTCAAAACCACTTTCAAAATACTCCATTACCAATCAGCTCAAATTCTTCAAAAGCTAATTTTGAAACCACCGGAAACTAGGACAAGACATACAGCAAATCAAGGAATCAACAATCCCACTGCTTCAAGCCAAATGCAATCAGACAACCTCCAAAAGAGCATTCTCGCTTTACACACCACATATTTGGAACTCATTACCCAATGATGTATGGTCAATAAAAGACACCATGGAATTATGCCCGAGAATAAAGACACACTTATTTACACAGCACTATATCACCAACTCAGCTTCACAATCATGAACTTATAATGTTAAGAATTTACCATACCCCCACAGCATTACAGCAATAAATTATTATACAATTAGTCTGACTAAATTAATCACATGCCATGTATGCTCCTAGAGCTTTCAAGTTAAAATCCCCTCAAATGAAGAATGTTGTAAGACTGTTACTATACCATTGTCAAGAGTACCTTCTGAAAAGCACTAGGATCATGACCCTAAGAATTACAGAGAATGAAGATGTTATGATCACCTGGGATACTCCATTCTGACCAATAAAACACTGGACACATTGAAGAATACCATTTCTTCACTTATTCGTCGTTCTTTCTTCTTCCTCCGTCAAATTCGAGCTGTTCGCCCTTTTCTCCCTTCCTCCTCTCTCACTTCTTTAGTTATTTCCCTGGTTCTGTCAAGATTAGATTACTGTAATACTGTCCTAGCAGGTCTCCCAAAGTATCAACTTCACCGTCTTCAACTAGTTCAGAATACAGCCGCTCGTTTACTCTCTTACTCCTCCCCCCGCGATCACATTACTCCCCTTCTCCTCCGCTTACACTGGCTCCCACTTAACGTCCGCTTCCACTACAAAATACTCATACTCACTCACAAAGCATTGCACACTGGTTCCCCACAGTACCTAGCTGACTCTATCCATTTACAACCTTCCCCTCGCCTCCTCCTTTCAGCACATGGCTACCGTCTCTATCTCCCTTCCCCTTCCTCAGCCCATTTGGAAACGACACGACACTCCGCATTTTACTTTCTGGCTCCAGCACTCTGGAATTCACTCCCATCTGCCCTCCGTACCGAGCTTTCCTTCCCTCGATTTAAATCCCTACTCAAGACCCACCTCTTTCAACAGGCGTTTGATCTACCAGACCCTTAGGAGTGACTGGCCTTCCCACACATACCTCCCCTAACCTGTCTCTCTCCCACTTTTGCTTCTCTGTCTCTCGCTGTCCTGTCTGAGTAATGGCGTTCTTTTCCCTTTTCCTGATTTTACTGTTTAATTATATTGTACACCGCCCTGACGCACCTGCCTGGGTGGTATATCAAGCGACAAATAAAGATAAAGATAAAGAAATGATATTGATTATAAAGGTGCCAGTCCCAAGAGACTATTCTGTGAATAGCGTTGAGAGGAAGAAGATCTTCAGGTACGAAGGAAGGCTGTCAAAGACAAAGAAAATGTGGCCGAAAAATAGAGTTATTTCCCATCGTGTTTGGTTCCACAGGCTTGATTAAGAAGAATTTTCACTTACACCTTACCCATCTATGTTACATCTTACGAATTCCAAAGGAAACTCTCTTTAGCACGACGCAAATACTGCACTAAGCATTAGCAGTAAATTTGAGCGACTGAGATTATACTCCATTACCCTGGCTGGTTCATGACTCTCATGGTATGTGCAAAACTAACAATAATCAATATAACTACCCTAGGGGGCATGTTTACTAAAGTCCGCAAAATAGCACCCCGCAAAATAGCGCACGGCAACGCAGCACTGAAACGCGCAGAAACGCGTTTAAACGCCCCGCACATGTGCGTGTCACCCCCGCACAGGTACGCGGCTCACTAACGGGCCCCGTACAAGTGCGGCCCGCAA
Organism: Ichthyophis bannanicus; assembly: GCA_033557465.1. Lineage (NCBI taxonomy): Eukaryota > Metazoa > Chordata > Amphibia > Gymnophiona > Ichthyophiidae > Ichthyophis > Ichthyophis bannanicus. The sequence continues at coordinate 18,138,472 of CM066049.1, read as the reverse complement.
ATCTCTGATAGAGGCGTGGAACGGCGAAAGGAGGGCGGAGGAAGGCTCCGGAGGGGCGGAGGGACGGGGTCAATGGGTGGAGAGTGGGAGGGGAGAGGCTCCCCGCACAGTATCGGGCCCGAATTTGCATGTAAAAACTACCGCGAGTGAAACACTCGCGGTAGAAAGCATTTAAAGGGAAGAGAAACCATTTCCGTCAGCAATGTACAGGAAAACCGGGGAAACCAGCAAAACGTGAGCAGTGTGATACATGTGCACAGCACAAAAGTGCAAATACAAATAGAAAATGACCACAACAGAACTATTAAAAACAGTAATTCAGCTGGGGAACAGTTATAGTGATGGGCAAATACAGAAAACACACCCAGCAAAGCTCCAGAAAAAAGAAATGAACCTTTGAAGGGTTTACGGAGCCGAGTCACTTCCAAAAAACATTTCCTTTGTTTGGAGCTTTCCTGGGAGTGTTTGGTATGGTTGCCCATTAATATCACTGTTGCCCAGCGCGGTGATATCTTGTCCCCCATTTCCCGTAGCCATTTCCGGGGTTTATGTGCACGTCTGTCACCAGACAGGGTGCATATGCCCACAGTAACATTGCATAGAGCAGGGTTTGTGACTCCATTCTGCTAAGCTTACTACCTCCAGGGGCTGCACTGTTTCTGTGGCCATAGTGTGGTGCAGCGGACAGAGTCAGTACCTCTAGAACCAGAGGGTCAGAGGTTCAAAGCCCAGCTGGGGTACATGCCAGCCCAATCCCTATATTTTACCCACCACTGAACACAGATAGCGCAGACACCCCTGTATTGCAGGGAACATAAGCATGGGGAGAGCACCCATATTTTACCCAACAACGCGCACACACACCACAACAATGGGCATTACCTACAGCCAAGTCACCCAAATGCAGTCCCGTACTGCCACATTGCAATCAGGTCATCTGCTTTTTCTGAGAGGAGCTCATGCCAGCATGTTGGCGGACGAGGACATGTGGTGCAGGGGGCAGTGGCTGCTAGCCACAGAAGACAGAGGCCCAGTCATGTGCAGGCTGGCACAGTCCACTGCAACACAGGCCCTACCGGATCCACAGTCATGGACATTCCAGGGAAATCACCCAATCTGTGGATACACGGTGGTGCAGTGCACACAGACACTGTATACAAGAGCAGAGGGTCACAGGTTCAAAGCCCAACTGGGGCAACCACTAATCTTTTTCCCCCAATTAAACAGTGATAGTAAGGGCACACCTTTCCTGGGGAGGACATATGCAATGGCAATACGTCTATCTTTACCCCACTGAGCACACACACCATGAACAGGGCCAGTACCCAGAGCAGAATCACACAATGCAGTCCTGGTGGGGCACACACCAGTCAGGTCCCATGATGGCACTCATACAAATGCCTGTGCTGTATATCTATGCACCACACCCATGGTATGTAGATGTAGCTCATGCATATCCATGAGGGACAGCAGGAAAACCAGAACAGTGTGATGCAAACCTGGACTGGAGTTGGGAATCTGTGCCGTAAAGCAGCAGCCATCAGGGGCAGACACACCCACACCCACACCCACAGGCCTCATTGACCAATGTCTCCTGGAGAGGCAAACCATTGAACCCTGCATGTCCTACCAATGTCACCCTACACCTGAGGTATATGATACACAGCTCTGAGATGTTTGCTAGTTCCACACATACTGCTAGTTGACCCCATCCGAACAATCTGTTAGGTGTTTGCGGTGCGTGCTCCAGGCCTGGCCTCTGACGCTGTTTACCACCCTGGGGAGTGGCCACCAGATGTACTGCCTACCATATCCATGCCTTGCCGTGCTCAGGAGCGGTCTTGGTGGGCAAGGCTGATTACCTTCTCAATAGTAGCACCATGATGGCATAGGTGTGGAAGTGTGTGCTTGTCTATACCGTGGGTGTTGGCAGCAAGCCCCTTCCACAGCCCACACTGCCAATGTGCATAATGAGGTGCACGGTACCATGGGTATAGCCAGGACAGGGTGGCCTGGGCAGGATGCATCTGCACCGGGCATAGGGCACTGGCAGGGACACTGTAGTGTCCGGCCACCACCTACACAGACAGGGTGGCCAAAGCATGTCCTTCTGGGAGATCACGCTCACCCTGACTGTGCAGTGACCACAGCATGGCTAGGCACCCCCATAGTGCTGTACAGTCTTTCTCTCATGTGATACATATGGGTATCTATTTGGGGCCCAGTCACTGAGTTATCTGCTTGCTGTGTATGCTGGCAGCCCAGTTCTGTGTGCATGTGTCTCCACTGGGAACATGCACTATGGACTAACCAGCAGACTGTTTGTAGATGGTATGTGGTTTGCTGGAATGGCTTGCAGGGTGCAGTTGGCTTGCTGCAGGGGAATACCTGGTGGTGGGGTGCAACCTACCATACCTGGTCATATGTTTGTCTGTTATTGTGTTATGGCTGTGTGTGGGGGGTGTTCCTCAGCAGGACTGGGGTTGATGTTGCCCTCTACTGCCACCTTTGCAGGGAGGTAGAGTGTGGATCTCTTGATGGGGGACCATGTTTGTCTCTGGGGGCAGCCGGGGGGGGGGGGGGTGCGTGCTACGGCTGTGCCTGACTGGGATATCCATGGTGTTTGTGCGGAAACTAGCTATCTTACACATTAGCACTGCTTTGGAACTCCCGCTTGGCCTCCATCAGCCATGGAAAGTGTTGTAGACCTGGTCCTGGGCGCCTCATTGTACACTCAGGGTGAGGCCAGAACCCGCACGATGTAACGTTGTGTAGCTACTTTGTGCCAGTAAAACACCCGGTCAGTGCCCCCTACCAGGCCGAGTTGCTGTGTGGGTGCACCCGGTAACGTCCCCCAACAGGGCCGAGGTGCTGTGGGGGTGCATTTCCCATCTTGTGTCCATCTGTGGACAGCTAATTTGCATGTGCAGTGCATCATGGGTACATGTGGCCTAACCCTATCCTGTTTACCCTGGCATACTATCTGTGAGATGACGTGCAGGCTATCTGCAGCCAGCCAGGGGCTTCCATACAGCTATGGTTAGGTCACTGCCTGTGCAGCCAGAGGTGATGAGTTCAAACCCACATTGGGGTTCTGTGAGACAGGTGTTCAAAGCATATTTGTTTAGTTTACTGTACATATGTTGATGTCAGCAATAGCACCCTCAGTGTACTGTACCCATAAGGTGCCTCTGAGGGTGCTTTATGGGGGCCCTATAGGGCACTGTATGGTTGCCATCCATATAGGGTGCACCATACATTATCCTGTGTCGCAACATACATGCTGCCCTATAGGGGACATTCTAGGGTGCCTTGGCAGACGGTGCACTGTAACATGTGCCTTATGGGCGGCCCTATATTAATATGCTGTGAGAGTGCGTTTGCTAGTAGTTATCATAAAACTAACATTATAGAGCCTCCTACAGCTCTCCCCAACATAAAACATACTGCCTCAGCTAGCCTTTTTCTCTGGGCTTTGTGAGGGATTGAACACATGGCCCCTGCACCATTGCTCAGTGTCTTCACCATTGTGCTGTGGCTCTGTTCCTGTGTTTGAGCAGCAGCGCGCAGCCTTGTAGCCATTGGCGCGCCGTCTTGTGGCGCACAAAATTACACTTAACAGCGTGCCACCTTCTGGCGTGTAACATTAACAGTGCCCAACATGGGCATGCCCCTTAAACTACTGCCTCAGCCAGCTGTCTTCAATGGGCACTGGGGGGAATTGAACCCATTGTGCCTGCATGGGTGGTCAGTGTCTTAACCATTGTCCTATGGCTCCATTCCTGCTATTTGCACATCAGCGCGCCACTTATCCCTCCCACTATTGGGCTGCCCCCTCACACATCAGCGCGCCGCCTTCTGCCCACCGGCTCGCCGCCTTCTGTTGACCAATTTTATCAGTGCGCCGCCCTCTGCCGCCCAACCTTAACAGCACGCCGCCCTCTGCCGCCCACAATAAACAGTGCGCCGTCTCATGCCGTTTAAAAAAATAGGTGCGCCGCCTTCTGCCGCCCATAATCAATATGCCTCCTACACCACTTTTGCCCATAAAATTTGATGCCTCAGCTGGTCTTTTTTGTTGGGTGCAATGGGGGTTTGAACCCCTGAACCCTGCACCATAGGTCAATGTCTTCACCGTTGTACTACGGCTTTGTTGTTTGGTTGTGCAGCAGCGCCCCACTTAGCCTTCTCACGCGCTAATGTGGGACCCGCACATTAGCGCGACTCACAAACCTACGGTCCGTTTTTTTCCTTTTTCTGCCTGGCCCGCCCACTCCTTATATGGCACCAGCACACTAACGGGGACCCGCACAGCAACGGACTTTAGTAAACATGCCTGTAAGAGTAAACTAATAAAAAAAAAGGAACAACTCTTAGTAAAATAAATCTTATCAAACTTCTCTAACTACATCAAATATTTTCAAAAAATGATACTTTAATGATGGCGCAGCATTTCCTTAAGGACATCCAGTTATTTTCAAAAATGTATTTATACGGAGAGAAACCTCAGGGTGGCTATAAAACCCTTCATAGGGCAAAAGTTCCTTACCATAAGGGATAGCGAGATACTCACATCACCGGTCTCCAACCTCCTCCATATTAACATTAATACAAATTATCAATTTAAAAAAGTATTTTTCAAGATTTATTATGAACACCAATTCAATCCCATTCTAAATTATGATCCTTTAATAATGTCTCCAGTAGTATCTTTATTTATATTAAGTATTCCATAAGGAACACAAGCCAGCTTTCGTCAACATTCCCTCAAAAAAACTCACAGCACAGCTGCAAACTGCCTCTCCACAGACCCTGTAAACAACAAAGGGTATGTGGTAGAGATTATGTTCAACCAATGCATGGAATTATCCATAAGCACTTATCTTTATCTTGAAGCTCTCATAATTCCAGCAGTTGTCGGCAACCTGACAAAAATCTCTGTTTCACCTCAAAAAGGCTTCCTCAGGGGCTTAAGATAGCAACTTCGACGACTATTGCAGGAGATAACCATAGCGCCTGAAGTAGTACTATTTAAATGCCTAACCACCAATAAAGTCACTAGACACCACTGACGTCTTTGTTAACCCTATCGTAACCAATACTTAACCTTAAAAAGAAAAAGAAAAGATTCAATCAAAAGTGCTTTAACACTGTGTGCTGTTAAATTCCCAGCCCAACTCTGCAGAACATCACGATCCAAAAGGTAGAAAATACCCACATAGAAAGAAAAATAGCATCAATCTTTAAAAAAACAATGTCCATTCAATTTTATCATTCAGACCTACAGGTTCCAGTGTATTCAACTTATAAATCCATTGCTGTTCATGATGTAGTGTCTTTCAGTGTATACATTTTATTATGCTGATGAAAACTAGTGTCTTCTTCCATCACAGCACAGAAAGAACAGTGACCACATTTTACATGACCCACAGCTTCTGCCCCACGTAAAGATTGTTTAACAGCAGAGCACAGCAAATCCCACATGTTGTGGCTTCAACTATAGGCTACACATAGCTGACTACCAGAAAGTTTAGGATGAGTTCTTAACAACTTCCACCACAGGCAAATTGAAGCAGCAATATAACGTGATAGCTTAGAATGCTGAAGTACACATGTAATAGATGAATCAGAAATAGATTTTTCTTGCTGCATAGGCGTCAATAGCTATTCTCGATGATTATAGCGGGCTCTCTTATAAGCTTTATAGAGCACAGAATTAGGATATCCCTGTCATCGAAATTTAGTCATCATGCTTTGAGCTTACTGTTTGAATTCATTATCTGAAGAACAAAATACGATGACAGCGTAGCATTTGGGAATAAGGAAGACTTCTTTTCAAATGATCTGGATGATAACTTGAAAAATGCAAAAAGTTGTTTTTATCTGTTGGTTTGGTATACACCGTTGTAAAAAAGGAATCTGTCTGTTTGATAACTTTGACGTCCAAAAAGTAAATAGAATGTTCATGCATTTCAAATTTAATTTTAGTGTCACAGCTATGCAAATAGCCAAAGAAGTCTTGTAAACAATTATAAGTATTATGCCACAGCATAAAGACATCATCAAATGGGTTCAAAGGGAGGTCTTCAACACCAGAGAGGCTCCACTGAAGCAGAACTGGGCACACAGGGGGATGGAATTGCTTTACTCCCCTTGGATGTGGCCCCTGCAGTACGAGAGGACTGCCACCTGAACCTTGAGAATTCAGGGCTAAGCCTTTTCGACCAGACTGCAAGAAGGACTCTCCCATAGGCTAAGGACATAGAGGCCATCTGAGCCTTAATCAGTGTGTCTACAACTGCTCCAGAGTAATCCTTCTTGGACTGCCTATCTCTCTAATGGTCCAGGTTGTGAGAGAGGAGTGACCAGGATCCCCCTTTACTAGGAGCGCCTGCCGCAGTAGGCCTTTCACCTGAGATAACAAGAGGGTCCACATCAACTGATTCAAGAAATCTATGTTGCCACAAAATGCCACAGTCTGTGACACTCAGATGACCAGGCTTAGATGCACTCGGACTCTGCACAGAAGATGGCTTACTAGGGGCCAGGGAGAGATAAATACAGCATCCCTTCCCAAGACCACTCCTAAAGTAGAGCATCCAAGCCCACTATCCATGGATCCTTCCTGCAGCTGAAAAAGTTCCAAAAAATGACATTCTTCTGAGCAGCCATCAAGTCGAAGACTGACAGGCCCCATCTGTGCACTATAAGGTTACACATGCAAGGGCTGAGCTCCTACTCATCTGGATCCATTAAGTTCTGACTCAAGACATCAACCTGCATATTATCAACACTTGCAATGTGCACTGCAGACAAGGCAATCAGATGCTCCTCCACCCAATAATACTGCTCCATAATTTCGAGAGCCACTCTGGCACTACAAATTTAGCCTCATTTGTTAACATATGCCATCACCAAAGCATTGTCCAAGAACACCCAGACCACTTTGCTCACTAAGAGAGGCCTGAACCCCTCCAGGACCAGGTAGATTGCTCTGCCTCCAGGCAGATAATCACTCAGGAGGCCCCCTGAGGGGACCAGAGTCCCTGAGACACAGGCAGTGTGCACCCCAGTTCCTCAGGCTGGTATCTGAAGTGACAATCACTCAATCTGGTGGCTCCTAACAGCATCCCTGTCATGAGATGATGGAGCTGTAGCTATCACTTCAACAACTCCTTAATCTCTGAGGGGAGAGGAAAGGTCTGGTCAAAAAAGTGGGAACAGAGAGACCAGAAGGTTAGCAAGTAACTCTGCAGCAGGCATATGTGTGCCCTAGCCTAAGGAACCAGCTCCAGGTTGATGACATGGACCAGAGGATCTGGAAGTAGCCCCAGGTTCATGGAGCTGAATGAGCACAAAATTCCCTGAATTGATTCTGAAGCTTGAGGAAACTTGACCCAGAAGAATATGGAACCAATCCCCAAGATACTCCAAGTCCGGGGACTGAAGCAGGTTGTTCTTAGTATAGTTCATCATCAACCCCAGCCTTTCAAGCCAGTAAATCACCAGGTCTGTGTCATCTCTGGTCTGCTCCAGAGAGACTGAAAAGATAAGCCATACATCCAGTTATGGCTGTTGGTGCAGAAATGTAGCCACCATCACCACTACCTTGAAAAAGGTATGGCGAGTAGTGGCTAAGCCAAAGGCAGAGCATGGAACTGGAAATCGCAGCCCAGAACACAGAAGCAGAGAAAATGCTGGGAAAGTAAAAAGATGCCTTTTGGCAAGGCCTAAGGAGGTGGCGACCACCCTTTGCCTGACCGATGCAATGATAGGCCCAATGGTCCTCATACAGAAATGAGAGAGCCCTCTATCAGTGCATTTCCAGGCCCCCAGCCCCACTATCAGTCCATTGCCAGTCCCAGCCCCCTCCCCCTCCCCAAGCCAATTTCCAGTCTCAGCTCCCCCTATCCCAGTATCATAGAAACATAGAAGCATGATGGCAGAAAATGACCACATAGCCTATCTAGTCTGCCCTTCCATATCAACCACTACAATAGTCTCCCTTCTTTCCTTTAGAGATCATCTGTGTTTGTCCCATGTTTTTTTGAATTCAGATACTGTCTTCATCTCTACCACCTCCAATGGAAGATTATTCAATGCATCTACCACTCTTTCCATAAAGAAATATTTCTGCATATTACTCCTGAGTCTATCCCTTTTCACTCTCATCCTATGTCCCCTCATAGCTGAGCTTGCTTTCAATCTAAAGAGGCTCTACTCCTATCCATTTATGCCACAGAGATATTTAAATGTCTCTATCATATCTCCTCTATCCCGCCTTTCCTTTAAAGTATACATATTAAGATCCTTAAGTCTGTCCTCATATGCTTTATAATGAAGACCACTAACCATTTTAGTAGCCACCCTCTGCACCGACTCCAAACTGTTTATATCCTTTTGAAGGTGTGGTCTACAAAATTGCACACAATACTCCAAATGAGGTCGCACCAAAGACTTATACAGAGGCACTATCACTATGTAGATCGTATGTTTACTCCATCAAAAAGTCAGAAGACTAGAGGACATGCAATAAAGCTACAATGTAACCCATTTACTATTTTTTTCACTCAAAGGGTAATCAAATTCTGGAATTCGTTACTGGGAGGATGTAGTAAAAGCTGTTAGTGTAGCTGGGTTTAAAAAAGGTTTGGACAAGTTCTTGGAGGAAAGGTCCATAAAACATTATTAAAGAGGGCCAGAGAAATCCACTGCTTACTTTGGGATAAGCATTGTGGAACCTGTGTACCGTTTTGGAACCCTGACTGATACTTGTGACCTGGATTGACCACTGTTGGAAACAGGATACCGGGCTTTATGGACCTTGGCCTGACCCAATATGGCATTTCTTATGTTCTTGTGTGGCAGCAGGCTCTTTTCCCCATAAAACCTGGCATGCTGTGTCTCAGCTTCATGATCAGTGGCTACCCTTTCTCCTCCCTCTCCCAGAGGTCTTGTCTTGCCCCCGACTCCTTAATGTATTTAAGTTGTACTTAGGTATTCACTGAACCATCAAATACACAACACATGTGGTGGTATGATGGTTTACTATTACTACTACTACTACTATTAATCATTTATATAGCACAAGGCGTACGCAGCGCTGTACAGATACATATAAAAGACAGTCTCTGGTCGTTAGAGCTTACAATATAATGAAGTCAGACAGTACAGAAGTTGAGAAGAAGGGTACAAACACGGAAAGATAAGGAGACACAAGAAGAACAAGGGATCAGGATCCAAAGGCAGTCAGTCAAAGACCGGAAACTGCCTTTGGCTTGGTATTTAATCCGTTAAGGTTTCCATCCAAATTGAGGTCTTCTCTCACCATTGCCTTACTGATAAGGAGAGCCCTTCCAATTCTGGGAAGTTTTGAGTGGCATAAAAAGGTCATATATGCAATTAGACCATACTCCAAAGCTGATAGAACCCTAGTGGTCTCTACATCGTAAAACCTGAAGGGCCCAATATTCATTTGTGACGGCTATGCACCTCTATGGCGCATAGATGTCGCCACTGAACTTTAACCCCAGATAGTCAATGCAGCCCCGGCATTGAATATCCAGGGTCGTCGCACAGCCAAAAACGCCACAGAAGGTAACCGGGCAGCAGCGATATTGGGCCGCTGACTGGTTAGCTCTCACATGTAAAGATAGGCCGGCTTTTGCTGCCGCTATCTTTACCTGTGGTTCACTAACCGTGCAGCGGTGCAATATCGCCGCTGTCCAGTTAGCGTCTGGTGCCGCCTCCACTCTGCCCCGGAATGTCCCCAACAGGCCCCAATGTTAAGCGGTTAGCATCAGGGCGTGTAGCGATGTTAATCAGGGATATTCAGTTGCACTAATCGTGTAAATGCCTTTGAATATGGGGCTCGAAATGTCCAACTTAGACGTTTCAAGTTATATGTGGATATTGAATAGCACCACCTACATGTGCTGTACTGTTGAATATATATATCCCTATGATTTGAAACCATCTAAATTACATGTTTCAAATGATATATTTGCCTTGTAACTGAATATCAATCTCAGATTTTTCTAAATCCCTAAGAATGTCGGCAGTCTTCCGTTTAAAATGACTTCCTATCTGTTAGTTTGAATAGCGATTCTTGCACTCTTTGGCCTCTGCTTCCTGTTCCTGACTACTCTCTGGATTCTGTTTCTGGGGTGTAGTTACTGTCAGCTTTCTGGACTTTTGGTTCCTGATTCCTGTTGGTTACGTTCTACTATTGCTACTACTTATCATTTGTATAGCGCTACAAAGCGTATGTAGCTGTGTGTGTCACTGAATTCCTGGTTTTCCTGCTATAGAAATACCTACACTCTGGGCAATCCCTAACACATTCCTGACATGCACTTCAGACTCTGTAATAGTAAATCACTGATTTCTCAATCCCGATTTAGACAATGACTTTTCCTCTCATGCATCCTCCTATCTTTTAAATGGGTTGCAATCACAATTAATGATATTAGAATCAATCCATAATTAATAATACTTTATCTTTGTTAGATCTGATCGATGGTGGTGCGTTTCCAAAAAAAGATGTTTTCAGATTAATATACCTTGCAAAACAATCTGGCAAGATATAGAAAAATATACCCAGATCTTCCCTAGCATTTTCACAACTTGTGTGGTGACAAAGTCACCTGTCGTTTGTGCAAGATCGGTAAGACTTAAAAGAAACTTAAAGCAAGTGAAATAATGGAAAAGCAAACGTCAGATATAGCACTGAACATCTCAATTATTCATAACAAGTTTGTTCTACACATACAGACACAAGATGATGGAATAAATCAGTCTTCTTTTGACAGCAGCACAGAAAAGGACCCTAAAAAGAAGGAAAGGAGCAACAATATCACACAGTCATTTGCACCTGTCACCACAAATGAAGATGGAGAGTGTTTGCTGTAATCAGGCTAGCTCACAATGATAGAGCATCGAAGAGGAGAGTTTGCAAATAACCCAAAAGAAACCCATTAAAAGGTTGGAGGATCTTGCTATGGTAAATACTCAGAGCCAGACATCAGACATTTTCAAAAGGTAAGATGTGCTTTATCAAGCATTTGTACAGTGTAGCTTATATAACATCTTTCTCATACGCACATCATTTTTTATGAAACCCTCTGTGTGACTGTCAACATTAAAATGATGCAAGGAAAAAATGCCAAGTGCTTCCATACTTTTGTTACTTAAAAATATAAGAGGTCGGTGTTCAAAGGCTTCTGCAGAATTTATGCAGATAGCCCATGGATATCTGACTGCATGAAGTAACTTTTCAAAAGACCCTGAGTTTTCTGTCTCTAGCCAGACCCCACTATCTGCCCTCCATAGTTCCTATGAGAAATATTCTGGAGTTCCTGCTCCAAGGTTGAACCTCAATAATATGAGGTAATCGAGGATGGACTTCTTGTTATTTACAGGACAGGAGGAATCACCTCCACAAACTGAAGGAAGCTATAAAAGAGCCTTGCAAGCCCAGGGTCTCCTTCGACAAGAAATCTGGGGAGTGAAGAGAGGTTGTCTGAGCCCACAGCTGCTTCATTAAGATAGCAGTCAGCAGACATCCAGGTGGCATGGGTGGGAAACAAAGGATATATGCCAGATGATGTTTCAGGGGCAGCAGAATGGATGTGATTCTGAGGCATTGATCTGATAGGGGTCAGTGAAGGGGCACGACATTCAGAGGCATATGGAGCAGCACAGTGAGAGGAGCAATGTGGGGTGTTTGCAGGAGCAGTGAGGGCACAGATAGACCCAATTGGCTTGGGAAACAGTATTCCCGGAGTTTAGTGTAGGTGGAGACATTTGCATTGGCTCTTTTGTGTCACACTTTCACCTATGTGCACATCAGGTCTAATGCCTCAGTTGAGAATTGTGTTCACAACAGTCACTTGGGGATATTTCTGTGTCCCAAAGACAAGGCAGCACATTCCAAATGGCCTTTTGCCGCATTCATGTATATCACAGCTGACACCCTCTGGGCTCAAGGAAAGGCCTCCAACTGCTGGCTCTCTCAATGTTTTTTTAGGGACATACATACACATATGCATACATTATTGTGGGATTCCTCCACGCTTTGCTGTAGTCACACATTGCCTCCAACACATGTATGGCGAACCACACTACTGAGGAGGATTCCATGCTTCTCACAGTTTGGATGGGTAGTATGTGTTGTTACAGGGCAGACCAGCTGTCACATCCAGACATGCCACACAGACATGTAATATACATTGGCTAGTTGGACAGACATGTCACACAGTATTAGCAGTGGTTATGTTTATGACCCACATCATTCGAGCACACAGACAGATTCCCTTTTGACAGGGCTACTTCTGTCACATCTAGTCATAAGGCCAATATATGCTCTTTCTGACAGGTCATATACCGATAGTTGTCTGGCAGTGCATGTCAGTTGCACGTTTACCATGTGACATGATCCCTTGAGTGGCTTGGGGTAACGGTGCAGACCTTCATTGCTTGTGCTGGATGTGCCAACCAGAGCATCATGGCTAATATTGCCATGTGTTGTAGTCCTAGGAGGGTGATGGATCTGCTCACCTTGCACAGCACCTGAACATCCCAGGATCTATTCATGCACGGACACATGATCTATTCTCATGCAGCTGGACTCATATACATATTCTTATATGCAGGTATATCATAGACCACAGTTTGTTAAGTCATCAATCACCTCAGGACATACACGATCTTTGGCCGTGTCCACCCATTTCTTTGGGACTGGTCTGGGGTGTGAAAGCTCAAATGTGGACCATTCTCAGCAATGTGGCCCAGTCCCAGGGTACATGACCAACATTCAGTGCTTGAATGTGGCACCCAGATACAATTGGGGGACTACACAACAACCCACACTTAGGCAGCACACATAGCAGAGGGATACATAGGTGCACTTCTGAGTGGTATCATATATGCATGGGGCTACCATGGGACCTATGGCTACATTTAAAGGTTGTATCTGTCTGAGAGCAGGATTGCAAGCATATTGGAAGCAGAACACATCTATCTCAGTCTGCAACCATAGCACTGTGACATATCAGGTGTTAGAAGTTAGCACATCAACTGTCCAGTCAGGTTCCAGCAGCCATCCTTCATGCACAAGGTTAATGTCCTCTACATCAATGTCCCTTCAACAGTGTCATGATCATGTGGACAGGCCATAGGGAAATATGTGATCTATGGCCTTTGTGCCTCAGGGCAGATGTGGGGGGACAGTTATGATATCATGTCATTTTGCCTCCATGCTCATAGCTGCTGACCCCACATCTATTTGAATGATGTCCCTTCATCTTCCATATCTGAACACATCAGGAGTTGTATTGCAGGTACACATTTCAGCCTTGGCTACAATATTGCACAGCCGCGCAACCAGCATAATAGCCTCGGGTTTGGCCCCCCACCCCTTACCCTCCCCCCCCCCCACCAAATAAGTCCACGATTCTCCAGAGATTCTTTCACAAAACTGTTTCCATGTATTTATTTACAATGGTTATTAACAGCTCAGAAAACTGTTGGCCACAGCATGCACATAACACTCGACAACACACTGTATACAATTCCTTTCCTTCCGCCCCCTCGAGAGACACAGCCAATATCCCAGGTCCTTTTAAATGTCAGGAGGAGAACAGCCGTGAAAGCTTTTCTCAGTCCTTAGTCTTCTCCATCTCTTTCAGTCGCAACGCTGTTACGCCTGCCGTTCAAGCAGGCTTGGCAACTTTTCTTGCTTTACCCCCCTTTTGCCCGCCATCAAAGCGAGGCCGGGGGCCCTCTGCGCTGTGTTCTTGTGACCTGTTCCATCTCTCTGGGGGCAGGTCCAGGTTTCTCTCCTGCACCTCTCCCCCTTTACTTAAAGCCTAGGCTGTGTTCTCTCTCACCGGGTGCATTTTTTCTGCCGTCTCTCGCATGCTGCGACTATTCTCCCCCCCTTTGCCCCTTGGGTGGGTCGGGAGGGCGTCCGTCTTCTTCTCGGACACAAAAGGGGGGGGAAATGGCGAAAGAGGCCGAGCCGGCGCCGAGCACACTCTTTTATTTGCGGCCCGCCGCCCACCCACCCCCCCGCCGCCGTCCCCCCGCCCCTCTTTCTCCCGCCCTCGGCTAGCCTGTGCGCGTCTGTGCACCATCACGTTAATTCGCGGTTGGGTCTCAGCCGCGCAACCGGCATAATAGCCTCGGGTTTGGCCCCCCACCCCTTACCCTCCCCCCTCCCCCCCCCCCACCAAATAAGTCCACGATTCTCCAGAGATTCTTTCACAAAACTGTTTCCATTTATTTATTTACAATGGTTATTAACAGCTCAGAAAACTGTTGGCCACAGCATGCACATAACACTCGACAACACACTGTATACAATTCCTTTCCTTCCGCCCCCTCGAGAGACACAGCCAATATCCCAGGTCCTTTCAAATGTCAGGAGGAGAACAGCCGTGAAAGCTTTTCTCAGTCCTTAGTCTTCTCCATCTCTTTCAGTCGCAATGCTGTTACGCCTGCCGTTCAAGCAGGCTTGGCAACTTTTCTTGCTTTACCCCCCTTTTGCCCGCCGTCAAAGCGATGCCGGGGGCCCTCTGCGCTGTGTTCTTGTGACCTGTTCCATCTCTCTGGGGGCAGGTCCAGGTTTCTCTCCTGCACCTTTCCCCCTTTACTTAAAGCCTAGGCTGTGTTCTCTCTCACCGGGTGCGTTTTTTCTGCCAACCCCGCCAACAGCGACTCCTCGCTTGTTGACGGGGCCCCACTTATCAACACGCAGCTGTGGCCAACACGTACTTCTGCCATAACCGCTCAACCACATCTTGCAAGGTGCACAGAAAAATGTCCATCCCTATGTCCGACAAGTGTACACCATCTGCTCGATACAGTCCCGGGCATCTCTCTTCTATGAGGTCATGTTTGATGCTGTCACCCCCTATAGTCCCCATGAAGCGGGCCATCCACCTGTTCACTTTTTGTCTCGTCTTTTCGACCGCTTTATGGGAAATCTCGCCCCTCCATACGCGCCGCAGTATGATGTGAGACCATGCCAGACATGTCCCGGGAAATGTGTTTGCCAGTGTCCGCATGTTGCTTTGCATCTTCTTGGTGAGCTCGACGCTGCGTGTGGCTGCAAGGTCGTTGCCCCCCAGATGGATCAAGATCAACACAGGTTTCCCGGTCACTCTCTTCCTTTGTAGCAGGAGCGGTACTAGCTGGTCCCACACCATACCCCGTCGACCGAGCCACACCACCTTAACTTCTGTGCTTGGGAGACCCAAATTCAACCCTTGCGGTCTGCACTGAGTCTGCTTTTGCGCCCAGTGAACAAATGAATGGCCGCATATCCATGCTTCGCGGGGCCAGGGGCGGGGACTTGTTCCTACATTGGATCACAATCAGAAAGACATGGTTACATCAGCACTATCCAGACCATAATCATCACACCAACTTTATACCAACATTACTTCCCCTTGTCATTGAGGGGTTTTTTTGGGGTTTTTTTGTTGGTTTTTTTTAATCCGCGTTCCTTATTCCGCTGGACGTATATACAATTTGTATCTATCCGAGCGCCATCGTCCTATATTCATTATCTGCGCTCTGGACATTCCCATGCTAGCCGCCGTTGAAGCAGCTCCAATGCGAAAGGAGTGCGAGCCGTATAAGCCTGCATCCCGTCCTGTTCGCTCTATCGCCAGCTTGAGTACTCTGATAAATTGAAAACGTGACAGGGGGGCACCGCTCTCATGGACGAACCATTGCTTGTTCGCTTGTGCCCGTAGTTGTTGGTAGGCCAAAGCATTTTTTAGCGGGCATGAGGGGTCATCGCACAGTGCCGACAACACGACTTGCGCCCCTTTTCCGGCCGTGTCCGTTTTGGATCTGCGCAAGTGCAGCACTATGGCCTCCGTGAGTATGCTCACGTCGCGTTCTTCCATACCGCCATAGGTCGCTTCGTGCCTTGCAGATGAAGACGCGACTAACTCCCCTACCCGAAATGCTCCGTAAAAGGCCCAGGAAAAGGCACATCTAAAGAGCTTTGCTTCATACTCGTCATAACACACTTGACTAGTGGTCAACATCAGATGTTGGAGCATCTGATGCGTGATCGGGCGGCGTTGGTCTACCTTTCGGGGCTGCCCTAAGGACCAGCCTCTCATCACCTTCTTAATGATAAACTCCGCCTTTGGGCTCCTCATACCCATGGCCTTTGCAAAGAATGATATGGCCGCTAATCGGGCTTGCACTGCTGCTTTGGTGTGGCCACTGTTTTTGCAATGCAAAATCCAAGTCAGAAGCGTTGCTACTTCAAGTCTGTCTTTTTGTTGTATTCTGGCTTCATTGCAAAAGGTTTGGTACATCTCCCATGCTGCTATGTATTTTCTTCATGTCTGCACTGCTAGGGAGCCTAACAGGAGCTCCCATACTTCGGCGGGCCATACTTCCAGATTTGCACGGGGACCGCTGTCTTGACTGGGTCCGCCTCGGGCGCCAGTTGTCGGAAAAGCCTGGTCTTAGAACGAGAAAGAGCGTCGGCAATGTTATTTGTTTTGCCTTTGATATGCTCCGCCCTAAGGGTTATGTTATGCACTAGGCATAGTGACACAATTTTTCTTAATAGTGCCACTACCTAGGCGTCTTAGCTCTCATCCCGTTCACTGCCCATACTACCGCAAGATTATCGATATGGACGGTGATAGCTCTGTTAGCGAGCCCCGGTGCCCAAATACATAAGGCTACCATAAGCGGGAACAGCTCCAGGAACGTGATATCCTTGGTGGTCCCTTCGGCTCGCCATTCGTTGGGCCATACCTCTGAGCACCATGCCCCTCTAAAGTAGATGCCGAATCCGATCCCCCCCGAAGCATCGGTGAAGAAGTCGAGTTCGGCATTAGACACCGGGAGTGCTTGCCAAAAGGCAAGGCCATTGAAGGTACGGAGGAATTGCATCCAGACCAGCAGGTCTTCCCGTATGTCTTTGGTAACTCGGAAGCGATGGTGCCTTTTTGTTATCCCTCTCGTCGCCCATGCCATGCGGCGGCAGAAAACCCTCCCCATTGGCATTACCCTGCACGCAAAGCACAGCAGTCCAAGGGTTGACTGAAATTGTTGCAGAGTCGCTTTTCGCTGACTGTGAAGTAGTTGCAGGTGTGTTCTCAACTTCGTCACCTTATCTGCTGGCAGGCGAGACCTCTGTGCCGGCACATCCAGCTGTATGCCTAAGAAAGTGATGATCCCTGTTGGGCCATCGGTCTTTTCTTTTGCCAGTGGGATCCCAAACAATTGTGCCATCTGCTCAAAGATACCTAAGATCCTTTTGCAGTCCTCGTGGTCTTTTCCTATAAAGAGGAAATCGTCCAGATAGTGGACCACTGTGTTAGGACCAGCGAGGTCCTCAACCACCCAGTGTAGGAAGGAACTAAATTGTTCGAAATATGCACATGATACGGCACAACCCATGGGCAAACATTTATCGTAGAAGAATTCCCCGTTGAACGAGAAACCCAGTAATGAGAAGGACTCCGGGTGTACTGGTAATAGCCGGAACGCGGACTCTATGTCGGCTTTTGCCAACTGCATCCGCTGTCCCTTACTTCAAATGAGCATAATTGCTTGGTCGATGGTAGCATATTTGACCGAGCATAACGCTGGGTCAATATGGTCATTAACTGACCTCCCCTCTGGGTATGACAGGTTATGAATTAACCGGTATTGCCCCGGTTCCTTTTTTGGTATGACCCCCAATGGTGAGACTATGAGGTCCTTGAATGGGGGGGACTGGAAAGGACCTGCCACTCGCCCCAGACCTATTTCTTTTGCTATTTTACTGTGCGCGATGGCGTTATGTTTCTGGACAGATGGTGGGTTATTACTAACCCGCGTTCGTGATTCGTTTCTGATTATTAGGGATGGGATGCGGAAACCTTGCGAGAAGCCCAATTCAATACTGTGAGCTATATCCCGCTTAGGGTAGGCTCTCAGCCAGGGACGCATGTTCTCAAGCCTGATGGGCGTTGGGGCCAACTCCCTCCGTTGAGCGCTGTTGTAGTGCCCTGAAGGGCTTGGCCTCCCTTGATGCCTGGCAAGTGAAAGCGGGGTGCCCGTTTCCACATACTGAGCAGGCGTGTTTAAATTTACAAGGCTGCCATGTACAACTCCCTGCGTTGTACTGTCGGCACGCCCGTCTCCCTGTCCACGGATTGGCTTGCCTCCCTTGCGTGTTTTGCGATGGCTGTTGCCATTGCGTGCCTGTAGGGGGTTGGTGTATCCCGTCCTACCACAATGGCCTATTGGGTGCCATTTCGTCTGTCCACAAGTCCAGAATTCCTGGATGCCATGCTAGGGTGGGATCCTCCGCCATGCTTCTCCTGAACCTCACGTCATAGTTGAGCCAGGCCCATCCCCCATACTGTTTGTATGCTCTGGTAATCGTATCAAGGTACCTGGTCAGATATGGCCCTGAGTCGGGTTCCTTCTCCATCACCACACTCATAAAAATGTGGAATGCCGATACCCAGTTATTCAGGGATTTTGGAATTTTAGGATTTCTGTCTCTCTCGCTTCTTCTATCTTTATCTTTTCCACTGCTGGATTCCTCATCCTGATCTCTAAGCAGGAGAGAGAATAAGTCAATATATTCTCGCCTCCAAATTTTTTTCTTTAGTTTTTTGGGCACTGAAACGGCCAGGGAGCTCACCCCACAGCGTGGATCGCGACTGGTGTCGGGCCAATCTTGCTGCATTCTCTGAGTCGTCCCGGATGGCGTGTTCCCCTGGTCCTCCCCGACCTGACTATGCCCCGCCCATGCTTGCCGTAGGGGATTTGACTGTTTTGGGGTTTTCTTTCTTTTCACTTTCCTTAATGCATATTTAATCACGTCTGCTAAGGCGGTGTCGCTATTACTGTCAGAGCAAGAATCGTCAGATGATGATGTTAACAATTCTGGGTTCCCCCTGCTCCCTTTAGACTTACCCTCTGCTGTGACTGGTGGTAAAGCACTCGTGCTCGCTGTCGGCTGTCCCTCACTCCTGAAGCCTGTCATGCCCAGTCGTTGTTTGACCGAGGACAGGCCGTGTTGGGTAACTTGCTCCCGTACCATCTGGAGCAGGTCGTCCAGCTCCTGCCTTTGTGCAGGAGCTGCGATATGCTGTTGCTGTGGCGCCTTCTTCCTGTTGCTGCGCCTCGGCTTTACTGCTGCTCCACTACTGGTTGTGTCATGCGCTCTCTTTCTGCTCGCCCCAGTAGCTGCCTGTGCCCTTGTGGTTGCCTTTGGTGCAACCCTGCCCTCCGCCTGCTGGGCACGTTGTGTCCTAGACTTCTGTGTCTCTTTCCGTGGCATCTCTAGCCTATGAGGAGATCTACTATGTGGGGGTAAGGGAAAGTCTAATTAATCTCTGTCTCTCATTCTGGCATCAATCCCGTGCAGCCCGTGCTTCGCAATGTCCCCATATATCTGTCCATATTTATATGCCCCACTTATGTAATGGCAACATATATAACGCCCACATGTGCACTGCCCCCATGTATTATGGCCCCCATGTACGCTGCCCAGGTGTACTCTGCCCCATGTACACTGCCCTGCCCACATGTACCATGCCAACATGTACCATGCTCACATATACAAAGAGAAAGAAAAAGAAAGAAAAAAAAAAAGAACCCACATGCATCATGCCCAAGGTATAATGACCCATATAGAATGTCCACACACAAACCCCTTTATTTCCCCAGCAATATTTGTATTTTTTTATTATTTTCGCTTATTCAGGCTAAATATTCCTATAACCTTCAGCAGAAATAAATATCTGTGCCATCTATCCCCTCCGTTTAGCTTTTCCCCTGCCCCCACGTTCACATATCCTTTTAACAGCCTTGCAGATAGTCCCCGTTTCATTTTCTTAGATATATGCTATACCGGCTTTGTCCCCTAGATGGCAACCACGTTCAACATAGTAATCCTCAACAACCTCCTTGCTGACTTCAAGCCTTGCATCGGTTCTATTTAACTCACTTCTTTGTAGTGTAATCCGCCATTATTCCTGGATGCACATTGCCTGCCTTCCCCTCAGCACATGGCCTGCATCCCGTATACTGTTAACCTCCCCCTTTCTTGTTTTTATATATATATATATTTTTTTTTTACAATACACCTTCGCCTAGGATAAGGTAGGAGTTTTTTTTTTTTTTTAATTTGCCCACTTTCTTAACTTCCGCGCTAGTCTCAAGGCCCCCCATCCCCCTTTGGATACTAGGCCGGTGGACCCCACGTGTGCGCGCCATACTTATGAGCACCGTGTCAGGCACCCCACTCCCTGCTCTCTGATGCGCCTCGTGTACCTGGCTTATGTCGTTGGAAGTTTGAGTGTCCCGGGTGATGCAGCAAGTGTCCTGGGTCCGGTCGTCCTCTGCGATCCGCTTTCCAAAGTCAGCCTGTTGTCCGTCTTCTTCTCGGACACAAAAGGGGGGGGAAACGGCGAAAGAGGCCGAGCCGGCGCCGAGCACGCTCTTTTATTTGCGGCCCGCCGCCCGCCCGCCCCCCCGCCGCCGTCCCCCCGCCCCTCTTTCTCCCGCCCTCGGCTAGCCTGTGCGCGTCTGTGCGCCGTCGCGTTAATTCGCGGTCGGGTCTTTTCTGAACACCTATGGGTTTCTGTTTGCTGTTTGCATAGAGACAAATAGACCATGGTTTGGATACGTGATCACAGCAAGAGTGATGGTGGTGGTAGTGTGCTATTTTCCATTTCTGTCAATGCAACAGCCATGATTGGTGGCCTACATGCGCTGCTGACATTATTCCTTCAAGACGCATGTATCTTCCAGGCAAAGAAAACAGTCCGAAGTGCAAAGATGTGCTATCTTGCAGCTGGTATTGCATGGTAGGAACATGTTTATGCTGCTAATCAAGGTGTCAGCCATCCATGTTGCTCACAGTGCGCGGTCAACTTTGAGATTTTGAGACCATACAAGTGAGAAGGATGATGTGCAGATGCTTCCAAGTGATTGACCCTCTCATGTAATTAGTGGTGTTCTATGAGCAAATCAGGGTAACTTGAGGAAGATTGCAGATACGAGTGTTATCTATTATATCTCTGCTACTGTGTGGTATCCAGTACATGCAAGGATAGGTGTGGATGCACCCACATAAGCCATCCTTTCTTAACACAGCATACTTGTACTGACCACAGGGTCATGTACAATGACAGATTGTGGCAGGCCATCTCCCATACATGACCTGCCCAACAGCTTGGTTCAGGATAACATGATGCTCGGCAGTCAGACAAAAAAACATCAACTATGAACACAATTCTGTTATTCTGGGTACATGGTGAAATCACTTGCATGCTGCATGTGTCATTGTTCTTGTCACTGTGACACACCTGCTGCACTTGTGTCCTTATCATGTGACTAGGTGTCTCAGCATATGCCAACATCATATGCACTGAGTGCATCACATTTGCTAGTCCTTCAGTGATTGCTGTGAGCTGTCAAAATGTCAGTGTTTATTCAGCATGTCACACTGTCAGATGACAATTGGAGACAGAGCCCTGATACCACCTTATGTTTGATGCAGCTCATACATTCCTCTACACTCTTTTTCATAGATGCAAGACCTTCAATATCTGCTGCTGGGAGCAGAGCAGCTCCTGAGCCCACTCCTGGAGGAGGAGTCAATGACCAAAGAGGGAAAGGCAGCAGAGGAGGAGGTGGACCCCTCCCCCCGAGGAGGGAGCACACATGCCATTGGATGTGAATGGTGGGCCATGGCAGGAGCACGAGCGCCAGGAGGAGCCACAGGACCAAGCCATGGGGGAGGAGGCCCATGGCCAGTTGACTGCAGGCACACCTGGGAGGCCATGCTGCATGAATCAGGATGCAGCAAACAGTCCCATCCTCCCTCTATCCACATTTGAAGGACCCCTAGCTGCAGAGTACACCAGGAAGCAGAGTCAGTTGCTCCACAGCACCCCGGGGTCTGACAGGCCACCATCTGTGATGGCAGCCACTGCCTCAGCCACAACACTTTCAGAGTCTTCTACCCAAATCCCATTTTCATGGAGTGTTTGGCTGGAGGACCCTAAAACTGTCATGATTCTGGCAATGGCAGCCAATATTCAGGCACAACATTACCTGACAAGCTCTGTGGAGCAGCTGACCAGCTATGTGGCAAGAGTGGCTGATCATCTGGAGAGGCTGGAGAGTGGCAGTTGAGCTTCTCCAGAACATCAGCCATCCCACACATGGGAGCCCAGAGCCCCAGTAGTGAGGCTTGTGGGGCAATATCCCTTGGACTCTTCTGCATCCAGGGGACCTATGCTATGTGAGGTGCCATCCAAAACTATTGGGACATGTGTTTCACAGCATATGTTTTTGCACTGAATTTTGTGTTCATCAACAATTGCTGGATAAGATGTGATGCGTGCACTGGTGCATGTTCAAGATGGAGCTAATAGTCACCATTCCTGTGCCACTTTGGCATCTTATAAGACAAAGGTCTTCTCTGCAACATGTCCATGGTAGGACGTGGTACTTCATATTGTCAAATGTGCCTTTATGCGTTTACAATTGTGGTCATCTTTACTGACACCCTTACATTTTCAGTAGGTTGTGTACAATATTGTGGGATTCATTTGGAAATGTCATAACTGTATGTCATCATGATGTTTTGGGAGTATGTTCCAAGATAAAGAACAACCCAAGAAAGGTGTCTGTGCAATTGAGATGTCGTACTTTCTGAGTACAACACACATGACATGGACAGCATTACTGCTGCCCTTCACCAATATCTGGTACCACAACCCTTGGCAGTGAAGACAGCCTACCAACATTAATGGTTGCCCTGTTTCAGTTTCTTACATCTATCTGCTGGGAATCTCTCCCACTCTTCAACTGAGATTTCTTTGTGCTCATTTCAGGGAATCCTTTTAATATGGCCAGATATCCGCTCTTTCCAAAGGTTCTCATTTGGATTGATATCATGACTCTTTGATGGATATTTTCGCAACATCCATTTTGTCCTCAGCTACTATGCTGTTGCCCACCCCTGAGCTGGAGGAGGAGCCAATGGCTACAGAGGGGAGGCAGAGAGGCGGAGGAGAACCCCCCTGAGGAGGGAGCACACATGACATTTGATGTATATGGTGGGTCATGGCAGGAGCGCGACTGCCAGGAGGAGCCACAGAACTTTGGGATGTATGTCCTACGTCATTCTGCTGTTATGTGACCCATGAGTTTCAAGCCAGACCTAGCTTGCTGAGTCTAGGTAGCGCATTCCACTCAGAAACCTTGGTAGTCCTGTGACCTCATGATTCTTTGCATACCTTTCTGGCCTCCAGTATTTCAGCCAGCAAAAGGGACACATAGCTTTGTGGCACGTCCACCATATCTAATTGTGACATGGTGATTTTTTCCCATAGAACACACATTCCTTCACCTTCATATGTCACAGTGGTATGCATTTTCCAAGAGGTCTCATTTTGATTCCTCTGTCCACACAACATTTTCACTGAAGGTCTGTGGTTTCTCATAGTGGCTTTTGGCAAAGATAAGACATGCCTTTTTGGGTCTGTGTTTGAGCTATGGGGTTCCGCTCAGCCTTGGGCAATAGGATCCTCTATGTTTAGTGCATGGCATATGGTGCAAGTTGAAGCCAACACTCCAGATTGATGAGGGCTATATTAGGATCTTTGGCTGTTATATGGGGTGAATTGGCCATAGTCTGCACTAACCTTCATAGAGTTCTTGCATTATTTGACTTCTTCCCATCACATTCTCGGAGATTCTTGAGTGTTCCATGTGTAGGGATATTCAGAATGA
Source organism: Ichthyophis bannanicus (assembly GCA_033557465.1). NCBI lineage: Eukaryota > Metazoa > Chordata > Amphibia > Gymnophiona > Ichthyophiidae > Ichthyophis > Ichthyophis bannanicus. Next base: position 18,114,685 of record CM066049.1, on the reverse strand, counting down.
CATGACATACTGTAGACACAGAATCCTAATGTTCTTGGAGATTGCCTGGTATAGTTTTGCTGTTTATAGTTTGGTTGGTAATGGCTTTTCACATGGTTTCAAACAGCTCTCTTGTCTTCACTATTGGGAAGACTGGACCCCTGCATGGATGTGGCCATATAAAACTCATTGGAGCCATCACTTTTGTGGCTGTATCCAGTCATGTGAGTAGTGACAGTTGATCACATGTGCCTCTCATGTTACTGCAATGGCAGTAAGGTTCATTCTCATACAGCAGATGTGAATAGTTTAGAGGGGTGTCAGTAATCATTTATTTATTTATTTATTTATTTATTTATTTAACAGTTCTTCTATACCGCTCTATTTTAGATCAGAGCGGTTTACATTCAACATCAACCATACAACACAGGAACCCTGAGTTGTATTTACAATAAACAGGAGATCAACTTGGAAGTAACTGGGGGGAACTATGTACATTGTATAACATATCTACATCTTATTTACACTGGGGGTCCTGGCAATCATGTCCTGGCAACATCACAGTTGTTCTGATCTTTGCAACAAATGTCTCATTTTATTGGGCACAAGATGGAGTATGCACCCCCACAGCACCTCGGCCTGGTAGGGGGAACTGACCGTGTGTGGTACTGGCACAGAGTAGCCACAGACCGTCACATTGTGCGGGTACTGTGCTCACCCTGAGGGTGAGGTGGGGCGCCCAGCACCAGGTCCACAGCACCTTTCATGGCTGAAATGTGCCATACTGCAGGTCCCCATCAGTGGTATTGTGTGTGATAGGTAGTTCCTGCAGACACACCTAGGTTACACATCTGTGTCCTTTTGTATTTCTCAGTCATGTCTAGCCCTTATGGGCTATGATGCACACTGGATAGTGCATATCCTGTGTTGGTGCCATGGTCACATGATATGGGGGGGTGTTTGGACACATAGGTGGATTATGTACCACCACCCAACCCACTCTCTGTGGCTCAGGGTGGGAAACAGGATCTCCCACCAACAGATCCACATTCTACCTCCCTGCAATGGTGGCAGTAGAGGGGAACCATCAAACCCAGCCCTGCCGGGGAACAGACACCCTACAGGGCAGGCAATGCCAATCTGTACACATCCATAAGGCAAGGCAGACAGAAGGCCTGGAAATGCTCAGCTGCCCGCCACCCCTATCTGACATTCTCCAGCAGCAAGCCTCCAGTCGCTGCACCCTGCAAGGTGTTCTAGCAAGACACATACTAACTGCAGACAGTCTGCTAGCTAGTCCATAGTGCATGTTCCTGGAGGAGATGCATGTACTCAGTACTGGGATGTCATCAGACACACCAAGCAGATAAGTCAGTGATTGAGCCCCAAAAGGGAACCCATATATGACACATACTATATAGCGCTATGGGGGAACCTAGCCATGCCATGGTCACTGCTCAATCAGGGTGAGAGTGACCTCCCAGCAGGACATGCTGTGGCCACCCTATCCGTGCAGGTGGTGGCCGGGCACTACAATGTCCGAGCCATTGCACTATGCTCTGTACAGATAAATCCAGGCCAGGCCACCCTATCCAGGCTATTCCCACGGTATCTTGTTCCTCATTATGCACATTGGCAGGCCAATACTGGCAACAGTGCTAGCAGTGCGGGCTGTGGAGGGTGTTTGCAGCCACCACACACTGGATAGACAGACACATATGCCCCACACCTATGCCAGCATTGTGCAACTATAGAGGTGTTTGGCAGCCCTGGCCACCGCAACAGTCCTGGGCACAGTGCAGGCATGCTTATGGTATGCAATACTGTTGGGGTCACCCCCCAGGGTGGTAAACACTGTCAGACACAAGACCTGTAGCACACTCCACAGACATCAGAAAGGTTGCTATGATGCAGCTCACTCAGAAAATTGTACTTAACCTAGGAATTGCTATCTGCCAGTAACCATAGCAACCTTTTGATAGCTGTGTACCATATTCCCAGGTTTAGGGTGGCATTGCTAAGGTATGCAAGTGCTAGTATTGGGAGATGCACGCAGGGCCCAACATCCTGCCTCTCCAGGAGGCTTCGGTTAATGGAGCCTGTGGGTGCGTGTGTGTCTGCCCCTGTTGGCCGTTGCTCTAAGGCAGAGGTTCCCAACTCCAGTCCTGGAGGGCCAACACTGTTCAGGTTTTCATGCTGTCCCTAATGAATATGCATGAGATACATCTGCATACCATGAAGGCGGTGGATAGAAATGTAGCACAGCCATATTTATTAGAGGCAGCATGGAACCTGAATGGTGTTTGGCCCTCCAGGACTGCATTTGGGAGACTCTGCTCTAGGTAATGCACATGTTTATGGTGTCTATGCGCTGTAGGGTAAAATGTAGGTGTTTTGGGCATGTTTACATCATCTGCAATAAAGGTTCTGTCTGTATTAACATGTTTTAGTAGTGGGTAAAATATGGCGACTGGGTTGGCAGGAACCACAGCTGGGACTTGAACCTGTGACCTTCTGAGTACACTGGCTGTGTGCACTGCACCACCATGTTGCCACAGAGATGGTACATTCCCTGGTGATACCATGACTGTACGTCAGACAGGGCTTGTCTGTTGCAGTGCATGGCACCCACCTACACAGGGCTAGACCATGGTCTACTCTGGGCAGCTGCCACTGCCCCCTCCACCACCAGTACCCCTCTGCCACCCTGCTGACATGCCCTTCTGCTGGTGGTGCTGGTGGAGCGCAGTCTCAGGCCATCCAGTGTGTGGGTAGGCGGCTGCCTATGGTGCAGGTTCTGGGGTAGGGGTGCCTGCATAGTTATCCACGCTTCCCCCAAGCACCGCCTGGCAATGTTCTGTGCTCTTGGGGGTACCTGCTGGGTACTATCCCTTGTGACACTGTTGGGCCCTCATCAGTTGCTGTCTGGCTGCACTACTGTTTCAGCATTCCTATGGGCCACCTAGGCATCACCCTAGTCCGCACTGTGGCCCAGCTGCACCACAGCATGTGCCGCCTGCAGCCCTCTGTGTCCCCTTTTCAAGCACCTGTCCAGTTGCCCGTTCCGACATGCCCGCCCTGCTGTTGTGGAACATGTGCACACCATAGGAAACCTGCCCAATGGAGTCGGAAACCCTGCTCAGCGCAATTACACTGTGGGCTCATTCACCTTGTATAAGGACGGAGCATAGACCCTTCCAAAATTCATATATTTTTCTTGGAGCTTTCTTGGGAGTGTTTTTTTGATGTTTCCCATTGATATCACTATTGGCCAGCTTGGTTATTTTATTTTTACATTTTCTTCTGTACATTTTCAAAGTTTGTTTGCCCTTTTGTTCCGTGCACATGTATCACACTTATCACTTTTTGTAGGTTTCCCTGGTTTTGCTGTACATTGCTGACGTAAATGGTTTCTTTTCCCTTTAAATCAGCTCTAACGCCAGGGTTTCACTGGCGTTAGTTTTGAGCCTCGGATTCCACAGTTTTAGTGTGCGGGGAGCCTCTCCCCTCCCATTCTCCGCCCATTGACCCCCTTCTCTCCGCCCCTGGGGAGCCTTCCTCTGCCCTCCGGGAGCCTTTCTCCGCCTTCAGAGCTCGTTTGCGCCGCTGCGTGCGTTATCGCGCGCTAAGGTACCTGTACGCCCGATAAAGCGCCATTATTGCACGATAAGGTACCTTATCGTGCGATAACGTCACAGAGCACATATTAAGACAGTTTAGTAAACATACCCCCAAGTCATATCATGCAGATTCCAACAACTTCCTGGCTGCTGGCAGGCCATCGTCATTTGGTTTGGGGTCCAGAGGCTTCTGATGAGACTATACAGACACACATCTTGTCCACCAAGTGACTATATGACACTACTTAACACAGCAGAAAATGCTTTCTATATCCTTTCTTTCTCTTTAGCATCAACAAAATCTGCTCATTCCTTTCTGAACACACCACTAAGGCACTTATCCATTCCTTAATCACCTCCCATCTTAAACTACTGTAACCTACTCTTTGCTGGTCTCCCTTTGAATCATCTCTCTCCCCTTTAAGCCTTGTCATGCCCATATTACCCCTCTTCTCAAGTCACTTCACTGGCGCCCTATCCATTTCCGCATCCAGTTCAAACTTCTCCTGCTGACCTATAAGTGCATTCACTCTGCAGCTCCGCATTACCTTTCTTATCTTATCTCTCCATACACTCCCCCTCGGGAAATTCACTCTTCTGGCAAATTGTTTCTATCTGTGTCCTTCTCTTCTATTGCTAACTCCAGACTTCGCTCCTTTCACCTTACTGCACCTTATGCCTGGAACAAATTACCTGTGTCTGTACGCCAGGCACCCTCTCTGACCCTTTTCAAATCCAGGCTGAAAATTCACCTCTTTGCTGCTGCTTTTGGATCTTGACTCACCTGATCTCCTTGTTTCTTTACCATTCCCCCTAGATGTATCCCTGTCTACACCTTCAGTGTTGTCTGTCTTGACTAGATTGTAAGCTCTGATGAGCAGGGACTCTCTCTTACATGTCTGTGCAGCGCTGCCTATGACTTGTAGCACTATATAAATGCTCAGTAGTAGTAGTAGTAATAGAATCTGCCAGTGCATATTGCAGCTCACAGTTCTTCCACTTTGTCTTCATTCCTGTGCATGTGTGACCTTCCAGACCATTCGTCAGTGTGCAGACTGGGACAAACATCATGAATACATTTGGACCAATCATGGAGTGGACCCAACTCCAGAATTTCTCCCCATACCCTGGATGTGATTTACCATCCATTTATGCACTAGCATCTCCACAATTAACACAGAGTTGGACTTGACTTGCCAGTTCATCTTTTCCCAGTCATCATCTCTGTCACAGATAGCTTCAAGTAACCAAGAGACCAGGACTCAGTTCTCACTAGCACTCCTTGTGGCCTTGGGCAAGTCACTTAACCCTCCATTGCCTCAGAAATATCCAAGCTATCAATGTCCCTGTTTAATGTACATTACCAAGTTCAAGTTACAATGTAAACTGCTTTGACTGAAATAAATTAGTGGTGTCTAAGTGGGTAATGGGCTATGAAAAGACAAGTTTTTCCAGGATCTTTGACAAAAAGGTGAGATTGGAGACCAGTTGGAGGGGTCGCATTTAACAAGGAATGCTTAAGAATCAGACAAATGATAGTGTGTTTTCAGAGCAGGAGAAAGGTGCCAGAAGACAGACTACAGTTAATGATGAACAGGGCAGGGGGATGGAGGACAAGGCAGAATCCAAGAACCAGGAGGAGGGGATAGGATCAAGTTGGCAAGCGGTCTTACATGAGAAAGTAATCTGCTTGGAGAGTGCTACAGATGAGACGGGATTAAAGCAACTCCAGGCATGGCCAAGAGTAAGAGAGGGAGACGTAGGACTTGAAGGCTCAGGCACAAGGGCCAGAGAAGGTGAAAGGGGAGGAAAAGCAGTATGGAGTTTAGCAGTCTTGTTGAGAAAGAACTGGCAAATTGATCAGGGGAGGGCAAAGATGTATGAGGTGCAGAATGAGGAGGGCATGTAAGCTGGGAGAAGAATGAATATAGTGCCTTAGAATGATTAGAGAAGGAGTCAATGAGTTTGAAATAATAGTCCTTTTTTGCACTTGATTATGGTTTTGTAGAGACGGTCATTGTGCTTGAAGGTGGACAAAGAGCTGGCAGTATGTTGCTTGCAACAACAATATTTGGAGTGGCACAAATGGGATCATTATACAAACAGCCCAGAGTGGTACAAGGGATGGTGATGCTTTTGTGAAAGACATTTGAGATGAAGAGTGGCTACTTGGTTGAGAGCAGATTGAAGTCGGGATTGCCAGTGATAGGCCTGGTCATCAGGGAGAGTGGCCTAGTGGTTGGGACAAATTACCTTAGGACGGAGGGCCAGGGGCTTGAATCCTGCTGGAAGACAGCAACCTCAGGCTGGAGGAACAGGGGTTTCTTGTCCCACAGACACTCTTTGTGATCTTGGGTAAGCCACTTAACCCTCTGTTGCCTCAGGTACAAAACATAGGGGTATGTTTACTAAAGCGCGGTAATGTAGCTTCGGTAACGTTAATGCGTGTTAACGTCACCAGATGTAACGTTATCGCGCAGTAACATTACATTGAGTAACGTTAACGCGCGTTATCACCGGCCGCGGTAACTCCCGCAGAGGGTGGAGAGAGGGCGCAGAGAAGGGGGTCAATGGGTGGGGAGAGGCCCCTGCTACACTAACGCGGGCACATGGAGGCCCGAACATTACCGCGAGTGAAAAGTTGTCATTAGATGCACATTTGCAGGAGAGAGAAACCATTTAAGTGTCAGCAATGTACAGCACAGGCAGGGAGCCCAAGCAGAGTGATAGTAGTGCTTCAATTGCTACAACAGCATAGTGCCCAAGTACGAAAGGTCACTATGGTGATGGTGCAAATGGGGCATAGGGGGCTGCAGGCAGGACATGCAGTGGGGGCAGCTGGGGCACAGGGTGAACTAGGCTGTCGCCTAGGTGGCACATAGGAATACAGAAACTGGAAACCAGCAAGACTGCATCTGACCAAGGTCAAACATGCCCAGTAGACTGCATTCCACAATGCCTCGTCCAGGGGACATTCCCAACAGGTACTCCAAAGGTCACACAGGTACCACTATGCCTGTAAGAGGGCAAGCTGTGCACATCTGAGGACCACTCTAACAAGGGCCTTCAAACCTTCCGCAGGATGCGTCCCAAACAGTTTGTGAACCCAGCTAAATTAACACCCTATACTGCAGCCCCTAGTAAGGCATTGCAGGGTATGCCCACACGTTGTCTGAAACATATATACATCCATTAGTCCAAACTGGGTACACCGTACCTGAGTTGCATGCCCTAGCCTGTTCACAGTCTGCTATCATAACACTATCTACCGACATTTACCTGGTCCACCCTAGCCAATAGTTGCTAGAGCACCAACCTGACATCCCCCCCAGCTATCTCCCCCCCCCCCTACGTGGAAGGGACACAACATAGGTAGGTGGTGAGGAGGGGATGTGTGGATGTTAATGTATGCATCCTCACCCCAGACTCCGCACCCAAGGCACCTGCCTAACTGCACATTGGATGGCCTGGGACTGCATACTACCAGCACCGACAGCATATGGGCATGGCAGCATGGCAGGGGGGGTGTGGTGGTGCTGGAGGGGGCAGTGGCACCTGCCTTCAGTGGACCTAGGCCGTGCCCTGTTCCAGTACATGGTGTGCAGTGAAACAGAAAAGGTCTGTCTGATGATAAGTAATGGTAGCCCCAGGGACTACTGTGCCTCTGTGGCAACTGTGTGGTGCAGTACACACAGGTAATGTGTCCCAGAGCAGAGGGTCATAGGTTCAGGTCCCAGCTGTGGATCCTGCAGAGCATGTCCCTATGTTTTACCCTACAATGCAGATACAACATCAATATGTGCAATCCCCAGAGCAGCGGCCAACAGGGGTAAAAACCTCCACTTACACAGGCTCCACCATCCAAAGCTTCATGGCGAGTCAGGCTGTTGGCCCCAGCACAAGCTGCAGTTATCACCAGAGCACTACTACTAGCTCCTGCACACCTTAGCAATGCCGGCACAGTGATCTGGACCAGTGTGGCAGTCAGGTTTGCCAACCGCCCCTATCTTTGCACAATGCTGCAATAGGAGTGGGTGAGTGCATGTCCATCCATTGTGGTGTGGCGCCCTACTCTGCACTGGGCCCACAAAATGTACACTTTTGCCAGTGCCAGCCTGCAAATCTGCATACCGAGGAGCCGGGTATTGTGAGTATGGACCAGAGAGGGCGGATCAGGCAGGATGCATCTGCGGTGGGGGTAGGGCAATGGCCGGGACATTGTAGTGCCCAACCACCACCTGCATGGACAGGGTGGCCACAGCACGTCCTGCTGTTAGGACACTCTCACACTGACCGAACATTGACCATGGCACGGCTATTTACCCACATAGTGCTACATGGTATCTGTCTCAGGTGATATATGTGTGTCCCCTTTTCTGGAGGGCTAATCACTGAGGCACCTGCCGAGTGTCTGTGCCGTGCAACCCAGGTCTGGGTGCGCATAGTTCCTCTGTGAACATGCAATGTAGACTGGCTAGCAGACTGTCTGCAGTTAGTTTGTGCATGGCTGGAGCACCTGGTGGGGGAGCAGCAGGTGCAGTCTGACTGTGCCTGCTAATGGTGAAAGACCAAGGTTGGGGGCTGCGCAGGCTCATAGTACTACTGTTGGTCTTCAACAGGCACAGATCTGGTCTGACCCTCCCCTCCCCCCATGATATCCACGGTTTAGGGTACCCCAAGGACTGTATGATGCATCAGGTTGATGGGCATGAGCTGGAAGGCAGAGGAACAGGGCAATGGACAGGTTGTAAGGTGGTGCTATGCATGTTGCAGTGCCGCAGATGCGGAGTGCTCAAGGTAATGCGTGTAGCATTTGTTTGGGACTTGCGTTGTTGCGTGCTATAACCTGCCCACATAACCTAAGGCTCCTAAATGTATCTCATAAGGCACGTAAGAACGTTTGAAATGTCATGCACGTTATTGTGCATGCTGCGTATCAGTGGCACTGCAACGCGCGTTGCATCATACGCGCGTTCTCTGAAACACGCATACGCCACAATACTGCACCATAACGTAATGCATATAATATAGCAGACACGATGGCCACTTGGTGGAACAAATTTGCATTGTGCCTGTGGTAGTTTGGGATAGTGGTTGCAGACATGTGTTGAGCCACCATAACTTGTGGGTTTGATTCCCACATGTTCCTTTTCCTTTCCATTCTTTTGTTCTGCTACCTTACCATACAATGGCTGCAGCTTCCTCTCTTCTCCACACGCCCTTCCCTCTCTTCACTGTGCACTACAGTGTGCCTTCCATGCAGCCTATCCGTCACATGTTAGCTATTACATATGGTCCCTTTCTTTGGCCTGTCTCGGTGGGCAGTTGACTCAGTGGTTTGGTATTGGTGTTGGTGAACTGTGTTTGGACTCTTCTGTGTACCAGTTCAATTCTCACATACTCCTTTTTGGGTCTCTTGCCCATTTTGCCCTTGTACACACACCCTCTGCACAGCTGGCCCTTCCGACCGGCCCCTGATGCCCTTTCAGTTTAATTTCTTTACTCTTCTGCATGCTGTTTTCATTGCACACCATTCTATGGTGTGTGTGCATGTATTTCTATGTGGCTCGCGTCCCACTTACAAACTGTGCTATCAGCTGCCTGTGGTCTATGGCCTTACACCTACGGCTCCGTTTCTTATGTGGCACTACGACTACACTACCCTCAGCGTGTCGTCTACTATCTGCGTGCCTTTGCTTGTAACCCCTTTGGATGCGCTGCTGCTTCCCGTCGGGTGTGATGTTAACACGCGGTAATGCAGAGTGCCCTGTACCGCACGTTAATTGGCCAGGGCGCCCTCTACCGCACATTACCGGACCAGGTTTGCCTTAATGCCGCACCGCCCACTTCCTTATATGGGCATCCGTAACATTACCAGGGCACTTAACGACAGTAACATTACCGAGCTTTAGTAAACATACCCCACAGACTGTGAGCCCTTCACAGACAAGGGAAATATATACTGTACCTGAATGTACACCACTTTGACCCAGTGAAAAGCAGTATATAAGCATTACTAAATAAATAAAATTGGCAGGGAGAATCATGTCAGAAGAGGGAAAAGTGGATGGGACCTCAGTGGCAAGTTTCTGGTCCAGACAGTTGTAGGAGCATGGCAAGAAGAAGATGAATTGTGAGTTGAAATGAACTAAGGCAAATCACTGCAAATCTAAAATATGTAATCCAGCAAACTGACAAACTAAAGAGTAACAAATCACCAGAACTGAAGTGTATTTATCCTAGAATCTGAAAAGGCTCAAATGAAATTTATAATCCATTATTAGTAATCTGAATTTATCATTTTAAACAGCCACAGTACTTGAGCACTGGATGGTGGCCAATGTAGTGTCAGTTTTTAAAAAGGACTCCAGAAGTAGTGCAGGAAACTATAGACTGGTGAGTCTGAAGTTGGTAATGGATGAAATGGGAGAAGTAATTCTAAAAAACAAAGTACTGACCAAATAGACAGACAAGGCATAACGGGAAAGGGTCAATATGGGTTTCACAAAGGGAAGTCTTGCCTTAACAATTTGTTAGTTTTATTTGAAGTTGTAAACAAACATGTGGATAAATGTGACATGGCTGATGTGGAGGATAATTTTGAATAGATCATATAAGACAGAAAATGGGCATTTAGGTCTGTGATTTCAAAAAGCCCCTAGTATTTTATAAAAGGATCACTGAATGTAGCACCTTTTGCAAAGTATGTATAGCACCTGAGGGTGTGAGGGCAAAAAAAAAATCATTTTACTTAGTTTCCCATATCATTTACAGGTTTTTTTTCTTTTTCATTTTGTTTTTATAAAAGTTCATTTTGGGACAATTTTCTTAATTAAGAGGTGGTTTTGACTGCTGCCAAACAGAAAAAGGCAGAAAGGCTACAAGAGGTTTCCAGGCAAATAAAAAATCTCCAATTGCATGGTTTTTTCCAGTTTTAACAGTTATCATTTATTACAATTTATTATTTTATTTATTACAATTTCTTATATACCGCACTATTGTCAGCGCGGTTTACATAAAACAAAATGAGCATAACAAATTGCTTGGCTTCACATAGAACAGGAGTAACAACTTGGATAACATGTTTTGCTTGGGCTGGCCTCCAACCAGTACCCCTTAGGTTGGAAGGCACTAGTCTTGCAGGAGGAGCTATTAGATCTCCTAGGGGACTGGCCCTAGATAGCCTATCCCTAACTTTGTCTTTTATTTCTAGTAATAGTTTATATTTTCTGATTGGCCAAAGGTTACCTTGTCTGGTCTTGAGCTCCATGGAAAAACCTTCCTGGATTTTTTTGCTGTGTCTCACTGCTGGACTGCTATTAGCATCCTAGTTGCTAAGGGTGTAGGGATACTTGATATGAATACCATTACATTTATAGTATAAAGTATATTTTTAACTATTTATGTTGGGGTCAATTTTAAAAAATGGATATTTAAGCACTACAACTGTCAGATGTGGCATTTAAATATTCACTGGATATTCCGCAACTATATCCACTTAGGTTTGCCACTGTATATCCAGATTGTGTGGTCAGTATCCTGATAATTGTGGCACTTATCTGGATACTGGTGATTTTCAGCCTCTATCTGGATAAGTTATCTAGATAGCAATTTAGGCCAGCTCTTTCTGTGCCCAAACTGTCCAGACAATTTATACAGAAAGCAACTGAAAATCAACACTATCTGGATAAGTGCCATGATTATCAGGATAGTGGACTGCATCACCATCACTATCCATGGACCATCCCCTGCATTAAGTGGATAGTGACGAAGTGGTCTGTGGAGATATTTAAGTGCCCTTATCCAGATAACCTCAGTGGTTATCCAGATGGATTACACCAAATGAGCCTTCACATATGCTGGACAAAAGAGGGCAGAAGCTGGTCATTGGGAAGCAGGGAAAAATGCTGGAGGGGGGACAGGAGGACAGATGCTGACCATGGAGGGAGAGGAGCAGTGGGTAGAAGGTTGCCAACGAAAAGATGGAGAGCAGCTGCTAGACATGATGGGCAATGGGGGGAAAAGGACAGACGCAGGACATGGTCATGGGGGAAGATGGTGAGAAAGGACAGGTGCTGGGCAAGGGGAGAGAAGGTGAGAAAAGAAAGATTCTGAGCATGGGGGAGAAATGGGGAGAAAAGGAAGATGCTGGGCATGGCATGGATATGAAATGATGGGCATGGAGGGTGGGAATGAGGAAAAAGAGCAAATGCTGGGCATGGGAAGAGATAGGGGAGAAAGGGCAGATACTGGCCATGGGGGGTATGGAGGGCAGATGCTGGCCATGGGGCATGGACACAGATGGTGGGCATGAGGGGGATAAAGGGTAGATGTTGGACATTACATGGAGGGCAGATGCTCTACATGAGGGGAGAAAGGGAAGAAAGTGCAGATGCTGGCCACTAAAAGGTGGAGGAAGAAAGGAGAGATGCTGGACATTAGGGGAGAGAATGAGAGAGGAGAGAAGCTGGAATCAGGAGGAGGGATAGACGAGAGATGCTGGGCAGAGGAGGACGGAGCAAGAGGAAAGATTGTGGCCACGGGGAATGGGAGATAGGAGAGATAGTGGACACTGGTAGGAGGAGAAAGAGGAGAGATAGGAGGAAATGCTAGAGAGGAGAGAAAGGGAGGAAGAGGTGAAATTCTGGACATGGAGTGTGCAGAGATGCTAGACACAGGAACGGAGAGAAAGGGGGATATATTGGACACAGGACAGGAATAGGGAGGAGAAATGGTGAACATGATGGAGGGGGGTGAGGCACTAGATGGAGGAGAGAGAGGGGAGAGACAATGCATAAGGGAGAAGTAAAGGGAAAATATGCTGGAAGTAGGGAGAGGAGAAGAGAAAGGGGAGAATTAAAGTCTGGGGAAGGAAAGGAATGTGTTAAGGGCTGAAAAGTGGTAGATACAGTATTGGAGGGGATTGAGGACTTAATGGTAAGAAGGAGGAGTAAAATCTAAGTTGACAGAGAGAGAGAGAAAATGAATAAATATGTTTATGTTTATTCAATTACTTGATAGATCGCATCTTCATTACATCAGGGCAATGTACAATCAACAAAGTAACCAGAAAATGGCTAAAGCCAGAATGAGAAAAGAACTACAATATGAGGCAGGAAAGGGACACAGACACACAGAACAAAAGCAAAACAGGCAAGGATTCAAGGGAGAAAGGTCCTCAAGGACTGTTAGGGGGAAGGTCAAAGGCAGAACAGAAGAGGTAAGTTTCAGGAGAGACTTGAATCTGGGGAAGACTGTTTCCAAATGGACACCGGTGGGAAGAGAATTCCACAGGGAGGAACCCATGCAGAAAAAAGCAGAGTGGCGAGTAGAATATAAGTGGGCACGTGATAGAGAGGGAAAATGTAACCGGTTAACATGGGCTGAACAGAGGCTGTGGGTGGGTATGTGGAATTGTAGCAAGTCAGACAGATACTGTGATGTTTGGGTGTAAATGGCATGATGGACCAGAGTAAGAACCTTATAACGGATGCGGTACTCAATGGAAAGTCAGTGGAGCTGGATGAGGAATGGAGTGATATGGTCATGGTGAGTGGCATGTGTAAGGAGTCTAGCTGCAATATTTTGTATCAGTTGTAGGCGTTGAAGTTGGGACTGAGGAAAACTAGTGAGGGCAAGATTACAAAAGTCAAGACGAGACATGACTAAAGACAGCAGAAGAGTGGTCAGAGCAGAGATATAGAGAAAGGGGCAGATGGTGCAGATCTGTCATAAATAGAAGAAAGACCGATGTGTTTGCAAGGAGATATGGTCAGGGAAAGACAGATCAGAATTAAGAGTCACACCAAGATGGCGGAAAGAGGAAACCAGAGGAATGGTGGAGTCTGAAAGAATCGGGGCCATTGAAGGACAGGGAGCACCAAAAGAAAACAATATAGCAGAAGTCTTAGACACATTGAGGTGGAGACAGTTCTGAGCAAGCCAGTTGGAAACCTTAGACAAGCAGCCATTGAGGGGAGAAAGATCTGGCTGAAGGGGACTGGTATGCTACAGAAGAATAATGTCATCAGTGTAATAGTATGCTGATAACCCTGATTGTTGGATGAGTAAGGTGCGAGGTGTCAGAAAGATATTGAATAGGAGAGGTGCAAGAACTGAGCCTTGTGGAACCCCACAAGGAAGAGAGGTGGGGACAGAAGAGGTGATACCTAAAAGAACCAAAAAGAAATGTGAGAAAAGGAAAAAGTGAAACCATTGAAGTACAGAGCCCCGAAGTCCCGCATCCCAAAGAAAAGAGAGAAGAATGGAATGGTTAACGAGATCAAAGGCTGCAGAGAGATCAAGAAATACTCCCAGGGAAAGGTCACCATGATCGTGCACAGTATAAATTTCATTTAGAAAAGATAGAATGATAGTTTTCACAATGTGGCCTGGTCAGAAACTGGACTGTCAGGGGTGGAGAAAACGGATAGAATTAAGATGATAGACTAGTTGCAAAAAGACTGCTTTTTCAAGGATTTTTGAGAGAAAAGGGAGATGAGAGACTGGGCTATAATGGGCTGGTTCAAGAGGATCAAGAAATTCTTTTTTTTTTTTTAGGAGTGGGAAGACTAGAACATGCTTCCAAGGGGTGGGAAAATCAAAGAAAGCTGATAGGAAAAAAATAAATACCAGAGACGAAAGGAAGTAAAGAAGACAGGAGAGAAGAGAAGTGGCAGATGGGCCGGAGACCCTAGAAAGCAAATTAAAACAGAGGAAAGCAGAAACTAGAGACTGAGATCAACATAACTAGAGAATAAAATGACCAGCCAACAAAGGTAGAAAAATTCATTTTAGTTTCAATTTAGTGATTGGAATATGTCAGTTTTTGGAATTTACATGATCTGTCTTCATATTTTGCACACTATTGGGCCATATGCATCTGTCTATTTCTCTGGTGTTGTACTGCATGCAGGGGTGTAGCCAAGGGTGGGCTGGGGTGGGCCATGCTCCCTCCACTCTGGCATCAGGCCCACCCATTCAGCTTTGAATGTCCTGCTCTTTGCCACCCCCCAAAAGTGTCATTCTAGGCAACTGCCTAGTTTGCTTAATGGCTGTTTCAGCTCTGCCCAGGCCCCACTAAAAATCAACCTTGAATTTGCCACTGATGAAAAGTGATGAACAGCGGTGGATATTCACACTAAATTCCGTTCATCCTTATGGACTGAATCGCGAAATTGAGTGGAACACCATTCTCTGAAGTTGGCTATGACGTCCTCAGTCTGTCCCGAGTTGTAACCAATAGCGGTGGGGATTCCCCTGTCAGTGAGGTGTTCCCCCTCTGATTGGTTCATCCCTTCTTTAAAAGTCAGGTGTCGTTCCCTGCCATTAATTAAAGATGATCCCAAGCCGTGAGGACGGCGTTTTTCTATTGCCTGAAAGAGAAGTGTTAAGCACTTGATACAGGGGTCCACCCGAAACGTGCACATCGTGCAACTTCATTTTGGCAATTATTTTTGGGGAAGGATAAAAATTTCATTGAAGATAAGTGACTGTTTAATATATTCCTTTGTTGGGGTGAAAAATATAATAAAAGGAGGTTACCGTCTGGAGGGGGTTGGTTATACACTTCCAGCCCTCCCTCGGTTGGCTCCAACAAGAATTTAAAAGTATACACTGTGGGATTTGATATGGTGGTGGATGTGTTATGTTTAGTTTGATTTTCCACTGCGATTGGGGGGTTTTTAAGACTGATGAAAAGTTGGGCTTCTTTGGGCTTCAGTTTAATTTTTGTCTATGTGTGTCTATTTTAAGTTTGTGGTAATTTATTCCTTATTTAGGGATATGTTTACTAAATCGCGTTAACGTAGCAGAGAGCAGAGAGAAGGGGTCAATGGGCGGGGAGAAACTCCCACGGCACTAACGCGGGGTACTGAAGGGCTGAACATTACCGGGAATGAAAACCTGTCGTTAGCTGCAGATATTCAGGAGGGTGAAACCATTTCAGCGTCAGCAATGTACAACATAGGCAGGGAGCCCAAGAAACATGATAGTAGTGCTCCATATGCAGCAACAGCATAGTGCCCAAGTATGAACGGCCACTATAGTGGGAGATGTAGTGGGGGCAGCTGGGGCACAGGGCAGACTAGGCCTGCGCCTAGGAACATAGAAACTGGAAATCAGCAAGACAGCAGCTGACCAAGGCCAAACACAGTCTACACCTACCTTGTCCACCCTAGCCAATAGCTGCTAGGGTACAGACCTGACATCCCCCCAGCCATCCCCCCCCATGTGGAAGGGACATAATATTGGTAGGCGGTGATGGGGGGATGTGAGGATGTCCATGTATGCCTCCCCACCCCAGAACCCATGCCCTAGGCGACCACCTACCTGCACAGTGGATGGCCTGGGACTGTTCGGGTGATGGTTCCTTTGAGAGGGATTTGACCAGATTGAAGAGGTCACGTGATTTATTCAGAGACCTCTTTAGGGTGTCAGTGTGATATTGTCTCATTTTGGTAGTGATTGTTTCTCGATGTATTGCAAGGTGGGTTCGGTATGCGGTCTGGTCTTCAGTTGAGCGCGATCGGCGCCATCGGCGTTCAAGTCTACGTAGTTGCGTGAGAGAAGCTCGCAGCTCAGGGGAGAACCATGGGGTGGATCTTCTTTTTGACCTTGCTGTATTCTTAGGGTTCGAGTGTTGTGAGATGGCAAGCAGGCTGGAGTTCCAGCAAGAGATTAGTTCATCAAGGTCCGGTGTGGTTTTGTTGATGAGTGATGGGGTCTCCGAAAGGATGTGTTCCCTATCGAAGGGGCAAAAGCATCTAGTGGCAGTTCGAGAGGTGATGTTCGTGGGTCGGCTTCTGTTCAGCTGGTCATTGTTGATGGGAATCTGGATAATGATCAATTTGTGGTCGGACCAGGGTACATCCACGACTGATATTGGCGGATTGTGGTTTTTGACCATGACTGGATCTCCTTCTACGACCTTGAGATCCTCATGATCACAGAAACATGGCTATCACCAGAAGACAACGTCCTCCTCAATCAACTACTTCCGCCCAATTTCTCCATACATACGAGACATAGGGAAAACAAAAAAGGAGGAGGGGTGCTCATAATCTCCAAATCAGACCTCAACTTCCACATTGTGGACTCTTGTAGCACAAACAGCCTGGACACCCTCTCTGTTGCTAACCAACAATGCTCCCTTACCCTGTTATATAGAACACCATCTACTTCTCCAATTGACCTTCCAACCATTATTGACCTTGCAGCTAACACCCTCACTCCCAACAAACCAAATTGGATAATGGGTGATTTCAATCTCCCATCTTTACCCCAAAACCACGCAAATGCGTTCCTTGACACAATGGAAGACCTGGGACTCAAACAAATCATAAATGAACCCACACATATGAAAGGGAACATTCTTGACATGGTATTTGTGCCACATCCAGTCATGGTCAAAAACCACAATCCGCCAATATCAGTTGTGGATGTACCCTGGTCCGACCACAAATTGATCATTATCCAGATTCCCATCAACAATGACCAGCTGAACAGAAGCCGACCCACAAACATCACCTCTCGAACTGCCACTAGATGCTTTCGCCCCTTCGATAGGGAACACATCCTTTCGGAGACCCCATCACTCATCAACAAAACCACACCGGACCTTGATGAACTAATCTCTTGCTGGAACTCCAGCCTGCTTGCCATCTCACAACACTCGAACCCTAAGAATACAGCAAGGTCAAAAAGAAGATCCACCCCATGGTTCTCCCCTGAGCTGCGAGCTTCTCTCACGCAACTACGTAGACTTGAACGCCGATGGCGCCGATGGCGCTCAACTGAAGACCAGACCGCATACCGAACCCACCTTGCAATACATCGAGAAACAATCACTACCAAAATGAGACAATATCACACTGACACCCTAAAGAGGTCTCTGAATAAACCACGTGACCTCTTCAATCTGGTCAAATCCCTCTCAAAGGAACCATCGCCTGAACAACACAGCGAGATTCACCCACAAGAATTTGCTGATTATCTGCAATCCAAGATTGTGCAAACCAACAAGGTGTCAACAGCCCAATATCAAGAACCAACGGACCTTTCTCCACTTAACATTTTTTCCACACCATCCAATAAAGGTATTGAGAATACCATAGCATCACTCAACACCTCCACTGCACAGACTGACCCATGTCCAGCTTTTTGGATCAAGGAGCTACGTGATGTGTTCAGCCCTGTCATCGCAAATATAATGAAACTCTCCTTTACAATAGGTTATTTTCCCACTTCACTCAAGCAGACTTCCATTAGGCCGCTACTGAAAAACCCCAAACTTGACCCCAAAGAGTTGACTCCTATCGACCAATAGCTAGCATCCCCCTCTTAGCCAAAATAATTGAGAAAGAAGCACAACGGCAAATTCAAGATCACATAGACGCTGTTGCTCCCTTAGACAACTGCCAACATGAGTTCAGAGAACATCATGGGGTCGAGACACTACTTACTGGTCTATTCAACGACATCATCACAGGAATAGACAACATCCGTCAAGGCTTTGTGCTCATCTTCCTAGACATCGCCACGGCGTTCGACTCCGTGAGTCACGAAATCCTCCTCGGAAGACTAAAAGAGAAGGGTGTCTGCAACAATGCACTAAGATGGTGTAAGTCCTATCTGGACGATAGATGGCAATATATGAAGTCTGGATCAGAAGAATCAAGCCACTTCCATCAAGAGCAAGGGGTACCTCAAGGATCCTCGTTATCCTCCTTACTTTTCAATATCTACATGCAGCCCATCTGCAATATCATAAGATCATTCAACGTAAACTGCATGATATATGCAGATGACATTCTCCTATACATGCCTTTCTCCACAACTCACATGGACCTGACCCCACTCACAGATTGTTTCAATGCAGTTTCAACATGGCTCCAGACACAGAACCTACGCATCCAACATAAAAAAACAGAGGTCCTTTTCATCACCAGAGACTCCAACTTTACTCCCCCGTCCCACGTCATTGTCAAGGAAGCTGATTTGCAAACTAAAGATGCAATAAAATACCTGGGAGTCACTCTGGACCAACGTCTAGACATGAAACGCCACATAAGCAACATAGTCAAAGCCATCTATTTCAAAATCCGCTCACTCAAACACCTACGCTCCCTGCTGGACCCAGACGATTTCCGAACCATATATCAAGCGCTGATCCTGCCGCACTTTGACTTTGCAAATGCCATCTTACAAGGTCTCCCCCAATCCACACTAACCCCCCTACAGTTGGCCATGAATGCTGCAGCTAGGGTCCTTTTCGGAGCATCCAGAAATGACCACGTGACCCCTATTCTCAAACAGCTGCACTGGCTACCTATCCATGGGAGAATCACCTTCAAATCCCTTCTATTAGCATTCAAAGCAATCAAAGGTACTTCATCCTTCTCACTCACGCTTCTTATCCCCCAACAGATCCCCCCCAACAGGTCCCCCCCCAACAGATCCAGAAGAACAACAGCTGTAAACCTGCTAGCAATACCAAAGGATTCGACAAAGTCCAACACGAAAACCACAAACAGGGCATTCAGTTTTTATGTCCCCAAATGCTGGAATGCTCTACCCCCCCGACATTAGGGCCATTACCAATCTATATCAGTTCAGGAAGGCTCTCGAAACCCACCTTTTCCTCCACTACTCCCCAGACAGCAATTGAAGTAGATATCCCTCCCAAGAAATGACCCAATCTAGAAAGGTCCTTACAATTTTTATCTGCAGTGTAGATAGCTTATGTATATAGTTAACCCGGTTATCCAAGTTTGTACTCCTGTTCAATGTAAAACCTGACAGTTGTCGTTATGGTCGTTATGTTATGATGTAAACCGCGCTGATTCTAAATAGCGCGGTATATAAGAAATTGTAATAAATAAATAAATAAAATACCAGCACCAACAGCATATGTCAAGGTGGCATGGCAGGGGGGCATATGCTGGTGCTGGAGGGGGCAGTGGCACCTGCCTGCAGTGCACCCAGGCTATGCCCTGTACCAGTACGTGGTATGCAGTACAACAGAAAACGTCTGGCTGAGGAGTCGTAAAGGTAGCCCCAGGGACTGCTGTGCCTCTGTGGCAGCAGTGTGGTACAATGCACATAGCCAGCGTGTCCTGGAGCAGAAGGTCACAGGTTCAGGTCCCAGCTATGGCTCCTGCAGAGCACATCCCTATATTTTACCCCACAATGAAGATACAACAGCAACATGTGCACTCCATAAAGCAACGGCCAACAGGGGTGCAAACACCCACTCACACAGGCTCCACTATCCAAAGCTCCATGGAGAGTCAGGCTGTTGGCCGCAGTTATCACCAGAGCACTATTACTACCTCCTGCACAGTTTGGCAATGTCGCCACTGTGATCATGACCAGTGTGGCGGGCATGGTTGCCAACCACCCCTATCCTTGCACAATGCTGCAGTAGGTGTGTGTGTAGGTCTATCCATTGTTTCATGGCTGCCTACACCTCTCTGGGCCCACAATGTCCCACTATTACCAGTGTTAGCCTGCGAATGTGCATAAAGAGGAGCAAGGTATTGTGGGTATGACCCAGGCAGGGCAGACTGGGCAGGATGCATCTGCAGGGGGTGCAGGGCAATGGCTGGGACATTGTACTGCCCAACCACCAACTGCATGGACAAGATGGCCACAGCACATCTTGCTGTTAGGGCACTCTCACACTGACCAAACAGTGACCATGGCACGGCTATGTTCCCACATAGTACTACATAGCAGTTGTCTCAGGTGGTATATGTGTGCCCCTGTTCAGGGGGCCACCTGCCGGGTGTCTGTGCCATACAACCTAGGTCTGGGTGCACACAGTTCTACTGTGAGCATGTAGGATAGACTGGCTAGCAGAGTGCCCACAGTTAGTTTGTGCATGGCTGGGACACCTGGCGTGGTTCAGCAGGTACAGGGTGCCTGCTGCTGGTACATGTCATACCATGGTTGGGACTGGGGTACAGCTGTAGTCCTAGCACAGGGGCAGGTCAATGGACAGGTAGTCTACTGTAGTGTGTAGTATTGCAATGTATGTGTGTTGCATCTTATGCATGTTACAATGCATGCGCGTTGCAGCACATGCAATATCACACATGCTGTCTGTTTGGGATGTGCGTTGTGCATGCACATTGCAGCACGCACAATAGCGCGCATGTCATCTGTTTGGGATGTGCGTTGTTACGTGCCATAATCCGGCCACATATGCTATGGCGCCTAGTCATACCTTATAACACATGTAGGTAGCTCTGTACGGTCACGCACGTCTGACGTTCTGCTACGCACATTCTCTGCAATGCATGTATGACGCAATGCACATAGGATGCACTACTGCATGATAATCTAGCAGACACGATGTCCACTTGGTGGAACATATTTGCATTGTGCTCGTTGTGGTTGTTTGGATAGTGGTTGCAGCTATGCGTGGCACCAACCTGGGATGTGGGTTTGGGTCCCACAGGTTCCTTTTCCTTTCTTTTCACTTGTTCTGCTCCCTTTCCCATACAATGGCTCCAGCTATGTCCCTTCTCCACACACCCTTCTCTTCACTGTACATGTCCCCTCCATGCTGCCTATCCGTCACATGCTAGCTGATACATTTGCTCCCTTTCTTTGGGCTATCTGGGTGGGCAGATGGCTCAGTGGTTTGGTATTGGTGTCAGTGAGCTGTGTTTGGGCTCTTCAGTCTACCAGTTCAGTTCCTTTTTACTCCTTTTTGGATTCCCTGCCCATTTTGCCCTTCTACACATACCATCCACACAGCTGGCCCATCAGACCAACCCCTGATGCCCTTTCTGTTCATGTGGCACCATGTCTGAACATCCCTCAGCGCGTCTTCTACTGTCAGCGCGCCTTAGCTTGCAACCCCTTCGGATATGCTGCTGCTTCCCGTCCACTGTGGTGTTCACGCGCGGTGGGTCCATGGCGCACTGTACCGCGTTATCGCCTTGTAATGCGCATTACCTGATACGGCTTGCTTTAACGCTGCACCGCCCACTCCTTTATATGAGCATCCATACCATTACTGCGGAATCTAACGCGGGTAACATTACCATGGTTTAGTAAACATACCCCTTAGTGAGGATCTATCTATTTTCTGAGTGCATGGCCAAAGCCAGGTATTCTGCTAGCAAGGAGTTTCTATGTAGGAATCAATAGTAATCTGGATTATTTGGTCTTCTGAATAGGTATATAGATATTCTAGAGCTCACTGCAATAGTTACAGTGCTGCTCTTTTCTGGATAGGCCCCTTATTTGAGTTTTGGATGTTAATGCTGTTATAGTATGGTACATCTTCTCTATAGGAAAAGTGAGAACCACAGCACAGTTTCAAATGCCAAAATAAAATTAATTACATAATATTTTATTTCGGTATTATAAACTGTGCCGTGGTTCCCGCTTTCTGAGTTTGCTCCTTGGTATATAATCACGTTGCATCTCCTTTGTCTTTTGCAGAATACATCAAGCGTCTTCTCTGGCTCTTTTCAAATCCAGGATGAAAACTCACCTCTTCGCTGCCGCTTTCGGATCTTGACTCACCTGATCTCCTTTGTGTTTCCTCACCATTCCCCCTAGCTGTATCCCTGTCTCTACCTACTGTGTTGTCTGTCTTGACTAGATTGTAAGCTCTGATGAGCAGGGACTGTCTCTTACATGTCTGTGCAGCACTGTGTATGTATTGTAGCACTATATAAATGCTCAGTAGTAGTAGTAGTAGTAGTAAAAACCGCGCGGGTCTAGTGTGTAGTGTCAAGATTCAATATGTTTTATATTAGCTTTCCAGGCTAGATTAAACTGCTTCAATTTTTGCTGCATAGAAACATCATTGCAACGTTTTTTAATAAGAAATTAGATAGCCTGGGGATATATTGCTTTCTTTATCCTCGGGGCAACCACCTGACTGATGTCCTGAGTGAGGGGACCCCCTGTTCCCTGACAAGAGATATGAGAAGGCTCCTGCATTTTGGCTGCCGGAAGGGGGAGACCAGCTCATCTCTTGCCTCAGGCCGCAGATTGTCTTACACTGCCCCTGAGTAGCAGAACCACCACTTTCCTCCACAGCTAGACATTGTGCATTATAACACAAAACCCTGCAAATGGACACGAGACACCAGCATCAAGAACTCAAATTGCAGCAATCCAGCCAAAGGAAAATCAGCACTGCAAATAGTCTAGATTCTAGAACACCAGTAACCCCTAGTTGGAAAAGGGCACAAGCTGAACTACTGCGGATTCCTAGAGAGAGCCTACATGTTAACAGAATCCCTTATCTTGGCTGCACATCAAAAACATAGGCCATTGCCAAGAAAAGAATAAGAAACTGCAAAAGATAAAAATTGAAACGGAAAACCCCCAAATCAGACACCAAGCTGTGAAACATGGAAGAAAGAGGGAAGAGAAATGCATTTCCCTCTATAATGAACTATAAAAAATGCACATTTTAAAACGGACATTTTATTCTCTGGAAATTCACTCTTTTGTACCTCTCTTGTCTGATCATCTTATTTTTCTAGTTGGGTTGGCCCCAGTCTCTCTTTTCTACTTCCTCTTGTTGGTTTTCTTCTAAGTCATTTTCCAAGATCTGTTTCTTCACGCTTCCTGTCTTCTTCATCCTTTTCTTCACTACATCTCTCTCTGACATTGAGCCTTCCATGTAAAAAGGAAAAGGAGGCCACTATGGTTCTCAAAGGAAGTAGCTGAAAAGGTGACGGAAAAGAAGGTGACTTTTATAAAATAAAAAAGATCAGAGAAAGAGGAAGATAAGCATCAAAATTTGGAAAAACTTATAAAAGCTAGGAAAGTAGTCAGGAAAGCAAAGACACAAAAAGAAGAAGAACTAGCCAATGCAATAAAATGAGGGGGGCAAGCATTTTTCAGATAAGTTAGCGAAAGGAGGAAGTGCAAAAGTAGTATTTTTAGACTCGAGGGTGAAGGAGAGGATTATGCAAAAGCTGATGAGGATAAAACGGAATTGCTTAAAAATATTTTTGTTCTGTGTTCACAGATGAAGCGCCAGGAGCAGAACCTTAGAAAATGCCCACAAATAGGAAGGGCATGTTGAAGGATTTTCAGAAGACTGTGTTCATGAGGAACTAGCTAAACTAAAAGTAGACAAAGCAATGGGGCCAAATGGGATATATCCGACTACTTAGAAACATAGAAACATAGAAACATGATGACAGAAAAAGACCACATGGCCTATCTAGTCTGTCCTTTCATATCAACAACTACAACAGTCCACTTTTTACCTTTAGAGATCCTCTGTGTTGGTCCCATGCTTTTTTGAATTCAGTTACTGTCCTCATCTCTACCACCTCCACTGGGAGACTATTCCATGGATCCACTACTCTTTCTGTAAAGAAATATTTCCGCATATCACTCCTGAATCTATCTCCCTTCACCCTCATCCCATGTCCCCTTGTAGCAGAACTTGCTTTCAATTGAAAGAGGCTCTCTCCCTGAACATTTATGCCACGGAGGTATTTAAACATCTCAGTCATATCACCTCTATCCCGCCTTTCTTCTAAGGTGTACATATTAAGATCCTTAAGTCTGTCCTCATATGCTTTATAATGAAGCCCACTAATCATTTTAGTAGTCACCCTCTGCACCGACTCCATCCTGTTCACATCCTTTTGAAGATGCGGTCTCCAGAATTGCACACTATACTCCAAATGAGGTCGCACCAAAGACTTATAGAGAGGCATTATCACCTCCTTTTTTCTGCTAGCCATTCCTCTCCATATGCACCCAAGCATCCTTCTAGCTTTTGCTGTCGCCTTTTCTACCTGTTTAGCTACTTTAAGATCATCAGACCCAACCACGCCTAGGTCCCGCTCTTCTTTAGTGGACAAAAGTACTTCACCTCCTATACTGTATTGCTCCCTAGGATTGCTGCAGCCCAAATGCATGACCTTACATTTTTTAACATTAAATCCCAGCTGCCAAATTCTAGACCATTCTTCCAGCTTAGCTAGATCCCTCCTCATGTTATCTACACCTTCCTGGGTGTCTACTCTATTGCAGATTTTGGTATCATCCGCAAAGAGGCAAACCTTACCCGACAGCCCTTCCGCTATATCACTAACAAAGATGTTAAAAAGAATCGGACCAAGGACAGATCCCTGGGGCACACCACTGGTAACTTCCTTCTCCTCAGATTAAGCTCCATTTACTTGTACTCTTTGTCGCCTCCCACCCAACCAATTTCTAACCCAAGCAGTAACTTTAGGGTCCATCCCTAGGGTTCTCAGTTTGTTTATAAGTCGCCTGTAAGGAACAGTTTCAAAGGCTTTACTGAAATCTAAATACACCACATCTAGAGCTCTCCCTCGGTCCAACTCCCTGGTCACCCAGTCAAAGAAATCAATCAGATTTGTCTGACAAGACCTGCCTCTGGTGAATCCATGCTGCCTCGGATCCTGTAATCCGCTGGACTCCAGAAACCTCACTATTTTCTCTTTCAGCAGCGTTTCCAATAATTTACTCACCACCGAAGTTAAACTAACCGGCCTGTAGTTTTCAACCACATCCTTACTTCCACTTTTGTGTAAAGGCACCACATGAGCCTCTCTCCAGTCCTTTGGCACCACTCCCGACTCCAACGAGGCATTGAAAAGGTCAGTCATGGGAGGAGTTTCTGTTCAAGATGGTTGCAGCTACCGTCTCCGTGTGAGAGCGTTTTTCCTTACCTCTGTTGAATGGGAAGGAAGCGTAAGGGCAAGGGGGGGACTTTGCCTTCTCAATCCCCTTCTGCCTCTACACCGATTACCTCTGGTCCGATGGATTCTTTCGTATCGCGCTCGAGCCGGGATGTGACAGATCCAGGAGAGGAATCCCGAGCTGTGATATCGCCGGAGTCGGGTGGCTCGGCGTTTACTTCGGGTCTATCTCTCTCTCCTGTGAGTCCTGTGCCGAAGGTTTCCCGTGCCTTGACCCTTCCAGAGGGGTTCCTGGAGCTTGGCTCCCACCCGAAGATGGAGGAAGCTATTAGCTTGAGTGGGCCAGGAATAGAGGTGCGGTTGCCCTGCAGAAATGATATTCCTGCAGTGTTATCATCGATATCTCCAGCGGTGCCGAGTAAGGGGGAGTCCACAGGGGTGCCTGTGGTGGACCGAGAGCAGGCGCCTAATGCAGGAATGGATACTGGTGACTTAAGAATTGCCTCGGGTTTACCTTTTTCTCTACCGAGACCGGAGAGTTTTACATTGGAGTCGATCTGGCAGGCGATTCTTCTTCTTGGGGAGGCTTTGGTCCCGCGGGTGACTTCTTTGGAGCAGAAAGTGGTTACTGAATCTACTGCTATGGAATGTTTGGAACAGCGAGTGAATAGTCTGCAACCAGAAGTGGTTGAGTTGCATCAAAAGTTGGAAGGAGTGGAAGCTAAGTCGGATGCTTATCAGAAGAATTGTTCATCTAGTCAAGTTAAGCTGGAACACTTGGACAATCTTACTAGAATGAATAATTTGCGATTAATTAATTTTCCTAGAATTTCTTCAGTATCTCCTAGTGAAATGTTTAAGCGATATTTAAGGGAAGTGTTGGGGGTATCTTCTGAATTACTTCCCCCCTTGGTGAGGGCTTACTATTTGCCGAAAGGTAAATTGACCACAGCAGTGGCTCAGGAGGGGGTTGATTTAATGCATTGTAATACTTTAAATGTAACTGAATTATTGGAAAAGTCTGTAGATGAGACTCCTGTTCCTTCTACATTATTGGTAACCTTTGCATTGTTATCTGATAGAGAGTGGGTGTTGAGGCTCTTCTTCAGGAAGAGAAACCTGCCTTTTAAAGGGTTAACGGTAAGAGTATTTCCAGATTTGGCTAGGGATACTCAGAGACGTAGGCGAGAATTTCTCTTGTTACGACCTGGTATCCTCCAGTTGGGAGGGGTTTGTTTTCTTAAATATCCATGTAAGTGTTTGGTTAAATATAAAGCGGTTTCCTATATCTTTTATGATCCCTCCCAGCTTACAGCATTCATTAATGCTAGGCGCTTGGAGCTCTCTGTTACCCCCTCACTTGATCTCACTTAATAGTACTGTCATGGTTGGATAGCTTGCACTATATGTTATGATATTGTTTGCTATTGTTAATATCTCCACCCCTTCTTTCTAATTTGTGGGCTAGTGTGGAAGGTATTTCTTTTTTGTTCTCTTGAGGGACGTTACCTTGATGGTTTATTATTGATGCATAATTTCTGATTTATCTTCCTTTTTCTTCAATGAATGCTGTTTTTAAGCTTTCTTGTATTTGTTTTGGAAAAAATTTGCATAAATAAAAAATTTAAAAAAAAAGAAAAAAAAAAAAAGAAAAGGTCAGTCAGTGGAGTTGCTAGAACGTCCCCAAGTTCCCTCAGTATTCTAGGGTGTATCCCATCTGGTCCCATCGCTTTGTCTACTTTAAGTTGAGCTCGTTTCTCACGAACACAGTCTTCTGAAAATTGTTCAAGATGTCCCTCGCTTCTGTTCCTATTTGTGGGTGTTTTCTGAGGTCCTGCTCCTGGTTCTTCATCTGTGAACACAGAACAAAAATATTTGTTAAGCAATTCCGCTTTATCCTTATCAGCATCTACATATTCCCCCCCTGCACCCTTGAGTCTGACAATACCACTTTTGCCCTTCCTCTTCTCACTAATATATCTAAAAAATGTCTTATCCCCCCATTTTATTGCATTGGCTATTTCCTCCTCCTTTTGAATCTTTGCCTTCTTGACTACTTTGCTAGCTTCTCTAAGTTTTTCCAAATACAGATGCCTGTCTTCCTCTCTCTGTGATCTCTTGTATTTCATGAAGGCCTCCCTCTTTTTCTTCACTTTTTCAGATACTTCCTTTGAAAACCATAGTGGTCTCCTTTTCCTTTTGCCTTTATTTACCATTTTAACAAAAAGGTTGGTTGCCCTTAAAATATCCCCTTTCAGTTTTGCCCACTGTTTTTCTACATCCCCCAGCTGTTCCCATCCCACTAACGACTCCCTGAGGTATTGGCCCATCTTCGCAAAGTTAGTCTTCCTAAAGCCTAAGATCCTCACCTTGGAATGGATTCTAACAGCCCTAGTCCTAATACTGAACCACACCATTTGGTGATCACTGGATGCAAAATGATCTCCCACTACAACATCAGAAACACTTTCACCATTGGTAAGCACCAAGTCCAGTATGGAGTACTGAAGGAAATTGGGGATGTTCTAGCGGCTCCTATGTCTGTCAATACTTCTTTAGAGTCAGGAGTAATCCCAGAGGACTGGAGAATGGCTCATGTGGTCCCTTTAAATAAAAGCGGAAGTAATAAAGAGATTGAGAACTACAGGCCAGTTAGACTGACCTCTGTGGTGAGTAAATTAATGGAAACATTGCTAAAACAGAGGATAGTGAGGTTTCTGGAGTCCAATGGACTGCAGGAACCGGGGCAAGTATAAGTTTACTAGAGGCAGATCTTGCCAGACAAATCTTATTGATTTCTTTGAGTGGGTGGCCAGAGAGTTGGACCGAGGGAGAGTCCTAGATGTGGTGTACTTAGATTTCAGTAAAGCCCTTGACATCGTTCCATACAGGCGACTTCTTTATTTATTTAATTTACTTAGTTTATATACCATTTTATCCATGTAATCAAGGCAGTTTACAGAGAACATAGTAACATACTGCTCTCAGCAGTTTACAAGGAACAGATTACAAGGAACACGACAAATATTAAACTATAACAGGAGTTACTGCAACTATTTACATCAATATATTTACAATTTAGTGGTGCGAGCTATTTACATTGTTTTGCGTTTTTCTCCAGTGTCATGGCTATGCGGTGAGGTAAGCGTGAATTACATGAGAGGAACGTTTCTTATATATTTAGGTTTCCATTGTGGGTTGGTAATATTCTGCAAAGAGGAAAGTCTTTTAGGTGTTTTCTGAACACTGTTAGGTCTTTTATTTCTCGCAGGTTGTTGGGTAGTGCATTCCATAGGGCTGGAGAGTACAGCGTGAATGGCCTTTTAATTGTTGATTGGTTTGCGTTTCTGAATACCTTAGGGATAGTTAGAAGGTTCTGCATACTTTCCCTTCTTTTTCTTGTTTCTTGTTGTGTCTTTATCAGTGTATTAAGGTAAGTTGGTACATTATTGTTTACTGTTTTGAATGTGGTCATTAGTGCCTTGTATTTGTTTCTTTGAATCACAGGTAACCAATGTAGGTTGTACAGGATGGGGATTATGTGCTATGATCTGGCTACTTTCATTATTGTGTGTGCTACTGTATTCTGTGCCATTTGTAGGGGTTTCAAGGTTTGTTTGGGGCAGGGGCGGCCCAAGGGGGGTGCGGGGCCATGTGCGGAGATTGAGTGCAGGGTCTCATTTGCGTAAGATGCCTCATTTGCATAAATATTTGCATAATGTTAGCATACACCAACTTTTAGTAAATATGCCTCTTAATGAATGTATGGATAAAGAAAGACTACCAGATTTCTACATTACTATAATCCAGTGCCAACCGCCGGGCACATTATGTTTATGTTTATGTTTATTGCATTTGATATACCACCCTTCACAAAAAAACAGAGCGGTGTACAATAAGTAAATTACAAAGGTGGTCATTGCCAGAAAAAGGAAAAGAAATTACAATATGAAAGGACAGGCAATAGAGAAATCAGTCATACCAAACTAAAGGAATAGGAATATGAGGATAACATAGAAAAAAACAAAATTACACAGGGAGGGCAGGGAGATCGAAGGCAGAGGAGAACAAATGGGTTTTTAGACAAACTACTACAAACACTGCCCATTTAGAACCCATAGCAAACCCGCCGTATTGTAACAGCACTACCAGGACTCACAAAGCACTATACCTATCAAAAGGCAACACTGCAAATATCAAACCAATACATTTCAGAGAAAAACAATACATGACCTACTGGGGAACGAGAACAAGTGGCAATGTCAAATAGAAACTACATAAACAGAATACCTCAGCTCGGTTACATATGCAGAACATAGATCGTTACCAAACAAAGAACAAGGAATCACTATTTAGAAATAGGAAGACAATAATTAAACTGGGAACCCCAAAAGCCAAACTTGGAATGTACAACACCACTGTAGAAATAAAACTATAAATTAATTTCCTCTTGTACTAAACAAAGCGCAGACGTTAATGATGCACATTTCCCAGAGCTGACATATTCCAGTTAATAAATTCAAAATAAAGAGATAGTTTTCTACCTTTTGTGCATTTTTTCCAGTTGCAATTGCTCCAGCCATTTTCTTCTGGTTTCTTTGTGTCTTCTGCTAACTCTCCATCATCTGCTGTCCATTTGTCCTTTCTTCTCTCTTTTAGTTTTTTTCCATTCTCTCTCTACATCTGCTTTAACATACTAATGTTTCTCCTTTTGCTCTTTCCTCCATCTTTCTTTATTCCTTTTTCATCCACTCAAATTTTACCTCTCCATCCTCAATCCCCACTTACACTCCCAATACCCAGCCAATTGTAGATTTTTCTTCCCTCCCACACAAAATATTTTTCCCCTCTCCATTTCACTCTCCCAGCCCCATCCCATTCGAATCCTCCCCCAACATCAGCTCCCTTCTAGTTCCAGCCCCACCCAGCATCCGCTCCCTTCTAGCCCCAACATCAACCCATTTCCAGTCCTAGCCCCCCATCAGCCCATTTCCAATCCTATCCTAGCCCCACCATCAGCCCATTTCAAGTCCAAGCCCCCCTCCCCATTTTATTTATTACAATTTCTTATATACCGCGCTATTTAGTATCAGTGCGGTTTACATCATAACTTAACGACCATAACAACAAGCTGTCAGGTTTTACATCGAACAGGAGTACAAACTTGGATAACGGGGTTAACTATATACATAAGCTATTTACACTGGAAGGATAGGTATTTCCAGTTCAAGCCTTTGCCCCACAGTTCATTTCCAGTCCATGTTCCCTCCCCTCACCACAGCTCATTTCTAGTCCTAGCAACCCCCACAGCCCATTTCCAGTCCTAGCAACCCCACAGCCCATTCCAAGCCCCCATCAGCTATCTGCAGTTCAAGCCCAACCTCCACTCAGCCCATTTCCAGTCCTAGTAACCCCCCCCTCACCACAGCTCATTTCTAGTCCTAGCAACCCCCACAGCCCATTTCCAGTCCCAGCAACCCCCACAGCCCATTTCTAGTCCTAGCAATCCCCCCACAGCCCATTTCCAGTCCTAGCAACCCTCCCCAGCTCATTTCCAGTCCCAGCAATCCCCACAGTCCATTTCCAGTCCTAGCAACACCCCCCCCAGCCCATTTCCAGTCCAAGCACCCCCCTCCCCTCCCCCCCCCCCCCGAAGAGCCTCACAGCTAGCTAAGAGGGAGCCGGAGAGGCCCCGGCTCACCTCTACAGCTGCCGAAGTGCACCTTTTCTCTTCACTTCGGCAGCTGTTCTGACATTTAGAACGCTGCCGCGCTGAGCTCAAAGGGAACTTCCTGTTTCCTGCGATCAGCGTGGCAGCATTCTAAATGCCCTGCCTGCTGATCTTCAATGAAGAATGTTGTTTGCGTGGGGCCCCCTGAAACGCGGGGCCCTGTGCAAACAACATTCTTGCTCAATGGACGTGCTGGCCCTGGTTTGGGGAGGCCTTGTAGGATAATGTTACTAAAATCAAAGTGAGGGCATATCAGCGCTTGAGCAATAGTGCAGAAGTCCTCTGTCGATAGTAGGGGTCTTAGATATTGTGTCATTCTGGTTCTGTTGTAGATTGTTTGTGTTGTCATATTAATATGTTTAGTCATGTTGAGGTTTTGGTATAAAAGAATTCCCAGGTATTTTATTTCCTTTTTGACTACTAGAGTCATCGTTTACTTGCAGATGCTGAGGTGGGTAAAATGTTTTGTTCCTTGTGATGATCAGGACTTCGGTCTTTTTTAGGTTTATTGAAAGATTCACTGAGTTGAGCCAGTGTGAGACATCATTGAAGCAATTGATTATTTTCTCATAATTTGGGTACATTGTTTTGACTGTTGCAAACAGCATGATGTCGTCAGCATATATTCTGTAATCCACATTGTGCGATCTGATTATGTCGCAGATGGGCTGGAGATAGATATTGAAAAGTATGGCAGATAACACTGAACTCTGTGGGACACCTTGAGTCTGACTGAAATGTTTGGTGAGGGTGTTATTGAATTTAACCTGCTGCGTGCGGTTGGTGAGGTAGGACTCAAACCATTGGATTATATTGCCTCCTATTCTAAGATAAACAAATTGAGCACCCTAGGGATGGACCCTTGGACTGACTGACTTAGAAATTGTTTGAGTGGGGGCAGAAGGATGTTACCAATGGTATGTCGCAGGGATTTGTCCTTTGTCTAATTCTTTTCAACATCTTTGTTAGCAATATTGCGGAAGGGCTGTCGAGTAAGTTTTGTCTCTTTGCAGATGATATCAAAATCTGCAATAGAATAGACACCTAGGAAGGAATAGATAGCATGAGGAGGGATCTTGCTAAGTTTGAGGAATGGTTGAAAATTTGGCAGCTGAGATTTAATGACAAAAAATGCAGTGTCATCCATCTGGGCTACATAACTCCAAGGCAGTGGTACAGTATAGGGGTTAAGTACTTCTGTCCATGAAAGAAGAGCAGTACCTGATCATGATTGTTTTGGATGATTTAATAAACATAAAAAATGCTACACTGGGTCAGACCAAGGTCCATCAAGCCTAGTATCCTGTTCCCAACAGTGGACAATCCAGATCACAAGTACCTGGCAGGTTCCCAAAAAACACACAAGTTCCACAATTCTTGTCCTGGGGCAAGCAGTGGATTTCCCTGGTCCTTTTAATGGTTTATAGACCTTTCCTCCAGGAAATTATCCAAACCTTTTTTAAACCCAGCTATACCAACAGCTATTACTACATCCTATAGTAACAAATTCCAGAATTTGATTATGCATTGAGTGAAAAAATATTAGTTCTTATTAGTCTTAAATGGGTTACACGGTAGCTTTATTGCGTGTCTCCTGCTTTTTGATGGCGTAAAGAACCGATCTATGTTTACCCATTCTATTCGTTAATTTATGGACCTCTATCATATCTCCACTCAGCCATCTCTTTTCCAAGTTGAAAAGTCTTAATCTTTTAAACCTTTCCTCATAGGGATATGCTTCCATCCCCTTTACCATTTTGGTGGCTCTTCTCTGTACTTTTCTATTTCTGTTATATCCGTTTTAAGATATGATGACCAGAATTGCACACAATATTCAAGGTGCAATCACACCATGGAACAATACAGAGGCATTATAATATCCTTGGTTTTATTCTCCATTCGTTTCCTTATGATTTCTAGCATTCTATTTGCTTTCTTGGCCGTCGCTGTACACTGGGCGGAGGGTTTCAACTTATCCATGATGACACCTAAATCTTTTTCCTGGGTGGTGGAGTCCTAATGTGGAACCTTGCATTGTATAACCGTAGTTTGGGTTGTTCTTTCCTATATGCATAACTTTGTACTTGTCCACATTAAACTTAATCTGTTATTTGGGGTACTCCACTATTCACCATTCTCCACTTAGAAAATTGGCCATTTAGCTCTACTCTCTGCTTTCTATCTTTTAACGAGTTCCTGATCCACAATAGTACACTGCCTCCAATGCCATAGCATTTTACTTTGGCCAAGAGTCTCTCATGAGGGATCTTGTCAAAGGCTTTCTGAAAGTCCAGATACACTATATCAACTGACTCACCTTGGTCTTTATCTTTTATCTTTATTAAAACATTTTATATACCGCTCACGCACAAGGTACCAGAGCGGTTTACAATAATAAAAAAAAATAAAATTAATATTAAAAGGCTGCAGAAAAGGAAAAGAACGCTACCTGTTTATTCACACCTTCAAAAAAATATAACAAATTAGTAAGACAAGACTTTCCTTGGCTAAATCCATGTTAGCTTTCTTGCATTAAACCATGACTATCTACATTTTCAGTCATTTTATTCTTTATAATGGTTTCTATTATTTTTCCTGATACTAATGGCAGGCTCACTAGTCTGTAGTTTCTCGGATCACCCTGGAACCCTTTTTAAAAATTGGCATTACATTGGCCATTCTTCAGTCTTCAGGTACTACAGATGATTTTAACGATAGTTCACAGATTACTAATAGTAGGTCTGCAATTTCATCTTTCAGTTCTTTCAACACCCTTGGATGTATACCATCCGGTCCAGGTGTTTTCCTACTCTTCAGTTTATCAAATACTTGTAATACATCTTCCCAGTTTATCAATATTTCTTTCAATTCTTTCAATATATACCTTTAAATACCATTTCAGGCATGGGTAACTTCCCTACATCTTCTTCAGTAAAGACTGAAGCAAAGAATTCATTCAATCTCTCCGCTATGACCTTGTCCTCCCTTAGTGCCCCTTTTACCCTCTTTCATCTAATGGTCCAACTGACTCTCTCACAGGATTTTTGCTATGAATGTGGCTAAATAGGTAGAAAAGGCAACAGCAAAAGTCAGAAGGATGCTTGAGTGCATAGGAAGAGGAATAGCCAGCAGGAAAAAGGAGGTGCCTCTATATAAGTTTTTAGTGAGACCTCATTTGGAGTATTGTGTACAGTTCTGGAGACTTCACCTTCAAAAGGATGTAAACAGGATGAAGTCGGTGTGGAGGGTGGCTACTAAAATCGTCAGTGGTCTTCATTATAAACCATATGAGGACAGACTTAAAGATCTCAATATGTATACTTTAGAGGAAAGGTGGGATAGAGGAGATATGATAGAGACAGTTAAATACCATAGTGACATAAATGCACCGGAGGAGAGCCTCTTTCAATTGAATGAAAGCTCTGCAACGAGGGGACATAGGTTGAGGGTAAAAGGGGATAGACTCAGAAGTAATATGCAGACCTATTTCTTTATAAAAAAAAAAAAGAGTGGTAGATGCTTGGAATAGTCTCCCAGTAGAGGTAGTAGAGGAGAGGATAGTATTTCAATTCAAGAAAGCATAGGTCAACCACAGAAGATCTCTAAAGGAAAAAAAGGGGACTGTAGTATTTGATATGGAAGGGCAGACTAGATCGGCCATATGGTCTTTTTCTGCCATCATGTTTCTATGTTTCTATTTGCTTTTTACCTAACTAAAGCGTCATTCCATTACTCCTTCTCCTTCCTACAATCTTCAGTCTTCCTCTTTTCACCATTCATTTGCTTACCAGTTTTCCATTTCCTATTCTTACTTCCCTAGTTCCTCCATTCCACATCTGTCTCATTCCTTTGCCAGCATCCTACCCTGCCCCCTATCTTTCATCCACTTTCTAGTCCACCATTTCCTCCCTCTGTACTCATCTCCTCCCCAGTATCTTTTATCACCTTCTGCTCCGCATTCCCTTTTTCCTACTCTGACTCTTTTCCTCTCTCTCCACCTCAAAGTCCTTTTTTATGTCTTACCCCCACCCAGGCTTCTATTTCCCCTTTCACTTCTCCCATTTCTACCCTCTTTCATCTGCTTCAAGGAAGACCTGTCCCTTCCTGTGGCTCTCCATTTCATAGCAGCCTGTCCCTATCAACTGCCCCTAATCATCCCACAACCCTCCAGATCCTTCAAGTCTTCTCCCCTCCCCATGTTTCTGCACTTGGTCTCACAGCCCTACTCATATCCCTTACCCAATCACCTTGTACCCACTGTCCTCTTAATCTCT
This sequence comes from Ichthyophis bannanicus, assembly GCA_033557465.1. Taxonomy (NCBI): domain Eukaryota; kingdom Metazoa; phylum Chordata; class Amphibia; order Gymnophiona; family Ichthyophiidae; genus Ichthyophis; species Ichthyophis bannanicus. The sequence continues at coordinate 18,079,419 of CM066049.1, read as the reverse complement.
GGTCAATTTTGTAGTCTCCACTATCCCCCCAAGCAACTCCAAGTTCACACTCACAACCCCATCCAAGCCCCAAGTCCTCACTTAAAATCTCAATACCCAGCCTATTTTAGAGCCTTTCTTCTGTTTTTTCACCCAATCTTAAGAGTCTCCACATGTCAGAGTCCCATCTCTCCCATATTCTACATTCCTAGTACCTGCTCTTTTGCCTCCTACTCCTCTCCCTTAGCAAATACCCATTTACTTCCTTTTCCAATATTCATTAACCTTGTTTTCCCTCCTTCTTACCCTAGCATGCTTTCTTATACCCCTCCCTCTCATCCTACCCTTGACTCTGCTTCTTCCCCACTCCCCACAATATCTGTGCTCCTCTCTCTTCTCATTCCCCCAACATCTCCCTGTTTTTCCTAGTCCGACAATAGTATTTGCCAACATTAGTCCCCTTTCAATCCGAGGACCCCAGCCCAAGAATTAGCTCCCTTCCAGTCCCATCTCCCCAGACCTAGTATTAGCCCATTTCCAGCCCCAATATCAGCCAATTTCCTGTCCAGCCCCCATTCCCAGTATCAACCTATTGCCAGTATTAGTCAGCCCCAGCTCCTGTATCAGGCCTTTTCCAGTCCCCCCAGCCCCAATATCAGCCCATTTCCAGCACTAGTCCTCAGCCCCAGTATTAGCCAGCCCCCTAGTCCCAGTATCAGCCCATTTCCAGTTCCAGTCCCGCATTCCCAGTATCAGCCCATTGCCAGAATTAGTCAGCCCCCTAGCCCTTGTATCAGCCTATTTCCAGACTCCCAAGCCCCAGCATCAGCACATTTGAGTCCTCCCAGCCCTGGTATCAGCCCATTGCCAGTATCAGTCAGAACCTTTATCAGTCCATTTTCAGTCCCATCCCCCATTCCTTGTCTTAAAAGCCCTTGAGCCATTGCCTGTATCATTCCTCAGCCTCAGTATCAGTCAGCTCCCCATTCCCAGTATCAGCCCCTTGCCAGTATCAGTCAGCCCCCACAGCCCCTGTATCAGCCCATTTCCAGTTCCCCCCAACCGCAATATCAGCTCATTACCAGTCCCAGCTGTCCTCAGTCCTGATATCAGCCCATTTCCAGACTCCCAGCCTGGTTCCTGTCCCTTCCTCCCCCCCCCCCCCACAGCCCAAGTATCATCTATCACCTATCTCATCCCCCACCCCCTCCCTGAAACAACACAGTTGCGGGAGCATTTGCTTTTTGCTCCTGCAGTTCTATAAATGCTCAGTACAGCCACATGAGCATTTACCTTTGTTCCTGGGGCTATGCTATGCTCGTGGTGATGACAGCATGAGCATAGCACAGCTGTGGGAGCAAAAGCAAATACTCCCACAGCTGGGGAGATAGATTGATTCCCGAGTGCAGGGTTTTATAAAATTCTTGAAAGATTTGCGCTATCTCTGCCATATTCTTGTGTAGCTTCCAGTTGTGTCCCAGAGCGCTGCTATTATCCACGACGCCCTACCCTAAGGCAGTGAGCCAACATTCATCCTGGTTATCTCCATACCGGTAAAGTTGATATTTATATTATGCCAGGGCTTTTAAGAGATGATTAAGGGAGTAATTATATTTTACCTTCTGGCTTTTAAAATGACCTAAAAAATGTACAAATTGGACTTTAGCAATTTGGCTCATTGATTAGCTACTGTTAAACTTGGAATGCGATGCTTACATGTGTAGGTGCCGGTACTTCCACATGTTGTTAAGTGCTGTCAAGTCGGTGTCGATTCCTGGTGACTCTCTGGATAGTTGACCTAAACTTTGTTCGGTCTTCAGCAAAGCAGCTCATTACTGATAGAGTAATATCCATAGCTGCTATTATTCTATCATGTAGGTTGTGGAAATTGACACTTAAGAAGTGTAAGTGTCGACACTTGCCTGTGCAAGCCACCAAGCCCCTCTTTTAAAACATCTGTTCCTGCTGTTCATACCAGCAAATACATGTGCACCCCTGTGAATTCTTAAATGCATTATACAAAAGGCTCTGCATTTAATGGGCTTTTGTAAAATAGGCTGGAAACTATGAATGGCCCAACTTGGACATTCCATTTCTGACCTAAACAACACAGGGCTTGATGCAGAGCAATTTTTATGAAGGCAAACAGACTAAAATTGTCATTTTTGGGGGAAAATAAGAGGAAATTTCTCTATTGAATGAATAAGAATTGGCAGTTCTGTTACTTCTGAACAATGTAACAGGGTTACTGCATTTGAACAGAGGGTGACTATATTTTCTGGGCAGTGAGATGCTGATCCTGAGAAACTGTATTTGATTTTCAAATAACTAGGCAGAACATGATTACAGGTGGGAGAATATGAGTTCTCCACTCAAATGGGAAATAAGCGATGTGTTCTGAATTTTAAAAGCTCGATCTTCATTTTCTGATTACTAGAAATACAATTAAATAGCCAGAAGCAACCAAAGCAGTGTGTATAACCAAGATATTTCAAAAATGAAGAATTCTCCTGATAAATAAATCTCTTAATGAAATGCAAGCAATTAAACTAAAAGCCCTATCAAATGTGTCTTGTCACTCAGCAGTCTGACATTTAATTGAATTTTTTTTCCCATTCCCCAGTCCCTTTTTCCCTGATAAACAATTTCATTCACAACAGATCAGGTTTCACAAACCCAGAAAGCAGATGATAGTCAATCAACTAATTGACATAACAAAGACTTTTTTTTAAACGTTTGTCCAATTAAAAGTTAAATGAAATCTAATAATGCTCAAGCTTCTCATATTTATTACTCAATTATCACATACTGAGTTTAACTCTTTCCCACCTTCAGGCCTATATTCAAATGGGGATTCTGACAATCTGCTGCCGCCTCTACTGAAGCTGGAAATCACCCCTGCATTCACCTGTTGCCTTTTCCTCTGCAGCTCTTCCAGCAGTGTGACATGTCCTCCACTCTGTTCTGCAGCTGATGATATCTATTCATTTTTCCCTCTCACTCTCTCCCAGCAAAAGTACTGAGGAGAATGCTCAAGGGGGAAAGGTATAGGGAGAAGTGGCCTAGTGGTTGGGGCAAGGTACTTCAGGCTGGAAGTTCAGGGGTTCAAATCCCACTAGAGGACAGCAACCTTGGGCCGGAAGGACTGGGGTTTCTAGTCCCACAGGTGCTCCTTGTGGTCTTGGGCATGTCACTTAACCCTCCATAGCCCATGTTCCCTGTAACATAGTTATCTCCAAGTTATAATGCCCTGTTCAATGTAATTTCAGTTTGTTCAATGTAAACCGCAATGATGCAGAATAGCATGGTATGTAAGAGAATATAAATAACATGCACTACACCCTGAACACTTTGCAAATTTAAACTGATATATTACGCAGAGACCACTATAATACATAAAATACATCATGCAATGTAATAGTAAACTGAAATATTTGTTTGTAAAATATAAAAGCATGTGAACAGTGAGAAAAAAAAACATAATCACACAGGTCAGTATCACTTTCATTGGTGTAGCAAGCTGCCTTGGACTACACTGGAGGAACATTTTAGGTCCCTACTCCAGAATTCTGCCACTCAGAAGTAATGAGGGGTGGGCTAGTATTAATTCCGACAGTAGGTATTTCTAAAATTTGGAGGGAGATATAACAAGGAGTGTTGGGAGTGGCAAATTACCTTCCTTCACAGGAGACCAGAAAGGAAGGCAGAGGAAAGGTTATGAGGCTTCCACTGTGAGAACGTTTACTATAATCTAGCTTAATTAAAAGTTCCCATTGGAAGAAAATGTTGAACAAGATCTATAGGGGGGAATCCTGAGAGCTACGGAGAGTGAGAGTCTGGTGGATGGCCCATTGTGGAGAAGGTGGGTTGGGAGGTAGGAAGATTGCATGTTTATTGCTATTAATTGATGTAACAGCTGCCTTCAGGTCTGTGGTTCCTGCTATTATTTTGAAATGTTTAGCTAAGTTGGGGCATGGTGCTATAGTCTTAAGATAGTTTGAATTATGCAACAGGTAAGATTCCACAGTGAGAAATCTTGTTGTTATATATCTGACAGGGAGGTCAAAGCTCAACCCTTTTGTTAACTCTATTCAATATACCTTTAGCCCCTTTCTGTAAGGTTTTGCACAGATTCGAGCTTGAATTTCAGTTATATGCTGATAGCATATTAAGTTTTGAACAATTTTCTAATGATGCTGATATTGCTTCATTGAAGATCACTCAATTTTTGAATGGGTAGTATCATGGCTGACCATGAATGGATTGACCAATTGATTGACCAATGGATTGACCAACTGAAATTTTGATTGTAATTTCTTCAGCTGGGTTTGATACCTCAATTTTCATTTTGTGCCCAAATTGCTTGCGCAGTGCAGAAAATTAAATGATGCAAGGAAATATGACCACATTACCCTAATGTTCATTGATTTTTATTGGATGTTTGTGATGTATCCAGTACAATTTAAATGTTTGTGCCTGGACTTTAAAGTGATTCATTCCATTATGAATATTGAATTTTCTTTGCTATTGGCATCATATAACCCATGTCACCAGCTACAACCCAGCTCTCAAGATTTGTTGTATGTTTCATCAGCAGTTTGTACCTGGCTTTCAGTGAGAGGTCCTTCACTGTGGAACGACTTGCCTGGGTCCTTACAGGAAATGCGTGATTTACTTGTCCTTTGCAGTGGTCTTAAAACTCACCTTTACTAAATAACTTTTAATGATTGATTGTGCTTCTTAATGTTTAAATTGTTATATGTATGTTTTTTGTATTGCCAGTTTTCATTATGAATATCACTTCTTAGAAAAATTTGATAGGCGGTCTATAAATGTAATAAAATATTGAAATGAAGTTGTTGGGGCCTAAGTCCTGAGTGCAGCCTGTTAGCTTTGTTCAAGTGGGGTCTTTGTGATTTGGACTGTGAAGAGAGCGTATCCCTAACTGAGAGAAAGGGTTCATTGTGTGAAATTGTTTATCTGCACTGAGGAGGGGAAGTGACAGGGGCCTCTCATGTTCCCAATGATCAAATTGCTGGAAAAGAGAATTACCCTATGCTGGTACTCGCTGTGGATCAATAGAGGAGAACAGTGGTGGAGGAAGGTACCACACCTGTCCAACCAAAGGGAATCGCTAAAGGAATGCCTGAATCCCAGAGAGAACCTAATGACTGTTAGGAAACTTGAACTGGTTTTCCGTTACCTTACCCATGTCTTGTGGACTGTATGCCCAGTTATTTTTATTGGCCTGCTTTTATATATTTTTGTTTGAATGGGGAGCATCTAATAAAAGCATATGTATATGTAGGAGGGCCTGTCTTCTAAGGTTTGCACCAGTAATGCCTGCTGGGGCCAAAGGTTAGCATAGGCACCCATGCGAATTTTCAGGGAATGGTGCCGGATGACTGGAGAGAGGCACATGCGGTCCCTTTACACAAAAGCAGTCATGAGGATGACATTGAGAACTATAGGCCAGTTAGTCTAAACTCTGTGGTTACTAAATTATTGGAAAGACTAGTAAAGGAGAGAATAGTGAGGATTCTGGATTCCAATGGATTGCAGGACGCGAGGCAGCATGGATTCACCAGAGGCTGGTCTTGTCAGACAAATCTGATAGATTTCTTTAACTGGGTGACCAGGGATTGGACCAAGGGAGAGCCCTAGATCTGGTTTATTTAGATTTCAATAAAGCCTTTGACACCGTTCCACACAGGCGACTTATAAACAAACTAAGCACTGTAGGGATGGACCTTAAAGTTACTGACTGGGTTCGAAATTAGTTGCATGGGAGGCGACAAAGGGCACAGGTAAATGGAGCTCACTCTGAGGAGAAGGAGTTTACCAGTGGTGTGGTGCAGGGATCTGTCCTTGGTCTGATTCTGTTTAACATCTTTGTTAGTGATATTGCGGAAGGATTGTCGGGTAAAGTTTGCAGACGATACCAAAATCTGCAATAGAGTAGACACACAGGAAGGAGTCAACAACATGAGTCAGGATCTAGCTAAACTTGAAGAATGGTCTAGAATATGGCAGTTGAAATTTAATGCTAGAAAAAATGCAAAGTCATGCATTTGGGCTGCAAAAATCCAAAGAAGTTGTACAGTGTAGGGGTGAGGTACTTCTGGGTGTAATTGTGTCTGACGATCTTAAAATAGCTAAATAGGTAGAAAAGGCAACTGCAAAAGCTAGAAGGTTGCTTGGGTATATAGGGAGAGGAATGGCCAGCAGAAAAATGGAGGTGATAATGCCTCTGTATAAGTCTCGTACAACCTCAATTTGGAGTATTGTGTGCAATTCTGGAGACCTCACCTTCAGAAGGATATAGACAGGTAGGAGTTGGTGCAGAGGGTGGCTACTAAAATGGTTAGTGGTTTTCGTTATGAAGCATATGAGAACAGACATAAAGATATTAATATGTATACTTTAGAGAAAAGGCAGGATAGGGTCAATATAATAGAAATATTTAAATACCTCTGTGGAATAAAAGAACAGGAGGGTTTCTTTCAATTGAAGGCAAAGTCTGCTATGAAAGGACATAGGATGAGAGTGAAAGGGGAGAGACTGAGTAATAATATGTGGAAATATTTCTTTACGGAAAGAGTGGTAGATGCTTGGAATAGTCTCCCAGTGGAAGTGGTGGACAAGAGGACAGTATCTGAATTCAAAAAAGCATGGGACAAACACAGAGGAGCTCTAAAGGTAAAAAGGGGACTATTTGTAGTTAATATGGAAGGGCAGACTAGATAAGCCTTGCGGTCTTTTTCTGCGTCATGCTTCTATGTTTCTAGAAAGGGACATGCAATGAAGCTACAGTGTAACCTGTTTAAGACTAATAAGAGAAAATATTTTTTCACTCAATGCGTAATCAAACTCTGGAATTCGTTACCCGAGGATATAGTAAAAGCTGTTAGTGTAGCTGGGTTTAAAAAAGGTTTGGACAAGTTCCTGGAGGAAAGATCCATAAACTATTATTAAAGAGGACCCAGGTAATCTATGCTTGCCCCAATACAAGCATTATGGAACCTGTGTGTTTTCTTGGGAAACTGCTAGGTACGTATGACCTGGATTGGCCACCGTTGGAAGCAGGATACTGGGCTTGATGGACTTTGATCTAAGCCAGTATGGCATTTCTTATGTTCTTATTCTTGGAATGCTCTCCCGATGGAGGTGGTAGGGAATTCAAACTGGCATGGGACAGGCACAGTGGATCCCTTTATAGCAAGAGGATAAAAGGTCAGTCCTGTAAGATTTGGTGCCTTGGCACAGTGTGGACACCACTTAAGGCTTTGACTTTGTTCCCAAACAGGGCTCCAGACAAAGGGATACAACTACTGCTAATCTACCAAAATATGTAGTATTTCATCGAAAGTAAGTAGGCTGAAATCATAGGCAGGAGCATCTGCAGTCTGTGTCTGTTCAACTGCCCATCCGTAAGGCACCAAACAATACTTCCTGACTCTTTCTGCCCATCCACTTCCCTTGAATGGAGTTAATCGCCCAGGAAAGTGCTAGCATTGGCTTCCCTGCCTCTGTCGCCAAGTTAAAACGTGTGCACTGTCATTAAACGAGCGCATATTACAAAACAATATAAGCCGGACTCCCTAAATCCCATCTCCAACTCTCACCCTTAAAAAATGCCCTTCTTGCCCTGTGGGCCACAGACCCCTTGATCCACAGTGGCACTCCTGGGGCAGGCAGGGAAAGAGGGAATGTCTCGGGGGGGGGGGGGGCGGCTTCATAATAGAAATAAATGGAGGATCTATGAAAGGGACCCACAAATATACGTTTGCCTAGAGCCCAATATAGTGTTAATCTGCTCCTGGGTGTTTACCATCTGTTGTGTCAGCAGCCCGGTTAGTATACACATAGCCAACTGGTATTGATTTTTCAGTTATTGGTGGATTGTGCTTTTCACATGTCATGTCACCCTTTCTGCTAAACTCCAATAATGTGATGGCACTAAGGATGTGCTTTCATGAGAAACAAAAACTAAATTCAACTCAGAGCACTGATTATACCTATAGTTAAATATAAATAAATATATAAAAGGACCTCAGTATGGGACAGTGCACGCAGCATTCAATCGCTGTTTCTGCCTTCTGTGTAATCACTCGCTGGTCCCGTTACTTGAAAATATTAAGTTCATTTTTAATTCATTTTTATACTTGCATCTACAAATTCACAACTGAACCCCAAAACTTTGGTACTTATCTATTTGCACATCCTGATGGACTCTCTTTCCAGCTGTACTCAAAGAGGTATGCAGTATCAAGAAAAGCCACTGTGGAATACAGCAATGGTTCCAATGTCGCTCCAGAACCGAGTTTCAGCAGAAAATCCAACTGCTTCAGGGAATTTCTCAATCTGGCATAACACTTCCCATCAAAGGTTTGCTGCATTCAAAAATAAAAGTTGCTTCTCCAAACTTTCATGACATTTTTTCGCTCAGTGTAATTCCTAGTTAATCACTTCCGGTTTGAAGTGGAACATGCAAACAAACAAAATGTGAGGGAGCAACATCACCCACTGCCCATTACAATATAGAATACCATTCAGTTCCTCATTCTGTCCTTTAGGCTGTAAACTCTAATTCAAAAATCCACCACTGTTCCATCCATGCCAGAATCAGTCCTCTGTCAGTGGTTCTATCCTATGGTAAATGGCCAATTACCAATCATCCTATATCATCCCAGCTATGCTCCATAGAATGCAAATGGTAAAATAAAGGTGCATCCGGTGTCCCAGAAGCGATATGGGAATTGTGGGGCAATTTCTACAAATGGGTTAGCTTTGCACATAAATAACCACCACTACAAAGGCTATACCAGTGGTAATTCAACCATGCAACCAAACAAAACACCCAAATGTCTTAATGTTGTCACCTTATTTTTGATTCCTTAGGGGTATGTTTACTAAAGGGCGCTATTTACGCTGCTGAGAAGTTATCGTGCGATAAGGTACGTTATCATGTGATAATGGTGCTTTACCTGGCGATAAGGTACCTTAGCGCGCGATAACGCGCGCAGCGGAGCAAGCGAGCGCTGAAGGTGGAGAAAGGCTCCCGGAGGGCAGAGGAAGGCTCCCCAGGGGCGGAGAGAGAGGGTCAATGGGTGGAGAGTGGGAGGGGAGAGGCTCCCTGCACACTAGCACTGTGGAAGCCGGGTCTGAAAACTAACGCCAGTGAAACCCTGGCATTAGGGCAGATTTGAAGGAAAGAGAAACCATTTCCGTCAGCAATGTACAGCAAAGCCAGGGAAACCTACGAAACGTGATAAGTGTGATACACGTGCACGAAACAAAAGGGCAAATAAACATTGAAAAGGACCTGAACAAAATGGAAAAAAAACATAACCAAGCTGGGAAATAGTGATATTAATGGGAAACATCAAAAAACACTACTGAAAAAGCTCCAAAAAAAAGATATTAATTTTGGAAGGGTCTATGCTCTGTCCCCCTACAAGGTGAATGATCCCACAGTGCAATAGCGCTGATCAGGGTTTTCCCTTTTTATTGAACAGGTGTCCTATGGCATGCACATGTTCTGTAACAGCAGGGTGGGCATGTCTGAACGGGCAACTGGACAGATGCTGGAAAATGGGACACAGAGGGCTGCAGGTGGCACATGCTGTGGTGCAGCTGGTCCACAGTACGGACTAGGGTGATGCCTAGGTGGCCCATAGGAATGCTGAAACTGTACAGCAGCCAAACAGCAACTGATCAGGGCCCAGCATGGGCACGAGTGTGTTTCCCAAAGTGTCACAGGGGATAGTACCCAGCAGGTACCCCCAAGGGCACAGAACAGTGGCAGGCGGTGGTGGGGGGAAGTGTGGACGTCAATGCAGGCCCCCCTACCCCAGGACCCGCACCATAAGCAGCCGCCTACCGGCACACTGGATGGCCTGAGACTGCACACCACCAGCATAAGGGCATGTCAGCATGGTGGCGGATGGGTGGTGGAGGGGGCAGTGGCAGCTGCCCACAGCAGACGATGGCCTAGCCCTGTTTAGGTGGGTGCCATGCACTGCAACAGACAGACTCTGTCTGATGAACAGTCATGGTATCCCCAGGGCATGCACAGTCGCTGTGCAACACGGTGGTGCAGTACACACAGCCAGTGTGTTCAGGAGCAGAAAGTCACAAGTTCAAGTCCAAGGTGTGGCTCCTGCCAACCTAGTCCCCGTATTTTACCCAGTACTAAACCGTGGTAATAAAGATGGAACCTTTATTGCAGATAAAATAAACATGCCTGAAACGCCTACATTTTACCCTACAGAGCACAGACACCATAAACATGTGCAATACCTAGAGCAGAGTTTCCCAAATGCAGTCCTGGAGGGCCAAAAACCATTCAGGTTTCTGCTGTCTCTAATAAAGATGCCTGTACTACATTTCTATGCACCGCCCCCAAGGTATGCAAATGTATCTCATGCATATTCATTGGGGACAGCATGAAAACTCGAACCGTGTTTGGCCAACCAGGACCGGAGTTGGGAACCTCTGCCCTAGAGCAGCGGCCAACAGGGGCAGAAACACCCGCACCCACAGGCTCCATTATCCAAAACCTCATGGAGAGGCAGGATGTTGGGTCCTGTGCGCAGCAGCATCTCCCAATACTGGAACTTGCATACCTTAGCAATGCTGCCCTAAACCTGGGAATACGTTACACATATATCAAAAGGTTGCTATGATTAATGGCAGATTGGAATTCCTAAGTTCAGCACAATTTGCTGATTGAGCTGCATCATAGCAACCTTTCTGATGTCTCTGGAGAATATAAGAACATAAGAACATAAGACATGCCATACTGGGTCAGACCGAGGTCCATCAAGCCCAGTATCCTGTTTCCAACAGTGGCCAATCTAGGTCCTACGTACCTAGCAATATCCCCAAAAGACACAGGTTCCATAATGCTTGTACTGGGTCAAGCATTGATATCCTGGGTCCCTTTTTAATAGTGGTTTATGGACCTTTCCTCCAGGAACTTGTCCAAACCTTTTTTAAACCCAGCTATACTAACAGCCCTTACTACATCCTCCGGTAACAGATTCCAGAGTTTGATTACACGTTGAGTGAAAAAATATTTTCTCTTATTTGTCTTACCCTGAAGCTTCATTACATGTCCCCTAGTCTTTCTATATTCTGATAGCGTAAACAATTGATCCACGTTTATCCGTTCCACTCCATTCATTAATTTATAGACCTCTATCATATCTCCCCTCAGCCGTCTCTTTTCCAGGCTAAAGAGCCCTAACCTTTTTAGCCTCTCTTCATAGGAGTAGCCTTCCATCCCCTTCACCAATTTGGTGGCTCTTCTCTGTACTTTTTCTAATAACGCTATGTCCTTTTTAAGATACGGCGACCAGGATTGCACACAATATTCAAGGTGCGGTCGTACCATGGAGCGATACAGAGGCATTATAATATCCTTTGTTTTATTCTCCATCCCTTTCTTTATGATACCTAGCATTCTATTTGCTTTCTTGGCCGCCGCTGCACACTGGGCGGAGGGTTTTAACATGTTATCCACGATGACTCCTAAGTCCTTTTCCTGGGTGGTGGTTTCTAATGTGGAGCCTTCCATCGTGTAACTATAGTGTGGGTTGTTCTTTCCTAGGTGCATAACTTTGCATTTGTCCACATTAAATTTCATCTGCCATTTGGATGCCCAGTCTTCCAATTTATCCAGATCCTCCTGCAGTTTTCCACAATCCTCTTGGGTTTTAACAACTTTAAACAGTTTTGTGTCATCTGCAAATTTGATAACCTGACTAGTTATTCCCTTTTCCAGGTCATTTATGAATATGTCAAAAAGTAGCGGACCCAGTACAGATCCCTGGGGTACTCCACTATTCACTTTTTCCATTGGGAATATTGGCCATTTAGCCCTACCCTCTGCTTTCTATCTTTTAACCAGTTCCCGATCCACAATAGTACACTGCCTCCTATCCCATGACTTTTTAGCTTTGCCAAAAGTCTCTGATGGGGGACCTTATCAAAAGCTTCTGGAAGTCCAGATACACTATATCAACCGACTCACCTTTGTCTACCTGTTTATGCACACCTTCAAAGAAACATATCAGATTAGTAAGACAAGATCTTCCTTGTCTAAAGCCATGTTGGCTGTCTCCCATTAGGCCGTGACTATCTACATGTTGTGTAATTTTGTTCTTTATGATGGTTTCTACCATTTTCCCTGGTACTGACGTCAGGCTCACCGGTCTGTAATTTCCCGGGTCACCCCTGGAACCTTTTTAAAAATTGGTGTTACGTTGGCGACCCTCCAATCTTCAGGTATTACAGATGATTTTAATGAAAGTTCACAGATTACCAATAGCAGGTCTGCAATCTCATATTTCAGTTCTTTCAACACTCTGGGATGTATACCATCCGGTCCAGTTGATTTGCTACTATTCAGTTTATCAAATAGTTGTAATATATCTTCCCGGTGTAGTGATATTTCTCTCAATTCCTCTGCAGTATCTCCTTTAAATACCACTTCAGTCATGGGTAACATCCCTACATCTTCCTCAGTAAAGACCGAAGCAAAGAATTCATTCAGTCTCTCTGCTATAGCCTTGTCTCCTCTTACTGCCCCTTTTACCCATCTATCATCTAACGGTCCAATTGACTCTCTCACAGGCCTTTTGCTACGAATGTACTTGAAAAAGTCTTTATTTTGTGTTTTTGCTTCCGTAGCAAGTTTCTTCTCAAATTCCCGCTTTGCCTGCCTTATCAATGCTTTGCATTTAACTTGCCAGTGCTTGTGTTGTTTCCAGTTTTCATCATTTGGCTCTTTTTTCCATTTCCTGAAGGTTGCTTTTTTGGCAGCAACAGCCTCTCTGACCTCACCTTTAAACCATGCTGGTAGTTTTTTGGACTTTCTTCCACTCTTCTTAATGCGTGGAATACAGCTGGTCTGGGCTTCGAGGATAGTATTTTTAAATAACACCCAAGCTTGCTGTAAGTCTTTAACCTTTGGAACCGCTCCTTTTAGTTTTTTCCTAACTATATTCCTCATTCTATCATAGTCTCCCTTTTGAAAGTTAAAAGGTAATACTGTGGATTCCTTTACTATCTGTCCTCCACTAATTAAATCAAACATGATCATACTATGATCACTATTGCCAAGTGGTCCCAACACCCTTATTTCTTGCACCAGATCTGGCGTTCCACTAAGGATTAGGTCCAGTATGGCTTCCCCTCTGGTCGGTTCATGAACCAGTTGCTCCAAGAAGCAGTCATTTATTCCATCTAGAATCTTTATCTCTTTAGCTTGTCCTGCCGTGACACTGACCCAGTCGATACCGGGGTAATTGAAATCACCCATTATTACTACTCTGTTGTGACTTTTGTTAGCTTCCTTGATTTCTTTGAGCATTTCATCATCCATTTGTTCATTCTGGCCAGGCGGTCGATAGTATACTCCCACTGCCATCGCCTTCCCCTTCATAAATGGGATTTCAATCCATAGAGATTCTACAGCAAATTTTGTTCCCTGCAAAACTTTAATCCTTTCTGACTCAATGCCCTCTCTAACATAGAGCGCAACCCCTCCACCAATTTGATCAGCTCTATCATTACGATATAGTTTGTATCCAGGTATCACAGTGTCCCACTGGTTATCCTCCTTCCACCATGTCTCTGAGAGTGCAATCATATCTAACCTCTCATTTAGTGCTATATATTCTAACTCCCCCATCTTATTGTTTAGACTTCTAGCATTGGCATACAAGCATTTTAGAGACTGTATTTTATTCATATTAATCTGGCTATTGGTAGGCAGGGGTAATTTGGAATCTTTATGCTCTGTCTGCTCCTTACTCAAGGGCATTTGGGCTACTATACCCCCTTTTGGAACCTCACTGCTTTTGGTAGTATCCTTCAAGGATACCTTTGTCCGAACCATGCGCTCCTGGGTGACTGTCGGCTTTCCCCTATTTTCTAGTTTAAAAGCTTCTCTATCTCTTTTTTAAAGGTTAATGCCAGCAGTCTGGTCCCATCCTGATTAAGGTGAAGCCCATCCCTTCGGAAGAGCCCCCCCTTTCCCCAGAATGTTCCCCAGTTCCTAACAAATCCAAAACCCTCATCCTTGCACCATTATCTCATCCACGCATTGAGACTCCGGAGCTCTGCCTGTCTTTTGGGTCCTGCACGTGGAACAGGAAGCATTTCGGAGAACGCTATCCTGGAAGTTCTGGATTTCAACTTCCTACCTAAAAGCTTAAATTTAGCCTCCAGAACTTCCCTACCACATTTTCCTATGTCATTGGTACCAACATGTACCAAGACAGCAGACTCCTCCCCAGCACTATCTACGATCCTATCTAGGCGGTGCGTGAGGTCTGCTACCTTCGCACCAGGCAGGCATGTTACCAGGCGATCCTCACGTCCACCAGCCACCCAACTATCTACATTCCTAATGATTGAATCACCGACTATAACAGCTGTCCTGACCCTCCCCTCATGGGCACATGGCCCTGGAGAAACGCCCTCGGTGCGAGAGGGTTTTACATCACCTGGAGGACAGGTCCTAGTTACAGGATCACTTCCTGCCACACCAGGGTGATGCTCTCCTGTCACGTGACCTCTCTCCTCCATGGCAACAGGGATGCTGCCAGACTGGAGGTGGGACTTCAGGACTATATTTATTTATTTATTTATTTATTTACAGTCTCTTATATACCGCACTATTCATCATCAGCGCGGTTCACATGGAACAAAATGCTCAGTACATATAACACGTATGAGTTTACAGGTAACAGGGTATAAATAACTTGGATAACCGGGGTAACTATTTACAAAACATACTACATGGAATCATATACACAGAAGATACATAGAAAAACCAGCCCACTGTAGGAATGAATATCACACTTCGTGAGTTGTTGATATACCCTAGATTTATCTGGGACTGGTATCAGTGGGTGTTATTGGGCTCTAGGTGACGCCATTGGGTTCTATAAGATATTTGTTGAAGAGGTGGCATTTGAGGGCTTTCCTAAACTGTGTCAGGCTCCTAATAGCCCGGATATCAGGGGGTAGTGCGTTCCAGCATATTGGGGCACTGAGACTGAAGGCTCTGTTGGCTGTCGATTTAGTGCAAGTGGTAAGTTCCTTCGGGATTTTGAGGGAGTTTATAGCCATGGATCTCCTTGTTCTATTAGGAGATGTGCTATGGATGAGTGAGGATAAGGATGCCGATGTGAGATTATTGACAGCTTTAAAAGTAATTATCAAGGTCTTGAAAACTATTCTAGCTTGAATAGGGAGCCAATGCAACTGTATCAGCAGGGGCGTAACGTGGTCGTACCTGGAGGCTCCATGGATGACTCTTGCAGCCGCGTTCATGGCTAGCTGAAGCGGGTTTAATGTAGATTGGGGAAGACCTTGTAATATGACGTTGGCATAGTCGAAATGGGGTATAACCAACGCCTGGAAGATTGTCCGGAAATCGGTTGGATCAAGCATGGAACGTAGGTGTCTAAGTGAGCGGATCTTGTAGTAAACTGATCTGACTATGTTACCTATGTGGGCTTTCATGTCTAGGCGTTGATCTAGTGTGACTCCCAAATATCGTATTGAGGATTTAGATTTTACCCCTAATATATCCCTGAAGGTCACGTCCATGTACTTCTCTGTCTTTCTTATGTCTTCCAGGTCTGCTACTCTAGCCTCTAGAGAAAGGACTCGTTCCCTGAGAGCAAAGAGTTCTTTGCACTTAGTGCATACATAAGATCTCTCACCAACTGGGAGAAAATCATACATGTGACACTCAATGCAAAAGACCGGAGAACCCCCATCTCGCTGCTGGACTTCTGTCTGCATCTTAGTTTAAAGCTTGTGTTTAGATCTTTTAAATTCTGTATATAATAAGGATTGGTGTAGATGCTTATACCAATAAAAGTGTATCTAATACCCCTAATACACCTTGTGTACCTACAGCTTAATTAATTAATCTCAGGTCCTCTGTGTGTGACTGATTTGGATAATGAGCTGCACCTGAGAGTAGCCCCTTTCCTCTAAGATGTGCAAGTACCTATAAAACTACAATTACCCCAGGGGTGGGTGGGTGCTGGGGAGGGAGGGAGGGAGGGAGATAAGTCCTATTAAAGAGGGCAGTTACAAGGTACCCTGTCCTGGACCCTCAGCAGGGGGGCAGGGGGCTACCACACAAAGCCCAGTTAGTTGAGAGAGGCAAGGTAAATTACAGCTGAAAACAGCTGAACTAGCACTAAGACAAACAATAAATAATTAAATAAACAGTTAGACAAACAATAAATAGTTAAATAAACAGCTAGAACTCACAGCAAAGTTTCTCAGGAGGCAAAATCCACTTTTCTAGCAGAGCACTGTAAAAAGCACTGCTCCTCTCTGATCAGAAGCAGCAACTAAAAACAGACTATGCACACATGGAGAAAACAGGAAGAAGGCTAAACAGTACCTCAGCAAAGGGGGGGGAGGGGAGGATTCACTCAAGCAGGCTAGGGCAGGAAAAGTTTAAACACACAGCAGGGTCTGGGGGAGAGAGATTTAATTTAAAATGAACAGTTAACCTGGCTACCACACAAAGCCCAGTTAGTTGAGAGAGGCAAGGTAAATTACAGCTGAAAACAGCTGAACTAGCACTAAGACAAACAATAAATAATTAAATAAACAGTTAGACAAACAATAAATAGTTAAATAAACAGCTAGAACTCACAGCAAAGTTTCTCAGGAGGCAAAATCCACTTTTCTAGCAGAGCACTGTAAAAAGCACTGCTCCTCTCTGATCAGAAGCAGCAACTAAAAACAGACTATGCACACGTGGAGAAAACAGGAAGAAGGCTACACAGTACCTCAGCAAAGGGGGGGGGAGGGGAGGATTCACTCAAGCAGGCTAGGGCAGGAAAAGTTTAAACACACAGCAGGGTCTGGGGAGAGAGATTTAATTTAAAATGAACAGTTAACCTGGCTACCAAACAAAGCCCAGTTAGTTGAGAGAGGCAAGGTAAATTACAGCTGAAAACAGCTGAACTAGCACTAAGACAAACAATAAATAATTAAATAAACAGTTAGACAAACAATAAATAGTTAAATAAACAGCTAGAACTCACAGCAAAGTTTCTCAGGAGGCAAAATCCACTTTTCTAGCAGAGCACTGTAAAAAGCACTGCTCCTCTCTGATCAGAAGCAGCAACTAAAAACAGTGAGTTTCAGTTCTGGTTTCTGACAGTGTTTACCACCTTGGGGAGTGACCCCAACAGTATTGCGTACCATAGCCAAGCCTGCACTGTGCCCAGGACTGGTGCGGTGGCCAGGGCTGCCAAAAGCCTCTATAGTTGCACAATGCTGGCACAGGTGTGGGAGTGTGTGTCTGTCTATCCAGTGTGTGGTGGCTGCCAACACCTTACTCAGCCCACACTGCTTGCACTGTTTCCAGTGTTAGCCTGCCAATGTGCATAATAAGGAGCAAGGTACTGTGGGTATAGCCCGGACAGGGTGGCCTGGGCAGGATGCATCTGCACAGGGCAAAGGGCAATGGCTGGGACATTGTAGTGCCCGGCCACCACCTGCATGGACAGGGTGGCCACAGCATGTCCTGCTGGGAGGTCACTCTCACTCTGACTGAGCAGTGACCATGGCATGGCTAGGTTACATAGAAACATGACGACAGAAAAAGACCACATGGCCTATCTGGTCTTCCCTGCCATAACAACTACAACAGTCCCTTTTTACCTTTGGAGATCCTCTGTGTTTGTCCCATGCTTTTTTTAATTCAGTTACTGTCCTCATCTCTACCACCTCCACTGGAAGACTATTCCACGGATCCACTACTCTTTCCGTAAAGAAATATTTCCGCATATCACTCCTGAATCTATCTCCCTTCACCCTCATCCCATGTCCCCTCTTAGCAGAACTTGCTTTCAATTGAAAGAGGCTCTCTCCCTGAACATTTATGCCACGGAGGTATTTAAACATCTCAATCATATCACCTCTATCCCGCCTTTCCTCTAAGGTGTACATATTAAGATCCTTCAGTCTGTCCTCATATGCTTTATAATGAAGACCACTAATCATTTTAGTAGCCACCCTCTGCACCGACTCCATCCTGTTCACATCCTTTTGAAGGTGCGGTCTCCAGAATTGCACACTATACTCCAAATGAGGTCGCACCAAAGACTTATACAGAGACATTATCACCTCCTTTTTTCTGCTAGCCATTCCTCTCCGTATGCACCCAAGCATCCTTCTAGCTTTTGCCGTCGCCTTTTCTACCTGTTTAGCTACTTTAAGATCATCAGATACTACCACGCCTACGTCCCACTCTTCTTTAATGGACAAAAGTACTTCACCCCCTATACTATATTGCTCCCTTGGATTGCTGCAGCCTAAATGCATGACCTTACATTTTTTAACATTAAATCCCAGCTGCCAATTCTAGACCATTCTTCAAGCTTAGCTAGATCCCTCCTCATGTTATCTACCCCTTCCTGGGTGTCTACTCTATTGCAGATTTTGGTATCATCCGCAAAGAGGAGGCAAACCTTACCTGAAAGCCCTTCCGCTATATCACTAACAAAGATGTTAAAAAGAATCGGACCAAGGACAGATCCCTGGGGCACACCACTGATAACATCCTTCTCCTCAGAGTGAGCACCATTTACTTGTACTCTTTGTCGCCTCCCACCCAACCAATTTCTAACTCAAGCAGTAACTTTAGGGACCATCCCTAGGGTGCTCAGTTTGTTTATAAGTCGCCTGTGAGGAACAGTGTCAAAGGCTTTACTGAAATCTAAATACACCACATCTAGGGCTCTCCCTCGGTCCAACTCTCTGGTCACCCAGTCAAAGAAATCAATCAGATTTGTCTGACAAGACTTGCCTCTGGTGAATCCATGCTGCCTCGGATCCTGTAATCCGCTGGACTCCAGAAACCTCACTATTTTCTCTTTCAGCAGCGTTTCCAATAATTTGTTCACCACCGAAGTTAAACTAACCGGCCTGTAGTTTTCAACCACATCCTTACTTCCGCTTTTGTGTAAAGGCACCACATGAGCCTCTCTCCAGTCCTTTGGCACCACTCCCGACTCCAGTGAGGCATTGAAAAGGTCAGTCAGTGGAGTTGCTAGAATGTCCCCAAGTTCCCTCAGTATTCTCAGGTGTATCCCATCCGGTCCCATTGCTTTGTCTACTTTAAGTTGAGATAATTTCTCATGAACACAGTCTTTTGAAAATTGTTCAAGATGTCCTTTGCTTCTGTTCCTATTTCTGAGTGTTTTCTGAGGTCCTGCTCCTGGTTCTTCATCTGTGAACACAGAACAAAAATATTTGTTAAGCAATTCCGCTTTATCCTTATCACCTTCTACATATTCCTCCCCTGCACCCTTGAGTCTGACAATACCACTCTTGCCCTTCCTCTTCTCACTAATATATTTGAAAAATGTCTTATCCCCCCATTTTATAGCATTGGCTATTTCCTCCTCCTTTTGAATCTTTGCCTTCTTGACTACTTTGCTAGCTTCTCTAAGTTTTTCCAAATACAGATGCCTGTCTTCCTCTCTCTGTGATCTCTTGTATTTCATTAAGGCCTCCCTCTTTTTCTTCACTTTTTCAGCTACTTCTTTCGAAAACCATAGAGGTCTCCTTTTCCTTTTACCTTTATTTACCATTTTAACAAAAAGGTTGGTTGCCCTTAAAATATCCCCTTTCAGTTTTTCCCACTGTTTCTCTATATCCCTCAGCTGTTCCCATCCCACTAACGACTCCCTGAGGTATTGGCCCATCTTCGCAAAGTTAGTCTTCCTAAAATCTAAGATCCTCACCTTTGAATGGATTCTAACAGCCCTAGTCCTAATACTGAACCACACCATCTGATGATCACTGAATGCAAAATGATCTCCCACTACAACATCAGAAACACTTTCACCATTGGTAAGCACCAAGTCCAGTATGGCCCCTTCACGTGTGGGGTCTGTTACCAATTGCCTGAATAGTTCTCCCTGTAGAGAATCCAGGATCTCCTTACTTCTAGATGATACTGCAGCAGGTATGTGCCAATCAACATCTGGCATATTGAAATCTCCTATCAGTAGCACTTCCCCTTTCCTAGCAATGCTGCGTATGTCTTCAATTAACTCTCTGTCCACCTCTTCCTCTTGTGAGGGAGGTCTGTATATCACACCAATGTAAATAGATTTCTCTTTCCCTCTTTCTAGTTTAACCCACAATGCCTCCCCTCTCCCTTTTAAGCTCTGTATTTCCAAAGCTTTAATAGTAGTTTTTACATATAGTGCTACTCCTCCTCCCCTACTTCCTACCCTGTCCTTTCTGGTATGGTTCCCCCATAGTGCTATGTAGCATTTCTCTCAAGTAATATTTGTGGGTTCTCTTTTCTGGGGCCTAATCACTGACTTATCTGCTTGGTGGGTGTGTTTACATCCCAGTTCTGGATGCACACATCTCCTCCAGGAACATGCACTATGAAGTAGCTAGCAGACTGTCTGCAGTTATGTGTGTATGGCTGGAACACCTTGCAGGGTGCAGTGGCTGGAGGCTTGCTGCTGGAGAATGTCAGGTGGTGGTGATGGTGGTGGTCAGGCAGCTGAGCATTTCCAGGCCTACTGTCTGTCTGCCATTGCCTTATGGATGTGTACAGATCTGCATTGACTGCTCTGTAGGGTGTCTGTTCCCCAGCAGGACTGGGGTTGATGGTCCCCTCTACTGCCACCATTGCAGGGAGATCCTGTTCACACCCTGAGCCCCAGAGGTTGGGTTGTGTGGTGGTACATAATCTGCCAATGGGTCCAAACACAACCCCCCCCCCCTTCACCTACATCATGTAACCATAGCACCAACACAGAATATGCACTATTCTGGGTGCATCATAGCCCATAACAGCCAGACATGACTGAGAAATGCAGATGTATCCTTGGTATGTCTGCAGGAACTACCTAGCACACACTAATGGGGACCTGCAGCATAGTCTATCTTAGCTAAACCAGGTGCTGTGGACCTGGTGCTGGGCGCCCCACCTCACCCTCAGGGTGAGCACAGTACCCGCACAATGTGACGGTCTGTAGCTACTCTGTGCCAGTATCACACACGGTCAGTACCCCCTACCAGGCTGAGGTGCTATGGGGGTGCACATGGCCAGTTCCCCCTACCAGGCCGAGGTGCTGTGGGGGTGCATACCCCATCTTGTGATCATCTGTAGACTGCTGATTTGCATGTGCAGTGCATCATGGGTACGGGTGGGTTAACCCTATCCTGGTAACCACAGCAGACAGCTTGTGTGGTGGCCTGCAGTCTTTCTGTAGCCAGCCAGGGGTTTGTTCACAGCTGTAGCCCACTGGTTGCTTCACTGCCTGTAGAGCCAGAGATCAAGGGTTTGATCCCACAGTGGGGTTATTTGATAGGGCTGTCTGAGGCATTTTCTTTTTTTAATTTAAATTAGTGCTGCCAGCAAAAACACCCTCACAGTGCTGTAACCTTAAGGTGCCTCATAAGGCGCCCTATAAGGGAACATTATAAGGTGCCTTGGCGGACAGTGCACTTTATAATGTGCCCTCTGGAGTGCCTTATAGGGCGCCTTATGCGGCACCTTAGGTTACGGCACTGTGAGGGTGTGTTTGCTGGCAGCAAACTTTAAATTAAAAAAGAAAATGCCTCAGACAGCACTGATTTAAAGTAAAGAGTAATGCCCCAGACAGCCTTACTCATTAAGCCCACTGGGGGATGAACTCATGACCCGTTTCATCAGCCAAGGTATTAACCATTGTGCTACACCTCTGTTGCTGTGCTTGTAGGTCAGCACGCCTAATTAAGGCTAATGCGCATTAACGTGCCACGGCTCCCTCTATCGCATGAAAACTTATCGCACGATAACCCTAAATGCTACCTTAAGACCGGAACGCCCACTACCTTATATGGCATTCATCACAGTAAGACTGCAACTAACGCCGGTAACATTAAGACAGTTTAGTAAACATACCCCTTAGTTTCCCTTTTTTTATTTCTCTCTCCCCTTCAATCTGCTCAAAACTCACCTGCACGATTTATCTTTGGCTAGTGCTGCTGTGCTCAAGTAACCCCTCTTCTCATAAGAACACAAGAAATGCCATAGTGGGTCAGATCAAGCTCTATCAAGCCCAGTATCCTGTTTCCAACAGTGGCCAGTCCAGGTCACAAGTACCTAGCAGTTTCCCAAAAAGACACAGGTTCCATAATGCCTGTATTGAGGCAAGCAGTGGAGATAACCTGTGTCCTCTTTAATAATGGTTTATGGATCTTTCCTCCAGGAACTTGTCCAAACCTTTTTTAAACTCAGCTACACCAACAGGTTTTACTACATCCTCTGTTAATGATTCCAGAGTTTGATTACGCATTGGTAAAAAAATATTTTCTCTTATAAGTCTTAAACGGGTTACACTGTAACTTCATTGCATGTCCCCTAGTCTTTCTACTTTTTGATACTGTAAAGAATCAAACTATGTTTACCCATTCCATTCCACTCCATTCATTAATTTATAGACCTCTATAATATCTCCCATCGGCCGTCTCTTTTCCAGGTTGAAGAGTCCTAACCTTTTAAGCCACTCCTCATAGGGGTATCCTTCCATCCTCTTCTGTTGGCTCTTCTCTGCATCTTTTCTGTTTCCGCTATATCCTTTTTAAGATACAGCAACCAGAATTGCACACAATATTCAAGGTGCGGTCGCACTGTGGAACAATACAGAGGCATTATAATATCCTTTGTTTTATTCTCCATTTCTTTCCTTATGATTCCTAGCATTTATTTATTTAAAAGCTTTTCTATACCACGCTCTTTGATATCAGTGCAGTTCACAATCAACAATTCTTGTACAGGGCAGGGCAAATCTGCCTTGTGCTTACATTGAACAGGAACGGTAACTTGGAGTTGTAACTGGGGGAACTATTTACATATTAGACCATCATAAGTTGTAACTAGAGAGTGACAATTTACATTTAGACATAACCGCATGTTATGTCTGAGTCTAATTGGTTATTTACAGTGCAAAGTCAGAATATATATATTTATTTATTTATTTATTTATTTAATTGGATTTTTATACCGCCTTATCATACAATCAAAGCGGTTTAACAAAAGAGAAAATTAGTAATAGTGAAAAAATCTGTGATAATATATACATAGTTTGTAAATATATGATTAAATGTCTTGGGAAAAGGTGCACTATATATATTGTGAGCTATACTATAAAGTGAGCTATTGTACAATGTATATATAAATAATTGCTTTCTTAAAAATTAATTAGTTGATTGCATGACCGTAGTGCTCCGTAAACAAAACTGTTTTCAGTTGTTTTCTAAAGTCTTTGATGTCCTGAGCTGCTCTCAGATCATTAGGTAGGGAGTTCCAGATGGAAGTCGCAGCAAACGAGAAAGCTCTCTCAGAGGTCTCCTTGCATGTTTTTCTGATGTCATTTGAGGAGCTGATTCTATTTTCAGATACACTTCTCCTAGGTCTGTTGCTAATATCTGACCGGATAAGATACGTCAGACTTTTTGCAGAACATTGTTGCTTTATCTTGAAAATATAAATTACTGTTTTGTATTTAATACGAGATGATATTGGTAACCAATGAAGCTCCTTTAAGATAGGAGTTATATGCTCTTTACTTGATAGACCAAAAATTATACGAGCAGCGGTGTTTTGTGCTAACTGTAAAGGCTTCAGTGACTGCTTAGCTAGACCCAGATATATTGGATTGCAGAAGTCAAGTAATGGTGTAATTAGAGCATGACAAACATTGCGGAAGTGAACAGTTTCCAGAAGCGGCCTTAGTCTTCTGATGATTTTCATTCTATAATAAGCGCTTCTAATCGTCTTGTTTATGTGTGATCTGAGATTTAATTCCTTGTCTAGAGTAACTCCAAGATATTTCACTTCTGATTTAATAGGAATAATTGAATTATCTATCTTGATGACAGGTGGATGTGCAAAATTTTGGTTACGAGATACAAATAATGCCTCTGTCTTGCTAAAATTAATTTGCATATTGTTGGTTTTACACCAGGTGGACATTTGTGATAGACAATCTGTGATGCTGGAAAAATCAGGTTTCTCGATGGAGATAGTTGTGAAAATCATAATATCGTCAGCATAAATTGTATACTTTATGCCACTTTTTAATGGAATATTGCAAATTGGCTGCAAATAAATGTTGAAGAGAAGCGAAGAAAGAGCGGAACCTTGTGGCACACCTTGTAATACTCTTATGGGCAGAGAAGATTTTTGTCCAATCTTTACTTGTAAAAATCTCTCTGTCAGATATGATTGAAACCATTTTAATGTGACCCCATGTAGACCAATCTCCTCTAATCTATGTAATAACCTATTGTGATCTACAGAATCGAATGCAGCCGAAATGTCTATAAAAATCATTATAATACCCTTTTTAATGTCATCAATGGTACGGAGAACGTAATCAAAAAGATAAATCATTAAGGTTTCAACTCCATGGTTTGGGCGAAAACCATGTTGGTTATCGTCTAAAGGCGCATGAATATCAATGTGTTCTTGGAGTTGAAGTTGCACTGTCTTTTCAATGATTTTCGCTAAAAAGGGTATGCTGGAAATAGGCCGGTAGGCAGCTGGGTTATTCTTGTCTAACGTTGTCTTTTTCGGGATTGGTCTAACAGTTGCAAGCTTTAAGTGCTTTGGTAAATTACCTTGAGAGAGGGAATTATGCACAATGTTTTGTATTATGTGAATAAAATTTGACTTTGTTACAGTTTACAGAGCTGTTAGTATTTATAGTATTATTATCACAGATTTGTTATATACAACTTTGCTTGACATCATTAGTCATAACCAGTAATTGGGTGTGGGACTAGATTTGTCCTAGTTTGCATGTGATGTGTGGGGCGCTGCTTGAGTGGATTGGGGTGTGGGAGGTGGTGAGGTGCTGTTAGGTTGCGAGAAGTGTAGTAGGAATAGATGATGCTTGATGGGCTTTCCTGAATTGTGTGAGGTCTCTGATCGATCTGATGTTGGGTGGGAGGTTGTTCCAGCACTTTGGGGCATAGAAAGCGAAGGCTCTGTTCCTAGTCGATTGTGCACATTTTGTAGTTTCCATGGGGATAATCAGTGTGTTGGAGGTTACTGTCCTTCTTGATCTGTTGGGGGTGTGGGCGAGGAGGGCAGTGAGGGAGGAGGGGGATATCTTGTTGATGGCTTTGAAAGTAAGGAGAAGTGCCTTGTATGTGACCCTGCAGTTTATCGGTAGCCAGTGTAGGTCTTTTAGGATGGGGGTTATGTGGTCTCTTCTGGATACTCCACAGAGGATGCGGGCAGCAGCATTCATTGCGAGTTGTAACGGGTTTAGGGTGCTCTTGGGGAGGCCGTGCAGAATGACGTTTGCATAGTTGAAATGGGGTGTTACTAGAGCTTGGAATATTGTACGGAAGTCTTCAGGTACCAACATGGGTTTTAGGTGTCGTAATGTCTTGATCTTATTGTATATTGCCCTGACGGAGTTGTTTATGTGCGCTTTAAAGTCAAGGTATTGGTCAAGCAAAACACCCAGGTAGCGTATCGTGGGTTTACTTGGGAGCTCTGCGTCTCTCACCTGTTACCGCTCTATTGTTTGCTTGCCTGCCTGCTGCTCTGCTGCCTTCGCTGCTGCTGATATTTTTGCATTGCTCCTCCCACAGGTAATTCCCCATTGGCTGCCTCCCAGCGTTCCAGGAAGTGTCCACCCTGTATTTAAATGCACCCGGTGAGGCGTTCCGCGCCAAAGGAGCGTGCCCAAGGAGCAGGACGTGCTCCTTGTTCGAGCTCCTTGGGGCGAGTCCAGGGGCAAGTCCTATGATTCATCGTTCTCTGCTCTTCACTACGCTCCTCAAGCCCCTTCTCCGGATCCTGTCATCTCCAGCCCGCCTCCTGTCGACAAGCTTTGCTGTTATCTACGCTGCTTTTGCCTCCGTTGTTGTTTTGTATAATGTCCGCTATCCCTGTCATGTGGGGTTGGAGGCCTCCTCCCTCTTGTCCCCTTCCTGTTCTATCAAATATCGCTGTATGCCGCTCCTCCAATCTTATCTCCTGTTCCCCTTCCCTCTGGGCATCCAATTTACCTCCCCCCCCCTGTCTCCCTTCCCCCTCGCATTTTCTTTTCCTCCAAATGTCTCTGATAAACTGTCGTTCTCTTCGCTCCAAGACTGTGCTTATACACGACCTTATTTTGCAGCATTCCCTGGATGTTTTGTTTCTAACGGAGACCTGGCTTAGGGAAGGGGAGGAGCCTCTCCTGAATCGTTGCCTTCCCCCAGGCTTTTCCTCCTTTGCAACTTCTCGCGGGGGTAGGTCTGGTGGGGGGGTCGCGGTGATTTTTCGCTCCTCCCTCCCCCTGCGCGAGGTCCTCCCTTCTCCTTTCTCTTATCCTGAAGTTCTCCTGCTTTGTCTAGGGACTTCGTCCCCCATTTACATCCTTCTTCTCTATGCCCCCCCCCCCCAGCCCTGTCATCCCCTCTATGGGATTCTGTTCTATTGACTTTATCTGAAGCATCTCTTAGGTATCAACTTGCTTCTGGGTGACTTCAACGTTCATGCTGATTCTCCCTCCTCTCAGCATGACTTTTCCTTCCTCTCTCTACTCTCTGATCTCTCCCTTCATCAACATTTCAACCAAATAGAAGAATGCCTACGTGAAATGCAAAATTGGCTCCAATGCAACAATATGTCGATAAACCACAAAAAAACTGAAGTGATGTTCATATCAGGAAAACAAGACTTCAAACCTCCTGCTACAATCACCCTGAACAGCAACACCTATCACTCTAAAAATGAGATCAAATATCTAGGAGTACTAATTGATGCTAACCTAAAAATGGACAAACACCTCCGGATAACCAACAGAGCAATATTTCACAAGCTGAGAGTTCTACAACCCCTACGCAGCATAATTGACCACACGGACTTCAGAACAGTAGCTCAGGCGCTCATCATTCCCCACTTTGACTACTGTAATGCCATCTTGCAAGGTCTACCGAAAAAAACCTTAAACATCCTACAAATGGCACAAAATGTATCAGCCAGGATTATCATGAATAAGAAACTGATAGATCACATTACACCAGTCTTGATTGAGCTTCACTGGCTCCCCATCCATGCACGAATAACATACAAAATTCTGGTAACAACATTCAAAATCATTCACAAAATATCCCCCTCTTTCCTCGATAACCTCATCACCACTCAGTCCCCCAACAGATGCCGATGGACTGCTAACCTGAACACACTCTGCGTTCCTAGCAGTACAAGAGCAGTCAAAGAACGGACGAGCAACCGGGCATACACGTACGCTGCACCCATGCTCTGGAACCAGCTGCCTCATGAGATACGCCTGATCAAAGACCTACAGGGCTTCAGAAAAAAGCTTAAAACCCACCTGTTCCAATCACATTACGGCATCACCTAGGCAGATTCAACCATTATGTTTGCCCACGTTGCCTACCTACCTCCTTAGCACATGGGACATAGAAATCTATTTCACCGATATCTCACATCTATGGTGATATAAAATGTTTATATGTATATATTCACTGTTAATACGATTGCTTATTTGGCGATGTAATGTATAAATGTAATTTATGTTGTTGATCAAACTGTAATTTATCTGGTTGCTCAAATGTATAATTGTAATTTATGTGGTGGTTGTGCACCCCTCCCTCAAATCAGACTGTAATCTTAAATTGTTCTGTACATACTCCCTTGTTTGTTCCACCAATAGTTCACTGCTGATCACTGGAAGTAGCGGCATATAAATATATACCAAATAAATAAATAAATAAATGTTCAATTCCCCACACATTCAGCTGGTCACACATTAGCCCTGATTATCTCCTGCCAATCCTCGTCCTTTGCTCCCTCCTCCTTCTCTTCCCTGCCCCTTCCTTGGTCTGATCATTTCTGTATTTACTTTACCCTCCCGTGTCCCGTTCTTCCCCCTCCCTCCTCTTCTGTCCTACCTCCAGTCCGCCCAGTTCATCTCCTTACTCCTGACTCACTTCATCAGTTCCCATCCTCAGATAAGCTTTTTCCTGCTGACTTTCATCTACTTCCAGTGGATCTCCAGGCTCAGTGCTGGGATACCACACTTTCATCTGCATTAGATAAGGTTGCCCCTTTATGTCTCCCCCTGCCACTCAGCGTCGCCCTAACTCCCCCTGGTTCTATCCAGGTCTTCTGCTTCATCACTCGTACCTCCGTCGGGCTATTCGCCGCTGGCACAAGTGTCCTTCCCCAGCAACACTGTCACACTTTCGCTATTGTCACTCACATTATCGCACCCTTCTTAATTCAGATAACAGGAGCACTTCTCTAAGCTTATCTCTTCCTCAGCACGTCAACTATACCGCATTCTTCATTCCCTCTCTGCGACTTCTACCCCTAATACCACAGTCCCTGTCTCTCCCTCCTCCAGCAATCCTGCTCCCTCTGCTTTGGCCTCTCATTTCGCCACCAAGGTTCTTTCTATTCGACAACTTTTCCCCACATGTCGTCCCCCCTCTCTCTCCCCTCCCCCCCTCTCCCTGGTTTCCTCCGCACCTGTGATCTCCCCAAGTATCCCTCCCCTCTCCCATTGCTGGTCCGTTTTCCAACCCATTACCCTTTCAGAATTGACCAATGTTCTTGCCACCACTCGGAAAACCACCTGTCCCTCTGATCCTATCTAAGTGGCTCTCAGAGTCCTCTTTGGCCTTGCTCCCTTTGGTTCTCTCCATCTTTAATTCTAGTTTGTTGTCTGGCACTTTCCCCTCACATTGGAAACACGCCCTGATACGCCCCCTCCTGAAGAAAGCCTCTCTGGACCCTTCCGCACCCTCTAACTGGCGTCCTATTTCTAACCTTCCCTTTCTATCTAAGCTTCTCAAAAGGTTGGTCTTCTCTCAGCTTTCTGCTCACCTTGAGGCCTCTTTGGTTGTTCACCCCCGTCAATCTGGTTTTCGTCCCGGTCACAGTACTGAAACTATTCTTATTTCTTTTCTTAACGAGTTGCATGTTGCTCACGATCACAGTTCCATATCTATAGCTGTCTCACTTGATTTATCTGATGCTTTTGATGTTGTTGATCACCGCACTCTACTCCCAAGGCTTGGTTCTATTGGTCTTTCGGGTTCAGTTCTCCATTGGTTTCATTCATTTCTCTTTGATCAGTCTTTTTCGGTAATCACTGGTTCTGACTCCTCTGCCTCAATGCCTCTCCACTGTGGTGTCCCCCAGGGTTCTGTGTTGGCACCCCTTCTGTTCAACATCTTCCTGGCCCCTCTTGCATTACTCATTCAACAGCATGGTATCTCAGCGTATTATTACGCAGACGATATTATTCTTCTTTTTCACACCAGCTCTCTCACTCCCGATATTGGTCCCCTTAATGCTTGTCTCTCTGCTGTCTCCTCTTGGTTTTCAGAGAACTTCCTACATGTTAACTTGTCAAAAACCTTGGCTATTTGGTTCATTGCAGGTGCTCCTACTCCTACTCTTGCCCCATCTCTCGCTGTTGGTCCTATCCCTCTTGTTACATCTCTGCGTTATCTGGGTGTCACACTGGATTCAGCTTTAACCTTCAAAGATCACATTTCTTCTGTCGTTCAACGTTCCTTCCGTACGCAGCGACAACTTCGTGCAGTCCGGTCTTTTCTCTCCCCTTCTTCTCTAACCACGCTGCTCCTTTCTCTGGTTGTTTCTCGCTTGGATTACTGTAACGCATCCCTAGCTCGTCTTCCTCTCACTCAGCTCCGCCGTCTCCAGCTAGTTCACAACACTGTCGCCTGCCTTCTAACTCACACTTCCCGCTCTGCTCATGTCACCCCCCTTCTTATTCGTTTACACTGATTACCTATTCCATTTCGTATCCAATATAAAATCCTCACTTTTGTACACAGATCTCTGCACACTGGTGTCCCACTCTATCTCGCTGATTTAGTTCATTTCCATTGCCCCTCCAGAGCTCTTAGATCGATCCATACTAATCGCTTATTTCTTCCTTCTCCCTCACAGGCCCACCTCGAATCCACTCGCTCTTCTGCTTTTTTCTTTCTTGGCCCCCGTCTCTGGAAATCATTACCATCAGCTTTACATCTGGAACTTTCTTTTCGCACTTTCAAAGCCAAACTTAAGACTCACCTCTTTTGCACAGCTTTTGATCTTCCTCCTCCTCCCCCTTCTGCTGATAACTGACTGTATTCCCTCCCTCCACTACTGTCTATTCTCTTGCATTGTCTCCTACCGCTATCCCTTTCCTGTAATTAATTGGCGTTCTTTTCCTGTTTCCTTTTTCCAGTAGTAACCTTTTGTTTTTATTGTAAACCGCCGTATACCTCTTGGTCCAGGCGGTATAATAAGTTTTTAAATAAAGATAAAGATAAAGTCGTAGGGGTAGGAAAGTTTTTGTTCTTCGTGATGAACAGGACCTCTTTTTTTTTTGAAGTTTATACGGAGGTTCTGGTCATGAAGCCAGTCAGTGATTGCGTTGAAACAGTTCACTAAAATGGTAAAGTTGGGATGCATGACATTGATTGGTGCAAACAGCAGGACATCATCTGCGTAGATCAGGCAGGAGATTTCGAAGGAGCGGATGATTTTGCATATAGGCTGCATGTATATGTTAAAGAGTAGCACGGACAGGGAGGAGCCTTGGGGTACCCCCTGGCTTTGCTGAAACGGTTCGGATGTGTTGGAGCCCATCCTTACGTATTGCCATCGGTCTTCTAGGTAGGATTTACACCAATCCCAAGCCAAGCCCTGGATTCCCTTCTCATGGAGGCATGTAAGGAGCTGGTCATGGTTGACCAAATCGAATGCAACGGCAATGTCAAGGAAGATAAGTGCAAACCCATTTTTGATGTTGTCTATTCCTCTGGTTAAGGTGTTGGTTAGTGCGGTGAGTAGTGTCTCCACTCCATGAGATTCCTGAAACCCATGCTGGCAGGGATCTAGGCGGCTGCAATGTCAATGTGTTGCTGGATCTGTTTTTGGACAACTTTCTCTCTTTTTATTTGCCTTCTCGGCCACTGCTGCACACTGAGCAGAGGGTTTCAACATGTTATCCACGATGACATCTAAATCTTTTTCCTGG
Organism: Ichthyophis bannanicus; assembly: GCA_033557465.1. Taxonomy (NCBI): domain Eukaryota; kingdom Metazoa; phylum Chordata; class Amphibia; order Gymnophiona; family Ichthyophiidae; genus Ichthyophis; species Ichthyophis bannanicus. The sequence continues at coordinate 18,048,343 of CM066049.1, read as the reverse complement.
GTGGTAGTCCCTAATGTGGAACCATAGTTTGGGTTGTTCTTTCCTAGGTGCATAACTTTGCATTTGTTCACATTCAATTTCATCTGCCATTTGAATGTCCAATTTATCAAGGTCCTCTTGCAATTTTTCACAATCCTCTTGGACCTAGTACAGATCTCTGGGGAACTCCATTATTCACCTTTCTCAATTGTGAAAATTGGCCATATAGCCCTACCCTCTGCTTTCTATCTTTTAACCAATTCCTGATCCACAATAGTACACTGCCTCCTATCCCATGATTTTTTTTAACTTCACCAAGAATCTCTCATGAGGGACCTTGTCAAAGGCTTTCTGAAAATCCAAATACACTATGGGGTATGTTTACTAAACCGTCTTAATGTGCGCTCTGTGACGTTATCGCGCGATAAGGTACCTTATCACATTATAATGGCGCATTTTCAGGCGCACAGGTACCTTATTGCGCGCGATAACGTGCAGCGGCGCAAACGAGCGCTCAAGGTGGGAAAAGGCTCCAGGAGGGCGGAGGAAGACTCCCCAGGGGCGGAGAGAAGGGGTCAATGGGTGGAGAGTGGGTGGGGAGAGGCTCCCCGCACACTAACGCTGTGAAATCCGAGGCTTAAAACTAACGCCAGTGAAACCCTAGCGTTAGAGCTGATTTAAAGGGAAAAGAAACCATTTCCGTCAGCAATGTACAGCAAAACCAGGGAAACCTACAAAAAGTGATAAGTGTGATACATGTGCACGGAACAAAAGGGCAAATAAACCTTGAACATGTACAGAAGAAAATGTAAAAATAAAATAACCAAGCTGGCCAATAGTGATGTCAATGGGAAACATCAAAAAACACTCCCAAGAAAGCTCCAAAAACAGATATGAATTTTGGAAGGGTCTATGTTTCGTCCCCATACAAGGTGAATGAGCCCACAGTGTAATTGCGCTGAGCAGGGTTTCCGACTCCATCGGCCAGGTGTCCTATGGCGTGCACATGTTCCACAACAGCAGGGCGGGCATGTCGGAATGGGCAACTGGACAGATGCTGGAAAAGGGGACACAGAGGGCTGCAGGCGGCACATGCTGCGGTGCAGCTGGCCTACAGTGCAGACTAGGGTGATGCCTAGGTGGCCCATAGGAATGCTGAAACAGTAGAGCAGCCAGACAGCAACTGCTGAGGGCCCAACATGAGCATGAGTGTGCTTCCCACAGTGTCACAGGGGATAGTACCCAGCAGGTACCCCGAAGGGCACGGAACATTGGCATGCGGTGCTGGGGGGAAGCGTGGACAGTTATGCAGGCACCCCTACCCCAGAACCCGCACCATAGGCAGCCGCCTACCCGTACACTGGATGGCCTGAGACTGCGCTCCACCAGCACCACCAGCAGAAGGGCATGTCAGCATGGTGGCAGAGGGATACTGGTGGTGGAGGGGGGCAGTGGCAGCTGCCCAGAGCAGACCTTGGCCTAGCCCTGTGTAGGTGGATGCCATGCACTGCAACAGACAGGCCCTATCTGATGAACAGTCATGGTATCACCAGGGAATACACTGTCTCTGTGGCAACACAGTGGTGCAGTGCACACAGCCAGTGTGTTCAGAAGCAGAAGGTCACAGGTTCCAGCTGTGGTTCCTGCCAACTCAGTCCCCATATTTTACCCACTACTAAAACGTGCTAATACAGACAGAACCTTTATTGCAGATGACGTAAACATGCCCAAAACACCTACATTTTACCATACAGAGCACAGACACCATAAACATGCGCATTACCTAGAGCAGAGTCTCCCAAATGCAGTCCTGGAGGGCCAAACACCATTCAGGTTCCATTCTGTCTCTAATAAAGATGCCTGTGCTGCATTTCTATGCACCGCTCCCATGGTATGCAGATGTATCTCATGCATATGCATGAGGGACAGCATGAAAACCCGAACAGTGTCTGGCCCAGCAGGACTGGAGTCGGGAACCTCTGCCCTAAAGCAGCGGCCAACAGGGGCAGACACACCCTCACCCACAGGCTCCATATCCAATGCCTCCTGGAGAGGCAGGATGTTGGGCCCTAAGTGCATCTCCCAATACTAGCAATTGCATATCTTAGCAATGCCACCCTAAACCTGGGGATACGGTACACAGCTATCAAAAGGTTGCTATGATTACTGGCAGATAGCAATTCCGAGGTTAAGTACAATTTTCTGAGTGAGCTGCATCATAGCAACCTTTCTGATGTCTGTGGAGTGTGCAACAGGTCTTGTGTCTGACAGTGTTTACCACCCTGGGGTGTGACTCCAACAGTATTGAGTACCATAGCCATGCCTGCACTGTACCCAGGACTGGTATGGTGGCCAGGGCTGCCAAACACCTCTATAGTTGCACAATGCTGGCATTGGTGTAGGGAGTGTGTGTCTGTCTATCCAGTGTGTGGTGGCTGCTAACACCTTCCTCAGCCCACACTGCATGCACTGTTGACAGTATTGGCCTGCCAGTATGCATAATGAGAGCAAGGTACTGTGGGAATAGCCTGGATAGGGTGGCCTGGCCTGGATTCATCTGTACAGAGCATAGGGCAATGGCTCGGAAATTGCAGTGCCCGGCCACCACCTGCACGGACAGGGTGGCCACAGCATGTCCTGCTGGGAGGTCACTCTCACCCTGACTGAGCAGTGACCACGGCATGCCTAGGTTCCCCCATGGTGCTATGTAGTATTTCTCTCATGTGATATTTATGGGTTTTCTTTTGGGGCCTAATCACTGACTTATCTGCTTGGTGTGTATGCTGACATCCCAGTTCTGGGTATACGCATCTTCTCCAGGTCCATGCACTATGGACTAGCTAGCAGACTGTCTGCAGCTAGTATGTATGTGTCTTGCTGGAACATCTTGCAGGGTGCAGCGGCTGGAGGCTTGCTGCTGGAGAATGTCAGATAGTGGTGGGGGGCAGCTGAGCATTTCCAGGCCTACTGTCTGTCTGCTATTGCTTTATGGATGTGTACAGCTCTGCATTGCCTGCCCTGTAGGGTGTCTGTTCCCCAGCAGGACTGGGGTTGATGGTCCCCTCTACTGCCACCATTGCAGGGAGGTAGAATGTGGATCTATTGGTGGGCGATCCTGTTTCCCACCCTGAGCCCCAGAGGGTGGGTTGTGTGGTGGTACATAATCCGCCTATGGGTCCAAACCCCCCCCCTCCCCTCCCCTCCATCATGTAACCATGGCACCAACATAGGATATGCACTATTCTGGGTGCATCATAGCTCATAAGGGCTAAACTTGACTGTGAAATTCAGAAGGATACAGATGTAACCTAGGTGTGCCTGCAAGAACTACCTATCACACACGGTAGCATTGATGGGGACCTGCAGCATGGTGTATTGCAGCCATGAAAGGTGCTGTGGACCTGGTGCTGGGCACCCCACCTCACCCTCAGGGTGAGCACAGTACCCGCACAATGTGATGGTCTGTGGCTACTCTGTGCCAGTACCACACACGGTCAGTTCCCCCTACCAGGCCGAGGTGCTGTGGGGGTGCATACCCCATCTTGTGTCCATCTGTCGACTGCTGATTTGCATGTGCAGTGCATCATGGGTACGGGTGGGTTAACCCTATCCTGGTAACCACAGCAGACAGTTTGTGTTGTGACGTGCAGTCCTTCTGCAGCCAGCCAGGGGTTGGTTGGTAGCTGTAACCCACTGGTTACTTCACTGCCTGTGAAGCTAGAGGTCATGGGTTCAGACCCATGGTGGGGTTATTTGATAGGGTTGTCTGAGGCAATGTCTATTTTTAATTAGGGCTGCCAGCAAAAACACCCTCAGAGTACTGTAACCTTAAGGTGCCTCATAAGGCGCCCTATCAAGCGCCTTATAAGGTATCCTATAGGGGACATTATAGGGTGCCTTGGCAGACAGTGCACTTTATAATGTACCCTATGGAGTGCGTTATGGGGTGCCTTATGCGGCACCTTAGGTTACGCCACTGTGAGGGTGTGTTTGCTGGCAGAACTAATTAAAATAAAAGTAAAATACCTCAAAAAGCACTACTTAAACATAAAGGATGATGCCTCAGCCAGTCTTATGCATTAGGCACACTGGGGGATCAAACTCATGACCCCTGTACCATCAGTCAGTGTATTAACCATTGTGCTACACCTCTGCTTCTATGTTTGCATGTCTGCGCGCCTACTTAAAATTATCACGCGTTAACGTGCTTAGCGGCGTTTTGCCCGATAATGTGCGCAGCGCGCATTATTGCTCAATAATCCCGTTTTGCTACGTTAAGACCGAAACGCCCACTCCTTTTATGGCATCCTGCACACCATCGCCAGGCACACGTTAAGACGGTTTAGTAAACATACCCCTATATCGACCGGCTCACCTTTGTCTACCTGTTTATTCACACCTTCAAAAAAAAATAACAGATTAAGTAAGACAGGATCTTCCTTGTCTAAAGCCATGTTGGCTTTCCCCTATTAAATCATGACAATCTACATTTAGTAATTTTGTTCTTTATAATGGTTTCTACCATTTTGCCTGGTACTGATGTCAGGCTCACCGGCCTGTAGTTTCCTGGATCACCCCTGGAACTCTTAAAAAATTGAGTTACATTGGCCATTTGCCAGTGTTCAGGTACTACAGATGATTTTAATTATAGTTCACAGATTAATAATAGTAGGTCTACAATCCCATCTTTCACTTCCTTCAACTTCCTCAGGTATATACCATCCAGTCCAGGTGATTTGCTACTGTTTAGTTTTTCAAATAGCTGTAAAATATCTTCCAAGTTTATTGATATTTCTTTCAATTCTTCCGATGCATCACCTTTAAATACCATTTCAATCATGGGTAACTTTACTACATCTTCAGTAAAGACTGAAGCAAAGAATTAATTTAATCTCTCCACTATGGTCTTGTCCCCTCTTTGTGCCCCTTTTACCCCTCTATCATCTAATGGTCCAACTGACCCTCTCACAGGTTTTTTGCTATGAATGTACTTGAAAAAATCTTTATTATGTGTTTTTGCTTCCACAGTGAGCTTCTCTTTGCCTGACTTATCAATGCCTTGCATCTAACTTGCCAGTGCTTATGTTGTTTCCAGTTTTCATCATTTGTCTCCTTTTTCCATTTCCCGAAAGATGCTTTTTTTTGGCTACAAAAGCCTCTGTCACTTCACTGGCTCCCTATCAGTTTCTGCATCCAGTTCAAACTTCTACTAACCTACAAGTGCATTCATTCTGAGACTCCTCACTACCTTTCCTCTCTTATCTCACTCAATATCCAGGGGCGGCTCTAGTCAATCTGCTGCCTGATGTGAGGGATGAGATGGTCCCCCCGGAGTGGGGGGTGGCTCTCTCAAAACTCCAGTCAGGGACTGAGCCAAATCAAAAAAAAACACGATTAGATTTTATTTATTTTATTTATTTATTTTATTTACATTCTCTGATATACCGCGCTATTCTGCATCAGTGCGGTTTACATTGAACAACTGAAATTACATTGAACAGGGCATTATAACTTGGAGATAACTATTTTACAGGGAACATGGGCTATAGATAATGTGGAGGATTTAAATGCAAGATGTTTGTGCACCAAGGAACTAAAAGAAAGAGCAAGAACCACAGCACAGTTTATAACACCAAATTATAACTCATTTTTATTTTGTTGTTATAAACAGCATTATTCTTCTTGCTTTTTCTTATTGAACATATATTTTGCATTCACAGACCCCCCTCCCTCAACAATGGGAGCAGAACAGAACCAGGACATTCACCCATAGAACTCAATATCTAAAAAAAAAATGTGATTCTAATCAGATCACTGACAATAACAAACATTCTCCATTACCAGGCATATTGTGAACGAATACAAAACCCTACAACAAAGTTACTGAGGATCTGTAGAACAAATCTACTATATCATACCAAACCAGCACCAACTTCCAAAACTCACATAAGGAGTCTACCAAAAAAAGCAGCACTGTAAATACTGCAATGGGCCCTGGAACATCCAAATACCTATTTGAAAAACGGAACAATTCAGATTACTGCAGTACAGATCCATACATACTCCACGTTAACAGAACACCTGGCCTTCGCCACAAAATCCGAATACAGATCCTCACCAAGTGCAGAATAAGTGACCATAACCTAAAAATAAACATATGTACTGTAGATAAAAAATAAACTGCAACCCCAAGAAGTAAGATTCTGCATACAATGCGACACCACAGAAATAGAAAGAGATGCATTTCCCTGTACTTTTTCAAATTATAAAGGTAGCACCAAGTCTGATCATTAAATTGGAAATAAAATTTTCTTCTACCTTTGTTGTCTGATCATGCTGGTCCCAATCTTAGGGGCTTGTGAATTCAATGGGGCCGCGGCTCCGATATTGGGCGGAAACCGCTACCATGGCTTTGTAAACAAGCCCCTTAGGTTCTGCTTTCCTCCACCTCCCAGTGCCCCCACCCCCATCTGCTTCCCCCCCCCCCCCCCCCATGGGCGGCATGAGGGTAATACAGAGCCATGTGTGGAGATTTATTGTGGCATAAATTTAGTATACTTTATTTTAAAATGTATATGCACCTATCTAAAACTTAGATGGCTTCCAAACATACACATGAAATTTAGTAAAACAGATGTTACAATAAAATAAACATAATAATAAACATTAAATTTGATTAATGAAAAGCCACTAACACAGCCCCCCCAATCAAACCATTATAAGTATCTTCACATCAGATTTATTTTGCTATGACCAGATTATTGATGAGGAGGGAAGATATAAAATGCGAAAAACTAATCCTGGTAGCCATGAATTCAAAGGCTGGATTGGATTGTGCTGAACAAGTCAAATTACTACAGTACAGATCCCTATGTACAAACACCATGTTAACAGAATGCCTGGCCTCAGTCACACACTCAGAACACAGACTCTCACCAAGTACAGAATAAGTGACGACAACCTACAGTAAAAACAAAAGTATGTAGACAAAATTTAAACTAAAACCCCAAGAAGCCAGACTCCACAAGAGGAGCAACACCAGAGAAATAAAAGACATGCAGTTCCCCATAGTGTGTCAAATAAAAATATTGTGCAAAGTTCAATCACTAAATTGAAAATAAATTATTTTTTTTACCTTTGTTGCCTGACCATTTTATTCTGTAATCAAGCTGGTCCTGATCTGAGGCTTCTGCTTTTTCTTCTGTGCTCTCTTAGTGTAGCAGCGAAGTGCAAACAATGAATAAATCCAGGAGTCAATTGCAGGGTCCAAGCCAATTTATTGTGCACAAGGCTCAGACAGTCAAGCTTCAAAAAGGACTGAGCAAAGTTCTTACAGAAACATATTCATTTTATACATTTCTTTTCAGTTTGATACATGCAGACTTTCTATTGGTCCCAACGCCCCCTGCATTTGTCCAATCAGAGACCCTTTCTGGGCCTAGCACCCTGCTCCCTCCTCTAAGCTTGTTCTAACAATGGCACAGTTTCTAGGTATTGCTACAATTCTACTGCGAGGTCATTTCTAGCTCTAGGAATGCAAGCATTGAAACATTTCTATCCTCAGAACAAGAGAATAATGAAAGTTTTATGAATTCATGAGAAACTTCTTATTAAGCAGTTTAAAACAGCTTTCTCAGACTTTCACAGATTTTTGGTTCTTACTAAGATGGGGGTTGAAATCAGGGCCTAACTTACAGGCCTTTCATATTTGCAGACCATCATAGGCCATAGCCTACCACATTCCCCCCTTTAATTATTAAGGAGTGGAGGAGTGGCCTAGGGGTTGGGGCAAGGTACTTTGGGCCGGAAGGTCGTGGGTTCAAATCCCAGTAAAGGACAGCAACCTTGGGCCGGAAGGACTGGGGTTTCTAGTCCCACAGGTGCTCCTTGTGGTCTTGGGCAAGCCACTTAACCCTCCATAGCCCATGTTCCCTTTAAAATAGTTATCTCCAAGTTATAATGCCCTGTTCAATGTAATTTCAGTTTGTTCAATGTAAACCGCACTGATGCAGAATAGCGCAGTATATAAGAGAATATAAATAAATAAAAAGGGTGGGAATTAAATTACATATTATACTCGTATAACAGCATCATCTTGGGGATAGGGTAATATTGCCACATAGCTAAAACCTTTGTAGCTGCCTTCCGTTCTACAGTGTTATCGATAACTGAGGTTATCATACGTAAGCAAAGGGGTAGTAGGCATGGGAGCAACAAGCATACAGTTAATATGAATAATACAATAAACACAAGGGTCTTTAGACCATCTAACCATGAAAACGCTGAACCAAACCACCCATCAAGCTTCAGACCATGCCAGGTCTGAACAGGCACATATGTTTGTTTTCGCATTTGAGTAGCTATATTTTCAACAACTTGTCCATTATCATCAATCTGCAAACAACAGTTGGTTAAGTTCAATTTTCCACATACTCCACCTTCAGCTGCTAACAAATAATCTAGAGCTAAACGATTCTGATAAATAGCTGTGCGCATTTGTGTACTTTGCTTAGCTAAGAGAGTTAGTGCTTTACTAGTTTCATTAGTTATTATTTCAACAACAGCTTGTAAGCGTATAATATGATTTATCATATATACAGGAGTGCGGTATCCCCATGTCCCATCTTGTGTCCAAGTAGCGGGCCCTTAGTATGAAATGATTCTCTCAGGTGGCCACTCCTCATCATTCCATTTGTCCCATTGGCCTATCTTCAAGACCTCTCGTTTCTGTCGACTCTTTTACACAGGGAAACCCAGTTGTTCTCCATGGGAAATAGGCAGAAGAAAGAAGGAAGGTCGTATAGTTCCCAATACACATGCTCCTCCCCAATGGTGAGGAAGCTTAGCATATGCTCGAGTTCCAAAAATCCAATATAGTCCAGGTGGAGCTTGCCAGGTACTACGAAACGCCAAATTAGTCCAGATGCTGGCAAGATTAGGAAAGAGGACTAAAGGGTTGGAGGGCTCTGGAGTGTTGACCCCCGACCACCAGGACGTCTTCTTAGTGGTACTGTTATAAAACTTCTGATTGAGACAGACCATAGTAAACTGCGGTCCTGTACGAGCAAAACACAAGTTACCAACAATAGGGTGGGCCAGTACCCACTCACTAGTAGTACTACGTACAGCAGTCTGATTATAAGGAATGGAATAGTTCACTTCTTGCGCCTCCCAGGGCCATTGGTCTCCCATTTTAGTTCTGCCACAGAAGAAACAATCCGAGATGTGGAGACTAGATGCTACTGCCCCAGCGAGTTCAATGAACAATTTTTGGGAGGTGTGAGGGATTTCAAACTCCGCCTGCATGGCCTCATAGAAGGAGTGATGTATTCGATAAGGTGCAGATACATGAGTCTTAGTATTTAGCTGTATATATATAAACGTTCCAGGATCTATGCCTCCTCCTGCTATACGTAACCCAAATCTGAACCCCTGCTTCCACTGGCTAGGGTTAAGTATGAGGAGCTGTAGAGGATTACAGGCACCTTTCTTGCACTTCTGAGGCTCAGGTAATGATAATCTTTCTAAGCTGGCTATGCGTTTATCTCCATCTCGTCCAGTAGGCCCACCAGACCAAGTGGCATAGTGTACGCATTCCCACTTTGGACAGAAGTAGGCATCTTTAGATGATTTGCTGTAGACGGTTGGGGAATGCTTTCCAGTACACCATCCCCATCCGTATGCTCCTTCAGGACACATATATTTATCATCATAGTAGTAGGCTTGTTCCCAAGACCCACACTTGTAGTAAGCATTTCTGTTTATCACATCGCAGGCATCAAAATTCAGGATAACGGGTCTCGTAGGATCAGGGAGTTGACGTGTGGCATTTATGAGGGCTCCCTCCTCATCATTCCAGCATAACTCCAGTACATAATAAGAGGGGTACTGCCGAGGGTTGAAGCAAGTTTTACTTTTCCCTTTCGTACAGATATTCAATTCTGTACCATTATACACACATCGGCTAACTATACCAGTGCAAGTATAGTAGGAATGATAAAGTAAAGTCTGAGTGACCTTCATCCCAGTTCAGGTGGTAGTTATACAAGCTGCACAAGGGGGTAAGGCAAAAGCCTTTTCCAGGGACCCCAGGGCTACCGCCCCCATAAAACAGTAGTAGAGAAACATCATGACTACAGTCTTTGGAGATTAACTGAAATATTGAGGACGATGAACCTGTAGAGTCTTTTTCTTCTTCTTCTTCTCTACTTCCGCTGTATATAGACCTATTGACTGCCACCCTTGTGTGACAGAGGTAGGATTGTAGATTCTGAAGACTCTTACAATGCCGGTTGTCTCCGCAATGTAAGCCGCAATAGAGTTTCAGGGTCATCTACTGAAGTCCATTGACCAAGTTCAGGAGCGGCTGCCGGCTTTACTCGACTGTCATGGATCCAGGGTTCAAGCTCTGCAACTTTAACTGCATTTGGGGTTGATAGGATGACAACATAAGGTCCCTTCCAATGCGGTGCCAACAGGGTCTTTCTGCACTCTTTGATCCACACTGACACTTCAGGCCTGAAGGGATGTAGAGGTTCCATCAGATTGATGGGCAATCGATCTTGTACCCAGGTATGAAGACTCTGCAAAACAGAACCTAAAGCCAATAGTTCTTGTCTGGTTATTTCAGATCCAATTTGTTTCATATCTCCTTTTATTCCCTGTACAATGGGTGGGGATCGCCCATACAAAATCTCAAAAGGGGAAACTCCTAAAGACCTGGTTGGAGCAGAACGTATCCTAAGAAGGGCTATAGGGAGAACCTGGAGCCACTTCAGGTGAGCTTCTTGACAAAGTTTGGACAACTGAGATTTCAGGGCCCTATTCATACGTTCTACCTTCCCTGAACTCTGGGGTCTATAGGCAGTGTGCAACTTCCATTGTATAGGTAGAGCCTGGGCTAACTGTTGAGTCACCTGGGACACAAATGAGGGTCCATTATCTGATCCTATAGTCAATTGTATTCCAAATCGAGGAATAATCTCATGAAGCATGTCAGACGGCTGCCTGGGTGAAAATCTTCACAGTCTTGGCAAGTGCATATATCTATATGATTTGCAAGGTATTGTGGGCAATGTAGTTCATTTACACCAGACACAGCTGCTGACAATAATTTAGTTGTGCTCTTGGGTAAAGCCAATAAGATTTTTATTTATGGGGTTATTTCTCCCAACACAGATATGCTTGGTAGCACATAAATTAGGTTACTTGCTTTCAGTGTTAACTTGGAAAAACAAAGTCAAAATCAGGAAAACAACAAATGAAAAGCTACAAAGCAAGAAACAAACTGTTCTTTTCAGATTAACTTCTGATTACTTCCCACACAGATTCAGACTAGATTCTCTCCTAGCTCACAAGCAATTAGGTAAGGCTTAATTGCTAGCAGTTATCCAGCTGAAACCCCTTAGCTGGCTTGCTTTCTACTGTGTGGGTCAAAACCTGCTTCAGGAGCTTTTTTTGAATAGATTAAAGAACAAATTTGTATTTCTTTGTGATGGTTGCTGTACTTTATAACAGAAAGTTACCAACGGAGTTTAGATAGAGAGCAGTCCATATAAACAGGATCCTCATCTGCTATTATTCCCCCTTGTTCAACAAGCATGGGTTCAATATCATGGATTGGCACAGATGAATCTCTCAATGGAGCATTTTCAGGAGAATACTTGTTTCCCTGCTGTCTTTCAAGGTTATAGCTAGGGCATAGATCAGTGTTCATACCTGAGCTTCCATTGCTGCTAGAGTTCCTCTCTATATAGCCTGGCCAGTATGTAGTCCAGTTCTTATGTCCAGCCTTCCAATCCAGATCCCTGGACACTGGATCTCTCTTCACATACCTTCTGGCACAGGTCTTAGGGTCCCTTCCACGTGCAGCCGTCTCCCTCACAGGTAGCCTCTGGTGATTCCTAGCTCTGCAGCACCATTCCTCTGGCTTTCCCCAGTCCAATGGTGTATGCTGGCCCTTGGAATACCTCCCAGTATACGTACTGCTTTGGACTCTTCTAGACCTCTCAAAGGCTTTTCTCTTCCTTCTTCCAAAGGGTCTCTTTCCCTCTCTGTCCGTCCGGTTTGGCTTCTGCTTCTGATGATCCTTCAGATGAAACTGATGATCAAATTCAAGCTGATTCTCAGGATACTGAGGACAATTCTCTGGATATCCAAGGTGATCATGAAGATGGTCATCTGTAGAATAAACTCTACTCTTATTCTGCCTTGATGAGTGCTCCTCCCTAACACAGCGCAGCTGTGCTGAATCAGGCCCTGCCCTTTGAGATGAGTGCTTAGGGATTACCTCATAGCCCTCCTGATTGAACACACGTTTCCCCACTTCAGCTCCTCTAATGGCTGTTGGAAACCTGGTGCATTCTGGGACTGGTAGTCTTTTATGAGAAAATTCTGTTTTCTTATTTCTACCAGAACTGACAGGTTGCTTGTTCAGAGTCACTTCACCTTTTCTATAGCTCCTTCCTGAGCTATGATAAGCTTCTTTATCACATACCCCCCTGCTTAAGTTATTACGGACTGGTGTAACTGGTGAAACTTCTTCTCTACAGTCCGTAATCCGGGAAAGGGCATCCGCATTCTTGTGTAACTTCCCAGCACGATGTTCAACTTGAAAATCAAATGCCTGTAAGGCCATGTACCAGCGTGTCAACCTGGCATTGTGGTTCTTCATTTGCTGCAACCACTTAAGTGGGGCATGGTCCGTGACCAACTGGAACTTTCTCCCTGTAAGGTAAAACCTTAACGCCTCCACTGACCACTTGATAGCTAAACATTCTTTTTCTATTGTGGAATACTTTTGTTCAGCCGGTGACAACTTCCTGCTCAGGTACATCACAGGATGCTCCTCCCCTTCGTGACACTGGGATAGAACCGCTCCTAGCCCTACATCCGATGCATCCGTTTGAACCAGAAAGGGTTTCTTGAAGTCCACCCCTTTCAGTACCGGTCCTGTACACAATTTTCCTTTTAAGACTGAAAACGCTTTTTCAGCTTCAGGTGTCCACTTTAACTGGTTTGGACAATTCTTCCGCAGCATATCCGTGAAAATTGCACTTTTCTCTGCAAATTGCGGTATAAACCTTATGCAATAAGTCCTAAGAAACTTCTTAGTTGTTTCTTTGTTGTTGGAGGAGGAAAATTCCTGATGCTATCTACTTTACTCATTAGAGGTTTAATTTTTCCTCTTCCCACTAGGTGGCCCAGGTATTTTACCTCCCTATTTGCAAAGGCACACTTCTTCGGGTTTAAAGTGATTCCCGCTTGCTTCATGGAGCACAAGACTGCCCTGATCCTCTTTAGATGCTCCGCCCAGGTGTTACTATGGATTATGGCATCATCCATATATGCAAAAGCATAATTTTGGTGGGGTCGAAGTACCTGATCCACTAACCTTTGGCAGGTAGCCGCTGCTCCATGCAGTCCGAAAGGCATCCTCTTGAACTGGAAAAGGCCAACGGGGGTGCTGAACGCAGTCTTCGGCTTTGACTCCCTGGTGAGAGGGATTTGCCAATATCCTTTTGTCATATCAAGGGTGGTTAAGTATTGAGCCTGTCCCAGCTGGTCCAACAGCTCTTCAATTCTTGGCATTGGATATGCATCAAAAACTGATATGGCGTTTACCTGCCGGAAGTCAATACAAAATCTTAAAGATCCATCAGGCTTCGGCACCAGGACTATGGGGCTATTCCAGGGACTCTTTGACTCCTCTATTACTCCCATGTCCAACATCTCCTGGACTTGTGCCACTACTTCCTGTCTTTTGGCTTCAGGCAAGCGGTATGGCCTTTGACGAACTAATTTCCCAGGTGGAGTTATTATTTCATGGGCAACCAAATGTGTCTCCCCAGGTATGGGTGTCAACACATCTGGGAATTCTTTAAGCAATTTCCTAATTTCTTCCTGTTGTACCACTGTCAGGTCCTCACCTATTTGGGGCTCTGATTTTTCTTTACAATCAGATACCTGAGGTCCCAAATCTTCCTCTTCATTCACCTCCCTCTCTCGGGCACAGGTGGCAGCTAGGCTTTTAACCCCTTTTACGTCAGTAGAACCAAAGCCTTTGGTTCCACGTTCAGAATTCTCCAGGGATGTGACCTCCTCCACAGGTGGAAAACCCAGCCTCTCACAGATCAATTGGGCAATTCTGTCTCCTGTCTTCACGTGATAATCATTCTGTCCAAAATTAAACAACAGAACTTTAATATTGCCCCTGTAATCGGGATCAATTACTCCCGCACCCACATCGATGAAATATTTAAGGGCTAATCCGGACCTTGGGGCTACTCTCCCATAGCATCCAATAGGTATTTCCACTTGGAGACCAGTGTCAACCAGGGCTCTCCCTTGGCTAGGTACAGTCACATTTTCTATGCTGCACAGGTCAAACCCAGCAGCTTGAGGGGTTGCCCGCTTAGGAGCTTGGGCCTTCTCTGTGACCCTATGGTACTTAAGGACGAATGTCTGCTTTGGGGTAGCTTGGTCTTCTGGACGCTTAACCATCTTTTTAGCTGGGGTCTGAGGACTTCCAAATAAAGGCCCGGGAGCTATTACCATTAAACCTTCTCCCTCCTTCTTTCCTAGTCCTTCCACTAGACCCTGCTTAAATCTTGGCCAGTCTCTTCCTAGAACCAAATCAAAGGGTAGCCTAGGCACCACTGCTAACAGGACTTCCTCTTGTCCCCCCAGGCACTTAACCTTTAGCCTATAGGTGGGATATGATGTTGCAGCACCATGAATGCATCTGATGTGAACTTGGCTTTCAGGGGTTCTAGGCACAAATCCTTCTTGGGCCTCTATCCTCTTCCAAAGCCTTTTTGACATCATACTCTGGTCTGCCCCAGAGTCTAACAGAGCATTTGTGGTAATTCCTTGCACATCAACCATCAAAAGAAATCCTTCTTTGGGCTGTTTTAAATCCACACCCACTAAGCTAGTGTGTGTCTGACATCCTTTTTTTAAATGTCCCCATTTTCCACACTTGAAACATTTCTTTCTATTCCACTGTGTCATCTGGTTTGATACAGTACATTCATTTTCAGAAACATTTTTAATTATTTTCTTTTCTGATACAGCACATCTTGCCTCAGCACCAATCTTCAGAGGGCCACCCATTCTATGGCAAGCCTGCGTGGCTTCCAAGAATCTTTCTGCTAGCATGGTTGCCTCTCCAAGATTTTGGCAATTTTGCTGTATAAGGAAAGTGTGCAAATCTTTAGACACCCCAGACATAAATTGTTCCAGCATAATAATGTCTAATAACATTTCTACTGTCTTTTGCTCAGGCTCCAACCATTTTACAGCTAATCCTCTGATTCTCTGACTCAGAGCCCTGGGTGTTTCACCCACTCTCAATGTAGTAGCTCTAAACATTCGCCTATACTCTGAAATAGACAACCCTAGGCGATCTCTAATAGCAGCCTTTACATCTTTATAATTCAAAGCCTGGGCTGCTGGCATTGCTCTATAAGCTGCAAGCGCCTCTCCAGTTAATGAGGCTGCCAGCCTTACTGCCCACTGGGTCTCTGGCCATGCTAATGCTTGTGCCACTCTTTCAAAAGACTCTAGAAAATCATCAACATTATCATCTGGAGTTAGCTTCCCAAAACTAAATGCCCCAATCCCTTGATTGAGTCCCACACTGTCCACATGTGGTGTACCAGTATTTACTGCTGGTCTTGCATCTGTTCCACTTTGGCTCTGCAGCTGAACTAGGGCTTGCACCAGATCAAGCACTGGCTTCTGCTGGTCCATTAAGGCTTTCATAGCAGTGTCCTGAGCCTGCTGTGCTAGCTCCTGCTGCCTGCTAAACTGTGCTGCCATCCAGCTAGCCATCTCCCTCGGATCCATCTTGATCCCTGCAAGAAACAAAGAAAAAAAAAACCAAAGTGCACCACCTTCCAAACAGGTGTGTTTTTTTCTACTTTTTTTTTTTCAATTACCCCTGTGCCTTACTCCCATCCACCACTAGACATGCCCAGGTACTTATTACCTTGTCTCAGTGATGAATCCAGCTCTGCACAGGGTCTTTTCCTCCTGGGACATCCACTTCTCCTCCAAAGTGCAGTTGAGGGAAAATCTTTTTTTCCAGCTTTAAACTTGAACTGTAGTTGTAATCCTCAGCAAGTAAATCCCCTTTGTGCAAAAGCAATCCGAAAAACTACGCCATTTGTTAGACGGCTGCCTGGGTGAAAATCTTCACAGTCTTGGCAAGTGCATATATCTATATGATTTGCAAGGTATTGTGGGCAATGTAGTTCATTCACACCAGACACAGCTGCTGACAATAATTTAGTTGTGCTCTTGGGTAAAGCCAATAAGATTTTATTTATGGGGTTATTTCTCCCAACACAGATATGCTTGGTAGCACATAAATTAGGTTACTTGCTTTCAGTGTTAACTTGGAAAAACAAAGTCAAAATCAGGAAAACAACAAATGAAAAGCTACAAAGCAAGAAACAAACTGTTCTTTTCAGATTAACTTCTGATTACTTCCCACACAGATTCAGACTAGATTCTCTCCTAGCTCACAAGCAATTAGGTAAGGCTTAATTGCTAGCAGTTATCCAGCTGAAACCCCTTAGCTGGCTTGCTTTCTACTGTGTGGGTCAAAACCTGCTTCAGGAGCTTTTTTTGAATAGATTAAAGAACAAATTTGTATTTCTTTGTGATGGTTGCTGTACTTTATAACAGAAAGTTACCAACGGAGTTTAGATAGAGAGCAGTCCATATAAACAGGATCCTCATCTGCTATTATTCCCCCTTGTTCAACAAGCATGGGTTCAATATCATGGATTGGCACAGATGAATCTCTCAATGGAGCATTTTCAGGAGAATACTTGTTTCCCTGCTGTCTTTCAAGGTTATAGCTAGGGCATAGATCAGTGTTCATACCTGAGCTTCCATTGCTGCTAGAGTTCCTCTCTATATAGCCTGGCCAGTATGTAGTCCAGTTCTTATGTCCAGCCTTCCAATCCAGATCCCTGGACACTGGATCTCTCTTCACATACCTTCTGGCACAGGTCTTAGGGTCCCTTCCACGTGCAGCCGTCTCCCTCACAGGTAGCCTCTGGTGATTCCTAGCTCTGCAGCACCATTCCTCTGGCTTTCCCCAGTCCAATGGTGTATGCTGGCCCTTGGAATACCTCCCAGTATACGTACTGCTTTGGACTCTTCTAGACCTCTCAAAGGCTTTTCTCTTCCTTCTTCCAAAGGGTCTCTTTCCCTCTCTGTCCGTCTGGTTTGGCTTCTGCTTCTGATGATCCTTCAGATGAAACTGATGATCAAACTCAAGCTGATTCTCAGGATACTGAGGACAATTCTCTGGATATCCAAGGTGATCATGAAGATGGTCATCTGTAGAATAAACTCTACTCTTATTCTGCCTTGATGAGTGCTCCTCCCTAACACAGCGCAGCTGTGCTGAATCAGGCCCTGCCCTTTGAGATGAGTGCTTAGGGATTACCTCATAGCCCTCCTGATTGAACACACGTTTCCCCACTTCAGCTCCTCTAATGGAAACATGGTGCATTCTGGGACTGGTAGTCTTTTATGAGAAAATTCTGTTTTCTTATTTCTACCAGAACTGACAGGTTGCTTGTTCAGAGTCACTTCACCTTTTCTATAGCTCCTTCCTGAGCTATGATAAGCTTCCTTATCACAAGCAGTATTCTAGTGACTTCTCCAGCTTTCTCAGTTCGGGTGGGAAAAGCTTCTACCCACCCAGAAAATGTACAGACTAGAACTAACAGGTAATGATATCCATTTGCTCGTGGCATCTCAGTGAAATACACCTGACTATCACTCATAGGGGTCACTCCTACTGACTGAACTCTTGGGGGTGGAGTGGGAGCCTGCCTAGCATTATTTTTAGCACATGTCAAACATTGATGAGCTACTGAGGCAGACAGGTGTCCTAATAGTGAGATACAAAAATGGGGTCTTAGGGCTCTTTCCATAGCAGTTTTCCCATAATGTGTGGCTTGATGAAAGGCATGAACAAAGGCCAGTCCTAATGCTTCAGGAATTACTGTGGGACCTGGAGGTGAGCTACCCTCTGGAGGTGGCAGCACTATCCAACCTTCTTCTGTTAGGACACCCCCCTCCTTCTCACAGAAGTAATCTATCTCTCTTGTAGTGTATCGGGGGGCCCATGAGCTGAGGGGCACAGGGAATAAGGCTGCCTGCACCGAAGTATCTCGGGTCACAACTCGTCCAGTTGTGGCTGCTTTTCGGGCGGTGGCATCAGAAAACCTATTTCCCCGGGCAACTTCTCCTACTCCTGCTTGATGACCTCGACAGTGCATGACTGCAACTTGCTTAGGGGCCCACACAGCATCTAATAATATCAATATCTTGGGCCCATACCTAATGGACCTGCCTCCTGAGGTGATCAACCCTCGTTCTTTATACAGGGCTCCGTGTGCATGCAAAGTTGTGGAGGCATATTTGGAATCTGTGTACACATTTAAAACGGAGTCCTTTTCCTAGTGTCAGTACTCTAGTGAGAGCTATCAGTTCAGCCCTCTGTGCTGAAGTTCCTGGGGCCAGAGCTGAGGACTCAACTACCAGATCAAGGGTCACCACTGCATACCCGGCACAACGATGTCCATTGATGACGAAACTGCTTCCATCCACAAAGAAAGTCCGTTCAGGGTCCTCCAAAGGGACATCAGTCAAATCCGGGCGACTTGAGAATACAGTGTCCATAATTTCTAAACAGTCATGATCAGGGGGGCCAGGACCAATTGGGAACAATGTAGCAGGATTCAGAGCTTGACTGACCTTCAATTGTATCTGAGGGTTTTCACACAGCATACTCTGATACTTCAACATTCGTGAATTCGTGAGCCAGAAATTCCCTTTGTGTTCCATGAGGGTCAGAACAGAATGTGGCACAGTAACTTGAAGATTCTGTCCCAGAGTGAGCTTGTTTGCTTCGCTCACTAGAAGGGCTGTAGCTGCAACAGCTTTCAAACAAGGGGGCCAACCTCTTGCTACCACATCCAACTGTTTTGACAAATAGGCTACTGGCCGTTGCCAAGATCCAAGAGATTGAGTCAGTACCCCTAGAGCATTTCCTTGTGACTCATGGACATAGAGACGGAAAGGTTTCTGGACATCTGGTAAACCCAGAGCTGGTGATGACATCAGAGCGGTTTTTAGAGATCGAAAGGCTGCATCCTGTTCAGGTCCCCACTCCAATGGAGACTTTTCCATTCCTTTGGTAGCTTGATACAATGGTTTTGCTAGCAGAGCGAAATTGGGGATCCATATGCAACAGTACCCTGTGGCCCCCAGGAAGGCTCTTACTTGCCTCCTGGTGGTTGGAGTGGGAATACTGCATAAAGCTTCTTTGCATTCCGGTCCCAAGCATCGAATTCCGCTAGACAACTGAAATCCTAGATATTTAACTTCAGTTAGACATAATTGCGCCTTTGCTCTTGAGACTTTGTATCCAACCTCATTTAGAAGGTGCAAGAGTTCACTGGTGGCTTGTAGGCATTCACTTTCTGAATTTGTGGCTATGAGCAGGTCATCCACATACTGAAGAAGAACCCTTGGTCCTGGATTCACAGAGTAGCTTGAGAGATCCTGATTCAAAGCAGCACTGAAGAGAGTGGGTGAATTCTTAAATCCTTGAGGTAATCGAGTCCAGGTAAGTTGGCCCCGCCTTCCTGTTGTGGGGTCTTGCCATTCAAAAGCAAACAAAAGTTGACTGGTGGGGGATAGGCGTATGCAGAAGAAGGCATCTTTCAGGTCCAGGACGGTGAAATGAGTAGCCTCAGCGGGGATCAGTCCCAAGACAGTATAAGGATTTGGTACCACTGGATGTATAGTTTCAACTGCATCATTTACCCGCCTCAAATCTTGGACTGGGCGGTAATCCCCTGTCCCAGGTTTCTTGACTGGGAGAAGGGGGCACTCCTTGAGAAGTCCATACTTCAGAGGTTTCATCAGATGGCAGTGGATACCTTCAATAGCTGGTCGAGGAAGAGGATACTGCTTCACATGCACTGGTTCCACTCCTGGCTTGAGGGCAACAATGACAGGGGCTATGTTCTTCGCTAGGCCAGGTGGATTATCTTCTGCCCATACTTTAGGCGGGGCTAAAAGGTTAGGAGGTATACAGGAACTGGCTGGCTTGGTCGGAGATACACTGTAAAACCGCCACTCTTCTTCTCGGGGAACAGTCAGCACCATCAATCCGGCAAGCTTTGGGTTCACAGTCATTTGCATTTCTCCCCCTTCAGCAAAGGATATTTGCGCCTGAAGCTTAGCAAGCATATCTCGGCCCAAGAGTGGAATAGGGCACTCAGGCATATACAGGAACTGGTGCGTTATTTTTTGTCCCCCTAGTTCACACATGCGGTTCTGTAGGAAAGGCTTGGTGGCCCTAGCCCCAGTGGCCCCAATAATGGTGACAGATCGAGAGGCAAGAGGAGCCACTGGCTTTGCCACCACTGAATGTTCGGCTCCTGTATCCACCATAAAGTCCATATATTGGTCCCCTACTTTCAAACTGACCATAGGCTCCTGGGGACCCAGGGTGAACTTGGAGCCCGGTCTGGCCTAGTCTTCATCCATGTCATAGCCCGTTGCAACTGCCACTCCCTCAATAGCTTCTTCCCTCTCTCGCTGGAACTGTGCTCGAGTCATTCCTCCACGATTCTGAAATCGGCCTCCTGTTCTCCAGGGACTCCCTCCTCCCCTCCTGGGGGTGGAGTCAAGATGCGGGCATTCACTTCTCCAATGTCCTTCTTCTCTACAATGGGTGCACTGATTCGCACCCAGTGGGGTCCAATTATTTTCACGACCCCTTCCACGTCCTCTGCTCCTTCGATTAGGAAAACCTCCCTCACGTCATTCAACTAAAGCGGCAGCAAGAAGATCTGCTTTCTTCTTCATCTTTCGTTCACTTTCTCTGTTATGTTCATTTTCACGATTCACAAACACTTTCTGAGCAACTTCTATTAACTGGGCTGTATTCATGCCCGCAGATCCATCCAGTTTCTGTAACTTTCGTTTTATATCTCTCTGGGACTGACAAAGACTGCGTTTACCATACGCAAATTTTCCTGAGCGGCTGGATCGTATGGGGTATACAATCTATAGGCTTCAGACAACCGCTCATAAAAGGCCACTGGGCTCTCATCCGGACCCTGGATAACTTCTGATACCTTCCCGATATTCATGGCCCTCTGGCCTCCCTTCCTCAGGCCCTGCAGCAAGGCCTGGCGAAATCGGGTTAGGGCCGCCACCCCCCTTTCGTCATTTGAATCCCATCTAGGATCTTCATTTGGGAAGGCTGCGGCGGCTGCTTGTGGGAGATTCATGTCCCCCGCCTCTACGGGATTTTCTTCTAACCAGCGGATGGCTGCTTGCACAATTCGCGCTCACTCCTCAGTAGTAAAGAGAGTGGACAGGAGCTGGTGACAATCAGTCCAGGTAGGCTGATGAGTTTGCATTATACTAGACATTAACTCTGTCAATTTTTGGGGGTTTTCAGTATAGGATGCATAATGTGTTTTCCAGTTTAATAAGTCAGTAGTGGAAAAAGGTAAGTAGATTAGACTGGTTGGTCCTGGCGCCATCTGGCCCTGTTCATTTAGGATAGGTATACCAGGTACTTGACACAATGGCATTAGGTGCCCTGCTTTCTCCTTCTTCTTTGGGGTTACACTTCTTAAATCATACGGTTCCCGGGTGTAGGCTTCCTTGGCAGGTGACCCTGAACTGGCAGGAGAGCCTCCGCTCCCAGTATCGTCAGAGGACCCTGGTCCCCCTGATGTACTTGGGCCAGACGCGGGTTATCACTCGGGGAAGTGGGCTTCTTTTGCTGCTGCAGCGGTAATTGCTGGGGTACCTCATCAGGTTCAGCTTCAGGTAGTGGAGCTGGTGGAACTAACCTATATGGATACTGGGGTAAACGGGCCAGGATTTCTGGGGACTCTGAGGCAGAATACACAGGTGGCTTCCCCTCCTCAAACTTCCGGGACCCCTGGTGGTTGCTACTAGTATTCTACACTGTTCCTCATAGCAGCGCTTCATCCAAAAGGGCTGCCTTTCACAAATACCCAGCCAGGAATCTATATAGGGAACTGATCAGGGTACGTTTTTTGTACAAGCTGATGAACACGGGAGACTATTCCCACATCAAAGGTGCCCCCATGGGGCCATGAAGTAGCTAGCACAGGCCACTCCCTCTCACAGAGCATTCTTAATCGAGACGGAGACATTCTTATTCCGTAGTCCCCTGAAAATCCCTTACGGAAATTCTTGATCATACATTCCAACGGAGTTTGCGTGGACTCCCCCCCTCCCATAATTGTAATGACGTACAGGACAACAGACAGTAAGGGTAGGTAGTATGGCTGTAGGTAAGGGGTCCGTACAGCCCACAGAACAATGGGGGGGACAAACACCACACGCTTCCTCCTTTTTGCGACCTGGGCGCGGTCGCCTGGCCAGGAACTGCGCTACTCAGGAGTCCACTCTCACTTAGTCTATATTTCAAGACCTCTCAATCACACAGACAATCATACCAGCAACAAGAAATTATTTTTTTCAAATGCCCAAGGTTTTACTGATTAACTCAACCCAAAGGGTTGGTGGCTTCGGCTCCGCTAACCCTTATGCGAAGCGTACTAGGACCGCCCTTATGAGAGGTGATCAAGCTCTCTCGTCTTTGCGCATTTATGCAAGACGTTCTCCGTTAGTCTATACCAAATTTGTCTCACATACTCATGCAAGACTTTCCCCAGGCTTCACTGACTATCAAACAAGAAAATGGCTACTCACTGGATCCGGTTCCCAATACCAAACCAGTTCATGGGTTGGATTCTGGACTCCCCTCGGGTTCGGAGGTGTTGGCCAGCTGGACCCAGAGGTTCGCCGAGGCAAGGCGGAACCCTCCCCGATACAAGAGGACCGGTGGCGCCTGAGGTTTCCCCTGCGGTCGGACAGACACGGTTCCGACCGGGCCAAACCTGGAGGTGAATTACGTGGAATATTTGCTTGAATATCATTCACTATCCGCACATTCCCGGCCAATGCACCAAGAATATGTAGCAGCGAAGTGCAAACAATGAATAAATCCAGGAGTCAATTGCAGGGTCCAAGCCAATTTATTGGCACAAGGCTCAGACAGTCAAACTTCAAAAAGGACTGAGCAAAGTTTGTCCCCCGCAGCCCCCCCTAGTGGCGGCGTAGTTTTCCACAGAAGGGCTGTGGGACACAAGATTGTGATGATTGGGGTTGGACAGGTGCGAGGGTCAAGGGTGGCAGTCCCTTGTGCCGGCCTCGTATTATTCATTCATAGAGCTAGGGATAAACTCCAGATTCTCTGCTGTGCAGTATGTGCATTCCATCGGCTGGTCAGACTCTTCGCCTGCAGATTCCACTTGCATGAATTCTACCTCTGACAGTTCTGAATCCGATGTCTCCACACTATACTCTGGCTTTTTAAAAGCTCGCTGTACTGTTTTCCAGTGTCTGGCAGATAGCTTAGGGCGTCGGTTTCTGGCCACTGGATAAAACAAAGGCTCCTCTTCAGTTAGAGTTTTAAAAGCCTGTTCAGCGCAATGCTTAGCATTTACAGTCCTCTTTTTAGACAAATTGTTTTCAAGCTTTTGCTTATAAGTATCTCGGTTACAAGGAGAAGCTTCCTTCCACTGTCCTTCTCTTATGTTAGGATTATGTAGACAATTACAAGTAATAAAAGTTTTACCTTTAAGTTTTCTCCTTTCCTTCTCTGAGAAGGCTTGAGGCCTACCCCAGTCGGCTTCTAGCTTAGCATGGTCCAGGTTCTCCAAGGGTATCTCTCCTTCCTTAGTATAGGGAAGAATCTCTCTGTTCCAAGGCTGCAGCTGTTGCCATCTGCCAGATATTTGCTTACAGTTTGTTTCTCTGCCTCTGCCCTTGCCTCGTAGCCCAGCTCCTTCAGCTTTTCTGTGCACACCGGTTCTTTGTGTTCTCCACTTGTCTTCAAGGCCAGCACTCTCTTTGCCTCTCAGGCCTGCTTTCTCTCTGCCTTTCGAGTCTGCTCTTTCTTTGGCTTTTGGGTCTCCTTCCTCTTCTGATTCAGACCTGTCTCTGTTTAAATCCAAACTGACTGGGCCTAAGTCCTGCCCATAGAGGCGTGGTTCTTCAGACTCTGTACTGACTCTCGTGCTCCCTCTAGGTGGATCCTCAGGACATTGCAGGCTATACCTGTCTTTTCCTGGATTTAAAACTTTTTTTCTCTCTGCAAGAGGGTCCGCTGCATCACAAGTTCTTACAGAAACATATTCATTTTATACATTTCTTTTCAGTTTGATACATGCAGACTTTCTATTGGTCCCAACGCCCCCTGCATTTGTCCAATCAGAGACCCTTTCTGGGCCTAGCACCCTGCTCCCTCCTCTAAGCTTGTTCTAACAATGGCACAGTTTCTAGGTATTGCTACAATTCTACTGCAAGGTCGTTTCTAGCTCTAGGA
The DNA here is from genome assembly GCA_033557465.1 of Ichthyophis bannanicus. Taxonomy (NCBI): domain Eukaryota; kingdom Metazoa; phylum Chordata; class Amphibia; order Gymnophiona; family Ichthyophiidae; genus Ichthyophis; species Ichthyophis bannanicus. The sequence continues at coordinate 18,023,886 of CM066049.1, read as the reverse complement.
ATGCAAGCATTGAAACATTTCTATCCTCAGAACACAAGAGAATAATGAAAGTTTTATGAATTCATGAGAAACTTCTTATTAAGCAGTTTAAAACAGCTTTCTCAGACTTTCACAGATTTTTGGTTCTTACTAAGATGGGGGTTGGAATCAGGGCCTAACTTACAGGCTTTTCATATTTGCAGACTATCATAGGCCATAGCCTACCACATTAGCTCTTTTTCTACGGTCTTTAGTCCAGGCATCAGCCATTTCCTGTCTCTCCTTTTGTTTTCTTCACTTCCTTCCACCTTGTACTGTATATTGATTTTTTTTCTTTCAGCTTTCTTATATTTATTTCTCTCTCTGTCCACCCAGATTTAATTTCTTACTATCCATTTCTCAATCTTCCTCTTTTTTATGCCATCTATCTACCGCTTTTCAAAATTCACCCTAGTCCTTCCATTCTCCTGCTCTTCTTTCGTGGTCCATTATTCCCTAGTCTTTTGCTCACTCTCTCTTCCCCTCCATGTATAACATCTCTCACCCCCCATCCAGTGTGTTTCTCTCTCTCGCTCTCTTTCACTCCATCCAGTACCTCTGCTCTCTCTTTTCTTCCATGTCTGACCTCTCCCTTCCTATTCACCTGCAACCACCATCTACCCCATCTCCATACTCCCATGTCCAGCATCTCTCTTTCTCTTTCTCAAACTATTTACCTCATGTCCATCTTCTCCCATCTCTCTCCCTATTACCCCCATGCCATGCATTTCCTTCTCCTCTTATTACCCTGTGTCCAGCATCCCCCTTCTGTCCCCTCCTCCCCAAATCCAGCATTTTCTCATAGTCTCCCTATAACCCCCTGGCCAACATCTCCACTTCTTGCTCCTCTCTATGTCCCTTTCCATGTCCAGTATCTCTATCTCCTTAGCCCCCCCATCTCAATCTTACCCCCACTGCCTTCCTATTCCCCTCCTGCACCCAGCATCTCCCTTCTGACTCCCTGTGCCCTTCCATGTCCACCTTCCAATGCCCCCTCATGTCCACTCCCCCCTTCAGTGCCCCCACCATGTATGTACAAGGGGCAGAACCTTCCCACAGAGCAGCAAATCCCATGGGAAGGGGCTGTGCAAGCAGTGATCCCAGCCCAGAGAGGCAGGCACAACTGGTCTTGCACAGCCCCTACCCACAGGACATGCTGTTCCCGTGAGCAGGCTCTGCTTCTCTGGGCCACGATCACTGCCTCTCGCATCCTTCTGCTTCTGGGAGCAGCATGTTCTGTGGGCAGGGCCTGTGCAAGCCATGACTGCGGCCAAGAGAAACAGAGCCTGTCCACAGGAGCAGACATCAGGAAGGCGCCGTCCCTGGCTGCCCACCTCCACTCCCCATTCAGGATGACTTGCAGTGCCAGAGGCCTAGTAGAAAGTCTGCCTTTGGGACACACAGCCTTCTGCCCACGGGAGCAGCATGTCCTGTGGACAGGCTCTTCACTGGGTCAATGGTGCTCCACAGATCATCCTGAATGGGGAGTGGCAGGCAGGTGGCTAGTGATGGAACCCTTCTGACATCCAAGTCCCTCTGCCGTGCTTACCCAGCTTACTGGATAGTGTCATCACTGGAGCAGCATTGGTCTTAATGCTTTTCCACCCCCTGTTGTCCAGCATTTGTCCTCCTGTCCTTCCCCCCTGCAGTCTCACCCCTTCTAATGATGCTATTTGTGTCCGAGAGGGGGCAGAACCGGCAGGGGTTTATAAGCCAACCAAGACATGAAAGCCCTGCACTTTTAAAATTTCTTTTACTTTCAGCCATCTTGCTCCCTGCAGCTGCCCCAGTGTCCTTGGATCTGGAGCAGCAGCAGTGGGAGCAGAGGGGTTGATTCTGCCACTGCCCAGAGGCGGATGGGGCAGTGGCAGCAGCTTGTCCACCTTTTCTTTATTTTTTTTTTACTTTTCAAAGGCACACTGAAGCAGTGAGGCAGTTTTGGGGGCAAAACTTTGCTGCCTGCAGCAACTGCCTCATTCGACCTCATTTTAAAGCCGCCCCTGTCTACACCCCTCCTTGGGAACTCTGCTCCTTTGGCAGATCTCTTTTATCTGTGCCTCCTCTGCCACTGCCAACTCCAGTCTTTGTTCATTCCATCTTGCTGCTTCATATGCCTGAAACAAGCTACCTCAGCCCTATTCAAATCCAGGTTAAAACCCACCTCTTTGAAGTCGCTTTTGGATCCTGATGCTCTTTACTCTCTTGTCCACTACTTATGTGTATCTTACCATACTCTATTCCCCAGTTTCACTATGAGGCCAATTCTGTGCCCTGCGGGCATGGCTACTGTGCCCACCCAAAAGTTAGCCGGAGTCAAGATAGACGCAATTCCGCAACAGCAAGTCTAGACACCCCCGCGATTGCAGAATCAGGGAGATAGCTGGGCTAGTGGACACCCTATTCCATATAGGTATCTGTCAACTATCCTGACCATCCACACACACCCATGCTAGCAGTGCTTCAAATGTGCCATGCTGTCTCATTGCCATAGCACCAACCCATGCACCGAGCTGCAACTATGCGGTCCCTGCCCACTGGTGCCCACCCACAGGTGGTGGTCAGCATGGGCAGGATCAAGCACGCAAGGGCCACAGCTGGTCATCACCATGGGGGGCAGTGGGGTTCACCGCATGACTGATGCTCCGCTCAACCCTTATTCCACCTGTACCCAGGAATAAGTTAGGCGTCTGCCCAAGTGCTGGGGAACGTACAGAGGCCTTACTGTATGTTCCAGCAACTGGCCACTCCCTCGCTCCACCCCCTCTCTGCCCTTTCCTGCCCATGTCCAGGGTTTCCCGCACAACCGCAGTGCATGTGCAAGTCGCATAAGCTGCGGAATACACTTGGGGAGATGATCGCAGCCTACGTATCTTGTCTGCACATACACTGCTGCTATTCCTACTACGGAATGACCTCCTATGTGTTTTATCTTGATTAGACTGTAAGCTCTGATGAGCAGGGACTATGTCTTATATCTATATGTACAGTGCTGCGTATGCCTTCTAGCGCTATACAAATAATTAATAGTAATAGCAGAACGTAAAGGCCAAGTAGTAGAAGGTAAAGGCCATCCTGGATGTGAGCTTCACTGGGTCATCCTTGATGACTGCGTAGATGGTGTCATCAAGAGCGTTTTGGTTTCCTGGACCATGGAATGATTTTCCAAGGGCTGATGAGCAGAAATGGTATCCAGCAATCCAAGAAGGGTCAATGTGTCTTCCACAGCAGACTGACTAACCTACTAAAGAGGGCTTTAAGCTAGATTCGTTGGGGATGGGTAAAGAAAGCCCTGAGGTAAGTGAAAGCCCTCAGGTAAGTGAAAGCCTCAGGTAAATAAAACATTAAATACTGTACCTCTGTAGAAATTAGTAAAAGATGCAGTGTCTAGAAAACAGTGTGCATTTATGCCCATAGTATGGGAAATAAGATCCCAGATGTTGAGGCTTTAATGGAAGAGGCTGACATGGATTTAGTGGTGGTTACAGAGACATGGTTCATGGACAACCATGACTGGGATGTAATTAAGAACATAAGATATGCCATACTGGGTCAGACCAAGGTCCATCAAGCCCAGTATCCTGTTTCCAACAGTGGCCAATCTAGGTCATACGTACCTAGCAGTTTCCCCAAAAGACACAGGTTCCACAATGCTTGTACTGGGTCAAACATTGATATCCTGGGTCCCTTCTTAATAATGGTTTCTGGACCTTTCCTCCAGGAACTTGTCCAAACCTTTTTTAAACCCAGCTACACTAACAGCCTTTACTACATCCTCCAGTAACAAATTCCAGAGTTTGATTACACGTTGAGTGAAAAAATATTTTCTTTTATTAGTCTTAAATAGTTTACCCTGTAGCTTCATTGCATGTCCCCTAGTCTTTCTATATTCTGATAACGTAAACAATCGATCTACGTTTACCCGTTCCACTGGGCTATACTTTATTCAGGAAAGACAAGGTAGGCAGAAGAGGAGGAGGAGTGGCACTATATGTAAAAAATAATATTAAAGCTACAAACCTACAGGGCTTACAAGGGAAGGAGTAGGCACTGTGGATTACATTAGAAAGAGGGAATGGGGAATCCATTTGCATTGGTGTGATATATAGATCTCCTTCACAGGCAGAAGAAGTGGACAGAGATTTAAATGAAGACATTTGCAGTATTGCCATGAAAGGAGGCGTGCTACTGATAGGTGATTTCAATATGTCAGATGTTGACTGGTGCATCCCTACTGCAGTGTCATCTAGAAGTAAGGAGATCCTGGATTCTCTAAAGGAAGAATTTCTCCAGCAACTGGTAACAGAACCCATACATGAAGGGGTCATACTGGACCTGGTCCTTACCAATGGATAAAGTGTTTCTGATGTTATAACTGGGGATCATCTCACATTCAGAGATCACCAGATGGTGTGGTTCAATATTAGGACTAGGGCTTAAAGGTGAGTGTCTTAGACTTTAGGAAAACTAACTTTTCCAAGATGGGACAATACCTCAAGGAGTAGTTAGCGGGATGGAAATAGCTGGGGGATATAGAAGAGCGATGGGCAAAAACTGAAAGGGGATATTTTAAGGGAAACAAAACGTTTTGTTAGTAAAGTAAATAAATGTAAAAGGAAAAGGAGACCACAGTGGTTCGCTAAAGAAGTAGCTGAAAAGATGAAGAAAAAGAGGGTGTCCTTCACAAAATATAAGAGATCACAGAAAGAGGAAGACAAGCATCGATATCTGGAAAAACTTAGAGAAGCTGCTGTGGCAAAGTGCAATCAATGAATAAGTCCAGGAGTCGATTGACAGGGTCCAAGTCAGTTTATTGTGCACAGGCCCAGTCAGTCAAAGCTTCAAAAGGAACTGAGTAAAAGTTTATACAGAGACATAACTTTTTATACCTCTTTTTCAGTTTGATACATGAGAATGTTCTATTGGTTCTAGCTCGATACATGCAAACTTTTCATTGGTTATACATTCCCTGCACCTGTCCAATTAGAAATCCCTCTGGAGCCTAGCAACCGGCCCCCTCCTTTAGGATTGCTTGAACAATGGTACAGTTCTAAATCTCGTTACTTTTCTACTGCAAGGTTAACTTCGGCTTCTGGAATGCATATACTGTAACATTTCTGTTCTTTCACACACAAGAGAATAATAGAAGACTTATGAATTCATGAAAACTTCTTATTAAGCACTTTAAAACAGTTTTCTTATTTTTCCCAGATTTTTGGTTCTTTTCTAGCTATAATGGGGGTTAGAATCCAGGCCTAACTTACAGGCCTTTCATAGTAGCAAGCCATGCTAGGCCATAGCCTACCTCATTCCCCCCCTTTGATTATTCTCACCTGCAAGTGAGAAAGGGTGAGAATTAAATCACTCAGAATTAAATCACTCATTAGTCAATTAACACATTATACTGGTGTAATAACATCATAAGAAGGGCTATGGGTAGAACTTGGAGCCACTTCAGGTGTGTTTCTTGATAAAGCTTGGATAACTGTGTTTTCAAGGTTCTATTCATACGCTCTACTTTCCCTGAGCTCTGGGGTCTGTAAGCAATGTGCAACTTCCATTTTATTCGCAGAACTTGAGCTAACTGTTGGGTTACTTGGGATACAAATGATGGACCATTATCTGACCCTATAGTTGATGGTATTCCAAATCGGGGAATGATCTCATGGAGCAATGCCCTTGTGACTTCTCGGGCTTTCTCAGTTCGGGTGGGGTAGGCTTCTACCCACCCTGAAAATGTGCAGACTAACACTAACATATAGTGATATCCATTTACACGGGGCATTTCAGCAAAGTCTATCTGTATATCACTCATGGGGGTCACCCCTACTGACTGAACTCTTGGGGGTGGAACAGGACCTTGCTTGGCATTATTTTTGGCACATATCAGGCATTGCTGTGCCACTGAGGCAGTTAAGGATCCTAGCAGTGAAATACAGAAATGGGGTCTCAGGGCTTTCTCCATGGCTGTTTTCCCATAATGTGTGGCTTGATGAAAAGCTTGGACAAAGGCTGGCCCTAATGCTTCAGGGACGACTGTAGGACCTGGAGGTGGACTACCTTCTGGGGGTGGCAGCACTATCCAACCTTGTTCTGTCAAGACTCCTCCCTCCTTTTCACAATAATAGTCTAACTCTCTTGTAGTATATCAGGGTGCCCAGAAACTAAGGGGCACAGGGAATAGGGCTGCTTGCATTGCAGTATCTTGGGTCCTAACTTGTCCTGTGGTGGCCGCCTTTCGGGCTGTGGCATCTGCAAATCTATTCCCTCGTGCAACTTCTCCTGCTCCTGCCTGATGACCTCGGCAGTGCATAACTGCCACTTGTTTGGGGGCCCACACAGCATCTAATAACATCAATATCTCGGGCCAATACCTAATGTCCTTACCCCCTGAAGTGATCAACCCTCGCTCTTTATACAAGGCTCCATGAGCGTGCAAAGTAGTGAAAGCATATTTGGAATCTGTGTACACATTTATACGGAGTCCTTCTCATAATGTCAAGGCTCTGGTGAGGGCTATCAATTCAGCTTTCTGTGCATAAGTTCCTGGGGTCAGGGCTGAGGACTCAACTACCAGATCAAGGGTCACCACTGCATACCCAGCACAACGATGTCCATTGATGACCAGACTGCTTCCATCTACAAAGAAAGTCCGTTCTGGGTCCTCTAGAGGGACATCGGTCAAATCAGGGCGACTTGAAAATACAGTGTCCATGGTTTCTAAGCAACTATGATCAGGTGGCCCAGGACCAATTGGAAACAATGTAGCAGGGTTCACAGCTTGACTAACTTTCAACTGTATCCGGGGGTTTTCACACAACATGCTTTGATACTTCAACATTCGTGCATTGGTTAGCCAGAAGTTTCCTTTGTGTTCCATGAGAGTCAGGACAGAGTGTGGCACGGTGACTTGAAGAGTTTGTCCTAGTGTGAGTTTGTCTGCTTCACCCACTAGGAGGCCATCCTTTTGCAACTACATCCAATTGTTTTGACACATAAGCTACTGGCCGTTGCCAGGAGCCAAGAGATTGGGTCAATACTCCCAATGCGTTTCCTTGTGACTCATGGACAAAAAGATGGAAAGGCTTCTGAACATCTGGGAGACATAAAGCTGGAGATGACATCAGGGCCTTTTTCAAAGTTTGGAATGCTACATTATGTTCGGGTCCCCAGTCTAGTGGGGATTTTTTCATTCCTTTGGTGGCTTGGTATAGTGGTTTTGCAATCGGTGCAAAGTTGGGGATCCATATGCGACAATATCCCGCGGCCCCCAGGAAGGCTCTTACTTGCCTCCTAGTAGTTGGTGTGGGGATATTACATACAGCTTCCTTGTGTACTGGTCCTAAACGTCGGATCCCACTGGACAACTGGAATCCCAAATACTTGACTTCAGTTTGGCATAGTTGTGCTTTGGCTCTTGAGACTTTGTATCCAGCATCTTTGAGAAGGTACAAAAGTTCACTAGTAGTTTGTAGGCATTCACTTTCTGAATTGGTGGCTATGAGCAAGTCATCTACATTCTGGAGAAGAACCCTCTTTCCTGGGTCCACTGAGTAACTTGAGAGATCTTGATTCAGGGCAGCACTGAAGAGAGTAGGTGAATTCTTGAATCCTTGGGGTAATCTGGTCCAGGTGAGCTGACCTTGCCTTCCTATTGTGGGGTCTTGCCATTCAAAAGCAAATAAAAGTTGACTGGTGGGTGCTAGGCACACACAGAAAAAGGCATCTTTCAGGTCCAGGACGGTGAAGTGAGTAGCCTCAGCGGGGATCAGTCCCAAGAGAGTATAAGGATTTGGTACTACTGGGTGTATAGTTTCAACTGCATCATTTACGCGCCTTAGATCTTGTACTGGGTGATAGTCCCCTGTCCCAGGCTTCTTTACTGGGAGAAGGGGGGTATTCCAGCGTGACTGGCATTCCTTGAGAAGTCCATGCTTTAGCAGTTTCATCAAATGGCAATGAATTCCTTCTATGGCTGGTCGAGGGAGAGGATACTGCTTCACATGCACTGGTTCCATTCCTGGCTTGAGGGTGACAATGACAGGGGCTATGTTCATTGCTAGGCCAGGTGGATTATCTTCTGCCCATACTTCAGGTGGGGCTATCAGGTTGGTAGGTATACAGGAACTGGTTGACTTTATTGGAGGTGCACTATAGAACCGCCACTCTTCTTCTCGGGGAACAGTAAGCACCATTAATCCAGCAGGCTTTGGGTTCACAGTCATTTTCATTTCTCCCCCTTCAGCAAAGGATATTTGGGCCTGGAGCTTGGCAAGCATGTCTCGGCCCAGTAGTGGAATAGGACACTCAGGCATATACAAGAACTGGTGCGTTATCTTCTGTCCCCCTAGTTCACACATGCGGTTCTGCAAGAATGGTTTTGTGGCTTTATTTCCAGTGGCTCCTATAATGGTGACAGATCGTGAGGACAGTGGAGCTACTGGCTTGGCTACTACTGAATGTTCTGCTCCTGTATCTACCATGAATTCCATGTATTGGTCCCCTATCTTTAAACTGACCATAGGCTCCTGGGGACCCAGGGTGAACTTGGAGCCCGGTCTGGCCTAGTCTTCATCTATGTCGTCCAGGTCATAGCCCATTGCTACTGCCACTCCCTCAAGGGCTTCTTCCCTCTCTTGTTGGAACTGTGTTTGATTCATTCCTCCTCTCCTTCGAAATCTTCCTCCGGTCCTCCAGGGACTCCCTCCTCCCCTGACAGGGGCGGAGTCCAGATGCGGGCACTCATTTCTCCAATGTCCTTCTTCCTTGCAGTAGGCGTATTGATTTGCACCTAATGGAGGCCTGTCACTTCCGCGGCCTCGTCCATGTCCTCTTGTCCTTTGATTAGGAATACCTCCTCCACGTCGTTCGGTTATAGCAGCAGCAAGAAGATCTGCCTTCTTCTTCATTTTTCGTTCACTTTCTCTGACTCGTTCATTTTCACGATTCACAAATACTTTGAGCGACTTCCATTAACTGAGCTGTGTTCATGCCCGCAAATCCATCCAATTTCTGCAATTTTCGTTTTATGTCTCTCTGGGACTGACTAACAAAAGCCGCATTTACCATGCGTAAATTTTCCTGAGCGGCGGGATCATATACAGTCTATAAGCTTCAGACAACCGCTCATGAAAGGCTGCTGAGCTCTCATCTGGACCCTGGAGAACTTCCGATACTTTCCCGATATTCATGGCCCTCTGGCCTCCCTTCTTCAGGCCCTGCACTAAGGCCTGGCGAAATCTGGTTAGGGCCGCCGCCCCCCCTTTCTTCATTCGGGTCCCACCTGGGATCATCATTGGGATATTCTGCAGCAGCTGCTTGTGGGGGATTTATTTCCCCCCCCCCCCTACAGGGTTCTCTAACCCTCGGAGGGCTGCTTGCCCAATTCGGCCTCGCTCCTCAGTAGTGAAGAGGGTGGACAGGAGCTGGCGACAATCGGCCCAGGTAGGCTGATGGGTTTGCATAATGCTAGACATTAATTCTGTTAATTCCTGGGGCTTGGCTGTGTAAGAAGCATAATGCGTTTTGCAGTTTAATAAATCTGTGGTAGAAAAGGGTACATAAACTAAGCTGGTTGGTCCTGGTGCCATCTGGCCCTGATCATTTAAAACAGGAATTCCAGGCACTTGGCGTAATGGCATTAGGTGCCCTGCTTTCTCCTTCTTCTTGGGAGTCACGCTTCTTAAATCGTAAGGCTCCCGGGCACTAGTCTCCTTGGTGGGTGACCCTGAACTGGCAGGACAGCTTCCGCTTTCTATCTCATCAGAAGACTCGAGTCCCCCTGCTGTGCTTGGGCCTGACCCGGGACTTTCACTCGGGGTAGGGTGCTTCTTAGGCTGTTGCTTCGGTATTTTCTGGGACTCCTCTTCGGGCTCTACTTCAAGTCGCGGGGCTGTGGGGACTAATTTCTGTGGGTGCCGGCGTAAACTATCCAGAATATCTGAGGACTCTCGGTCAGAATACACAGATGGCTTCGCTTCCTTAGCCTTTTTGGCTCCCCTAGTAGTAGCTACAAATATTTTTCAGTGCTCCTCATAACAGCGCTTCATCCATGAGGGCTGCTTTTCACATGCACTTAACCAGGAATCTATATAGGGGAACTGGTCAGGATACGCTCTCAGTATGAGCTGATGAAGTCGTAAAACTGTCTCAAAATCAAAGGTGCCCCCTCGGGGCCATGAAGCAGCTAATGCGGGCCACTCCCTTTCACATAACATTTTTAATCTGGATGGAGTCATTTTAGTACCATAATCGCCCGAAAATCCTTTACGGAAATTCTTGATCATACATGCCAACGGAGTGTGCGTGGACTCCGTCCCTCCCATTTTATAAACGTACCTACCTACACTGCTACCTACATACTCAACGTACCTGCGTACGTTACGTACCCTACGTCCTTACGTACACGTAATGACGTACAAGACAACAAACAATAAGGATAGGTAGTATGGCTGCAGGTAAGGGGTCCGTACAGCCCACAGAACACTGGGGGGGACAAACACCACTCGCTTCCTCCTGTTCACGACCTGGACGCGGTTGCCCGGCCAGGAACTGCGCTACTTAGGAGTCCGCTCTCGCTCGGTCTGTATTTCAAGACCTCTCACTCACACACGCAAGCATATTTCAACAAGATATCATATTTCAATATTTCAAGTGCCCAGGTTTTCTGACTAACTGACTATTCCAAACAAGAAGGGTCGATGGCTTCAGCTTCCGCTTTCCTTACGCGGAGCTTACTAAGACCGCCCTTATGGGAGGTGATCAGGCTCCCTTGTCTCGCGCATACTCATGCGAGATTTCCCAGGTAGTCTATACCAAATCAGTCCTGCGCACGCAAGACGTTGTCCCAGGCTGTTCTTTCTGACTATCAAATCACGAAAATGTCTACTCACCGGATCCGGTCCCCGATACCACACCAGCTTCTGAGTTGGAACCTGGACTCCCCCGGGTCGGAGGTGTTGGCCAGCTGGACCCGATGGCCCGCCGAGGCAGGCGGAACCCTCTCCGGCACAAAGGGACCGGCGGCGCCCGAGGTTTCCCCTGCAGTCGGACAGACACGGTTCCAACCGGGCCAAACCTCAAGGCGAATTACGTGGATTACTCACTTGAATACCATTTACCACTCGCACTTCCCGGCCAATGCACCAAGAATATGCTATGGCAAAGTGCAATCAATGAATAAGTCCAGGAGTCGATTGACAGGGTCCAAGTCAGTTTATTGTGCACAGGCCCAGTCAGTCAAAGCTTCAAAAGGAACTGAGCAAAGGTTTATACAGAGACATAACTTTTTATACCTCTTTTTCAATTTGATACATGAGAATTTTCTATTGGTTCTAGCTCGATACATGCAAACTTTTCATTGGTTATACATTCCCTGCACCTGTCCAATTAGAAATCCCTCCGGAGCCTAGCAACCGGCCCCATCCTTTAGGATTGCTTGAACAATGGTACAGTTCTAAATCTCGTTACTTTTCTACTGCAAGGTTAACTTCGGCTTCTGGAATGCATATACTGTAACATTTCTGTTCTTTCACACACAAGAGAATAATAGAAGACTTATGAATTCATGAAAACTTCTTATTAAGCACTTTAAAACAGTTTTCTTATTTTTCCCAGATTTTTGGTTCTTTTCTAGCTATAATGGGGGTTAGAATCCAGGCCTAACTTACAGGCCTTTCATAGTAGCAAGCCATGCTAGGCCATAGCCTACCTCAAAGCTAGTCAGGAAAGCAAAAATACAAATGGAAGAAAAAATAGCCAATGCAGTAGAATGGGAGGACAAGACATTTTTCAGATATGTTATTAAGAGGAAGAAGGGAAAAGTGGTATTGTCAGACTCAAAGGTGAAGGAGAGGAATATGTAGAAGCTGTTGACGATAAAACAGACTTGTTTAATAGATATTTTTGTTCCATGTTCGCAGATAAAGGGCCAGGAGCAGGACCTCAGAAAACATCCACAAATAGGAACAATAGTGAGGGGGATCTTGAACACCATGAGGAACTAACTAAACTAAAAGTAGACAAAGCGAAGGGGCCAGATGGGATACATCCCAGAGTACTGAAGGAACTTGGGGAAGTTCTAGCGGTTCCACTGTCTAACCTTTCAATGCTTCTTTAGAGTAAGGAGTGGTGCCAGAGGACTGGAGAAAGGCCCATGCAGTCCTTTTACATAAAAGCAGAAGTAAGGGTGAGGTTGAGAACTACAGGCTGGTTAATTTGACCTCTGTGAGTTCAATCGAAGGAGAGCCCTAGATGTGGTGTACTTAGATTTTAGTAAAGCCTTTAACACCGTTCCGCACAGACGACTCACTAATAAATTTAGCATCCTAGGAATAGACTCTGAAGTGTCTGACTGGGTTAGAAATTGGCTGAGTGGGAGGTGACAAAGGGTAAATATAAATGGGGCTTACCCTGAGGAGAAGGATGTAACCAGTGGTGTGCTGCAGGAATCTGTCCTTGGTCCGATTCTTTTTAACATTTTTGTTAGTGATATTGAAGAAGGGCTGCCAGGTAAGGTTTGCCTCTTTGCAGATGATACCAAAATCCGCAACAGAGTAGACACCCAAGAAGAAGTAGATAACATGAGGAGGGATCTAATTAAGCCTGAAGAATGGTTGAGAATTTGACAGATAAGATTTAATGCTAAAAAATGCAGTCATGCATTTGGCCTGCAAAATTCCAAGGGCACATTATAGTATAGGGGGAAAAGTACTGTCCACAAAAGAAGAGCAGGACTTGGGGTGATTGTTTCTGATGATCTTAAGGTGAATAAACAGGTAAAAAAGGTAATGGGAAAAGCCAGAAGGATGCTTGGCTGTATAGGAAGAACAATGGCCAGCAGGAAGAAGGAGGTGATAGTGCCTCTCTATAAGTTTTTGGTGAGACCTCATTTGGAGTATTGTGTGCAATTCACCCACAACTCCAGCAATGAAATTACAGACATCTCCCCACAGGACCTGGCAAACTACTACATGAACAAAGTCATGTCCCACCCCCACTTACCAAAATCTAAACACCTATCTCAAACCCATTATGCAGATGAATGGACTGACTTCCAACCTCTATCTAACGTTGCACTCAAGAACATCATAACAAACATCAATACAACTACCTCACTCCTTGACCCTTGTCCAGTAACATGGATAAAAAACTCTCTACCTATCCTCTCACAATTCATCCTTCCCATAATAAATCTCTCGCTAAAAACTGGGTACTTACCCCCATCACTAAAACATGCACAGATTCGCCCAATCTTAAAAAACCCCACCCTTGACAAATCATCTCCTAAATCCTACAGACCCATATCAAGCATCCCATTTTTGGCTAAATTAATCGAAAAAAGCAGTACAAATTCAGACACAAGAATACATTGATAGCTCAGCCCCCCTTGATGATCAACAGTATGGGTTTCGCCCTCACCACGGGGTGGAGTCACTACTAACAGTTCTAATTGATACCCTTGTAAGAGGTATTGATAATTCAAAACAGGCATTCCTACTCATATTCATAGACATCTCGGCCGCCTTTGACAGTGTTCACCACCCAACAATGATTAGTAAACTAAGACAAATAGGTATAAGATCCACGGTTCTTAACTGGTTTTCCTCATACCTAAGAGACCGAACTCAAACGGTACGAATTGGTAACCTCACTTCAAAAACTTACAATCAGGAATTAGGCCTCCCCCAGGGCTCTGCACTGTCAGCGCTACTATTTAATATTTATTTAAAACACATCTGTCAAATATTTAAAAAATTCAATGTTCACTATCACCTTTACGCGGACGACATAATGATGTATGTCCCATTCACAATACCTAATATTCCTACACTACTCATTAATAACTGCCTCAATGAAATAAACAATTGGCTAAATGAAAACAACTTATTCATTAATCATGCAAAAACAGAAGCCCTAATAGTAACTAAAAACACAACTTTCATCCCCCCATCACACATAACATTGCAAAATAATGATATCAATATAAAAACTGAAATACGTTACCTTGGCGTAATACTAGACAAACACCTCAGTATGGACACACATATAAGAAATATAACAAAAAAAGTTTATTTTAAACTTAAAGTTTTAAAACAACTCCGCCCCCTAATGCACCTACAGGATTTTCAGCGTATAATACAAGCTATAATAACTCCCCATTTCGACTTTGCGAACTTAACCCTACTAGGCGTAACAAAACATAATCTAAAAAAACTCCAACTAGCACAAAATGCAGCAGCCAGGACTATCATGAATGTCCCACCGTTCCAACATATAACACCTATTTTAGAGAATCTACACTGGCTCCCGATTCAATGCCGGATACATTATAAAACTCTTTTAACTACTTACAAAATCCTGAATAACACAGCACCTCTTACTTTAAACAACCTTATTAATAAAGAACCCAATCATAATCTTCAAAGGTGAGACCAACTAAACAAACTAATAACACCAAAGGAATTTATAAAGACCAAAAAATCAACAAACAAGAAAGCATTCTCACATGCTGCCCCTATAATTTGGAACAACATTCCATCAGAATTAAGATCCTTACCTCAAATCATGGAGTTCAGGAAAAAACTCAAAACTCATTTATTCTCAACACACTATGGATCCTTGTCAAACTCACCTTTTCAACAAGAAAAAGGATAGTTCCACTAGCTGACATAACCCATCTCTGAACTGGAATAAGTGAGAAAACCCCAAGCCGATGATTTTGAAAACATACATACCGTGTATATAGTTAAAATCTGGTTCTTTGTATATAGTTTACAACTGTTAATTATAAGATTGAATTTCTTTGTAGTTTCACATTGTTACCTGTAAAAACAGCATTGCCTGTTTACTGTTGTTTCATGTAAACCGCAACTGATCAATGGAAGGTGCGGTATATAAAAATTCGCTAATTAAATTAAATTCTGGACACCATACCTTCAAAAGGATATAAACAGGATGGAATCGGTGCAGAGAGTGGCTACCAAAATGGTCAGCAGTCTTCATTATAAACCATATGGGGTCAGACTTAAAGATCTTAATATGTATACTTTGGAGGAAAGGTGGGAGAGAGGAGATATGATAGAAACGTTTAAATACATATGTGGCATAAATGCATGGGTGGAGAGCCTCTTTCAATTGAAAGAAAGCTCTGCAATGAGGGGGCATAAGATGAAGGTGAAAGGGGATAGACTCAGAAATAATATGGGGGAAATTGTCTTTATAGAAAGAGTGGTAGATGCATGGAACTGTCTCCCAGTGGGGGTAGTAGAGACCAGGACAGTATCTGAATTCAAGAAAGCATGGAACCAACACAGAAGATCTCTAATGGAAAAAAGGGGCTAAAGTAGTTGATATGGAAGTGCAGATGGACAGGCCATATGATCTGTTTCTACTGTCATGTTTCTAGCCCTCCTTCAGTCTTGGAAAAACTTATTCTTGTAAATACCTTATGGGCACGCAGAGGTTTTCTTGTTCATACATCCAATCATTCAAGATTTTTTAAAGGCCATTCTCCAGTCCCAAAGCTATATGAGAGTATATGAATTGCCAGCTGATTTAATGGCTTGTTTCTTATTCCATTATGTAAAACACTTTTCAATAATGTTTTCTATCTCCTGTGATATTCCTTACTGATCTTTTCTTTCAGTAATTTCTGCTTGAGTGTCATTCCTTCCTCTACTCCTAGATATTTATATGTGTCTTCCTGTTCTTGATGTCACAACCCTCAAGCCAGGGAGATATTTTATATTTTGCTCAATTTTCCTGTAAGGAAAGTTGCCTTAGTACAATTGTCAAGGCTAAAAATCATCCTGATGTCATCCGAGAAGCTTTTTACTATACAGAGTTGTTCTGCTAGTTGTTGGTCACTGGAACCGTATAGCTTCAGATCATCTACAAGTAGTAAATGGGATGTTATCTCTGGGGTGTTACCTTCTGTATTCCAAAAAAGTTGATGAGAGTACTCATTGGATTAAGCTCCATATAAAAAAGAATTGATAACAGAGAATCTCCCTGAAATATTCCCCGCTGGATCTTAATGTTAGGAATTAAGTGCTGACTCTCTTCATACTTCAAAAAGAGTGTAATTTTTCACATTGTCATGGTGAACTTAACGTACTCTATCAATCCAGGATTTATTTTATACATTTCAAGGCAGTTTATTATCCAAGAGAGTGGGGTGCTGTGAAAAGCTTTCTTATAATCAGTCCTTGCTATACTGAGATTTCTCCTTTTCTTACCGATGGCAATTCAACATTAACTGGTCCTTGGTTCATATGCTCCCCTCTTATTGCCCTTTTGCTCTGTGGCTATGATGTTATTGGACTCGATGTGATCATATATTCTGTCCACATTTATTGCAGTGAACAGCTTATAGGCTGTAGGTAGACAAGTTATTGGTCTGTAATTTTTGGCAATGTTACTTGGGCCCCCCTTTGGAATGCAAAATGTTCTTCATGTTATAAGCCACTGTAGTGTTAAGTCTCACAGCTTGATTAATTGGTTTTTGTTTTCACTTTGCCAGTTCTTGGTGAAGTTATGTTAACTGTTTGAGCCAAAGGTTAGTCACTCCATCTGAGTCAAGGGTTTTTCCAGTTTGGGGTTCTGTTTAGCCTGCTTTCCAGTTCACTAAGTTTGATGTTTGTTTTTTCTAAATGCTCCCATATGCAGGGTACTGCGATGCTCCTGCCCCCGCCCTAGGGCTAAAGGACAGGAGTGGCCTATTGTCCCGTGAGGAATGGATTAAAACTATTCCCTTGGAATGATGGGAGATGTAGTTTTGTTCTCCTTTCTCTCACTGATAAATGTAGTTGCGCCAGAGACGGTAAGGCTTTGCAAGAATATTTTATTCGTGTTGGGGAGATTCCTCCAGCGCATCAAAATTCAGATACATGAACATAAATGGTGCTTTAAATGGTAACAGAAGAAACTCAGGAATATAAGACAACGTAAAGTGAGATCAGCTTTTCTTCTATAGAGCTTAACTCAGCTCTGCCTCAAGAGGTGACTTACATATATTGCAGCCTCATGCAATCACTGTTCCCTTCACAGTGTGAACTCAAACTCAGGTGCAAACAATTAGGTTTTTAGAGCACGGCAGCAGAAACTGCCACGTTGTATTCTTTTCATACAAGGTACAGGCAAGCTTTGTTATACTGCTATTTCCTTACAGCATATTGAACAGTCCATGCTATTATCGTCAGAGTTTATCAAAGGTAAGGCATTTTCCACTTGCATAAAATCTTCTGACTGCACAGAGCTATTGTCCTCATTCAGCTTTGACTGCCTGCCTGCTTTCAATTCTAAGAACTCTTTAAAGTCCTGAAGGAGCAATTCAGCCTGTTCAGTTCCTGACAAACCATTGTCAGCCAACACTGAGTTTTTCTCCCAGTCAATAATGTTTCCCCCTTCAGCTCTTGGCTTGAATGACTCAGGGTAACAATTGGGATCTTTTAAAACAGCCTTATATATAGGAGATGGGACTTTACCTTCTCTATCCAGGTTCCTATAGAAACTGCTGTCTTTCTGCCAGGCTCCTCTCCTTTTAAGTAGCTCAAAAGCTTTGTAGCTGTGAGGGCTTCTGGATCTCTCCGGTCCAAACTGTATCCACGAGGGCTCTGCCTTTTCCCAAGACTCTAAACCAGGGCTTCGTCCACTTCTCGTAGGACTTCCGTTCCAAGCACCTGTTAAGATCCTTGCAGGTCCTCTGCTGCTACCAGGCTCAGACGTGCAGCCAAACTGCTTCCTGGTCCTCTGCTCATGGCTTTCCTGTTTCTCACAGCTCTTCTGCTTCTGCTTCCCCTTGGCCTGCTTGGTCAACTGCTTGATCTCAATCCGGGACTTCCCCCTCCAGTTCCGTTTAGCAGCGTCATTCACCACTTCATACAGGGATTCTTTTTCAGCCACACCCCGTCCAACCCCTGGGTGTGCCCAATCAGCACTGCTCAACTCCTCCCCTGGGCTGGTCTTCATTCTCAGCTCACCAGAAGAGGGCTTTTTTTTCCTTTTAGGATTGAAAATCCTGTGTAAATCCTGCTGCATTTCAGGATTTCCTTCAGTCTCCATTTCCTCAGGAGGGCACTCTTCACCACAGTACCCATTCTGTTTGTCTGTGCTCTTTGGGGCTCTCTTCAGAAGGTTTCTGTTTCAGCTTTGGTTGGTGGTGTTTCTACCATATTAATGCTCTTTCCTAATTCCCTGTAGAACTGGTCTAAATATTTTATTTTGATATCTTTCTTTTCTTTTTCTTCATATCTTCGCAATGTTTGCACTTCTGCTGCTACTTTCAATTTATTGCTGGGACATATAAATTTAAGGTCTTCTGTTAATGCAGCATGTTTCAGTTTGATGTTTTGGATTTTCCTCAATATCTTTAATGATCTTAATCCTTTTAGAAACCCGTCTATCAGGGATACCTCTGCACTCAGTGATTTTATTTTCCTTTTGATGTGCTTTTTCCATGGAGGAATTGTTTTTGTTCTCTTTTTCTTCTGGCCCTACATTTTTGTTGGTAATATTCTTTCTGTAATAATCTTAGCTGCATAATACGGTATTCTATTTATTTCGGTGATGCCAATAAACAGTCCCTATATACAAGCCATGACCTTGTTCATCTTATTTATCATACTTACGTCTGAAATTTGATTTGGGCAGCCTTTCCCTCTCCTGGAACCCAGCATATTCATCTTTTTCCACATGGATTAAGAGCTCGATCTTTTTCCTCTACCTCCGGGTCTTTCTCTTCCCTTTCTTCATCCTCTTCAGTTGATTTCTTGATCTCTCCTGCATTTATCTCATGCCCCTGTACTTCCAGATCTCCAAACTCCATCTCCACCTCAACTGTTCTTTCCTTTTCTGTTGCCTTTCTCCTCTCCGTATTTCTCTTTCCACAGAAGCCTGTAATTGACTCAAGGTGCTATCATTCATATATTTCTTCACGTAAATCTGTGAAATTAAAGATCTTAAATTTGCAACAGTTGCTCTTTGCATTTTTTCTTGTGATAATATTCTTCTTTCTTCCAGTTTTTGATAGATTCTTTTTGTATACCCTTTTGTTTTAAATATGGGTTTTGTAGCATCAAAGTAGCAGTACATAATCTCTTAATCTTCAGAAGTCCACTTAATTGTAGTTAATCCTCTCAACCTTTTCATTAACTTCAGTGGTTTATCTCCTGCCACAGTGGGTCCATGATCAAGCCCACCATGACCTTTATCTGTGGCTGGGATGTTATCTGCAGTATCGCTAACACCACCTTAATGTGTGGACTATGGGTGTGCTCCTTTTATCCTGGGCAACATGCAGCCATTATCTGTTTTTCTTTTTCTTTCTTATCATACTTCAATTATAGTGTCACCTTGCTGAGATTTAATATAGATTTTATACAACAGGGTCACCAGATGAAGGTGCTTAGCAGGACTTGAGGAGGAAACTATATGCCCTCCTCCTAAGAGATGCAGAGAATTCACCAACTACTGCTACTGAAATTTATGCTGCACTTCCCTGTGAATGCACTAAAGGGACTTTGAATGCACGATGTGGGACTTGTTTCAGGGGCAATTTCTCCAAATGGATAGTTCTGCACATACCATGACAGTCGTGAACCTCACTCCTAAGCCAGGGTACGTGGAGTATGATCTCAGTCTCTCAAATTTACTGCTAATGCTTCCCATACTTGCATGGTGCCAAAGAGCGCTTCTTTCTGGAGTTCATAAGATGCAACATGTATGTGTAATTTATCAAGGTGTGTTTGCAAATTCTTCTTAATCAAGCCTGTGGCACCTAACACAATGGGAAATAACTCAGCATCTTTCTGCCACATTTTCTTGGTCTCTGACTACATTTGTTGATACTTCAGGATCTTTTCCCTCTTCACATGATTCACAGAATAATTGCTTGGAATTGCCTCTATTATCAATGCCGTTTTGGGGTTTTTCTCCTTTACTACTATGTCAGGTTTCTTTGCATCCGGTTTCTGATCCTTTGGAATGGGAATGTCTCAAGTTATCACAACTTCTGCATTCTCCGTAATTCTCTTAGGGTCATGATCCCAGTGCTTTTTTGATACAGCAAAGTTGTAGTGCTTACAAAGTTTCCAGTGAATGAGACATGCCATCTTGTTGGTCTTTCTGTATAGAAATTTTCTGCTATCAGAACTTCACAACCAGTTACGAGATGAGTAACAATTTCCAGCTCTTTCTTACAGAACCTGCAGTTTTACCAGCTGTGAATCATCTCATCCGTAATCTACTGTCCTGGGCTGCAACTACCAATTTTTCATCCTTAGATTTCAATTCGCCTCTCCTTAATCACTCATGTGTCCTTATTTGATCAACAAATGGCTCCTGGAGCAATGTTTTGTATTTCCCACTGTATTTATCTATGTGTCACTTGTTGTTCCTTGTGTGCTGATCTAATTCTTTGAAGAATTTGTTTCTCTTGCTTTGCAAATTCTGAGGCTTCTTTCCCTGTGTGTACTGGTGGATTCTCATCCATTCCTTCTGCACGTGGGAATGCCTGTCCTAGATTGATAACGAAGATGGATTCTGACCATTTACTTTCATACTGCAACATTTTTTATGCATTCAGATCGGTTGATGCTGTTAAGTAGACCTGGAGGCCTAACAGGGTCACTCAGGGGCGGCTCAAGGCAATCTGCTGCCTGAGGCGAAGAATGAGATGGCGTCCACCCCCCCCCCCCCTTAGAGGGGGGCGGGGCATTTTCAGAACTCCAGTCAGGGACTGAACCAAACCAAAAAGCCAATTAGATTATATGGAGGGAATGCAAGATGTTTGCACACAGAGCCATACCAAGCTGCAATTGCGCCCTGTTTTTTTCATGGCGGCACTGGCAACAGAGAAAGAGCAGGCAGCGGTGGATGGAGGTATGGGAGGAGGAGGGGGTCATGCGTCCGATCTGAAAGGCGCTGGCACTCTAAGCAGATCTGTTCCTCCCTGTTCTGACATCGCGTCAGAGGGGGGAGGGACCAGACCTGCTAAAAGTGTGCAAAAAGGCTTGGGGGGGGGGGGCATATTTCGGCTGCCTGCTATTGTCATACCAGCGGCAGCAGGGCAACAGCAGACAGCCGAAATGTGCCCCCCAAGCCTTTGCGTCCTGTACGGCACCGTTTACACAAGCTAGGTACGGTCCTGTTTGCACATCAAGGAACTAAAAGAGAGCAAGAATCAACAGCACAGAATCAACTAAACTATAAATCATTTTTATTTTGTTGCTATAAACCGTGTTATGGTTCTTGCTTTTTCTTTTTCAACATATATTTTGCATCCACAGTGAGTGCAGAGCAGAACCAGGAAATTCACCCACAGAACTCAATATTTTAAAAAAAAATCTGATTCTGATAATCTCAACAACAACAACAACCACTATTCTCCAGTACCAGGCATATTGTGAACTAATACGAAACCCTACAACAAAGAGCAAACCTACCATACCATACCATATCAGCACAAACTTCCAAAACTCACGTAAGAAGCCCATCCAAAAAAAGCATCACTGTAAATACTACAGTGGGCCCTGGAACATCCATACACCTATCTGAAAAGCTGAACAAGTCAAATTACTACAGTACAGTATAGATCTTTATATACATACTCCATGTTAACAGAACACCTGACCTCAGTCACACACTCACAACATCGACCCTCACCAAGTACAGAATAAGTAACCATAATCTAAAGTAAAAATAAAAATATGTAGATAAAATTTAAACTGAAACCCCAAGAAGCCAGAGTCCACATGCAGTGCAATATCAGATAAATAAGAGATGCAGTTCCCCAATACTGTGTAAAATATAAAAATAGCACAAAGTCCAATCACTAAAATTAAATAAAATTATTTTTTTTACCTTTGTTGTCTGACCATTTCATTTTCTGATCACGCTGGTCCCGATCTGAGGCTTCTGTTTTCCTGTCTTCTCTTGGCTCTCTTTCTGTGGTCTATGGTCCATCTGCTATTTCTTATCTCTTCTTTTGTTTTCTTCACTTCTTTCCATCAGCCTGTTTCCATTTGCCGTAACCCTTCCCAGTATCAGTCCCTTTCCAGTCCTCCCTCCTAGTACCTTCCAATGTCATCTTGCATTCCCATGACTGCCACTGGTGTCCATTCCCCTTCCAGTCCCCCTCCTTCCCCACTGTCCAGCTCCTTCTAGTCCAAATACCATAGCAGCCCCTCTCAGCATCCACTCCCTTTCAGTCCCATTCTCCCATCCCCTCGATCAGCCCATTTAAAACCCTAGCCCCCAGTTTTCTTCGAAGGCCAGCAGCTCTATCCTCCCCTCCCCAACATCAGCCCATTTCCAGTTGAAGCCCCCCAATCAGTTCACTTCCAGTGCTAGTCCCCCCTCAACCCCATTACCAGAGCTAACCTCCCCTAATCAGCCCATTACCAGTCCTAGCCTCCCCGATCAGCTCATTTCCAAAGCTAGCCCCCCTTAGTCCATTACCAGTCCTATCCCCCCTCAGTCCATTACCAGTCCTAGCCTCCCCTAATCAGCTCATTTCCAATGCTAGTCCCCCCTCAACCCATTACCAGTTGTAGCCTCCCCTAATCAGCCCATTACTAGTCCTACCCCCCCATCAGTCCATTACCAGTCCTAGCCTCCACTAATCAGCCCATATCCAGTCCTAACCTCCCCGATCAGCTCATTTCCAATGCTAGCCCCCCATCAGTCCATTACCAGTCCTAGCCTTCCCTAATCAGCTCATTTCCATAGCTAGTCCCCCCTCAGCCCATTATCAGTGCTAGCCCTCCTAATCAGCCCATTACCATTACCTGTTCCAAACCCCCTTGATCAGTCCATTCCCAGTCCTAGTCTTCCCTAATCAACCCATTACCAGTCCTAGCCCCCTATCAGCCCATTATCAGGGCTAACCTCCCCCCATCAGCCCATTATAGTCCTAATCCGCACTGTCTCTCCCCTCTGTCCAGCATTTATCCCCTGTCTGTCCAGTATGTCCCCCTGTCTATCCCCTTTCTCCAGCATTTGCCCTGTCTCTCTCCTTTGTCTAGTACTTGTCCCCTGTGTCCCCCTTTGTCCCCCATCTCTCACCTTTGTCTCTCTTTGTCCTCCTCCTGTCCCTACTCCTTCCACCTGCTCCTCTTATCCGGCGGGGGCGGCAGCACTGTGGTTGTTTTAATTTTAGATTTTTCCGCCTCTGCCCTGCCTCTGTCTTCTCGCTTCATTTTTTTCCTCAAGAATGCTTGCAGCAAAAAAAAAAAAAAGCAGCGGGAAGGCAGAGGCAGGGCAGAGGCAGCAAAATCTAAAATTAAAACAAAAAGAGTGCTGCCGCCACACAAATTAGCCTGATCGCTTGCAGCGATCAGGCTGATTTGTTCGATGCAGGTTGTTCCTGCTGGATGAGAAGGAACCCTTGTCAGTTCCCTTCCAGCCCCCTCCCTCCCTCCCTCCATCCATCCATCCTTCCATGTCAGCCCTCCCTCCCTCCCTCCATCCATCCATCCTTCCATGTCAGCCCTCCCTCCCTCCATCCATCCTTCCATGTCAGCCCTCCCTCCCTCCCTCCATCCATCCTTCCATGTCAGCCCTCCCTCCATCCATCCATCCATCCATGTCAGCCCTCTCTCCCTCCCTCCACCCATCCATCCTTCCTTCCATGTCAGCCCCCCCTCCCTCCACCCATCCATCCTTCCATGTCAGTCCCCCTCCCTCCCTCCATCCATCCTTCCATGTCAGCCCTCCCTCCCTCTCTCCCTCCATCCATGTCAGCCCCTCCTCCCTCCCTCCATCCATCCTTCCATGTCATCCCTCCCTCCCTCCCTCCCTCCATCCATGTCAGCCCCTCCTCCCTCCCTCCCTCCATCCTTCCATGTCAGCCCTCCCTCCCTCCCTCCACCCATCCATCCTTCCATGTCAGCCCTCCCTCCCTCCCTCCATCCATCCATCCTTCCATGTCAGCCCCCCTCCCTCCCTCCATCCATCCATCCATGTCAGCCATCCCTCCCTCCCTCCCTCCATCCATGTCAGCCCCTCCTCCCTCCCTCCATCCATCCTTCCATGTCAGCCCCCCTCCCTCCCTCCATTCATCCTTCTATGTCAGCCCTCCCTCCCTCCCTCCACCCATCCATCCTTCCATGTCAGCCCCCCCTCCCTCCCACCCATCCATCCTTCCATGTCGCCCCCCCTCCCTCCCCTCCCCTCCATCCATCCTTCCATGTCAGCCCTCCCTCCCTCTCTCCCCTCCATCCATGTCAGCCCCTCCTCCCTCCCTCCATCCATCCTTCCATGTCAGCCCTCCCTCCCTCCCTCCCTCCCTCCATCCATGTCAGCCCCTCCTCCCTCCCTCCCTCCATCCTTCCATGTCAGCCCTCCCTCCCTCCCTCCACCCATCCATCCTTCCATGTCAGCCCTCCCTCCCTCCCTCCACCCATCCATCCTTCCATGTCAGCCCCCCTCCCTCCCTCCATCCATCCTTCCATGTCAGCCCTCCCTCCCTCACTCCCTCCATCCATGTCAGCCCCTCCTCCCTCCCTCCCTCCATCCTTCCATGTCAGCCCTCCCTCCCTCCATCCATGTCAGCCCCTCCTCCCTCCCTCCATCCAACCATCCATGTCAGCCCACCGCCCGCCCTCCATTCATCCTTCTATGTCAGCCCTCCCTCCCTCCATCCATCCATCCATGTCAGCCCTCCATCCCTCCATCCATCCTTCTATTCAGCCCTCCCTCCCTCCATCCATCCATCCATCCTTCCATGTCAGCCCTTCCTCCCTCCCTCCCTCCATACATCCTTCTATGTCAGCCCTCACTCGCTCCACCCATCCATCCTTCCATGTCAGCCCTCCCTCCCTCCAACCATCCATCCTTCTATGTCAGCCCTCCCTCCCTCCACCCATCCATCCTTCCATGTCAGCCCCTCCTCCCTCCCTCCATCCATCCTTCCATGTCAGCCCCCCTCCCTCCCTCCATTCATCCTTCTATGTCAGCCCTCCCTCCCTCCATCCATCCATCCTTCCATGTCAGCCCTCCCTCCCTCCCACCCTCCATCCACCTCAGCCCTCCCTCCCTCCC
Source organism: Ichthyophis bannanicus (assembly GCA_033557465.1). Taxonomy (NCBI): domain Eukaryota; kingdom Metazoa; phylum Chordata; class Amphibia; order Gymnophiona; family Ichthyophiidae; genus Ichthyophis; species Ichthyophis bannanicus. Next base: position 17,998,830 of record CM066049.1, on the reverse strand, counting down.
TCCATCCTTCCTTCCATGTCAGCCCCCCTCCCTCCCTCCATCCATCCTTCCATGTCAGCCCTCCCTCCCTCCCTCCATCCATGTCAGCCCCTCCTCCCGCCCTCCATCCATCCTTCCATGTCAGCCCCCTCGCTCCCTCCATCGATGTCAGCCCCTCCTCCCTCCCTCCATGTCAGCCCCCTTCATCCCTTCCTCCATCCATCCATCGATGTCAGCCCCCCTCCCTCACTTCCTCCATGTCAGCCCCCTCCCCTCCCTCCCTCCCTCCATTGATGTCAGCCCCCCCCCTCCCTCCCTTCCTCCGTCCATAGATTTCAGGCCCCTCCCTCACTACATCCATCCATCCTTCCATGTCAGCCCCCCTCCATCCATGTCAGCCCTCCGTCCCTCCATCCATGTCAGCCCCCTCTCTCTCTGTCAGCCCCCCTCAATCCCTCCCTCCCTTCCTTCATGTCAGTCCCCCTCCCCCTCCCTCCATGTCAGCCCCCCTCCCCCTCCCTCCATCAATGTCAGCCCCCTCCCTCTCTCCGTGCCATCCCCCTCCCTCTCTCCATCCATCCATGTCAGCCCCCTCCCTCCCGCCATCCATGTCAGCCCTTTCCCTTCCTCCCTCCCTCCATGTCAGCCCCCGCCCTTCCTCCGTCCATCCATGTTAGACCCCTCACTCCCTGCATCCATCTATCCTTCCATGTCAGCCCTCCCTCCCTCCATGTCAGCCCCTCCTCCCTCCCTTCATCCATCCATCCATGTCAGCCCCCCTCCCTCCCTCCCTCCATGTCAGCCCCCTCCCTCCATCCATCCATCAATGTCACCCCCTCCCTCTCTTCCTCTATGTCAGCCCCCTCCCCCTCCCTCCCTCCCTCCATTGATGTCAGCCCCCTCCCTCCCTCCCTTCCTCCGTCCATCCATATCAGCCCCCTCCCTCCCTCCATCCAACTATCCTTCCATGTCAGCCCCCCTCCATCCATGTCAGCCCTCCGTCCCTCCATCCATCCTTCTATGTCAGCCCTCCCTCCCTCCATCCATCCATCCATCCTTCCATGTCAGCCCTTCCTCCCTCCCTCCCTCCATCCATCCTTCTATGTCAGCCCTCACTCCCTCCACCCATCCATCCTTCCATGTCAGCCCTCCCTCCCTCCACCCATCCATCCTTCTATGTCAGCCCTCCCTCCCTCCACCCATCCATCCTTCCATGTCAGCCCCTCCTCCCTCCCTCCATCCATCCTTCCATGTCAGCCCTCCCTCCCTCCATCCATCCATCCTTCCATGTCAGCCCTCCCTCCCTCCATCCATCCTTCCATGTCAGCCCTCCCTCCCTCCATCCATCCATGTTAGACCCCTCACTCCCTGCATCCATCTATCCTTCCATGTCAGCCCTCCCTCCCTCCATGTCAGCCCCTCCTCCCTCCCTTCATCCATCCATCCATGTCAGCCCCCCTCCCTCCCTGTCAGCCCCCTCCCTCCATCCATCCATCAATGTCACCCCCTCCCTCTCTTCCTCTATGTCAGCCCCCGCCCCCTCCCTCCCTCCCTCCATTGATGTCAGCCCCCTCCCTCCCTCCCTTCCTCTCCGTCCATCCAGATCAGCCCCCTCCCTCCCTCCATCCACCCCTACTTCCATGTCAGCCCCCCTCCATCCCTGTCAGCCCTCCGTCCCTCCATCCCTCCTTCTATGTCAGCCCTCCCTCCCTCCATCCATCCATCCATCCTTCCATGTCAGCCCTTCCTCCCTCCCTCCCTCCATCCATCCTTCTATGTCAGCCCTCCCTCCCTCCACCCATCCATCCGTCCATGTCAGCCCTCCCTCCCTCCACCCATCCATCCTTCTATGTCAGCCCTCCCTCCCTCCATGTCAGCCCCTCCTCCCTCCCTTCATCCATCCATCCATGTCAGCCCCCCTCCCTCCCTGTCAGCCCCCTCCCTCCATCCATCCATCAATGTCACCCCCTCCCTCTCTTCCTCTATGTCAGCCCCCTCCCCCTCCCTCCCTCCCTCCATTGATGTCAGCCCCCTCCCTCCCTCCCTTCCTCCGTCCATCCATATCAGCCCCCTCCCTCCCGCCATCCCACCCTCCTTCCAAGTGAGCCCCCCTCCATCCATGTCAGCCCTCCGTCCCTCCATCCATCCTTCTATGTCAGCCCTCCCTCCCTCCATCCATCCATCCATCCTTCCATGTCAGCCCTTCCTCCCTCCCTCCCTCCATCCGTCCATGTCAGCCCTCACTCCCTACACCTATCCATCATTGCATGTCATCCATCCCTCCCTCCATCCATCCATCATTGCATGTCATCCCTCCCTCCCTCCATCCATCCTTCCATGTCAGCCCTCCCTCCCTCCATCCATCCATCCTTCCATGTCAGTCCCCCTCCCTCCCTCCATCCATCCTTCCATGTCAGCCCTCCCTCCCTCCCTCCATCCATGTCAGACCCTCCTCCCTCCCTCCATCCATCCTTCCTTCTATGTCAGCCCCCTCGCTCCCTCCATCGATGTCAGCCCCTCCTCCCTCCCTCCATGTCAGCCCCCTTCATCCCTTCCTCCATCCATCCATCGATGTCAGCCCCCCTCCCTCACTTCCTCCATGTCAGCCCCCTCCCCCTCCCTCCCTCCCTCCCTCCATTGATGTCAGCCCCCTCCCTCCCTCCTCCCTTCCTCCGTCCATCCATATCAGCCCCCTCCCTCCCTCCATCCATCCATCCTTCCATGTCAGCCCCCTCCATCCATGTCAGCCCTCCCTCCCTCCATCCATCCATCCATGTCAGCCCCCTCTCTGTCAGCCCCCCTCAATCCCTCCCTCCCTTCCTTCATGTCAGTCCCCCTCCCCCTCCCTCCATGTCAGCCCCCCTCCCCCTCCCTCCATCAATGTCAGCCCCCTACCTCTCTCCGTGCCATCCCCCTCCCTTCCTCCGTCCATCCATATCAGCCCCCTCCCTCCCTCCATCCATGTCAGCCCTTTCCCTTCCTCCCTCCCTCTCTTCCTCTATGGCAGCCCCCTCCCTTCCTCCATCCATCCATGTTAGACCCCTCACTCCCTGCATCCATCTATCCTTCCATGTCAGCCCTCCCTCCCTCCATGTCAGCCCTCCTCCCTCCCTTCATCCATCCATCCATCCATGTCAGCCCCCCTCCCTCCCTGTCCGCCCCTCCTCCCTCCCTCCCTCCATCCATCACTGTCACCCCCTCCCTCTCTTCCTCTATGTCAGCCCCCTCCCTCCCTCCCTCCCTCCATTGATGTCAGCCCCCCCCCTCCCTCCCTTCCTCCGTCCATCCATATCAGCCCCCTCCCTCCCTCCATCCAACCATCCTTCCATGTCAGCCCCCCTCCATCCATGTCAGCCCTCCGTCCCTCCATCCATCCATCCATGTCAGCCCCCTCTCTCTCTGTCAGCCCCCCTCAATCCCTCCCTCCCTTCCTTCATGTCAGTCCCCCTCCCCCTCCCTCCATGTCAGCCCCCCTCCCCCTCCCTCCCTCCATCAATGTCAGCCCCCTCCCTCTCTCCGTGCCATCCCCCTCCCTCCCTCCATCCATCCATGTCAGCCCCCTCCCTCCCTCCATCCATGTCAGCCCTCCGTCCCTCCATCCATCCATCCATGTCAGACCCCCTCCCTTCCTCCATCCATCCATGTTAGCCCCCTCACTCCCTGCATCCATCTATCCTTCCATGTCAGCCCTCCCTCCCTCCATGTCAGCCCCTCCTCCCTCCCTCCATCCATCCATCCATGTCAGCCCCCCTCCCTCTCTCCATGTCAGCCCCCTCCCTCCATCCATCCATCCATCAATGTCACCCCTCCCTCTCTTCCTCTATGTCAGCCCCCTCCCCCTCCCTCCCTCCCTCCATTGATGTCAGCCCCCTCCCTCCCTTCCTCCATCCATCCATATCAGCCCCCTCCCTCCATCCATCCTTCCATGTCAGCCCTCCATCCATCCATGTCAGCCCTCCCTCCCTCCATCCATCCATCCATCCATCCATGTCAGCCCCCATCCCTCCCTCTATCCATGTCAGCCCCTCCTCCCTCCCTCGAAATCAGCCCCCTCAATCCCTTCCTCAATGTCAGCCCCTCCCTCCCTCCATGTCAGCCCCCATCCCTCCATCCATCATCAGCCCCCTTCCTCCCTCCCTTCCTTCCTCCATCCATCCATGTCAGCCACCTTTCCTCCATCCATCCATGTCAGCCCTCCCTCCATCCATCCATCCATCCATCCATGTCAACCCCCCTCCCTCCCACCATCCATGTCAGCCCCCTTCCCTCCCTCCCTTCATCCATGACAGCCCACCTCCCTCCCCCCCTCCTTTCCTCCATCCATTCATGTCAGCCCCCACCCTCCCTCCCTCCCTCCATCCATGTCAGTCCTCTCTCTCCTTCCCTCCATGTCAGCCCCCTCCCTCCCTCCATCCATCCATGTCAGCCCCTCCCCATGTCAGCCCTGTGCAGATTCCCTCCCCCCTCCTCATGTCTGCCTGCTACTGCCCTGTGCCTCCTTCTTCTGCAGCCACGGTTCCCTGTCTCTTAGGGAACCGCGGCTGTGCCGGTGAAGCCGTTGCGGAGCCTTCCAGTCTCTCGACGTGCTCCTTGCAGAATTATCCCGCCTCCAAAGGAAGTTGTTTACCACTTCCTTTGGAGGTGGGACAATGCTGCACGGAGCCTGTCGAGAGACTGGAGGGCTCCGCAACAGCTTCACCAGCACAGCCGCGGTTCCCTAAGAGGCAGTGAGCCGTGGCTGCAGAAGAAGGGAGGCGGTGAGTTTGCCACTGCTGAGAAGTGGGCTCAGCAGTGGCAACAACTTGTGCGCTTTTTTTTTTTTTTTTTAACTTGAAGGTGAAGTGAGGCGGCTGTTTTGGGGGCATTTGCCGCCCTCAAAACTTTGCCACTTGAGGCAGCTGCCTCACTTCGCCTCATTATAGAGCCGCCCCTGGGGTCACTCTATATGTATAATGAATATCTATGAGGCCTAAGAACATAAGATATGCCATACTAGGTCAGACCAAGGTCCATCAAGCCCAGTATCCTGTTTCCAACACGGGCCAATCTAGGTCATAAGTACCTAGCAGTTTCCCCAAAAGACACAGGTTCCTCAATGCTTGTATTGGGTCAATCAGTGATATCCCGGGTCCCTATTAATAATGGTTTATGGACATTTCCTCCAGAAACTTATCCAGACCTTTTTTAAACCCAGCAACACTAACAGCTCTTACTACATTCTCTGGTAACAAATTCCAGAGTTTGATTACACATTGAGTGAAAAAATATTTTTTCTTTGTTTAAAATAGGCTACCCTGTAGCTTCATTGCATGTCCCCTAGGCTTTTTATATTCTGATGATGCAAACAATCGATTTACATTTACCAGTTCCACTCCATTCATTAATTTATAGACCTCTATCATATCTCCCCTCAGCCATCTCTTTTCCAGGTTGAAGAGCCCTAACCTTTTTAGCCTCTCTTCTCTAGGAGTATCCTTCCATCCCCTTTACCATTTTGGTGGCTCTTTTCTGTACTTTTTCTAATAACGCTATATCCTTTTTAAGATACGGCGACCAGAATTGCACACAATATTCAAAGTGCGGTCGCATCATGGAAAGATACAGAGGCATTATAATACTTTTGTCACTCTTCAGTTTATCAAATAGTTGTAATACATCTTCCCGGTGTAGCAATATTTCTTTCAATTCTTCCGCAGTATCACCTTTAAACACCACTTCAGTCATGGGTAACATCCCTATATCTTCCACAATAAAGACTGAGGCAAAGAATTCGTTCAGTCTCTCCACTATAGCCTTGTCCCCTCTTACTGCCCCTTTTACCCTTCTATCATCTAATGGTCCAACTGACTCTCTCACGGGTTTTTTGCAACGAATGTACTCTAAAAGTCTTTATTATGCATTTTTGCTTCCTCAGCAAGTTTCTTCTCAAATTCTATCTTTGCTTGCCTTATTAATGCCTTGCATTTAACTTGCCAGTTGCTGTTGTTGCCATCGAGTCGGAGTCGACTCATGGCGACCCTCTGGATAGCTATCCTAAATTGTGTTCGGTCTTCAGTCAGGCGGCTCATCGTTGACAGACTGGCACCTGTAGCTGCTGTTATTGTGTCGATCCATCTCATTGCTGGTCTTCCTCTTTTGCGTTGACCTTCTATCTTGCCAAGCATAATGTCTTTCTCTAATGATCTCTCTCTTCGCATGATGTGTCCAAAGTATGAAAGTCGAAGTCTTGTCATCTGAGCTTCTAAAGAAAGCTTAGGTTTGATCTCCTCTAGTATCGACTGGTTTGTTCTTCGGGCAGTCCATGGTATACAAAGTATTCGCCGCCAGCACCATAATTCAAAGGCATCAATTTTCTTCCTATCTGTCTTTTTCACTGTCCAGCTTTCACATCCATATGATGTTATTGAAAATACCATGGCTTGAACAAGTCGAATCTTTGTATGGAGAGAGACATCTCTGTTCTTGAGAATCTTATCTAGGTCTTTCATAGCCATTCTGCCAAGAGCAATGCGTCGACTGATTTCTTGACTGCTTGCTGCTTCTTTATTGATAGTTGATCCAAGTAGGTTAAAGTTGTTCACAATTTCAATTTCTTCTCCTTCAATGATGAACCTGTTGATTATGCCAGTTGTCATGATCTTTGACTTCTTTACATTAAGGTGCAGGCCCATTTTGAGACTATGTTCTTTGATTGTGAGAAGCAAATGTTTCAGATCATCTTCACTTTCATCCAGTAATGTGGTATCATCAGCATAGCGAAGGTTGTTGATGAGTCTTCCACCAATCTTCACACCTCTGTTGTCTTCATACAATCCTGCTTCTCTGATGATTTGTTCTGCATATAAATTAAACAGGTAGGGGGAAAGTATGCAGCCTTGTCTTACACCTTTGCTTATTTTAAACCATTCTGCTTCTCCTTGTTCCGTTAGAACTGTTGCTTCTTGATCAATGTACAGATTGCGCAAGAGAACGATCAGGTGTTCTGGTATACCCATGCTTCTTAATGTGGCCCAGAGTTTCTCATGGTTTACACAGTCAAAAGCACAAATATATATCCTTTTGGTATTCTTTAGTCTTTTCAAGGATCCATCTCACATCTGCAATGATGTCTCTCGTTCCTCGCCCTTTCCTGAACCCTGCTTGCACTTCAGGTAGTTCTTGTTCCAGGTATGGTTGTAGTCTCTTTTGAATAATCTTCAGTAGAATCTTGCTGGCATGTGGGATCAGAGCGATTGTGCGATAATTTCCACAGTCAGTTGGATCACATTTCTTTAGTATTGGTATAAACACAGATCTTTTCCAGTCAGTTGGCCATGATGTTGTCTTCCATATTTCTTGGCAGAGCCTTGTGAGTACGGTAACAGCTGCATCAGATTGCTGCAATACTTCTATGGGAATGCTATCAATGCCTGGTGCTTTGTTCTTTGATAAGGCTTTCAATGCTGCTTCAACTTCTTCTTTCATCATCAATGGTTCCCGATCATAAGGTACAGGTTGAAACGACTGTTGGTCCACTTGATCTTTATCATATAAAAACTCTGTATATTCCTTCCACCTTTTCTTGATCTTCTCAGCATCATTCAACATAGAACCTTGAGCATCTTGTAACATTCCAATTCGAGGCTGGAACTTTTTCTTTAACTCTCGTAGCTTTAGGAAAGCTGATCTTGTTCTTCCTCTAATAGTTTCTGCTTCTATTTCCTTGCAAGTGTCATTGTAGTACTTTTCCTTGTCCTGTCTTGCTGCACGTTGGAAATCTCTGTTGAGTTCTGCGACTGTCTTTCTTTCTCCTCTGGCTTTAGCTTCTCTGCGTTTCTGGACAATTTTCAGAGTTTCTTCCGTCATCCATTTTGGCCGTTTTTGCTTTTTCTCCTTTTGTAGAGACTTCTCGCTTTCTTCCAACACAACCTTCTTGATGTCATTCCATAACTCTTACGGAGCTCTGTCATTTGTATCTAAAGCAGAAAATCAATTTTGCAGGCAGTCTTTAAATTCCAGTGGTATATTCTCAAGGTCATATTTTGCTGCATTCATGAGTGGTTTGATCTTTTTCAACTTTAGCTTGAGTTTGCATACTAGTAGTTGATGATCTGTACCACAGTCAGCTCCAGGTTTTGTCTTTGTTGATGTTATAGAGCTTTTCCATCGTTGACTTCCACAGATGTAGTCGATTTGATTTTTATACAATCCATTGGGTGAAGTCCATGTGTACAGTCGCCACTTGTGTTGCTGGAAGAAGGTGTTTGAGATGAATAGATCATTGGTCTTGCAGAATTCTATCAGTCTTTCTCCAGCTTCATTTCTGTTGCCAAGTCCATATTTTCCAACTACTTTGCCTTCTTCTTTTTTGCCAACCTTTGCGTTCCAGTCACCCATGACTATCAGGATATCCTGTTTGCATGACAGTGCTTGTGCTGTTTCCAGTTTTCGTCATTTGGCTCTTTTTTCCATTTCCTGAAAGATGTGTTTTTGGAACAACAGCCTCTCTGACCTCACCTTTAAACCATGTTGGCAGTTTTTTGGACTTCCTTCCACTTTTCTTAAAGCGTGGGATACAGCTGGTCTGGGCTTCCAAGATAGTATTTTTAAACAACACCCAAGCTTGATGTAAGTCTTTAACCTTTGCACCTGCTCCTTTTAGGTTTTTTCTTAACTATTTTCCTCATTTTATCATAGTCTCCCTTTCGAAAGTTAAAAGGTAGTAATGTGGATTTCCTTACCATCCCTCCTCCATTAATTACATCAAACGCAGTCATGCTATGATCACTATTGCCAAGTGGCCCCAACACCCTTATCTCTTGCACCAGGTCTGGTGTTCCACTGAGGACTAAGTCCAAAATGGCTTCCCCTCTGGTCGGTTCATGAACTAGCTGCTCCAAGAAGTAGTCATTTATTTCATCTAGAAACTTTATCTCCCTAGCATGTCCTGCCGTGACACTGACCCATTCAATACCGGGGTAATTGAAATCACCCATTATTATTACCGTTCTGTAACTTTTGTTAGCTTCCCTGATTTCTTTGAGCATTTCATCATCCATTTGTTCATTCTGACCAGGCGGTCGATAGTACACCCCCACTGCCATCGCCTTCCCCTTTTTACATGGAATTTCAATCCATAGAGATTCTACATCAAATTTTGTTTCCTGCAAAACTTTAATCCTTTCTGACTCAATGCCCTCTCTAACATAGAGCACAACCCCTCCACCAATTTGATCAGCTCTATCATTAAGATATAGTTTGTACCCAGGTATCACAGTGTCCCACTGGTTGTCCTCCTTCCACCATGTCTCTGAGATACCAATTATATCTAATTTCTCATTTAGTGCTATATATTCTAACTCTCCCATCTTATTTTTTAGACTTCTAGCATTCGCATACAAGCATTTTAGAGACTGTATTTTATTCATATTAATCTGGTTATCGGTAGACAGGGGTAATTTGGAAACTTTAAGCTCTGTCTGCTCCATACTCAAGGGCATTTGGGCTACCTTTGTCTTTATTGGAACCTCTCTGCTGATGTGCCCTAACTTCATTTGTTTGGTAGTATCCTTCAAGGATACATTGTTCTGAACCACGCACTCTTGGGCAACTGTTGGCTCTCCCCTATTATCTAGTTTAAAAGCTGCTCTATCTCCTTTTTTTTTTTTTTAATTCTTTATTTTCATTTTATAACAACATAGGAAAGGAAGACATACAGCTAAAAGACAGATACATAACATGTAATACATACACCAAAGTAAACCCCTACCACCCCCCTCCCCCCTGCTTCTTCTCTAGAAAACTAATCATACCCGAAGCGGGCGTGTACTTACATTATTGTGTTACAAAACCTACCGGTGATCTGAAACATGATGAGTGCACATTATACAGGCATGTTGGAGCAATGAGCAGATTGTACATAAACATACAGCATCTGCCATATATACAAACGAGATAGAGATTGGGCATGGGGCAAGGCTCTCCGAGGTGTCTGCTCATATTTGCTATATAAGCAGACAAGGTTCCACCATTCATTGGCAGTAAGTCTAGAGCTATCCTTCCAATTCCTCGTGATTAAGCATATGGCTATACCCAGCATGAAATCGAGGAGAAAGCGACCCTTCTTAGGAAGAGAGGGGACCTCCGCCACAGAGCGGAGTCCCACAATCTTCCAAGAGAGAGGTTCGTGAAGGTGTAAGATATATTGAATACAACCCCAGACCCGCCTCCAATAAACCTGTAGTTGAGGACATTCATAGATAACATGAACGAAGGTACCCACAGCAGTATGGCAAGACCAACACTGGTCCCTGGCATTTGTGTTCCATTTGGCTATTTTTTCTGGGGTATAAAAGCATCTGTGTGCAAAAAGAAGAGAGTTTGGGTAACAGAGGCAGACCGGGAGACCCGCACAACTTTGCTCCAGAAAAACGCTCCATTGCACAGGGGTTTAAAGTGGTTTGCAGTTCGCGCTCCCAGGCTTGTTGGGCTCTAGAAGTGGCCGTGTCTGTACCCTGACATAATATTTTATAAAAGTTAGAGGCAACCCCATGTGTATTACTAATAGAGTGAACTATCTCTAATAGCCCGTCCTCAGTAGGAGCAGAGGGCGGCATGATTCGGGCACTTGTGAGGCAGTGTTGAAGCTGCATCAATTGAAAGTAGTGTTTCGCTGGTAACGCAAATTCCTTTTGTAAATCAGAAAAGGTTTTCCAGCGAGCTGCAGAGAAAAGCTGTTGGGGTGTCCAGATCCCCCTGGAGTACCAGGGTTTCCATGCTATCGTTCTATTTAAGACTTGAATTCTGGGGTTATTCCATAGCGGGAGTCCGTCCTGAGGACAAACGTTCGGGCCCAGGGACAGAATGAGAGAGTTAAAGGCCGCAAGAGTATCGACAATCATTGGTGGATGGCGGGTGTCTATTTGATGGGACATACTGGGGAGATGGGTCAACGGAATTGGACTACTGAGCTCCTCTTCTATGTCAAGCCAAACTGGTCTGCTGTCTGTTGAGGCAGCTAGCCATCGGGCACCTTGCTTAAGTAGGAAGGCTCGATGATAATTAAGAAAATCAGGAAATCTGGTACCCCCTCTTTCCTTTGCAGACTGTAGTTTTTGTTTAGCTATCCTTGGTGGCTTGCCCTGCCAGAGATAGCGGACGTGGAGGCCCTCAATATCTTTATAAGTATGTAACGGGAGTAAGCATGGCAGCATTTCTAAAATGTAGTTCACTTTGGGGACTATCATCATTTTCACAGTTTCTAAGCGGCCCCACCATGTAAGAGATAAGGGAGACCAACGATTCGTGAGCTCGCGGACTTTGGAGACTACCTCTTTGGCATTAAAACTGATAGTGTCCTCTATAGGAGAACAGTAATGGACCCCGAGATACTTCACCATGCGGGATTGCCAAAGGAAGGGAAAGGCCCGCATGTCAGCCTCATGTACCCAGCGGTTCAGTGGAAATGCCACAGATTTGGTCCAGTTGATTTTATAGCCCGATAATTGTGAGTATCCATCAATCAGATCCAAGACAGCTGGAACCGAATCGAGGGATACGAAAAGCATAAGGTCATCTGCATATGCAGAGAGTTTAATCTCCCTATGACTGAAGGGGACACCCCGGATACGTGCGGACTGTCGAATCAGGAGGGCTAGAGGTTCGAGAGCTAGATCAAAGAGCATTGGTGATAAGGGGCAACCTTGACGCGTGCCTCTTTGGAGGTTAAATGGCGAGGACTTGATAGCATTTACACAAATACTGGCGACGGGTTGAGTATACATGACTTGGAGATATCGGAGGAAGCCCTCCCCAAAGCCATACCATCGGAGAAACTGCAAATAAGAAGGGCCATTCTAGGCGGTCAAAGGCTTTTTCGGCATCCAGGGAAAGACCCACCCATGGATGATCTAGATTGGCAGCACTGGATAGCACATGGCACAAGGTCCGAGCATTGTCAGCTGTTGATCTGCCGGGTATAAAACCGCATTGGTCGGGGTGGAATTAGGGTGGCCATCCTGTCAGATAGCCGGGTGGCCAAGATCGTTGCGAAGATCTTATAATCGGCATTAAGTAGGGAGATTGGACGGTAGTTGGCGGTTAGCAGCGGGTCCCTGCCTTCTTTCTCAAATACTACCACATTAGCTGCAGAAAAGGATCCCAAAGAGGATGTATCTACCGCTAGGGCAGTAAAATAGAGTTTTAAATAGGGAACTAAGTCTGCACTGAACGTTCTATAGAATTCGGTCGGGAGACCATCAGGCCCTGCGGCACGGCCCGAGGCTGTTCGCTTTAGGGCAGATTGGATCTCTGAAGTAGAGAAGGGTTCATCCATCGCATCCCTATCATCTTCAGAGAGGGTCGGCCGCTGAATGCCAGAGAGCAATCGCTCGAATGTCTCTGACGAGAACTCACATTCAGATTGATATAGGCGGGTATAGAAATCCCGAAAGAGCTCTACAATGTCGGAGTCTGTGGTCACTATGCCCCCTCCCTGTGAAGCTCGAAGGGCCGCTACACGTTTGGCTTCTTTTTGACCTTTCAAGGCGTTGGCTAAGAGTCGACCGGCTCGGTTATTTTCACGATAATATATCCCTCGCTGAAGCTCAATACTCTTAGAAGCTGCAGTTGAGAGGATTGAATTATATTGAAAACGGAGACGCTGTAATCGAATTAATATACATGGATCAGTACGTGAAGTTAAAACTCGTTCACCTGCTTTTATTTGCTGGTCTAGTATGAGTAGCTGCTGTTTGCGTTGTTTTCGCAGGCGGATTTGATAGCTAGTGATCGTTGCTCGAATGGCCGCTTTGAAGCCCTCCCACCAAGCCCAATTCGCGGTATCCTGGGGTAGATTAAAATGGAAATAATCCTGTATGGCTGCTCGAATTTCTACCTGGAACTCTGGCTGAGTTAACAGGGCTCTATCAAAGAACCAGGCCCCCGAATTCCCTTGGGGTGCAGTAGTGTGTAATTGAAAAGAGATGGCAGCATGATCTGAAATATGTTGGGAGTGAATCTTTGCAGTGTCTACCTGAGGAACTAATAGTTTTGATATTAGAAAGAAGTCTATGCGAGACTGGGATTTATGAGGAGAAGAAAAGAAGGTAAAGTCTAGCTCATTGGGGTGTAGTAACCTCCATAGATCAACTAAAGCAAGATCTTTGATCAGGGAGGTAAGCGTGGTGTGACTCTTGGGGGGACCACTTGACCTAGGCGGCTGTTTGTCAATCAGGGGATCAAGGACTAAATTGAAATCCCCCCCAATTATCAATGAAGTATTAGCAGAGGCCTGCGCAACCTGAGCAATGGTAGCAAAAAAGGCAGGGTCATCCACATTAGGAGCGTAAAGGCATAGACATGTAACTTCAAGGCTACCTATCTTGAGGTGAACTCTGGACCATCTACCTTCTGTATCTGAGCTAGTCGCAATAATAGTAGCATGCAAAGATTTCCTAACCAATATGGCAACCCCACATTTCTTAGAAACGGCTGGGGAATAGGCGGCCACCATGTAAGGTTTAATATTGAGTTTAAGAGTTTCCTTCGAGTTTAAATGCGTTTCTTGGAGAAAAATCAGATCCGCGGCTTCCTGACTTAGGTAGCTTAGGATTTTCTTCCGTTTTATCGGATTATTGATCCCTTTTACGTTCAATGAGAAAATCTTACATGGTGCCATCGATCAGTAATAGACATTTTAGGTAAAGGCGCTTGAAAACATACAATACAATCAGGATCTGTGCAACAATGACATAATCACCGAGTATTCTAGCTAATACACCCCATATTGAGAAGTATGTAACAAAGTATCCCAGAGAAGAAGCAAAACCCCCAAAGAATATGGCGACCATATGTCTGCGGGAGGAGGCCCTAGAGAGGAAGTAGAAAGACATGAAAAAGAAAAGAAACACCAGAGTCCATAAGTAACACTGTCTCTGATACTCATCGAGGCTACTGTGGGTAGATGGAGTCGGGTCACAGATATCACCAAAAGGAAGGCAACCAACTGCCCTCGCCAGACTCTTTGCTGGGCGGCGGCAGATCCAATATGGCGGGTATAGCGGATATGAGGACACTTTCAGGAGTATTCTGGAAGTCAGTGCATCAAGTCGGCTTCTTTGGAATCCAAAAACTCCGCTAGTAGATCAGGGTCCTCAAATGTTCTTGTCTGATTGTGAAGCGTGACTCGAAGCTTGGCCGGGTACATCAGGCCATAGCGTGCTTGTAGTTGTTGAAGCCTCGGCCGGAATTCCAGGAAGCGCTTTCGGCGGTCGACCGTGGGTTTAGCCAAGTCGGGATAGAAGGAGATCTTGTGGCTTTCAAACTCCATATGGCCCTTTGCCCGAGAGGCATGTAGAATTTGCTCAACGTGTTGATATCTCAAAAGTCGAAAGATGATAGGCCGCGGGGTCTTTCTGTTGAGCGTTATGCTTGTAGGTACACGATGGGCGCGATCAATCTCCAAATCTTTGACAAAGGTGATTTGAAGCAGGGAAGGGAGAATTCTGCATAAAAACTCTTTCATGTCACCCGATTCCGCTCCCTCCGGTATGCCCACGAGCCGTATGTTGTTGCGGCGCGCTCTATTATTGCCATCTTCCACTTCTTTCTGCAGGGCCCGCACCTGGCGTTCAACTTTGTCGAGTTTGGACAACTGGGCCGTATGGGAGTTCAATATGCTCTCCATTTTGTCCTGACGCGAAGAAAGCCCCTCTAGCTTGCCTTGCAGCACACCAAAGTCTTCCCGCAGCGCTCGGAGTGCTTCCCCGTTTGACTGCACGAGGTCCTTGACCCCTCTAATCTCTGCGAGGATTTCCTGCTGCATTTCGGGGCCCTCGCGCACGGCCAGCCCCTTCTGCGGGGACGGAGGTTCAGTTTTGGAGCGTTTGCCGTGAGAAGCCGCTGGAGATCCGAATTCCAGGCGCGTGGGTTTGGTCCCCGCCATCTCACCAACGTGCCCCGGCAAGGTCAGAGTAGAATTCCAAGTATTTACGGTGTTAATTCAGGATTCTGAGTAGGCCTCTCGGGAGCCTCAGCGTTATGCGACCATCCCGCTGGACATCAGGCTCCGCCCCCCGCTCTATCTCCTTTTTAAAGGTTAATGCCAGCAGCCTGGTTCCATCTCGGTTAAGATGAAGCCCATCCCTTCGGAAGTGCCCCTCCTTTCCCCAGAATGTTCCTCAGTTCCTAACAAATCCAAAACCCTCATCCTTGCAGCATTGCTTCATCCACGCATTGAGACTCTGGAGCTCTGCCTGCCTTTTGGGTTCTGCACGTTGGAACAGGAAGCATTTCGGAGAATGCTACCCTGGAAGTTCTGGATTTCATCTTCCTACCTAAAAGCCTAAATTTAGCCTCCAGAATCTCCCTACCACATTTTCCTATGTCATTGGTACCTATTGGACCTATTCCTCCTTCGGCTCTAGGGATTTGCAGTCTCAGCATACTCTGATTCTTATAAACCACCTTTTAGGCATGGAGGAGAATCTGCTTTTTGTATCTCATATTGGCTTTATACAGTAGTTAAAACCTGTCTATATTGTTCATGGAGTGAAACAATCCATGAGGCTTGCAAAGCTGGCTTAGCCAGAGACTTGGGGAATGTCACCCAATGATGCAAACAGCAGGGATGATTTATATATGTAGCCACACAACTACTTGCACTGCATGCAGCTCACAGCTGCCTACCAGCTATGTATGTGGCTAAGGGCTACTGGTCTGAACCCCACACCTGGAACCTCATTACATGTTCTTTCTTGAGCGCCCGCAGTAAAATGAACCCGCAAGTATTAGTCACAGACTCTATCAGAACATCATGCAAAGGTGAAGAACCACCAGTTAGACAGCACAGCTTAGAGTAGGCATTAATGTGCTTTCACACAGATGCTGTGAATCTATACTATCCCAGCTTTCAATAGCTATCTTTCCCAAAACTTCAGCCAACAGAGCTGCGTGTGTTTTAACAGCTGTCATGAAAATATACAGGATATTGTTGCATTAGGGGAATTAGGCACTTAGAGGCAGATTCTATACCATGTACTCCTGGCCTTGGACATGGCTAAATCTAAGATGGGGTCGAGTTAGACCCAATTCCGCAACCGCGGGGCTAGACACACCTGCAATAGCAGAATCGGGGAGAAAGATGGGCTTGCGCTCACTGGATTGCAAAATGGTATAAGTAGTCGAACCTGCCTGTCCCGATGCCACAACGCTACTGCTGGTGTGAATCTGCAGTGGCATCCTGTTATGGCACAGAATTGCATGCCCCACAGTGGGCCCTGCATACCGGTGTCTGATCATCCCTGGAGGCCCATATGGCCAGAATCGTGTTGGCAGGTGCCACAGCCAGCCATCGCCATGGGAGGCAGGGGGTTTCAGCCCACAAATGGTGCTATGCCCTGCCCTTATACCACCTTCAGACAGGAATAAGCTGGACATTCTTTGGGGTGCCGGGGAACATACACAGGCATTTCCTGAATACGCTGTATACGTCCCGGCACCTGGCCACTCCTTCGCTCCACTCCCTCCTGCTCATGTACAGCAATCCCCACACAAGCACTATGAACGTGCAGGGTGCAATGGGTGTAGCATACCCTCGGGGAGCTTTTTGCCACTTACATGTCTGGTCCGCACGTATACCGGCACTATTTGCCATCTGGAATGGCCTTCTTACTGTATTCCTAGAGAACATATTGCTGCATTGCACCTTTGTCAAACCATCAGCCAATGGAATCCAGTATGGGGTGACTGGTATACAATTAGTCCCATCATTTGTCTAAACTGTAAGGCAACAGCACTATAACAATCTTTGCAGGAGGGTGGATGGGACATCACAACAGTGAAAACAGTTGCAGGGCAGAATCAATAAAGGCAAGCATGCCAGCCCAGGAATAGGCTTCTAGTTAGGTTGAAATGCACAAGGTAGAGCAATCAAACCCTTGTTTCCTATCTCACCAATTCAGAAGATGTCTAAAGAACATAAGAAATGCCATACTGGGTCAGACCAAAGTCCATCAAGCCCAGAATCCCATTTCCAACAGTGGCCAATCCAGGTCAAAAGTACCTAGCAGTTTCCCAAAAAGACACACAGGTTCCACAGTGCTTGTATTGGGGCAGGCAGTGGATTACCTGGGTCCTCTTTAATAATGGTGTATGGACTTCCCTCCAGGAACTTGTCCAAAAGTATTTTAAATCCAGCTACACCAACAGCTTTTACTACATCTTCCAGTAACAAATTCCAGCGTTTGAATACGTGTTAAGTGAAAAAATATCTTTTCTTATTAGTCTTAAATGGGTTCCACTGTACCTTCATTGCCTGTCCCCTTGTCTTTCTAGTTTTTGATGGCATAAACAATCAATCTACATTTACCTGTTCCACTCTATTCATTACTTTATAGACCTCTAGCATATCTTCAAGTTGAAAAGCCCCCAACCTTTTAAGCCTCTCCTCAAAGGGGTATTCTTCCATCCCCTTTACCATTTTGGTGGCTCTTCTCTGTACCTTTTCTAATTACGCTATATCCTTTTTAAGATACAGTGACCAGAATTGCACACAATATTCAAGGTGCGGTAGCACCATGGAATGATACAGAGGCATTATGATGTCATCCTTTGTCTTATTCCCCATTCCTTTCCTTATGATTCCCAGTATTTTATTTGCCTTCTTGGCCGCCGCTGCACACTTCAACGCATCCACAATAACACCTAAATCTTTTTCCTGGCTAATGTGGAATCTTGCATCATATAACCATAGTTTGAGTTGTTCTTTCCTAGGTGCATAGCTTTGCACTTGTTGCATTAAATTTCTTCTGTATCTTGAGGAGGCCAAGGCAATCACAGAGGTTTAGTGGACCCTGGCCCTTAATAAGGATTTGCCAACCAAATAGACTAATATAGGGAAATAGATGCCTATTGTTGGTGGAAAGTAGACTCAAACACTTATCCCACCCAAACTATTAGGCAATTTTTATAAATTAAGTTGCTAAAATAATGGGAGCCTTATGGCTGCAGAAACCTGTGCTCCATTGAATCCAGGCAATATCAGCACCTCAACTCCAGGTTAAAGCGATCGGATGGGGCTTATATTGCTGGTGCAGGTTAGTAGTAATATCCTCAACATGACTGCTAAGAAGAAGATTATACTTATCAGGGTTCCCTGATGCTGCAGCAGGCTGCTGACAAGATGGCGATGGTAGTGGGGCTGGCAGCTCAAGGAGCCGCGGCTGAGCAGAGAGACATGGAGAAGAACGCTGCCAGCAGGAGGAAGGATGGCAGTGAGTCTGTGAGCATGCCTTTCAGGATGAAGTGTGTGCATGGTTCAAAGACACCAAAAGCGACAGTTCAAGTGTGAAAAAGGAGCTGAAGGGCAGCATAGAGGAGTTGAACTGTGATTTAAATCAGCTCGGGCATTGGGTGGAGCAGGTAGAGATGCGAATGGAGGAGAAGGAAGAAGCAGTAGGGGTCTCGGTATTAGCTTTTGGTGATAATATTTGGATGAAAGGCTAAACGCCTGACCCTTGTTTTGCCTTGCATCTTCCTCCTTCCCCTTCTCCTTTTTACCCCCTACCTCTCCTTCTTTTTTCCCCTTGCTAAAGCGGGGGTGTATTTTGAAGGCGGCATACCCCTCTGATTAGAGGGAGGGGCTTCTAGAGACTCGCTTGGCCGAGGCAGTGAAGCTGAGAGATTGTAGACTCTCTTTTTGATTTACTGAGATTTGCGGGCAATGTGACTTTGTGACGCAGGGTGTGCAGGATGCAGGGGAAGGGGTAATTATGGGTGTTAAGGAGAGGGGATGGGTATATTTGCTGTTTGTTGTTGTTTAAAGGAGTATTGGGGCTCATAGATGCACTGTAAGGGGTAAGGGGCAGTGGCTATGTACGGGGGTTGGGAGTGGTGAATGGGTGATGGGCATGACCAGTAGGGGAGTATATCACAGTCTCAATGGAGGTATCCTGTGGAGGCTGAGGTCAGGGGGTGTTCGATGTGAGTGGTGTGAGTGTGAGGTGAATAATAGGCCTGGCTAGGTGAATGATCAGGGGGTGGACATGGGTTGAGAAATGAGGGGAGGTTTGATAATTGTTACCCTCAATGTGAGGGGTTTGAATTCACGACTGAAAAGGCAGAAATTGTATAAAGAAATGGTGATGTTGGAGGTGTCTGTGTACATTACAAAAAATACACTTCCTTAAGGAACACAAGAAGTTGATTAGCTCCAAGAAATATAACATTATGCTCTTTGCCTCGAATAGAGTGGAAAGGAAAAAAGGGGGTGGGGTTGTTATTTTTTTCAGAGCTTAAGTTGGAAGTAGGGGAGATGTGGCCCATGTGCGGGTAGAGGTGGAATGGTTTAATCCTGAGAATAGCTATGAACCTAATGGTCCGCAAGAGGACTTCTTTGACAAAATGGGGGACTGATTTCAGGATTAAGGATGGGGACACTGAATACTGGAGTGGATCTTAATATGGCTTGGAATACCAGGAAAGATTGTATGGGGGGGAGGAAACAGGGTTGCCCGCTTTCTCCCTTTTTGTTTTCCATTTCTGTAGTCTATCGCTGAGAGAATCCGTATGCGCCAGGATATGAAGGGGGATCAAAGTGGGAGGAATGACTCACCGCATATTGTTGTCTGCAGATGACATCTTATTTGCCGTAACTAGATTGCAGTCACTTTGCCATTGATAGTGTGAGAGCTGAAAGAGTATGGACAATTAGCAGGGTTTTGTCTGAATAAGGGGAAGTCGGAGACACAGCCAGGGGACCAGCATGACCGCCGCGGGTCGCTAGCCCTCCCCCCCCTCCCTTTTGCCCCCCCCCCTGCCCCGCAATAAGTACCACGAATCCGGACTTGCCACAAAAGATGTCTTTATTTTCCATTTGTCAACAATAAGTGGAAAGTACAGTATTGGAAACTGTTGGCCACAGCATAACTTAACAACCTCAAACATTGTAACATCCAAACCTTATATAACAGCATTACAACAACATTACATCACAACATCGTAATCCTTACTTCCCTTATCCTCATCCTTCTCCGAGAGGCACAGCCCCCAATCTTTCAACATCTCTTCGACCGCCCGGCAGGGATAATCTGGAACATGGCCGTTCAAGCCACTTCCCCACTGCCGTTGGCCCCCACTAACATGACCGTGGTCAAGGGTGGCGTTGCAGCGGGCCCCCCCCCCCCGGCCCTTTCCAGGCTCCGTTACTCTTCGCCGCATTGTCTGTATCAACCTCTGCCCAGGGCCCGTCAAAGGCATGCGCAGAGGTACGCTGAGAAAGGTGTAGGCTCGCCTCTCCGGCCGTAAAAGCGTCAGGAGGTCTTCTAGGCACTATTGCTGCTGACCCATCTTTGTACTCTGGGGGGACCCGCCAGTTCCCATGTGCCCCACTCCCCCTTCTCCTGTCTGGGCTGTGCGCTCTCTCTTAAGGATGGGGTCTATCTCTCTCGCTATGCCGTGACGGTAGCTCTTTGTGAGGGGCGGGTCGGGTGGGTCAATCGCCCGCTCGTGCACCGCTGGGAGGAGGGAAAGAGGGCGCACGCGGCGCACCCGGCCCTTCTAAAGCCGGGCGCCGCGCCACCCTCCCCCTCCCCCCGCCCCCCACCAAGGTTAACCCTTGGCTTGCTGGCCCGGCGGCTGCGCCCGGTCACGGTAATTCGCGGCCGGAGCTCAGCCAGGGGACCAGCATGACCGCCGCGGGTCGCTAGCCCTCCCCCCCCCTCCCTTTTGCCCCCCCCCTGCCCCGCAATAAGTACCACGAATCCGGACTTGCCACAAAAGATGTCTTTATTTTCCATTTGTCAACAATAAGTGGAAAGTACAGTATTGGAAACTTCGACCGCCCGGCAGCGATAATCTGGAACATGGCCGTTCAAGCCACTTCCCCACTGCCGTCGGCCCCCACTAACATGACCGTGGTCAAGGGTGGCATTGCAGCGGGCCCCCCCCCCCCGGCCCTTTCCGGGCTCCGTTACTCTTCGCCGCATTGTCTGTATCAACCTCTGCCCAGGGCCCGTCAAAGGCATGCGCAGAGGTACGCTGAGAAAGGTGTAGGCTTGCCTCTCCGGCCGTAAAAGCGTCAGGAGGTCTTCTAGGCACTATTGCTGCTGACCCATCTTTGTACTCTGGGGGGACCCGCCAGTTCCCATGTGCCCCACTCCCCCTTCTCCTGTCTGGGCTGTGCGCTCTCTCTTAAGGATGGGGTCTATCTCTCTGCCAACCCTTCCCGGCTGCGACCCCTCGCTTGCCCGGGAGTTCCCCCTTTACCCCATCCTGCTGTGGCCAACCCACGTTTTTTGCCATAAGCGTTCTATCGTGTCTTGTATGGCACAGAGGTATACGTCCATCCCGATATCCGAGAGGTGTATCCCGTCCGCGCAATACAGTCCATGGCAGCGCTCTTCTATCAGGTCATGGGCGATGCTGTATCCTCCGATTGAGTCCATGAACCGGGCCATCCATCTATTCACTTTTCTTCTCGTTCTCTCTACAGCGTGGTGGGACCATTCGTCCCTCCAAACTCGCCGCGGTGTGATGTGGGACCATATCAGCAATGTTCCTGGGAAGGCACCCGTCAGTGCCAGCATGTCCTTTTGCATCTTCTTGGTGAGCTCGACACTGCGCGTGCCCGTCAGGTCATTACCGCCCAGGTGCACCAAAATTGCCCATGGCTGTCCGCCCGCCCTCTTCAACTGTAAGAGGCATGGCATCAGCTGGTCCCACATCATACCACATCGCCCCAGCCATCTCACTACCAGCTGCTCCTTAGGGAAGCCCAGATTATGCCCCTGCGGTCTCTGCCTCGCCCTCTTTTCAGCCCAATGAACAAACGAATGGCCGCAGATCCATGCCTCGTAGTGGGGATTGGCACCTGTAAGGAGTTATTGTAAACCAACACAGCTCTTCAATATCACATTTTGGGTGCGCGAATACAAAGGTACTAGCACAGGAATACAAAGTCACATATCTATACATAGCTATTGCGATTTCCGTTACATAAAACAACAAGCGCAGACAAGCCAGGAAAGGAACTTTTTTTTTTTTTTTTTTGTTACCTTATCCTGATCCCCCCCCCCCAGGGGGTGTCTTACGCCCGGCGTCAGACCGGGCGTATATAAAGTTTGTATCTCTCGGAGCGCCATCTCCCGATGGTCATGATCTGCTCCCTCGTCATGCCTATGTTGGCCGCCGTGGAAGCGGCCCCAATGCGGAATGAATGGGTGCCGTAAAAGCACGCTTCCAAACCCACTGCATCAAGTGTCAGCTTCAATACCTTAGCGAACTGGAACCGCGAGAGGGGGGTTCCGTCCGAGTGGACCAGCCAATGCTCGGCCCTTGCAGGGCGCATCTGTTTGTATTCATTGAATGTCGCTACTGGGCAGGACGGGTCTCCCCGCAGCGGGGCCAGCACTACCCGTGCCCCTTTTGCCTCGGTGTCGGTTTTCGACTTGCGTATATGCAGTATGAGTTTCCCATCCTGCATGCTGACGTCGCTCTCCCGGATCCCGCCTTCGGCCGATTCTCGGCTCGCCGAGGCTACCAGTTCGCCTACTCGGAACGCCCCGAAAAATGCCCATGAGAATGCGCATCTGAATAGCCGGGTCTCGAAGTTGTTGAAGCATACCTGACCCGTGATTGCTATCAGTCTCTGCAAAATTTCGTGTGTTATCGGGCGTCGCCAGTCTGGTGTGCGGGGCTGTTCCGGCTTCCAGCCCTTCATTACCTGGCTATAACAAAATCTGCACGTGGATTGGTCTTACCCATCACCTTCGTGAAAAAGGTGATCGCAGCCAAATGCGATTGTACCACTGACTTCTTGGCTCCACAGCTCTTGGAGTGTAGGATCCACTGCAATATGGATTCCGTCGTGGGACCGACGTTCGTGAGTCCGGCTCCTCTGCAGAATGCTTGAAATTTCCCCCAGGCCGCCAGGTATCGCTGTCTCGTCCGGTCGGATAGGGAGCTCAGAACAAGCTCCCAAACTTCGGCGGACCAAGTTCCCATATCTGTGGCGGTATAGCCGTTTTGTAGAGATCGGCCCTGGGCGCGAGCGATCGGAAGAGTGGGATCTTGAAACGAGAGAGAGCATCGGCAATGTTATTATGCTGCCCTGGGATATGTTCGGCCCTGATATTTAGGTTATGCTCTAGGCATATCATCACTATGTGCCTAAGGAGTGCGACGACCCCTGGAGTCTGGGCCCGCATCCCGTTCACGGCATACACCACCGCTGTGTTGTCGGTATGAATTATGATTGCCTTGTTTACCAGCTGCGGGGCCCAGATGTATAGGGCCACCGTTATGGGGAATAGCTCCAGGAAGGTAATATCCCTAGTGATACCCTCGGCCTGCCACTCGAGTGGCCACTCCTCTGAGCACCATGCTCCTTGGAAATAGATTCCGAAGCCGCTCCCTCCCGCAGCATCCGTGAAGAGGTCAAGGGACTCGCTCGTCACCGGTAGCTCTTGCCAGAATGCCAAGCCATTAAAGGATTGCAAGAAGAGCTCCCACATGCGCAGATCTTCCCGCATGCCTTTGGTAATCCGAATCTTGTGGTGTTTCTTTTTGACTCCCTTCGTAGCCATCGCCATGCGACGGCAGAACACCCGTCCCATTGGCATGATCCTACATGCGAAACATAGCAGCCCCAGCACGGATTGTAGCTGTTCCAATGTTGCCTTCGTCCGCCCTTGCATTTCACGTACGGCAGCTCGCAGCCTGATGATTTTTTCGTCTGGCAGTCGAGACCGCTGTGCTGCTACATCGAGCTCTATGCCCAAGAATGTGATGGTCCCTGTGGGTCCAGTGGTCTTTTCTCTTGCCAGGGGGATCCCAAATTGCTGGGCAATGTGTTCAAAAGTGCAGAGGATCCTTTGACATCCCTCGTCCCCATTGCCTATGAATAGGAAGTCGTCGAGGTAATGCACGACGGTGTTGTGCCCTGCCATGTCTTCGACGACCCAATGTACAAATGTACTGAACTGCTCGAAATATGCGCATGATATGGAGCACCCCATGGGCAAACATTTGTCATAGTAATATTCCCCGTTGAAGGAGAAGCCCAGGAGCGCAAAGGAGTCTGGGTGCACCGGGAGCAGTCGGAAAGCTGATTCGATATCAGCCTTCGCCAGTTTTGCCCGCCGCCCCAATTTCCGTATGATACCCACGGCCTGATCGATCATAGAGTACTTCACGGAACATAGGGCTGGGTCGATGTGGTCGTTGACAGAAGTCCCCTCTGGGTACGACAGGTTATGGATTAGCCGGAACTTTCCTGCCTCTTTCTTTGGGACAATCCCCAACGGGGACAGTATCAAGTTTGGGAGGGGTACAGAAGTGAAAGGGCCAGCCACCCTCCCCAGCTCTGTTTCTTGTCGTATTTTGCGCTGTACAACCCCTGCAAATTTTTTGACTGACGTTGGGTTACGGATTGCCCGCCCCTGCGATGTGACCGAGGCTGGAATCCGGAATCCGTAAGCAAAGCCGTTCTCGATATTGAGAGCTTTGTCTCTTTGGGGGTATGCCCTCAGCCAAAGCCTCATGCGGTCAAGCCTGATGGGGGTTGGGGCCAGGCCCATCGTTCCCTCTGGGCAACATCGGCCGGAATGGCTTGTTATCCCTACTGGCTCGGCATGATGTGGCGGGGTGGTTCCCCCCGCATCCGGAACATGCATGCCTAAACTTACATGGCCGCCAAGTGCAGGTTCCTGCGTTGTATTGCCGGCACGCCTTGCGGCCGGCCGGCTGGTAATTCTGCCGCCATTGCGGCGCCTGAAAGGACTGCGATGTCAGTCCATGCGACAATGGTCTGTTATGTGACATTTCCTCCAGCCATAGATCAATGATCCTGTGCTGCCAGGTCATCGTTGGGTCCTCCGCCAGGCTCTGTCTGAACTTGATATCGTAGTTGAGCCAGGCCCACCCACCCAGCTGCTTATGCGCTTGGGTTATGGTGTCGAGGTACTTGATAAGGTATTGACTGAGTTCGGGTTCGCGTTCCAGAACGATGCTCATATATATGTGGAAGGCAGAGACCCAATTGCTAATAGATTGTACAATCTTGGGTCTTCTCTCCCATCTCTTATCCTTCTCCTTATTCTCACCGGGGTCCCCACCCTGGTCTCTGATCAGTAGAGAGAAGATGTCAATAAATTCCCTCCGCCAGATCCGCTTTTTTATCTTCCTGGGCACCGCGCTGGCCAGAGAGCTCACTCCGCAGCGCGGGTCCCCACTCACTGCTACCGGGCTTGTCAGTGTAGTCGGGACTGCGCTTGCCGTCTCCGCTACCCTGTCCCCCCCGGTCCCCGATCCACGCACGGGGTTGTCCCCGCGCTGTGACCATACCCTTGCTAAGTTTTTTTCTTTTTGGGCTTTATTCTTTTTCTTTGTGAATGTTTTCAGCATGCTCCGCATCACGGTTGCTAATGAAGTATCCCCGTCGGAATCAGAGTTAGACTCCTCTGACGAAGAAGATACCACTAAAGCTTCCTTCCCCCCAGTAGACTTACCGGCCGATGCGCTGGTGCTCGGTATACTGCTGTTGGCGCCTGCCATACTGCTGTTGGTGCTTGACGTGTTGCTGCTGGTGTCAGGCATGCTGCTGCCGGGCATGACCCCGCTGGTGCCCGCCATGCTGTTGCTAGCCGAGAAGAATCGCTGAGAGAATCCGTATGCGCCAGGATATGAAGGGGGATCGAAGTGGGAGGAATGACTCACCGCATATTGTTGTCTGCAGATGACATCTTCTTTGCTGTAACTAGATTGCAGTCACTTTGCCATTGATAGTGTGAGAGCTGAAAGAGTATGGACAATTAGCAGGGTTTTGTCTGAATAAGGGGAAGTCGGAGACATTAAATTTGACAGTGTCAGAACAGTTAGTCATAAGGCTTAGGAGAAGCTTTCAATTTCGATGGACGAATAAGGGGGTGCGCTACCTAGGAATGCAGAGTAAAAGAAATCATCAAGAATTATATGGATTAAACTAGAGTAGATTCCCAAGTTAGAGGTTCTATTGGCTGGGCAAGATAGCCAGTGTAAAAATGTCAGTCCTACCAAGATTTCTCTATCTGTTGTACTAATACTACTTATGATATGTACAGTGCTACAAGATGTATACAGCACTGTACATGTACAAGTAAGAGACAAGAGGGAGGTTTTATCTAAGATATATAAGGGATTGATTCTGGAGGGATCAAGATTGCTTATATTGAAAAATAGGAGAGAGACCTCAGGGAGGTATGGAAGAAGGAAGAGGAGGAGGATTGGGATAGAATAATCCAAACTATTGCTAAAATGTCAATGGCAGCCAACTTGATGAAGAAGACGTATAAGCTACTGTTAAGTGGTATTTGATACCTGAGAGCTGGCCTGTCTTTTGCCAGTGTGAGGCCCCTGGCACCTGGCGGCCTGCAGGGGCCCCGGATGGGCCGGATCCCACATGATGAACCCAGTTGCCCATGTCATGGACTCCTCACTAAAGTCACTCGTGACATCATTTCATTACAAATCATTGAAATCAACTTTACATTACAAAGAATAGCAAACACATATATTATATTATATAACATATCAGACCTTCAGACTTCTTTGCAGTTTAATACTATTTAATAGCATTTAAATTAAATGTTACGCTGTTGTCAGGTGAGGTGTCAGCATCTTTCAGTGTTTACAAGTTAAACCGGAAGTAGATTATGATAGCCTGGTTCCCGGTCTACAGTCTACTGTTCAGGAACACCAAACAAGGTGAACGAAGGACCAAAACATCTAAAAATAACTTTAAAAAACGTTACGAGTGTGAAGAAATAACATAATAAAAAAATTAAACTTTAAGGGGTATGTTTACTAAACTGCGTTAGTGTGATTCGCGTTAGGAGCCGCGTTAGTGGAAGAAATGCCAAAAAAGGACATGGGCGGTACATCGTTAGTGATAACGCGCGCTATAACGCGCCGCGCAGCACCGATCGTTACAGAGCGCGTTACTGCGCATTAAGCATAAGAAGGCACGCAGACACCCAGATAGAGAAATAGAGCTGTAGCACAATGGTTACTACACAGACCGATGGTACAAGGGTCATGGGTTCGATTCCCCAGTGTGCCTAACAAATAAGGCTGGCTGAGGCATCATGTGTAACCCTTTGAAAGCCTACTATAATATTTTAATCTGCAGCCGGGTTAATGTTTGCATATGTCAGGAAAATTGTACCCGTCTTATTCAATATGTTCCAATAGTGACGCTCCCTCTGCCATGGTCATGTCTTATATATCATTTGATAGGAATATTTAGGCAGATGTTTGGATCCCGAAAGTCTTGGGCTTGGCCTGGAAAGGGTTAAGTATTGGGCTGTGAGGAAGTTTAGTTGTACTTTAATAGTGCTGCCAGCAAACACACCCTCACAGTGGCGTAACCTAAGGTGCCATATAAGGCACCCTAGAAGGCACTCCATAGGGCACATTATAAAGTGCGCTGTCTGCCAAGGCACCCTATAATATCCCCTATAGGACACCATATAAGGCAACTTATAAGACGCTTTTATAGGGCGCCATATGAGGCGCCCTATAGGGCGACGTATGAGACGCCCTATAGGACGACGTATGAGGTGCCCTATAGGGCGCCTTATGAGGCACCCTAAGGTAACAGTACCCTGAGGGTGGTTGTGCTGGCAGCACTAATATACAATAAAAATAGACAATGCCTAAGACAGCCCTATCGATGAACCCCACTGTGGGTTGTGAACCCATGACCTCTGGCTCCATGGGCAGTGAAGTAACCAGTGGGCTAGAACTGCTAATAATCACCCGGCTGGCTACAGGAGGACTGCACGGCACCACACCCACATTCTGCTGTGGTTACCAGGGAAATTACATACCACCACCCAACCCACCCTCTGGGGCTCAGGGTGGGGGACAGGATCTCCCGCCAACAGATCCACTTTCTACCCCCCTGCAATGGTGGCAGTAGAGGGGACCATCATCCCAGACCTGCTAGGGATCAAACACCCTACAGGGCAGGCAATGCAGAGCAGTACACATCCATAACGCAATAGCAGACAGACGGCAGGTCTGGAAATGCTCAGCTGCCCCCCACCATTATCTGACATTCTACAGCAGCACGCCTCCAGCCGCTGTACCCTGCACGGTGTTCCAGCAACACACATACTAGCGTCAGACAGTCCACCAGCTAGTCCATAGTGCATGGTCCTGGAGAAGATGCATGTACCCAGAATGGGGATATCAACATACACACCAAGCAGATAAGTCAGTGATTGGGCCCCAAAAGGAAACCCATAAATATCACATAAAAAAAAACTATACAGCACTATGGGGGAACCTAGCCATGCCATGGTCACTGCTCAGTCAGGGTGAGAGTGACCTCCCAGCAGGACATGCTATGGCCACCCTGTCCGTGCAGGTGGTACCGCACACTACAATGTCCGGCCATTGCCCTATGCCCTGTGCAAATGCGGCCAGGCCAGGCCACCCTATCCAGGCTATTCCCACAGTACCTTGCTCCTCATTATGCACATTGGCAGGCCAATACTGGCAACAGTGCTAGCAGTGTGGGCTGTGGAGGGTGTTGGCAGCCACCACACACTGGATAGACAGACACACACTCCCCACACCTATGCCAGCATTGTGCAACTATAGAGGTGTTGGGCAGCCCAGGCCACCACACCAGTCCTGGGCACAGTGCAGGCATGGCTATGGTACACAATACTGTAGGAGTCACTCCCCAGATTGGTAAATATCTCCTATCTAACTGGCATCTTCCCTACCGCCCTTAAACAAACATCAATTCGCCCTCTGCTAAAAAACAACCAGATGGACCCAACGAAGGAAGAATCCTACCGCCCAATCTCCAGCATTCCCTACCTAGCCAAGATACTTGAAAAGGAAACTCAGAGGCAGATCCAACACCACATTGACACAGCAGCCCCGTTGGACCCATGCCAACACGGATTCCGAGAAGCTCACGGAACAGAAACACTCATGACTTCACTACTTAACAAACTCATCTGTGGGATTGACAACATTCATGTGGCCATTGCAATGATTTTTCTGGACATATCAGCGGCATTCGACTCAGTCGACCATAAGATCATGCTAGCTAGACTCCACGAAAAAGGCATCCGCAACCAAGCCTGGAACTGGTGCAAATCTTACTTAGATGAGCGCTGGCAACAGGTCCGTACAGGCAACATTACATCTGAACCCTTCAAACAGAAACAGGGAGTACCTCAAGGCTCATCTCTATCTGCATTGCTTTTTAATATATACATGCAGCCAATCTGCCAAATCACCAGAGATTTCGATATATCTTGCTTATTATACGCAGATGACGTGCTAATATTCACACCAATCAATTTATCAAATCCTGACTACTCTCCACTAATCAATTGTTTCAATGCAATAACCGACTGGCTCCTCAATCAAAACATGAGAATAAACTTCAAGAAAACCGAAGTACTCATAGCAACAAGAAACAAGCAATTTGCTCCGCCAACCACCCTCACAGTAAGAGATGCAGAACTCCCTATCAATGCCTCCATAAAGTACCTCGGTGTGATACTCGATCAACAACTCAATCTTAAAGAGCACATAAAGAACACAGTAAGGTCAATTTACTACAAACTAAAAACACTGCGCCACCTGAAACCAATGATGGAGACCAAGGACTTCCGTACAGTTTTCCAAGCAATAGTCACACCGCATTTCGACTATGCGAATATCATCCTTCATGGTCTCCCCAAGAATACACTAAATCCACTTCAACTGGCGATGAACGCGGCAGCCCGCATCCTATCTGGAGCTTCTATAAGAGATCATATAACACCAATACTGATCGATCTGCACTGGCTTCCGATAAACTGCAGAATAACATACAAAACCCTCCTCATCACATTCAAGGCTATTAATAAATTATCTCCTGCATCGATCTCAAATCTCATCACCCACACACCAAACAACAGACCCAGGAGACTAGTAGCAGAAAACACACTAGTTACTCCCAGTATCTCCACAAAATGGACACAACAAACTATTAACAGAGCTTTTGTGTCCTATGCTCCCAAGTGCTGGAACAAACTACCTCCAAACATCAGATCAATCAGGGATATCACCCAATTTAGAAAGTCCATCAAGCACTATCTATTCACTTTACACTTCAAGCTACCATACACACAATAGAATCCGTCTCCCGCATCACTCAGATAACTACTACACATAACAACAATCCAGAACAAAGGATCAAAATGTGAAAACACTATATTCTTATCAAATATCAAAACTTGATGTAACCTATTCAATGTATATATAATTATGTATAATTATGTAGATAGTTATTCCCCAGTTAACACCCAGTTTATCTTCCCTGTTATCTGTAAACCTAGATCAGTCATGGATTGACAGGTATGTTGATGTTCAATGTAAACCGCACTGATGATGAATAGTGCGGTATATAAAAAATGTTAAATAAATAAATAAAAATAAACACTGTCAGACACAAGACCTGTAGCACACTCCACAGACATCAGAAAGGTTGCTATGATGCAGCTCACTCCGAAAATTGTACTTAACCTAGGAATTGCTATCTGCCAGTAATCATAGCAACCTTTTGATAGATATGTACCATATTCCCAGGTTTAGGGTGGCATTACTAAGGTATGCAAGTGCTAGTATTGGGAGATGCACGCAGAGCCCAAAGTCCTGCCTCTCCAGGAGTCTTTGGATAATGGGGCCTGTGGGTGCGGGTGTGTCTGCCCCTGTTGGCTGCTGCTTTACGGCAGAGGTTCCCAACTCTATTCCTGCGGTGCAAAACACTGTTCGGGTTTTCATGCTGTCCCTCATGAATATGCATGAGATACATCTGCATACCATGGGGGTGGCGCATAGAAATGCAGCACAGGCATCTTTATCAGAGGCAGCATGGAACCTGAATGGTGTTTGGCCCTCCAGGACTGCATTTGGGAGGCTCTGCTCTAGGTAATGTGCATGTTTATGGTGTCTGTGCCCTATAGGGTAAAATGTAGGTGTTTTGGGCATGTTTACATCATCTGCACGAAAGGTTCTGTTTGTATTAACACGTTATAGTAGTGGGTAAAATATGAGGACTGGGTTGGCAGAAACCACAGCTGGGACTTGAACCTGTGACCTTCTGCTTCTGAATACACTGGTTTTGTGCACTGCACCACCATGTTATCACAGAGATGGTGCATTCCCTGGTGATACCATGACTGTCAGTCAGACAGGGCCTGTCTGTTGCAGTGCATTGCACCCACCTACACAGGGCTAGGCCACGGTCTGCTCTGGGCAGCTGCCACTGCCCCCTCCACCACCAGTATCCCTCAGCCACCATGCTGACATGCCCTTCTGCTGGTGGAGCTGGTGGTGCGCAGTCTCAGGCCATCCAGTGTGCAGGTAGGCGGCTGCCTATGGTGCGGGTTCTGGGGTAGAGGTGCCTGCATAGATGTCCATGCTCCCCCCTCAGCCCCGCCTGCAAATGTTCCGTGCCCTTGGGGGTAGCTGTTGGGTACTATCCCCTGTGACACTTTGGGAAACCCACTCGTGCCCATGTTGGACTTTCAGCAGTTGCTGTCTGGCTGCTCCGCTGTTTCAGCATTCGTTTGGGCCACCTAGGCATCAGCCTAGTCCGCACTGTGGCCCAGCTCCACCACAGCATGTGCCGCCTGCGGCCCTCTGTATCCCCTTCTCCGGCATCTGTCCAGTTGCCGTTCTGACATGCCCGCCCTGATGTTGCGGGACATGTGCACCTGTCCGATGGTGGGGAAAACCCTGAGCAGCGCTATGTCACTGTGGGCTCATTCACCTTGTATGGGGACGGCGTATAGACCCTTCCACGATTTATATCTGTTTTATGGGGCTTACTCTGGGGGGGAGGGGTTGATGTTTCTCATTGATACCACTATTGCCCAGCTTGGTTATTGGTTTTTTCCAGTTTGTTGGGGTCATTTTCAGTGTTTCTGTGCCCTTTTGTTCTGTGCACATGTATCACACTTATCACTGTTTTTTGGTGTCCCTGCCTGGTCTGTACATTGCTGACACTGAAATGGTTTCTCTCCCCTGTAATGTGCCTTTAACGGTAGGTTTTCATTCGCGTTGGAATTCAGCCCTGAAATTCAGCGCGTTAGTGTGAGGGGAGCCTCTCCCCGCCCACTCTCCGCCCATTGACCACTTCTCTCCGCCCTCTATCCACCTTCTGCGGTGTTTTACCACGTTGCGGAGCATTACGCTCGTTAGCGCGTCATAACGCGCGTTGTATGATGTTAATGCTCGTTAGTGCGTCATAACGCGCGTTATGACACGCTAACAAGCGTTAACATCATACAACGCGCGTTATTCACGATTACCGCAGTTTAGTAAACATACCCCTAAATGTCTTAAACATAAAACGGACTTATAAAACTAAAACATTACAACAAGCAACTGCTGGAGCGCGCAGTGCCCCTTAGATGCACAGGGCCCCTGGCACAGTGCCATAGTGCCAACCCATAAAGACGGGCCAACCTGAGAGGCTATGTAAATCTGAGGCCTGCTGGTGGGAATGTAGCCAAACAGGGAGCTTTCTGCATATGTAGTGGGAACGCTTGGTGATGAGAGGATATTGGGAAGAGGTAAGTTGGGTTGATGGAGGACATCCTGGGTATCCAGCTTTCTAGACAGCCAGTTGTATCTCTGCTGCATAAACAAGACATGGGTTGCCTCATAGGATGTGTGGCTTGTTAAAATCATCTTATAGTGGCAGCCCAATGCGAGATAGCAGTGAACTGGAACAGGAAGACTCTTCCAGGGATGGGGGGATTTGCGAGAAATGTGTGTGATTTATATCACATGAACAAACTTACTGCAAAATGAAGAGGGAAGTTGAACAGAGAGGCAATTGGATGCTCTTTGGTAATGGATACAAAGGAGGGGAGGGTAGAGTGAGTGGTTGAGGGGAGAAAGCATAGAGTAATCTACTTCCAGTGACACTGCCAAGAAAACCCAGGAGCTTCTGGGTCGCCAGGAGTCAGAACTGACTCGAAGGCACTCATTGCATTGCAGGAGGGGGAAGCCACAGCAGGCATGGAGAGAGAGGGCAGATGGTAAGAATGGAAGGGGGTAGGATGGGGAGTGAGGGTTGAACTGTAATGCTTACTAAAATGTTGCATTAAGAGCTTTTTCAGGTTTGAAATTCCCTGCTGCTTGATTCTCCTGCTTCTTGTTTAAAACGGCTTCAACTTGTTCAGCGTACAGCTGTTAGAATTATGTGTAGGGCTAAATGTACGGATCATGTTTCTCCTGTGCTGAAGGAGCTGTCTTGGTTACCGATCCTTTATAGGATCAGATACAAAAATTCTGTCGCTTACACATAGATTGTACTATACCTGTTCTCAAACTTACTTGTCTGCCCTTATTATTCCTTGTTGCCCAGGGCAGTTGTTAAGATCTTCCCAGTCTTATTTACTTATGATTCCATCGCCTTCTCAATTTTGATGCAAATTCATGCGTTCTGCTGCTTTTGGCTTTGTAGCTCCACCTCTTTGGAATTCGTTGCCTCTGGACCTTCGTCAGGCACCTTTCTTGATGAAAATTAAGGTTCGCTTACGGCACGGATTTCTTGAAAAGGCATATGAAGAGACCTAGGCCAGTTTGTTGGTAGCATAGTCAGAGGGAACTCTCTTTTTTTCTTTCCTGTCCTTCTGTGTCTCTGACGTTTGACACCATGTAAGGAGTATTATTGTTGTGCTATACATTTTCCCAACCTTTTGTGTTGGTCTTATGGTTTCTGCTTATTCTGAAATTTTTGACTTTTGTAAACCGCTATGCTAGACTAAATGGTGATATATTAAATC
Source organism: Ichthyophis bannanicus (assembly GCA_033557465.1). NCBI lineage: Eukaryota > Metazoa > Chordata > Amphibia > Gymnophiona > Ichthyophiidae > Ichthyophis > Ichthyophis bannanicus. The sequence continues at coordinate 17,965,027 of CM066049.1, read as the reverse complement.
TGCTTAAATAAAATAAACAAATAAATAAAAATGTAAAATTAAAAAAAAATAAGGGGTGCCAGTTGAGTATGGTTTATTTAGACTAAATATACCATCCTTCAAGTAGCAACATGTGTGCTTACTTATTGGCTAAGGGGCATGTTTACTAAAAAGCGCTAATTTGCGCGCCGCAAAATAGCACACTAAAAGCAGCACTTAAGTGCTCTTAAACGCCCCGCAAACGTGCGATGAAGCCCCGCACACTTGCGCGTCACAGTAACGGGTGCCGCACAAGTACGGGCCCGCAAATGTCCGATAGAGGCGTGGAAAGGCTAACGAAGGGCGGAGGAAGGCCCCGGAGGGGCGGAGAGAAGGGGTTAATGGGCGGGGAAAGGGAGGGGAGAGGCGCCCCGCACATTATCGGTGCTGAATTTCCAAAAAAAAATAGCGCGAGTGAATCACTCGCGGTAGAATGCATTTAAAGGGAAGAGAAACCATTTCCGTCAGCAATGTACAGCAAAACCGGGGAAACCTGCAAAACGTGAGCAGTGTGATACATGTGCACAGCCCAAAAGTGGAAATAAAAATAGAAAAGGACCACAACAAAAATTGTAAAAATAGGAATTCAGCTGGGGAACAGTTATAGTAATGGGCAAAACCAACAAACACACCCAGGAAAGCTCCAGCAAAAAGAAATGTTTTTTGGAAAGGTGTACGGAGCGGAGACTCTTCCAAAAACATTTCCTTTTTGTTGGAGCTTTCCTGGGAGTGTCTTCTATGGTTGCCCATTAATATCACTGTTGCCCAGCGTGGTGATATTGTGTCCCCCATTTGCCGTGGTCATTTCCGGGGTTTATGTGCACGTTTGTCACCAGACAGGGTGCATGTGCCCACAGTAAAAATGCGTACAGCAGGGTTTGTGACTCCATCCTGCCAGGTTTACTACCTCCAGGGGCTGCACTGTCTCTGTGGCCATAGTGTGGTGCAGCGGACAGAGCCATTACCTCTAAAACTAGAGGGCCAGAGGTTCATAATCCCAGCTGGGGCACTTGCCAGCCCAGTCCCTACATTTTACCCACCACTAAACAAAGATAGCGCAGACACCCCTGTATTGCAGGGAACATAAGCATGGGGGAAACACCCATATTTTACCCAACACCGCACACACACCACAACAATGGGCATTACCTACAGCCAAGTCCCCCAAATGCAGTCCCGTACTGCCACATTGCAATCAGGTCATCTTCTTTTTCTGAGAGAAGCTCATGCCAGCATGTTGGCGGACGAGTACATGTGGTGCAGGGGGCAGTGGCTGCTAGCCACAGAAGACAGAGGCCTAGCCATGTGCAGGCTGGCACAGTCCACTGCAACAGACAGGCCCTGCCGGATCCACAGGCATGGACATTCCAGGGAATCCAGCCAAACTGTGGCTACACAGTGGTGCAGTGCACACAGACAGTGCATGCAAGAACAGAAGGTCACAGGTTCAAAGCCCAGCTGGGGCTACCACCAATCCTGCCCACATATTTTTCCCACAACTACACAGTGATAGTAAGGACAAACCATTCGTGGTGAGGACATATGCAATGGTACTACGTCTATCTTTTACTCCACTGAGCACAGACACCATGTACAGGGGCAGTACCTAGAGCACAATCTCCCAAATGCAGTCCTGGTGGGCCACACACCAGTCAGGTTCCATGCTGCCACTCATACAAATGCCTGTGCTGTATATCTATGCACCACCCCCATGGCATGTAGATGTAGCTCATGCATATTCATGAGGAACAGCAGGAAAACCCGAACAGTGTGATGGAAACCTGGACTGGAGTTGGGAATCTCTGCCGTAAAGCAGCAGCCAACAGGGCCAGACACACACACACACACACACACACACACACAGGCCCCATTGGCCAATGTCTTCTGGAGAGGCAGAACATTAGACCCTGCGTGCATCTCCCAATACTAGCACCTGCATACCTTAGCAATGTCACCCTACACCTGAGGTATACGGTACACAGCTCTGAGACGCTTGCTAGGAGTACTGGCAGATAGATATCCATACGTTACGCACATACTGCTAGTTGACCCCATCCGAACAATCTGTTTGGTGTTTGCGGTGCGTGCTCCAGCCCTTGCCTCTGACGGTGTTTACCACCCTGGGGAGTGACCCCCAGCAGTACTGCGTAGCATATCCATGCCTTGCCGTGCCCAGCACCGGTTTGGTGGGCAAGGCTAATTACCTCCTCAATAGTAGCACCATGATGGCATAGGTGTGGAATTGTGTGTCTGTCTAGTGGGTGTTGGCTGCAAGCCCCTTCCACAGCCCACACTGCCAACACTGTTGCCAGTATTGGCCTGCCAATGTGCATAATGAGTAGCAAGGGACCATGGGTATATCTCAGACAGAGTGGACTGACCAGGATGCTGCTGCACAGGGCATAGGGCACTGGCAGGGGCATGGTAGTGCCCGGCCACCACCTACACAGACAGGATGACCTCTGTATGTGCTGCTGGGAGATCACTCTCACCCTGAGTATGCAGTGACGGCAGCATGGCTAGGCACTCCCATAGTGCTATGTTGTGATTCTCCCATGTAATATGTATGGGTGTCCTGTGGGGGCCCCTTCATGGACTTATCTGCCTGTGTGTGCTGCCACCCCAGTTGTGGGTGCATGCATGTCCATCAGGACCAGCCAGCAGACTGTCCACAGCTGGTATGTGTTGTGATGGAGTGCCTTGCAGTGGCTGATGGCTTGCTGCAGGTGAATATCAGATAGTGGTGGGGTGCATCTGTGAATATCCAGGCCTAATGTCTGTCTGATATTGTGTTATGGATGTGTGTGTGGAGCTGCTTGGACTGCCCTGTACGGTGTCTGTTCCCTAGCAGGACAGGGGTTGATGGTCCACTCTACTGCCATCAGGGTGGGGATCTGTTGAGGGGGAAGCCCTGTTTTCTCCACCTGGGCGTCCATGGGGTGGGGGTCCCCACTAACTGAGCCAGACAGAGATCTCCACAGGTTATTGCTGCTTTGGAGCTCTGACATGGCCGCATTCAGCCATGCCTGGTGTTGTGGACCTGGTCCTGGGTGCAACATCTCACACTCAGGGTGAGCACAGTAACCGCACAATGTGATGGTGTTTAGCTACTCTTTGCCGTTTGTCCACCCACTCAGGACACCCTACCAGGCCGAGGTGCTGTGTGGGTGCACACGGACACTTCCCCCTACCAGGCCGGGGAGCTTTAGGGGTGCATTTCCCATCCTGTGTTCAATCGTGGACAGCTGATTTGCATGTGCAGTGCATCATGGGTACGGGTGGTTCACAACAGCAGACTGTCAGTGAGGTGACATACAGGCTATCTGCAGCCAGCCAGGGGCTGCTTACAGCTATAGAGCTGTAGCCCAATGGTTACGTCACTACCTATGCAGCCAGATGTCATGGGTTCAAACCCACAGTGGGGTTCTGTGATAGGGGTGTCCAAAGAGTTATTTTAATTTACTGTACATATGTTGCTGCCAGCAATACACCCTCAGCGTACTGTACCCATAAGGTGCCTCTGAGGGTGCTTTATGGGGCGCCCTATAGGGCACGTTACGGTTGCCAGCCATATAGGGTGCACTATACATTATCCTGTGTCGCAACATACATGCTGCCCTATAGGGGACATTCTAGGGTGCCTTGGCGGATGGTGCACTGTAACATGTGCCTTATGGGCCGCCTTATATTAATATGCTGTGAGAGTGCGTTTGCTAGTAGTTATCACAAAATAAAATTAAAAAGCCTCCTACAGCACTCCACAACATATAACATACTGCCTCAGCTAGCCTTTTTCACTGTCCATTGTGAGGGATTGAACCCCTGGTCCCTGCACCATTGCTCAGTGTCTTCACCATTGTGCTGTGGCTCTGGTCCTGTGTTTGAGCAGCAGCGCGCAGCCTTGTAGCCATCGGTGCGCCGTCTTGTGGCGCACAAAATTAACAGCGCGCCACCATCTGCCGCCCACAATGAACAGTGCGCCGCCTCATGCCGTATAAAAAAATAGTGCGCCGCCTTCTGCCGCCCATAATCAATATGCCTCCTACACCACTTTTGCCCATAAAAATTGATGCCTCAGCTGGTCTTTTTTTCATTGAGCGTAATGGGGGTTTGAACCCATGGCCCCTGCACCATAGGTCTGTGTCTTCACCATTGTACTACGGCTCTGTTGTTTGGTTATGCAGCATCGCCCCACTTAGCCTTCCCACGTGCTAATGTGGGCCCCGCACATTAGCACGACGCACACACATACGGTCGGGTTTTTTCTTTTTTCTGCCTGAACCGCCCACTCCTTATATGGCACACGCACACTAACGGGGACCCGCACAGCAACGGAGTTTAGTAAACCTACCCCTAAGTATGCTTGCACATATAGAATAGATGTGTATGTGTCTACTTGGAGTCAGTTCCCCTCATAATATCTCAGAGACAAGGTGCAAGTTTTCATAAGGCTAACTTTTCCCTAGTGAAGTCAAGTTTCTGTTCAAAGAGAACTCAGCATTGCCATGTGCTGTATGGGGTTTCAGGCAACAGGGTTAACTTATACCAAAACAAATACCACTGTGGCATGGTATCTGCAGGAAATTCAACCCCATCTTTCATAACATGTGGATGTGGAGGACTTTCAAATATGAAGAGACGTCTAGGAAAGAGACAGGAAATATTTGGCAGTACACTCTGGAGGGGGCCCTGTCAGCCCGATGTCCCTTCCATCAGTTGAGTGATGGGTGCTTGCAACATGTGATGACGCCACTTTTTCAGGGGTCAGTGATCAAGTAAGTCATGTGCAAGGCTGCACCCATCTTCTCTTCTTATGTTGCTGGTGAAAGAAACCAAAAATGTATTTAGGGAACAACTATACACCCTCTCCTCAAATCTGTCCCTTTATAACCTTGGGATGTATACAGTTGCTACATATCACTTGAATAACCTATAGTTATGACACACTGTGATAATCCTAGCCAGGGCCGGTCCATCCATTGTGCGAGAATGTTGTTTGCACAGGGCCCCCTGCTTCAGGGGGCCCCGCGCCCCCTGCTTCAGGGGGCCCCGCGCCAACAAAATCCCACATTGATTACCGGCAGGCAGGGCGGCTTTAGTGGGAGCAGGAGAGGCCCCGGCTGATTTCTAACAGCTGCCGAAGTGAAGAGCATTTTTTTTTCTTCACTTCAGCAGCTGTACTGTAGTTTAGAATGCTGCTGTGCTGAGTGCCAGGAAACAGGAAGTCCCCTTTGACCTCAGTGCGGCAGCGTCGTAAACTACAGTACAGCTGCCGAAGTGGAAAAAAAGGCGCTCTTCACTTCGGCAGCTGTTAGAGATGAGCCAGGGCCCTCTAAAGCTTTTTAGACAGCCGCGGGCCTCTTCGGGAAGGGGTGGCTTGGACTGGAAATTGGGGGGGGGGGCAGGACTGGAAATAGGCTGAGTGGAGGGGGGGGGCGGACTAACATATCTGAAAAAAGTCTTATCCCTGCATTTTATTGCATTGGCTATTTCTTCTTCTTTTTGTATCTTTGCTCTTCTGACTACTTTGCTAGCTTCTCTAAGTTTTTCCAAATATAGATGCCTGTCTTCTCTTTGTGGTCTTTTGTATTTCATGAAGGCCTCCCTCTTTTTCTTCACCTTTTCAGCTACTTCTTTTAAGAACCATAGCGGCCTCCTTTTCCTTTTACATTTATTTACCTTTCTAACAAAAAAGGTTTGTTGTTCTTAAAATATCCCCTTTCAGTTTTGCCCATTGTTCTTCTATATCCCCCAACTGTTCCCATCCAATTAACGACTCTTTGAGGTATTGTCCCATCTTGGCAGTTAGTTTTCCTAAAATCTAAGACCCTCGTTTTTTAATGGATTTTATCAGTCCTTGTCCTAATACTATACCATCTAGTGATCACTGGATGCGAGATGATGTCCCACTATAACATCAGAAACACTTTCCCCATTGGTAAGCGCTAAGTCCAGTATGGCCCCATCATGTGTTGGTTCTGTTACCAGTTGTCTGAATAGTTCTCCCTGTAGAGAATCCAGGATCTCCTTTCTTCAAGATGACACTGCAGCAGGGATGTGCAAATCCCTATCAGTAGCACTTTTCCTTTCATGGCAATACTGTGTATGTCTTCTATTAAATCTTTGTCCACTTCTACTCCCTGTGAGGGGGGGTTCTATATATAACTCCAGTGCAAATGGACTTCCCTCTCCCTCTTTCTAGTTTAACCCACAACGCCTCCTCTCTTCCTTTTAAGCCCTGCAATTCTATAGCTTTAATATTATTTTTTACATATAGTGACACTCCACCTCCTCTTCTTCCTACCCTGTCATTCCTGAATAAAGTATAGCCAGTATAATTACAATCCAGTCACAGTTGTCCATGAACAAATGTCTCCGTAACCACCACTAAATCCAAGTCAGCCTCTTCCATTAAAGCTTCAAAATCTGGGATCTTATTTCCCATGCTACGGGCATTTATACACACTGCTTTCAAGATGTTGCTCCTTTTACCCATTTCTACAGAGGTATTTAATGTTTCACTTACCTGGGGGCTTTCTTCACTTATCCGGGGGCTCTCTTCACCCATCCCCAATGAATCTAGTTTAAAGCCCTGTTCAGTAGGTTAGCCAATCTGCTGCTGAAGACACTTTGACCCTTCTTGGACAGATGGACACCATCACTGCTCTACAGCCTTGGAACATCATCCCATAGTCCAAGAAACCAAAACGCTCTTAATGACACCATCTACGCAGCCAAGGAGTCATCTCCAGGATGCGAGCTTCTCTACCTCAGCCTTTACCCTCAACAGGGAGGATTGAAGAGAACACCACCTGTGCACCTATGTGCTTCACCCTCTGTCTCAGAGCCATGAAGTCATGTTTGATATGATCGGAGGGCTAACATAAGAATATAAGATATGCCATACTGGGTCAGACCAGGGTCCATCAAGCCCAGTATTCTGTTTCCAACAGTGGCCAATCTAGGTCATATGTACTGTGACCCACTAGCCGGCCCAGAGGCTGAGAGGTGCTTGAGCTGCTTAATGGGGCAATGATTTATTGGTGGTTACGCCCCGGGAAGGCAGTATCTAAGCCTTCTGGTTCCCGTTGTAGTACCTTAACCCAATAAGTGTAGTTGAGGCTGAGTGTAAGGTAAACATAGGATTTATTCCCCGTCCCGGAGGATTCAAAAACCATGGAACAAAAAGTTAAACAGACCATCCGTAACAAAAATGTAAGCTTTCTTCAGCATTCAAATTAACAGCACAAGCAAAAGGAAACAGTTTTTCACTCACGTGAACTCTTCAGCTGTTTCTCCATTAGTCCCTTAGCTGCTTCAGCACACAAAATGAACACAGCTTTGCCAATTAACTCTTTAGCTGCTTCAGCACACAGAATAAACAGCACTTGATACAGGTTACCTGCAGTCCAAACCTGTATCTTGTAAACTCTTTTCAGGGAAATCTAGTTATATCTCCCCTTCATTTCCTCCTCTGCAATTCTGCATGGCTCCTTGAATGAGCATGTGAAGCCTTCCTCTACCCTCGTGGTTTGTGGGAAGTTACCGTACTGTTTGTACTTCTCTTTCTCCTCCTGAGCTCTGCACAACTCCTCATAGGAGCTTAGGTAGTCTGGGTGTTCTAAGTCCCACCTCTTAGGGATAACACGTCTCACTTCACCTCTGGGAGCTTCCTGCTTTCTGTTACGTGGATAGCCCTTCTCTTTCTCCTCCTGAGCTCTGCACAACTCCTCATATGAGCTTAGGTAGTCTGGGTGTTCTAAATCCCACCTTTTAGGTATAATACGTCTCACTTCACCTCTGGGAGCTTCCTGTTTTCTATAACGTGGATAGCCCCGTTCTGGTTTCTTTCTCTCACAGCGTCTATCTCTCTCAGGGGAATATGCCTCAAGGTAAGAATTCTTCCTTTCTGTTTGTTTGTAGTTAAACTGCTTATCTGTGAACTTAGCTGTAGGACTGCCCTTCCTTATTGCCTTATTGCCTAGAGCCCAATAACACCCACTGATACCAGTCCCAGATAAATCTAGGGTATATCAACAACTCACCAAGTGTGATATTCATTCCTATAGTGGGCTGGTTTCCCTATGTATCTTCTGTGTATATGATTCCATGTAGTATGTTTTGTAAATAGTTCCCCCGGTTATCCAAGTTATTTATACCCTGTTACCTGTAAACTCATACGTGTTAAATGTACTGAGCATTTTGTTCCATGTGAACCGCGCTGATGCTGAATAGTGCGGTATATAAGAGACTGTAAATAAATAAATAAATAAATTGCAATACTCCTCAGGGTATTGATAGGATTTGCCTTGCTGTTTCCCACAGCCTCTTTGCAAATCGCTCACCTCTGCCTCTTGGGAGTTTTTCCTTGGCACTGTCCTCACAGCTTCCACTTGCGTTCTCTGCTGAATTCTTTCACCTCTGCTCTCGTGGCTTCCCTCTGAGATATTTCCAGAGCTTTCACTTAAGCTCTCCTGGCTTCCCTCTGGGATATTTCCAGAGCTTTCACTTAAGCTCTCGTGGCTTCCCTCTGGGATATTTCCAGAGCTTTCACTTAAGCTCTGGTCTGAGCATTCCACTATGCTCTCCTTGATTCTCCCACCTGTGCTTTCTGGGCTTTCGTCTGAGCCTCCTGAGCTCTCTGGCTTCTCTCTGCTTTCCAAGCTTTCCAAGCCTCCCAGGCTACCAGCCTTCTCTGAGCTTTCTGAGACCTCCAAGACTTCCACGACCTCCTTAACCTCCAAGCTCTCCTGGACTTCAACCTCTCGGACAACCTTTCTGAGCTCTCGAACACCCCCTCTGAGCTCTCGGACACACCCTTTTCCAACCCTTCTGAGCTCTTGGACACCTTTTCTATTAGTGACTGAGTCCTTACTATATCCTGCTCAGTGTTAGCTTGGGCTCCGCCCCCTTGCAGCTGCTCCCCATTTTCTAATGAGCTCTGAGCTCCGTTACTGCTTGGGCGTTCCCTAACACCATGTGCAAGTGTTTTCTCTGGTTGCTCTTGGCAACCCTCTCTCATTTGTGAAGCTGAGCTGTCACTTTCCCTGCTCTTTTCTTCACTTTTATTTACCTCTATAGGCACTGCTGGCGTCACCTCGTGACAGATCCCCGCCCTTAAAATATTACGGGCTGCTGGGACAATACCCGGACAGCACGTAATCACCTCATGGGTTCTGTTTTGCCCCCTTACAGATGCCAAATTGACTGTTCCTACTCTTTCTTTCCAGGGCTTGAGAACATTTAGGTGGTACACCTGTTGACGTCCTCTCTCATTTTCTACCCTATATGTTACAGGCCCTACTTTCCCTATCACTGTGCATGGTCCCTTCCAATGGGCCTCAAACTTGGGTCCTGGGTCCGCTACTTGCACAAGGACCTTATCTCCTATGTTCAGGTGCCTTTCCTTTGTGCGCCTGTCATAGTATTTCTTCTGTTTCGCTTTACTAGCCTGCAAATTCTCTCTTGAGGCTTTCGCCGTTTTCTCTATGCGTTCCCTCAAGTTCTTCAGGAATTGTGGCACCCCAACTTCCTGTGAATTTGGCTCCACCCACTGCTCATGGAGAATATCTAAAATTCCCCTAGGGGCCCTGCCAAACATCAACTCATATGGAGATGTCTTTAACGACGTTTGTATACGCTCTCTACAGGCGTATAATGTAAATGGGAGTAGAGTATCCCATTCACCCATCTCTTCTCTTTTTAAACCTCTCCTTAATAGTTGCTTCAAAGACTGATTCATCCTCTCAACAAGGCCATTTGTTTGAGGATGGTACGCTGCAGTCTTTATATGCCTTATTCCAAAGGCTTCCCATACTGCTGCCAAATGCTTGGATAAGAAATTGCTCCCCTGATCAGTTAATACCTCTCTGGGAAAACCCACCTCACAAAAGAGTTTTACCAGTTCTTGGGCTATTACTCTGGCCGATGTAGTCCTTAAGGGAATGGCCCATGGGAACCTAGTTGCGTGGTCTACTACCACCAACAAATATTGGAAACCTCGGGGAGTACGGATCATGGGTCCTACGATATCCATGCCTATACGTTCCATAGGTACCGCTATGGTGGGCGTGGATATCAATGGTACCGCTTTCGGTCTCAACACCGTGACCCTTTGACACGTTGGACAAGCCTCACAATATAGCTTTGTCTCCTTAAAAATCCCCGGCCAATAAAATCGCACCAATATTTGGTCCAGGGTGCCTTGGACTTCTTTATGGCTACCTATGGGGTGGTCGTGCGCCAACTTTAACACTGTGGCCTTAAAGGTTGTTGGTACGACCAATTGCTTTCTGATAGCACCAGAGTATGGGTCTATGCTTTCTCTATACAAGATGTCCCTCTCTAGGAAAAATCTGGGTAGCGTAGGCCTAATTTCTTTTGCCCACTCAAAAGCTCTTTTAAGAGCCAGGTTGGCTCGCTGTTCTGCTGGGAATGAGGGGAATTTATTCATCACCTCAGCAGGTACCCATGGTAACTCTGCACCAGCCTCTAATGCGGCCCTCCCCTGGGTCCTTTGACGCCTCTCTTGGCGTTTCTTTGCCTTCGCCTTGCTGCCCTGCTTAGCTGGTTCCTGTACTAGCTCATCATCTGTGGGCAGCATAGCTAATACACCTCTATTTTCATCCTCCTCCTAGGATTCTTCCTCCCCCTCAGACTCACTAGGGTTCTCACAAGTTATCTTTCCTTCACCTGAGGTCCCTGCCTGGGAGCGGGTAGCTACCAGGCTGGTCCGGGTACTTAATCCTACCTCTAAACCTCGGAGAAAAGGTGGCCAGTCCCTGCCTAAAATAATATCTCTAGGCAGGCTTGGGATTATGGCTATTTTCATTGTGTGTTCCTCACCTATTGCCTGTATAGATACAGTTTGTGCAGGATAATGAGAAAATGCCCCGTGTATGCATCTTAGGCGGATCTGGCGGCCTGCTTGCCTCGGGGCTGACCTACCTTGCCTCTCAATGGTTTCCCAGAGCTTAGATGTCATCATGCTCTGCTCAGCACCCGAGTCAAGCAGCGCCAGCGTCCCTACTCCCTCTACCTGGATGGGAATTAGGAAGCCGTCCTGCGATGGTTTCTCTCGCCCAGCCATGAGAATCAATCTTTCCCCGCAATCCTTCTGGTAGTGGCCTGCTCGTCCGCACACATAGCATCTCCCTTTACACACAGAAAACATGTCAACATTATTAACATTTTTAGACATATTAAACTTTTTGTTTTTCACATAATTTTCATTCTTATGCACAGCCATACGTGCTTCCTTCCCAGGCCCTATGAAATCATCCATATTGTCCCTTGGACTTAATTGTCCCAAAGAAAACACCTGACTTGCCGTCAGTCCTACCCCAGCACTATAGGGGTTTTCAGTTCCAGCACCTTGTGACCTTTCAACAAACGCCCGCATGGTTTCAAGGAGTGGCCTCTGCTGCTCCATAATCATCTTGGCAGTTTGTTCCTGTATATGCCTTGCCAACTCCAACTGCTTGTCCCATTGGTGTTGCAGCATACTCATCACGCCCTGGACGTCCATCTTCCAGCAGTGATCCTGTAAAAGGAAAGAAAAAGAAAACACCACCAAGTGCGGTACTTTTTTAAAAAACTTTTTCCCTTTCCCACACCACAGGAGCGCCCCCTTTCTTGCCCTCTGTCCTTCTACGCCCGTGCCCCAGGTACCCTTTACCTTAGGCTTTGCGTAGATTCAGGCTTTGGCAAGAGAGGTGCTTGTCCACGACCGTTCTGTCCTGGGTGCTTGCTTCCTTACAGGTCCGGTTGTCCAGCAGTATTCTTTTTCCTTTTAAAATGACCTTTTTTTCCACAGTGAAAAAAAATCCTTAAAACGTCGCCACATTCATGTGACCCACTAGCCGGCCCAGAGGCTGAGAGGTGCTTGAGCTGCTTAATGGGGCAATGATTTATTGGTGGTTACGCCCCGGGAAGGCAGTATCTAAGCCTTCTGGTTCCCGTTGTAGTACCTTAACCCAATAAGTGTAGTTGAGGCTGAGTGTAAGGTAAACATAGGATTTATTCCCCGTCCCGGAGGATTCAAAAACCATGGAACAAAAAGTTAAACAGACCATCCATCTGACATTTAAACAAAGGAAAATACTGTAACAAAAATGTAAGCTTTCTTCAGCATTCAAATTAACAGCACAAGCAAAAGGAAACAGTTTTTCACTCACGTGAACTCTTCAGCTGTTTCTCCATTAGTCCCTTAGCTGCTTCAGCACACAAAATGAACACAGCTTTGCCAATTAACTCTTTAGCTGCTTCAGCACACAGAATAAACAGCACTTGATACAGGTTACCTGCAGTCCAAACCTGTATCTTGTAAACTCTTTTCAGGGAAATCTAGTTATGTTGTTGTTGTTAAGTGCCGTTGAGTCGGAATCGACTCATGGCGACCCTCTGGATAGCTATCCTAAATTGTGTTCGGTCTTCAGTCAGGCGGCTCATTGTTGACAGACTGGTACCCGTAGCTGCTGTTATTGTATCGATCCATCTCATTGCTGGCCTTCCTCTTTTGCGTTGACCTTCTATCTTGCCAAGCATAATGTCTTTCTCTAATGATCTCTCTCTTCGCATGATGTGTCCAAAGTATGAAAGTTGAAGTCTTGTCATCTGAGCTTCTAAAGAAAGCTTAGGTTTGATCTCCTCTAGTACCGACTGGTTTGTTCTTCGGGCAGTCCATGGTATACACAGTATTCGCCGCCAGCACCATAATTCAAAGGCATCAATTTTCTTCCTGTCTATCTTTTTATCTAGTTATATCTCCCCTTCATTTCCTCCTCTGCAATTCTGCATGGCTCCTTGAATGAGCATGTGAAGCCTTCCTCTACCCTCGTGGTTTGTGGGAAGTTACCGTACTGTTTGTACTTCTCTTTCTCCTCCTGAGCTCTGCACAACTCCTCATAGGAGCTTAGGTAGTCTGGGTGTTCTGTGTCCCACCTCTTAGGGATAACACGTCTCACTTCACCTCTGGGAGCTTCCTGCTTTCTGTTACGTGGATAGCCCTTCTCTTTCTCCTCCTGAGCTCTGCACAACTCCTCATATGAGCTTAGGTAGTCTGGGTGTTCTAAGTCCCACCTTTTAGGTATAATACGTCTCACTTCACCTCTGGGAGCTTCCTGTTTTCTATAATGTGGATAGCCCCGTTCTGGTTTCTTTCTCTCACAGCGTCTATCTCTCTCAGGGGAATATGCCTCAAGGTAAGAATTCTTCCTTTCTGTTTGTTTGTAGTTAAACTGCTTATCTGTGAACTTAGCTGTAGGACTGCCCTTCCTTATTGCCTTATTGCAATACTCCTCAGGGTATTGATAGGATTTGCCTTGCTGTTTCCCACAGCCTCTCTGCAAATCACTCACCTCTGCCTCTTGGGAGTTTTTCCTTGGCACTGTCCTCACAGCTTCCACTTGCGTTCTCTGCTGAATTCTTTCACCTCTGCTCTCGTGGCTTCCCTCTGAGATATTTCCAGAGCTTTCACTTAAGCTCTCCTGGCTTCCCTCTGGGATATTTCCAGAGCTTTCACTTAAGCTCTCATGGCTTCCCTCTGAGATATTTCCAGAGCTTTCACTTAAGCTCTGGTCTGAGCGTTCCACTATGCTCTCCTTCATTCTCCCACCTGTGCTTTCTGGGCTTTCGTCTGAGCCTCCTGAGCTCTCTGGCTTCTCTCTGCTTTCCAAGCTTTCCAAGCCTCCCAGGCTACCAGCCTTCTCTGAGCTTTCTGAGACCTCCAAGACTTCCACGACCTCCTTAACCTCCAAGCTCTCCTGGACTTCCAACCTCTCGGACATCCTTTCTGAGCTCTCGGACACCCCCTCTGAGCTCTCGGACACACCCTTTTCCAACCCTTCTGAGCTCTTGGACACCTTTTCTATTAGTGACTGAGTCCTTACTATATCCTGCTCAGTGTTAGCTTGGGCTCCGCCCCCTTGCAGCTGCTCCCCATTTTCTAATGAGCTCTGAGCTCCGTTACTGCTTGGGCGTTCCCTAACACCATGTGCAAGTGTTTTCTCTGGTTGCTCTTGGCAACCCTCTCTCATTTGTGAAGCTGAGCTGTCACTTTCCCTGCTCTTTTCTTCACTTTTATTTACCTCTATAGGCACTGCTGGCGTCACCTCGTGACAGTACCTAGCAGTATCCCCAAGAGACACAAGTTCCACAATGCTTGTACTGGGTCAAGCATTGATATCTTCAGTCACTTCTTAATAATGGTTTATGGACCTTTCCTCCAGGAACTTGTCCAAACCTTTTTAAACCCAGCTACACTAACAGCCTTTACTACATCCTCCGGTAACAAATTCCAGAGTTTGATTACACGTTGAGTGAAAAAATATTTTCTTTTATTAGTCTTAAATAGTTTACCCTGTAGCTTCATTGCATGTCCCCTAGTCTTTCTATATTCTGATAACGTAAACAGTCGATCTACATTTACCCGTTCCACTCCGTTCATTAATTTATAGACTTCTATCATATCTCCCCTCAGCCGTCTCTTTTCCAGGTTAAAGAGCCCTAACCTTTTTAGCCTTTCTTCATAGGAGTATCCTTCCATCCCCTTTACCATTTTGGTGGCTCTTCTCTTAACCTTTTCTAAAATCGCTATATCCTTTTTAAGATACGGCGACCAGAATTGCACACAATATTCAAGGTGCGGTCTCACCATGGAACGATATAGAGGCATTATAATATCTTTTGTTTTATTTTCCATTCCTTTCTTATCATACCTAGCATTCTATTTGCTCTCTTGGCCGCCGCTGCACACTGGGCCGAGGGTTTTAACATGGTATCCACAATGATGCCTAAATCTTTTTCCTGGGTGGTGGTTCCTAATGTGGAACCTTGCATCGTGTAACCATAGTTTGGGTTGTTCTTCCCTAGGTGCATAACCTTGCACTTGTCCACATTAAATTTCATCTGCCATTTTGATGCCCAGTCTTCCAATTTATCAAGATCCTCTTGCAATTTTTCACAATCCTCTTGGGTTTTAACAACTTTAAATAGTTTTGTGTCATCTGCAAATTTGATAACCTCACTCGTTATTCCACTTTCCAGGTCATTTATGAATATGTCAAAAAGCAGCGGACCCAGCACAGATCCCTGGGGTACACCACTATTCACCTTTCTCCATTGGGAAAATTGGCCATTTAGCCCTACCCTCTGCTTTCTATCTTTTAACCAGTTCCTGATCCACAATAGTACACTGCCTCCTCTCCCATGACTCTTTAGTTTTGCCAAAAGTCTCTGATGAGGGACCTTGTCAAAGGCTTTCTGAAAGTCCAGATACACAATATCAACCGACTCACCTTTGTCCACCTGTTTATTCACTCTTTCAAAAAAACATAACAGATTAGTAAGACAAGATCTTCCTTGTCTAAAACCATGTTGGCTGTCTCCCATTAGGTTGTGACTATCTACATGCTGAGTAATTTTATTCTTTATGATGGCTTCCTAACAGTATCATTTGTGCCAACATGGATGAGCAACATTGAATAATAGTGGGCTTGATGAGTCTGGGCAAACTCTCTGTAACATCTCAGATTTTGGAACTTGGCAGACAGCACAACTCTCTGGACATCAAATCTGTTTGGCAGATGGACCCCTCAGTACCCCTCTGAAGAGGGTCTCCAACTACCAGTACCCTCTGCTTCCTAGTGGTGACTGATTCTGCAACATTGGGGTGCTCGAGCTGTGGTTCTTCCCTTTCCTTAGATGATTCTACCTCCTCCACTTCTAGGGCTGCATACTAGTTTGTCAGTTCAAGGGCTGGAGGAGCTGGAATGTTGATACTGCAGGTTCTGGTGAGCCTGTCCAACCTTCTTCTTTCTGTAGCCTCCCATCTTCACCTCTGTTGGAGAGCTTGGATGTTTCAAGAAGCATCTTATCAATGTAGTTCTCACTGTCTCGAATGCTTCTCTTCTCCACCTCTTCCCTGAGCTCCTCAACTTCTTTCCTCAACATGCAGGCATCCTACACATGGAACCAGTCCTTCAACTGGCATTGGGATCTCTGTCTGGACAGAGGCAGAAGCTATAACGAGGGCAACAGCTTTAGCAATATGATTTTTCTCAGCCATTGTTTTGTTGATGGAGCTTTGGTACCTGTTTAAGTAAAAGAGAGAGACCTACCAAAGTCCCTACCTGTTCTTCAGCTGTCCTTTAAGAGAAAAAACAGTTAACCCCTTTTAAGTGTGTTCTAACAGTGCTGTTTTATGTCCCTGTGTAGCTAATTGGGGAGTTGCCCTATAAAGCAAGAAGGCTCACATGGGGTGGGTGTCGGGGTGGGTAGGGAGGGACCTAACACCTGATGTCAGTGGCTTCAAAGAGTTAGCTTTGAATGGGTACCTAGAAAAAAGACAATGAACTCTAACTGACAGAGCCTTTGCCCTACACTACAAGCAAACAAAATAAATTCCCTCTTTGCAGTATAGAAAAAAGACTTAGCTTTTAAAAATGAACACAAAAACCCTTTGAGAGCTTTCAGGCAGAGTATTATCATGCTTTGCAATGGAGTATGTCATTTCCTGCCACAGTTACTCCAGTCTAGTTCCTGCTCCACGTCTGGCTCAGCTTCAGTCCTCTCACTGCTTCTTCTCCTGGTTCCTGATCCTTCCTGTTTCCTGTACTGCTCCACTGTGCCTTGGGCCTAGTCTCTCCACCGATGCTCCTGCCAAGGATGAGCCCCTAGATGTCCCCCAGTTTCCATGGGGATGGCAGGCAGGATTCAGAGGTGGTACAAAGGGGAAAGGCCTCTTCAGAGGAGTTCTCAGGCTTCCAAGAAATATCAATATGATGTTTCAGTAGATTGCAGTCTCCTCTACCCAATCAAGACCATGGAAGGTGCCAACATGTGTAAATAATAAGAGTAACTGTAAATATAAACACACACACACAAAAATGTCTGTGAACAAGCTTATTCCTTGCAGCCACAGCCCAGTCGTATGCCTATGGAGGTGGTAGTTCTTGATGTCAAGCTGACTCCCTCTCCTCATCACTGTCAGTGGGTTGCAGCAGAGAACTTCTAGTTTGGGCATCCTGCAGGTGATGGTGAGACTGTGTAGCATGCAACAGGCCAAACAATTCTTCCTGACCTTTCTAGGCATCTGAAAAAAGTCTTCAATATGCCAAAAATTCTCTCAGTGACAGCTTTTACCTGGTCTGCCTGTGGGCCTTATTTTAGCTCTGCTGTGCTTCCCCCTTGGGGTTGGTTATGGAGGTCATGAATTGGGTTTTAAGAAGACAGCCTCTATCACCTACAGGGGAGAAAACAGAGGAGATATGAGTGAGTGTGTCCAAGGTGGTAGGAGAGTTAGCATGTCAATGCATAGCTGGTCCCTGACACATCCAGAGCTGCTGGTTTCATGTTCAGAGAGGTTTCTGTAAAAAAAACGTTAGTTTGCTAGTAGAGTATATGTGGATGGTGTGTGTTTGCCTAAACGTCATCTCCGGGTGCAGAATAGTCTCCTTATCAAATCTAAACCCGTGTATGCATTGCTCCTTTGTTAGGTCTCGGAGCTGTATTCTGTTTCTGCATATCCTCTGCAGAGTGTATCTCCTCCTCTGTTGCCTCTCTCTCGCCCACAAGCCAAAGCACACAGGAATCTCACCTGCCTTGCACTCATGGTAGAAAGTCGCATCACTAATACCCACCACCAGTGTGACCCACCACAGCCAGCACCCATCACCAGCATCACCCACTATGACCTTAACATAAACACTAGTATAGACACACGGAGACACATAAACACCGGCACATACACAAAGGGGTATGTTTACTAAACTGCGGTAATGTTACATACCACGCGTTATGTAACGTTAACGCGCGTTAACAATACTTAACGATCGTTAACGTCCCCAGCCGCGGTAAACACCGCAGAAGGTGGAGAGAGGGTGGAGAGAAGGGGTCAATGGGTGGAGAGTGGTCAGGAAGAGGCCCCTTTCACACTAATGCGCTGAACTGAAGGGCTGAATCCTACCGCGAATGAAAACCTGCCGTTAGATGCACATTTGCAGGAGAGAGAAACTATTTAAGTGTCAGCAATGTGCAGCCTAGGCAGGGAGCCCAAGAATTGTGATAGTAGTGCTCCATTTTCAGCAACACCATAGTGCCAAAGTATGAATGGCCACTATGGTGATGGTGCAAATGGGGCATAGGGGGCCACAGGCAGGACATGTAGCATGGGCAGCTTGGGCACAGGGTGGACCAGGCGGGCGCCTAGGTGGAACATAGACATCGGAAATCAGCAAGACAGCAGCTGACCGAGGCCAAACACAATCCACCTATATCTATCTGGTTCACCCTAGCCAATAGTTGCCAGGACACTGACCTGACATCCCCCCAGTCATCCCGCCCCCATGTGGAAGGGCCATAATATTGGTAGGCAGTGATAGGGGGATGTGAGGATGTCCATGTATGGCCCCCCACCCCGGGATCTGCTCCCTAGGCGGGCGCCTACCTACACAATGGATGGCCTGGGACTGCGCACTACCAGCACTGACAGCAAATGACCATGTCAGCTTGGCGGGGGGGGGGTGCCACCTCCCTGCAGTGGACCTAGGCCATGCCCTGTATCAGTACGTGGTGTGCAGTGCAACATACAAAGTCTGGCTGAGGAAAAGTACAGGTAGCCCCAGGGACTATTGTGCATCTGTGGCAACAGTGTGGTGCAGTACACCCAGCCAGTGTGTTCAGAAGCAGAGGGTCACAGGTTCAAGCCCCAGCTGTGGTTCCTGCAGAGCACATCCCTATGTTTTACCCTACAATGCAGATACAACAGCAGCATGTGCAAGGCCCAAAGCAGCAGTGAACAGGGGTACTAACACCCACCTACACAGGCTCCACAATCCAAAGATGCATGGAGAGTCAAGCTGTTGGCCCCAGCATTGAGCTGAAGTTATCACCAGAGCACTACTTCTACCCCCTGCACAGTTTAGCAATGTCGGCACTGTGATCAGGACCAGTGTGGCGGGCAGGGTTGCCAACCACCCCTATCCACCCCTATCTTTGTACAATGCTGCAATAGGAGTGAGAGTGTGTGTATGTCTATCCATTGTTCTGTGGCTGCCCACCCTTCATGGGGCCCAAAATGTCCCACTGTTACCAGCATTAGCCTGAATAGGTGCATAATGAGGAGCAAGGTATTTTGGGTTTGGCCCGGACAGGGCAGATTGGCCAGGATGAATCTTCACAGGGTGTGGGGCAATGGCTGGGACACTGTAGTGCCTGACCACCACCTGCATGGACAGGGTGGCCACAGCATGGCATGCTGGGAGGGTACTCACTCTGACTGAGCAGTGACCATGGCAGGTCTAGGTTCCCACATAGCGCCCTACACTGCCTCCAGTGATATATTTGTGTTCCCCGGTCCTGGGGTCCCAATCACTGAGTTGCCTGCTTGCTGCACATAGTTCCTCTGTGAGCAGGCTGGTGGACTGTCTGTAGTTAGACTGTGCATGATCAGAACACCTTTAAGGTACAGTCTGACTCTGCTGGTGACTGGGAGGCAGTTGGGGTTTTCCTGACCTAACCCCAGCATTGCTGCTGGTCTGCCACTGCTCCAGTCATAGGTATGGCTCTGGCCCACCAACCCTGGAGGGCTGTCTCGTACAAACAGGATGGAGGTTGCTTCCCCAGGGCAGGGGCATCTGTTCTTTACCTACAAAAAGGGTGTTGTGGGCCCTTTGGGGTATATAGTATATACTACTGTGACCTATAAAGGCACTGCTACACACATCTCATGCAATTCTAGGAACCATTCTGCCCTGATAACAGCTGCCCATGTCAGCCAGACCCTAACACGGGGTACACACCAATCTGGCTGGTGTCTGGTCCCACAGGGCCATATGTGACTGCAGGATACAGATGGACACCAAATTACCTTTGGCTGCACTGCAAGAAACACCTGTCACACACTGGTAGTGATGAGGATGTACAGCAGGACCTATCTCTAGCACCACAAGTACTGCGGACCTAGTGCTGGGCACCAATCCTATCCCTCAGGGTGACCACAGAACCTGCACAATGGCATGGTCTGTAGCTACTCTGTACCAGTATCACGCACTGTCAGTTTGTCTTTCCAAGCTGAGGTACCGGAGAGGTGCAGACCCCATTTGGTGATCAGCTGTAGACTGCTATTCAGCATGTGCACTGCATCATGGGTATGGTGGGGTTACCCTATCCAGGCAATCAGAGCAGACAATTGGTGCGGTGACCTTGCAGTCCTTCTGTACCCAGACATTGCTGTGACATGCACCATGGAGGTATAGCCTACTGGTTAATACAATGCCATTCTTGGCAGTGTTCATGGGTTCAGTTCCTCATTGTTCCCTCCTCTCATGCCTGTCCTACTCATATAGTGTGCATGCCTGTAGAGGTCATATTTTTGCAGATCTGTGCTTCCAGCCCATAATACCCTCGCCACAATTGCCAACATTTCCTCGGTCCATCTATCTGCGTCTGTCAGCTGTGTAGAGTCCTGTCTGCCAGTGCAGGCTGCCACCCCATGTCATACCCTTTCCTGCATTGCGCCTCTTCATGCTTGCCTGTGCCTGATCTGCATGACACCACCACTCCTCTGTCCACCCATCATTGTAACTATCCTGCCACCTCTGCCTCCACTGGGGGACACATATTCCCATTGTCTGCCACCAACTGTTTTTCTGGTACTTTACATTGCCAACACCCTGTGCTGTGGTACAGCTGCCCCACCATGTTTGTTATCAGTACTGGCAGGCACATGGGATGCCCGCAGATATGGCAGGTCCAGCAGCTCCCACCTCTCCCTCCTTCACTCACCTGTTCATTGCCTTTCCTGAGTGCTCTATCTAGTGTTAGGGCTACATCTGCCTCTGTTCCGCACAGGTCATGCACGTCATCCTGAGGCACCTTGCAGTCCCTAGGGCACACTAACCTAGGACACCATAACCTTGTTAGGCCACCTTAACCTATGGTTCCATAGCCCATGGTGCCTTCTGCGGTGCCTTGTCCAAGGGTGCCTAATATGGCGCTTAGCCTAGGAGGCCCTATAGGGCACCTTATGAGGCACCTTGCAGGGCACCTTACTAGGCACCTTATAAGGCACCCTACATGGCACCTAATAAGGTGCCTTGCAAGGTGCCTTACAAGGTGCCTTGTAATGCTTGTTAGTGTAAGGTGCCTTGTAATGCGTGTTAGCTGTCAGCTTGCTGTAACGATGCAACACCCATGCCTTTATATGGGCATCTCTACATTTACCGTGGAACCTACCGCAAATGATATTACCGCAGTTTAGTAAACATACCCCAAAGTCTCACAAAGCTTTGAGGTAAGAGAGAGGAAGGGCTAGGATTTAGGGCTGTAGAGAGGGGAGGTAGAGAGGAAGAGGGAATTGTCAAGTAGGAGGGGGTAGAGAAGGAAGAGACAGAGAGAGGACCATAAAGGAGCAGAGAGGGTAGGGGTGAGGATGGAGAAGTGTAAGAGAGTGTATATGACGACGGAAGTAAGACTGTTTGAGGAGTAAGATGAGCTAACTACGCACTGATATGCCAAACAGTATCTCCAAGCACCAATCAACCCTCCAGGACCGAAAAGTATAAATATTGGCACCAACCTTTGATGACATAGGTGCATACACTGGTTATAAAATGTCACACGTATGTACTTTGTCACTGTGCCCTGTACACACCCATTCTTGGCCCCAAACCTAATTTGTGCTGGAGCATACTTATATGAGCCTGTGGTATAGACGTGCAAGCGAAGGGCAGTGACCCAAGGATCCACTGCCAATTGGAGGTTGTTAAGGAAACACAAAAATGTTATTATATATTTGTGCAGGATCGGGCAGGCTGCCTGGCCCCTTCTTGGGCCTTAGTGCAGTTACAAACAGTATTTCAAAAGCACAAAACAAAAGCTGGTGCTCCACAGTTTCCTCACTCTGGCCAGCACAACTCAGTTCACACACTTGTCAGTTTTTCAGCAGCAAGGCAACATTCATATAAACCAGAAAACAGCAGCTTTCAGCAGGTCCTGTTCCTACCTTCTCACAGATACGTTGTCAGCATGTAACCCCTAGAACCCTGGGCTTCTCTCTCCTCCTCCAGCTCTCCTGTGCTTTCAGCAGGTCCTGTTCCTACCTTCTCATGGATAAGTCGTCAGCATGTTGCCCCTAGAACCCTGAGCTTCTCTTTCTCTACCTCCAGCTCTCCTGTGCTTTCAGCAGGTCCTGTTCCTACCTTCTCACTGATAAGTAGTCAGCATGTAACCCCTAGAACCCTGAGCTTCTCTCTGCCCTCCCTCCAGTTCTCCTGTGCTTTCAGCAGGTCCTGTTCCTACCTTCTCACAGATAAGTAGTCAGCATGTAACCCCTAGAACCCTGGGCTTCTCTCTCCCCTTCCAGGTCTCCTGTGCTTTCAGCAGGTCCTGTTCCTACCTTCTCATAGATAAGTCATCAGCACGTTACCCACCGAGCCCTGGGCTTCTCTCTCTCTCCCTCTCCAGGTCTCCCGTGCTTTTAGCAGGTCCTGTTCCTACCATCTCACAGATGTCGTCAGCAAGTAACTCCTAGAACCCTGGGATCTCTCTCTCCCTCCAGGTCTCTTATGCTTTCAACCGGTTCTGTTCCTACCTTCTCACAGATAAGTCGTCAGCATGTAACCCCTAGAGCCCTGGGCTTCTCTCTCTCCCTCCAGGTCTCCTGCTTCCCGGGTTAAACCCTGGGCCAGACCACACCTTCCCCAGGCATTTGACACCGTTCCTTACGGGCGACTTATAAATAAACTGAGCACCCTAGGGATGGACCCTAAAGTTACTGCTTGGGTTAGAAATTGATTGAGTAAGAGGTGACAAAGGGTCAGGTAAATGGAGCTCACTCTGAGGAGAAGGAACTTACCAGTGGTGTCCTTGGTCCGATTCTTTTTAACATCTTTGTTAGTGATATTGTGGAAGGGCTGTCGGGTAAGGTATGCCTCTTTGCGGATGATACCAAACTCTGCAACAGATAGGTATAAATAACATGAGGAGGGATCTAGGTAAGCTTGAAGCTAGAATTTGGCAGCTGAGATTTAATGTTAAAAAAATGCAAGGTCTTGCATTTGGGCTGCAGTAATCTAAGGGAGCAATACAGTATAGGAGGTAAAGTACTTCTGTCCACAAAAGAAAAGTGGGATCTGGTTGTGATTGCGTCTGATGATCTTATAGTTAAACAGGTAGAAATGGTGACAGCAAAAGCTAGAAGGATGCTTGGGTGCATAGGGAGAGGAATGGCCAGCAGAAGAAAAGAGGTGATAGCGCCTCTGTATATGTCTTTGGTGCGACCTCATTTGGAGTATTGTATGCAATTCGGGAGACCACACCTTCAAAAGGATATAAACAGATTGGAGTGGTTGCAGAGGGTGACTACTAAAATGGTTAGTGGTCTTCATTATAAAGCATATGAGGGAAGATAGTGCCACTGAAGAGATCCAATATGGCGCTGTGAGGGTGCGAGTCTGAGGACGCACCTGCTTCTTGCTGCAACTGTTGGCATTGGATGTTACTTTTGCCTGTCATGTTATGAGCAAGAGGAAGGGAAAGGGGAGGCTCAATCCTCCAGAGAGCTCCTTACCAGCCTCTTTTCGTCAGCCGATGCTGGAGATGTTTGGCGTTGCCTCAGCTTCATCGACTCCGGCTTCTCTCAACCCGCCCGGAGGAGGTATGATGGGCAGTAGCGAAGGGGCTTCGTTAAGCCCCATTCAGCGTATGCCACCTCCCCATCCTGGATGTGTTTCGGCTGTCGGTGTTCTGGACACTCGCGGACTCTGGAGCCTGCTAGATCATCTCAGTTGGGAGGTACTCAGGCAGGAGTTTTGTCTCCCCTGGCAATTGGATTTTCGGAGTGGAAGAAGAGTCCTCGAAGAAGAGGACATTGCTCAGTTACAGGGTGAGGCTCCTTCTGGCCGGCAAGTGGGTGAGGTGCAGATTCCACAGGCTGTGACTTTGGAGTCACTGTGGGGTGTTATTCAAGGTATCAACTCCTCTCTTCAATCTGTTTCGGGCTGCTTTGTGGGGGGACTTGGCTCTTGTGACCCAGTTTGTAGTGGAGCAATCAAAGGCATTGGAGACTAATGCATCTAGAGTGACTACCCTTGAGTCAAAAATGAATGCTTTTCAAGTGGTTAATGATGCTCTGATGAAAGATAGCATTATCTCAGTAGGGGCTGCTCAAGGCAATCTGCTGCCCGAGGCAAAGGATGAGATGGTGCCATCTCACTAACAAATATTCTCCAGTACCAGGAATATTGGAAACTAATATAAAACCCTACAAAAGTCACCAAAGATCTACAAGGCCAAATCTACCATACCATTACTAGCATAAACTTCCAAAACTCATACAAGAAAAGCAGCACTATAAATACTGCAGCAGGCCCGAGAACATCTAACACTTATTTGAAAAGCTGAACAAGGCAAATTGCTATAGTACAGATCCCTGCATACAGATTACATGATAACAGAATACACAGCCTTGGTCACACACTAGGAACACAGATTCTCACCAAGTACAGAATAAGTGATCACAGCCTAAAATAAAAATAAAATATTTAGAGCAAAATTAAAGTGAAACCCCAAGAAGTCAGACTCTGCATGCAGTGCAACACCAGATAAGAGATGCAGTAGCCCATACTGTGTAAACTATAAAAATAACACAACGTCCAATCACTAAATTCGGTGCAGAGGGTGGCTACTAAAATGGTTAGTGGTCTTCACTATAAAGCATATGAGGACAGACTTAAGGATCTTAATATGTACACCTTAGAGGAAAGGCGGAATAGAGGTGATATGATTGAGATGTTTAAATACCTCCATGGCATAAATGTTCAGGGGGAGAGCCTCTTTCAATTGAAAGCAAGTTCTGCTACGAGGGGACATGGGATGAGGGTGATGGGGGATAGATTCAGGAGTGATATGTGGAAATATTTCTTTACGGAAAGAGTGGTGGATCTGTGGAATAGTCTCCCAGTGGAGGTGGTAGAGATGAGGACAGTAACTGAATTCAAAAAAGCATGGGACAAACACAGAGGATCTCTAAAGAAAAAAAGGGGACTGTTGTAGTTGTTGGTATGGAAGGACAGACTAGATAGGCCATGTGGTCTTTTTCTGTCGTTATATTTCTATGTTTCTATGTAAATTGAAAATAAAATTATTTTTTTCTACCTTTATTGTTTGACCGTTTTATTCTCTCGTCATGTTGGTCCTGATCTGAGGCTTCTACTTTCTTGTCTTCTCTTACTACTCTATCTGCCATTTCTTGTCTTTTCTTTTGTTTTCTTCACTTCCTTCCATCAGCCTATTTCCAGTTCCAATTACCCTCCACACATGTCAGCTCCCTTCCAGTCCCGGTGCCCCTTCCCTGCCAGCCTCCTCCCTGTTACTCAGCCACCTACCAGTCCCATCCCCAAATGTCAACTCCCTCCAGTCCCACCCCCAGGTGTCAGCTCCCTTTCATCCCCCTCTTTCACCCCATGTCAGTTCCCTTCCAGCCATCTCCTTCCGCTCTCTCAGCTCCCTTCCAGCCATCTCTTTCCTTCCCTGTCAGCTCCCTTCCAACCCTCTTTTCCTCCTGTGTTAGCTTTCTTCCAGACCGCTTTTTGCCCCTCTCAGTTCCCTTCCAGTCCTCTCTTCCCCCTGTCAGCTTTCTTCCAGCCCCCCCTTCCCATGTAGCTCGTTCCTTTTCTCTCTTGCCCCCTTCCCATGTAGCTCGTTCCTCTTCTCTCTTCCCCTTCCCGTGTAGCTCATTCCTCTTCTCTCCCCCTGCCCCCGCCCCCCCGTCGTGTAGCTCGCTCTGCTCCTTCCCCTTCGGCTGCCTGTGATAGCTTTAGAAATGAGAGGAAACCGGTGCAGAGCCTCCTAGCGGTATGCAGCCTCTGCTGTTGCCGTGTCCCACTCTAGCGTCACTTCCTTTTGGGGGCGGGATGAGGCAACAGCAGAGGTTCCATACCGCCGGGAGGCTCCTCAACGGTTTCCTCTCATTTCTAAAGCTATCGCGGCCGCACCAGTTTGTCTGTGTTTTGGGGGGGGGGGATTTAATTGAAGGCAGAGTGAGGTGGCTCTTTTGGGGGAATTTCTGCCGCCCCCAAAGGTTTGCCACCTGAGGCCACCGCCTCACTCCACCTAATTATAGAGCCACCTCTGTATCTCAGCCAGGTGAATGGAGTATCTTGAGAACTTGACTAGACATAATAATTTGCATCTGCTGAACTTTCCTAAATCACCACTTGTACCACCAATAGAAATGGTGAAGAAGTACTTGACCGAGGTTCTAGGGATGGACCCTGGGAATCTCCCTCCACTGGTGAGAGTTCTTGCCCCTGGTGCTGAGCTTCCTGCTCTGGACCAGGGAGTCTCTGTTGGGGATAACCTGACGGAGTTTTTGGAATCATCTTTGGAAGTTGTGACTCAGCAGTGTACCCTGATTTTAACATTTGCCTTGGAAGTTGATCGCAACTTGGTGTTTAAATTGTATTTTCGCTTTATGGATAAGCTATTTTTGGCTCTTCTATAGATATGTTTCCTGATTTTTCAAGATGCACACAGAAATGGTGCCAGGGGTTCATGGCCCTGTGTTCTAGGGCCTTGGCCCTTGGACTGCAGTTTGTGCTTTGTTTTCCTTGTATTCGTGTTATAGTGTTTGATAGTAAAGCATTCGCCTTTTTTCAGCCAAAAGTGTTATCTGAATTTTTTTTAGCTAGGGAGGGAATGTTGGTCCCTGAGAGTATCCTGCAGAGGCCACTGTAGAGGTTTTAGGGTGTTGAGGATTTATTTATTTAACAGGTTTTATATACTGCTTTATCATTTCAATCAAAGCAGTTTACATTGAAACTTAAACCTGGTAATGTACATTAAACTGGGACATTAATAACTTGGATTTTTCTGAGGCAATGGAGGGTTAAGTGACTTACCCAAGACCACAAGGTGTGCTAGTGGGGATTAAACCCTGGTCTCTGGGTTCCCAAGCCAGTTTTCTTAACCATTAGGCTACTCTTCTACATGGAAAGGGGGTGGAGGGGAGAGAGAAGAGGAACAAGCTAAGGATGTGCCCTTAGGTTTCTTTATAATTGATATGATACAGTTTCCTTCCCTTGGGTCTCTTTTTCCTGTATCATGGGCTGATGTTAAGAAGTTTTATTTCTTTATTTCATTGAATGATGATTTGATGTTTATTTTACTGTTTCATTTGATTAATGACAGTGTAATTCAAAATATATAAATAAATAAAGCATATGAGAACAGACTTAAGGATCTTAATATGTATACTTTAGAGGAAAGGGGGATAGAGGTGATATGATTGAGATGTTTAAATACCTCCGTGGCATAAATGCACAAGAGGAGAGCCCCTTTCGATTTAAAGCAAGCTCTCCTACAAAGGACAAAGGATGAGGGTGAAAGGGGATAGACTCAGGAGTAATATGCGAAAGTATTTCTTTACAGAAAGAGTGGTAGATGCGTGGAATAGTCTCCCAATGGAGGTGGTAGAAATGAGGACAGTATCTGAATTCAAAGAAGCATGGGACAAACACAGAGGATCTCTAAAGGAAAAAAAGGGACTGTTGTAGTGGTTGATATGGAAGGACAGACTAGATAGGCCATGTGGTCTTTTTCTGCCGTCAGGTTTCTATGTTTCTATATTTTTATATACTACACACGGGGATTTCAAAATGAAATCCCTCTGTGTTAGTTGACTCCACTTTCCGCTGCCCTTTAAGTAAGGGTAAATATAGCCTCAGAGGGGGAGGACAATTTCCAGCCCTTAATTTAACCTGGAAAATTGTTATCCAGGTAAAATCATTTGAAAATTATGTACAATGGTTTCATATATTAAGGGGTATGTTTACTAAACTGCGGTAATGCCATTCGCGTTAGGATCCGCGGTAGAGATAGAAATACCACAAATAAGGACATGGGCGGTACATCGTTACCGATAACGCGCGTTACAAGGCGCCATAAATTAGCGAGCATTACATGATGGAGCCGTGGCACGTTACCGCGCGTTAATCTTAAGAAGGCGCGCAGATATGCAAACACAGAAGCAGAGCTGTAGCACAATGGTTACTACACTGACTGATGGTATGGGGTCATGGGTTTGATTACCCAGTGTGCCTAATACATAAGGTTGACTGAGGCATCACCCTTTATGTTTAAGCAGTGATTGTTGAGGCATTTTACTTTTATTTTAATTAGTGCTGCCAGCAAACACACCCTCGCGGTGGCGTAACCTAAGGTGCCGCATAAGGCACCCCATAAGGCACTCCATAGGGCACATTATAAAGTGCACTGTCCGCCAAGGCACCCTATAATGTCCCCTATAGGACACCTTATAAGGCGCTTGATAGGGTGCCCTATAAGGTGCCTTATGAGGCACCTTCAGGTTACAGTACTCTGAGGGTGTTTTTGCTGGTAGCACTAATGTACATTAAAAATAGACAATGCCTCAGACAGCCCTATCAAATAATCCCACCATGGGTTTGAACCCATGACCTCTGGCTTCACAGGCAGTGAAGTAACCAGTGGGCTACAGCTGCTAGCAAACCCCTGGCTGGCTGCAGAAGGACTGCACGTCACCACACAAACTGTCTGCTGTGGTTACCAGGATAGGGTTAACCCACACGTACCCATGATGCACTGCACATGCAACTCAGCAGTCGACAGATGGGCACAAGATGGGGTATGCACCCCCACAGCACCTCAGCCTGGTAGGGGGAACTGACCGTGTGTGGTACTGGCACAGACCGTCACATTGTGCAGGTACTGTGCTCACCCTGAGGGTGAGGTGGGGCGCCCAGCACCAGGTCCACAGCACCTTTCATGGCTGAAATACGCCATGCTGCAGGTCCCCATCAGTGTGTGATAGGTAGTTCCTGCAGACACACCTAGGCTACATCTGTGTCCTTCTGTATTTCTCAGTCATGTCTAGCCCTTATGGGCTATGATGCACCCAGAATAGTGCATAGCCTGTGTTGGTGCCATGGTTACATGATGTGGGAGGGGAGGAGGGAAGGGGAAGGGGAAGGGGAGGAGAGGGGAGAGAGGGGGGAGGGGGGAGGGGCTATGATGCACCCAGAATAGTGCATAGCCTGTGTTGGTGCCATGGTTACATGATGTAGGTGAGGAGGGGAGGGGAGGGGAGGGGGGGTGTTTGGACCCATAGGCAGATTATGTACCACCAAACAACCCACCCTCTGGGGCTCAGGGTGGGAAACAGGACTAGAAAAAGGGACTGTTACTTCTGGAGAGAGATCTGCAACTGAGTATATACTTCGTAATTTTCTAAAAGGAATTCTTTGTATTAAAGCTAATTAATCTGTGAACCCACTATTTTTGTTAAATCAGTCAGGGCCTAGTAGCAGCAGTTTAAGTTTAAATTTAAAACACAGAGGAGAACTTTCTGGTTACATTTCATACCCAGCAGAGAGCTTGTAGTTTAAATTTAATAGTCACTCAGGGCCTAGTAACAGCAAAGTACTTTTAGTTTAAATTTAAAACACAGAAGAGAGCTTTCTGTTTACATTTGGAACCCAGCAGAGAGCTTCTGGTTTACATTTAATAGTCACTCAGGGCCTAGCATCAGAAAAGTACTTTTAGTTTTAAAACACAGAGCAGAACTTTCTGGTTACATTTCATACCCAGCAGAGAGCTTGTAGTTTAAATTTAATAGTCACTCAGGGCCTAGTAACAGCAAAGTACTTTTAGTTTAAATTTAAAACACAGAAGAGAGCTTTCTGGTTACATCTGGAAACCAGCAGAGAGCTTGTAGTCTAAATGTAATAGTCACTCAGGGCCTAGCATCAGCAAAGTACTTTTAGCTTAAATTTAAAACACAGAAGAGAGCTTTCTGGTTAAATTTAGAACCCAGCAGAGAGCTTGTAGTTTAAATTTCATAAGAAGTTAGAGCCTAGCAGCAGCTAAGAGCTATAATTTAAATCAAATCAGAATATAGCTTACCTCAGCAGCACAAGACAGGGTACTGTGTAGCAGCCCTCTTTAAATAAGTGTTATTTCCCTCCCTCCCCTGGGATAATCGTAGCTTTATAGGTACTTACACATCTTACAAGACAGGAGGTGCTCTCAGGTGAAGCTCATTACCCAAATCAGTCATACACGAAGGACCTGAGATTAGTTAAGCTTCAGGTGAACAAGGTATATTACACGTATTAGGTACAGTTTTATTAGTATAAATATCCATAGCAAGCCTTAGTAAGTAAAGAACTTAGATCTAAACACAAACTTAAAACTAAGATGCAGACAGCAGTCCAGCAGCGGGATGGGGGCTCTCCAGTCTTTTGCATTGAGTGTCACATTTATGATTTTCTCCCAGTTGGTGAGAGGTCTTACGTGTGCACTAGGTGCAAGGAGCTCTTTGCTCTCAGGGAACGAGTCCGTTCATTAGATGCTAAAGTAGCAGACTTGGAAAGCATAAGACAGACAGAGAGGTACATAGACGAGACCTACAGGGATATAGTCCTGAAGTCCCACCTCCAGTCTGGCAGCATCCCTGTTGCCATGGAGGAGAGAGGTCACGTGACAGGAGAGCATCACCCTGGTGTGGCAGGAAGTGATCCTGTAACTAGGACCTGTCCTCCAGGTGATGTAAAACCCTCTCGCACCGAGGAAGTTTCTCCAGGGCCATGTGCCCATGAGGGAAGGGTTAGGACAGCCGTTATAGTTGGTGATTCGATCATTAGGCATGTAGATAGCTGGGTGGCTGGTGGACGTGAGGATCGCCTGGTAACATGCCTGCCTGGTGCGAAGGTAGCGGACCTCACACGCCACCTAGATAAGGTCTTAGATAGTGCTGGGGAGGAGTCTGCTGTCTTGGTACATGTCGGTACCAATGACATAGGAAAATGTGGTAGGGAGGTTCTGGAGGCTAAATTTAGGCTTTTAGGTAGGAAGTTGAAATTCAGAACTTCCAGGGTAGCATTCTCTGAAATGCTTCCTGTTCCACGCGCAGGACCCAAAAGGCAGGCAGAGCTCCAGAGTCTCAATGCGTGGATGAGACAATGGTGCAGAGATGAGGGTTTTGGATTTGTTAGGAAATGGGGAACATTCTGGGGAAAGGAGGGGCTCTTCCGAAGGGATGGGCTTCACCTTAACCGGGATGGAACCAGGCTGCTGGCATTAACCTTTAAAAAGGAGATAGAGCAGCTTTTAAACTAGATATTAGGGGAAAGCCGACAGTCGCCCAAGGGCAGATGGTTCGGAAGAATGTATCTTTGAAGGATACTACCAAAAGCAGATAGGTTCCACAAAAGAGTAAAGTAGCCCAAATGCCCTCAAGTATGGAGCAGACAGAGCTTAAAGATCCTAAATTACCCATGTCTATCAATAGCGAAATTAATATGAATAAAATACATTCTCTAAAATGCTTGTATGCAAATGCTAGAAGTCTAAAAAATAAGATGGGAGAGTTAGAATATATAGCACTAAATGAAAGGTTAGATATGATTGGAATATCAGAGACATGGTGGAAGGAGGACAACCAGTGGGACAGTGATACCTGGGTACAAACTATATCGTAATGATAAAGCTGATCATATTGGTGGAGGGGTTGCTCTCTATGTTAGAGAGGGCATTGAGTCAGAAAGGATTAAAGTTTTGCAGGAAACAAAATCTGCTGTAGAATCTATATGGATTGAAATTCCATGTAAAAGGGGGAAGGCAATGGCAGTGGGGGTGTACTATCGAGCACCTTGCCAGAATGACCAAATGGATGATGAAATGCTCAAAGAAATCAAGGAAGCTAACAAAAGTTACAGCACGGTTATAATAATGGGTGATTTCAACTACCCCGGTATCAACTGGGTCAGTGTCACGGCAGGACATGCTAGGGAGATAAAGGTCCTAGATGAAATAAATGACTGCTTCTTGGAGCAGCTGGTTCATGAACCGACCAGTGGGGAACCAAGTAAGAACCGTGGGATGCAATGGAAAGACGTGAAGCAAAAACCTTTCTTTCTTTATTCAACTCCACCGCTGGAGTTGAATAAAGAAATAAAGTTTTTTGCTTCACGTCTTTCCATTGCATCCCACGGTTCTTACTTGGTTCCTTGTACACGTGGGATCATGCTTCTTTGTTGGGTCCCGACCAGAGGGGAAGCCATATTAGACCTAATCCTTAGTGGAACACCAGATCTAGTGCAAGAGATAATGTTGTTGGGGCCACTTGGCAATAGTGATCATAGCATGATCGCCTTTGATTTAATTAGTGGAGGAGGGATAGTAAGGAAATCCACAGTACTACCTTTTAACTTTCGAAAGGGAGACTATGATAAAATGAGGAAAACAGTTAAGAAAAAACTAAAAGGAGCAGTTGCAAAGGTTAAAGACGTACATAAGGCTTGGCTGTTGTTGAAAAATACTATCTTGGAAGCCCAGACCAGCTGTATTCCACACTTTAAGAAAAGTGGAAGGAAGGCCAAAAAACTGCCAGCATGGTTTAAAGGTGAGGTCAGAGAGGCTGTTGTTGCCAAAAAAGCATCTTTCAGGAAATGGAAAAAAGAGCCAAACGACGAAACCTGGAAACAGCACAAGCACTGGCAAGTCAAATGCAAAGCATTGATAAGGCAGGCAAAGGGAGAATTTGAGAAGAAGCTTGCTGCAGAAGCAAATACGCAAAGTAAAAACCTTTTCAAGTACATTCGTAGCAAAAAACCTGTGAGAGAGTCAGTTGGTCCATTAGATGATAAAGGGGTTAAAGGAGCACTAAGAGGCGACAAGGCGATAGCGGAGAGACTGAATGAATTCTTTGCTTCAGTCTTTACTGAGGAAGATGTAGGGATGTTACCCATGACTGAAGTGGTATTTAAAGGTGCGGAAGAATTGAAGGAAATATCGATACATCGGGAAGATGTATTACAACTATTAGATAAACTGAAGAGTAGCAAATCACCTGGGCCGGATGGTATACATCCAAGGGTGTTGAAAGAACTGAAATACGAGATTGCAGACCTGCTATTAGTAATCAGTGAACTATCATTAAAATCATCTCTAATACCTGAAGATTGGAGGATCGCCAATGTAACACCAATTTTTAAAAAAGGTTCCAAGGGTGATCCGGGAAACTACAGACTGGTGAGCCTGACATCAGTACCGGGAAAAATGGTAGAAACCATCATAAAGAATAAAATTACTCAGCATGTAGATAGTCATGACCTAATGGGAGACAGCCAACATGGCTTTAGACAAGGAAGATCTTGTCTTACTAATCTGTTATGTTTTTTTGAAGGAGTGAATAATCAGGTGGACAAAGGTCAGTGTGTATCTGGACTTTCAGAAAGCCTTTGACAAGGTCCCTCATGAGAGACTTTTGGCAAAACTAAAGAGTCATGGGATAGGAGGCAGTGTACTATTGTGGATCAGGAACTGGTTAAAAGATAGAAAGCAGAGGGTAGGGCTAAATGGCCAATTTTCCCAATGGAGAAAGGTGAATAGTGGTGTACCCAGGGATCTGTGCTGGGTCCGCTGCTTTTTGACATATTCATAAATGACCTGGAAAGTGGAATAACGAGTGAGGTTATCAAATTTGCAGATGACACAAAACTATTTAAAGTTGTTAAAACCCAAGAGGATTGTGGAAAATTGCAAGAGGATCTTGACAAATTGGAAGACTGAGCATCAAAATGGCAGATGAAATTTAATGTGGACAAGTGCAAGGTTATGCACCTAGGGAAGAACAACCCAAACTATGGTTACACGATGCAAGGTTCCACATTAGGAACCACCACCCAGGAAAAAGATTTAGGCGTCATTGTGGATACCATGTTAAAACCCTCGGCCCAGTGTGCAGCGGTGGCCAAGAGAGCAAATAGAATGCTAGGTATGATAAGGAAAGGAATGGAAACAAAAGATATTATAATGCCTCTATATCGTTCCATGGTGAGACCGCACCTTGAATATTGTGTGCAATTCTGGTCGCCGTATCTTAAAAAGGATATAGCGATTTTAGAAAAGGTTCAGAGAAGAGCCACCAAAATGGTAAAGGGGATGGAAGGATACTCCTATGAAGAAAGGCTAAAAAGGTTAGGGCTCTTTAACCTGGAAAAGAGACGGCTGAGGGGAGATATGATAGAAGTCTATAAATTAATGAACGGAGTGGAACGGGTAAACGTAGATCGATTGTTTACCTTATCAGAATATAGAAAGACTAGGGGACATGCAATGAAGCTACAGGGTAAACTATTTAAGACTAATAAAAGAAAATATTATTTCACTCAACGTGTAATCAAACTCTGGAATTGTTACCAGAAGATGCAGTAAAAGCTGTTAATGTAACTGGGTTTAAAAAAGGTTGGACAAGTTCCTGGAGGAAAGGTCCATAAACCATTATTAAGAAGGGACCCAGGATAGCAATGCTTGAACCAATACAAACATTGTGGAACCTGTGTCCCTTGGGGAAAATGCTAGGTACATATGACCTACATTGGCCACTGTTGGAAACAGAATACTGGGCTTGATGGACCTTGGTCTGACCCAGTATGGCATATCTTATGTTCTTATGACCACCCACCAATAGATCCACATTCTACCTCCCTGCAATGGTAGCAGTAGAGGGGACCATCAACCCCAGTCCTGCTGGGGAACAAACACCCTACAGGACAGGCAATGCAGAGCTGTACACATCCATAAAGCAATAGCAGACAGACAGTAGGCCTAGAAATGATCAGCTGCCCCCCACCACTATCTGACATTCTCCAGCAGCAAGCCTCCAGCCGCTGCACCATGCAAGGTTTTCCAGCAAGACACATACTTGCTGCAGACAGTCTGCTAGCTAGTCCATAGTGCATGGTCCTGGAAAAAATGCGTGTACCCAGAACTGGGATGTCAGCATACACACCAAGCAGATAAATCAGTGATTGGGCCCCAAAAGGGACCCAGAAATATCACAGGAGAAAAATACTAGATAGCACTATGGGGGAACCTAGCCATGCCATGGTCACTGCTCAGTCAGGGTGAGAGTGACATCCCAGCAGGACATGCTGTGGCCACCCTGTCCTTGCAGGTGGTGGCCGGCCACTACAATGTCCGAGCCATTGCCCTATGCTATGTACAGATGGATCCAGGCCAGGCCATCCTATCCTGGCTATTCCCACAGTACCTTGCTCCTCATTATGCACATTGGCAGGCCAATACTGGCAACAGTGCTAGCAGTGTGGGCTGTGGAGGGTGTTTGCAGCCACCACACACTGGATAGACAGACACACACTCCCCACACCTATGCCAGCATTGTGCAACTATAGAGGTGTTTGGCAGCCCTGGCCACCGCACCAGTCCTGGGTACAGTGCAGGCATGGCTATGGTACACAATACTGTTGGGGTCACTCCCCAGGGTGGTAAATACTGCCAGACACAAGACCTGTAGCACACTCCACAGACATCAGAAAGGTTGCTATGATGCAGCTCAATCAGCAAATTGTGCTTAACTTTGGAATTGCTATCTGCCAGTAATCATAGCAACTGTTTGATAGATGTTTACCGTATTCCCAAGTTTAGGGTGGCATTGCGAAGGTATGCAAGTGCTAGTATTGGGAGATGCACGCAGGGCCCAACATCCTGCCGCTCCAGGAGGCACTGGATAATGGAGCCTGTGGGTGCGGGTGTGTCTGCCCCTGTTGGCAGCTGCTTTAGGGCAGAGGTTCCCAACTCCATTCCTGGTGGGCCAAACACTGTTTGGGTTTTCATGCTGTCCCTCATGAATATGCATGAGATACATCTGCATACCATGGGGGCGGCGCATAGAAATGCAGCGCAGGCATCTTTATTAGAAGCTAGGACCTATTACAACCCGACACAGGCCGTGTTTCGGAGACCTTCATCAGGGGTTGTCGGAGTAGGTACTAAAAACATACAAATTAATTAAAATCAAAAGTTAACAAATGGGAAAGAACAAATAAATACATAAATACACTAAGATCAATCATATAAATAATTAATAAATAGACATACTTAAAAAGTATAAAACAGAATATAAATACTAAAAAGTGTGGATACGCAAACACAATTCAACAACGTCATTAATATCTCTCAATATACCCTTACTAAGGATGAAGAATCTATCCTTAGTAGAGGACTAACGTTTGTACCTAAAAACAAGGCAGATACCTTTGAGATACGTGTAGACCTTTACAAATTCTTCAGAAAACTAAGGATTAAACAATTTTTTTCAGAACAATCACAAGAGTCTTGTGATATTTCGGTCATTAGTAAAAAATCCAATTGGATACCACCCCAAAAAATCCAATTGGATACCACCCCAAAAAACAGATTCCATTTTAGAAGCATTCGAAAAAATAGTTCTTAAACAAGTTTTAGAGGTTACTAAAGATGCATCACCTTCTTATCAAAATATTTCTCAGGGAGAGAGATCAGCCATTCTATCCCTCCAGAAAAACAATCAGATTATTATAAAACCTGCAGATAAGGGTGGTGCAGTAGTGGTTTTAGATAAGCAATACTATATACATGAGGTTAATAGACAACTGAACGACAAGACTTTTTATCAGAGAATAGATATGAATCCGACTGCTGACATTAAGAGAACAATAGATAATCTTATTATTACTGGCTTTGAGATAGGTTACATCACGAAAAAAGAAAGAGATTTCCTTATTGTTGAAGCACCAGTAATTCCCACCATTTATATCTTGCCTAAGATCCACAAGTGTCTAGAGAAACCACCAGGACGTCCAATCGTATCATCTATTGGTTCAATTTTAGAACCTCTTTCGAAATTTTTAGACATCTTCTTACGTCCATTTATCAAAGATATGTGGTCCTACGTACGAGATTCGACGCACGTTATAGAGATTTTATCTACTTTTAATACTTGTACCGCAGATATTATTCTAGTGACCCTAGACGTTGAGTCGCTTTACACCAATGTACCTCAGAAAGAGGCTTTGGAAATTATTACATACTATTTTTTGAAACGTACAGAACAACGACGGATTCCTACCACTTTTCTTCTCTCCTTGGCACAGTTAGTGTTGTTTGAGAATTTCTTCTGTTTTAGAGATTTATTTTATAAGCAAATCAAAGGCGTGGCCATGGGGTCAGCCATGGCCCCGGATGTGGCCAATCTGTACATGTACAACTTTGAAGAGAGTTTTTTGAAAAAGCATCCATTTCAAGATAATGTGATTTTATGGATAAGGTACATAGATGATATTTTGATACTTTGGAAAGGTACAGAGGAACTTTTGGGACAGTTTAATGTATGGATTAATCAGTTAGATACCAACCTACGGTTTCAGTTAACTTATGATCTCTATAGAATTCCATATTTAGACCTTTTGATCCGAAAAGAAGAATTTGGTTATTCAACGACACTCTATAAGAAGCCTACAGACAAGAATCACTTTTTACATTACAACAGTTTTCATAATTTATCCTTGAAGAACAATCTTCCTGTGAGCCAGTTTCTTAGGGCCAAAAGGGTGTGCTCCGACCCACATGATTTCGAAAGAGAGGCGATAGATATGAAGAAACGTTTTCTTGAGAAAAAATACCCTATTAAGTATGTCGAATCCGCATATAGAAGAGCCAAAAACACATCGCGAGAGTCACTTTTGAAACCTAAGGAGAAGAAACTCAATAAGGGGCTAGTATGTCCCCTTCTTTACTCCCAATTCTCGCCAAAGATAACCGATATCCTTAAGAAGGAATGGCACATTCTTCAGTCTCTGCTGGCCTTCCAAGATCAAAATCTCATTGTTGCACATAAGCGCAATATTAATCTTCGTAATCTTCTTGTACCTTCAGCACTCACAGAGAAAAAACTCTTGAGTCAATATAAAGGTCAATTCCAATGTGGAAGGTGTTCTATCTGTCTGAATGTTTTACCTGTTAGAAGTATGTTTATTCACCCGACTACACATAAGAAGTTTCCTATTAATGATTTTGCTAATTGCGAAACACATAATGCAATCTATGTGATACAGTGCCCTTGCAGATTGCTTTATGTAGGCAAAACCACTCGTAAAATCAAAATTAGGATCATGGAGCACAAGAGCTGTATCAGAAGGAATGTAGAAGATAAACCTTTGGTTTCCCACTGGCAAACGTTTCAACATAAAGTCACTGATTTAAAATTTTTTGTTATAAAGCAAGTGAAACCCAACTGGCGAGGGGGGGATATTAATAAAACCATCCTTAGGTTAGAACAGAGGTATATATTTCTACTAGATACTCTGGCTCCCAATGGTCTTAATCTAGATCAAGATTTTTCTGTCTTTTTATAATCAATGGTTTCCCGACCCCCTTCTAGTCTTGGGCTTTATTCTCTTCAGCTATGCGCCAATAATTTGTGGCACAATGAATTTGGATTACAATCATTTTTCATGTAGCAGATTGTTCCCTCTATACTTGGTTGTTTTAAGTATGTTTCACATCTCAGTTTAGTTGTTTGTCCATTTAACTCCTGTGATTTTTTTACTTTTGTTACTATTGACTGTACCTATGGAGATTGCTTATTTTACATGAGGTCCACTCATAAAGATGTACAACTATTCCTCTTAAGTTCAAACACAATCTACAATTTTTCACTAGGAGTTCTTATCTATTTATTAATTTTTATTTTTTAACCTAGTCTTTTAAAGGTAATTCTGTAGATGAAGATCATTAATATATGTCAAGATACTGCCAATTCTAAGTACATTTCTCATAGATTTATTACATTAGCGTTCTTACACACGTCTTGATTTATACTGTTTTGCCCGTGAGAATTTGATTTCGGCTTTTCATGTTTCTGTATGTTCTGTCCCTTACAAGGATTACATTGCTTGCGTATGAGTTGGCGTTTCCCGGTCTATAGTTCCTCTAGTCTATCGGATAAGGGACTGCCTGGTTTCAACACACTATTTATATTATCTCTTTTTATTATTCCTTTCAAATATTTTTCTGCGGGTCTTTTAGATTAAATATTTTAAGGTTTTCCATAACAAAGTTGAGTTTGACTGACTAGTTGAAAGATAGACCCCGCCTTCGCCACGCCTCTTTGTTTCCTGCTTTACATGATGATTATAAGGTTTGTGCATGTGTCGGCGGTTTTTAGTTAGAAGCTGTCTTTGGCAGATCAAACCACACATTGTTTGTTTTGAAAAGCAAAAATATATGACAGTGATCTATATTGGTAAGTGGGATGTGATTTATAATACCGCCGTTTTTTTTGCATAATCTAGACTTTTTAAATGTAAAGTAGGTAATTTACATCGCTTTAGACTTCTCTCTATACACATTTTTATGCGGTTCCCTTTTCTCTACTCTGCTATTCTTGGCAATATTTATCACCTAAAATGAATCTGTTCGGACTATTTTCAATTTTTTATTAGTGTTGATTTTCCACATAGAAGTGTCTTGAAGTGAATTAAGTTTGGCACCTTCCCCTAAAGTCAAATTTAATGTTAAGACAAAGGTGGGATGTGATTTACAACACTGCCGGGTTTTTTGCATTATCTAGACTTTTAAAATGTAAAGTAGGTAGTTTACATCGCTTTAGACTTCACACATTTTTATGCGGTTCCCTTTTGTCTACTCTGCTATTGGCCATATTTATCACCTTAAATGTATCTGTTCGGACTAGTTTCATTTTTATTATTTATTTTTTTGTCAGTGATGATTTTCCACATAGAAGTGTCTTAAAGTGAATTAAGTTTGGCACCTTCCCTTAAAGTTGAATTCAATATCTAGATTTGACAATAGTTAAGACGAATCGCTTTTCGTGAAGCTCCGCTGGTACTCTGAGTTCGAGCTTGACCTCCTCCCTTCCTAGCTCCTGGATATGTATTCTGTACCCGTTGCCTGTTTGGTTTATTTAGTCTTCGGTGGCAATTTTTAAGTTAGTTTTAGCCAGTTAACGTTTATTTATTGTTTTATTGTTATCTTTAGATGGTTTGTAATGTTAGTTAAATGACTATCTCCAATGTATACATATGCCTTACTTTGTTTTCTCTATTCTAGTCCTGCTACCTCCCTGAGAGGGTTACATGTCATATCTATAACTAAGGTATTCTTGATAAGGTTATAGCGCTGGTTACACCCCTAATAGTTGTATTTTATTTTATTTTATCCATTTTAGTCATATGTTATTGGTGTTTTTAATTTTTGAATTGTATTTGCGTATCCACACTTTTTAGTATTTATATTCTGTTTTATACTTTTTAAGTATAAGTCTATTTATTAATTATTTATATGATTGATCTTAGTGTATTTATGTATTTATTTGTTCTTTCCCATTTGTTAACTTTTGATTTTAATTAATTTGTATGTTTCTATGTTTTTAGTACCTACTCCGACAACCCCTGATGAAGGTCTCCGAAACACGGCCTGTGTCGGGTTGTAATAGGTCCTAGATAATAAATAAAGTGTTTTTCCACCTATATCACGTTTTGGACTGTGTGTTTGCTACCACGTGATTTTGTGCCTCTTTTGTTGGACTGCCTCATCTTTATTAGAAGCAGCATGGAACCTGGATGGTGTTTGGCCCTCCAGGACTGCATTTGGGAGACTCTGCTCTAGGTAATGCGCATGTTTATGGTGTCAGTGCTCTGTAGGGTAAAATGTAGGTGTTCTGGGCATGTTTACGTCATCTGCAATAAAGGTTCTGTCTGTATTAGCACGTTTTAGTAGTGGGTAAAATTTGGGGATTGGAAAGAACCACAGCTGGGACTTGAACCTGTGACCTTCTGCTTCTGAATATACTGGTTTTGTGCACTGCACCACCGTGTTGTCACAAAGTCAGTGCATTCCCTGGTGATAGCATGACTGTTCATCAGACAGGGTCTGTCTGTTGCAGTGCATGGCACCCACCTACACAGGGCTAGGCCACGGTCTACTCTGGGCAGCTGCCACTGCCCCCTCCACCACCAGTATCCCTCTGCCACCATGCTGACATGCCCTTCTGCTGGTGGTGCTTGTGGAGAGCAGTCTCAGGCTATCCAGTGTGCGGGTAGGTGGCTGCGTATGATGCGGGTTCTGGGGTAGGGGTGCCTGCATAGGTGTCCACGCTTCCCTCCAGCACCGCCTGCCTGTTCCGTGCCCTTGGGGGTAGCTGCTGGGTACTATCCCCTGTGACACTGTAGGAAACACAGTCGTGCCCATGTTGGGCCTTCAGCAGTTGCTGTCTGGCTGCTCTGCTGTTTCAGCATTCGTATGGGCCACCTAGGCATCACCCTAGTCCGCACTGTGGCCCAGCTGCACCACAGCATGTGCCGCCTGCGGCCCTCTGTATCCCCTTTTCCGG
This sequence comes from Ichthyophis bannanicus, assembly GCA_033557465.1. Taxonomy (NCBI): domain Eukaryota; kingdom Metazoa; phylum Chordata; class Amphibia; order Gymnophiona; family Ichthyophiidae; genus Ichthyophis; species Ichthyophis bannanicus. Next base: position 17,923,776 of record CM066049.1, on the reverse strand, counting down.
CATCTGTCCAGTTGCCCTTCCGACATGCCCACCCTGCTGTTGCGGGACATGTGCACGCCATAGGATACCTGTCCAATAACAAGGGAAAGCCTTGATCAGTGCTATTTCACTGTGGGCTCGTTCACCTTGTATGAGTACGGAGCATAGACCCTTCCACGATTAATATCTTTTTTTTGGAGCTTTCTTGGGGGGGGTTGATGTTTCCCATTAATATCACTATTGGCCAGCTTGGTTATGTTTTTTTTTCGTTTGTTGAGGTCATTTTCAATGTTTATGTGCCCTTTTGTTCTGTGCACATGTATCACACTTATCACTTTTTGTAGGTTTCCCTGCCTATGCTGTACATTGCTGACACTTAAATGGTTTCTCTCCCCTGCAAATGTGCATCTAACGGCAGGTTTTCAATCGCGTTAGGATTCAGCTCTTCAGATCAGCGCGTTAGTGTGAATGGAGCTCTCCCCGCCCACACTCCACCCATTGACCCCTTCTCTCCGCCCTCTCTCCACCTTCTGCGGTGTTTTACCGCGCCGTGGAACATCTACGATCGTTAAGTAACGCTAACGCGCGTTATGAGACGTTAATGTTTAACGTCTCATAACGCGCGTTAACGTTACTTAGCGATCGTTAACGTTGCATAACGCGCGTTATGTAACGTTACCGCAGTTTAGTAAACATACCCCTAAGAGTGTGATGGTGCAGTTTAACTGATCTCATAGATTTTTTTAAGCTATTTCATGGTTAGAAATTACAGTATACAGCCGAATAACTTTCAAACAGTGGATGTTATACTGCTGAACAATTTGCAGCTCATTCCAAAATAAAATCCTCAAACCTTGATGTATGTTTTATGATATAAGTGAGCCTTGCTTCCTTGATGGAGGTGAAAGGCTAGACTTCCACTGAATCTTCCTTAAATAATGTCAGTTCTAGGCCATTCTCATCTTCTAACATTCCATCAAACTTCAATATTAATAAACTGTTAAATAATCAGAATATTAGTGCTTCCTCTAGCAATTCATTACAGAAGCTTCTCAAGGAAGTAAATTACTCTTTCCTACTTCATCTTCACTCTGTGACTAGCTTTGGCTTGGAACATGGTGCATTTCTTGCCACCCAGAAACTGGCATACCTTCAAGCTCAACTAAAAATAATAAACTTAATCCTTCCTCAGTATTAAACTAGTGCTCTATCTCGAATCTCCCAGCTAGTTGAAGGTGGTGGCTCTTCAGTTAATGGACGTTCTTGATAAGTTCCATCTGAGATAGACGTCTTCTATTTGCTTCACTATATTGAAACAACATTGTTTATTTATTTAGCTCATGCCTTTCCAGGAGATGATCAAGGTGAGTTTATTTTATTTATTTATTTTATTTACATTCTCTTATATACCGCGCTATTCTGCATCAGTGCGGTTTACATTGAACAAACTGAAATTACATTGAACAGGGCATTATAACTTGGAGATAACTATTTTACAGGGAACATGGGCTATGGAGGGTTAAGTGGCTTGCCCAAGACCACAAGGAGCACCTGTGGGACTAGAAACCCCAGTCCTTCCGGCCCAAGGTTGCTGTCCTCTAGTGGGATTTGAACCCCCGACCTTCCGGCCTGAAGTACCTTGCCCCAACCACTAGGCTACTCCTCCACTCCACTTACATTCAGGTATAGTATGTATTAATTGGGCTTATTGATTTTGCATTGTGCTTTCTGTATAATGGGGGGAGTTCTCTTTTGTTGATTTCTCTAGGTCTCTCGCAAGCTTTTGATTTAGTGGATTACTCTTTACTTTTGTTATTATTTTATTTATTCAGATTTGATATATTAAATTCAAAATAAACAAACATAAACATATACCACCATTTAAACAAATGCTATGTACAGCATGGCAATTACAAAAAAATTATTTGGGGGTCAAACGGCCAACAGACATAAATAAAATATAGAAGAATGATTTAACACAAAACAAAAACAGAAGGTTCAGGGTTGGTGTGGCACAACAAATAGTAACCTGTTATATTGTACATTGCAGAGGACACATAAGGAAAAAAGGGGAGGGGAAATACAGGCTTCAACCTGTGTGAACCGAGAGATATTGTCATGTAGGGATATATGCCGTAAAAGAATTTTAAAATAACCAGGTCTTCAATATTGTTATATGCATTGTACAAGCTTTCTGAGTGAATGGTAAGGGGAAGGGCATTCCAGAGAGTGGAGGCCCAGTATGCAAAAGTTGAAGTGCGAATCCATTCATATCGTAACCTACGGTATGAGGGAACTACTAACAGATGTGCATTTGAGTAATGTAAAATCTTGATGGTGAAAAATAAATCAATGATGATGATGGTATAAGGGGTAAGCAGTATAAAATGATCGTGTGAGCGAGTAGAATGACTATATTTTATTCTGCTTAAAATAGGAAACCAATGTTGCTCTATTAGAAAAGGTGTAACGTGATCTGAAGTTTTTGGCAAAATGAATTAGTTTAACCTCTGTATGTTGAATGAGTTGTAAGCATTTCAAAGAGTATTGTGGTAAACTAATGAGAACTGAATTACAGAAAGCTAACTGGGTCATTAGCAGAGAAAGAAGTTTTAAGGACCTAGCATCAAGGAAATGCATAATCGATTTTATTCATTGTATCACAATTGTATTAATTTCGCAACATGAGGGCAAAGGTGAGATCATTATCTATGATGATGCCAAGTGAGATGATTTGATCTTTATGGGAATAAGGTTCCCAGTCATCTGTGGTTGAAAATTACAATTTCTGGAAGTCTTGGAAAACCAAATGGTGGAAGACGTCTTCACGTTACGGACTAGTTTATTAGAAGATAATCAGTCTGTGATAAGATCTAAGAGCCCAATATTCAGCGGGGACGGCTAGCTGTTCTAAATTTGCTAGCCATCGTCACTGAACCTTAGTCCTGGATATTCAATTTCAGGGCCACATCCAGCCATCGGCATTGAATATCCAGGTCAGCCAGATAGCACAGAAGCTAACCGGGCAGCAGCAATATTCAACTGCTGCCTAGTTAACTTCAGTGGCAAAAGTTAGGACAGCCTTTACTGTAACTAACTTTTGCCACTTAGGAATAACTAGGCACTAACCATGTTAGTGCCGCTGACTATCCTGATAAGCACAATTAACATAGCTAGCAGGTCTGCTAACCGCATTAATTGCTTTAAATATCAGGCCTTAAGGAGGTCATTCTGTCCCACGGATAACTATTCACCCCCCTGCTGGCCCTGTCAAAAGCCTCCCTGTACGAACAATGCATTTGTATGGGGAGGCTTAGACGGGGGTGGAAGGGGGCGTTTCGGAGGCAGAGCGAGAGCGGGGCATGGGCGGGAAAGAAGTGGAAAGGTGGCGGCCGGCATTCGCAGCTCCTGAATGGAGCTGTAGTGCCATGGCAATGGGACGCCATTCAGAAGCCTGAATGAGGTGGCCAGGCAAGTGGCTGTGCATGCAGGCCGATTGGAATCAGGGCTCAGGCTACACGTTCAGGCCCTGGACCCACTTCCAATCCCGCAGGCACGTCTAGATCCCGCGGGATAAGAATTGGATCTATCTCTGGGCGTCCCGATTCTGATCAGTTCACAGGGGCCTGGACGCCCACATTGGAATGTACCTCCACGTGTTCAGAAGTTATTGTCTGAAGAGAAAGATCCCAGGTAACATAGTAACATAGTAACATAGTAAATGACGGGAGATAAAGACCAGCATGGTCCATCTAGTCTGCCCAGCAAGATGGCAAGAGTAGGTGCACCTGTCGCTCTGTGCAGGCCACCCCTCCCCATGTCTTTGTTTAGGGGTAAACCCACCACTCCATGTAGGACACCCCTATTTGTTGAGATGTTATATGGTTCAGAAGTTAGATGGTACCGTTTATCTTGTTTTTATCCTATTGCTGTAAAGGGATCCACTGTGTTTGTTCCATGCCTTCTTGAATTCTGTCACCGTGTTTGCCCCCACCACTTCCATCGGGAGGGCATTCCAAGCATCCACCACCCTTTCAGTGAAAAAATATTTCCTGACATTGCCTTTCAGTTTACCACCTTGAAGCTTCATGTTATGCCCTCTAGTTTTACAGCTTCCCCGTCTTTGGAAGAGGTTTGTTTCTTCATCATTTCTCTTTAAGTATTTAAAGGTCTGAATCATATCTCCCCTGTCCCTCCTCTCCTCCAAAGTGTACATATTTAGGTCTTCAAGTCTCTTCTCATAAGGCTTCTGATGCAGGCTCCAAATCATTTTGGTCGCTTTCCTCTGAACCGTTTCCAGTCTTTTTACATCTTTTGCAAGATACGGTCTCCAAAACTGAACAGAGTATTCCAAGTGAGGCCTCAACAGTGACTTATACAGTGGCATAAGTACCTCTTCCTTTCTGCTGGTAATCCCTCTTTGTATGCAGTCCAACATCCTCCTGGCTTTTGCCATCGCCCTGTCGCACTGTTTTGCCACCTTGAGATCATCAGAGATAATCACACCAAGGTCTTTCTCTTGAACCGCGCATACCAACCTCTCGCCCCATATTGCGTACATTTCCCTTGGATTTCTGCTACCCAAGTGCATGACACTGCACTTTTTCGCATTAAATCGTAGTTGCCAAGTATTAGACCAGTCTTCCAGCTTTTGTAGATCTTTCCTCATGTTAAGCACTCCCTCGGGGGAGTCCACTCTGTTGCAAATTTTTGTGTCGTCTGCAAAAAGACAGACTTTTCCATTCAGTCCTTCAGCAATATCACTCACAAATACATTGAACAGTGCCGGGCCTAGGACCGAACCCTGGGGCACCCCGCTAATCACCTTCCTCTCATCCGAGTGAGCTCCATGTACAATCACCTTCTGTCGTCTGTCAGTCAACCAATTTCTAATCCAGTTTACCATCTTGGGGCCCATCCCCAAGCTACTGAGTTTGTTGACAAACCTCCTATGAGGTGTGGTAAAAAATTAGTATCTGATTGTCATCTACATAAAAATGGGCATTAAAGCTGATGGAATCAATATGGCTAAAGGGATAAGAAAGAGATTTGAATATGGTAGCTGATAAAATAGATCCCTGGGGGACATTGCATTGTAAAGAGTAATCTTTTGATGAAGAGTTATCTATCTTAATCATAAATGAGCAAGCAGAGAGGAAGGACGTCAACCACTCCAAAGCAGTGTTTGATACCAAAGCCATCCAAACAGGATAATAACAAAGAATGGTCAACTAAACCAAAGGCATCGGAAAGATCCATTTGCAGCAAAAGGATTCTCTTGCCCTCATTTAGGCAAAATAAGATTTCATCATATAGAGAGACCAGTAAAGTTCCAGTACTGTGAAATTTTCTAAATCCAAATTATTTTGAATGGAAACCATGTTGACTTTGAGGAAGGTGTTTAAATGTTGAGCAACTGCCTATCAACCACTTTTGCCAAGAAATGTAAATTTGAGATTGGGCAGTAATTAGAAGGGGTTGAGGGAATCTGATTTTGGATCTTTCATGCAGGGTCTAACCATGGATCTCTTCCAGGTTATATGAAATAGACCTGAAAGTTGTAATGTTGGATAGATTTCATACATACTTATCACATAGATAAAAGCAGGACTTTTATTGACAAGTTATGCAGTGCTGAATTTGAAAAAGAGCAAGCTACTCATGAATGTAGCAAAATATGACCTTGAGAATATACCACCGATCTTTAAAGACTGCCTGCAAAATCGATTTGCTGCTTTAGATGCAAATGACAGAGCTCCGGAAGAGTTATGGGATGGCATCAAGAAGGTTGTGTTAGAAGAAAGTGAGAAATCTCTACAAAAGGTGAAAAAGCAAAAACAGCCAAAATGGATGACCGAAGAAATTCTGAAAATTGCCCAGAAACGCAAAGAACCTAAAGCCAGAGGAGAAAAAGAGGCAATCGCAGAACTCAGCAGAGATTTCCAATTTGCAGCAAGACAAGATAAAGAGAAGTACTACAATGATGCATGTGTGTCCCTTGGGGAAACTGCTAGGTACATATGACCTAGATTGGCCACTGTTGGAAACGGAATACTGGGCTTGATGGACCTTGGTCTGACCCAGTATGGCATATCTTATGTTCTTATGTTATGTTCTTAGAAGCAGAAGCTATTAGAGGAAGAACAAGATCAGCTTTCCTAAAGCTACGAGAGTTAAAGAAAAAATTCCAGTCTCGAATTAGAATATTACAAGATGCTTAAGGATCCATGTTGAATGAATGGAGTGGAACAGTTAAATGTAGATCAATTGTTCACGTCATCAGAATATAAAAAGACTAGGGGACATGCAATGAAGCTACAGGGTAACCTATTTAAGACTAATAAAAGAAAATATTTTTTACAACTTGTAATCAAACTCGGAATTTGTTACTGGAGGATGTAGTAAATCCTGCTAGTGTAGCTGGGTTTAAAAAAGGTTTGGACAAGTTCCTGGAGGACAGGTCCATAAACCATTATCAAAAGGGACCCAGGATATCACTGCTTGACCCAATACAAGCATTGAGGAACCTGTGTCTTCTGGGGAGACTGCTAGGTACTTATGACCTAGATTGGCCACTGTTGGAAACAGGATACTGGGCTTGTCTGACCCAGTAAGGCATATCTTATGTTCTTATGTTCTTATTATGCTGAGAAGATCAAAAAAGATGGAAAGAATATACAGAGTCATTATAGCATAAACATCAAGTGGACCAACAGCCGTTTCAACCTGTACCTTATGATCAGGTACCATTGTTGATGAAAGAAGAAGCAGCATTGAAAGCCTTATCAAAGAACAAAGCACCTGGCATTGATGGCATTACCATTGAAGTATTACAGTAATCTAATGCAGCTGTTACCATACTTACAAGGCTCTACCAGGAAATTTGGAAGACATCATGGCCAACTGATTGGAAAAGATCTGTATTTATTCAATACTAAAGAAAGGTGATCCAACTGACTGTGGAAATTATCGCACAATCGCTCTGATCCCACATGCTAGCAAGATTCTACTCATGATTATTTATCAGAGACTATGACCAAACTTGGAAGGAGAGCAGCCTGAAGTGCAAGCAGTGTTCAGGAAAGGGTGAGGAACAAGAGACATCACAGCGGATGTGTGATGGATCCTTGAAAGTACAAAAGAATACCAAAAGGATATCTATATGTGTTTTATCAACCACAGCAAAGCTTTTGATTGTGTAAACCCTGAGAAAATGTGGACCACATTAAGAAGCATAGGTATACCAGAACACCTGATCATTCCCTTACACAATCTTTATATTGACCAAGAAGCAACAGTTTGAACGGAACAAGAAGAAACAGAATGGTTTAAAATCAGCAAAGGTGTACAATAAGGCTGCATACTTCCCCCCTACATGTTTAATTTATATTGTGACGCGCCCCGGTCGCACAGCACCCCCTGGTGGCGGCGTAGTGGTTCCACCGAAGGGCTGGGACCGGGGGTCACCAAGATGTTTGTGATCAGGGTTGGCCAGGTGCGAGGGTCAAGGGCCAGAGCCTTGTGCCAGCCTCGTTGCCAACTCCCAAAGAGACTACAGTCTTGCACAAAAGTGGAGGGAAAAGAAAAAGGCTTTATTTTCCCCTTTTAGCACTAAGGGTTCATAACATAGGATAAACACTCCGGTACGTAGCAAAACAAGTCTTTACAGCAGATTTTGAAAGTAAGAGATGGAATAACCAAAAACTGTTAACTTCACAGTGTCAAAAACATCCAATAGCAAATTACTTCATTCACTCAATGAGCTCTGGAATGCTTCTATATCACTTCCAGCACAGTATATACATTCCATAGGACTATCAATGTCCTCCTGTACAGATTCCACCTGCATGGCCTCCTCTGACTGCTCTGAGTTCATCTCACTGCTTCCCAAGGCTTGGCAGTTTGTTTGGGCCCACGGTTCAGCGTGGTGGAATACCAAAATGGCATTTCTTGCTCTAGAGGTCTAAAAACATTCTCTCTATAATGTTTTCCTCTAAAAGTTCTTTTCTTGCTCAAACTATCTTTTAACTTTTGCTTTGGCTCTTGTTTTAGATAAGGAGAACCACCTTCCCAGGATTCTTCTCTTAGCTTGACTTCAGGCACACAATAACAAAGGTTAAAAGCTTTACCTTTAGGTTTCCGTTTGGTTCTCTGGGGTGAGGCTGGAGGCCTACCTTGGCTGCTGCCTTCAGTATCAGTGCTCTCAGGTATATTCCTCCTGCTCTCCCAGTCTTTCCTCCTCTGGCCTTTGAGGCCTGTTCTTTTGTGGGCTTCAGGGCCCGGTCTGGCTTGGCTTCGGCCTTCTCGGCCTGTCCTCTCTCTTACAGGACTGGTTCTCCTTTCCCAGCCTGTCCTTTTACTCAGGCTTGCTTGCGGCCTAGATCCCACTCTTGGGCTAGTACCTTCATAGCATCTCTTTGGTCCTTCTCTGGAACACGCATTCGCTTGGTCTCTCCCAACTGGTGAGGGTGATCTTTCCACAGCTCCCTGAGTAGTAGCTCTCCAAGCAGACGAGGTTTTAGCAGCTGAGCTTCTTGCAGGTAAGCTCCTAGCAGATAAGCTTCCTCCTGACTCTTGCTTGCTTCCTCTTAAATGTGAGCTTTTGGAACATGAGTCCTGCCCACTAGGGCGTGGTTCTGTGGTCTCTGTCCTAACTCTCCTGCTCCCTCTAGGTGAATCCTCTGGAAATTGCAGGCAATTTCTTTTTCTTTCAGACTTCAAAACTATTTTTCTCTCCAGAAGAGGGTCCGCTGTATCACAATATGCACAACAAATCATTAGAGAAGTAGGATTGTATGAAGACAACCGAGGTGTGAAGATTGGTAGAAAACTCATCAACAACCTTCTCTATGCAGATGATACCACATTACTGGCTGAAAATGAAAACTATCTAAAACATTTGCTTCTCAAGATCAAGGAATGTGGAGACCGAATTCAGATAGGGCATATCTGGGCCATCTGGATGGCCCAAGCAAGACAGGCCCATTTGGACCAGATTCTGGACCACAGGAACAAAACGTTCCTGCAGTAACCAAAATTGGGCCCGAAGACGACCTGGGGTGCCTCTGTCACCTGCAAAGATGTCTTCCCCGCAGGCGCCCCCAACTGCCACATCCTCGGCCCCCCTTTTCCCTGATGCTCGACCCATGGCTGGCCTGCCGTGGCCTGGATCAGGCGGCAGGGACCCCCTTGCACCCAGTCCCAGCCCCGGCCCTGGGGAGGATCCCTGGGCCTGGTCACCAGGTTTTTGCTGCTTATTCCACTTTTGGCATGAATCAGCCATGACCTGAATTGCCTGTAACCTGAATCGGCCCTGTATGTCCTGCTGGTCTGGCCTACTCCCACTCCCCCCTATCCCGCCCCCTCCGGCCCCCCCCCCCCCCCCCCAGTTCTCCCCATCCTGATGCTCAGGACATACAGAGAGAGCCAGAGGGGAAATCAGGCCTGGACGCCTTGCAAGGCTGCACACCCCACCAGGACATGCATCCCACAACCTGCATTCCAGAATCAGGCCCATAGTCTTAAAATGGGCCTGCACCTTAACGTAAAGAAGACAAAGATCCTGACAACTGGCAAAATCAAGAAGTTCATTGTTGATGGAGAAGAACTTGAAATAGTTGACAACTTTAATCTATTTGGATCAGCTATCAATAAAGAAATGACAAGCAATCAAGAAATTTGATGACACATTGCTCTTGGTAGAATGGCTATGAAGAATCTAGACATGATTCTCAAAAACAGAGATGTCTCTCTCCACAAAAAGATTTGGCTTGCTCAAGCCATGGTATTTTCAGCAACATTATATGGATGCGAAAGTTGGACAGTGAAAAAGATAGACAGGAAGAAAATTGATGCCTTTGAATTATGGTGCTGGCAACGAATACTGTGTATACCATGGACTGCCCAAAAAGCAAACCAGTCAGTACTAGAGGAAATCAAACCTAAGCTTTCTTTAGAAACTCAGATGAGAAGACTTCGTCTTTCATACTTTGGACACATTGTGCAAAGAAAGAGATCATTAGCAAGGTAGAAGGTCAATGCAAAAGAGGAAGGCCAACAATGAGATGAATTGATACAATAACAGCAGCTATGGGTGCTAGTCTGTCAACAATGAGCCGCCTACCTGAAGACTGAACACAGTTTAGGACAACTATCCAGAGGGTTGCCATGAGTCGACACCGACTCAACGGCACTTAACAACAAAGAAATGCAGTGGTACGGTGTACTGGCACCTTTTTTCATTGCCTGCTGTCATTCACCCATAGTTATAATGTATTAATGAAAGAACCCTGCATATCCTTACTGGCAACTTTTTTGCTAGGAAAAATGCACTGGATAAAGGTATATTGGAATGATTCTGTTTCAGCTACTTACCCTTTGATATGGGTGTCCCTCAGACATCTATTTTGACCCAGTTCTTTATAATATCATTATTGAATTGCTTGCTATGTTTATACAAACTCTTGGTTTCACTTGCTTTATTTATTCTGATGGTGCAATGCAATGTGCGCCTCCGAGTCAGTGCCAACTCCTGATGCTGATGCCATGCAGCTATTATTTCAGATATTCTCAGATGGCACACATGTGCAGGATATCTCAAACTTTCTGTCATTGCCAATTGGTTATATGATCATAAACAAGCTTAACCTGGAGAAGATGGAAGCTCTAATGTTCACTAGAAATAATACTATTTCTTTTGATTACCCACTCTGTATTAAAGCTAATCTATTAAACTGAAAAAACAAATTAAGATTATATGGGCAATTATAGCTGGTAAATTGACTTTTTACTACCTTATTTCAAACCCTTTGGCAGTCTTCATTCAAACTTTTGAGACAAAGCATCTGGATTTTAGGAATACTCTACTTCATGGTCTTACATCAATCAATATTCGGCGACTGCAACTTGTGCAAAATATTGCAATTGAATTAATTGCAGGGGCACACTTTTGGCTATGTAAGTCCTGTACTGCAGGACTGCTAAAGGATGCAGGGCCATTCATTTGAGCAGCAAAGATCCAAGGGAGCGTTACAGGGAGTGAAGTACTTCTGTCCAGGAAAGAAGAGCGGGACCTGGGTGTGACTGTTTCTGATCATCTTAAAGTGGCTAAACAGGTAGAAAAGGTGATGGTGAAAGCCAGGATGCTTGGGTGCATAGGGAGAGGAATGGTCAGCAAGAAAAATAGAGGTGATAGTGCCTCTGTATACAGTGCATGCAAAAGTATTCATCCCCTCTGTGTTTGTCCTGTTTTGTCACTATCCCCTCTGTATTTGTCCTGTTTTGTCACATTACAACCTGGAATTAAAATGGAGTTTTGGGTTAGCACCATGTGATATACACAACATGCCTACGACTTTGAAAGTGAAAAATATCCTTTGTGACACAAACAATAATTAAGACAAAAAAAAACTGAAAGCAGGAGTGTGCTTATGTACTCACCCCCCAAAAGCCAATACATTGTAGCGCCACCTTTTGCTGCAATTACAGCTGCAAGTCTCTTGGGGTATGTCTCTATTAGCTTAGCACAACTAGCCACTGGGATTTTCACCCATTCCTTAAGTCAAAACTGCTCCAACTCCTTCAAGTTAGATGGGCTGTGTTGGTGTACAGCAATCTTCAAGTCATGCCACAGATTCTCAATTGGATTGAGGTCTGGGCTTTGACTAGGCCATTCCAAGACATTTAAATGTTTCCCTTTAAATCAGCTTTAGCAGTATGTTTAGGGTCATTGTCCTGCTGGAAGGTGAACCTTCGTTCCAGTCTCAAATCTCTGGCAGACTGAAACAGGTTTTCCTCAAGAATTGCCCTGTATTTAGTGCCATCCATTGTTCCGTCAATCCTGACCAGTTTTCCTGTCCCTGCTGATGAAAAACATCCCCACAGCATGATGCTGCCGCCATCATGTTTCAATGTGGGAATGGTGCTCTCGGGATGATGGGAAGTGTTGGGTTTGCGTCACACATGGCGTTTCCCATGATGGCCAAAATGTTCAATTTTCGTCTCATCTGACCAGAGAACCTTTTTCCCTGTGTTTGGGGGTCCGCCATATGCTGTTGTGCAAACTCTAAATGTGTTCTTATTTCTTTCTTTAAGCAACGGCTTTTTTCTGGCCACTCTTCCATAAAGCCCCTCTCTGTGGAGTGTATGGCTTAAAGTGGTCCTATGGACAGATACTCCCATCTCCGCTGTGGATCTTTGCAGCTCCTTCAGTGTTATCCTTGGTGTCTTTGTAGCATCTCTGATTAATGCCCTCCTTGCCCAGTCTGTGAGTTTTGGCGGGCGGCCTTCTCTTGTCAGGTGCATAGTGGTGCCATATACTTTCTATTTTGTTATAATGGATTTAATGGCGCTCCATGGGACATTCAGAATTTGGGATATGTTTTTATAATGCAACCCTAATCTATACTTCTCCACAACTGACCTGTTTGGAGTGCTCCTTGGTTTTCATGTTGCTTGCTTAGTGGTGTTGCATTCAGGGGTCTTTCACATACATGGGACATAGACCCACACCAAATAGAGAATGATTAAATTAGACTTACCTGCTAATTGTAGTTTCTGGAGTATCTCCAGTCTAGTCCCGGAATCTCTGGGGTTGTCAACCTCATCCAGCAGCTTTGGAGACTGAGAAACTTCATCGCTGTGATGTCACCAGTATATAAGGGCTGGCACCGCCTCCTCACACCAGTTTACCTATTGGCAAAGCAGACTCACCGGAGCAACAAGTGAGTAATGAAAAGCAGCATCGAAAAACTGCCTAACTAAAGTGAAAAAACCTGCCAACCCAACTATCTAAAAGATCTGCACGCAAGGCATGCCGTGAGATCCTCTGTCCAGCATTTTAAAACACAATGACTCCTTAAGACCACGCCCTTACCTTGTTCCAATCAGCCTTAGTATGCACTATGACCCCCAAGAGCATCAAAAGTGTTGCTTACCAGTAATACAGCTCCTGCTTCAGGCCACAGCACACCAACGAGATAGGGCGGGACACGGGACTAGACTGGAGATACCCCAGGAACTACAATTAGCAGGTAAGTCTAATTTAATCTTCCTGATCGTCCCTCCAGTCTAGTCCCGGAATCTCTGGGGAAGTACCAGAGCAGTAATAAATACCACTAACGGGAGGGTCCTGCTAGACCGGCCTGAAGCACCGCCGCTCCAAAACAGGAATCCTCATCCGCCTGCACATCCAGACGGTAATGCTTCACAAAGGTATGGAGTGTCAACCAAGTAGCCACTTTACAAATGTCTACCGCCGGTACCAAACTACATTCCGCCCAAGATGCCGCTTGCGCCCTCGTGGAATGAGCCCGCAATCCTTCCGGGACGAGTCGACCACGCAAAATGTAAGCCGATGCGATAGCCTCCTTTATCCAATGAGCAATGGAGCCTTTCGAGGCCGCCTCCCCTTTTCGAGGGCCCGCAAACAACACAAACAGCCTGTCTGACTTACGAAAAGACGCTGTTCTGTCCACATACGTCTTCAACGCCCGGCGAATATCCAAAGTACGAAGCCGCTCCGCCATCTGATTCTTACCTTCGACGCGAAAAACAGGCAAGGACACCACCTGGTTCAAATGAAACACCGAGACCACCTTAGGCAAGAACGACGGAACTGGCCTCAATACCACCTTAGAATCAGAAAAAGACAGAAAGGGTCTCCTGTACGACAGCGCTTGCAACTCCGAAACTCGTCTAGCCGAGGCAATGGCCACCAAAAACACCACTTTCAGCATAAGGTCTTTCAGCGAAGCCTCCCGTAAGGGCTAAAAAGGCGCTTTCCCTAACGCCCCCAAGACCAATGGAAGATCCCACGCCGGAACTATGCGCTTGCGCGGTGGCCGGAGAAGAGTTACCGCCTTCAAGAAATGCTTAACATCCGCATGACTATGCAGCGAGCTCTCCTGCACCTTACCCCTATAGCAGGCTAAAGCCGCCAACTGCACTTTGAGCGAAGCCGCCGCTAGGCCCTTCTGAAACCCATCCTGCAGAAAGGACAGAATCTGTGGAACCGACGCCGTTAAGGGAACACAGTCCCGCTCCGCACACCAAGCCTCAAAAATGCGCCACACTCTGACATAGGCCAAGGAAGTAGACCGCCGCCGCACCTTCAGCATGGTAGAAATCACCGCTGCCGAATAACCTCTCGCTCTGATCCTTGCCCGCTCAATAGCCAGGCCGTAAGCGAGAATCGATCCAACTGGGGCATGCAGAGAGGTCCCTGGGTGAGCAGATCCTGGCCCACTAAGAGTCTGACTAAGTCCGCGTACCACGGCCTTCGCGGCCAATCTGGAGCAATGAGAACCACTCGTCCTTTGTGCTGTGCAATGCGCTGTATCACCCGCACGATCAACACCCACGGCGGGAAAACATACAGCAGCTGGTCCTCTGGCCATCTCTGAATGAGAGCGTCTAGCCCTTCCGCCATCCTTTCTCTCCTTCTGCTGAAGAACCGATCGATCTGCTCTGACTGAAAGGTGGCCATGAGATCCATCACCGGCGTCCCCCAGCGTTGTAGCAACATCGCAAACACTTCTGGGTGGAGAGTCCACTCCCCGGGGTCTACTCGTACTCGACTCAGAAAATCGGCCTCTATATTGTCTACGCCCGCAACATGCGCCGCCGACAAGGCCTCCAGGTTCATCTCGGCCCACTCCAACAAGCTTTCTGCTTCGGCTTCCAGTGCCATGCTGCTGGTGCCCCCTTGACGATTGATGTATGCCACCGCTGTCGCGTTGTCTGAAAACACCCGAATGGCCTTCCGCTGAACAAAGGGGCACAACTCCTGGAGAGCGAGTGCCACCGCACGCAACTCCAGTCTGTTTATTGACCAGGACTTTTCCAGGTCGGTCCACTGGCCTTGCACCAGGCGTCCCTGACAGTGAGCTCCCCAGCCGTACAGACTGGCATCTGTTGTTAGAGAGACCCAAGCGGGCGCCTCCAACGACATCCCTGTTTCCAGACTTCCGGGCCTCAACCACCAACCCAGCGCCAACTGAGTGTCTGGGGGACACGGCAACCTCTGGGACAGAGAATCCCTTTGATGCGACCACCTTCTCAACAGGGCCCGCTGTAGCGGTCGCATGTGGGCTCGCACCCAGGGCACTACCTCTAGGGTCGCCGCCTGTGGTGGAGAAGCAGCCGCTCAGGGCAGAAAAAAAAAGGGAAAACTGCCTTTTTTTTCTTTTACTCATAAAACTGCAGGCACTGAAAGGGTTAGCACCAACACTAAAGGTAAAGATTTCTCACAGAGAAGTGCAGACCTAAGCATACGCCCTGTTCCCATGGAGATAGAGGGAGGAGAAGGGAGTGGTTTGGGGGCGGAGTCAAAGGGGATAGGACAGCCCCAGACATTTAGGAACGGAAGCTGCACTTATACAGCAGAGAAGGGGAGAGAGAAGGAGAGAGAGAAGGAGGAACCGTATGAGAGAGAGAGGACACAGACACAGAGGACACGAGGGTTCCAGGAAGGAAGGACAAGAAACCCATGGAAATCCCTTGCACAGAAGCAATTGAGAACCAGGAGCAAAGAGCTGACAAGGCCAGTGGAAAGCTCAGGGGAGGAGTCCTCAGAGGAAATATTCTCCAAGAGTTCATGGCTCAACTCTTCTCCTAGTAAGGAATCTATAAGGAGGAAAAGCAGCACTAATAAGGTGAGCCCTTTACAACGTTTGAAAGGCTTATTAGACAAAGAGGGTTTTTCCTGCCCTTCCCCCACAAGCTCACATACTGTTAAGGGTACCTGGGAGAAGCTCCTAAAGGCTGTGCAAGCTAGTGAGGCTTCTCAGGAAGATACCAGGGGAAACAGTGACCAGGAAGAGTCTAGTGTGGAGGATATGGACTTGGGAGACACGGTGGATTTAGACAATGTCTCAGACATGGAAATAAGCTGTGCAATCTGTGCTAAAGAAGTATAAAGGAACCAAATAGGGTTTGAAAGCAGAAAGAAACCCAGCTGGTCTTGATTACTGAATGCATCTGTGTTACCTTGTGATAAAGTAAAAGAACTGAAGGAAGTTTATTGTCTGAAAGAAACCAGAGGTTCTTTTACCAGGACATTTTAAAGCCCATTACTTTTTAGCTGTGCTTTTAAAAGTAACTGCCCTGTTTAAAGCTGCTTGGGAAGAAGCTGTGCTGAATGTTTCTGTTATAATTGGAAAAGAATTCTATTGCTTGTGAAAGTATCTAAGTGGGCCAGGAAGTTTTGCTACACCTACTGTGAAGTAACAGAGGGTTGTATAGCGCCTCCTGGAGACCAGGAAACAGAATACTGCTGAAAATAGAGTTTTACCAGAAAGCAAGTTTAAAAGCTGTATCAAGCCAAGGACTGTATAATAAGCTTGTGTGCTGTTATTTGGAGAAGTATCCTGAATTTTGTTTTGGTCAACTTCAATCAATTCATGTCAAAGAATTGAACCGGTTAGGAAATCCTTGTTTCTAAAAATAAAGAAATATTCCTGCGACCTTTGCACTTGGCTCATCCTTTCGGGGACACAACTACATGCTACTGGGCTAATTTCAACAAAGGACAATCGGCACCTCCCCTGTAGCCCTAGGCAACCGCCTGGCCACACGGGGGCGCGCCGACAGGTGGCGTAGTTATTGGATTTGAGGAAAGCCTACCAATTGAAGCTACTGGAAAACATCAGGATTTACAAAGTGGCCGGAGTGACATCCTGAAAGCCTTCCTAACAATTCTGCAGAGAGAACCAGGACCGGAGACTCAGCGGAGCGGAGTTGGAGAGCCCAGCTGGTACCGACGGTGCTGAGAGGCCTGATTCACCACTTACAGCAGGTAAACCCGTATTTAAAGGGGTTAATCGAGGATTGCTGTAAGAGGGGAGGTTCTGCAGGTGGAGGAGAGGAAGTGCTGTGATAAGGGCCGCACTTGGTGTTCTTTTTTTTTTGTTTCTTTCCAGCATTCCAGGATGGAGCGTGCAGAGCTGATCAACTGGATGGCCGACTGCTTCCGCCAACAGCAGGAGAACGCTGCGAGGGCGCAAGATAAAATGGCTGCCATGATGAGGGAACAGCAACAGCCGCTCCTGGACCTCATGACTGCCTGGATGAAGGAGCAGAAGAAAGCGACGGATGAGATAAGGACTGGGTCTAGTTCCTCAGGAACATTGTTGGGACTGGGACAATTGTCACCCCTTTACTGTGCAGCGCCTCCTGATGGTCACAGTTGGTACTGCACCCGGGTGTATAGTACTGGCCTTTCAATACTTATAGTCCTTGCCAGTATGTAAATAAGTAGTGACACCGAAAATCGGTTTAACTGGGTTTTATTCCCCGTCCCGTAGGATTCTTTTCCAAAAGTATAACAGTCAAATAAACATAACCCTTCTCGGGTAAACAAAAGAACTATAACAAAAATAGCTTTACCTTTCAGCAAACAAAAATAGGAATGAAACAGAAATACAGCTTGTCAGCTTTCCAGATGAAGGCTTCTCAGGAATAGTTCAGCCTTCTATCTGAGAGACTCTATATGGTCAGCTATTATAAAACTACAGTCCATTTGTTCAACAGGCAATTCAGCGTTGTCCTCAATTTCATAAGGCTCACATTGCATGGGAACACTGTCAGATACAGAGGCTTCGTTACTTCTCTTCTGAGGTAACTTGCTTAACAAACTTTCCAGCTTGTGACGTACTTGTCTTTCTATAGCAGGTATCTGTTTGGCTTTACCGTATTCTCTTGAGTTGCTTAGCCAGGAGCCTTTCCTCTGCCTCTGGTAATTAGGCAGAGTAAAGCAGTCAGCTGCCCAGCTATCAGAGAGTGGAACCTTTGCACGGGGTTTTGTTTTAACAGGAGCTTTGTAAACAGCTGTTGTCTCCAACGGCAGTTTCTGTGAAGGCTTGTGCCAACTATATTCCTCTGAAGGATTCTCTCCCAAAGGTAACAAGCTTTGTTCCCTATTCTGTTTGTAACCCAGATTCTGGAGCTTTCCTGCTTTCCTTAAATTAGTATTATAAGGCTTTTGTCTTTCATACAAATGCCTCTCATAGATCAGCTTAGCATTTCTCCTATCTGGTTCAGAATAGCTTTTCCTAGCTTGTTGCTTGTGTCTTAAGGCATAGCTTCTATCAAGGCTGCTGCATACACTGTCCCTGTCTGAATTCAGCTGCTCACTTATTTCACTTAAATGTTCATCAGACTCACTCAGACTTTCATTCAGCCAGTGCCTGCCTTGCTGTGGAGACCTGGAATATCTGTATCCTTCCCAGTCTGGATATCTCCTTCGTCTCTGAGGTTCCTCAGCTCCTCTCCTAGCTCCTTCGGCTCTCTCTGCCTTCCCCGTAGCTCCTCTTGTGAGCTGTGCTGATTATTTACGTAATCCCCAGCTGCACCACACCCTAGCCTATTGGGGTCAGGTGGGACCTTCCTTGCTTCCCTACTGGCTGGGTGATAATTCCAGGTTTGTGACCTCATTCCCTTATACTCCTTCTGATACCCTTGTGTCATGTGCTCTCTCCCTACGTCAGTGTTTACTTGAGGAGTAGTGTTTTTTAGCACCTCAGGGGGCTCTAGAGAGTCTGCTCTGTGACACAATACAGTAAAGGACCTTTTTCATTTGGGCCTTTAACCCCAGGTGATGATGTAGATGACTACTTTGAAGTGTTCGAGCGCGTGGCAGTCCTAAGTGGATGGCCAGCAGAGCAATGGGCTGTACGGATAGCAGGCTCCCTTACAGGGGAAGCTCTTGCAGCTTATAGGGCCGTGCCTGCTGAGCTCGCCTCCACTTATGATGAGGTAAAAAAGGCCGTGAGAGACCGATTGGGATTGACTCCAATGGTCTACCGCCGTCTTTTTAGAGCGTGTAAATTGAGGTCAGATGAAACACCTCGGGCTTTGTGCCAGCGCCTCAAGGCACTAATGCATAAGTGGCTTTTGCCTGACGGAAAAACTGTTGATTCTATTCTAGATACAATTGCTCTAGAACAGTTTATAGAGGCTGTGCCACAGGAAATGCGATCTTTTCTGGTCTTACAAGATTGCAGGAGCACTAAAGAAGCAACTTCTTTGGCAGAGCGGTTCCTAGAAGCTCGAGTAATAGGCCAAATGAAGAGTGCAGGGTTGAGCCAGGCAAATGTAAGAGAGCCAGAAAGAGTGAGCAAGACCATGCTAGGAGAGGTTACACAAGGAAAACCCCTAGGCAGGTCAGGGTATGAGCAGCGCAAGTGTTATGGCTGCGGAAATAAGGGCCATTTAAAGAAAGAGTGTCACACTAGGACAGTGTTGATAACAAACCCCTCCAAGGAGGAAGGAGAGGGCTTTCTGCTGTCAGTGGAGGTGGAGAACATCCCAGTACAGGCGCTCCTGGATTCAGGCGCCGACCAGTAGATGGTCTCCCAACAGCTGTGGGCAGAGATACAAGCCAGGAGAGGGGGCCCCATAGGAAAACCTTCAGAGGGGAATATAAGGATCCAATGCGTTCACGGCGCAGCATCCGCTTATCCCCTACAGAAAATTGTAGTGAAGGGACTAGGCATGAAAAGAACTGTCACTATAGCCGTAGTCCCAAAACTCCCGTATCCCATAGTTCTAGGGAGGGACTGGCCACAGTTCAAACGTGGGCTAGCCAAGGGTTTAGAGTCCAGGACCGGGTTAGTGTCCACAAGGGCCAAAACCAAGGCTAGGGAGGAAGAAGAGGACTCTAGGGGAGAGCCCAGTTGCAGTTTACCCACTCACGAAGACTTAATAACACCCTCCAGGGAAGGAAAAAGAAAGAGTAAGGCAGAAAAACGCCAGGGAAGGCAGGCCAGGGCTCAGAATCGGGCGGATTTAGCCAAGGGAGAAGGATTACCATGGGCTCCTGCAGAGCTGGTAGGGAAGTTCCCTTCTTTCCCCAATGAGCAAAGGGAGGATCCTGCCCTAAAACGAGCGTTTGAGCATGCTAATACAGGTTCAGAGGCATTGCCACGATTTATCCTAGACAGGGAAATACTTTACCGGGAAAGTGTAGACCCTCATTTAGGTACCATAAGGAAACAATTAGTAGTCCCTACTACTTTTAAAAACCTGGTCCTAAGGTTAGCACACGACCACCTGGTAGGGGGGCATAAAGGTTTCCATAGCACCCTGGATCCGATTATGGGCCGCTTCTATTGGCCGGGCGTCTTCAAAGAGACGTCAAAATTTTGTGCAGCTTGCCCAGCGTGCCAGAGGGTTAGCATGGTTCATCCCAAGAAGGTGCCATTAATTCCCTTGCCCCTGGTAACCAAACCAGTGGACAGATTAGCTATGGACATAGTGGGACCCCTAATTAAGACCCCTAGGGGATATCAGTATATACTGGTCATTGTGGACCAGGCGACGCGCTTTCCGTGGGCCATGCCCCTACGCAATGTGTCCGCACGGACCATGGCCACGGAAATCATAAAGCTCTTTTGTGAAATTGGTTTTCCATGAGAGGTTTTAACAGACAGGGGCAGTAACTTTCTCTCATGTTACCTTGCCCAAGTTTGGGATGCCTTCGGCATCAGACACATAAAAACTGCTGCATACCACCCGCAAACTAATGGCCTGGTGGAAAGGCAAAATCAGACCCTCAAACGTATGCTGAGGAGGAGTCTGGAAGGCAATATGGCGGAGTGGGATGTAATGTTGCCATTCACCTTGTATGCCTGTAGGGAGCGCCGGCAGACTTCCATGGGCGTCTCTCCGTACGAACTGATGTACGGGAGAGCTCCCAGAGGGGTACTAGATATCCTAAGAGAGCAGTGGGTGGAACCCGAGCTAGACGTACCCCACTTTTTAAGGGATCTAAAGGGGCGCTTAGAGCGGACATCCCAGGTGGTGGTGGACAATATGACGGCCTGCCAAGCCCGCCAGAAGGGTTACTATGACCGGCATACCCAGCCACGTCAATTGGAGGTGGGTGAAAAGGTGCTAGTAACAGTGACAGGACCTACGTCAAAGTTCGAGAGCAGGTGGAGAGGACCCTACAGAGTTCTCAGGCAGGTAGGGCCAGTTTCCTATGCCGTAGGAACTAGGAGAGGGAAGGAACAAATCTTCCACATTAATGTGCTGCAGCCATGGCATGAGAGAGTCGCACTTGCCCGGCTGGCTTCAAGAGAGGACAGGCTAGAGGGATATCCTGTAGACCCACAGACCCAAGGAAAGATTCCGCACTGTGCGCTAGAAACGCCAGCAAGGAATATCTTAAGGGGGGGGTTATGTGGTGGAGAAGCAGCCGATGAGGGCAGAAAAAAAAAGGGAAAACTGCCTTTTTTTTTCTTTTACCCATAAAACTGCAGGCACTGAAAGGGTTAACAACAACACTAAAGGTAAAGATTTCTCACAGAGAAGTGCAGACCTAAGCACACGCCCTGTTCCCATGGAGATAGAGGGAGGAGAAGGGAGTGGTTTGGGGGCGGAGTCAAAGGGGATAGGACAGCCCCAAACATTTAGGAACGGAAGCTGCACTTATACAGCAGAGAAGGAGAGAGAGAATGAGGAACCGTATGAGAGAGAGAGGACACAGACACAGAGGACACGAGGGTTCCAGGAAGGAAGGACAAGAAACCCATGGAAATCCCTTGCACAGAAGCAATTGAGAACCAGGAGCAAAGAGCTGACAAGGCCAGTGGAAAGCTCAGGGGAGGAGTCCTCAGAGGAGGAAATATTCTCCAAGAGTTCATGGCTCAACTCTTCTCCTAGTAAGGAATCTATAAGGAGGAAAAGCAGCACTAATAAGGTGAGCCCTTTACAACGTTTGAAAGGCTTATTAGACAAAGAGGGTTTTTCCTGCCCTTCCCCCACAAGCTCACATACTGTTAAAGGTTACCTGTGAGAAGCTCCTAAAGGCTGTGCAAGCTAGTGAGGCTTCTCAGGAAGATACCAGGCGAAACAGTGACCAGGAAGAGTCTAGTGTGGAGGACATGGACTTGGGAGACACTGTGGATTTAGACAATGTCTCAGACATGGAAATAAGCTGTGCAATCTGTGCTAAAGAAGTATAAAGGAACCAAATAGGGTTTGAAAGCAGAAAGAAATCCAGCTGGTCTTGATTACTGAATGCATCTGTGTTACCTCGTGATAAAGTAAAAGAACTGAAGGAAGTTTATTAGTCAATAAAGGAATGAAATGCTGTAGCCCTAAGACAAAGTGATTAAGAAATATAAAAAACAAAAACCTATGTATATAGTTTAATTTCTGTTCAATTGTAAATAGTTCACCAATTGTTAATTGTTAACTGTAATTACCTAGCTACAAACTGTTATATGTAAAAACAGCTCGCCCTGTTTATTGTTGTTATATGGAAACCGCACCTGATCAATGGAAGGAGCGGTATATAAAAAATCTGTTAATTAAATTAAATTAATTGTCTGAAAGAAACCAGAGGTTCTTTTACCAGGACATTTTAAAGCCCATTACTTTTTAGCTGTGCTTTTAAAAGTAGCTGCCCTGTTTAAAGCTGCTTGGGAAGAAGCTGTGCTGAATGTTTCTGTTATAATTGGAAAAGAATTCTATTGCTTGTGAAAGTATCTAAGTGGGCCAGGAAGTTTTGCTACACCTACTGTGAAGTAACAGAGGGTTGTATAGCGCCTCCTGGAGACCAGGAAACAGAATACTGCTGAAAATAGAGTTTTACCAGAAAGCAAGTTTAAAAGCTGTATCAAACCAAGGACTGTATAATAGGCTTGTGTGCTGTTATTTGGAGAAGTATCCTGAATTTTGTTTTGGTCAACTTCAATCAATTCATGTCAAAGAATTGAACCGGTTAGGAAATCCTTGTTTCTAAAAATAAAGAAATATTCCTGCGACCTTTGCACTTGGCTCATCCTTTCAGGGACACAACTACATGCTACTGTGCTAATTTCAACAAAGGACAATCGGCACCTCCCCTGTAGCCCTAGGCAACTGCCTGGCCACACGGGGGCGCGCCGACACGCCATAGTCCCCAAGACCTGCAGATACTCCCACGCCGTGGGACAGCTCTGTTTGAGAAAACAACGCACCAAGCGCCAAAGACCCAACACCCGCTGGTGCGGCAGGAAAACTCGACCCTCGCTCGTATCAAAACGGGCCCCGAGATATTCCAGGTTCTGAGATGGAATCACCTTGCTCTTTGCTGTGTTGACCACCCAACCGAGACTCTGCAATAGATCTACCACCTTGGCAGTCGCCGCCACACTTTCCTCCCTGGACTTTGCTCTGATTAACCAATCATCCATATACGGGTGCACCCAGACACCTTCCTTCCGCAAGGCCACTGCCACCACCACCATAATCTTGGTGAAAGTTCGCGGCGCAGATGCCAGGCCAAAGGGAAGCGCCTGGAACTGAAAATGACCCATTGGCACCGCAAACCGGAGGAAATTTTGATGCTCCCGGCGTATGGGAATGTGCAGATACACCTCCGATAGGTCCAGGGACGTCAGAAACTCTCCTTTTCGCACCGCCACCACAACGGACCTGAGAGTCTCCATCCGAAAAAGAGACACGCGCAGAGAGCGATTCATGTTCTTTAAATCCAGAATGGGACGCCAAGTCCCTTCCTTCTTTGGCACGACGAAATAGATGGAGTATCGACCGCAACCTACTTGGTCTGCAGGAACGGGGACAATTGCTTTGAGCTGTAGCATAGAAACATAGAAACATGATGACAGAAAAAGACCACATGGCCTATCTAGTCTGTCCTTCCATAACAACAACTACAACAGTCCACTTTTTACCTTTAGAGATCCTCTGTGTTGGTCCCATGCTTTTTTGAATTCAGTTACTGTCCTCATCTCTACCACCTCCACTGGGAGACTATTCCATGGATCCACTACTCTTTCTGTAAAGAAATATTTCCGCATATCACTCCTGAATCTATCTCCCTTCACCCTCATCCCATGTCCCCTCGTAGCAGAACTTGCTTTCAATTGAAAGAGGCTCTCTCCCTGAACATTTATGCCACGGAGGTATTTAAACATCTCAATCATATCACCTCTATCCCGCCTTTCCTCTAAGGTGTACATATTAAGATCCTTAAGTCTGTCCTCATATGCTTTATAATGAAGCCCACTAATCATTTTAGTAGCCACCCTCTGCACCGACTCCATCCTGTTCACATCCTTTTGAAGGTGCGGTCTCCAGAATTGCACACCATACTCCAAATGAGGTCGCACCAAAGACTTATACAGAGGCATTATCACCTCCTTTTTTCTGCTAGCCATTCCTCTCCGTATCCACCCAAGCATCCTTCTAGCTTTTGCCATCGCCTTTTCTACCTGTTTAGCTACTTTAAGATCATCAGACACAACCACGCCTAGGTCCCGCTCTTCTTTAGTGGACAAAAGTACTTCACCTCCTATACTGTATTGCTCCCTTGGATTGCTGCACCCCAAATGCTTGACCTTGCATTTTTTAACATTAAATCCCAGCTGCCAAATTCTAGACACTAGAGGTATCAGTTCCAAGTGACTACTCTGTGAATCGCATGGAGAGGCAGAAGATCCTGACGTAGCAAAAAATGTAGTCAGAGACCAAGAAAATGTGGCAGAAAGATACAGAAATATTTCCCATTGTACTGGAAGCCACAGGCTTGATAAAGAAGAATTTCCAAGCACATCTTGACTAATTACCCATACATGTTACATCTTACTAACTCCAGCAGGAGGCTCTGTTTGACACGATGCAAATATTACGCTGAGCCTTAGCAGTGAATTTGAGAGACTGAGATCATACTCGACATACCCTGGCTTAAAAGTGAGGTTCACGACTGTCATGGTATCCGCAAAACTAATAAAACAATACAAATAACTGCCTGAGGCTTAAACCAAATCAATATAAATATTACACCCTCGGTAACAATCTCCATTGAGAAAAATATTTTTTTCAACAAACTCTATATCAATTTCTTAAATCTGTATTTCAACACAATTCAAATAGGCATACACGACCTCAGGATGGCCTTTTATGTGTTCTAGATGCAAGATGTAATGTTTATTGTGGCAATGCATTTTTGAATTTTATGGAATCCTAAAAAGTACTTTTGTGGATGTAGATTTTTTGATTGATGTTAAAATAAAATATTAAAATAATAACTTAATTTAAAGGCTATCAGACCTATGATGTGAGCGTCTGCCATTTCCCTATGGTGATTAGATTCGCCACATGTAGGGTTGAGGCCATCCTGAGGTCGTGTATGCCTATTTGAATTGTGTTGAAATACAGATTTAAGAAATTGATACAGAGTTTGTTGAAAAACATATTTTTCTCATTGGAGGTTGTTACTGAGGGTGTAATATTTATATTGATCCACAAAACTAACCCATTTGCAGAAACTGTCCTGAGAAAAGGCTTCATTGCAGTGGCAAACGTTCTAGTGGAGGATCCCTATTGCAGCCCCCCCACCACCACCACCTTGTGGCGGTGGTGGCTCTGTGACCCCCTGTGAACTCCCCCAAGCTCCAGTGGTGGTGGCCCTGCGCAGCAAATTTGCTTTAATCTGTTTGCAGCGTTGTCTCCATTCCAGGTTTGGAGGTTCCTCCAGGTCCGAAGTCTCAAGGTATCGTGAAATCGGGAGGAACACCTCCAGGCCTGGAACGAAGGCAACAGAGCAACAGGAAACAGATAAAAGTAACTTTGCTATGCTGCTGGGCTGGGCCGGGCCGGGCCGGGCCGGGCCACCCCCTCCCCCCCCCCACCCCACCCCACCCCACCCCACCCCAGCATTGTGGGAGCTGTTTGGATAGAATTTATGCCGCTGCTGCATTGTAAAATTACACCAGGCCCTAGAACACCAGCACCTCTTATTTGAAAAATAGAACAAGCTGCACAGTTGCAGATCCCCACGTAGAAACTATATGCTAGCGGAACACTTCCCGTGCAGACCAGCACCAAATATAGAGTACACAGAAGCAAATATGCAAAATCTGAAATTAAATGACAAGCCCAGGAAACTAGATTCTTTCAGCAGTGGAACACTGAAAAATAGAAAAACATCAATGAACATTGTCCTGTACTGAGCAAAATGCAAAGGCATAAGAAAAGCACGTTTCAAGCACTAAAATCTTGAAATAAAATTATTTTTTGTACCTTTGTTTTCTGATCCTATTATTTTTCTAATGGTCCTGGGGTTTGTTTTTTCCATTTTTTTCTTAGTTGATCTTTTTGTAAGTCATTTCTTTCCTTTCTCCCCTCTATTTCTCTCTGAAAATGATCTTAAATGTTTTTTCTCCATTTCTTTAGTCTGCCTGTCTTTATTCCTTACTCCCTTCTCTTTACCCTGCATTCTTGATCTCCCTCATTTCACGTCTCCCTCCGAGTTCCCCCATTCTGGCCTTTCACTGCTTTCCTAGTCTTCAGTTCCCTCCATTCTCGCCCCTCCTCTTAAGTCCTCTCTTTGCACGCGGTGTACTCGCTCTCTCTCAGCTCTCATTTACCTTCCTCACCAGCCCCCTCCCCTCCCCTTCCATGCCACTCATCCCATCCCCTGCTTTTAGCCCATTTCTTTTGCCTCTTACTTCCTAGTCCATGCCCCATTCCCCTTTCACATACTCTTTTTCTACCCTCTCTTGCCCCTTCAAAGATCTCTCTCCTTTTTTATCTGTCTTTTACTCTCTCAATCCCTTTCTGCTTGCTGCTAAGCCCTCCTCAGTCCCTCTAGGTCAGTTGCATAACTTATAATGAGGGGCCCCCAAGCAAACACTTGCTGAGGGTTGTCACTAGGTAGACCTATCGGAGCCTGAGAAAATGGAAATCAGCAGCAGTGATCAGGGGAGAGATGACAGTATAAACAAAAAACTGTCAGATGGTTGCTATAGACAACCTAGGCACACGTGGGTAAGGGCTGAGAAGACACACCCAGATAGCAAGCAAAGGGAGTTTGCTTTGCCTGATAGGAATCAGCTGGGTAGAGGTGGAGCCCAGAAACACAGAGATATAATACGCTCCCAAATAGTTAGAGGGGGAGAGGAGGTGAACCAGCAAGTCTCACAGCAGGGGAGACAACGGTCAGCACAGCAGAAGCTGGGAAAAGTATGGAAGTGGAATGAAAGAGAGTCTGAATTACTGGGACAGCATGCAAGCCCACACGAAGGTCTGAGTGAGTCTCAAACCCAGAGTGAAACATTTGGAAGGCAGAAGCCAGATATTGAATGCATGTGTGAAGAGCACGAGAGACGTGGGAGAGTTGCAGTACAAGGTAACAAAGCCAGAAGTGTTGACAGTGGCTGTTTTCTACCCGAGTGGGTAAAATCCTGCAGCAATAGAAAAAGCCACCCAGAAATAAGCTTTAGAAATATTCCCTTCCCTTGTGCTAGAAAACCCAGGAGAAAAGAAGCTCACTTACTTGGAAAAGCTAGAGATTCTAGTATCCACTTTAAACTCCCAGAGTTTGAGCAACCTCCGTATAGAGCAGTGCAATCCAGGGCAGCTGTGAGGAAAAGGCTAGACCCGAGCACGCTCAGAGTCTACCGTAATCACTCTAACAGCAGAGCCAGGGAAGTTCCTGAATGTCCTTATGCTTACCAGCAGGGGCTGAGTTCTCATAAGCCTCATGCAAAAGTATATGGTAGTTCCCAGGGAGGCTTTGAGAGAGAAGGACAGCATAACTTCCTGCTTGACGAGGAAAACCTACATTATCCTTTTGAAACAGCTGACCTTGAAAACGTGAGTGTTAATGAACCAGAATCTATGGAATATGAGAATACAGAGTTAGCAACAGTTCCTGAGCCCATGGAATGCTCAGTCTCGGTAATTGACCCAGAGTTTTCCTTAAGGTGAAAAGGGTTGAAGATAACCTGAGTAAGAGTCACAAGGTGTGGGCTGGAAAACGTGTCTCACAGAAAACCATGTGAATGAGCTGTGCTCTGGCAGCAAAAAGGAAAGCCTGTGAAAAACATTGAGAATGTTTAATTCTTTTCTTTTTGCATTTAAGCTGAAGTAAGCTATTTTGTTTAACCTTTTGATTTCTGTTATATGCCCGAAGTGGGTTGTTTGCTTTGTTTTGCCAAGGAGAAAATACCTCACGGACGGGGAATAAAACCCTGAGTTTGGAACACAAGTGTCTTTTGTGGTTTATAGAGAAGGTACAACTACCACCCTCAGGCAGTACCAAGGCCTCACCGGTAGGGCACCTGGGGGTGCGACAGGGTCCCTCATTGTCATGGTGATGACGGACCCCCCCCCTTTGCGGGCCCCCCTTTATGCGGAATGCTCCTCTCATGCTTACTTCATTGCGTTTCTTGCTCTGCCTCCGCTCTAGTAAGTTTGCTGCGGGCCCGGCAGCTGTAGTCTCGCAGTGAGGCTGTTATCGCGAAACTTTGGTCCCGTGAGGAACCGTTATCAGGCCCGCAGCAGACTTACAAGAGCGCAGCCAGCACAGCAAACGTGATAAAGTAAGTTTCCTGCGCTACCACCACCGCGCTGCCCGGCCCACCCTCCCTCACATTGTGGGGGCTGCTTGGGTGAAATTTACGCCACTGCTCCTGGTCTTTAACACCATCCTCCAGCCTGTAGTACAGTTCCTCCAATATATCCCCACCTAAACTCTTAGTATTCACTCTTCCACTTCCCATACCTCAGGTTCCTACCTGCCCACCCTACCTAATCACCACTCAGTCTTCAAGATCCCACTCTCCTCCTAAATCCCAGCAAATTCCTGAGTTTTTCCTCTTCTGCTGTCCTCCTCGTTTCCTGAGTCCCTATCGCATTGTGGGTCCCTGCTCTACCCTTACCCCAGTATCCTCCTACTCGCTTCCCCTATTCCCTAGCATCCGCCCTCCTGCCTTTCCCTCATTCCCTCTGCCTCCCACCCTTCCATCACCATCCGCCCTACTGCCTTTCCCTCATTCCCTCTGCCTCCCACCCTTCCATCACCACCCGCCCTCCTGCCTTTCCCATTCCCTCTGCCTCCCACCCTTCCATCACCACCCGCCCTCCTGCCTTTCCCTCATTCCCTCTGCCTCCCACCCTTCCATCACCATCCGCCCTCCTGCCTTTCCCTCATTCCCTCTGCCTCCCACCCTTCCATCACCATCCGCCTCCTGCCTTTCCCTCATTCCCTCTGCCTCCCACCCTTCCATCACCATCCGCCCTCCTGCCTTTCCCTCATTCCCTCTGCCTCCCACCCTTCCATCACCATCCGCCTCCTGCCTTTCCCTCATTCCCTCTGCCTCCCACCCTTCCATCACCATCCGCCCTCCTGCCTTTCCCTCATTCCCTCTGCCTCCCACCCTTCCATCACCATCCGCCCTCCTGCCTTTCCCTCATTCCCTCTGCCTCCCACCCTTCCATCACCATCCGCCCTCCTGCCTTTCCCTCATTCCCTCTGCCTCCCACCCTTCCATCACCATCCCCCTCCTGCCTTTCCCTCATTCCCTCTGCCTCCCACCCTTCCATCACCATCCGCCCTCCTGCCTTTCCCTCATTCCCTCTGCCTCCCACCCTTCCATCACCATCCGCCCTCCTGCCTTTCCCTCATTCCCTCTGCCTCCCACCCTACCATCACCATCCGCCTCCTGCCTTTCCCTCATTCCCTCTGCCTCCCACCCTTCCATCACCATCTGCCCTCCTGCCTTTCCCTCATTCCCTCTGCCTCCCACCCTTCCATCACCATCCACCCTCCTGCCTTTCCCTCATTCTCTCTGCCTCCCACCCTTCCATCACCATCCGCCCTCCTGCCTTTCCCTCATTCCCTCTGCCTCCCACCCTTCCATCACCATCCGCCCTCCTGCCTTTCCCTCATTCCCTCTGCCTCCCACCCTTCCATCACCATCCGCCCTCCTGCCTTTCCCTCATTCCCTCTGCCTCCCACCCTTCCATCACCATCCGCCCTCCTGCCTTTCCCTCATTCCCTCTGCCTCCCACCCTTCCATCACCATCCGCCCTCCTGCCTTTCCCTCATTCCCTCTGCCTCCCACCCTTCCATCACCATCCGCCCTCCTGCCTTTCCCTCATTCCCTCTGCCTCCCACCGTTCCATCACCATCCGCCTCCTGCCTTTCCCTCATTCCCTCTGCCTCCCACCCTTCCATCACCATCCGCCCTCCTGCCTTTCCCTCATTCCCTCTGCCTCCCACTTCCATCACCATCCGCCTCCTGCCTTTCCCTCATACCCTCTGCCTCACACCCTTCCATCCCCATCACCATCCACCTCCAGCCTTTCCCTCATTCCCTCCTGCCTTTCCCTCAGTCCCTCTGCCTCCCACCCTTCCATCACCATCCACCCTCCTGCCTTTCCCTCATTCTCTCTGCCTCCCACCCATCCATCACCATCCGCCCTCCTGCCTTTCCCTCATTCCCTCTGCCTCCCACCCTTCCATCACCATCTGCCCTCCTGCCATTCCCTCTGCCTCCCACCCTTCCATCACCATCCGCCTCCTGCCTTTCCCTCATTCCCTCTGCCTCCCACCCTTCCATCACCAACCGCCCTCCTGCCTTTCCCTCATTCCCTCTGCCTCACACCCTTCCATCACCATCCGCCCTCCTGCCTTTCCCTCATTCCCTCTGCCTCCCACCCTTCCATCACCATCCACCCTCCTGCCTTTCCCTCATTCCCTCTGCCTCCCACCCTTCCATCACCATCCGCCCTCCTGCCTTTCCCTCATTCCCTCTGCCTCCCACCCTTCCATCACCATCCGCCTCCTGCCTTTCCCTCATTCCCTCTGCCTCCCACCCTTCCATCACCATCCACCCTCCTGCCTTTCCCTCATTCCCTCTGCCTCCCACCCTTCCATCACCATCTGCCCTCCTGTCTTTCTCCCTCTTTTCTAACACCCTCTGCCTCTTCGCTCCCTTCCTTCCCAGCATCCTCCCACCTGTTTCCTCCCCCATATTCCAGTATCCATTTCTTCTGCCCTCCCTCTCCCAACATCCTTCCTTTTATCTTTCTCTATTTTTTCCATCAGTTTCCTCTGTGCCCTCCTCCTTCACCATCCTCTGTCCTATCTCCCTCTCTTCCGGCGCCCCTTTGCTTAGCCTCCCCTTTGCCTGGTTTCTCAGCATTCACCTTCCTTTTATTCCCTTTGTTCCTCTACCTCTTCCATCTATTCCCCAATATTCTTCTTGCCTTTTTCCATTTCCTGTTCTTCTCCTCCTCCGTCCTGCCTTCTTTCCCCTTTTCCAGCACTGCATCTGTTTCACCTGCCTCTCCCCTTGCTTAGTCCTCCCCATCCCTATCCCCATGTCTCACCCCTCCATAGCTGGTGGAGATCCCCCAAGCCCCATCAGCTGAAGAAATCTAGACCTGGAGCATCTGCGCAGCCGCGATTGAGCACTGAAGAGGCAGCAGCAGCTGGAGCCTCTTAAAGCAGTGCAAGGATCACTTTGAATACTGGTGAGCTGGTATTTTTGATAAGTATCAGGAAATGCTCCTGTGAGTACCGAATGCGCTCGTCGTGCCACAATAAGAGGCTAGGACTGCTGCCAGAACTTCTTCAGTGGCGCCCGTGCTTCAGCTCTCGCACCGCTGTCCAGATTTCTTCAGCTGGCCAGGACTGGGATCTCCCCCAGCTATAGCAATGGTACGGTCCATCTGCAAGGGGCCTGAGCCCGACTGTGGCTATGCCCCTGGCCACAGCAGGCTGGCGGTGCATACAGTATTAATGCTAGGCCTATGCTGGGGGGGGGGGGGGGTAATCATTGGCCTGTTTCAGTTTACCCCACCTTAGCATGTCCTTTCCTTTTAAATGTTACTTTAGTATCGTAATTATTTATTAATTTGTTTTTATTTTTATCTTATTTTAAAAGCAATATTGACTATTTTATTGTAAATCACTTAGGGGTATGTTTACTAAACTGCGGTAACGTTACATAACGCACGTTAACCAACATTAAACATAAAGCTCCGCGGCGCGGTAAAACACCGCAGAAGGTGGAGAGAGGACGGAGAGAAGGGGTCAGTGGGCGGGGAGAGGCTCCATGCACACTAACGCGCTGATCTGAAGAGCTGAATCCAAACGCGATTCAAAACCTGCCGTTAAATGCACATTACAGGGGAGAGAAACCATTTCAGTGTCAGCAATGTACAGCTCAGGCAGGGAAACCAAAAAAAAGTGATACGTGTGATACATGCGCACAAAACTAAAGGGCACATAAACACTGAAAATGACCCCAACAAACTGGAAAAAAAACATAACCAAGCTGGCCAATAGTGGTATCAATGAGAAACATCAACCCCTCCCCCCCCCCGAGTAAGCTCCATAGAACAGATATAAATCGTGGAAGGGTCTATACTCCGTCCCCATACAAGGTGAATGAGCCCACAGTGAAATAGCGCTGCTCAGGGTTTTCCCCACCATCGGACAGGGTTCCTATGGCGTGCACATGTCCCGCAACATCAGGGCGGGCATGTCGGAACGGCAACTGGACAGATGCCGGAGAAAGGGATACAGAGGGCCTAAGGCGGCACATGATGTGGTGGAGCTGGGCCACAGTGCGGACTAGGGTGATGCCTAGGTGGCCCATACGAATGCCAGACAGCAACTGCTGAAGGCCCAACATGGGCAAGAGTGTGTTTCCCACAGTGTCACAGGGGATAGTACCCAACAGCTACCCCCAAGGGCACAGAACATTGGCATGCGGGGCTGGGGGGAGCGTGGATGTCTATGCAGGCACCCCTACCCCAGAACCCGCACCTTACGCAGCCGCCTACCTGCACACTGGATGGCCTGAGACTGCGCACCACTAGCACCACCAGCAGAAGGGCATGTCAGCATGGTGGCTGAGGGATACTGGTGGTGGAGGGGGCAGTGGCAGCTGCCCAGAGCAGACCGTGGCCTAGCCCTGTGTAGTTGAGTGCCATGTACTGCAACAGACGGGCCCTGTCTGACGAACAGTCATGGTATCACCAAGGAATGTACTGACTCTGTGACAACAAGGTGGTGCAGTGCACAAAACCAGTGTATTCAGAAGCAGAGGGTCACAGGTTCAAGTCCCAGCTGTGGTTCCTGCCAACCCAGTCCCCCTATTTTACCCACTACTACAACGTGCTAATACAGACAGCACCTTTATTGCAGATGATGTAAACATGCCCAAGACACCTACATTTTACCCTACAGAGCACGGACACCATAAACATGCACATTATCTAGAGCAGAGTCTCCCAAATGCAGTCCTGGAGGGCCAAACACCATTCCGGTTCCATGCTGCCTCTGATAAAGATGCCTGTGCTGCATTTCTATGCGCCACCCCCATGGTATGCAGATGTATCTCATGCATATTCATGAGGGACAGCATGAAAACCCGAACAGGACAGGAGTTGGGAACCTCTGCCGTAAAGCAGCAGCCAACAGGGGCAGACACACCCGCACCCACAGGCCCCATTATCCAAAGCCTCCTGGAGAGGCAGGACTTTGAGCTCTGCGTGCATCTCCCAATACTAGCACTTGCATACCTTAGTAATGCCACCTTAAACCTGGGAATATGGTACACATCTATCAAAAGGTTGCTATGATTACTGGCAGATAGCAATTCCTAGGTTAAGTACAGTTTTCTGAGTGAGCTGCATCATAGCAACCTTTCTGATGTCTGTGGAGTGTGCTACAGGTCTTGTGTCTGACAGTGTTTACCAACCTGGGGAGTGACTCCTACAGTATTGCGTACCATAGCCATGCCTGCACTGTGCCCAGGACTGGTGTGGTGGCCTGGGCTGCCCAACACCTCTATAGTTGCACAATGCTGGCATAGGTGTGGGGAGTGTGTGTCTGTCTATCTAGTGTGTGGTGGCTGCCAACACCCTCCACAGCCCACACTGCTAGCACTGTTGCCAGTATTGGCCTGCCAATGTGCATAATGAGGAGCAAGGTACTGTGGGAATAGCCTGGACAGGGTGGCCTGGCCTGGCCGCATCTGCACAGGGCATAGGGCAATGGCTCGGACATTGTAGTGCCCGGTACCACCTGCACGGACAGGGTGGCCATAGCATGTCCTGCTGGGAGGTCACTCTCACCCCGACTGAGCAGTGACCATGGCATGGCTAGGTTCCCCCATAGTGCTATATAGCATTTCTCTCATGTGATATTTATGGGTTTTCTTTTGGGGCTCAATTACTGATTTATCTGCTTGGTGTGTATGCTGACATCCCCGTTCTGGGTACATGCATCTCCTCCAGGACCATGCACTATGGACTAGCTGGCGGGGACTGTCTGCAGCTAGTATGTGTCTTGCTGGAACACCTTGCAGGGTGCAGCGGCTGGAGGCTTGCTGCTGGAGAATGTCCGATAATGGTGGTGAGCAGTTGAGCATTTCCAGGCCTGCTGTCTGTCTGCTATTGTGTTATGGATGTGTACCGCTCTGTCTGTTCCCCAGCAGGACTGGGGTTGATGGTCCTCTCTACTGCTACCATTGCAGGGAGGTAGACTGTGGATCTATTGGTGGGTGATCCTGTTTCCCACCCTGAGCCCCAGAGGGTGGGTTGTGTGGTGGTACACAATCTGCCTATGGGTCCATACACCCCCTCCCCTCTTCACCTACAGCAGGTAACCATGGCACCAACACAGGATATGCACTATTCTGGGTGCATCATTGCCCATAAGGACTAGACATGACCGACACATACAGCAGAACACAGATGTATCCTAGGTGTGTCTAACGGAACTACCTATCACACACTGATGGGGACCTGCAGCATGGCGTATTTCAGCCATTAAAGGTGCTGTGGACCTGGTGCTGGGCGCCCCACCTCAACCTCAGGGTGGGCACAGTACCTGCACAATGTGACTGTCTGTGGCTACTCTGTGGAAGTGCCACACACGGTCTGTTGCCCCTACCAGGCCGAGGTTCTGTGGGGGTGCATACCCAATCTTGTGCCCATCTCTCGACTGCTGATTTGCATGTGCAGTGCATCATGGGTACGGGTGGGTTAACCCTATCCTGGTAACCACAGCAGACAGTTTGTGTGGTGACGTGCAGTCCTTCTGCAGCCAGCCAGGGCTTTGTTCACAGCCTTATAAGGTGTCCTATAGGGGACATTATAGGGTGCCTTGGTGGACAGTACACTTTATAATGTGCCCTATGGAGTGCCTTATGGGGCACCTTATGTTATGCCACCGTGAGGGTGTGTTTGCTGGCAGCGCTAATTAAAATACACGTCAAATACCTCAACAATCACTACTTAAATGTAAAGGGTGCTGCCTCAGCCAGCCTTATACATTAGGCCCACTGGGGAATTGAACCCATGACCCCTGTACCATCAGTCAGTGTTGTAACCATTGTGCTACAGCTCTGTTGCTGTGCTTGTATGCCTGCGCGCCTTCTTAAGACTAACGTGCGGTAACGTGCCCTGTAGCACTCATTTATTTATGGCGCCTCGTAACGCGCATTATCGGTAACCATGTACCGCCCATGTCCTTATTTGGGATTTCTGTCTCTACCGCGGCTCCTAACGCAAATCACACTAACGCAGTTTAGTAAACATACCCCTTAGATTTGATAGGTAGGATATCAAATAAACTGAAACCTTGAATCTTTTGGAAGATAGATGTGCTAGAGGTCCGACTTTAAATTCATTTATTAAAATGCCATAAAATTAACCAACAAAGAATATAGTTCGTATGTCTCAAATACCCAGATGGTGGATTTATAAAACATTTCAAGTAAAACTGCATCTGTAAATTTTGTTGGATGACGCCTTCTGCCTCTCTCTCTCTCTCTTTCTCTCTTTTATTGTTATTTCCATAAGATGTGTTTCCACAGTTTAATAACTCCTCTTTGTATGTGCTCTCTGTCTGGCTTTCCATTTTTTTCATGGCTGTGTGGACCCTGTTTTCTAAGCAGAGTGTTTGCTTTGAAGAGATGTTTCTATAACAACCCCCGCATCATATTAGAGTTGAGTACAGTGTCTGACATCCGCCTCTATTCTAAAAGAAACAGACACCAAGTGCTGAGTTCTACAAACCGCTCAAACAGATATAGTCTATAAACCATTTCCATGCATATGTCTGACCTGGTTGTTTTCTTGCTTATTTCCTAACAGTTTTGCCCTGTTGCAGCTTTCTTCATATTTCTGAATCCGTGCATATTTAAAAGGAGGTGATAGTGCCTCTGTATAAGTCTTTGGTGCGACCTCATTTGAAGTATTCTGTGTAATTCTGGAGACTGCACCTTCAAAAGAATATAAACAGAATGGAGTCAGTGCAGAGGGTGGCAACTAAAATGGTTAGTGGTCTTCATTATAAAGCATATGAGGACAGACTTAAGGATAGAGGTGATATGATAGAGACGTTTAAATACCTCTGTGGCATAAATGCACAGGAACAGAGCCTCTTTCGATTGAAAGCAAGCTCTGCTACGAGGGGACATGGGATGAGGGTGAAGGGGGATATATTCAGGAGTGATATGCGGAAATATTTCTTTATGGAAAGAGTAGTGGATCCGTGGAATGGTCTCCTAGTGGATGTGGTAGAGATGAGGACAGTATCTGAATTCAAGAAGGCATGGGACAAACACAGAGGATCTCTAAAGGAAAAAAGGGACTATAGCAGTTGATATGGAAGGACAGACTAGATAGGCCATATGGTATTTCTCTGTCATCATGTTTCTATGTGTCTATTTTTCCATTAAGATTTATTAACCACCTTTTTGAAGGATTCACTCAAGGTGGTGTACAGCAGGTGAGCCGGATACAGGCAACTTTCATGATTACAACAAAAAATATAACTATAATAAAAGTAACAAATGTAAGCATGATACACAATTAGTAAACTGGGAAATAGGCAAATTAAATTATAGTAATAGCAGTAATATCATTCATAAGAACATATAAGAACATAAGATATGCCATACTAGGTCAGACCAAGGTCCATCAAGCCCTGTTTCCAACAGTAGCCAATCTAGGTCATACGTACCTAGCAGTTTCCCCAAAAGACAGGTTCCGCAATGCTTGTACTGGGTCAAGCATTGATATCCCAGGTCCCTTCTTAATAATGGTTTATGGACCTTTCCTCCAGAAACTTGTCCAAACCTTTTTTAAACCCAGCTACACTAACAGCCTTTACTACATCCTCCGGTAACAAATTCCAGAGTTTGATCACACGTTGAGTGAAAAAATATTTTCTTTTTATTAGTCTTAAATAGTTTACCCTGTAGCTTCATTGCATGTCCCCTAGTCTTTCTATATTCTGATAACGTAAACAATCGATCTACGTTTACCTGTTCCACTCCGTTCATTAATTTATAGACTTCTATCATATCTCCCCTCAGCCGTCTCTTCTCCAGGTTAAAGAGCCCTAACCTTTTTAGCCTTTCTTCATAGGACATTCAGTGTCAGTAATATACACATTAAAAAGAGCAGTATGAATCAATGCAAGCACAATACAACTGGAACATAGTAACATAGTAAATGACGGCAGATAAAGACCAGCGTGGTCCATCTAGTCTGCCCAGCAATATGACAGGAGTAGGTGCACCCCTCCCCGTGTCTTCACCCCTCCCCATATCTTTGTTTCTTTGTTTCTTTAGGGGTGAACCCACCGCTCCTCCCCCCCATCGCTCCATGTAGGACATCTCTATATTTTGAGAAATTAGAAGGTTCAGTTTATTTTGATTTAATCTTGTTGCTGTAAAGAGATCCACTGTGTCTGTCCCAGGCCACTTTGAATTCCGTCACTGTGTTTGCCCCCACCACCTCCATCGGGAGGGCATTCCAAGCATCCACCACCCTTTCAGTGAAAAAGTATTTCCTGACATTGCCTTTCAATTTACCACCTTGCAGATACATGTCATGCCCTCTAGTTTTACAGCTTCCCCGTCTCTGGAAGAGGTTTGTTTGTTCATTATTTCTCTTTAAGTATTTAAAGGTCTAAATCATATCTCCCCTATCCCTCCTCTTCCGCAAAGTGTACATATTTAGGTATTCAAGTCTCTCCTCATAAGGCTTCTGACGCAGGCTCCAAATCATTTTGGTCGCCTTCCTCTGAACAGCTTCCATTCTTTTTACATCCTTTGCAAGATACAGTCTCCAAAACTGAACACAGTATTCCAAGTGAGGCCTCACCAGAGAGTTATACAGTGGCACTAGTACCCCTTCCCTTCTGCTGGTAATTCCTCTTCGAATGCAGCCCAACATCCTCCTGGCTTTTGCCACCACCTTGTCGCACTGTTTTGCCACCTTGAGATCTACAGAAATAATCACACTGAGGTCTTTCACCTGCTCCGTGCACACCAACCTCTCACCCCCTATCGCGTACATTTCCTTTGGATTTCTGCTACCCAAGTGCATGACACTGCACTTCTTTGCATTAAATCTTAATTGCCAAGCATCAGACCATTCCTCCAGCTTTTGCAGATCCCTCCTCATGTTAAGCACTCCCTCGGGGGAGTCCACTCTGTTGCAAATTTTCGTGTCATCTGCAAAAAGACAGACTTTTCCATTCAGTCCTTCAGCAATATCATTCACAAATACATTGAACAGTGCCGAGCCTAGGACCGAACCCTGAGGCACCCCGCTAATCACCTTCCTTTCATCCGAGTGAGCTCCATTATTCATTACCTTCTGTCGTCTGTCAGTCAACCAATTTCTGATCCAGTTTACCACCTTGGGACCCATCCCCAAACTACTGAGTTTATTGATAAGCCTCCTATGAGGAACAGTATCAAAGGCTTTGCTGAAATCTAGGTAGATGACATCCATCGCATGTCCTTGATCCAGTTCTCTGGTCACCCAGTCAAAGAACTCAATCAGATTTGTCTGGCAAGATCGTCCCTCGGTAAAACCATGTTGCCTCAGATCCTGTAACCCGCCGGTTTTGAGAAAGTTCACTATATGCTCTTTCAGGAGCATCTGCATTACTTTTCCCACCACCGAGGTAAGGCTCACGGGCCTGTAGTTTGACACTTCTTCCCTGTCACCACTTTTGTGTAGAGGTACGACATCAGCCATTCTCCAGTCCTGAGGAACCTCTCCTGTTTCCAAGAATCTGTTGAAAACATCCTTTAACGGCCCTGCAAGAACCTCTCTGAGCTCTTTCAGTATCCTGGGATGTATCCCATCCGGTCCCATGGCCTTGTCTACTTTCAGTTTTGCAAGTTGTTCTAAAACCTCATCCTCTCTGAATGGTGTGGTATCTACCTCATTCCCATTTTTATATTTGGGAGTCACAGGTGGTCCTTCTCCAGGATTTTCTTTAGTAAAACAGAGCAGAAGTATTTGTTTAGTAATTTTGCTTTATCAATGTCATTTTCCACGAGTCCGTTTCCAGCACTTCTGAGTCCTGCAATTCCACCTCTGATCTTCTTCCTTTCCCGAATATACCTGAAGAAAGATTTGTCGCCGCACTTAACATCTTTAGCCATCTTTTCCTCTGCCTTTGATTTTGCTATCCTTATTTCTCTTTTTGTCTCCTTGAGTTTGATCCTGTATTCATTTCTGTGGTCCTCTGTTTGTAAGCTTTTGAATTTTGCGAAAGTTGTGGTTTTTGCCCTTATTTGAACAGCCACTTCTTTGGAAAACCAAATAGGTTTCCTTCTCCTCTTGTTTTTATTTACTTTTCGTTCATATTTATCTGTTGCCCCTTTTAGTTTAGCCCATTGCAATTCCACTTCCCTTATCCCCTTCCACCCTGTCAGCTCCTCCTTTAGGTACTCAGCCATTTTATTGAAGTTAGTGTTTTTTGAAGTTTAGGACTTTGAGCTTGCTATGATTAGATTGCACCTTGGCTTTTATCTCAAACCACACCATGTGATGATCACTGTTGCTCACAGGGGCACTCACCCAGACATTAGACACGCTATCACTGTTGGTGAGCACCAAATCCAGCGTTGAGCTTTCCCTGGTTGGTTCCATCACCATTTGTCTAAGTAACGCATCTTGGATAGCGTCCACAATTTTTTTGCTTCTTTCCAGATTTGCAGAAGGAGTAATTCAATCCACATTGGGTCGATTAAAGTCACCCAATATGATTGCTTCCCCCTTTGTTGCTATCTTGGCAATATCTATAATCAATTTGTTATCTATCTCTTCAATTTGATTCGGAGGTCTGTAGATTACAGCAGTATGGATGACAGTGCCATCTCCTCTTTCCAATGCAATCCAGAGTGCTTCTTCTTTTCCCCATGACCCCTGCATTTCAGTAGCTTTAATATTGTTTTTGACATACAAGGCTACTCCTCCTCCTCTTCCATTTTCTCTGTCTCTTCTGAATAGATTATAGCCAGCTATGGCTATATCCCAATCATGCGATTCATTAAACCATGTTTCTGTAATGGCCACAATGTCCAAGTCCTTTTCCACCATTAGGGCTTCCAGGTCCGGAAGTTTGTTGGCTAAGCTTCGAGCATTTGTGCTCATTGCTTTCCAGCATTTAACTGGCTTGTGTGTATTTTGCATTGATTTTATTCTACACACTTCTTCCCAGTTACTTTTGATGTGCTGTTTAAAAGTGTGGTTGTTTTTGTTATTCTGCTTTTGCAGGGGGAGATGTCCAGAACTTGAACTTCCCCGTCCGTCACCCTCTTCTTCTAGTTTAAATGCAAATCGACATACTGCCTGAATTTTTCACGTAGGATTCTATTCCCTGCGACAGAGAGATGTAGTCCATCAGCACAGTATAGTTTCTTGTTGGTCCATGTGTTATCTCAGTCGGCAATAAATCTGAATCCTTCTCGTTTGCACCAGGTCTGGAGCCATGTATTAAAACATCGTAGAACATTCATACAACCGGAATGAAATAGTCATAATATCAACAATTACAGTGAAACATCTTAAAAGGCAGCAGAGGGCGGCATGTGCAGTCTGGACATGTGAAGGCACATTTTAGAAAAATGTGGAGGTCAGAATTAAGACGTGGAGGCCACCAAGTTTATAATTTAGACGGTATTTTAGAAATGGCTCTGTTAAACCTGGAGCCGTATCTAAAATACATATCGAAGCGCTGCAGGAAAAGCCATTTTACAAATTTGCCTGTGGGAAACATATAAGGAGGAATCTCAACAACCTGCACATGTAAGTTCCGACATTTCGCAACACGCATATGTAAATTCAGAACTTGTACATGTGTCCCAGCCACCTTGGATGTATAGAGGCCACTAACTGACTACAGAGGACTCAGTTTTCAATTCACTTGAATTTGTAGGGGGAAACAAGCATTGGAGCATTAAGGGGATATCCCTCTTAATCCTTCCTCTAAAGGGATGGCCTATAGGAGCCCTTTTGAAATACCTCTTTGTGCCAGGGAGCAAGTTTAAACTCTGACTTCGGCAGTTTTGGACATACACATGAATTCCCTATATGAAATAGGTGATACTCATGTAGATATTAGACCACACCCTGAAACACTCCCAGAATACCTCCTGGACAATGTTTATAGATAGACGTGCCCAGAGCAACAGTGTGTAAAACGTGGCCTTCCCAAAATTGCATTTCACACATGGTGTGTACAAGTTTCTGCTGCCACATACACTTTTAAAATGCAAATAAGGCTTCTACAATGAGCCAAATTTAAGAAATGTGGAAATGTGTTGATGCTGGGGCTGTGGGGAATCTGGGTTTGGAAACGGGCTGATGCTGGATCTGGGGCAGGCTAAGATTGGAAAGGGGTTGATGCTAGGGGGAAATGGGACTGGAATAAAGTTAATGCAGGAGAGCTGGGACTAGAAGAGGGTTGGTACTGGGAGAAATGGAACTGGAAACGAACTGATGGTGTGGAGCTCCAACTAGAAAAGGAAAAGGCTGATGCTGTGGGGTGAGGGGGATCTGAGACTGGAAATAGACTGGAGTTGATGATGGGAAGGGGCCAGGGACTGGAAGGAGGCTGATGTGGGGGGTTCGAACTGGAAATGGGTTGCTGCAGGAGGGGGTCTGGGACTGGAAAGGGGCTGATGCCGGGGCGGGGGTATGAGTCTCACAGATGCTGGGGTCAGGGTGAGAAAAAGGCAGAATTTGGGAGAGTAAGGACAGAGAGGAGACTGATACTGTGTTGGGTGGATGAACAAACAAGGTCATATATAGGGAAAGGTTCAGGGGGGGAGCATAAGTTCCCGCGGTCCTGAATTGGGTCCCAATGGGCCTGTCTTGCTTGGGGACATCCGGACAGCCTGGACATGCTCCTATCTGAATCGGGCTCCATGTAAATTAAAAGTTTGCCCAGCTAGCTGACAATAGAAACAAAAGCAGTATTTTGTTTTCTTTTTTTAACCCATCTAAAAGAGTCAATTTGGAAGTTGAAATCCCAATGGCGTTTGAGATGGTTGAAGTACTATAAATTCTGTTTGGATCCGAATACAAGTCCAGTTCCATCCAAATCCTTGGTGTCTTTTACTTCTAGGAAACAAATCCTGCTTTCTTTAGTGTATTTATGGTGGATCTCACTGTTTGGATGGCAGTTCAATTTGGTGTCTGGCATTTGCAAGGCTCAACCTGCTCCCAAGAGACCCTTGAAGTTGCAGAGTTGTTGGAAAATGCAAAATATTTTCCTTCTGAACTCTGACCTAGAGCAGAGGCAGAATAAATCCTTGTTTTTTTTTGGGGGGGGGGGTTAAGTCTGAGCCCAAGACTTGGAACTCTGGAGGAGAGATGAAACTCAACGCCCCGGTTTTCTCTCATAAAGCTAGGAGCAGCCTTTTTATGCTTCTTAGAGATGGGTTTTGTTTTGGCAGTATATCAAGATTGAAGGACTAAATAAATAAATCAAAACCAAGGTCTCCCATCTAGCAATATTCAACACTTGTACCTGGGCTACCAGCTAGCCCAATAATAAAGACTCACTTGAATGCAAGTCAAAAAATACAGGTAGCAATTTATTCACATTTCAGTTTAAATGTTTTATTCTAGTTTTTTCATCTGTTACTGCATCTTGGGCCAAATATATTAACAGGAAATTACTGTTACAAAAAAGTTGAAGAGAATGTGAGAAGATTATGATGTGTTTTATCATACACTAGATGGATGCAAAAGTTGGACAGTGAAAAAGATAGAAGGTATTTATACAGTTAACAGCCCATGTTAACCATGTAAATGCCTTAATCAGGGATTTCCAAAGGCACTTACTTACAAGGCTAGTGTCTTTGAAAATCCCCGATTAAGTCCCCTATGCGCCCCAATGCTATCCAGTTAGCATCGGGCCGTGTTGGGGGCGTTCCTGGGCGGAGCGGAGGCGGGGAATGGCACTAACCAGGTAGCAGCGATTTTGGATGCTACCCGGTTAGCGCTCTGTGCCTTAAAGATAGGCGAGGAAAACCCTTGCCTATCTTTAAGGCGCCGGGGCTATTCGGGCAGCATCCAAAATCACTGCTGCCCGGTTTATCACTTCCATCACCGTGGAAGTGAAAATCCAGGGTTAAGGGGTCAGCAGG
The DNA here is from genome assembly GCA_033557465.1 of Ichthyophis bannanicus. Taxonomy (NCBI): domain Eukaryota; kingdom Metazoa; phylum Chordata; class Amphibia; order Gymnophiona; family Ichthyophiidae; genus Ichthyophis; species Ichthyophis bannanicus. The sequence continues at coordinate 17,880,574 of CM066049.1, read as the reverse complement.
CAGGGCTACATGGCTATGGCGCTTAGCCCTGCCCAATGCAATATCAGACCCACTGTGTATAGCATGGACTACCCATAGAACAAACCAGTCGGTACGAGAGAAGATCATATCTAAGCTTTCTTTAGAAGCTCAGATGCAAGACTTCAACTTTCATACTTTGGACACATCATGCGAAGAGAGAGATCATTAGAGAAAGACATCACGCTTGACAAGGTAGAAGGTCAACGCAAAAGAGGAAGGCCAGCAATAATGTAGATCAATACACTAACAGCAGCTAGGGATGTTACTTATCAACAATTAGCTGCCTAATTAAAGACCAAACACAATTTAGGATAACCATCCAGAGGGTCACCATGAGTCGGCACCAACTCAACGGCAATTAACAACAACATACAGTAGGAGCAGAGTAAGCTGTGCTATAATTTTCTGGCACTGGCATGTTTTGTCAGTTTTTAAAGAATTTCTTCTAATTGCATTCGCTAGAGGTAAAATCATCAATGAATATGTTACAAGAGCAGCATGATTTTTGCACACAAATGTAGAATGGGGAGAGTTGACAACATCCAATGGGTAAGAGTGTTTTTAAAGCATGGACCTATACTTCTTCTAATTCCACTTTTGTGCTTTATCTGGTGATGTGCCCATGTCCTTTATTAAATGTTAGATGTACAAAGAGAACCAACACAGAGGATCTCTAAAGATAAAAAGTGGACTGTTGTAGTTGTTGATATGGAAGGACAGACTAGATAGGCCATGTGGTCTTTTTCTGTCATCATGTTTCTATGTTTCTAATTATAAGAACATGGGGTATGTTTACTAAACTGCGGTAATGCCATTCGCGTTAGGATCCGCGGTAGAGGCACAAATACCCAAATAAGGACATGGGCGGTACATCGTTACCGATAACGCGCGTTACAAGGCACCATAGAGTAACAAGCGTTAGAAAGCACCTTGTAAAGCACCACGCAAGGTGCCCTGTACGGCGCCTTATAAGGCGCTTGATAAGGTGCCTAGTAAGGCATCCAGAGCTTTAGCACAATGGTTAATACACTGACTGCATGGGTCATGAGTTCAATCCTCCTGTGGGTCTAATGAGTAAAGCTGGCTGAGACATTCCCCTTTACTTTAAATCAGTGCTGTCTGAGGCATTTTGTTTTGTAATTTAAATTAGTGCTGCCAGCAAACACACCCTCAGAGGGCCGTAACCTAAGGTGCCGCATAAGGCGCCCTATAAGGCACTCCAAAGGGCACATTATAAGGCTCCGCCGCATAGGCACCCTATAATGCCACTCCAGAGGGCACTGTCCGCCTAGGCACCCTATAATGTTGCCTATAGGGCACCTTATAAGGATCCTTATAGGGCGCCTTATGAGGCACCTTGAAGTTACAGCACTGTGAGGGTGTTTTTGCTGGCAGCACTAATTTAAATTAAAAAAGGAAACGCTTCAGACAGCCCTACCAAATAACACCACAGTGGGATCAAACCCATAACTTCTGACTCCACAGGCAGTGAAGTAACCAGTGGGCTACAGCTCTATAGCTGCTACTACATGCCTGGCTGGCTACAGAGGGACTGCAGGTCACCACACAAACCGTCTGCTGTGGTTACCAGGATAGGGTTAAACCACCCATACCCATGATGCACTGCACATGCAGATCAGCAGTCTATAGTTGATCACAAGATGCGGAATGCACCACCCCCCCCCCCCCCAGCACCTCGGCCTGGTAGGGGCTACTGACCATGTACACCCCCACAGCACCTCAGCCTGGTAGGGGGTACTGACCATGTGTGTTACTGGCACAGAGTAGCTACAGACCGTCACAGTATGCAGGTCCTGTGCTCACCCTAAGAGTGAGGTGGGGTGCCCAGCACCATTTTCGCAGCACCTGGCTTTGCTGAGATAGGCTATGCTGCAGGTCCCCATCAGTGCCAGTGTGTGATAGGTAGTCCTTGCAGACACACCTAGGATATGCCAGTGTCCATCTGTATTTCACATCTAGCCCTTGTGGACTATGATGCTCCCAGAATAGTGCATGCCCTGTGTGGGTGCCATGGTCACATGATTTAGGTGAAGGTGGGTGTTTGGACCCACAGGCGGGTTACGTACAACCACCCAACCCACCCTCTGTGGCTCAGGGTGGGGGGACAGGATCTCCCACCAACAAATCCACATTCTACCCCCCCTGCAATGGTGACAGTAGAGGGGACCATCAACCCCAGTCCTGCTGGGGAACAGACACCCTACAGGGCAGTCAATGCAGATCTGTACACATCCATAAATAAGGCAATGGCAGACAGACAGTAGGCCTAGAAATGCACAGCTGCCCCCACCACCATCTGACATTCTCCAGCAGCAAGCACAGTAAGTCACCAGCCGCTGCACCCTGCAAGGTGTTCCAGCCACACACATACTAACTACAGTCTGCTAGCTAGTCCATAGTGCATGTTCCTGGAGGAAATGTGTGCACACCCACCAAGCAGATAAGTCAGTGATTGGGCCCCAGAAAACAGAACCCACATATCTCACTTAAGAGAAACACTGTATGGTACTTTGGGGGAACCCAGCCATGCCGTTGTCTCTGCACAGTCAGGGTGAGAGCGACCTCCCAGCAGGACATGCTGTGGCCACCCTGTCCTTGCAGGTGGTGGCCGGGCATGACAATATCCCAGCCATTGTCCTATGCTCTGTACAGATGAATCCAGGCCAGGCTACCCTATCTAGGCTATTCCCACAGTACCTTGCTCCTCATTATGCACATTCGCAGGCCAATACTGGCAACAGTGCTAGCAGTGTGGGCTGTGGAGGGTGTTTGCAGCCACCACACTCTGGATAGACAGACACATACTCCCCAAACCTATGCCAGCATTGTGCAACTATAGAGGTGTTTGGCAGCCCTGGCCACCGCACCAGTCCTGGGCACAGTGCAGGCATGGCTATGGTACGCAATACTGTTGGGGTCACTCCCCAGGGTGGTAAACACTGTCAGACACAAGACCTGTAGCACACTCCACAGACATCAGAAAGGTTGCTATGATGCAGCTCACTCAGACATTTGTACTTAACTTTGGAATTGCTATCTGCCAGTAATCATAGCAACCTTTTGATAGCTGTGTACCGTATTCCCAGGTTTAGGGTGGCATTGCTAAGGTATGCAAGTGCTAGTATTGGGAGATGCACGCAGGGCCCAACATCCTGCCTCTCCAGGAGGCTTCAGTTAATGGGGCCTGTGGGTGCGGGTGTTTCTGCCCCTGTTGGCCGCTGCTCTAGGGCAGGGGTTCCCAACTCCAGTCCTGGTGGTCCACACACTGTTCGGGTTTTCATGCTGTCCCTAATGAATATGCATGGAAGATATCTGCATACCATGGGGGCAGCGCATAGAAATGCAGCACAGGCATCTTTATTAGCGACAGCATGGAACCTGAATGGTGTTTGGCCCTCCAGGACTGCATTTGGGAGACTCTGCTCTAGGTAATGCGCCTGTTTATGGTGTCTGTGCTCTGTAGGGTAAAATGTAGGTGTCCCAGGCATGTTTATTCTATCTGCAATAAAGGTTCCATCTTTCTTACCAAGGTTTATTACTGGGTAAAATATGAGGACATGGTTGGCAGGAACCACAGCTGGGACTTGAACCTGTGACCTTCTGCTCGTGAGCACACTGGCTGTGTCTACTGCACCACTGTGTTGCCACAGGGGCAGTTAATTCCCTGGAGATACCATGACTGTTTGTCAGATGGAGCCTGTCTGTTGCAGTGCACGGCACTCAGCTAAACGGGACTAGGCCATGGTCTGCTGCGGCCAGATGCCACTGCCCCCTCCGCCCCCAGCACCCCTCCGCTGCCATGCCCTTCTGCTGGTGGTGCTGGTGGTGCGCTGTCTCAGGCCATCCACTGTGCAGGTAGGCGGCTGCCTATGGTGCGGGTTCTGGGGTAGGGGTGCCTGCATAGACGTCCTCGCTTCCCCCCAGCACCGCCTGCCACTGTTCTGTGCCTTTGGGGGTAGCTGCTGGGTACTATCCCTTGTGACGCTGTGGGAAACACAGTCGTGCCCATGTTGGGCCATCATCAGTTGCTGTCTGGCTGCTCTGCTGTTTCAGCATTCGTATGGGCCACCTAGGCATCACCCTAGTCCGCACTGCGGCCCAGCTGCACCACAGCATGTGCCACCTGCGGCCCTCTGTATCCCCTTTTCCAGCATATGTCCGGTTGCCCGTTCCAACATGCCCACCCTGCTGTGCGCAACATGTGCACGCCATAGGACACCTGTCCAATAACAAGGGAAAGCCCTGATCAGCGCTATTTCACTGTGGGATCATTCACCTTGTCGGGGGACAAAGCATAGACCCTTCCACGATTAACATCTTTTTTTGGAGCTTTCTCGGTAGTGTTTTTTGCTGTTTCCCAATATTATCACTATTGGCCAGCTTAGTTAGGTTTTTTTCCAGTTTGTTGAGGTCATTTTCAATGTTTATGTGCCCTTTTGTTCTGTGCACATGTATCACACATCACTTTTTGTAGGTTTCCCTTCCTATGCTATACATTGCTGACACTTAAATGGTTTCTCTCCCCTGCAAATGTGCATCTAACAGCAGGTTTTCAATCGCGTTAGGATTCAGCTCTTCAGATCAGCGCGTTAGTGTGAAAGGAGCCTCTCCCCACCCACACTCCGCCCAATGACCCCTTCTCTCTGCCCTCTCTCCACCTTCTGCGGTGTTTTACCGTGCCACGGAACGTCTACGATCGTTGTTGTTGTTAAGTGCCGTCGAGTCGGAGTCGACTCATGGCGACGTTCTGGATAGCTATCCTAAATTGTGTTCGGTCTTCAGTCAGGCGGCTCATTGTTGACAGACTGGTACCTGTAGCTGCTGTTATTGTATCGATCCATCTCATTGCTGGCCTTCCTCTTTTGCGTTGACCTTCTATCTTGCCAAGCATAATGTCTTTCTCTAATGATCTGTCTCTTCGCATGATGTGTCCAAAGTATGAAAGTCGAAGTCTTGTCATCTGAGCTTCTAAAGAAAGCTTAGGTTTGATCTCTAGTACCGACTGGTTTGTTCTTCGGGCAGTCCATGATATACACAGTATTCGCCGCCAGCACCATAATTCAAAGGCATCAATTTTCTTCCTAGCTGTCTTTTTCAATGTCCAGCTTTCACATTCATATGATGTTATTGAAAATACCATGGCTTGAACAAGTCGAATCTTTGTAAAGAGAGAGACATCTCTGCTCTTTAGAATCTTATCTAGGTCTTTCATAGCCATTCTGCCAAGAGCAATGAGTCGTCTGATTTCTTGACTGCTTGTTGCTTCTTTATTGATAGTTGATCCAAGTAGGTTAAAGTTGTTCACAATTTCAATTTCTTCTCCTTCAATGATGAACCTTTTGATTATGCCAGTTGTCATGATCATTGTCTTCCTTACATTAAGGTGCAGGCCCATTTTGAGACTATGGGGTATGTTTACTAAACCGGGCTAACGGTTAACCCGGGCTATCTGCCACTCGGTCCCATATTATTCAATGGGACCCAGTTGCAAATAGGCCGGGTTAACCGTTAGCCCGGTTTAGTAAACATACCCCTATGTTCTTTGATTGTGAGAAGCAAATGTTTCAGATCATCTTCACTTTCAGCCAGTAATGTGGTATCATCAGCATAGCGAAGGTTGTTGATGAGTCTTCCACCAATCTTCACACCTCTGTTGTCTTCATACAATCCTGCTTCTCTGATGATTTGTTCTGCATATAAATTAAACAGGTAGGGGGAAAGTATGCAGCCTTGTCTTACATCTTTGCTTATTTTAAACCATTCTGTTTCTCCTTGTTCCGTTCAAACTGTTGCTTCTTGATCAATGTACAGATTGCGCAAGAGAACGATCAGGTGTTCTGGTATACCCATGCTTCTTAATGTGGCCCAGAGTTTCTCATGGTTTACACAGTCAAAAGCCTTGCTATAGTCGATAAAGCACAAATAGATATCCTTTTGGTATTCTTTAGTCTTTTCAAGGATCCATCTCACATCTGCAATGATGTCTCTCGTTCCTCGCCCTTTCCTGAACCCTGCTTGCACTTCAGGTAGTTCTTGTTCCAGGTATGGTTGTAGTCTCTTTTGAATAATCTTCAGTAGAATCTTGCTGGCATGTGGGATCAGAGCGATTGTGCGATAATTTCCACAGTCAGTTGAATCACCTTTCTTTAGTATTGGTATAAACACAGATCTTTTCCAGTCAGTTGGCCATGATGTTGTCTTCCATATTTCTTAAAACGTAACTGGTCAAGATTTTCGGAGTGAAGAATGCCAAAAATAGAAAGATCACTCCAATATAAACATGCGTGTTTCTTTTTGCAAAATCACTTGACAAACAGCATATCTTTTTTCAACACATATATCAGGTCTCAGCATATAAGGGCACAGGTGAATGAACGACCAGAAAGCATTCAGGCCGTCTGCACCAAACAAGAGCCCAATAACATCAATGACCCGATGATTGGTGACTGGCGTGATCCACGCCTTGCTTTTCAACAGATAAAAATAACAGCACTTAGCTTAGGAATCAGGCGGGAAAATAACACAAACGCCAGCCGCGTCCCCGACGTTATCACATCAAGAGCCCTTTAAACGTTTCGCGGAACTACCCGCTGCTTCAGGGGAATCTGTAAAGACACATACAAACCACACAAGTGAAACACAACCTTTAATATACAGCAAAACACTGAATAAAACACTCAATAAAAGTTAAAAAGACCACAAATCCAACCGCTTACCTGCCAGCTAAACTTCAACCACACCGAACAGAACGAATGAGATTTTTCCAGATGATTCATCCAGGGTTCAAATCTAGAAAGAATTAAATGTAGAATTGCTTTTGGAAAAAAAGCAGCATAAAATAGTAGTCTTTCGAGCCTCTGAAAAGATACATAGTGGAAGCAGTACGGATAAGTTCTCTGGGCTGAAAATTTGTCTTCATTCAATGGCTCTAAGTATGTGTACATGTTTCACAGCACCTGTGTTGTAGGTACAGGGAAAAGGGATCATGAAGGAGGAAGCAGTACACAGGAGCTCACATTTTTTCTACTGGATGGGCCACTTGAATTTTCTTCTCTTAGGGGCATGTTTACTAAAGTGTATTAGCGGATAGCATGGGGTTTGGCAGGAGGTCGTCGTGCATTTGTGCAATGCGGTAGCAAGGAGCATGCAGCCCAAAGCCAACTATGCTAAAAATCCCACGCTAGCCAAGCAGTGCTCACATAGGCATGGTTAAGGTGGAGGCAGGGCAGAGATAGAGCGGCCTTAGGACATGTGGCAGGGTTGGCCCATTAGTAGCACACTAACTGTACAAACACGCCCTAGCACAGGTGCAACTAATGCCAGCCTCTGATCAGGCTCTAGAGGCACTCACTATGCTTGCATACTCTGGCAGCACGGTTTGGACATGAGTGTTAGAAATATGAAGGGCAGATGCAGGGCAAACACATTAGAGGAGGATGGGGCAAGAGGAGATGTGAGCAGAATAATAAAGTGCCTGCCAAGGAAAGCATTTTGGAGGGGCGGCATGGTGTAGCTGGCAGGGCAATGGACCACAACAGCCTGACTGCCATAAAACTAGGGCCTGCAGGCCAGGGGTGACCCTGCTGAGACAGTGGGAAAACATCCACAGACACATCATCAACTGTCCTGACGGTTGTTTCTTGCGTTGGCATATGCAAGGTTGGATGTCAGATTGCACCTGGTGTTGCATGCTGAGGAGATGTCAGAAAAATGTGGACAAGTGCAAGGTTATGCACCTAGGGAAGAACAACCCAAACTATGGTTACACGATGCAAGGTTCCACATTAGGAACCACCACCCAGGAAAAAGATTTAGGCGTCATTGTGGATACCATGTTAAAACCCTCGGCCCAGTGTGCAGCGGCGGCCAAGAGAGCAAATAGAATGTTAGGTATGATAAGGAAAGGAATGGAAAATAAAACAAAAGATATTATAATGCCTCTATATCATTCCATGGTGAGACCGCACCTTGAATATTGTGTGCAATTCTGGTCGCCGTATCTTAAAAAGGATATAGCGATTTTAGAAAAGGTACAGAGAAGAGCCACCAAAATGGTAAAGGGGATGGAAGGATACTCCTATGAAGAAAGGCTAAAAAGGTTAGGGCTCTTTAACCTGGAAAAGAGACGGCTGAGGGGAGATATGATAGAAGTCTATAAATTAATGAACGGAGTGGAACGGGTAAACGTAGATCGATTAATTGTTTACCTTATCAGAATATAGAAAGACTAGGGGACATGCAATGAAGCTACAGGGTAAACTATTTAAGACTAATAAAAGAAAATATTTTTTCACTCAACGTGTAATCAAACTCTGGAATTTGTTACCGGAGGATGTAGTAAAGGTTGTTAGTGTAGCTGGGTTTAAAAAAGGTTTGGACAAGTTCCTGGAGGAAAGGTCCATAAACCATTATTAAGAAGTGACCGAAGATATCAATGCTTGACCCAGTACAAGCATTGTGGAACTTGTGTCTCTTGGGGAAACTGCTAGGTACATATGACCTAGATTGGCCACTGTTGGAAACAGAATACTGGGCTTGATGGTCTGATCCAGTATGGCATATCTTATGTTCTTATGTTCTTATGTAAGATAGGGCCTGTGCTCTGTGCTACAGTCAGTGCTGGACTCAGCCAGATTTGGAGTCAGCAGTGGATGGTGAGGTATGCAAATTAGGTGATGATCTTACTAGCAACATGACGTTGTGGTAGCAAAAGAGCCACCTGATCCCTGCCTCCCTTGCACTGGAGGCATGTTGCAATGCATGGGGGCCCATGTCACTGCCCCTCACCCTGATCGAGAGTGGATCTGCTGGAAACTACCAGCTCTGAGCAGCTACATAACACTTCTACCACTGAACATGGTCTCCAGTGGTTGGTGTCCATTTCTTTGCCAGGTGCTAAGGCAATCCATGGATCTTGGGAGCTCTTGTGATCTTCCCAGGAGTGGTGGGCTGTTGTTGCCAGGACAGCTGAAGTGCTCAGCCTAGGGGCTGTTTGTGATTCATCGCCTCCATGAGATTTTCTTCCTGATATTCCCCAGGTAGAAAGGAGCATGGGGGAGGGGGATCTGCTTCTGCTGTTGCATGGCTGTCCATCCTCCTCCCCTGCTGTTGAGGGTAGACCACAGGGGGGTGTTTAATAGGGTGGGCCATGGGGGTGCTGCCTGACCCTATTCCCCCATCTACAGGTTGCCCTGAGCATGTGTGCAGGTTGTGCTTGGTATCCAGACCCCCTAGCTCTGGCATCCTCTTTCCCCCTACATGGCGGAACAATACTACTACTACTATTAAATGACAGGTTTTGGCAATCTGCTGGATATGTGAGAAGAAGGAAAAGGAGGAATCAAAAATGATGCCAAGGTTACGGGCTGAGGACTATTATCAACAGAGATAGAAAAAGGAGGAAGGGGAGAGGAAAGATAAAAAGTTCAGTTTTGTTCATGTTAACCGGCGGTGAGACATCCAGGTGGTGATGTGAGAGAGACAAGCAGAGATACGGGCCTGCGGTGTTGAAAAAAAAACAGGTGTAAAAAAACAGATCTGAGAATCATCAGCATAAAAATGGAACTGAAATCCAAGGGAGGAGATTTATTTAATTTTTGTTTATCAGCATTTTTATATCACCGTATCTGCATGCCATGGCAGTTTACATGGAATAACAAACTAAACATTTTACAAAGAACATTTGTTAAAGGTTAAGTTAACTGAACACATCTTAACTATTTACATCATACTTAACTGACTGTGGCATGTGTATATGAAGAGCTATGTTGGTGTTACAGAGGTTTCCGGCATGGATCTGAATGATGGATGAGTAGTTCAGAGTCTCTTCCGAGTATTTCAAGAAGAGGATTGTTTTCAACTTATGCTGGAATTTGGTGAGGTCTGTGAGGGCCCGTATTTCTGGGGTGAGGGTGTTCCAGATGAGTGGGGCATAGAATTAGAAGGCTCTGTTGGATGTTGTGCTGTTGGATTGGGTAAAGGTAGCTGGAACCTAGAGGAGGTTGTTGTTGATGGAACGTGTTGATCTCTTGTGGAGTGGTTGTTGAAGAAGGGATGTTTGCAGAGAGTTGGTGGGGGATCTTGAATATGGTTAGAGTTACTTTGTACTTGATTCTCAGTTGGATGGGAAGCCAGTGTAGGGCTTTTAGCATTGGAGAAATGTGTTCTCGTAGGCCCATGCCAGTGATTATTCTGGCTGAGGAGTTTTGGGCAAGCTGTAAAGGTAATAACGTGGCTTTAGGGAGGCCCTGGTAAATTATGTTTGTATAGTCCAGGATGGGAGTGATGAGGGCTTGGCATATGTTCCTGAAATCGTTGGGATTCAGAAGTGGACGGAGGTGTCGTAGAGTTCTCATTTTAAAGTATGCTGTCTTGGTAACTTGTTCAGTGTCACACCTAGGTATTTTACAAATTGCTTGACCTGTAGGGTGAGGTTGGCCAGCTTGATGGTAGATGGTGGGGTGAAGGATGGATGTTTAGAGATGATGAGGACTTTTGTTTTACTGGGGTTGATATGCATGTTGTGGTCATTGAGCCATTGAATGGATTCTTCTAGGCAATTGCTGATTGTGGAATAGTCTGAGTTGGTGGTGGAGATTGGGGCATATATCAGTATGTCAGCTACATACAGATGATTGTGGGTTTTATGTTTTATGGGCATGCATAAGGGTTGAATGAAAATGTTAAATAGCAGTGAAGATAAGGCTGAGCCTTGAGGTAACCCTTGTAGGAGCTGGAGGGGTTTGGAAGTGTCAGATATGATTCTTACTTGTTGTGATCAGTTGGAGAGGTTTGATGTGATTCTGATTGAGTGTAGGCGGGAGCATAGTTGGGCATGGGTAACTGAGTCAAAAGGAGAACAAATACTTGATATACTTTCTGTGTACCTTTAATTAAATTGTTGAGAAGGGAGGTCAGAAGGGTTTCAGTGCTGTGGTGTGATCTGAAGCCATGTTGGTGTTCATCGAGTAGTGCATGAATGTCTATGAAATCTTGTAGCTGAAGCTGCACTGCCTTTTCTATTATTTTGGCCAGAGATGAGATGCTTGATATAGGTCTGTATGAGGCTGGAGCTGAAAGGTCCACTGCGTGATTCTTGAGCAGGGGTCTGATTGAGGCATGCTTGAGGGGAGTTAGTATGTGGCCAAGTGTCAGAGATGCATTGACTAGGTGCATAAAGCTTGGAGCAAGTTCATGTTTTGCCATCTTGATCCAGGTGATGGGGCATGGGTCGAGTGATGAGGTGGTACAGTTAAGGTTTGTTATGATGTTGATGATCTCTCTGGTTGATAGCTGCCTGAAAGATGACCAGGGTTTGTTGTCTGGAGGGTTAGTGGAGTAAGTTTGTGGAGAAGCAGGTGGTGCAGCAGGTTGGCGGTTGTCTGGTTTGAAGTAATTGTGCCATGGTGTCAGGCATGGGGTTGGGTTTCATGTCAGTTGGAGCTTTGAGTAGGTTCAGGGCTATTTTGAATAGCTCTCTGGGGCGGTTAAGAGAGGCATTTAGAAGCTTGGCGTGATATTCCTTTTTTGAGTGGAGCATGAGTGCACAGTAGTCTGCCTAAGTGCTTAGGTAGGCTGAGAGGGAAGTAGGGCATTTTCGTTTTTTCCATCTGCGCTCAAGTTTTCCAAGATTATTTTTTAGTTTTCTAAGTTGAGGCATGAACCATGGCGCTTTGTGAAGTTGCTTTGTCTTGGGTGTGTTGTTGGGTAAAGTTGCATATGTGGAAATGTTAGTGTTCCATTCAGATATGAAGGAATCAATACTGGATGTGTTGATTTGGGGGAATGGTGGGATGATGCTTGTGAAATTGTCATTATCGAAGGTCTTGAATTTTCGATGGTTTGGTGAGGGTGGATTATAGTGAGTAGCTGCAGGATTATGTGGTAGAGAGAAGGTTATTAAATGGTGGTCCGACCAGGGTACTGGTGTGACTCTGGGCTTGTGGGAGAGGTTATGATGTGTCCAGGTGGAGGGTGTGAAAATGAGGTCAAGGGTTCCTCCTATGTTGTGTGTTGGTCCTGTGAATATCTGGTAGAGTTGGAGTGCTTCAAGGGCCTATAGGAAGGAAGTTGTTAGGTTGGATGGTAAGGATGGTAGGTTGAGGTCGCCCAGGAGGATGAGCCATTTGTTCCTGTGGTGCTTCAAGCATGTTTCTTCGATGAGTGGTGAGAGGTCATTGAGGTCTGCTGAGGGTGATCTGTACGCAAGGCATATTGATAAGTATGAGTTGGTAATGGCAATGATATCTAGTAGGCCTTGTGAACTGGATGTTATGGCTTTGAATTACAGATTTTCTTTTGCTATTATTATTACACCTCCTCCTTTTTTGTGTAGTCTTGATTGGTGGAAAAACTGGTAAGATGGGATGGCAAACTTATTTATTAAGACATTATCTTCTTCCTTGAAACATGATTCTGTTAAGCAGATTATGTATGTCTTTTCTGCAGTCTGTTATTATGGGGATCTTGTTGCGTACTGATCTGGAGTTAATGAGGGCACATCTGATTGACTGGTTAATTGCAGCTTCTGGATGCTGTGTGGTCAGAGGATGATCTGGTGGCATGATGAGGGTTTTTAGACTGTCCAGCATGTGTGCTGTGGTCTGCGCCTAAGGGCCCATGCCTAAGGACTGAGCCAAAGGGCCATCTGGCGAGGCCCTCAGGTGCAGGCCTGCCAAGTGTGGGCACGCCTCTCGGCGCTCCTTTTTATAGTTGTTGGGATGCAGTGGGTCTGACCGACCTTGTGGCAGCGATCATGGAGGGGCTTCCCTTCCCACTCACCTCCCTGATGCTGATCAGGCTGCTGGGGGTGCCAGGAGTCCTTTTGCATCTGTCGTCACTCCTTTTTATGGTTGCTGGAGTGCGGTGGGTCTTATCAGCCTTATGACAGCAATTGGGAAGGGAGAGCACCAAGGGACTGGGTGTAGAGAGAACCCAGGACAGACCCTTGGGAAACAACTACTGAGAGTAGGATAGTAATAGAGGAGGAACCACTAGAACAAACACTGAAAGAGCAATGGGAGAGAAGAGAAAAGAACCAGAACAGGACAGAGCCCCTAAAACCAAGTAATGATAATGTGTCAAGGAGAAGGTGGTGGTCAAAAGTAGCTGAGAGGAAAGGTCCATAAACCATTATTAAGAAGGGACCAGGATATCAATGCTTGACCCAGTACAAGCATTGCGGAACCTGTGTCTTTTGGGGAAACTACTAGGTATGTATGACCTAGATTGGCCACTGTTGGAAACAGGATACTGGGCTTGATGGACCTTGGTCTGACCCAGTATGGCATATCTTATGTTCTTATGAGAGGTCAAGAAGGATAAGGATGAAGTAGAGGACCTTAGTTTTGGTCAGAAACAAGTCACTTGAGACTTTGGCAAGTGCCATTTCAGTAGAATGTAAGGGGGCGAAAGCCAGACTGAAAAGGATCCAGAATGGCTTGAGAAAAAAGAAATTCAAGACAATAGTGGAGGACTGCGCGCTCAAGAAGTTTGGAAACAAAGTGAAGAAGCGAGATGGGACGATAATTAGAAGGAGAGTTAGGATCAAGAGAAGGGGTATGACCACAGCATGCTTGAAGGCTACAGGAATAGTAGCAGTGGAGAGAGACTGAGAATATGTGAGATGGAAGGGTGATAGTGGAGGAAATGGAGTAAAAGAGGTGGGTTGGGATAGGATCAGAAGAGCAAGTAGTAAGTTTGGAGGAGAAAAGATGAGATGTTTCATCTTCACAGATCATGCGAAAGGATGAAAGGGAATAGAGATTGATGGGAAAAGTTGGCATTAAAGAGGGAGAGGAGGGAATGAAGTTGTTCTAGGGGGGAACTGGAGAGAAGTCTTGGATTTTGTTATGGAAAAAGTCAGCTAGGGTTTGGGCAGAGAGAGAAAGGGGGATCGGAGGGGGAGGCAACTTGAGGAGAGAGTTGAGCGTAGAGAAAAGGCAGCAGGGATCAGTGGCAGAGAATTAGTCAGGTGGATATAGTAGTTTTTCTTAGCAAGAACTAAGGCAGACTGGAAGGAGGAAAGCATGAATTTGAAATGAAGGAAGTCAGAAAGGGAGTGAGATTTAAGCCAGATGCACTCACCTGAGCGGGCACAGGAGTGGAGATAGCAGCAAGTTGAGGACAACCAGGACAGGTGTAGTGTGTCTCACAGAACGTGGGATGGGTGGAGCAAGAGTATCTAGAGCAGAAGAGAGGGCAGTATTATAAGAAACAATAGCCTCATCAACAGATTTAGAAGACAAGGTGGAAGAAAGAGGTGATGAGATAATAGTGGGAAGAGCCAATGGATCAATAGCATGAAGATTCCTAAAAAGGTATGAGGAGACAGAGTGGAATTGAGGTGGGGAATGATGAAGCAAAAAACTTAGGAGATGATGATCAGATAAGGGAAGAACTGAGGTATGGAAATTGGAGGATAAACAGAGAAGAAAACCAAATCAAGACAGTGACAATGTTGATGAGTAGGAGCGGAAGAGCAAAGCTGGAGATTGAAAGAGGAGGTAAGGGAAAGAAATTTAGAAGCATAGGGGTCAGAAAGGTTATCAACATGAATATTGACATCACCAAAAATGAGCGAGGGGAGGGGGGAAATCTAGAAATAGGGAAAACCAAGAGTCAAAGTAGAGATGGACTTATCAGGGGGTCTTTAAATAGCAGATATCCAAAGAGGTAAGGGATTAAAAAGGCTGATGGAATGGACTTCAAAGAAAGAAGAGGAGTGAGACAGAGGAAGAATGAGTGGTTGAAATTGACAGGAAGAAGAAAGCAGAAACCCAGCGCCACCATCACGGCCAGTGGTACGAGAAGTGTGGGAAAATTGGTATCCACCATGACAAAAGGCAGTAACTGAAGCAATGTCATCAGGAAGGAGCCAGGTTTCAGTGAGAGCTAGAAGATTGAAGGAGTTAGAAATTAAAAGGTCATGAGTAAAGGAGAGTTTATTAGAAATGGAATGTATGACCTAGATTGGCCACTGTTGGAAACAGGATACTGGGCTTGATGGACCTTGGTCTGACCCAGTATGGCATATCTTATAGTCTTATGTTCTTATGAATGTGCATTCCATAATGCACAAGAGAAAGGGGGAGAGGAGAGGAATATAGATTGATTTATTTAACGGGGTTTTTTTTATACTACTTTATCATTTAGTCAAAGTGGTTTACATTGTAACTTAAACTTGGTAATATATATTAAACAGCAACATTGATAACTTGGAGTTATCTAAGGCAGTAGATGAGATGAGATTTGAATGGCTGAGAGAGGAATGAGAGTAAAAGACTAGTCAAGGGAGGCCAGGGTTAGGAATAATGGGCCCGATATTCGAAGGCATTTACACGGGTAACTTCCTTAGTTACCCGTGTAAAGGCCTTAACTGGGATTTTCGAAAGGCACCTACACGGGTACTGCCCTTTGAAGATCCTGCCTAAGTCCCTAACACACCCAGATGCTATCCGCATAGCATCGGGGTGTGTTAAGGGCATTCTGAAGTGGAGCAGGGGCGGAGGAAGGGGCTACATGGGTAGCAGCAATTTTCGATGCTACCCGCGTAGCCCTCTGCAGGCAAGGAAAAACCTCGCCTATCTTTAAGATTTGAGGCTATGTGGGTAGCATCAAAAATCGCTGTTACCCGTGTAGCCTCTGCGGTTGCCGGGGCATCCAGGTTACGGGGGTTGGCGGGCAGGCTATGCGCCGCAGCAGTACATAGCCTGCCCAACTCAATATCAGGCCCAATGTCATCAGAAGAAAGAAGGAGAAAGAGGATAAGAGTAAGAGGCAGGAGGAGATGGAACGTCAGAAACTGGAAATAAATGCTTTACGGGTGCAGTCATGGTGGCAGCAGAAACGAATGTTGACCTCCTTGTGCTCAATAGTCCAAAATGGTGCATTAAGCTTTCTGCCTTGATATTCACGATACAAATACATCTACACAACCAATGTCATTCCCAGCTCCAGTGGGCCCCAGCGACCGTGACACCTGCTGGCCCCACAACCCCGTCCCTCCCCTGCTCCCCAGTAAACAGCACATCTGCTAGGTCTGTAGTGACACAATGTCACACTCCACAATGGCTATATAGTGCTTTCCAAGCCATGATCAGAGAAGGGAATGAGAGGTTGAGCCCATCCCCCCCCCCCCCCACCACATACACACTCCAAAGGTCTTGTATTGCACTCCCTGCAGCCTCTTGGCGCCTCAGGGTGAGAGGGTTCGTATCCCTGTTTTTCTTGGGAGGCTTTTTGCTCTCAGGAAGCAAGCTCACCTTTCATTCAATTAGTAAAAGAGTAGTCTGAGACAAGCGGTTGCTTCTGAACCTGGTCCACACGTTAACGTCTTCAAACACGTAGTAACTCAACAGTGACAATAATAATACAGGCAGCTAATTAACATAGCTTGAACAGTCATAGCGGAGCTAGGGAGATGGTGCGCTGCTAGTGTCTATAGTCAGCTCAGGGTCCTGGAGGTATCTTCTCTATTTACAAAAGGGGAAATATCAGAATTCTTAGAGGCATTTTTTTACTGTCCATCCAAGAATTACCTCTGGAGGCACCAGTTCATTAACAGTCCCATTCCTCTGGAGGCCCCAGCTATTTACAGTTCCATCAAAGGGCGATGATGAAAACTATATACAGCTGGATACACTCCAGTCGCTAGATTTGTTTGTGGCAGCCATGTTTTCTAATGGGCAGAAAGCAATAAGCTAAGCGGGATTTGTTGCCCTCCCAGACCTCCACAGCTTCCACGCCAGTTTCTTCTACCACTGGTCCTTTGGACATCCACCTAGTTCGGCTACCATGGTCTCCGGTTTCAGGGGCGGATACTCCGCTTGCAGGTGCTTTGAGGCTGGGTAGCCCGGGATCTGCATTGGAGTCACCATCTCTCTCCCCAACACATGGTACACATGCCAAAAGCAGCAGTACAGAGAAGAGCCAACAAAATGGTAAAGGGGATGGAAGGATACCCCTGTGAAGAGAGGCTACAAAGGTTAGGGCTCTTCAACCTGGAAAAGAGACGGCTGAGGGGAGATATGATAGAGGTCTATAAATTAATGAATGGAGTGAACTTCCTCCACTGCACAGCTGAACCATGCAGACAGCCAATCGTGTTAGGGGAAAGTGTGAAATGCTACACTTTTCAGGAGCTGCAGACAAATTGGGGGCGAGCATATGTCTGTTTGTTTGTGTGTTCAAACATGTGTATGAACAGAGAAAATTTGCCCAGTTGCCTGAATTCTCAATGATGGGCACTATGCCTAAGTGAAACACGGCTAAAACGAGATGTTACGATGTTATATTTCAAATATATGCTTTGCCACTAGTGGGCACTACGAAAAAGGAAAGAAGGGACTGAGAGAAACTGGCACAACGAGGTTATAGTTGTGATGTTAACAATAAATGTCCAAGTTTTACTGAACCACTTTTAGTATCTTCTGTGAGTGAATGACCATTGCTCATGATAGCTACCTAGCATTCCCGCTCTACAGGGCCACACTGCTTCATAAGGATGCCCTGGGGATGGTTTAATAAAAGTCTATTTTTAATGCAGTACAGTACACCTCAGTGTTGTACAACCTAACTGAAGAAATACCCTTTCTAGAGCATCGGCACTAACAGAGTCCCACCAGAAGAACTATGCACCTCCTACATTAGCTTTCCTTCTTCCTCCAATAAAGTAGGATTGCAGCAGACCAGCTCATGCTTTCAATAGGTGTATAGCCCTGATAAATAGCATTATACACCATTAAGAGAAAATATCTTGTCATTAATAAGTATTTTTCTCTATAATTTGGGGCTTAGAGTAGGTTTAATTGGGCTTTGGAGAACAGACATACAGGAGCGCAAGAACAGGCGAATTACAGAGAAGCAATTTCTCTGATGATATAGGGCACATCCATCAGGCAGAAGTGAGCATCATCGTCACAGTTCAAACTCTGATCTAACAGCGCCCTCTAGTGTCTCAGGCAAGTCAGGTGGCCTGGCTGATAACCATGGCAATGTAGATCAAAGCACTCTATCAAGCAGCTTGTGAGATAAATCTTGCAGAGGGAGGTGCTCATCTCCAGGCATAATTAGCTTTGCAGTTTCTCAGAAGCCATGATTGCTCTTTAATTTATATTGGAAACAGCTCTCGTTAAAAAAGTAATGTCTTTTGCAAAATTGCTTTTCCATAACATTTGGACAGTCAATGTGACCACTGAAATCCTGGGTTGCAAAAAGTACTTGGCTTGCTTCTTTAGTGATGAACTGTCTTTCCACAGAAAGAAAAGAACTTCAGAAACAATGTGCTAAAATAGGGTTAAGTGTGGCTGTTTTGGGGCTCTGAGAGCTACCAATTGACCCCAGCTTCTAAGTGGCATTTTTGATAAACCCAGATATTTTAAAACACTAGAGAGGATATTCAAAGTCATTTCAGCGATTTGAAAAACCACAAACTGCCTAAATGGCGCTTAGTAGGATATTACTAACGTACTACCTGCTGAATATCCCCGTGTACCACCACTAAACATCCTGATGTTAGCACTGGGCATTTCCGAGAGTGGAGCCAAGGCGATACCTCTGGGATAACCAGCTAGCAGCGAGAGATGAAAGATCCACCTAACGTTCGCCACTTTAGCTAACCAGCCAGCGGCTGAACATCGCTGCTAGCTGCTTAGCTAATACTCTATCCAGCCGACCTGGATATTCAATGAGTATCAGATATGGCCGTGGCATTGGAAATCCGGGTTCAAAGTTAAGTAGCAGTGGCTAGCCACTTCACAAGTGCTAGCCACCGTCACCGAGTATCCCACACACACACATTGTCTTCTCTAAGAACTAGTACAAACAAAATAAGGATAAATCTCAGAGTAAAGAAAGAGAAGGGACAGGATTTTGGAGTTAACTCACATATTTTTCAGGAGTAGCTCAAGGTGAGTTACATTCAGGTACAGTAGGTATTTTCCTGTCCCGAGGGGCTTACCACCAAGTTTGTACCTGAGGCAATGAAGGGTTAAGTGATTTAATCAAGATTGTGAGAAGGAGTAAGTGACATAGTCACGTTCATTCAATCCAGCCCCACTGTTTTGGCAATGCCAGTAAGCTTTGCCACCACTATTGCCAATGTTCCTACTGAATAAAGTTTTTGTGAAGTTATGGTCTAGCTGCCAGCAATAAATCAGACTTATAGGTGGCAGCGGTTGTTTATCAGAAGAACCTAGGCTGAATTTTGATGTGTGAACTTCAATAATATACAGTAGTAATTGATGATGGTTACCCGATTAACAGGTTGATGGGTAGGAGGAGATAGGTAAGAACAAAACCCTTTTGCAAGTGACTGAGACGAGAGAGTGAGGCACTTTGGGCTTGTCCTAGGAGCAGATTGTTCAAGAGATTCTAGTGATAGGCAAGCCCTACAGTTTGTACTGCTTCCTATGCATCCACTGGAGCCAGTCAGTGTCCGCATGTGACCATGGTCAAGGTATCAACGATGATTTGATTATAGAGTCACTGCTATTCTGTTCTTTCTAGGTTCATTATTAATTCATAGCCTTACCAACCTATGAGATATTTTTAAAGGTGCTAATAATAGGGATGTGCATTTGTTTCTGGACAAATGATAAAACATGATGACGAGGGCATTTTCTATTTGTATATTTTCAAAACAACCAAAGGATCAAGAGGGTAGAATGAACTAAATCGTCATATGCTCCATTTGTTTTCAGCTGTAATGAGGCCTGGTGAGGGCAGACACAGAGGAACCACTTTGAGAGAGAAAGAAGACTCAAGCATGAAGCAAAGCGCCAATCATGCAAGAAAAGAAACGTAGAAACCTAGAAAATGACGGAAGATAAAAATCATACAGCCTATCCAGACTCTCACCTTTCCTCCAAAGTATCTATCCCCATATGCCTTGACCAAGATCACTGACCACTTTAGTAACCTTCTGCACCGACTCCATTCTGTTTATGTCCTTCTGATGGTGCGGTCTCCAGAACTGTACACAATACTCCAAATGAGGTCTCACTAAAGACTTCTACAAAAACACTATCACCTCATTTTTCCTGCTGGATATTCCTCTCCCTATGCACCCGAGCATCTTTCTGGCTTTTTCTGTCACCTTTACTATTTGGCCACTTTATGATCATCCAATGCGATCATGCATAGGTCCTGTTCTTCTGTGGTGCATTAAAGTACTTCACTCCCCAAACTGTTCCACTCCCTTGGGTATTTGCAGTCCAAATGCATGATCTCGCATTTTGTAGTATTAAATCATAGCTGCTAAATTCTGAGCCATTCTTCAACATTCACTAGATCCCGCCTCGTGTTATCCCCGCCTTCCAGGGTGTCTACCTTGTTGCAGATTTTTAATATCATCTGCAAAGAGGGAATATCACAATATCAATGTCTCGCTTACAAAAATGTTAAAAGGAACAGGACCAAAAACCGATCCTTGAGGCATGCCACTGATAACGCCCTTATCCTCAGAGTGAATTCCTTTTACTATTACCTTCTCTCGCCTCCAGTTTGGCCAGTTCATTATCCAATCAGTCACTTAGGGTCCATCACAAGGGCACTCAGTTTATTTATATATTGCTAATGAGTAGAGGAGTAGCCTAGTACCCAGAAGATCAAGGGTTCAAGTCCCACTGGCACTCCTTGTGACCTTGGGCAAGTCACTTTACCCTCCATTGCCTCAGAAGAAAAGACTGGCAATCTACTTCCAGTGATACATTGCCAAGAAAACCCAGAGGTAGCTGGGTCACTAGTAGTCAACACTGACTTGATGGCACAAAAAAAAAAAAAAGCATAATGGTGTCAAAGGCTTTGCTGAAATCTAAGTATACCACATCTAGTGCTCTCTCCCCAATCCAATTCAGTTAAAGAAATCAATCAGATTTGTCTGACAAGATCTACCTCTAGTAAAGTGATGCTGTCTCAATCCTGTAATCCCTTGGATTCCAAAAAATTCTGTGCCTATTTATATAGGGCCCAATTTTTGAAGGCATTTACACTTGCAACTGTCCTAGTTACCCATGTAAATGCCTTAACAGGGAATTTTCGAAGGCACCTACATGCGTAATGCCTTCGAAAACTCCCTGGTTTGTCCCTTACGTGACTCAATAGTATGCGATTAGAAGCGGGGCGTGTCAGGGGTGTTCTGGGGTGTTGCAGAGGCAGACCATAATGCTACCAATATAGTACCAATTTTCGATGCTACAAAGTTAGCGCTCTGCACCTTGAAGATATGCAAGGGAAACCATTGCCTGTCTGTAAGGCGCCGGGGCAAACCATGTAGCATCGAAAATCAGTGCTACATTGGTAGCATTATGCTACACGGGTAGTTCCTGTGATCTCTTAGCTGTGCGGCGATACCCAGATTTTCGATACCAGGGTCACATATGACCTCGGCATGGAAAATCCGCATAGTACTGCCCAGATCAAAATTGGGCCCATAATCAGTAAAGACATATCTTAGTTGTAAAATTTCTGTTAGTATTGTAAAAAAAATTAGAACATAGCTTAACTACAAACATTTCTGTTTGTCTGCTGTTAATAGAGAAATCAAAGCAGGGTTAAATTTCTTCGTATATATAGAAATAAATTGTTTGCTAGTGAAATTACCCTATAAAGAGAAGGTTTATTACTACTACTACTACTGAGCATTTGTATAGCGCTACAAGTCATAAGCAGCGCTGCACAGACATGTAAGAGACAGTCCCTGCTCATCAGAGCTTACAATCGAATCAAGACAGACAACATAGAAGGTGCAGACAGGGATAAAACAAGGGAGAATGGTAAAGAAACAAAGAGATCTGGTGAGTCGAGAACCAAAAGCAGCAGAGAAGAGGTGAATTTTCAGCCTGGATTTGAAAAGGGCCAGAGAAGGTGCCTGGCGTACAGACACGGGTAGTTTGTTCCAGGCGTAAGGTGCAGCAAAGTGAAAGGAGCAAAGTTTGGAGTTAGCAATAGAAGAGAAGGGCACAGATAGAAGCAATTTGCCAGAAGAGCGGAGTTCCCGAGGGGGGTGTAAGGAGAGATAAGAGAAGAAAGGTAGTGAAGAGCTGCAGAGTGAATGCACTCCCGAGGGGGGTGTAGGGAAAGATAAGACAGAAAAGGTAATGAGGAGCTGCAGAGTGAATGCACTTATTGGTCAGCAAGAGACGTTTGAACTGGATTCGGAAACAGATAGGGAGCCAATGAAGTGACTTGAGAAAAGGGGTAATATGGGCATGACGAGGCTGGCGGAAGATTAGGGGAGAGAGATGATTCAAAGGGAGACCAGCAAGGAGTAGGTTACAATAGTCTATAAGGGAAGTGATTAAGGAGTGGATAAGTGTCTTAGTAGTGTGTTCAGAAAGGAACGGGCGGATTTTATTGATGCCTTAGCTATCATATGGATGTGTATGGAGAAGGAGAGAGAGGAGTCAAAGACGACCCCAAGGTTGCGAGCTGAGAAAACAGGGAGGAGTAGAGAGTTATCCATAGAGACTAAGAAAGGAGGAAGAGGAGAGGAGGTTTTAGGGGGAAAAATAAGAAGCTCGATTTTGGCCATGTTCAATTTCAAAAGCGGTGAGACATCCAAGCAGCAATTTCAGAAAGTTGGGCAGAGATCCAGGTCTGGATTGCCGGAGATATTTCAGGTGTAGAGAGGTAGATCTTGGAGTCATCAGCATAAAGATGGTACTGAAAGCAGTGGGAAGAGATGAGCGCACCAAGGGACTGGGTATATACAGAGAAAAGGAGCAGACCCAAGACAGATCCTTGGGGTACATCATCTGAGAGTGGGATAGCAGCAGAGTAGGATCCACCAGAACAAACACTGAAAGAGCGATGGGAGAAATAAGAGGAGAACCAGGATAGTACAGAGCCCTTAAAACCAAGCGAGGGCAAGGTATCAAGGAGAAGATTGTGGTCAACAGTGTCAAAAGCAGCAGAGAGGTCAAGAAGGATGAGGATCGAGTAAAGGCCCTTGGATTTTGTCAGGAACAAGTCACTGGAGACTTTGGCAAGAGCCATTTCAGTAGAATGTAAAGGACGAAAGCCAGATTGTAAAGGATCCAGGAGGGCTTGAGAGGAGAGAAAGTCAAGGCAATGGCAGTGACTCACACATTCAAGTAGTTTAGAAATGAAGGGGAGGAGGGAGATGAGTCGATAGTTAGAAGGACAGGTAGGATCAAGTGAGGATTCTTGAGGAGAGGTGTAACTACAGCATGTTTGAAGGTTGCAGGATCAGTTGTTATACGAACGTTATACGAATGTTATACGAACGTTATACGAATGTTATACGAACGTATACAAAACTGTTAAATTGTTCCATGTAATCCGCCCCTGATCTCTGGAAGGGGCGGTATAGAAGAAATAGATAAATAAATAAATAAATAAAGTTGTATTGGAGAGCGATAGGTTGAGAATATGAGAGATGGAAGGGACAACAGTGGAGGAGATGGGGCTTAGGAGACGGGTGGGATAGGATCGGAAAAGCAGGTAGTGAGTTGGAGGAGGAAAGAAAGTGTGCGGTTTCATCCTCAGAGATCACAGAAAAGGAAGAGGGTAGCAGAGGTAGAGGAGGAAAGTTGGGAGTGAAGAGGGGAAGGAGCTGACTTTGTGGGGAATTGGAGGGTGATCTTGTGGATTTTGTCATGAAAATAGTCAGCCAGGGTTTGAGGTGAAAGGGAGGGAGGGGTCGGGTATGGAGGCACCTTGAGGAGAGAGCTGAGAGAAATAATGAGATGGCGAGGGTCAGAAGCAAGAGAGTTAGTCAGTGGACATAATAGTCTTGTTTGACAAGTGCTATGGCTGACTGGAAAGAGACAAGCATGAATCTGAAGTGTAGAGAGTCTGCAAGGGTGCGGAATTTGAGGCAGCATGCTCAGCTAAAAGGGCACAGGAATATAGATAGTGGATAGTGGATGAAAGCCAGGACTGGGTTGCAGTACACCTCACAGGGTATGGCATAGGTGGAGTGAGAACATCCAGAGTAGATGAGAGTGCAGCGTTACAGGAAGCTACTGCCTTGTCAACAGACTCAGATAACATAGTGGAGGAAAGAGATGAAGAAACAGTGGAGGAGAGAATCAAAGGGTCAATAGCATGAATATTTCTAAAGAGGTTGGAGAAGACAAGATGAGGTTGAGGCGGAGGATGATGAAGCTTAGCAGGTGTCGGGTAGCCATGCCTCCACTGAAAAACGTACATCTCCTAAGCTGATGCTCACACTGACAGTGTTGTGCTCATGCATACAACACATTAATACTGATGAAACAGATGTGTAAATGCAAACTAGACTATGGGGTATGTTTAATAAACCGTCTTAATGTGCGCTCTGTGACGTTATCACGTGATAAGGTACCTTATCGCACAATAATGGCGCTCTATCAGGCGCACAGGTACCTTAGCACGCGATAACGCGTGCAGCTGTGCAAACGAGCGCTGAGGGTGGAGAAAGGCTTCTGGAGGGCGGAGGATGGCTCCCCAGGGGCAGAGAGAGAGGGTCAATGGGTGGAGAGTGGGAGGGGAGAGGCTCCCTGCACAGTAACGCTGTGGAATCTGGGGCTGAAAACTAACGCCAGTGAAACCCTGGCGTTAGAGCAGATTTAAAGGGAAGAGAAACCATTTCCATCAGCAATGTACAGCAAAGCCAGGGAAACCTACAAAACGTGATAAGTGTGATACATGTGCACGGAACAAAAGGGCAAATAAACATGGAAAATGACTTGAACAAAATGTAAAAAAAACATAACCAAGCTGGCCAATAGTGATATTAATGGTAAACAGAAAAAACACTACCGAGAAAGCTCCAAAAAAAAGATATTAATTTTGGAAGGGTCTATGCTCTGTCCCCATACAAGATGAATGATCCCAATGTGAAATAGCGCTGATCAGGGTTTTCCCTTGTTATTGGACAGGTTTCCTATGGCATGCACATGTCCCACAACAGCAGGGTGGGCATGTCGGAACGGGCAACTGGACAGATGCTGGAAAAGGGGATACAGAGGGCTGCAGGTGGCACATGCTGTGGTGCAGCTGGGCCACAGTGCGGACTAGGGTGATGCCTAGGTGGCCCATAGGAATGCTGAAACAGTAGAGCAGCCAGACAACAACTGATGAGGGCCCAACATGGGCATGAGTGTGTTTCCCACAGTGTCACAGGGGATAGTACCCAGCAGGTACCCCCAAGGGCACAGAACATTGGCAGGCGGTGCTGGGGGGGAGCGTGGACATCTATGCAGGCACCCCTACACCAGAACCCGCACCATAGGCAGCCACCTACCGGCACACTGGATGGTCTGAGAC
This sequence comes from Ichthyophis bannanicus, assembly GCA_033557465.1. Taxonomy (NCBI): domain Eukaryota; kingdom Metazoa; phylum Chordata; class Amphibia; order Gymnophiona; family Ichthyophiidae; genus Ichthyophis; species Ichthyophis bannanicus. Next base: position 17,855,260 of record CM066049.1, on the reverse strand, counting down.
TGCGCACCACCAGCACCATCAGCAGAAGGGCATGTCAGCATGGTGGCAGAGGGGTACTGGTGGTGGAGAGGGCAGTGGCTGCTGCCCACTGCAGACCGTGGCCTAGCCCTGTTAGGTGGGTGCCCTGCACTGCAAAAGACAGGCTCTGTCTGACAAACAGTCATGGTATCCCCAGGGAATGAACTGTCCCTGTGGCAACAGTGTGGTGGAGCACACACAGCCAGTGTGTTCAGGGTCAGAAGTTCAAGTCCCAGCTGTGGTTCATGCCAACCCAGTCCCCATATTTTACCCACTACTAAACCATGGTAATACAGATGGAACCTTTATTGCAGATAACATAAACATGCCTCAAACGCCTATATTTTACCCTACAGAGCACAGACACCATAAACATGTGCATTACCTAGAGTCTCCCAAATGCAGTCCTAGAGGGCCAAACACCATTCAGGTTCCATGCTGTCTCTAATAAAGATGCCTGTGCTGCATTTCTATGTGCCACCCCCATGGTATGCAGATTTATCTCATGCATATTCATTAGGGACAGCATGAAAACCCGAACAGTGTTTGGCCCACCAGGACTAGAGTTGGGAACCTCTGCTCTAGAGCAACGGCCAACAGGGGCAGAAACACCCGCACCCACAGGCTCCATTATCCAAAGCCTCCTGGAGAAGCAGGATGTTGGGCCCTGCGTGCATCTCCCAATACTAGCACTTGCATATCTTAGCAATGCCACCCTAAACCTGGGAATACGGTACACATATATCAAAAGGTTGCTATGAGTACTGGCAGATAGCAATTCCTAAGTTAAGCACAATCTGCTCATTGAGCTGTATCATACCAACTTCTCTGATGTCTGTGGAGTGTGTTTCAGGTCTGGTGTCTGACAGTATTCACCACCCTGGGGAGTGACCCCAACAATATTGCGTACCATAGCCATGCCTGCACTGTGCCCAGGACTGGTGCGGTGGCCAGGGCTGCCAAAAGCCTCTATAGTTGCAGAATGCTGGCACAGGTGTGGGAGTATGTGTCTGTCTATTCAGTGTGTGGTGGCTGCCAACACCTTACTCAGCCCACTCTGCTTGCACTGTTGCCAGTGTTAGCCTGCCAATGTGCATAATGAGGAGCAAGGTACTGTGGGTATAGCCTGGACAGGGTGGCCTGGCCTGGATGCATCTGCACAGGGCATAGGGTAATGGTTCGGACATTGTAGTGCCCGGCCACAACCTGCACGGATAGGGTGGCCACAGCATGTCCTGCTGGGAGGTCACTCTCACCCTGACTGAGCAGTGATCACGGCATGGCTGGGTTTCTCCATAGTGCTAAATTGTATTTTTTTCAAGTAAAATGTATGGGTTCTCTTTTCTGGGGCCTAATCATTGATTTATCTGCTTGGTGGGTGTGCTCATATCCCAGTTTTGGGTGCACACATCTCCTCCAGGAACATGCACTGTGGACTGACTAGCTAGCAGACTGTCTGCAGTTATATGTGTATAGCTGGAACACCTTGCAGGGTGCAGCGGCTGGTGACTCATTGTGCTGGCTGCTGGAGAATGTCAGATGGTGGTGGGGGGCAGCTGAGCATTTCCAGGTCTACTGTCTTTCTGCCATTGCCTTATGGATGTGTATAGCTCTGCATTGGCTGCCCTGTAAGGTGTCTGTTCCCCAGCAGGACTGGGGTTGATGGCCCCCCTCTACTGCCACCATTGCAGGGAGGTAAAATGTGGATCTGTTGGTGGGGGAATCCTCTCTCCCACTCTGAGCCACCGAGGGTGGGTTGGGTGGTGGTATATAATCCGCCTATGGGTCCAAACACCCCCTCCCTCCCCCTCCCCCCCTCCCCTCCCCTCCCCCTCCCCTCCCCCTCCCCTTCCCCTCCCCCCCTCCCCTCCCCCTCCCCCCCCATCCCCTCCCCCCCCCTCCTCCTCCCTCAAAAGAGGAAGGCCACCAACGAGATGGATCGATACAATAACAGCAGATATGGGTGCCACTCTATCAACAATGAGCCTCCTGACTGAAGACCGAATACAGTTTAGGACAGCTATCCAGAGGGTCACCATGAGTTGACACCGACTTGACGGCACTTAAGAACAACATAACAACACATCCATCACATGCCCTTGATATAGTTCTCTAGTCACCCAGTTAAAGAACTCAATCAAATTTGTTTGGGATGATCTTCTCGTAGTAAAACCATGTTGCCTCGGATCTTGAAATCCATTAGTTTCCAGATAGTCCATTATTCTTTCTTTCAAGAGCATCTCCATTATTTTTTCCACCACAGAGCTAAGGCTTACTGGCCTATAGTTTGTCACCTCTTCCCTATTACCACTTTTGTGAAGAAATACCACATCAGCCCTTCTCCAGTCCTGCGGAATCTCTCCCGTCTCTAAGGATCTATTAAAAACATCCTTTAAAAGCCCTGCCAGAATCTCTCTGAGCTCTTCAGTATCCTAGGATGTATCCCATGCGGACCCATGGCTTTGTCCACTTTCAGTTTTACAAGCTATTCAAAAACATCATCTTCTGTGAATAGTGTGCCATCTACGCCATTCCCATTTGTATATTTGTCAATCTTATGTGGTGCTACTCCAGGATTTTCTTTCATGAATACAGAACAGAAGTATTTGTTCAATGTCACTTTTCACAAATCCATCCTCGGCACTTTTGAGTCTTGCAATTTCACCTCTAATCCTCCTCTTTTCCTGATTTGCCTTTAATTCTCTTTGTAAAATCTGTCTATGGCAACAACTGGATACTCTATGACCACCTCCCAGGGCTCATTTTCCCACAAAACTGCAACCCTACCTTAACCCTCTTGATGCTTCTGCCACATATCCAGCAGATTTGTGGTCTTCATGACAATGTTGATGCCACTTTATCCTCTTCTGGTGACTTGGGGTCTTTCAGCCAATGTTGAAGGACTAGAACAGGGGACTTACTTCTGGAGAGAGATCTGCAATTGTGAGTAGATACTTCTGGGAATTTTCTGAAGGGAATTCTTTCTATTAAAGCTATTTAATCTGTGAACCCGCTATTTTTTGTTAAATCAGTCAGGGCCTAGTAGCAGCAGTTTAAGTTTAAATTTAAAACACAGAAGAGAACTTTCTGGTTACATTTCATACCCAGCAGAGAGCTTGCAGTTTTAATTTAATAGTCACTCAGGGCCTAGTATCAGCAAAGCACTTTTCGTTTAAATTTAAAACACAGAAGAGAGCTTTCTGGTTAAATATGGAACCCAGCAGAAAGCTGTAGTTGAAATTTAATAGTCACTCAGGGCCTAGCATCAGCAAAGTACTTTTAGTTTAAATTTAAAACACAGAAGAGAGCTTTCTGGTTAAATTTAGAACCCAGCAGAGAGCTTGTAGTTTAAATTTCATAATAAGTTAGAGCCTAGCAGCAGCAAAGAGCTATAATTTAAATCAAATAAGAATATAGCTTACCTCAGCAGCACAGAAAAGGGTACTGTGTAGCAGCCCACTTTTAATAAGTGTTATTACCCTCCCCACACCCACCCACCCCTGGGATAATCGTAGCTTTATAGGTACTTACACATCTTAAAAGATAGGAGGTGCTCTCAGGTGAAGCTCGTTATCCAAATCAGTCATACACTAAGGACCTGAGATTAATTAAGCTTCGGGTGAACAAGGTATATTAAACGTATTAGGTACAGTTTTATTGGTATAAATATCCATAGCAACCCTTAGTAAGTAAAGAACTTAAAGATCTAAACAAAAACTTAAAACTAAGATGCAGATAGCAGTCCAGCAGCGAGATGGGTGCTTTCCAGTCTTTCGCATTGAGTGTCACATGTATGATTTTCTCCCAGTTGGTGAGAGGTCTTACTTGTGCACTAGGTGCAAGGAGCTCTTTGCTCTCAGGGAACGAGTCGGTTCTCTAGAGGCTAGAGTAGCAGACTTGGAAAGCATAAGAAAGACAGAGAGGTACATAGACGAGACCTACAGGGATATAGTCCTGAAGTCCCACCTCCAGTCTGGCAGCATCCCTGTTGCCATGGAGGAGAGAGGTCACGTGACAGGAGAGCATCTCCCTGGTGTGGCAGGAAGTGATCCTGTAACTAGGACCTGTCCTCCAGGTGATGTAAAACCCTCTTGCACCGAGGAAGTTTCTCCAGGGCCATGTGCCCATGAGGGAAGGGTTAGGACAGCCGTTATATAGTTGGTGATTCGATCATTAGGCATGTAGATAGCTGGGTGGCTGGTGGACGTGAGGATCGCCTGGTAACATGCCTGCCTGGTACGAAGGTAGCGGACCTCACGCGCCACCTAGATAGGGTCTTAGATAGTGCTGGGGAGGAGTCTGCTGTCTTGGTACATGTCGGTACCAATGACATAGGAAAATGTGGTAGGGAGGTTCTGGAGGCTAAATTTAGGCTTTTAGGTAGGAAGTTGAAATCCAGAACTTGCAGGGTAGCGTTCTCCGAAATGCTTCCTGTTCCACGTGCAGGACCCAAAAGGCAGGCAGAGCTCCGGAGTCTCAATGCGTGGATGAGACAATGGTGCAGAGATGAGGGGTTTGGATTTGTTAGGAACTGGGGTACATTCTGGGGAAAGGAGGGGCTCTTCCGAAGGGATGGGCTTCACCTTAACCGGGATGGAACCAGGTTGCTGGCATTAACCTTTAAAAAGGAGATAGAGCAGCTTTTAAACTAGATAATAGGGGAAAGCCGACATTCGCCCAAGAGCGGATGGTTCGGAAGAATGTATCCTTGAAGGATTCTACCAAAAGCAGAGAGGTTCCAAAAAAGAGTAAAGTAGCCCAAATGCCCTCGAGTACAGAGCAGACAGAGTTTAAAGATCCCAAATTACCCATGTCTACCAATAGCCAAATTAATATGAATAAAATACAGTCTCTAAAATGCTTGTATGCAAATGCTAGAAGTCTAAAGAATGAGAACATAAGAACATAAGATATGCCATACTGGGTCAGACCAAGGTCCATCAAGCCCAGTATTCTGTTTCCAACAGTGGCCAATCTAGGTCATACGTACCTAGATGGGAGAGTTAGAATATATAGCACTAAATGAGAGGTTAGATATGATTGGAATATCAGAGACATGGTGGAAGGAGGACAACCAGTGGGACACTGTGATACCGGGGTACAAACTATATCGTAATGATAGAGCTGATCAAATTGGTGGAGGGGTTGCGCTCTATGTTAGAGAGGGCATTGAGTCAGAAAGGATTAAAGTTTTGCAGGAAACAAAATTTGCTGTAGAATCTCTATAGATTGAAATTCCATATAAAAAGGGGAAGGCGATGGCAGTGGGGGTGTACTATCGACCGCCTGGCCAAAATGAACAACTGGATGATGAAATGCTGAAAGAAATCAAGGAAGCTAACAAACGTTACAGCGCAGTAATAATAATGGGTGATTTCAATTACCCCGGTATCAACTGGGTCAGTGTCACGGCAGGACATGCTAGGGAGATAAAGTTCCTAGATGACATAAATGACTGCTTCTTGGAGCAGCTGCTTCATGAACCGATCAGAGGGGAAGCCCTATTAGACCTAGTCCTTAGTGGAACACAAGATCTAGTGCAAGAGATAAGGGTGTTGGGGCCACTTGGCAATAAGGATAATAGCATGATCGCCTTTGATTTAATTAGTGGAGGAGGGATAGTACGGAAATCCACAGTACTACCTTTTAACTTTCGAAAGGGAGACTATGATAAAATGAGGAAAAAAGTTAAGAAAAAACTAAAAGGAGCAGTTGCAAAGGTTAAAGACTTACATCAAGCTTGGGTGTTGTTGAAAAATACAATCTTGGAAGCCCAGACCAGCTGTATTCCACGCTTTAAGAAAAGTGGAAGGAAGTCCAAAAAACTGCCAGCATGGTTTAAAGGTGAGGTCAGAGAGGCTGTTGCTGTCAAAAAAGCATCTTTCAGGAAATGGAAAAAAGAGCCAAACGACGAAACCTGGAAACAGCACAAGCACTGGCATATCAAATGCAAGTCATTGATAAAGAAGGCAAAGGGAGAATTTGAGAAGAAGCTTGCTGTGGAGCCAAAAACGCGAAATAAAGATTTTTTTCAAGTACATTCGTAGCAAAAAACCTGTGAGAGAGTCCGTTGGACCATTAGATGATAGAGGAGTTAAAAGGTCACTAAGAGGCGACAAGGCGATAGCGGAGAGACTGAATGAATTCTTTGCTTCGGTCTTTACTTAGGAAGATGTAGGGATGTTACCCATGACTGAAGTGGTATTTAAAGGTGCAGAAGAATTGAAGGAAATATCGATACATAGGGAAGATGTATTACAACTATTAGATAAACTGAAGAGTAGCAAATCACCTGGGCCGGATGGTATACATCCAAGGGTGTTGAAAGAACTGAAATATGAGATTGCAGACCTGCTATTAGTAATCTGTGAACTATCATTAAAATCATCTCTAATACCTGAAGATTGGAGGATCGCCAATGTAACACCAATTTTTAAAAAGGGTTCCAGGGGTGATCCGGGAAACTACAGACCGGTGAGCCTGACATCAGTACCGGGAAAAATGGTAGAAACCATCATAAAGAATAAAATTTCTCAGCATGTAGATAGTCATAGCCTAATGGGAGACAGCCAACATGGCTTTAGACAAGGAAGATCTTGTCTTACTAATCTGTTATGTTTTTTTGAAAGTGTGAATAAACAGGTGGACAAAGGTGAGTCGGTTGATATAGTGTATCTGGACTTTCAGAAAGCCTTTGACAAGGTCCCTCATCAGAGACTTTTGGCAAAACTAAAGAGTCATGGGATAGGAGGCAGTGTACTACTGTGGATCAGGAACTGGTTAAAAGATAGAAAGCAGAGGGTTGGGCTAAATGGCCAATTTTCCCAATGGAGAAAGGTGAATAGTGGTGTACCCCAGGGATCTGTGCTGGGTCCGCTACTTTTTGACATATTCATAAACGACCTGGAAAGTGGAATAACGAGTGAGGTTATCAAATTTGCAGATGACACAAAACTATTTAAAGTTGTTAAAACCCAATAGGATTGTGGAAAATTGCAAGAGGATCTTGATAAATTGGAAGACTGGGCATCAAAATGGCAGATGAAATTTAATGTGGACAAGTGCAAAGTTATGCACCTAGGAAAGAACAACCCAAACTATGGTTACACGATGCAAGGTTCCACATTAGGAACCACCACCCAGGAAAAAGATTTAGGCGTCATTGTGGATAACATGTTAAAACCCTCGGCCCAGTGTGCAGCGGCAGCCAAGAGAGCAAATAGAATGCTAGGTATCAGAAGGAAAGGAATGGAAAATAAAACAAAAGATATTATAATGCCTCTATACCGTTCCATGGTGAGACCGCATCTTGAATATTGTGTGCAATTCTGGTCGCCATATCTTAAAAAGGTTATAGCGTTATTAGAAAAGGTTCAGAGAAGAGCCACCAAAATGGTAAAGGGGATGGAAGGATACTCCTATGAAGAAAGGCTAAAAAGGTTAGGGCTCTTTAACCTGGAAAAGAGACGGCTGAGGGGAGATATGATAGAAGTCTATAAATTAATGAACGGAGTGGAACGGGTAAACGTAGATCGATTGTTTACATTATCAGAATATAGAAAGACTAGAGGACATGCAATGAAGCTACAGGGTAAACTATTTAAGACTAATAAAAGAAAATATTTTTTCACTCAACGTGTAATCAGACTCTGGAATTTGTTACCTGAGGATGTAGTAAAGGCTGTTAGTGTAGCTGGGTTTAAAAAAGGTTTGGACAAGTTCCTGGAGGAAAGGTCCATAAACCATTATTAAGAAGGGACCCAGGATATCAATGCTTGACCCAGTACAAACATTGCGGAACCTGTGTCTTTTGGGGAAACTGCTAGGTACATATGACCTAGATTGGCCACTGTTGGAAACAGGATACTGGGCTTGATGGACCTTGGTCTGACCCAGTATGGCATATCTTATGTTCTTATGTTGGTGCCACGTTGCCTCTCTCCCAGAAATACTGTGAATGTCTTCAGTTAAATCTCTGTCCAGTTATTCCAGTGCTTGGGATTCTTCTTTTCAATAATGATGCTGCTTTTCCCCTTTCCCCTTACCAAAGGATCTTCATTTCACTCTTTGTGAGCCATTTCATAAGGGGGCACACACTTAAAGAGTTAGTGTAATTCCCTGTTTTTCTGGTATTTTAGTCATTTACGTGCGTGGGTGGTTACATAAGGACATTAAGGGCCTCTTAAAAGTGCATGTGATCACATGATAGTGCACACTTTGTTGGTAGGTGCAGAGCTAGCATGTATGCACTTGATAATAAAGTTGTGTATTCAAAATATACCCCTGTGCAACCAATGACACAAGTAAACCAATATGAACAAAAAAAGTCATTAGTGAAAACAATACTGTCAAGCTACCCCGTTCTTTTTTTGTCGGGACCAACAGACCAGAGCTAGAGGGAGGAAACACTCTGCTCAATGTCCGGAGAAACCCTTTTTATTCAAGTGAAGTGGTGTATAAACACCTATCTTCTAAAGATAAGATAGTGTTGTGGTAGCCAAGACCTATAGACTAGGCCATAAGCCTGAACCTGAAAAATGACAGGTCTAAGAACCAAGCCTGGATTTCAGTAGTGCTGAGACATAAAATTAAAAGACAGAATTAAATGCTGCTTTCGAATGAAATGCTGCTATTGCAAAGTTTGCACAAAGTGAATACAATGCCTGTATGTTAAATCGTTACTCCAGAATTGTTACTTACACATTTTAGGAGCTAGATATGACCTTGATGTAAAAAAGTAACCAGGTCTGAACCAAACCATTGTTCAGCTAGTTGGAGAAAGCAGAGCAAAGGGCATAGACCCTGATTGGTCAAATTCAGGGAAATGTCAGACCAATAGAAAGTTTGTAGAAATTAGCATGAGACCAATAGAATGTTTTCATGTATCAAAATGTTTAAACTGTATAAAATGAACATGTTTCCGCTAAAGCGGGGCTCTGTCACTTTTAGACTGCATTGTGCACAATAAATTGGCTTGAACCTTGATAAAGATTCCTGGTGTCATTGGTTTGGTGGCGCTCTGCCGCTACATATTCTTGGTGCGTTGGCCGGGAAGGTGTAGTGGTAGAGAGTGGTCAAACTGATATACCACGAAATTCGCCTCAAGGTTTGGCCTGGTTGGGAACGCGTCTGACCGACGTGTGAATTCTCAGGCGCCAACCGGTCCATTGCATCGGAGAGGGTTCTAGCCTCGGCGGGCGTTGGGTCCGGCTAGGCCAACACCTTTGAACCCGAGGAGGGGAGTCCAGGCTTTAACCCATGCGCTGGCTTGGGGACGGGTACCGGTCTGGGTGAGTATAGAGTTTTTGTATTATTAAGTCAGACAGTACTGGAACCTGGAACCATATGGTAATGGGAAAAATGGTAAAAGGACACTGATCACGTCCGGAGCGGTCCGAGTACTCTTGTAAAGGCTATTAAGAGCGCAAGAGGAAACCACTGACTCCTTCTGGTAAAAAATCATGATTAACGGTAATGGTAAAATTTTGGTAAGCCTAGATAGTCAGGATTGGGCTTTTGGGAAATGCAATTGTGTTTGTGTGTGAGATGTGTGAGTGAGAGGTCTTGAAAAGGCCGAGCGAGAGTGGACTCCGGACTAGCGCAGTTCCTGGCCGGGCGACCGCGTCTAGGTCGCGAAACGGAGGAAGTGATTGGTGTTTGTGTCCCTATCTGTCTCCAGAGCTGTGAGGACCCCTTACCCCACAGTTCGACCTCCCTCTCCTACTGTTTGAAGTAATAATTTGTTGTACGTGATTATGTAGTACAGACGCACCACATTACACGTAAAAATGGGTGGGATAGAGTCCACGCAAACTCCGCTAGAAATCATGATCAAGAACTTTAATAAAGGGTTTACTGGGGATTATGGTATTACAATGTCTCCTAATAGAATGTCTGTGCTGTGTGAAAGAGAGTGGCCGTTAATAAACAATGCATGGCCCCGTGAGGGCACTTTCAATGTGAGAATTATTTCTTCTGTGCATAAGAGTGTGAGAGAACGTTATCCAGACCAGTTTCCTTACATAGACTCTTGGTTAGATATTTGTGAGAAGCAGCCACCCCAGCTGGATAAGGCAGTATTATGAGTTAAGAAGAATTATGCTAGCAAAAGGATTAGAGAAAGCTGACTCTGCCCCAGAGTCCCCAGATATTCTAACACGATCACTGCAGCATTCTGTTACACTAGCACTGCCTAGACCTGAAGTTAATATAAATGTGCCGCCTCTGCAGCTGGGGGAAGGGCAGACTTCCCTGATTGAAAGCCCTAAGCAAAGTCCTAGCACTTCGGGGAGACAAACTACTGATGAAACTGAAAGTGCAGAATCATCCACAAGTATAGAATCTCCTGCAGCTATAGAAAGTTTTTCTCAGAAAACATACGATTTAAGAAGTATTAGCGGTGCCAGTAAAAACATAATGCCCCTACGTCAGGTACCTGACCTGCCTATCAGGGACGATCAGGGACAGATGGCTTTAGGACCTACCAGCCTGATTTACGTACCATTTTCTACAACTGACTTGTTAAATTGGAAAACACATTATGCATCCTATACTAGCAAGCCTCAAGATTTAACTGAATTAATGAGCAGTATTATGCAAACGCACCAGCCTACCTGGTCAGATTGTCGTCAGCTCTTGTCTACTCTATTTACTACTGAAGAAAGAGTAAGAATTGTGCAGGCATCCACAAAGAGGCTAGAAGAAAACTTTGTTGAAAGAGCAGATTTAAATCCTCAGCAAGCAGCAGCCGCAGCTTTTCCAAACGAAGATCCTGGATGGGATCCAAATAGTGAAAGGGGGGCGAGAGCTTTAACACAGTTTTGCCAAGCCCTATTACATGGCCTAAGAAAGGGAGGCCAAAAAGCAATGAATATTGGAAAAGTAGCAGAAGTAATACAAAGTCCAACTGAAAGTCCTGTAGCTTTTTACAAGCGATTATCTGAAGCATATAGACTGTATACCCCATATGATCCAGCAGCTATGGAAAATTTGTGCATGGTAAACGCAGCTTTTGTAAGTCAGTCCCAAGGGGATATTAAACGAAAATTGCAGAAAATGGATGGCTTTGCAGGTATGAATACAGCGCAATTAATGGAAGTCGCTCAAAAAGTATTGTGGCGACCACACCCCTACCAGGCGGTTGCCTAGTAGGGACGGGAGACCATCTTGTATTCCTTTTCCAAAGGGTTGTAGTTGTGTAGTCAGAAATGAACCAAGTGGATGTTTCAAAGCGCACAGGAATTTTTATTAGCTTCCTTTAGGTAAGATGGTAACAATCTTCAAAGCAACTTTACACTCAGGACAAAGAAACAAAGGATAATCTTCTCCAATTAAAGCAAATGTCAAAACAGTGTTTCCGTGGAATTATTTACAATGGCTTTCCTTTTCTTTCCCTTTAAAATGCTTCTTACTTCAGCAATAATAAAGGCACATGTATTTACAACTTACAATCAAAGCCAGTAGGGCTGCTAGCTCCTTCTTTGCTGTTTTGAGTTAAACAGTTCTCAGCTGTCTAGCCCCGCCTTGGCTGCACTAGCCACTTCTTTAGGAAAGAACCTTAGTGCTTCAATATAAGACTCATTCTCTCCTTTACTTCAGACTTTCAGCTATAACAAAGTTGTAACAGCTTTCTTAATTTCTTTCTGCTATTTGGCTTCCATTAATTAGCATCAATACAAACAGCACAGTCCATTTCAGAACAAGAAGAACCCATGTCAGTTCCTCTACCATCCACCTCCATACTTTCTTCTGAGCTGCATGTTGGTAAAGCTTGGAAACGTTCAGGCACTTTTTCCTTTAAGTCATTTAAAAGCTCAAATAGCCTATTCCACTGCACTGCCCCTCCTTCTCTTGGCAGAACTTCAACAGGCTTCTCCTGTTCAACTTTTCTTGAAAACCCCTTCTTTCTAATCTGGGTTTTCCTAGGTACAAATCCCTCTTCAGAATCAGAGCAAGAGATATAAGCCTTAGGCTTCACTGCTTTCTTTCTCCTACCTTGGAGTTTTACTGCAGGACTTCCATATCTGGGGCTTCTGTTGGCTGTAGCTATCTCTGCCTCAGAGCCAGTCAGGGAATCAGGGAATCATCTACCACATGAACTGAGAGCTATAAAAGACATAAATGACTTCAGAAGGAAAATAAAAACCCATCTTTTTAAATGTCACTATAACCTGATGTAAAAAAGTGACACCATGGTGCCGACCTGTGTAAATGTAATTATTAGAGAACTGTAAATATGTAAATATTGTAACCTAACTTTTGAAGTGTCTAACCCTGCATGCTGTGCCAAACCCTAAAACTATGTATATATGACCCGATTTTCCTGTCCTGATTTGACATCTCCCAAATTGGCAATCAAACCGCTGCTGATCGCTGGAAGTAGCGGTATATAAGTGTAAACTAAATAAATAAATAAAATAAGATTTCCTCTCCACTTCCTGGGGCTTCTTCTGTCTGAAGACACACCCTTCACCCGAGGAGTCTAGGCTCTCTTGCCTTAGCTTTTCCAACGCCAGCCTTCTCTCTCTCTCTCTCTCTTGCCAGTATACTTGGTGCTCTCCCTGGAACCTTCTCTGTAGCTCTCTTGGCTGCAGTCCTGGCTGCTCTTGCTCTCCTTGCACTTGTCCTTGTTCCTGTTCCTGTTTCTCCTTCCATCTATCTCTCTGTTTGTTTGCTCAAACTTAAACGTGGAGCAGGGCAGCTCCCCTTCTGACTCCACCCTCATGTACCTCCTACTCTTACTTAGGGTTGCCATGGAGTCTGGGTGTGGCTTTAGCCTAGCTCTACCCTCGTGGTTTCTCTCACTGCTTTTACTAGGGTGTATGTGTTCTGGTGCACCCATCCCCCGCAAAGAAGAAAAAGTTCCTTTTCCCTTTATTTCTTCATGCTGGACTGCACTCTCCTTACCACAGTATTTATAAATCGTGATAATGAAAGAGAGAGAGAAAGTGAACGAAAAATAAAAAAGAAAGCAGATCTTTTAGCCACAGCTTTGGTAGAACGGCGAGGGAAATGTTTATCCAACAGAAGAATGAGAGGGCGTGGGAGGAGTCGAGGAAATAGTCTACCCCCACTAGGTGAGAACCAATGTGCCTATTGCAAGGAGGAGGGGCACTGGAGAAATGAATGCCCGCAGAGAGACCCTGCCTCACAGAGGGGAGGAGGGAGCTGGAGAGGAAGAGGGCGTAACCAGAATCAAGCAGGAACAGGTCGTATGCAATTTCAGCAAAAAAGAGAAGGAGCTATTGAAGGAGTTGCAGTGGCAGAAGCAGAATACAATAGTGATGAAGATTAGGACAGACCGGGCTCTGAGTTTACTCTAGGTCCCCAAGAGCCTATGGTCTGCATGAAGATAGGGGATCAATACATGAACTTTATGATAGATACAGGAGCTGAACATTCAGTAGTAGCAAAACCAGTAGCCCCTTTATCTAAACGAACTGTCACTATTGTTGGAGCCACCGGGACAAAAGCAACTAAACCATTTTTACAGAATCGCATGTGTGAATTAGGAGGACAAAAGATAACACATCAATTTTTATACATACCAGAATGCCCTATTCCACTTTTAGGTTGAGACATGCTTGCTAAACTGCAGGCACAGATAACTTTCACTGAAGAAGGAGAAATGCAAATGTCTGTAAACACAAATCCTAAACCGGCAGGATTAATGGCACTAACAGTTCCACGAGAAGAAGAATGGAGATTCTACAGCATTTTTCCTATCAAGAAAGCAACTATTCCTATTGAAATTTCAGCACCACCTGGAGTATGGGCAGAAGATAATCCACCTGGCCTAGCAAAGAATATAGCCCCAATTCTTGTAACTCTCAAATCAGGAGCAGAACCTGTGCATGTGAAGCAATATCCTCTTCCACGACCAGCAATAGAAGAAATTCATATCCATTTGAAGAGATTATTGAAACATGGATTACTAAAAGAATGCCAATCATCATGGAATACTCCTTTACTTCCAATCAAGAAACCTGGAGGTGACTACAGACCAGTACAAGATTTGAGAAGAGTCAATAATGCAATTTAAACTATTCATCCAGTAGTACCGAATCCATACACACTGCTGGGATTAATTCATACTGAAGCTACTCACTTCACTGTTCTAGATTTAAAGGATGCTTTCTTCTGTATACGGCTTGCCCCTGCCAGTCAGCTTTTATTTGCATTTGAATGGAGAGATCCAACAACAGGAAGAGGAGGCCAACTTACCTGGACAAGATTACCACAAGGATTCAAAAATTCACCAACAATCTTCAGTACTTCACTCAGCAAGGATTTATCAAGTTATCCAGTTATCCCAGGAGAGAGAATTCTTCTTCAATACGTAGATGATTTGCTGATTGCCACCAACTCAGAAGAAGAATGTTTGCAAGCCACAAGTGAACTTCTACATCTCTTGAATGAAGCAGGATACAAAGTCTCCAGAGCAAAAGCACAGCTATGCCAAAAAGAAGTCAAATACTTAGGTTTTCAGCTATCCAATGGAACACGAAGACTGGGATCAGAACGCAAAGAAGCAGTATGCCGCATTCCAATTCCAACTACCAGAAGACAGGTAAGAGCTTTTCTAGGTGCAGTAGGATACTGTCGAATATGGATACCTAACTTTGCTCTAATTGCAAAACCACTATATCAAGCCATCAAAGGATTGGAACAATCTCCATTAGAATGGGGACCTGAACAAGAAACGGCATTCAAGACTCTGAAGACAGCCCTGATGACATCACCAGCCCTTGGACTACCAGATGTACAGAAGCCATTTCGTCTATATGTCCATGAGTCACAAGGAAATGCCTTGGGAGTGTTGACTCAGCCACTTGGATCTTGGCAGCGACCTGTAGCGTATCTATCTAAGCAATTGGACATTGTGGCAAAAGGATGGCCACCTTGTCTGAGAGCCATCGCAGCTACAGCACTTCTAGTAACTGAAGCAGACAAGCTCACTCTAGGACAAAATCTCTGTGTAATAGTGCCACATTCTGTTCAAACCCTCATGGACCACACAGGAAATTACTGGTTCACCAACTCACAAATGCTAAAGTACCAGAGCATGTTGTGCGAAAATCCTCGATTACAATTGATGGTCAGTCAGGCCTTGAACCCAGCTACACTGTTACCAATTGGAACTGACCCTCCTGATCATGACTGCATAGAAGTCATGGATACTGTATTCTCAAGTCGACCAGACCTGACAGATGTACCTTTTGAAGATCCAGAACAAACTTTCTTCGTGGATGGAAGCAGTCTTGTAGTCAATGGACATCGTTGTGCTGGATATGCAGTAGTAACCCTGGATCTTGTAATTGAATCTTCAGCCCTAGCCTCAGGAACATCAACACAGAAAGCAGAATTGATAGCACTCACAAGAGCACTAATACTGGGAAAAGGACTCTGTATAAATGTATACACAGATTCTAAGTATGCATTCACAACATTGCATGCTCATGGAGCCTTGTACAGAGAACGGGGATTGATAACTTCAGGAGGAAAATCTATCAAATATGGCCCAGAGATATTGACATTGTTAGATGCTGTATGGGCCCCCGAGCAAGTTGCAGTTATGCACTGTTGAGGACATCAAGCAGGAAAAGGAGAAATTGCACAAGGGAACAGATTTGCAGATCCCTCTGCTCGTAAAGCAGCCATTACCGGACAGACTCTAACTCAGAATACTACAATTCAAGCAGTTCTATTTCCTGTACCTCTTAATTCATGGGATCCCCGATATACTACAAAAGAATTGGACTATTATTGTGAACAAGAAGGGGGAGTACTCAGAAATGGATGGATAGAACTTCCACCACAGGAGGGAAGTCAACCTCCTGGACAAATAGTGATTCCTGAAGCATTACGTTTAGCCTTTGTTCAAGCATTTCATCAAGCAACACATTATGGAAAAATTGCAATGACAAAAGCTTTGAAACCTCATTTTTATATTTCTTTGTTGGGACCTTTGACAGCTTCAGTAGCTCGTCAATGTAGAACATGTGCCAAAAATAATGCCAAGCAAGGTCCTAATCTACCAATAAGAATTCAATCAACAGGAGTTACTCCCATGAGTAATTTTCAAGTGGACTTTACTGAAATGCCAAAAGCAAATGGATACCGTTACTTGCTTGTTCTAGTGTGTACCTACTCTTGGTGGGTAGAAGTTTTTCACACCAGGACTGAGAAAGCCAGAGAGGTCACTAAAGTCCTACTTCGTGAAATTGTTCCAAGATTTGGAATACCATTAGTCATAGGGTCAGACAATGGGCCCTCATTTATATCCCAAGTAACTCAACAGTTAGCTAAAGCTCTACAGATACAATGGAAGTTACACACAGCATACAGACATCAGAGTTCAGGGAAAGTAGAGCGTATGAATAGAACTCTGAAATCTCAATTGTCCAAACTTTGTCAGGAAACACATTTGAAATGGCCACAGGTACTTCCAATAGCTCTTTTAAGAATACGCTCAGCACCTACTAAGTCATTAGGACTTTCTCCCTATGAGATTTTGCATGGTAGACCTTCACCTATTGTCAAAGGGATCAAAGGGGATATGAAGCAGATAGGATCTGAAATTACTAGGCAAGAACTATTAGCACTAAGTTCTGTTTTGCAGAATCTTCACAAATGGGTACAAGACCAATTACCCATCAACCTAACTGAACCACTGCATCCCTACAAGCCCGGTACTTCAGTGTGTGTCAAAGACTGGAAGAAGATACCGTTGGAACCATACTGGAGAGGACCATATGTCGTCATCCTGTCAACACCTACAGCAGTGAAAGTTGCAGAACTCGAACCCTGGATTCATCACAGCAGAGTGAAATCAGCAGCAGCTCCAGAGCCAGACCAGTGGACATCAGAACATGATCCAGAAGTTCCATTGCGGCTAATTTTGCGAAGACAAGCAAATTGAAAAATTCAGGAAATTTTTAAAAAATAGACTGTGCTAATATAGAAATCCTGAATCCCAAGAGACTATTTGTTTATTCTGAAGAGATTATCATCAACAGAAAGAGACTGTATTATGGACTATATTATTTGAAAATCTTTGTGCCATTTTGATCAAGGACAGTGCAAACTAAAAGGACTGTATCTATTGAAATACGTTAGAATCTACAGCTCTACACACCTACCAATGAAATTGGTAAGGTCATGTACAGCGGAAGCTTGAGGATCTGCAATCATTGAGAATATTGTAGAAAGAAAGACAACAGCTAAGCTTCTAGCTATGAGACGGTATCGGCCTATACCACATAACATGGCAACAACTCAAGTATAAGTGATTTGTTTCTCACCCATCTTAACATTCAGGGTGAGAATAATCAAAGGGGGGAATGTGGTAGCCAAGACCTATAGACTAGGCCATAAGCCTGAACCTGAAAAATGACAGGCCTAAGAACCAAGCCTGGATTTCAGTAGTGCTGAATTAAAAGACAGAATTAAATGCTGCTTTAGAATGAAATGCTGCTATTGCAAAGTTTGCACAAAGTGAATACAATGCCTGTATGTTAAATCGTTACTCCAGAATTGTTACTTACACATTTTAGGAGCTAGATATGACCTTGATGTAAAAAAGTAACCAGGTCTGAACCAAACCATTGTTCAGTTAGTTGGAGAAAGCAGAGCAAAGGGCATAGACCCTGATTGGTCAAATTCAGGGAAATGTCAGACCAATAGAAAGTTTGTAGAAATTAGCATGAGACCAATAGAATGTTTTCATGTATCAAAATGTTTAAACTGTATAAAATGAACATGTTTCCGCTAAAGCGGGGCTCTGTTACTTTTAGACTGCCTTGTGCACAATAAATTGGCTTGAACCTTGATAAAGACTCCTGGTGTCATTGGTTTGGTGGCGCTCTGCCGCTACAGTGTGAAGCAACACTTATCTTAATCCACGGTGAAGAAACGCACTTCATCATCACGCCAGGTGAAATACTGCACACGACATGCATGTTTCGAGACACCAATGGGACCCTGTTTCAAGTGTATTCCCACTGAATTGTGGAAGTAATCGCCAGAGAAGAACGCTGAAATGCAATGGTTCTCAATTGTAGCTGAAGCCAGTTGCCGATTGGCTGTCGTGATGATGTCATTCATAAGAGGAGTGTCCCAGTCATCGGGGGAAAATACCCCAGACCGTCCAACCCAAACTCATTAAGCTAAAGCGATATAGGGAAGCTCAAAGAAGACTCCACCACTCTTGTTCCACGGATTAAGATAAGTGTTGCTTCACACTATCTTATCTTTAGAAGATAGGTGTTTATACACCACTTCACTTGAATAAAAAGGGTTTCTCCGGAAATTGAGCAGTGTTTCCTCCCTCTAGCTCCAGTCTGTTGATCCCAACAAAAAAAGAACGGGGTAGCTGGATAATAAAATAGCATAATTTATGTGCATGCTTGAGAACTTTACGTGCTTTCATTGCATCTACTATAAAGCAAGTAGAGAAAGGCATCGTTCCTGGCAAGGCTGAAGGTCATTGCAAAAGAGGAAGGCCAGCAATGCGATGGATGATACAATAACAGCAGCTATGGATGCCACTCTATCAACAATAAGCCACCTGATTGAAGACTGAACACAGTTTAGGACAACTAGCCAGAGGGTTGCCATGAGTTGACACCGACTTGATGGCACTTAATAACAAAAACAACAGAGAGCAAGTATAAATGTCTGCACTTAAGGCACAGTCTCTGCTATTTACACTCATATTTTAAAAAGACAAGCAAAGCCTAATTGTCTTTATAAAACAGGCATAACACGGTCAATTTTCACCCAGTTGGTGAGGGGTCTTATGTGTACACTAGGTGCAAGGAGCTCTTTGCTAGCAGGGAATGAGTTCGAACTCTGGAGGCTAGAGCAGCAGACTTGGAGGACATAAGGAAGACAGAGAGGAGTGGAGGAGTAGCCTAGTGGTTGGGGCAAGGTACTTCAGGCCGGAAGGTCGGTGGTTCAAATCCCACTAGAGGACAGCAACCTTGGGCCGGAAGGACTGGGGTTTCTAATCCCACAGATGCTCCTTGTGGTCTTGGGCAAGCCACTTAACCCTCCATAGCCCATGTTCCCTGTAAAATAGTTATCTCCAAGTTATAATACCCTGTTCAATGTAATTTCAGTTTGTTCAATGTAAACCGCACTGATGCAGAATAGCGCGGTATATAAGAGAATGTAAATAAATAAATAAATAAATAAAAACATAGACGAGACCTACAGGGATGTAGTACTGAAGTCCCGCCTCCAGTCTGGCAGTACCCCTGTTCCCATGGAGGACAGAGGTCAGGTGACAGGAGAGCATTAGCCTGGTGGGCAGGAAGTGATCCTGTAGCTAGGACCTGTTCTCCAAGTGATTAAAATCCTCTTCCACCGAGGAGGTTTCTCCAGGGCCATGTGCCCATGAGGGAAGGGTTAGGACAGCCGTTATAGTTGGTGATTCGTTCATTAGTCATGTAAATAGCTGGGTGGCTGATGGACATGAGGATTGCCTGGTGCAAAGGTAGCGAACCTCATCCGCCATGTAGACAAGGTCTTATATAGTGCTGGGGAGGAGTCTGCTGTCTTGGTACATGTTGGTACCAATGACAGGAAAGTGTGATAGGGAGGTTCTGGAGATAAACATAGAAACATAGAAACATGATGACAGAAAAAGACCACATGGCCTACCTAGTCTGTCCTTCCATATCAACAACTACAACAGTCCACTTTTTACCTTTAGAGATCCTCTGTGTTGGTCCCATGCTTTTTTGAATTCAGTTACTGTCCTCATTTCTACCACCTCCACTGGGAGATTATTCCATGGATCCACTGCTCTTTCTGTAAAGAAATATTTCCGCATATCACTGCTGAATCTATCTCCCTTCACACTCATCTCGTGTCCCCTCGTAGCAGAACTTGCTTTCAATTGAAAGAGGCTCTCTCCCTGAACATTTATGCCACGGAGGTATTTAAACATCTCAATCATATCACCTCTATCCTGCCTTTCCTCTAAGGTGTACATATTAAGATCCTTAAGTCTGTCCTCATATGCTTTATAATGAAGCCCATTAATCATTTTAGTAGCAACCCTCTGCACCGACTCCATCCGGTTCACATCCTTCTGAAGGTGCGGTCTCCAGAATTGCACACCATACTCCAAATGAGGTCGCACCAAAGACTTATACAGAGGCATTATCACCTCCTTTTTTCTGCTAGCCATTCCTCTCCGTATGCACCCAAGCATCCTTCTAGCTTTTGCCGTCGCCTTTTCTACCTGTTTAGCTACTTTAAGATCATCAGACACAACCACACCTAGGTCCCGCTCTTCTTTAGTGGACAAAAGTACTTCACCTCCTATACTGTATTGCTCCCTTGGATTGCTGCAGCCCAAATGCATGACCTTACATTTTTTAACATTAAATCCCAGCTGCCAAATTCTAGACCATTCTTCAAGCTTAGCTAGATCCCTCCTCATGTTATCTACACCTTCCTGGGTGTCTACTCTATTGCAGATTTTGGTATCATCCGCAAAGAGGCAAACCTTACCCGACAGCCCTTCCGCTATATCACTAACAAAGATGTTAAAAAGAATCGGACCAAGGACAGATCCCTGGGGCACACCACTTGTAACATCCTTCTCCTCAGAGTGAGCTCCATTTACTTGTACTCTTTGTCGCCTCCCACCCAACCAATTTCTAACCCAAGCAGTAACTTTAGGGTCCATCCCTAGGGTGCTCAGTTTGTTTATAAGTCGCCTGTGAGGAACAGTGTCAAAGGCTTTACTGAAATCTAAATACACCACATCTAGAGCTCTCCCTCGGTCCAACTCCCTGGTCACCCAGTCAAAAAAATCAATCAGATTTGTCTGACAAGACCTGCCTCTGGTGAATCCATGCTGCCTCGGATCCTGTAATCCGCCGGACTCCAGAAACCTCACTATTTTCTCTTTCAGCAGCGTTTCCAATAATTTACTCACCACTGAAGTTAAACTAACCGGCCTGTAGTTTTCAACCACATCCTTACTTCCGCTTTTGTGTAAAGGCACCACATGAGCCTCTCTCCAGCCCTTTGGCACCACTCCCGACTCCAACGAGGCATTGAAAAGGTCAGTCAGTGGAGTTGCTAGAACGTCCCCAAGTTCCCTCAGTATTCTAGGGTGTATCCCATCCGGTCCCATCGCTTTGTCTACTTTAAGTTGAGCTAGTTTCTCACGAACACAGTCTTCTGAAAATTGTTCAAGATGTCCCTCGCTTCTGTTCTTATTTGTGGGTGTTTTCTGAGGTCCTGCTCCTGGTTCTTCATCTGTGAACACAGAACAAAAATATTTGTTAAGCAATTCCGCTTTATCCTTATCAGCTTCTACATATTCCGCCCCTGCACTCTTAAGTCTGACAATACCACTTTTGCCCTTCCTCTTCTCACTAATATATCTGAAAAATGTCTTATCCCCCCATTTTATTGCATTGGCTATTTCCTCCTCCTTTTGAATCTTTGCCTTCTTAACTACTTTGCTAGCTTCTCTAAGTTTTTCCAAATACAGATGCCTGTCTTCCTCTCTCTGTGATCTCTTGTATTTCATGAAGGCCTCCCTCTTTTTCTTCACTTTTCCAGCTACTTCCTTCGAAAACCATAGCGGTCTCCTGTTCCTTTTGCCTTTATTTACCATTTTAACAAAAAGGTTGGTTGCCTTTAAAATACCCCCTTTCAGTTTTGCCCACTGTTTTTCTACATCCCCCAGCTGTTCCCATCCCACTAACGACTCCCTGAGGTATTGGCCCATCTTCGCAAAGTTAGTCTTCCTAAAGTCTAAGATCTTCACCTTGGAATGGATTCTAACAGCCCTAGTCCTAATACTGAACCACACCATCTGGTGATCACTGGATGCAAAATGATCTCCCACTACAACATCAAAAACACTTTCACCATTGGTAAGCACCAAGTCCAGTATGGCCCCTTCACGTGTGGGGTCTGTTACCAATTGCCTGAATAGTTCTCCCTGTAGAGAATCCAGGATCTCCTTACTTCTAGATGATACTGCAGCAGGAATGTGCCAATCAACATCTGGCATATTGAAATCTCCTATCAGTAGCACTTCCCCTTTCCTAGCAATGCTGCGTATGTCTTCAATTAACTCTCTGTCCACCTCTTCCTCTTGTGAGGGAGGTCTGTATATCACACCAATGCAAATAGATTTCTCTTTCCATCTTTCTAGTTTAACCCACAATGCCTCCTCTCTCCCTTTTAAGCTTGAGCATAAGATTGAGATGTTTAAATTCCTCTGTGGCATAAATGCACAGGGGGAGAGCCTCTTTCGATTGAAAGCAAGTTCTGCTATGAGGAGACATGTGATGAGGGTGAAAGGGGATAGACTCAGGAGTGATATGCGGAAATATTTCTTTACGGAAAGAGTGGTGGATCCATGGAAAAGTCTCCCAGTGGAGGTGATAGAGATGAGGACAGTATCTGAATTCAAAAAAGCACGGGACAAACACAGAGGAAAAAAGGGGACTGCTGTAGTTGTTGATATGGAGGGACAGACTAGATAGGCCATGTGGTCATTTTCTTTCGTCATGTTTCTATGTTTCTATATTTCTATTTGATAAACTGAATAGTAACAAATCACCTGGACCAGATGGTATACATCCAAGGCTGTTGAAAGAATTGAAATATGAGATTGCAGACATACTATTACTAATCTGTGAACTATTTTTAAAATCATCTGTAATACCTGAAGATTGGAGGATGGCCCATGTAACACCAATTTTTAAAAAGGGTTCCAGAGGTGATCCGGGATACTATAGACCGGTGAGCCTGATGTCAGTATCGGGAAAAATGGTAGAAACCATCATAAAGAACAAAATTACTGAACATGTAGATAGTCATGGCTTAATGGGACACAGCCAACATGGTTTTAGCTAAGGAAGGTCTTGTCTTACTAATCTGTTATATTTTTTTGAAGGTGTGAATAAACGGGTAGTCAAAGGTGAGACAGTTGATATAGTGTATCTGGATTTTCAGAAAGCATTTGACAAGTACCCTCATGAGAGACTCTTGGCAAAATTAAAAATTCATGGTATAGGAGGCAGTGTACTACTGTGGATCAGGAACTGGTTAAAAGATAGAAAGCAGAGGGTAGGGCTAAATGGCCAATTTTCCCAATGGAGAAAGGTGAATAGTGAAGTACCCCAGGGATCTGTGCTGGGACCGCTGCTTTTTAACATATTTGTAAATGACCTGGAAATGGGAATAAAAAGTGAGGTAATCAGATTTGCAAATGACAAAAAAATTATTCAAAGTTGTTAAAACCTAAGAGGATTGTGAAAAATTTACAAGAGGACCTTGATAGATTTGAAAACTGCATATTCAAATGGCAGATGAAATTTAATGTGGACAAGTGCAAAGTTATGCACCTAGGAAAGAACAACCCAAACTATGGTTACACGATGCAAGATTCCACATTAGGAACCACCACCCAGGAAAAAGATTTAGGCATCATCATGGATTGCATGTTGAAACCCTCCACACAGTGTGCTTCGGCGGCCAGGAAAGTAAATAGAATGCTAGGAATCATAAGGAAAGGAATGGAGAATAAAACAAAGGATATTATAATGCCTCTATATTGTTCCATGGTGCAACCGCACCTTGAATATTGTGTGCAATTCTGGTCACCGTATCTTAAAAAGGATATAATGTTATTAGAAAAGTTATAAAGAGGAGCCTCCAAAATGGTACAGGGGATGGAAGGATAGACCTATGAGGAGAGGTTATAAAGGTTATGGCTCTTCAACCTGGAAAAGAAACGGATGAGGTGAGATAAGATAAAGGTCTATAAATTAATGAATGGAGTGGAACGGGTAAACATAGATCGATTTTTATGCCATCAAAATATAGAAAGACTAGAGAACATGCAATGAAGCTACAGCATAACCTATTTAAGACTAATAAGAGAAAATATTTTTTTCACTCAACGTGTAATCAAACTCTGTAATTCATTACAGGAGGATGTAGTAAAAGCTTTTAGTGTATCTGGGTTTAAAAAAGGTTTGTACAAGTTCCTGGAGGAAAGGTCCATAAACCATTATTACAAGAAACCCAGGAAATCCACTGCTTGCCCCAATATAAGCATTGTGGAACCTTTGGGGAAACTGCTAGGTACTTGTGATCTAGATTGGCCACTGTTAGAAACAGGTTACTGGGCTTGATGGACCTTAGTCTGACCCAGAATGGCATATCTTATGTTCTTATGACCCCTTATAAAATTACCCTTTACATGTCATTTTTCCCCCTTATGATTGAATTGAATCTTCATTCCACTGTTAGTGCCCTTCATCCATACTTTGATTCCTAGGGTTCTTCATGCCTTTCTTCATGTCCTGCAAATATTTGCAAGCAAATTTTAAGCAAGCTTGATTGAAAATGGTTGGAAAATCCCACATTAGATGGTAATTTTATATCAGGGCACCTAGGTTAAGTGGGCTGGAAGTCGCCTATTTTGTGCCTAAATCCTGCAGTACTGTGAGATTAATGCTTGAGGTCATAGGCAGCATTTTGAAACCCAAAGCTAATGGACCAAGAACAAATGGGCTTTTCTCCTGCTTTCCCTAGATACTAGGTACCCTGGTGAGGCCGAGAAAGGGAATCGTTGTGCCTGAGAGTTTCAGAGTAGGAGGACTGGATGCCTTAGGGAGTGGGGGGCAATCAGATGTTTTGCGAAGTGGGGCATCAGATATCTTGGGGGGGGGGGTTTGGGGAAGGGATCAGGTGTCTTAGGAGGTGATTAGGGGAGATTTTTTTGTTTATTAAAATTTGCTTGACCGCTTTTCAAAGTACAGCAAAGCGATATTACAATTGTATTAAAATAAGTAGCAATACAATACAAATAAATTTAAAATCAAAAACAAAATTACCATAACACAAAACTAAAAATATAATTAGTTATAATTGATTTGAATTAATTAAAGAAATCCTAATTAATTACTGCTCTTCCTTGTCCCGAGAACATCCCAGTATGCCATTTCATAATAGTAGTGCTTTTTTGAACTTAAGGGAGATTTCAACTCTTAGGTAATTGGGAAGGGCATTCCAAAGAGTAGGGGCCAAATGCAAGAAGGCAGACTGGTGCGTAGATTCTTTTTTAACATAGGTGTCAAAAGGAATTACGAGAAGATTATCATGAGAATACCGTAAAGTTCTTTGAGGAAGTAAGGAAGAAAAAGGCTATAGGGATAAGCTGGAAGTTGAAGAGAAAGAGAGTTTTGAAAGTCAAGAGATTGACTTTGGGGTATGTTCACTAAACTGCGGTAACGTTACAGACCGCGTGTTATGTTACATTAACGATCGTTAGGTAACGTTAATGCGCGTTATGTAACGTTAACGCGCGTTAACATTACTTAACGATCGTTAACGTCCCCGGCCGCGGTATACACCGCCGAGGGTGGAGAGAGGGCAGGGAGAAGGGGTCAATGGGCGGGGAGTGGGCGGGGAGAGCCTCCCTGCACATTAACGTGCTGAACTGAAGGGCTGAATCCTACCGCAAATGAAAACCTGCCATTAGATGCACATTTACAGGAGAGAGAAACCATTTCAGTGTCAGCAATGTACAGCATAATCAGGGAGCCCAAGAACCGTGATAGTAGTGCTCCAGCACCAGCATAGTGCCAAAGTATGAAAGGCCACTATGGCGATGGTGCAAGTGGGGCATAGGGGGCTGCAGGCGGGACATGTAGCAGGGGCAGCTGGGGCACAGGGTGGACTAGGCGGGCGCCTAGGAACATAGACACCGGAAATCAGCATGACAGCAGCTGACAAAGGCCAAACACAATCCACCTACATCTACCTGGTCCACCCAAGCTAACAGTTACCAGGGCACTGACCTAACAAATCCCCAGCCAACCCCCCCCCCCCAAGCGGAAGGGACAGACTATTGGTAGGTGGTGATGGGGGGGGGGGTGAGGATGCTCATATATGCCCCATGCCCCAGACCCCGCTCCCTAGGCGACCACCTACCCACACAGTGGATGGCCTGGGACTGCGCACTACCAGCACCGACAGCATATGGCCATGTTAGCATGGTAGGGGGGATGTGCCTGTGCTGGAGGGGGCAGTGGCACCTGCCTGCAGTGGACCTACGTCAGTACGCGGTGTGCAGTGCAACATACAAAGTCTGGCTGAGGAAAGTACCAGTAGCCCCAGGGACCATCATGCATCTGTGGCAAATGTGGTGCAGTACACCCAGCCAAAAGCAGTGGCGAACAGGGGTACAAACACCCACTCACACAGGCTCCACAATCCAAAGATGCATGGAGAGTCAGGTTGTTGGCCCCAGCATTGAGCTGCAGTTATCACCAGGGCACTACTACTACCTCCTGCACAGTTTAGCAATTTCAGCACTGTGATCAGGACCAGTGTGGCGGGCAGGATTGCCAACTACCCCTATCTTTGTACAATGCTGCAATAGGAGCCTGTGTGTGTATGTCTATCCATTGTTTTGTGGCTGCCCATACCTCACCGGGCCCACAATGTCCCACTGTTATCAGCGTTAGCCTGAATATGTGCATAATGAGGAGCAAGGTGTCATGGGTATGGCCCGGACAGGGCGGATTGTCCAGGATGCATCTTCACAGGGTGAGGGGCAATGGCTGGGACACTGTAGTGCCCGACCACCGCCTGCATGGACAGGGTGGCCACAGCATGGCATGCTGGGAGGACACTCATTCTGACCGAGCAGTGACCATGGAATGTCTAGGTTCCCACATAGCACTCTACATTATCTGTCTCCAGTGATACTTTTGTGTTCCCAGTGCTGTGTCCCCAATCACTGAGATGCCTGCTTCGTGCACATAGTTCCTCTGTGAGCATGTACTATGTACTGGCTAGTGGACTGTCTGCAATTAGACTGTGCATGGTGGGAACACCTATAATGTGCAGTCTGACTGTGTTATGAGGCAGTTGGGGTGTTACAGACCCAACTCCAATATTGCTGCTGGTCTGCCACTGCCCCAGTCACAGGTATGGCTCTGGCCCACAAACCCTGGAGGGCTGTCTTATACCAGCAGGATGGAGGTTGCTTCACCGGAGCTGGGGCACATGTCCCTTACCTACAAAAATGGTGATGTGGGCCCTTTGGGATATGTAGTGTTTACCACTTTGACCTTATCATTGCACTACTACACACATTTCATGCAGATCTAGAAACCCCTCTGCCCTGATAACAGGTGCCCATGTCAGCCAGACCCAAACACAGGGTACACACTAATCTGGGTGGTGTCTGGTCCCAGAGGGCCACATGTGACTGCAGGATAAAGATGGGCACCGAATTACCTTCAGCTGCACTGGAAGGAACACCTGTCACACACTGTTAGTGATGGGGATGTACAGCAGGGCCTATCTCTAGCACCACATGTACTGCGGACCTAGTGCTGGGCACTCATCCTATCCGACCCCCAAACCCCGGATATTCACTTCGGTGGCAACGGAAGTGAATTTCCGGGTCTGGCTGCACTGCCCGGAATGCGCCGAGCCTAACCGTGCAGCATCAATATTAGATGCTGCATGGTTAGCCTCGGTGCCTATAAGATAGGTGAGGGTTTTCCTCACCTATCTTATATGCGCCTAGCGCTAACCGTGCAGCTTCCAATATTGGTGCTGTATGGTTAGCGCTGGTCCTCGCCTCTGCTCTACCCTAGAACGCCCCCAGCATGGCTTGATGCTAGCCGGCCAGCATCGGCATGCATAGGGGACTTAGTTGGGGATATTCAACAGCACTACCCGTATATGTGCCCATCGAATATCCGGTTAGTGGGCATTTACACAGTTAACTGGCTGTTATCTTTATTTTTATTTCACATTTGATATACCGCCCAGGCCATGGCATCAGGGCAGTTTAAATATTAACACTAACCATGTAAATGCCTTTTGAATATCGGGCCCAATATATATATTAAAAATTATGACTCTGGTTTTCTGCAGTACAAGACATATTGTGAACTAATACAAAACCTTTCAAAAATCACTGTGGATCCATGAAGCAAATCTACCATACCATATCAGAAACAACTTCCAAAACTCATACAAGGAGCCTACCCAGAACAGAGCAGCACTGTAAATATTGTAGCAGGCCCTAGAACATCCATACACCTATTTGAAAAGCTGAACAAATCACGTTACTACAGTACAGATCCCTATGTACAAACTCCATGTTAACAGAATACCTGGCCTCAGTCACACACTCAGAACATAGACCCTCACCAAAAATAAAACAAACTACAAACTGAAAATAAAATTAAACTGGAACCCCAAGAAGCTAGACTCTGCATGCAGTGTAACACCAGAGAAATAGAAAGAGATGCATTTCCCTGTACTGTGTAAAGTATAAAGAGGCACGTTTACTAAGTGTGTTAGCTGCTAACTCAGCAATAACGTGCGATTACCGCCGGGTGAGTAAATGCAGATAGTACAGGGCTTTCCTGCACTTTCTGCAGATCGTGAATTAACTGAGCTCCTGGAAAGAGAGAAGGCAGAGAGTGGGAGTACCTGTAGGCGTTGACTGTACACAATAACCACATGTTGGGCAAGCATCACAGGTGCAGCAAACGCCACCAAAATGGGTGGTGTTAGCAGCATCTGCACTATTGCTGCTCTGCGATCCCTGAGGTTTGGTGGCATTATCTGCTGGGGAAATGTGCCCCCCAGCAGATAACACATGGCTTTTGCAATTAACGCAGCGCTAGCAGCGCTAACACACTTGTTAGCTGCAAAAGCCTACCGCACCTTAGTAAACATGGCCCAAAGATAGTGCAAAGTCCAATTATAAAATTAAAAATACAATTATTTTGTTCTCTGATCATGCTGGTCCCATTCTGAGGTTTCTGCTTTCTTCTGTCTATTAGCTCTCTTTCTACAGTCTCTAGGCCACCTGCCATTTCTTGTCTCTCATTTTGTTTTCTTCAGTTCTTTCCATCTTGGATATTGATCTTTTCCTTTCAGCCTTCTTCCGTTTATTTTTCTGTCTCTACCCACTAGTATTTCACTACTCCTTCTTACTATCCAGTCCTCAATCCCCATCTGCCTACCACTTTTCAACCCTCTCTCCAGTCCTCCCATTCCCCACCTCGTCATCCCTGGTCCATTATTCCCCAGTCTTTTGCTTACTCTCTCTTTCCTCTCTGTGTCTAACAACTCTCATCTTCCCCATCCCGTGTCTCTCCCCCCCCCCCCCTCGCTCTCTCTGTCTCTCTCCCTCCCTCTTTCCCTCCTTCTTTCCCTCCATCCAGCATCTCTGCTCTCTCTCTCTATCCTTCTATGTCCCCCCTCTCCCTTCCTATCCCTGTATCCAGCATGTCCCCTCTCCTTTCCTATCCCCGTGTCCAGCATCTGCCCCATCTCCATATCACCCCCTCCTTATTACTCCCATATCCAGCATCTCTCTGTCTCTCTCACCCTACTTACCTCAAGTCATTCTTCTCACCTCTCTCTCCCTATTACTCCATGTCCTGTATCTCCTGTTTTCCTCTGTTCCACCCCCCCCCCAGCATCTTCTCATAGTCTCCCTATAACCCCCCATATCCATCTCAAAATTCTCCACTCCTTGCTTGTCCCTGTGCCCATTCTCCATATGTCCATGTCCCATGTCAAGTATCTCCCCTCGATCTCCATAACCCCAGCATTTAGCAGGTCCCTTCTGCCTCCCTATTCCACCCCTGCATCTAGCATTTCCCCTCCATTTCCCATTGCCCCCCATGTTCAGCATCTCCGATTTTCCTGTGACCCTTCATTGTCCAGTATCTGCCATCTTTTTTTCTGTGATACCCCCTGCCTCCAACATTTTCTCTCCATGTTCATTTCCCCCCTCCATCTCCCTATGTCCCCATTGCCCGGTCAGTGATATGCAGCAAACGTTAGGCCAAGGTTACCTGCGCTTGGCTTTTGCTGCATATCACTAACTGGGCAGCGACTCAATATCACCGCTGCCCGGTTAGCAATTGGTGCCAGTCCAGAATGCCCTGATTCTAAGCGGTTAGCATCAGGGCATATCGAGCAGGCAGGTGCAGATATTGAGCAGCACTAACAATGTTAGAGTTGCTGAATATCCCATTCACCATGATTAAAGCTGTTAGCAGCTCTGCTGACCACGTTAATCACTTTGAATATTGGGTCCCATGAATATATTAAATTTCAAGGGGCGAGAATAGACCTGTGGCGCTCATAATATTTCAAGAGAGATTATGGTTTATGATTTATTCGATTTAATATACTGCTATTCTGCAAGCAATCAAAGCAGTTTACAGTCCAAATTCAAATGATTAAAATTTAAAAATTGAGTAAAACATAAAATTCATTAAAAAATGTAGAAAGGAACGCCATTTTACACAGCAAAGGAGAAGAAAAACTAACAAAGTAAGAAAAACATTAGAGAGAGTCAGCATGTTTATGTAAGGTGGTAGGGAAGAGAGAAAAAATAAATGGTCAATGCTGCAATAACTAGTGAGAAAGTCCCTAGCCTCCAATTCTGAAAGCCTCTTCAAAAAGGAGGGTCTTTATAGTTTTGAATTTCTGGAGAACTGGCTCCAGGCACATACGTGTAAGTAAGTTGTTCCAAAGAGGAGGGGCTATAAAGAAGAAAGTGGAATGGCGCATTGACTCAAATTTTGCCTTAGAAGGTGAGGGTATGTGTAGCTGGTTTGCATGGAGAGAGCAAAGACAACGAGCAGTAGCATATAAGCAAATCAGAGAAAACAGGTATTCTGGGGCAATATTATGGATTTGTAAGCCAAAAAAAGAATAATATGGAAGGACACCTGGAGCAAATATAAACATGATGACAGAAAACGATCACATGGCCTATCTAGTCTGTCCTTCCATATCAACCACTACAACAGTCCCCTTTTTTCCTTTAGAGATCCTCTGTGTTTGTCCCATGCTTCTTTGAA
Organism: Ichthyophis bannanicus; assembly: GCA_033557465.1. NCBI lineage: Eukaryota > Metazoa > Chordata > Amphibia > Gymnophiona > Ichthyophiidae > Ichthyophis > Ichthyophis bannanicus. The sequence continues at coordinate 17,824,337 of CM066049.1, read as the reverse complement.
TTCAGATACTGTCCTAATCTCTACCACCATTACTGGGAGACTATTCCACAAATCCACCACTCTTTCCATCAAGAAATATTTCCACATATCACTCCTGAATCTATCCCCTTTCACCCTCATTCCATGTCCCCTCATAGCAGAACTTGCTTTCAATCGAAAGAGGCTCTCCTCCTGTGCATTTATGCCACTGAGGTATTTATTTATTTTATTTATTTAGAGAACATTTTTATACCGCTGCTTCCAGCGATCAGCAGCGGTTGACTATACATATCAGGAGGGGTAATCAACAGTTAATACAGAATGATTGCATGCCAAGATTCACACTGGGTTCACACTGCACAAAAATCTGATACAATATTTACAGGTGCAATTACATATATACATATTGTTACAATATTTACAACTTGCAGTTATATATATACAATCTGTTACACTAATTACAACTAAACTGGGGGAGATGCATTAACCTAGATGCATTACATGGTGTTCAAATCCCTTAAGGTCATATTGTAAAGTCACTCTAGTGTCATGGATACGGTTGACCCTTTGTGTTCCGGTTATTATTTACTCTGTTAGATTATAGTGAGTTATAAACAGGTGGGTTTTGAGCTTTTTCCTAAAGTCTGTTAGGTTGTTGATTGCACGCATGCCATGTGGCAGTTGATTCCATAGCATGGGTGCAATGTAAGAGAATGCTCTGTTGCTGGTGTGTATCTTGGCCGTTCTTATACTCTTTGGGACACTGAGAGTGTTTAAGTTGGCAGTTCTTCTGCTTCTATTGTGAGTTTGAGCGCTGATGAGATTGGTTAGGAATGACAGCGCTATGTTGTGTATAAGTTTGAATGTGGTTACTAGGAGTTTGTATTTTATGCGGGCGGTAATTGGGAGCCAGTGAAGCTCAATTAGGACTGGTGTGATGTGTTCTGTGAAGTTCTTTTTCATGATGATCCTGGCTGTAACGTTTTGTGCCATTTGTAGTATATTCAGGGTTTTCTTTGGTAGCCCCTGCAATATGGCGTTACAGTAATCCCAGTGGGGCGTGATGAGTGCTTGTGCCACTGTTCTGAAGTTGTGTTGTTCAATGATGTTACGGAGTGGCTGGAGGATTCTTAGTTTATGGAATATGGCTCTATTGGTATTCCGGAGGTGTTTATCCATCTTTAGTTTGTTGTCGAACGTGACTCCGAGATATTTTATTTCATTCTTTGTGCTGTAGATGATGTTGTTCAGGGTGACTGTTGGCGGAGGGTTGAAGTCTGTTTTGCTGGAGATGTACATTACCTCTGTTTTTGTATGGTTTATGGACATGTTGTTTTGCTTTAGCCAGGCTTGCAGTTCACATAAACATTCTTCTAGTTGATTGTAATTTGGCTTGTTTTCGTCCAGTTGGGTATAAAGCATTACATCATCTGCATACAAGTGGTAGCTGATCTTGTATTTCTGAAAGATTGCACAAACTGGTCTTATGTATAGGTTAAATAGTAGGGCGGAAAGCGCCGAGCCTTGGGGTATTCCTTGGCTTTGCGGGAATGGTTCAGCTGTTTCGTTGTTAAAGAGCACCTGCTGCATTCTGCTTGTTATGTAGGATGTGAACCATTTCAGGGGGATTCCACATATTCCAATGGTTTCAAGCCTATCGATGAGTGTTTTGTGGTGAACTGTATCAAAAGCGGCTGCTATGTCTATAAAAATGAGTACGAACATCTTCTTTTTGTTTTCTAGTCTGGTGAGAAGGTTGTTAAGGAGTGTTATGAGTAGCGTTTCCACTCCATGATGCTGACGAAAACCGTATTGATGGTCATCTAAGGCTCTTGAGTCGTCGACGTGGTCTTGGAGCTGTTGCTGTACTGCCTTTTCAACGATTTTGGCTAGGAAGGATATGCTGGATATTGGTCGGTATGAGGCTGGGATGCTTTTGTCGAGTGTTTTGTTTTTTAGGATAGGCTTTATGAGTGATTTCTTAAGTTGAGTTGGCATAATTCCTTGTAGAAGTGATTGGTTCACAATGTGGACTATATACTGTGCAACCTCTTGCTTTATTGCCTTGAGCCATGCTGCTGGGCATGGGTCTAGAGGGGAGGTAGTTGTGTTGAGATTTGAGATGATGTTTATGATTTGTTTGTCACCAATTTTCTGAAAGTCACTCCATTCTTTAATTCGATTTGTGCTTGTTTTCAAGTTGCATTGCAGCTTAGTGGTGTCAGGGTGTTGGCTTTGAGTGGGTTGCGTGAGCATTGTCGGGTTGAGTTTGCTGGCATAGTGGTCTGCTAGCATTTGGGCTTTTATTGCTTCATTATAGGAGTCATCTTGGGATGTCTTGGTGAGGGCTTTGACTAGTTCGAACAGCTCCCTTGGTCTATTTAGGGCTTTGTTGAGTGTGTTAGTGTGGTGTGTCTTTTTTGCAAGGTTGACTTCTTCTTTGTACTTGGTGAGGAGAGTTAGATATTTCATCCTACATTCCTTGGTTTTTTTGCTTGTCTCCATTTTTTCTCTGTCTTTCTTAGTTCTTTCTTCCTTTTATTCAGGGCTGTGGTGTACCATGGCTCCGATTTGTTTTTAGTTATGATGCTTTTGACCCTCCATGTTGGTTGTGATGTTTCTTCAATTCCTGTGTTCCATTGGTTTACTAGATCTTCGAGGTCTGTGTGATCTGTCTGAAAGTTCTTTGCTATAGAGTTTATGAGATCTTCTTTGTCGAATTTTTGGAAAATTCTCTTGGGGTGGGTTGTTGGGCCAGTCTTGTGACTGTCTGCTATGGTTGGAATGCTTAGTGTGAAGGATATTTGATGGTGGTCCGACCATGGGACTTGCGTGATGTGGATATTGGGTTCTCTTCCTTCTCTGAGTTGTTGATTATTGGGTACGAATACCATGTCGAGCGTATTTCCCTTGATGTGGGTGGGGTCTTGTATGATTTGCTTATACCCGAGTTGGTCCATTGCATCCAGGAAGGCGTTTGCCTGTGTTGCTGGTATAGATGGCAGATTCAGGTCACCCAGGATAACTTGGTATTTCTTGATTTCGGATGTTGAGAATCTTTCTAGTGCAGCAGCTAGGGTTTCATGATTTGCTGTAGGAGGTCTGTATACTAGGCATATAGATAGTGTCTTGTTCTGTACCTTAAGGATATCAATACATTCTGTGGTATTTTGCGAAGTGTTTTTTAGACGCATTGATTCTTTAGCAAGGATTAGGACTCCTCCTCCTTTTTTATTTATACGTGGACAGTGGTATAGTTTATAGCTAGGTTTGTTTATTTGGTTTATTATTGCTGTGTCCGTGTCCGTGATCCATGTTTCAGTGATACAGAGGACGTCAGGCTTTTCGTCTGTAATCATATCGTGAATGATGAGTGATTTGTTTCTTATGGATCTGGCGTTTATTAGTATGAATGAGAGAGGGGCATGCGTTATGGTGTTGGGTTGTGCATTTTTGTTTTGTTTTGTCAAGTGTTTTGTCAGTTGTATGTTCTGAGGTTTTGTGGTTTGGTGTTTGCGTGAATTTTTGTGGCGCCTGTGTGTTCGCTGTTGATTGGATAGCAGTGTTTGGTTGGTTGCTGAGTAGTATGTGCAGTGGGGAACAAGGGTAGCTACCATGAGTGGGTTATACACATATAAAGGTTGCCAAATGTATGGCGAGAGCACGATTGGGTTTCATTCACAGGTTGAAATTGTTATGCACATTAACAGTACTGACAAGAGGTTAATGAGATCCATTGTAAAACTGTATGTGGAAGTATAACCCTCTTGTGTATAGTCCCTCCTTAGTCACTAGATTAGAGCCGGTAACGCAACTGACTTATCTCGGGGCCTTCTTCGACACGTCCCGAGGGGTGGTCTTATTGCCCGAGGTCAGAGTGCTCAAGATCTTGCAGCAGGTGAGAGCGTTTTTGCAGAGGTCGGCTCCGTTGGCCTGGATGTACTTGCAGCTCTTGGGATCCATGGCGGCGACCTTGGATCTAGTGCCGTGGGCCAGGGCTCACATGCGACCCTTACAGCAAGCCTTGCTTTCCCGGTGGTCGCCTCAGCTTCACCCTCTCTCGCAGAACCTGCTTTGCCCGGAGGTGGTTCGACACGATCTGGAGTGGTGGTTGGACCCCCATCATCTGAGAGCAGGAATGCCCTTACAGGATCCGACTTGGGTGTTAGTGACCACGGATGCCAGTCTCGCGGGCTGGGGAGCTCATTGTCAGTCACAAGTGACTCAGGGGTGTTGGAACACGGAAGAGAGCTCATGGTCGATCAACAGGCTGGAGCTTCGCGTGGCTCGGCTCGCCCTGCAGAGCTTCGAAAGCTTTCTCAGAGGGAAGGCTGTTCGGATTTTTTCCAACAATGCAGTAACAGTTGCCTATATAAATCGGCAGGGGGGAACCAAGAGTCTGCCTCTGCTTCTCGAATGCCAGGAATTGATGGCGTGGGCAGAGAGCCGTCTCCTGGCCCTATCCGCAGCGCACGTGGCAGGCAAGGACAACGTGCAGGCCGATTATCTCAGTCGCAATGTTCTCGATCCCGGAGAATGGGAACTGAACGTTGCGGTTTTTCACGAGCTGATGTTACGTTGGGGGCAGCCCAGCATGGATCTAATGGCTACCTTCCGCAATGCGAAGGTGAGCCGGTTTTTCAGCAGACGACGAGAGCACATGTCAGAGGGCTTGGATGCTCTCGTTCAGCCGTGGCCAGTGGATTGTCTCTTATACGTTTTCCCTTCTTGGCCGATGTTGACTCGGATTATTCGTCGGATAGCGGGACACCGCGGAACCGTAATACTGATAGCGCCGGATTGGCCTCGACGTCCTTGGTATGCCGACCTCGTAAGGTTGTTGATAGATTTGCCTTGGCGTCTTCCGGTCAGGAGCAATCTCTTGTGTCAGGGTCCAGTTCTCATGCCGCAGGTGGATCGCTTCTTGCTTACGGCTTGGCTCTTGAGAGGGATCGCTTGAAACTCAAAGGTTACGCGAGTTCCGTCATTTCCACCTTGCTTCGCTCTAAAAGACTGGGCACCTCCCTGGCTTATGTGCGGGTGTGGCGGCTCTTTGAGGATTGGTGTGGACAACGAAAGTTTATTCCTCGGTCGTCTAGCTTACCGCAATTGCTTTTATTTCACCAGGAGGGCTTAGATAAAGGTTTGGCTCTCAGTACGCTTAAGGTTCATTTGGCAGCGCTGACGTGTTTTCGGGGTCCAGTGCAAGCACGCCGGCTTTCGGCTCACTCAGATGTGCAACGTTTTTTTCGAGCGGCTCGGCTCATCCGGCCGCCGGTTCGTCTGATCGTACCTGCGTGGGATTTAAATGTTGTTTTGGAGGCCTTGTCACGCGCGCCGTTTGCATCGGCTTCCTCGAGTACTTTGCGAGAGTATTCATTGAAAACAGCGTTTTTAGTGGCTTTGTGCTCGGCGAGACGAATTTCAGATTTACAGGCCTTGTCCTGTCAGGAGCCTTATCTTCAGTTCTTGCCTGGACGCGTGTTACTACGCACGGTGCCTTCTTTTCTTCCTAAGGTGGTATCCGCATTTCATGTTAATCAGTCCGTGGCCTTACCAGTTTTTTCTGAGTTATCGGATTCTCGGATGGATCGTGCACTCCGCAGCTTGGATCTGGGTCGAGTTTTGAAGTCATACCTTAAGATCACTAAGCCCTTTCGGAAGACGGATTGGTTATTTGTCCAGTATGCAGGATTCAAGAAAGGTCACGCAGCGGCTAAGCCCTCCATTGCTCGATGGGCACGAGGTGCCATTGCAGCGGCTTATGAAGCCAGTGGACGGACTCCGCCGGATGGTCTCAAAGCTCATTCCACTCGGGCTCAGGCGGCTTCCTGGGCAGAGTTTGCCTTTGTTCCTCCAGTGGATATCTGTAGAGCGGCGACGTGGTCTTCCTTGCATACTTTTGCCAAACATTACCGTTTGGATGTTCAGGCCGCGGAGGATGCGAAAGTTGGGGCTTTGGCTCTTATCGCGGGGCTTGCGGGTCCCTCCCGAGTTTAGGTACTGCTTTGGTACTGCCCTAACATTCCCTGGACTGGCCCGGAGAAGCGATAAGGAAGGTGAAATTAGGTCTTACCTGCTAATTGTTTTTCCTTGAGCTTTCTCCGGGCCAGTCCAGGGTCCCACCCTTTCGGTTTCGGTTGTCTGCACCGAAGTAAACATAGGATATCAGCTTAATTGGCTTCGTGCAGAGCGAACAATTTGGGGCTTCTACGTTTCTGTCTGTGGAGAAGTCAAAGTTTTAAATTAAAAAAAAATAAAAAATCTAATTATGTCTCTGGGTCCTTTCATGACCATGTAGGCAAGAACGGTTTTCTTTTTCTTGCTTGTTCCGAGGGAATATAGAGCTGTATCAGTTACTAACGGGTTCCTTGTGTTTCAGATTGTTTCTGCTTAACTGCTTTGTCAGGAGAAGACTGGCTGGTGGACGTCAGGGGGAGTGGCTTAAGCTGTCAAGAAAACTTGAAGTCTTCAGTCCTCAGCTGCTAAAGGGGATTGACAACCCTAACATTCCCTGGACTGGCCCGGAGAAAGCTCAAGGAAAGATTATTAGCAGGTAAGACCTAATTTCACCATTTTTCGGGTATTTCGCAAGAAGGAGCTGGGTGCCCTCATTGCGCAGTCGTTAGCAGCGCTTAATATTGTCCCCCCAACGGTCCCGCAGGAGCCCTTGGAGGATCCTTTGTTACAGGGGCTTAAAGTTGACCAGCGGTGTTTTCCGATCCATAGAGTGATCAAGCAAATGAGTGAGTCTGAGTGGGAATGCCCGGAGGCGTCCTTGCGCGGTAGTCGGGCTATGGGTCGGCTCTACCCAGTGCCAGAGGAGGAGAAGGACTTGTTGCGCATGCCTAAAGTGGACGCCTTGGTTTCCGCGGTGACGAAGAAGACGACAATTCCGGTGGAAGGTGCCGCGGCCCTCAAGGATCTTCAGGATAGGAAATTGGAGACCATTTTAAAGCAAGTTTTTGATTCCTGTGCACTTGCGCTGCAAGCGTCCGTTTGCGGGGCGTATGTGTTGCGAGCTTCCATCCGTTGGCTCCAGGGAGAGTCAGCGGCTGACAAGGAGGGATCCTTAGGGACAGAAGGGGCAAAGCTGGAGTCCGCTGCCGCTTACTTAGCGGACGCCTTCTACGACTTGGTTCAGATTTCCGCAAAGTCCATGGCATCTGTGGTAGCCACCCGTAGATTTCTCTGGCTGAGGAATTGGGCAGCGGATTCATCTTCTAAGACTCGGCTCAGTAAACTGCCCTATAAAGGTAAGCTACTTTTTGGGGAGGCTCTGGAAAAATTGTGAAAGATCTAGGAGATTCCAAGGGCGGTCGCCTGCCAGAGGATCGTCCTAAGCCGCCGAGGCCCGGTTCTCAGCTCAGGGAACCGGCCAGAGATACTCGCAGGTTTCGAGGTCCTCACTTTGCACCGTATCAGAGAGGTCGGTTTGGAGCGAGAGGTCAGTCCTTTCGTGGAGCTCAGGGGTTTGGCAGAGGATTCTTGCCCTCTCAGCAAAATGCCTCAAAAAAGTCGCAATGAAGGGCGGCAGGTCCAGGCGGAGGTTCCGGTGGGCGGTCGATTGCAGGGGTTCCTCTCCGTCTGGACCTCCATTACCACGGACCGTTGGGTCCTAGAGATTATCCGCGAAGGTTACGCGTTGGAGTTTGCTCAGCCTCTACCAAACGCCTTCGTGAGGTCTCCATGCGGGTCTCCAGCAAAAAGGAAGGTGGTGCGGGAGACACTTCTGCGGTTGCTGCGGCTCAAGGCGGTTGTACCGGTGCCGCCAGACCAGTGTGGCTTAGGTCGGTACTCGATTTATTTTGTGGTCCCCAAGAAGGAAGGGTCTTTTCGTCCCATCCTCGATCTAAAACATGTCAATCGCTGTTTGCGGGTGCCTCACTTTCGTATGGAGACTCTGCGCTCCGTGATTCTGGCGGTGCAACCGGGCGAGGTGCTCTCAGCCATAGACCTCACGGAGGCTTACCTTCACATTCCCATCCGAGCAGAGCATCACAAGTTTCTGCGTTTTGCCGTGCCAATGGGACATTTTCAATTTCAGGCTTTACCGTTCGGTTTGGCCACGGCTCCTCGGACCTTCACGAAGGTCATGGTGGTAGTGGCAGCTGCTTTGAGGGAAGAGAGGATCCACGTTCACCTCTACCTCGACGATTGGTTAATTCGGGCTCGCTCTCAGGCGGAGTTGGTTTCTTCGATGGCTCGGGTGGTGCAGGTCCTGGAGAGTCTCGGTTGGGTGATCAATCTGGCAAAGAGTCGGTTATTGCCGACATGTCGCCTCACTTATTTAGGGTTGTTGTTCGACACCCAGCTGGGTTCAGTGTTCCTTCCCGAAGAACGTGTCCACAAGATTTTACGGCTAGTGCGGGCATTTCTACGTTCGCGGGCTCCCACGGCCTGGAGATATTTACAGCTCCTGGGGTCCATGGCAGTGGCCTTGGATCTGGTCCCGTGGTCCAGGGTTCATATGCGTCCTCTTCAAAGCTTCTTCCTGAGCCAGTGGTCCCCTCAGCTCCATCCCCTGCACTGCAGGTTGCCGTGTCCACAGTCAGTGGCATCCACTCTTCAGTGGTGGCTAGATCCCACGCACCTTCAGGCAGGAGTTCCCCTAAAAGAGCCAGATTGGCTGTTGGTCACTACGGACGCAAGTCTTGTCGGGTGGGGAGCTCATTGTCAGGCTCAGGTGGCGCAAGGCTCCTGGACCGTGGCGGAGAGCAGGTCGCCAATCAATTTGTTAGAGCTCCGAGCGGTGCGATGGGCCCTGTTGGAGTTCCAGAACCTCGTTGTGGGCCGAGCGGTTCGCGTCTTCTCGGACAATCTGGTAACGGTGTCGTATATCAACCGGCAAGGGGGCACGGGCAGTGCCGCCTTGTTGGAGGAGAGCCAGCTTCTGCTGCTCTGGGCGGAGAAACATCTGCTGGCACTGCGGCGGCACACGTAGCGGGAAAAGACAATGTGCAGGCCGACTATCTCAGTCGCCATACCCTAGATCCCGGAGAGTGGGAACTGAATGCAGCGGTCTTCCACGACATCGCCGTTCGGTGGGGTCAGCCGGTCATGGACCTGATGGTGACCTTCGCCAATGCCAAGGCAGGTCGGTTTTACAGCTGACGCAGGGAACATATGTCGGAGGGCCTGGACGGTTTGGTTCAACCCTGGCCGGAGAATGTCTTACTTTATGTGTTTCTGCGATCGGCAGAGTGGTTCAGCGGATTGCAAGTCACGAGGGTACCGTGATTCTCATAGCTCCGGATTGGCCAAGGAGACAGTGGTATGCGGATCTGGTGCGTTTGCTGGTGGAGCGTCCTTGGCGCTTACCCAACCGGGTCAATCTCTTGTATCAGGGTCCGGTCTTGATGCCCCAGGTGGATTGGTTCTTGCTTATGGCTTGGCTATTGAGAGGGAGCGCCTTCGGCGGAGGGGCTACTCCGCAGCAGTGATCGCGACTTTGTCGAAGTCAAGGCGTAGGTCCACTTCTCTGGCTTATATTCACGTGTGGCGGATCTTTGAAGCTTGGTGCGCGGAGCGGGGGTTGCGCCCTTTCTCCGTACCCCTTTCAGCTATTCTCGCCTTCCTTCAAGGGGGGCTTGAGAAGGGTCTGGCGCTTAATACCCTCAGGGTCCAGTTAGCGGCACTGGCGTGCTACAGGGGCAAAGTACAAGGCGTGGCGTTGTCAGCGCATCCGGATGTGCATCGCTTCCTCAGGGCGGCACGGATTATCAGACCGCCCATTCGTTCCGTGATGTCGGCTTGGGATTTGAATTTGGTTTTGGAGGCCTTGACATATCCACCTTTCGAAGCGGGTAATTCCGTTTGTTTGCAGCATCTTTCTTGGAAAACGGTTTTTCTTGTGGCCTTGTGCTCGGCACGTCGGATTTCGGATTTACAGGCTCTTTCTTGTAGAAGCCCGTTTCTTCACTTCTCGGCTGAGAAGGTAGTTTTGCGACCAGTTCCGTCCTTTCTCCCTAAGGTGGGGTCAGAGTTTCATGTGAATCAGCCGGTTTCCCTCCCGACTTTCTCGAGCAGGGGAGGAGGGGAGATACCGCGCTCATTGCGACTCTTGGATCTCGGCCGGGTGCTTAGCAAGTACCTTAAGCGGACGAAGCCATTTCGGAAATCGGATCGCCTATTCGTGCTCTTTGCAGGTAGACGTAAAGGACAGGCTGCTTCTAAAGCTTCTATTGCTCATTGGGTGAAGCGGGCGATAGCGGCGGCATACGAGGTTAGCGGGCGACCGCCTCCTGGGAATGTTAAGGCTCATTCTACCCGGGGGGGTGGCGACGTCGTGGGCGGAATTGGCTTTAGTGCCTCCAGTGGATATCTGTCGGGCGGCAACGTGGTCTTCCCTTCACACGTTCGCTAGGCATTATCGCTTGGATGTGCATGCCAGGGAGGATGCGAGAGTTGGGGCTGCAGCACTTGTGGCCGGGCTTACTGGACCCTCCCATGTTTAGGAACTGCTTTGGTACTTCCCTTCTGTTCCTGGACTGGCCTGGAGAGACGAAGAGGAAGAAGAAATTAGGCCTTACCTGCTAATTGTTTTTCCTTGAGTTCTCTCCGGGCCAGTCCAGGGCCCACCCTTTGTGGTTGCGAGCTGGCACAAGGACCATACTGCTGGCTGCTGTTGCTTCCATGGGTAGCGGTATGGGAGGAGCAGTGACAACATTCAATGAGTGCAAAATGATAGTGTAAAAACAACAACAACAAAAAAAAACCCTAAATACATACATGAGACGAAACAGAACAGGAAGGATGCGAAGCTAGATTACATTTAACTTGGAGGTTTTTGTTTGATTTGTACATAGTTCCTCGTTGGGTTTGATCAGTCAGGAGGTTTTTGGAGTTTGTGGGCTGCTTGGACTTTAAGTAGACTGAGTAGCTGACATCAGCGGGAGCTAGATGATCTGACAGGAGAAACTTTTTAGTTTTCAGTCCTCAGCTGCTGAATGGGATTGACAACCCTTCTGTTCCTGGACTGGCCCGGAGAGAACTCAAGGAAAGACAATTAGCAGGTAAGGCCTAATTTCTTCTTACTCGTTCAAGTAGTACTAAGACTAGAGGGACACTCTAAGGAACAAGTAGAGGCTTAAAACAAATTGGATAAAGTATTTTTCACTCAAAGCATAATCTGTGAGTATGATCAAGGCACCTAACATTGCCGGTGTTAAAAGAGATTTAGACAAATTTGTGGAGGAAAACTCCACATGTTTATTTATGCTCATGTTTTTCCAGTAACTATTCAAGGTAAGTTATATTCATGTATTTCTCTGTCCCCAGAAGGCTTACAATCTGAGGCAAAGGAGGGTTAAATGACTTTCCCAAGGTCACAATGAGCAGCAGTGGGATTTAAAGCGTGCTCTTTTTGCTCACCAGGTCATTATGCTAACCACTAGACCACTCTTCAACACTATGAATTATATTGATCAGTCAGACTTGGGAAAACCACCGCTTTTCCCTGAGAGTGTGCAACAAGGAGTGGATGTACCCTTTGGGATCCTACTTGGTACTTGTGACTTGGGGGCTTGTTTACTAAGCCGTGGTAGCGGCTTCCGCCCGATATCGGAGCCATGGCCCCATTGAATTCAATGGGGCCGCAGCTCCGATATCGGGCGGAAGCCACTACCGTGGCTTTGTAAACAAGCCCCTTGGATTAGCCACTATCAGAGACAGAATATGGAAGCCAATGGACTATATATACTCCTAATACACAGTTATCTGAGTATTTTCATATTATTACTCAAATTCTGAAGTTTGGCCAAACCTCATTTATCATCTAGGGGCTTTAACCAGTCCCCTGATCCTGGCTAGACAGTCAGACAGCCAACAATATGGCAAGGTACTTCCTGATCTACCAGAGTATCCAAAGATCATATGCAGTCAGGGGAGGTTTAATAGACTCATGCAGAATTCTTCACATCAATCTTATTCTCTAATTGACTATCTCCTAAAATCTAATTGTCTTATGCCCTCCCTGCAAGATATTACAATTGATAGCATCCTGATCTCAGACCATGTTGGTATCTCCTTTGGCCTAAGTAATTTACAGAAGAGAAGCACGTTCCTTTATGGAGATTTAATAATGTTCTGCTGCAGAATGAAGAGTTTATAATCTACTTAAAAGATGCAATCAAAGGTTACTATTAGTTCAATGATTCTTGCATGTTACCTCAGACTATCAAATGAAATCCCTTTAAAAGCACTATATGAGGGTTATTATTAGCTTTACTGCTTCTCAAAATAAAATACAAACTGCAGAATTAGCTAAATTGGAACATGACATAAAACAGCTGGAACAGACTGGTAATTGTGTGGATCACTTTTCTAGCAAGCTGGCTGAAAAAGCTTCAATTCCAATATAATAAAATCCTCAGTCAAAGAGCTCGACATGTGGAGGCAAATTTTAGAAAGTCTGTTTAGGCAATGCAAAACGAAATCTGTGAAAATGAATGGTAATTGTAAAAGAGACACCATGGACATACATAGGCCTTCTAAAACTGGCATACCCTCACCCCCAAATCTAAATGTTAAAAAAAAAAATTGGCGTATATGTGCAATGGAAAATGGGCCACCACACACAGAGAGCAACAGCTGCAGTGACATGCATCTGTGTCCCAATATAAAGATGCACATGCACGGCCACCACCAGCAGCTTACATGTGCCTGTGTGCACAGTATATGCCTCCTCCCCCCCCCCCCCCCCCAACATAGAACATGCTCATGTGCTTCCTGGGCCATGCAGAACAGCACAGGAGAATGGGATGGCAGCCAAATGGCAGCCAAACTTCACAAGAGCAGAGACTCTCATGCTCCTCAAGCTGGTGCTAGCCAATGAGGAGATCCTATACCCATCTGGACAGTGCAGGTCACCACAGGCTTCAGCAAGGAAGGTCTAGGAGACCATCTGTGTGTCACTGACCAGGTGAGCCAACCTTTGCACACCCCTAGGCAGGGCCGGATTTACGTATACGCCATGTACGCCATGGCGTAGGGCCCACAGCTGGCAAGGGCCCACAAAAATGAACAAGATAGGCTTTTTTTTTTTAAAATAAAATTTAAAAAAAACCTGCTGGCTGCCGCCGCGGGGCCCCCTCTGCTGCCGCGGCAGCATGGACTGACCCGCGGGTGCCCCCTCTGCAATGTCAATGTCGATGCCTCCCTCCCTCCCTCCGTGCAGGCTGTGAGACACGCGAAGGGAGACTGTCTCCCTCGCGTCTCTGTTAAGCCCGCAGGGGCTGATGGGAAATTTCCCATCAGCCCCTGCGGGCTTAACAGAGACGCGAGAGAGACAGTCTGCCTTCGCGCCTCTCACAGCCTGCACGGAGGGAGGGAGAGAGGGACCGACCGATCGACCGACATTGCAGAGGGGGCCCCCGCGGGTCAGTCCATGCTGCCGCGGCAGCAGAGGGGGCCCCGTGGCGGCAGCCAGCAGGTTTTCTAAAAAAATTAAATTTTACATTAGGCCGGGGGGGGTAGGGGTAGGACTGGTAATGGGCTATTGGGGGGGCTGGGACTGGAAATGGGTTGGGGGATTAAGGCTGGAGGTGGGCTGATGAGGTTAGGAGTGGTAATGGGCTGTGGGCTGTTGGGGGGGTTAGAACTGGTAATGGGCGTTGGGGGGGGGTTAAGACTGGTAATGGGCTGTGGGCTGATGGAGGCTGTCTGGTCATGGGCTATGGGGGGCTAGGACTGGAAAGGGGCTGGGGGGGTTAAGACTGGAGGTGGGCTGATGGGGTTAGGACTGGTAATGGGCTGGTGGGGGGGTTTAGACCTGGTAATGGGCTTTGGGGGGGTTAAGACTGGTAATGGGCTGTGGGCTGATGTGGGCTGTCTGGTAATGGGCTATGGGGGGGCTAGGACTGGAAAGGGGCTGGGGGGTTAAGACTGGAGGTGGGCTGATGGGGTTAGGACTGGTAATGAGCTGTTGGGGGGGTTTAGAACTGTTAATTGGCTTTTGGGGGGTTAATACAGGGAATGGGCTGTGGGCTGATGGGGGCTGTCTGGTAATGGGCTATGGGGGGGCTAGGACTGGAAAGGGGCTGGGGGGGTTAAGACTGGAGGTGGGCTGATGGGGTTAGGACTGGTAATGGGCTGATGGGGGTTTAGAACTAGTAATGGGCTTTGGGGGGGTTAAGACTGGTAATGGGCTGTGGGCTGATGGGGGCTGTCTGGTAATGGGCTATGGGGGGGCTAGGACTGGAAATGGGCTGGGGGGTTGACGAGGTGGGCTGATGGGGTTAGGACTGGTAATGGGCTGTGGGCTGATGGGGGGGGGTTAGGACTGGCAATGGGCTATGGGGGGCTGACTGGAAATGGGTTGATCGGGTTAGGACTGGAAGTGGGCTGATGGGGGGTTAGGACTGGTAATGGGTTATAGGGGGGGGCTTAAACTGAAAATGGGGTGATGGGGGTTAGGACTGTAAGTGGGTTGATGGGGGGCTAGGACTGGTATTGGGTTGGGGGGTTGCTAGGACTGGAAATGGGCTGATGCAGGGACTAGAAGGGAATGGATGCTGGGTGAGGCTGGAACTAGAAGGGAGCTGATGTTGGGGGAGGATTAGAATGGGATGGGGCTGGAAGAGTAAAATGGAGAAGGGAAAAATATTTTGTGTGGGAGGGATAAAAAATCTACAATTGGCCGGGTATTGGGAGAGTAAGTGGGGATTGAGGATGGAGGGGTAAAATTTGAGTGGATGAAATAGGAATGAGGAAAGAGCAAAAGGAGAAAGATTAGTATGTTAAAGCAGATGTAGAGAGAGAATGGAAAAAGCTAGGAGAGAAGAAAGGACAAATGGACAGCAGACGATGGAGAGTTAGCAGAAGACACGAAGAAACCAGAAGAAAGTGGCTGGAACAATTGCAGCTGAAAAAAATGCACAAAAGGTAGAAAAATATCTCTTTATTTTGAATTTATTAATTGGAATATGTCAGCTCTGGTAAATGTGCATCATTAACGTCTGCGCTTTGTCTAGTACAAGAGCAAATTAATGTATAGTTTTATTTCTACAGTGTTGTACATTCCAAGTTTGGCTTTTGGGATTCCCAGTTTAATTATTGTCTTCCTGTTTCTAAATTGTGATTACTTGTTTGGTGATGGTCTATGTTCTGCATGTGTAACTGAGCTGAGGTGTTCTGTTTATATAATTCCTATTTGACATTGCCACTTGTTCTCTTTCCCCAGTAGGTCATGTATTGTTGTTCTCTGAAATGTATTGGTTTAATATTTGCAGTGTTGCCTTTTGATTGGTAGAGTATGGTGCTTTGTGAGTCCTGGTAGTGCTGTTAGGATACGGCGGGTTTGCTATGGGTTCTAAATGGGCAGTGTTTGTAGTAGTTCCTAATGTGTCTGGCAGTTGGCACTGGATTATAGTAATGTAGAAATTTTTTAGTCTTTCTTTATCCATACACTCATTAAGAGGCACGTTTACTAAAAGTTAGTATATGGTAACATTATGCAAATATTTATGCAAATGAGGCCCCTTATGCAAATGGGGCCCCGCACCCCCCTTGGGCCGCCCCTGCTGGGGGCCCACAATTTTTGTTGGCGTAGGGCCTCACTCAAGGTAAATCCGGCCCTGCCCCTAGGCACATCTCATAGAGGGATGCCTAGTAGCTGGCAGACATGCAATGTGCAGGCAGAGAAGTACAGTAGTTAGGGCTGGTCCAGACAGACAAAATGGGGCAATCACCCAGGGCATCGTCCTCTGAGGATCTGTAAAGAGCAGCAGCAGCAGTCAAAGCAATACAATAGATCTGAGACATCCAGATGCACAAACAGCAGCAAGAAGGGAGAGTAGGCACACACGTACCACCCAAACCAAAGTAGCTGACAGACGGAATGGGATAGGCAGGGTTGAGAGCCTAGATGGCCACAGCCACTAAGTGTTCCAAAAGAATCACAGGGGAAGTAGCACAAGGCAGACGGTTTATGTTCATGTTTACTGAGCATTTAATGTACCATCTTCAATGGGGTAGACATCAAAGAGGTTTACAATCAATAATAATCAAGAAACAGGAAAAGAAAGTGAGAAAGAGAAGAAAGATTAAAAACAAAAATAAAATACGCAAGTCTTAAAATAGAAGCAGAAAAAGTGTGTCACTTCTTTGAGCTAACTCTGATCCCTCAAGCCAAGGAATGCCGATTCAAAATAGTACTTTTTAAGGGCCTTTTTGAGTTTTGAGAAGCAGGATTCTTTGTGTATATAGTCTGGTAAAGCATTCAAAGGTGCGGTGCAAGAAAAAGAAAGCTGAGTGGCGTGAGGATTCGAGCTGAGCATGGGAAGCTGGGGGAAGGAACAGGCAGTTGGAATTCTGAGACTGTAACATCCATGAGGGACAATATGGAACCAGCGGGGATGCAAGCTACATGGGAATTCCTGTGTAGTATGTCTTATGGGTAAGTAAAAGAATCTTGGAGTGAAAGCAGTAAGCCAGGGGCTGCCAATGATTCTGGAAAAATAACGGGGATACATGATTATATTTTGCCGCATTTGTTTGGAGGTGAATTGCAGTGTTTTGAAATAACTGACTTTTTTTTTTAAATTTTATATTTATTTGCATTTAACCAGTGCATCCAGGTATATATATGAATGAAAGAATAAACCTGGTTTCCAATTACCTATACCAAGAAATAGTACAAGAATAACAAACACCATTTACATTTAGTCCACAAGAGAAAGGAAATACTAGGGGGGCTCCAAGAAATACAATTAAGTAAAAAGTAAAAATGAAGCTGGAGAAAGACTGATAGAATTCTGCAAGACCAATGATCTATTCATCTCAAACACCTTCTTCCAGCAACACAAGCGGCGACTGTACACATGGACTTCACCGAATGGATTATATAAAAATCAAATTGACTACATATGCGGAAGTCAACGATGGAAAAGCTCTGTAACATCAACAAAGACAAAACCTGGAGCTGACTGTGGTACAGATCATCAACTACTAGTATGCAAACTCAAGCTAAAGTTGAAAAAGAGCAAACCACTCATGAATGCAGCAAAATATGACCTTGAGAATATACCACTGGAATTTAAAGACTGCCTGCAAAATCGATTTGCTGCTTTAGATACAAATGACAGAGCTCCGGAAGAGTTATGGAATGACATCAAGAAGGTTGTGTTGGAAGAAAGCGAGAAGTCTCTACAAAAGGTGAAAAAGCAAAAATGGCCAAAATGGATGACGGAAGAAACTCTGAAAATTGCCCAGAAACGCCGAGAAGCTAAAGCCAGAGGAGAAAGAAAGAAAGACAATCGCAGAACTCAACAGAGATTTCCAACGTGCAGCAAGACAGGACAAGGAAAAGTACTACAATGACACTTGCAAGGAAATAGAAGCAGAAACTATTAGAGGAAGAACAAGATCGGCTTTCCTAAAGCTACGAGAGTTAAAGAAAAAGTTCCAGCCTCGAATTGGAATGTTACAAGATGTTCAGGGTTCTATGTTGAATGATGCTGAGAAGATCAAGAAAAGGTGGAAGGAATATACAGAGTTTTTATATGATATAGATCAAGTGGACCAACAGCCGTTTCAACCTGTACCTTATGATCGGGAACCATTGGTGATGAAAGAAGAAGTTGAAGCAGCACTGAAAGCCTTATCAAAGAACAAAGTACCAGGCATTGATAGCATTCCCATAGAAGTATTGCAGCAATCTGATGTAGCTGTTACCGTACTCACAAGGCTCTGCCAAGAAATATGGAAGACAACATCATGGCCAACTGACTGGAAAAGATCGGTGTTTATACCAATACTAAAGAAAGGTGATCCAACTGACTGTGGAAATTATCGCACAATCGCTCTGATCCCACATGCCAGCAAGATTCTACTGAAGATTATTCAAAAGAGACTACAACCATACCTGGAACAAGAACTACCTGAAGTGCAAGCAGGGTTCAGGAAAGGGCGAGGAATGAGAGACATCATTGCGGATGTGAGATGGATCCTTGAAAAGACTAAAGAATACCAAAAGGATATCTATTTGTGCTTTATCGACTATAGCAAGGATTTTGACTGTGTAAACCATGAGAAACTCTGGGCCACATTAAGAAGCATGGGTATACCTGAACACCTGATCGTTCTCTTGCGCAATCTGTACATTGATCAAGAAGCAACAGTTCGAACGGAACAAGGAGAAACAGAATGGTTTAAAATAAGCAAAGGTGTAAAACAAGGCTGCATACTTTCCCCCTACCTGTTTAATTTATACGCAGAACAAAGCATCAGAGAAGCAGGATTGTATGAAGACAACAGAGGTGTGAAGATTGGTGGAAGACTCATCAACAACCTTCGCTATGCTGATGATACCACATTACTGGCTGAAAGCGAAGATGATCTGAAACATTTGCTTCTCACAATCAAAGAACATAGTCTCAAAATGGGCCTGCACCTTAATGTAAAGAAGACAAAGATCATGACAACTGGCATAATCAACAGGTTCATCGTTGAAGGAGAAGAAATTGAAATTGTGAACAACTTTAACCTACTTGGATCAACTATCAATAAAGAAGCAACAAGCAGTCAAGAAATCAGACGACGCATTGCTCTTGGCAGAATGGCTATGAAAGACCTAGATAAGATTCTCAAGAGCAGAGATGTCTCTCTCCATACAAAGATTCGACTTGTTCAAGCCATGGTATTTTCAATAACATCATATGGATGTGAAAGCTGGACAGTGAAAAAGATAGACAGGAAGAAAATTGATGCCTTTGAATTATGGTGCTGGCGGCAAATACTGTGTATACCATGGACTGCCCGAAGAACATACCTGTCGGTACTAGAGGAGATCAAACCTAAGCTTTCTTTAGAAGCTCAGATGACAAGACTTCGACTTTCATACTTTGGACACATCATGCGAAGAGAGAGATCATTAGAGAAAGACATTATGCTTGGCAAGATAGAAGGTCAACGCAAAAGAGGAAGGCCAGCAATGAGATGGATCGATACAATAACAGCAGCTATGGGTACCAGTCTGTCAACAATGAGCCGCCTGACTGAAGACCGAACACAATTTAGGATAGCTATCCAGAGGGTCGCCATGAGTCGACTCCGACTGGACGGCACTTAACAACAACAAAAAGGAAACCCTCCTTACTTAAACTGAAATAAATTCTAACAGGGCTGAATGGAGACTTACGCATCAGGCATATGAGGAGCCACTGCCACAACTACTTCTTCCCTAGCCAACAAAACTTCAAGTAGCTGTCAAAAAATAGATAATTATTCTCTTTAAGGGAAACATGACATCAGGAAGGAAATTTAAGCAAATAAGACCCGTCAAGGGAGAGAACCCTGGATTTATAATCCAGAAACTCTCTCCTCCTAGCCTGGGTATCACAAGCTAAATCTGGAAAAATATGTACATAAGAGCCCATAAACTACACACCAAACTCTTTAAAGTAGGATCTAAGAATCAAAGATTTATCATAATTCAGAGCCAGTGTAATTAGGATGATAGAATGGCCAGTGGCCACCTCTAAAGAGCTCTCAAGGAACCCCATAAGGTCCTGACTTCAATGAGGTTCTCAGGAGTAGCTACCTGGGTGCTACAGCCCAGAGACATATACTGAGCCCTTGTCAGGGGGTACAGATCCTTCCTGGAGACCTCCTGGAAGTATCTATGAACCATCTCCATTGGGGACTGAATAGGAGATCTAGGGAAGTTCAACAACGTCAAGTTATTTTTATGAGATTGTTTCTCTAACTATTCAATCTTCTTGGAGGTCAAAGTCCCATCCTTAATCCTGGTCCCCTGCAACCCACAGATCTGCTGAAGTTCTTCTACAAATTTGGCCAACTTCCCCTCCTGTTCCTCCTGCACTTGGGAAACCTCTTGCAATTGAACTATCTCAGTATATTACTTTTGAGGCCTGAGGTTGCTGTCCTCCAGTGGGATTTAAGCCCCTGGCCCTCTGGCCCAAGTCAACTTGCCCCAACCACTAGGCCACTCCTCCCTCCTCCCCTATGAGGGCTGTGGCTCTTTTGAAACCCTGATTGTCTGGGGTGTAATATATTTGTTTATTCTATAAAGTCAGAGAATTGAAGGAACACAACTTTTTCAATTATTTTTGACAAAAATGGAAGATTTTATTTAGGGTGGTAATTAATTAGCACAGAAGCGTTGAGATTCAGTTTCTTGAGACGTGGGCAAACTATTGCTCGTTTTAGTGACTGAGAGAGAAGGCCTCTAGTTACGTTTTTATTAACAATGGCTCAACAGACATCTAGAATATTCAGGGTTGGAGCCTTCAGCCAAGATAAAGGAATGGGATCCAAGTGTCAAGTGGCCGACTTAGTGGATGATATTATATTTCCCAGGGCAGCAGAGGATATTGTGTCGAACAACAACCAGGTACTGGACAGAACCAAGAATGAACAGTCATGGACTTCCATTTGTGGTAGATCTAACTGAATGGTGAAGTCGGGGATGGGGGAGAAGAAGTCGTAAACAGCCATCACCTTTGAAATAAGAGTTGGCCAGTATTTCAGACAAGGGGGCATCCAGAGTCATTCCCAGCTGTTTTAAACCAATGAAGGCAGACAGATTCCAAACAATCTTTTAGAGTTGTTAGAGCTATTTTCAAGCAGTAAGGCCACATCATTTTTTTTTTTTGCTAACTTGATGTGTCGACTATAGGTTTTCTGAGAGTCTTTATAAAGAGCCAAAAGACTCAGGGGTTTGTGATTTTCTCCAGGATATTTCAGCTTTGCAAGTTTGTCTTTTTAGCAATGGAGTCCAAGTAGTTACTTAAGTTGGTATTCCATGTATCCACTTGATCTTCCAAAGTAAGATCATCGAAATGTGATGGAAAGAAGTGAAAAAGTAAAAACAGAGTCAACAGAGATGTGATAGAATGGATGTGATAGTCTAGTTATATGAGGTGCTAGCTGTTCGGATATGGGGATCTGCGGACTGAACTTTAACAAAGAGTGGGCGATCCAAGCTACTTATACCAATCTAATTTTAGAGATTTGACCAGAAATGGCATCCGATGAGAAAATCAAATCAAGGCATGACCGCCTATATGGATCGGAAAATGAACGTTATGTAAAATCTAGATTATTAAAGTAATCAAGGAAAAATGATGATTTAGCATGAAGAGGGTCATCAATATGGATATTAAAGTCTCCTAGGATAATGAGGTTAGGAAACAGAGTACATACTTCAGATACTGTGGCATAGAAAAGCCTCCAAAAAGAGGAGTTTAAGCTTGGAGGGCAATAAACCAACAATATGTGACATGTAAAAGACAGAAAACTTACAGTATTTGGAATAGTAGAGTTTCTGGGTAGGCAAGCAGTGCTACACCTCCTTCTTTATGGGTGGGGCAGGGACCTGAAAGATAAGAGTAATTGGGGGAAAGGGCCCAGATAAAGTAATGCTCTTCTCCTTTTTCTATCTAAATCTCAGTTAAGCAGAACAGTGAGAGATTGTGTTTGTCCAGAAAGCGTAGTTACTCACCTGTAACAGGTGTTCTCCAGGAGCAGCAGGAATCAGTCCTCACATATGGGTGACGTCGGCGCCGACGGAGCCCTCGCTGAGCAATTTTCCCCAGCTTTCAAAGAAAGCCTTTGGGAATTGCAGCGCGCATGCGCGGTCCTCTTCCCGCCCAAGGGTGCCATCTTGCTCAGTCTGATGACATAGCTAAAGACAGCAAAAAATTAGCAAAAAAAACGAAAGCATAGAACTGCAACTCCAAGGGGAGGAGGGAGGGTTGTGAGGACTGATTCCTGCTGCTCCTGGAGAACACCTGTTACAGGTGAGTAACTACGCTTTCTCCAGGACCAAGCAGGAAGTCAGTCCTCACATATGGGACTCCCAAGCTTAAGGCTACCGGAGACCCTAAGCACAAAAATGAGCTCCCTCAAGCTCAGTAGCCCAGAAGGAAGGAATCTTCTCTGAATACGTCTCCAACCGGTAGCCCAACATCCGGGATGGAGGGTAGGAGTTGCCTATACCTCGAAGAGGTTACGGAGGACTGCCTGTCCGAAAGCACTGTCCCTGCGGGACTCCCTCTCCAGGCAGTAGTGGGCCGCAAAAGTCTGGCTTGAAGACCAAGTAGCGGCCCGGCAGATGTCTGCCAATGGAACAGAGCGGAGGTAAGCCACTGACGTAGCCTTCGCCCGAACACGATGGGCCGTGACTCGACTTTCCAAGGAGAGGCCGGCTGCCTCGTAAGCCCAAGCGATACAGTCAGCAATCCAGATGGACAGAGTACGCTTGGAGACAGGGAGCCCCAACTTATTGGGGTCATAAGAGACGAAGAGCTGAACAGCCCTTCTGTGCTCCCGCGTACAGTCAAGGTAGAAGGTCAACGCCCTTCTACAGTCCAGGGTATGCAAGACCATTTCAGCTCGGCTGGAGTGTGGCCTGGGAAAGTAGGTCGGATGCACCACCTCCTGGTTGATGTGAAAAGGGGAAACCACTTTCGGAAGAAACTTAGGGTGAGTCCGTAGGACTACCCGGTTCTTGTAGAACCTAGTGTACGGAGGATCAGACACCAGGGCCTGCAGCTCACTAACATGTCTAGCAGAAGTGAGGGCCACCAAGAACAAGGTTTTCCAAGAAAGAAAACGAAGAGGACAGGTAGCCATAGGTTCAAAAGGCGGACAGGTAAGATCCCAGTCCGGGGCTGGTGGGCGCAAAGGTGGTTTAAGGAGAAGGAGGCCTCTGAGAAAACGAGCCACCAGAGGGTGGCTAGAAAGAGGTCTGCCCTCCACCGGCATGTGGTGCGCAGAAAGAGCACTGAGGTGGACCTTGACCGAGTTGGACAAGTCCAAGATTGGAGAGGGAAAGCAAGTACTGCAAGACCACTGACGCTGAACAGGAGAAGGGATCTTGAGACTGCTGAGCACACCAGACGGAGAACCGACGCCACTTCAGAGCATAGGACTTCCGGGTGGAGGGCCGCCTGGAGGCCAAAACGACCTCCTCCACATCTGGAGGCAGGCGGAGGGGAGCAAGGACTACCCTTTCAGCAGCCAGGCCATCAGATGAAGCAACCGGAGGTTGGGGTGCAGGAGAGTCCCCTGATCCTGTGACAGGAGGTCGGGTTGACACCCCAGAGGAAGAGGGGTGTCCACTGCCAGCTGCATTAGAAGTGGGAACCAAGGTTGTCTCGGCCACCGGGGAGCCACTAGAATCATCGATGCTTTGTCTCTGAGAACCTTGAAGAGCGTCCGAGACACCAGCGGCATGGGAGGAAAGGCATATAAGAGGCCTGTGGACCATGGAATCAGAAAAGCATCCGCCGCTACTCTGAGAGGATGCGGTTGTCGAGAGCAGAATCTGGGAAGTTGCCGGTTCAGAGGACTGGCAAACAGATCCATGGTGGGGAGGCCCCACTTGAGAAAGATCCACTGAACCACCATCGGATCCAGCCTCCACTCGTGTGGCTGGAGGATCCTGCTGAGCTTGTCGGCCAGGGAATTTTCTTGACCTGGGAGATAGACAGCTTTGAGGATGATGCCGTGGTGGACGGCCCAAGAGCATAGTTTTTGCGCCTCCTGACAGAGAAGGGAGGAGCCGGTTCTGCCTTGTTTGTTCACGTAGAACATCGCAACCTGATTGTCTGTCTGTATCAGCACCGACTGGTGAGAAACCAGGTGAGAGAATGCTTTGAGTGCTAGGTGGATGGCTCTGAGCTCCAGGAAGTTTATCTGCTGAGCAGACTCCCAAGGAGTCCAGAGACCTTGAGTACATGTCCCTTGGCAATGTGCTCCCCAACCCAGGAGAGAAGCATCGGTCGTCAGGACCTGAGAATGCGGAGGGGGCTGAAAAGTCACTCCTAGTACTAGGTTTGGCAGATGAAGCCACCATTGTAGAGAAGAGACCAGCCGGTCGGAGATTATTGTTGTAATGTAAACCGCTGCTGATCCTTGGAAGCAGCGGTATATAAAAACTGTTCAAATAAAATAAATAAAATAAATCTGTACGGAGTCCGCTAGGCTCCCAGTGGCCTGATGCCATTGTGTGTGAAGGCACCATTGAGCAGGTCGCATGTTCAGGCGGGCATTGGGGGTCACATGGACCGTGGAAGCCATATGGCCGAGCAGTCTCAGAAATTGCCTGGCCGAGACCAGGGCATTGCTGTGAAAGTGGCTGGCGAGATCCATGAGCCGCTTGGCCCTGTCCAGAGGGAGGAAGGCCCGCGCCTGAAGAGTGTCCAACCTGGCGCCGATGAATTCGAGATTTTGAGAGGGGAGCAAAGTGGACTTTGCGAAGTTTATGACAAATCCCAAGTGCTGGAGTAGAGTCACAGTGCGATGAGTGGCCTGAGTGGCCTCTTGGGAAGACTGGGCTCTGATGAGCCAGTCGTCCAGGTATGGGAACACAAAAAGGCCTTGAAGTCTTAGATAGGCCGCCACCACTGCCAGGCATTTGGTGAACACCCTGGGGGCGGAGGATAGCCAAAGGGCAGTACTCTGTACTGGTAATGATTTCCTCCCACAACAAACCTGAGATATTGTCTGTGGTCTGGATGAATAAGGATATGAGTATACGCATCCTTTAGATCCAAGGAGCATAGCCAGTCGCCCTGCTGGAGGTAGGGCAGCAGGATTCCAAGGGTAAGCATCTTGAACTTTTCCTTTGCAAGGAACTTGTTGAGGTTTCGCAAGTCCAGGATGGGTCTGAGGCCTCCTGTTCTTTTTGGTATCAGAAAGTACCTGGAGTAAAACCCTTGACCCTTCAGGTGGTGGGGCACCG
This sequence comes from Ichthyophis bannanicus, assembly GCA_033557465.1. Taxonomy (NCBI): domain Eukaryota; kingdom Metazoa; phylum Chordata; class Amphibia; order Gymnophiona; family Ichthyophiidae; genus Ichthyophis; species Ichthyophis bannanicus. The sequence continues at coordinate 17,799,649 of CM066049.1, read as the reverse complement.
GTTCCACAGCCTGTTCCTGAAGGAGACTTGCTAACTCCTGAAGGAGTAAGTCCTTGTGCAGAGGGAGTCTCGGAGGCTCCCCTGGAAAGTAGGAGGGAGGTACCTGGTGAAAGTGAAGAAGATAGCCCTTCTGAACTATGTGAAGTACCCAGGTATCTGTGGTGATGTTGGACCACCTGTGGGCAAAGTGGACCAGCCAGCCTCCTGTGCTGAGAGAAACCAGCTGAGGGGGAGAGGCTATGCTGATGAAGTCAAAAACCCCTACCCTGCTGAGCAGGGGCCAGTGGTGCAGGCTTGGGGGCTTGCTGCCTACGGGACCCATTACCCCGTCCCTTGGCCTGCTTACCCTGTGGGGGAGCTACTGAGGCCTGATACTGAGGGTAGTATTTATAGGCAGCCGCCTTCCTCGGGTAAAAGGGCTTTTTCCCCGAGCCCTTCTTCTTTTGAGAAGAGGCAGAGGTCTTCCTTAAGAGACGAGTCCTGGTGAGAGTCTCGGTCTCGATCTGTGCAGCCTTCTCATCCATGGGCTTGCCAAAGAGGTTTTCACCTCTGCAGGGGACATCGACCATGACTCGAGGTCGGACGTCTGAAGCCAAGCCTGGCGGCGTCCACCGATGCCGGCTGCGGCTAATCGAGCCGATGCCTCAAAACCATCATAGGCTGCTCGAGAGATAAACTTTGAGCACTCCCGAATACCAGTTGACAAGGTTTGGAACCTCTGCAAAGGTTCGTCGGAGAGACCAGTAGAGAACCCGGCTATTTCTTTAGCCAGGTCCCGGAGATACATGCCCATGTAGAGCTGGTAGGTCTGGACTCGACAAGCAAGCATAGAGCCCTGGAAACACTTCCTACCGAGGGCATCCAGGCTTCGGGCCTCCCTACCGGGTGGCACCGAGGAGTGCATTTTTTGACTCTTAAGTCTATGCATGGCCAATTCCACCACCATGGAATGGTGCGGTAGTTGTGCCTTTTGGAAGCCGGGGCTCTTGCGGACTCGATAAATGGAATCGACCCGCTTGCTTAATACCGGCGACGACGCCGGGCTCTCCCACATGCGGAAGAGAAGTCGTTCCAGCATCGGAGGAACTGGTACAATAAAGGCCTCCTTCGGGGGAGAGTCATATTGGAGGGCATCGAGTTCTTCAACTCGAGGCTCCTCCTCGGGATCCGCGGGGAAGGCCAAGGCCTTGGCCATATCCCGCACGAAGTCCGAGAACCGGGTATCCTCCGGGGGGGACCGTCTCCGAGGTTCGGACTCGGGGGAGTCCGAAGGGACACACCGAGTCCGAAAGGAACCAGGTGACTCTTCGTCTTCGGATTCCCAGGCCGACTCCTCGGAGGAGGAGTCGAGCGGCTCCGGTCGGGCGGGCATCGATGCCATCCGCCCCGACGCCGAGGGAGTCGGCGTCGACGACCTCGGTCCCGAACGGGAGGCCGAAGGAGACCACGACTGAGGATCGACTCGAGCCCTCATGGACTCAAGGATCGGCTCGGTCTCCGGGGTCGACTTGGAGGTCGACGTCCCGGCGGTCAGGGCAGAAGCACCGGCGAGGCCAGTGATCAATGCCCGCTGCTGGTCCATGAAGGCAGTCAGACTGCTCTCCAAGGCCGTCAACCTGAGTCCGAGCTCAGGAGACCCAGCAGCCCCCGACTCGGGCCCCGAGGACAACAGTACTCACGTGAGCGGGCAAGTCCATCTCGAGACGAGGATGTTTTGAAGGCCTCTCCACCTCCGAGGACCCGGGACGGGGCTATGCGACCTGGCCCTCGAGGAACCAGGAGCGTCCACCGATCCTGCCCTCGCGGGTTTCTTCTTCCGATGATGTTCCCGGGTAGGAGACCCCCTTTCAGAGGAACTCTGATGATGCTCAGGACCAGAGTCCCGAGACGTCGAAGCCTCTGACGAGGTCCGAGCCCGGCCGGAGTCAGAGAAGATACATTCCCGCTGATGCTGCCGACTCCTCAACGCTTTAGAGGACATTTTGCCACACGGACCACAGATCATCTGATCATGATCGGGTCCGAGGCAGCGGAGGCAGAAGTCGTGTGTGTCTGTAAGAGACATGAGTTTCTTACAGAGGTCACACTTTTTAAAGCCGCTGGCAGCCATCGGGGGAAAAAGCGCCCCTGCGAGGTCGAAAGACCGGGCTGCCAGTGAAAAAGTAAAAAGGCGCGAAATCTGTCACGAAGGACAAAAAACCAAAAAATAAAGAACGGACTCGCAACCGGCGTCGCGAGTCCGGGCGGGAAAAGAACCGGCGTCGAACCGAAAGAAAAAAAGAGAAATAATCAACTTTTCTGCGGGGATTCACAAACAACGTCTGTAGGGCTCCGCGGAAAAAAGAAGACTGAGCAAGATGGCACCCTTGGGCGGGAAGAGGACCGCGCATGCGCGCTGCAATTCCCAAAGGCTTTCTTTGAAAGCTGGGGAAAATTGCTCCGCGAGGGCTCCGTCGGCGCCGACGTCACCCATATGTGAGGACTGACTTCCTGCTTGGTCCTGGAGAACATCAGTTATTTCTGTAGAATTTATGCGCCAATCAAACATTGAGTAATTCCATTAAGAGCCTGGTGGGCACATAAGACATAAGAACATAAGAACATAAGAGATGCCATACTGGGTCAGACCAAGGTCCATCAAGCCCAGTATCCTGTTTCCAACAGTGGCCAATCTAGGTCATACATACCTAGCAGTATCCCCAAGAGACACAGGTTCCACAATGCTTGTACTGGGTCAAGCATTTATATCCTGAGTCCCTTCTTAAGAATGGTTTCTGGACCTTTCCTCCAGGAACTTGTCCAAACATTTTTTAAACACAGCTACACAAACAGCCTTTACTACATCCTCCGGTAACAAATTCCAGAGTTAACTATGGGTGGAATGCCAGTAGTGGCACAAGAGATTAAGTTGCATGTTTAAGTGAGGGGCAGTGTTGGGGATAAACAGAACCGGCAATAACCCCAATGAACACAGATAGGTAGTAGTATCCCTGCATCAGATGGAAGCAACATTGCACTCAGGATGTGGGGAAGCAACAAGAAACAAAGAAACATAGAACCATGACAGCAGAAAAAGACCACATGGCCTATCTAGTTTGCCCTTCCATGTCAACTACAATAGTCCCCTTTTTACCTTTAGAGATCCTCTGTGTTTGTCCCATCTAGTTTGCCCTTCCATATCAACTATAATAGTCCCCTTTTTACCTTTATAAATCCTCTGTGTTTGTCCCATGCTTTTTTTAAATTCAGATACTGTCCTGGTGTCAACCACTTCCACTGGGAGACTATTCCACTCTTTACATAAAGAAATAAAGCAAAGTAAGAGGCTAGGTATCAGCATACAGAAGTTATTCGCTGGTTGCCCTCTGAGTCACACCAAAGAACTTGCCCAAGGAGCAGAACCTGCTCCTTGGGTATATACCAACGGCACAAATACCACTGGACGCCTTGATTAGGTATCTAGGCATCTGACATCACCTTGAGGTGCCAGGTGGACATCACTTCCTTGGGCGCTGCAGAAGGAGTTTCCTAGGATGACCGGAGGGCTTCTAACACGTTTCTTTTCGTTTTCCTTTTAACTTTATTGCAGCCGCTGCTCTGTGAAATGCAGAAGCAGCGGCTGCACGGGGCGAAGCGGCACTAAGGGGGGGGGTGTGGGGGGGCGAAGCAGCACTTAGAGGGGGTGCACACTACAATCGCCAGCAAACATTTTTTTAACTTTCAAGCCGTTCACAATAGGGGTGCATGTTACATTTGATGGCACATTCGACTCGAGTAAATACGGTAGTTGTAATAGATCTTCCCAGTTTATTGATATTTCTTTCAGTTCTTCTCCTGCATCAGCTTTAAATACCATTTCAATCATGAGTAACTTCCCTACATCTTCCTCAGTAAAGATCGAAGCAAAGAATTCATTCAATCTCTTTGCTATGACCTTGTCCCCTCTTATTGCCTCTTTTACCCCATTATCATCCAATGGTCCAACTGACTCTCTCACAGCTTTTTTGCTACAAATGTATTTGAAAAAGCTTTTATTATGCATTTTTGCTTCCACAGCAAGCTTTTTTTCAAATTCTCTTTCTGCCTGTCTTATCAATGCCTTGCATCTAACTTGCCAGTGCTTATGTTGTTTTCAGTTTTCGTCAGTTGGCTCCTTTTTCCATTTCCTGAAAGATGCTTTTTGGCTACAACAGCCTTTCTGACCTCACCTTTAAACCATGCTGGCAGTTTTTTGGACTTCCTTCCACTTTTCTTAAAGTGTGGGATATAGCTGGTCTGGGCTTCCAAGATAGGTTTTTTGAACAACATCCAGGCTTGATATAAATCTTTAACCTTTGCAGCTCCTCCCTTTTAGTTTTTTCTTAACTATTTTGCTCATTCTATCATAGTCTCCCTTTGGAAAGTTAAAAGGTAATACTATGGATTTCCTTGGCGTCCTTCCTCCATTTATTAAATCAAATGTGCTCATGCTATGATCACTATTGCCAAGTGACCCCAACACCCTTATCTCTTGCACCAGTTCTTGTGTTCCACTAAGGACTAGATCCAAAATGGCTTCCCCTCTGGTCGGTTCATTAACCAGCTGCTCCAAGAAGCAGTCATTTATTTCATCTAGAAACTTTATCACCCTAGTATGTCCTGCCATGACACTGACCCAATCAATACTGGGGTAACTGAAATCACCCATTATTATTACTGTGCTGTAACCTTTGTTAGCTTCCCTGATTTCTTTGAGCATTTCATCAAGTGATGCAAGAGATAAGGAGTGGAGGAGTGGCCTAGTGGTTGGGGCAAGGTACTTCAGACCGGAAGGTCGGGGGTTCAAATCCCACTAGAGGACAGCAACCTTGGGCCAGAAGGACTGGGGTTTCTAGTCCCACAGGTGCTCCTTGTGGTCTTGGGCAAGCCACTTAACCCTCCATAGCCCATGTTCCCTGTAAAATAGTTATCTCCAAGTTATAATGCCCTGTTCAATGTAATTTCAGTTTGTTCAATGTAAACTGCACTGATGTAGAATAGCATGGTATATAAGAGAATATAAATAAATCATCCATTTGTTCAGTCTGGCCAAGCGGTCAATAGTACACCCCTACTGCCATCGCCTTCCCCTTTTTACATGGAATTTCAATCCATAGAGATTCTACAGCATATTTTATTTCCTGCAAAACTTTAATCCTGTGTGACTCAACGCCCTCATATCTAACTTCTCATTTAACGCTATAGGGCCCAATATTTGAAGGCTTTTACATGGGTATCTTCCTTATTTATCAGTGTAAAGGCCTTATCCGGGATTTTCGAAGGGCACTTACATGGGTATCTTCCTTATTTACCAGTGTAAAGGCCTTATCCAGGATTTTCGAAGGGCACTTACATGGGTAGTGCCCTTTGAAAATCCCAAATAAGTCCCTAACACGCCCAGATGCTATCCGAATAGCATCGTGGCATATTATGGGCGTTCCGCAGTGGAGTGGAGGCAGAGAAAGGGGCTACACGGGTAGCAACAATTTTCAGTGCTACCCTCTGCACCTGTGTAGCCTCTGAAGCTGCCGGGGCATCCAGGCTAACCTGGATTTTCAATTCTGCCAACACAGAAGTGAAAATCCAAGTTAAGGGGGTCGGCAGACAGGCTATGTGCCACTGCGGCGCATAGCCTGTATATCTCAATATAGGGCCCATATATTATAACTCTGCCATCTTAGTTTTTAGACTTCTAGCATTTGCATACAAGCATTTTAGAGGTTGCATTTTATTCATATTAATCTGGTTACTGGTAGGCAGGGGTAATTTGGAATCTTTAAGTTCTGTCTGTTCTGTACTTAAGGACATTTGGGTTACTTTGTCTTATTTGGAACCTCTCTGTCAATATATCCTAACTTCAATCTTTTGCTAGTATCCTTCAAGGATACATCTTTCCGAACCATGCGTTTTTGGGCAACTGTTGGCTTTCCCCTATTATCTAGTTTAAAAGCTGCTCTATCTCCTTTGTAAAGGTTAATACCAGCAGCCTGGTTCCAACCCGGTTGAAGTGGAGCCCATCCCTTCAGAAAAACCCCTCCTTTCCCCAGAATGTTGCCCAATTCCTAACAAATCCAAAACCCTCATCCTTGTACCATTGTTTCATCCATGCATTGAGACTCTGGAGCTCTGCCTGCCTTTTGGGTCCTGCGCGTGGAACGGGAAGCATTTCAGAGAATGCTATCCTGGAAGTTCTGTATTTCAACTTTATACCTAAAAGCCTAAAATTTGGCCTCCAGAACCTCCCTACCACACTTTCCTATGTCATTGGTACCAATATGCACCAAGATATCAGAGTGCTCCCCAGCACTATCTAAGACCCTGTCTAGGTGGCGCAACATGGGGAGGGTCTTGAGAGCTTCTGGAGTAGTGTGAGGATTGTTTTGACCACATAACTCATCTTCACTGGCTTCCTATCCCATCCCGCATTCAGTACAAGATCCTTACTCAGGTTACAAGAGTCTTCATACCGGTTGTCCAGAATATCTTGCCTCCTCACTCACTCTGCACGCCCACCAATAATCCCTCCGTTCCATTCATATGAGTCATCTCCTCCTGCCCCTCCTTCTCAGGCACATCTAGAAGCAACGGGTCACTCCACTTTCTATTTCCTTAGCCCGTCCTTCTGGAACAACCTCTCTTCGTCCTTCCAACTAAAACCTTCTTTTGTAAAATTCAAGGCTCGACTCAAGACCCACCTTTTCTGTGCCGTTTTTGACATTTCACCCAATTCTATTTGAGGGCTTCTACCAGAGTTTCTCCCTCCCCTTCTTTTCTCCCCTTCTCTCCCATTTCTCTTAAAGACCTTGTGTCATCCCCGTCTCATGCTCCCCCACTTTCCTAGTTCCTCTCTAGAGTTTTGTGATATTTTTTGTAAGGGCAGTTTATCAAGTTTGAATAAATGAAATGAACTAGTTTGGGAGAGTCCAGGAAATGAATGCTGGGTAGTGCTGATGTCTGGGGGTGGGGGAGGGGGTTTCACCAGCTCCTTTGAGTAGGCGCTCGTATGTGCCTTGAGGTAGCTAGAAAAGCCAACACAGAAGTGTGCACATGTATTCCACTTGGAAAATGCAGGATACATGGTGATATTTTGGGCCCATCCCAAACTTGCCCTATCCATGTCCCAAGCATGCCCCTTAATATCTCTGCATGGTGCGGCTCTGCATGTGCATATAGCAGCTTTCTAAAATCACTATTTGCAGGTGTAGCCAATCAGCATCTGTATATGTCACTATTTAAACATGGAGATGCTTCTAAAACAAACCGCTTGACCTACTGCATTTGTGATTTATATTCTAATGTGTCCATGCAAAAACGTCTATGTTGAGAAACATAGAAAATGACAGCAGGTAGAGATTATATGAGTGGAGGAGTTGCCTAATGGCTAGAGTAGCTGCCTCGTACCCAGAAAATCAAAAGTTCAGTTACCACTGGCACTCCTTGTGGCCTTCGGCAAATCCATTGTCTTGGAAAAAATAGGCCTGGCAATCTACTTCTGGTGATACAGTGCCAAGAAAACCCAGAGTCAGCACCCTAAAAAAAAGGCCATAGTGAAGAACTATTAGCTGTACAATCCTTTCTTCTCCTTCAAAGATCCTCTGTACTTGTCCCATGCTTTCTTGAATTCTGACACAGTTCATTTCTCCATCACCTCCACTGAGACTGTTATACACATCCACCACCCCTTCTGTAAAGAAATATTTAATTCGATTACTTCTGAATCTATCTGCTTTTACCTTCATCCTTAAACCTGTCGTTCTAGAGTCTCCTTTATACTGAAAGAGGCCCGCCACCTGTGCATTTATACTATAGAGGTATTTCAATTTCTCTATCATATCTTCCCTCTCTTGCTGCTCCTCCAGAACAATGGTTCTCAACCCAGTCCTTGGGACACACCTAGCCAGTCAGGCTTTCAGAATAATCACAATGAATATGCACATAGTCTTTATTAACTACAGGGACTCTACCTTGACCTCATTTCAATTTAGAGGGAAAACTAAACATTGGGGATATCGGGCCCAATATTCGTAAGGCATTTACACAGTTTACAGCCCAGTCAACCGTGTAAATTACTTTAATTGGGATATTCAATGGCACGTACACAGTTAGTGCCGTTGAATACCCCTTCTAACTCCCCTAAGCGCCCCATTGCTATCTGGGGCATGTTGGAGGCATTCTGGGGTGGAGTGGCGATATTGCATGCTGCTTGGTTAGTGATATGTGCCTTAAAGATAGGTGAGGAAAACTCTCACCTATCTTTAAGGCGCAGAAGTTAACTGTGCAACATGCAATATCGCTGCTGCCCGGATCACTACTGCGGCTTCCGGCATGTGCAGCGATCACTGAATATTCAATGTTGGGGCCACATCTGTCCTCGGCATTGAATATCTGGGATTAAGGGTCGGTGGGCGGGGCTATGAGCCATAGGAGCGAATAGCCTACCCAGCTCAATATCAGGCCCACCCTATTTAATCCCTCCTGGAAACCAATGGACAAAAGTCGCACTTTGCAAATACCTATTCATGCTAAGGAACAGGTGTAAATCCAGATGTGGACAATTTGGGGTGTACATATACATTCCCTACATGAAATGAGAAATACGAGCGACCGCACCTTGAATATTGTACACAATTCTGGTCGCCGTATCTTAAAAAGGATATAGCAGAATTAGAAAAGGTACAGAGAAGAGCCACCAAAATGGTAAAGGGGATGGAAGGATACCCCTACGAGGAAAGGCTTAAAAGGTTAGGCTCTTCAACTTGGAAAAGAGACAGCTGAGGGGAGATACAATAGAGGTCGAATGGGTAAACGTAGATCGGTTGTTTATGCCATCAAAAGGTAGAAAGGCTAGGGGACGCAATACAGCTACATTGTAACCCATTTTAAATTCATGAGAGAAATTATTTTTTAACTCAACACATAATCAAACTCTGGAATTCGTTACCAGAGGATGTAGTAAAAGCTATTAGTGTAGCTGGGTTTAAAAAAGGTTTGGACAAGTTCCTGGAGGAAAGGTCCATAAACCATTATTAAAGAGGAGCGGGAATATCTACTGCTTACCCCAAGTAAGCATTGTGGAACCTGTGTACCTTTCTGGAAACCTGCTAGTTACTTGTGACCTGGATCGGCCACTGTTGGAAACAGGATACTGTCTGCTTATATACATGTATATCGTGAAAAGGGTTTCTAAGATGACCCATTTTGGGCCTGATTCCCAATGGGGCACATCTAGCCTGTCCAGACATCCAAAATCTGGACAGGCTGGACTTGCACCCGATTCTGATCCCCCGGAGGTTAGATGTCCTCATGGGAGCAGAATTGGGTGCAACTGGCCTGGACGGGCAGGACATGCCCCAATTCTGGGCCTCTGTACGTTCAGGCCACTCCCCATACAACCCTCCCAGGGCTCCTGCATGGAGCCCATCGCCATGGCACCTGGATGCCATGCAGGAGTCCCGATTGCCAGTAAGAAGCTCCCCTGCTCATTTCCACGCCTCCCAACCCCCCAATCGGGCATGCCATGGCCGGAATTGGGTGGCGGGCAACCCCTGCTGCACCTTACCTGCCATCAGTAGCCTGCAGGTGGCGATCCCCTACCCCCTGTCTAAGTCAGCAGACCCGAACGTACAGGGCCGCGACCATAATCAGCCCTGTACGTCCAGATCAGGGTCCTGCCTCTGGTCCTCCCTCGCTCCTCCTCTGGCCCACCCCATCATGCCCCCATCCAGAGCTCCTGCACATCTCCTCTATACATGCGGGGAGCTCTGTGTTCAAAATTGTCCCCCTGGCGATTAGTAGGGATGGACATCTAAAACAGACTTCCATCCCCGCAAAATGCGACTCGGAATGACCCCCTTTGTCTCTACATCTATCAAGTTGGTTCATATTCCTTTAGGTAGAACGGTTTTATTTAAATGTAGAATTTTTTGCTTAATTTCCTTTGAACTTATTTAGATACATATTTGCCGAGATGAAGAAGCTTTGATTTAAGCAACCCTGAAGCAGCCTTTCTTGACAAAACATGATCATGTTGGAATTTGCTTGAGACATGATTTAGGAGATTTGGATGAGATTAGAAGCAGATCTGAAAACTTATAAGCACACACAGATTTTCTGAAAATAAGTTCTTTGTATGTTTGAGCTTTTTTTGTATTGAAATTTTTTTTGAAGTATTGCTGTCCTTTATTTTTGAAATTTTAAAGATTTTTTGAAATCGAGTATCTAAATATTTTTTTAACGCTGCTCTTAGAGAACTTAATATATTGCTGAAGTGGAGCGGTATCGATTTGTTTTTTTGATATATTCCTCTACTTCCTCCTATGTATTTGTTTTTAGTACAATTAAAAAGGATTAGATGTCAAGCCCCCCTTTTTTTCTATTTTTAAATCTGCTTTCTGTTAATTGCTTTTTGTGTAAGTGCAGAGTAACCTTTAGAAAATGAGTTTCAGAATTAGTCATAACCTCAGTCTGGTTGGAGACAGCAGGCTGCCCTGGCTTAATTTATCACAGATCCCAGCTGCAAGACTGGAACTGGGCTTGAATCAAAAGGCAAATATAAAACTAAGAGGAGAGGAAGGTGTTAATAAACAGTGAAAACACGTGTTCAGAGGAAGAAAAACTATTCAGGAGTGCAGATCTAGCTTCAGCAACAGTATTGTCAACTTATGCCATTCTCCATGGAAGGCAGAGAGAGGCAAAAGTTATGATAACACGGGTTTATCCGTTGTGTGATGCCAGAAACATTCATGTTTAATTGATTTGACTAGCTGCCTTTTGATCCATACATCAAGGTGGTGACTGTATGTATGATCTAGGGCCAAAAAAAGTTCAATTAGTCTTCATTTAAAACAAAGTTTTAGTGATTTTTGAGGGTTTTTTTTCATGTTTTTGTACATATTGGTCTTATTTGTGAGCCTTCTATTTGCCCTACAGATGTTTTGCATGTCCAAATCAGCTGTATGTGTGTTACTTTGTAGGTATAAGCATGCACAAGTGATTTGAGCGCTCTTTATTTTTAGGAACCCAAATAACCCAAAACACACATTCCTAGTATGATCCCATATGTAGCTGAACCCAAATAACCAGCAGAACAGCTTTCTTTTGTGTTTCATCTGTGTTGCCATCTGCTTGAGTATAGAAAGAAATTATAACATCCTATGTTACTGGATTAGATAGGTCAAACTGATCTGGCCCAGTGTCACCATCTGAAGAAATGGAGAATTATCACTTCATCTGGAAAAAAAAACTTTTGTTCTTAAAATGAAAATCACATCAGTACCACTGTGATTTTGTTAATATCAGGGCCCTTTCCAAAGAGCAGCACACTTCCCTGCACAAGATGTGTCTGTTTATTGCACCTAATATTGTTTAATTCTCAGCTAGAATAAACTTGACTGACATCTAGTGGCTGATGCTAACAATTCATTCAAGGCTGAGTAAGAAGAGGACATTCAAAGAGGGCTAAGCACCTCAGAATTATACTGCCATACAGCTGAACAAGATGAAGAGATAGACAGTAAAATGCTAACAGAAATTATAAAGGCTAGCACATTTGTAGCACAATAATAATGGGAGATTTCAACTACCCCAATACTAACTGGGTAAATGCAAGGGAAGTAAAGTTTCGAGAGGCCACAAATGACTGCATCATGGAGCCGTTGGTCCAGGAAGGAACCAAAGGAGAGAGTTCTTTAGATCTACCAGTATGCAGGATTTGATGAAAGAGTTATGTTGGTGAGGACGCTAAGCAGTGGTAAAAACATTGTGATCTACATTTGTCACCAATGGCAGAAAGATGCTAAAAACATAATCCACTACTCTAGCACTTAATTTTAAAAAGGAAAAATATGATAAAATAAGGAAATTAGAAAAAAAAACTAAAGGAAAGAGTTGCCAGGTTCCAAAGCTTGCATGAGGCATGGGTTGTTGTTGTTAAGTGCCGTCGAGTCGGAGTCGGCTCATGGCGACCCTCTGGATAGCTATCCTAAATTGTGTTCGGTCCTCAGTCAGGCGGCTCATTGACGACAGACTGGTACCCGTAGCTGCTGTTATTGTAGCGATCCATCTCATTGCTGGCCTTCCTCTTTTGCGTTGACCTTCTATCTTGCCAAGCATGATGTCTTTCTCTAATGATCTCTCTCTTCGCATGATGTGTCCGAAGTATGAAAGCCGAAGTCTTGTCATCTGAGCTTCTAAAGAAAGCTTAGGTTTGATCTCCTCTAGTACCGACTGGTTTGTTCTTCGGGCAGTCCATGGTATACACAGTATTCGCCGCCAGCACCATAATTCAAAGGCATCAATTTTCTTCCTGTCTGTCTTTTTCACTGTCCAGCTTTCACATCCATATGATGTTATTGAAAATACCATGGCTTGAACAAGTCGAATCTTTGTATGGAGAGACACATCTCTGCTCTTGAGAATCTTATCTAGGTCTTTCATAGCCATTCTGCCAAGAGCAATGCGTCGTCTGATTTCTTGACTGCTTGTTGCTTCTTTATTGATAGTTGATCCAAGTAGGTTAAAGTTGTTCACAATTTCAATTTCTTCTCCTTCAACGATGAACCTGTTGATAATGCCAGTTGTCATGATCTTTGTCTTCTTTACATTAAGGTGCAGGCCCATTTTGAGACTATGTTCTTTGATTGTGAGAAGCAAATGTTTCAGATCATCTTCGCTTTCAGCCAGTAATGTGGTATCATCAGCATAGCGAAGGTTGTTGATGAGTCTTCCACCAATCTTCACACCTCTGTTGTCTTCATACAGTCCTGCTTCTCTGATGATTTGTTCTGCATATAAATTAAACAGGTAGGGGGAAAGTATGCAGCCTTGTCTTACACCTTTGCTTATTTTAAACCATTCTGTTTCTCCTTGTTCCGTTCGAACTGTTGCTTCTTGATCAATGTACAGATTACGCAAGAGAACGATCAGGTGTTCTGGTATACCCATGCTTCTTAATGTGGCCCAGAGTTTCTCATGGTTTACACAGTCAAAAGCCTTGCTATAGTCGATAAAGCACAAATAGATATCCTTTTGGTATTCTTTAGTCTTTTCAAGGATCCATCTCACATCCGCAATGATGTCTCTCGTTCCTCGCCCTTTCCTGAACCCTGCTTGCACTTCAGGTAGTTCTTGTTCTAGGTATGGCTGTAGTCTCTTTTGAATAATCTTCAGTAGAATCTTGCTGGCATGTGGGATCAGAGCGATTGTGCGATAATTTCCACAGTCAGTTGGATCACCTTTCTTTAGTATTGGTATAAACACAGATCTTTTCCAGTCAGTTGGCCATGATGTTGTCTTCCATATTTCTTGGCAGAGCCTTGTAAGTACGGTAACAGCTGCATCAGATTGCTGCAATACTTCTATGGGAATGCTATCAATGCCTGGTGCTTTGTTCTTTGATAAGGCTTTCAATGCTGCTTCAACTTCTTCTTTCATCACCAATGGTTCCTGATCATAAGGTATAGGTTGAAACGGCTGTTGGTCCACTTGATCTTTATCATATAAAAACTCTGTATATTCCTTCCACCTTTTCTTGATCTTCTCAGCATCATTCAACATAGAACCTTGAGCATCTTGTAACATTCCAATTCGGGGCTGGAACTTTTTCTTTAACTCTCGCAGCTTTAGGAAAGCCGATCTTGTTCTTCCTCTAATAGTTTCTGCTTCTATTTCCTTGCAAGTGTCATTGTAGTACTTTTCCTTGTCCTGTCTTGCTGCACGTTGGAAATCTCTGTTGAGTTCTGCGATTGTCTTTCTTTCTCCTTTGGCTTTAGCTTCTCTGCGTTTCTGGGCAATTTTCAGAGTTTCTTCCGTCATCCATTTTGGCCGTTTTTGCTTTTTCACCTTTTGTAGAGACTTCTCGCTTTCTTCCAGCACAACCTTCTTGATGTCATTCCATAACTCTTCCGGAGCTCTGTCATTTGTATCTAAAGCAGCAAATCGATTTTGCAGGCAGTCTTTAAATTCCAGTGGTATATTCTCAAGGTCATATTTTGGTGCATTCATGAGTGGTTTGCTCTTTTTCAACTTTAGCTTGAGTTTGCATACTAGTAGTTGATGATCTGTACCACAGTCAGCTCCAGGTTTTGTCTTTGTTGATGTTACAGAGCTTTTCCATCGTTGACTTCCACAGATGTAGTCAATTTGATTTTTATACAATCCATTGGGTGAAGTCCATGTGTACAGTCGTCGCTTATGTTGCTGGAAGAAGGTGTTTGAGATGAATAGATCATTGGTCTTGCAGAATTCTATCAATCTTTCTCCAGCTTCATTTCTGTTGCCAAGTCCATATTTTCCAACTACTTTGCCTTCTTCTTTGTTGCCAACTTTTGCGTTCCAGTCACCCATGACTATCAGGATATCCTGTTTGCATGTTCTGTCAATTTCAGCTTGTACTTGTTCATAGAACTCTTCAATTTCATTCTCTTCTGCAGCTGTTGTTGGGGCATATACTTGAATTATAGTTGTGTTGATAGGCAATCCTCGTAGACGAATAGAGATTAAGCGTTCGCTGACTGCATTGTATTTCATTACAGTTCTTGCAAGTTTCTTCTTTATTATAAATGCAACACCATTTCTTCTTTGTCTTTCATTTCCAGCATAGTAGACCATGTGATCATCTGATGCAAAGTGCCCGATGCCAGTCCATTTCAGTTCGCTGACACCCAACAGATCAAGTTGTACACGTTCCATTTCATTCTTGACCACCTCCAACTTCCCTTGGTTCATGCTTCGTACGTTCCATGTTCCAATGTGTAAGACATCTTTACAGCTTCTGACTCTCATTTCATGCGCAGCTACATCAGCAGTCAGACTTCCCGAGGGCTTTGATCCAACCACATCATAAATGCTGGCTTTACTCTGAAAAGTCTTCAGCTCTTCCCCAGTAGCTAGTTGAGTGCCTTCCGACCTGGGAGTCTCATCTTCCAGCACCATAGCACAATTTGTTTTGTTGTAACTATCCATTGGGTTTTCATGGCAAGATACAGAAGTAGATTGCCGGGCCTTCCTTCCGCGCAGTTTAAGTTTGGTGTTGTTGCCGTTGTCACAGAAATGTGATCCTCCGCCGTCAACACTATCCCATTCTGCTGCTGCCCAGATGGGTGGTTTGTCTTCGTCTGGCACCTCAGCTGAGACCTGTCCATCTTGGGAGACCCTGCCAGTAGTTAAACTACCGATAGTTTAGCTCTCAGCATCACTGATGCACGCAAGCCCTCACAGCACGACAAGCTGCAAACCAAGTGAGAGGAGGCATGGGTATTATCTGTTCTGTGACAACAGCGACAACACTAGAATTACCTGTGCAGAAGAAAGGCCTGGCAATCTACTTCTGTATCTTGCCACGAAACCCAATGGATAGTCACAATAAAACAAATTGTACTATAGTGCTGAAAGCTGAGACCCCAGGTCAAAAGACACTCAACTGGCTACTGGGGAGGAGCTGAAGACTTCTTAGAGTAAAGCCAGCACTTATGATGTGGTTAGATCAAAGCCCTCGGGACGTCTGACTGCTGATGTAGCTGAGCATGAAATGAGAGTCAGAAGCTGCAAACATGTTTTACATATTGGGACATGGAACGTACGAAGCATGAACCAAGGGAAGTTGGAGGTGGTCAGTAACAAAATGCAAAGTGTACAATTTGATCTGCAGCAAACTGAAATGGACTAGCATCGGGCATGTTGCAACTGATGATCACATGGTCTACTACGATGGAAATGCAAGACAAAGAAGAAATGTTGTTGCATTTATTAAGAAGAAACTTGCAAGAACTGTAATGAAATACAATGCAATCAGTGAACGCTTAATTTCTGTTCATCTACAGGAAATGCCTATCAACACAACTATTATTCAGCCATATGCCCCAACAACAGCTGCAGAAGAGGAAGAGGTGGATGAGTTCTATGAACAATTACAAGCTGAAATTGATAGAACATGCAAATAAGATATCCTGATAGTCATGAGTGACTAACGCATAAGTTGTCAACAAAGAAGAAGGCAAAGTGGTTGGAAAATATGGACTTGGCAAGAGAAATGAAGCTGGAGAAAGACTGATAGAAGACCAACGATCTATTCATCTCAAATACCTTCTTCCAACAAAACAAGCGCCAACTGTACATGTGGACTTCACCCAATGGATTGTACAAAATTCAAATTGACTACATCTGTGGAAGTCAACGATGGAAAAACTCTATAACATCAACAAAATCAAAACCTGGAGCTGACTGTGGTACTGATCACCAACTACTAGTATGCAAACTCAAGCTAAAGTTGAAAAAGAGCAAGCCACTCATGAATGTAGCAAAATATTACCTTGAGAATATACCACCAGAATTTAAATTTAAACATAAATTTGCTGCTTTAGATACCAATGCCAGAGCTCCAGAAGAGTTATGGGATGGCATCAAGAAGGTTGCTTTAGAAGAAAGTGAGAAGTCTTTACAAAAGGTGAAAAAGCTAAAACAGTCAAAATGAATGACTGAAGAAACTCTGAAAATTGCCCAGAAACGCAGAGAAGCTAAATCTAGGGGAGAAAGAGAGGCAATCACAGAACCCAACAGAGATCTCCAATGTGCAGCAAGACAAGACCAGAAAAGTATTACAATGATGCATGCAAGGAAATAGGATCAGAAACCATTAGAGGAAGAACAAGATTGGCTTTCCTACATCTACAGGAGTTAAAGAAAAAATTCCAGCCTCAAATTAGAATGCTACAAGATGCTCAAGGATCCATATTGAATGATGCTGAGAAGATCAAGAAAAGGTGGAAAGAATATTCAGAGGCATTATACCATAAAGATCAAGTGAACCAACAGCCATTTCAACCTGTACCGTATGATTAGGAACCATTGGTGATGAAAGAAGTCGAAGCAGCATTGAAAGCCTTATCAAAGAACAAAGCACTGTGCATTGATGGCATTCCCATTGAAGTATTACGATTGGATACAGATGTTACCATACTTACAAGGCTCTGCCAAGAAATTAGGAAGACAAATTCATGGCCAACTGACTGGAAAAGATCTGTGTGAAAGCTGATCCGACTGACTATGGAAATTATCGCACAATTGCTCTGATCCCACATGCCAGCAAGATTCTACTCAAGATCATTCAGCAGAGACAACAACCATACTGGAATGAAAACTGCCTGAAGTGCAAGCTGGATTCAGGAAAGGGTGAGGAACAAAAGATATTATCGTGAATGTGAGATAGATCCTTGAAAAGGCAAAAGAATACCAAAAGGATATCTAGGTGTTTTACTGACAACAGCAAGGCTTTTAATTGTGAGGGTCATTCTAAAAGGTTTAGTCATGGTTAGGACAGCTGCAGATGTGCACGTGGACATCAAAATCACAAACACGTCTCCCTACCCATTCCACAAATGCTGTTTGCAGACATCTCCAGTACAGGACATTCAAGTAGGCATGGGGATGTGGTGGAGGCATGTCTGGGGAAGGGCGATGCACTTACATGTCCCAGTTCAATCTGGCAGGCACGTGCATATTTATTCCTGCTCCAGGCACCAAAAAAGTGTTTGTTTTCACCTTAAAACCTCCAAAGAGTGTAGCAAAGAGGGGGAATTAAGTAGCTAGCTTTAGATTACAAAGTCCCACACTGGGATTTGAATTATGGCCACACAGTTCTTAAGCCACTATTCTAACCATTAAGCTATTACACATCTTGGTTATTTTAAATGTTCTCCTGGGGATGCCTATATAGATATTTGATACATGTGCATATCAGACATGTCACATTTCTGGAATTGTGCCTGAATTTGCACGTGCCTGCCTTTCTTTTCAGGCATTTTGGTTTTGACGTCCCAAATTGCACTTGGACATTCCATTTGAAATTTGCCTCTATGTAAACCATGAGAAAATGGGCCACATTAAGAAGCATGGGTATACCAGAAGACCTAATAGTTCTCTTGCACAACCTTTAAATTGATCAAGAAGCAACAGTTTGAATGAAACTAGGGGAAACAGAATTGTTTAAAATCATCAAAGGTGTTTGACAATGCTGCATAATTTCCTCCTACTTCTTTAATTTATATGCAGAACAAATCATCAGAGAAGACATGAAGACAACCAAGGCGTGAAGGTTGGTGGAAGACTCATCAACAACCTTCACTATGCTGATGATACCACATTGCTGGCTAAAAGTGAAGATGATCTGAAGCATTTGCTTTTGAAGATCAAGGAACATAGTCTTAAAATGGGCCTGCACCTTAATGTTAGCATGGTAACATAGTATACGACATCAGATAAAGACCATCATGGTCCATCTATGTGGCAAGAGTAGGTGCACCTGCTGCTCCGTGCAGGTTGCCCCAACCCATGCCTTTATGTAGGGGTGTACCCACCACTCCATGCAGGTCACACCTATTTGATGAGATAGCAGAGACAGTTGAGGTTATTTTGATTTTATCCTGTTGCTATAAAGGGATCCACTGTGTCTGCCCCATGCCATTTTGAATTCTATCACTGTATTTGCCACCACTACTTCCATCTGGAAGGCATTCCAAGCATCCACCACCTTTTCACTGGCAAAATCAATAAGTTCATCATTGATGGAGAAGAAACAGAAATAGTGGACAACTTTAACCTACTTGGATCAACAATGAATAAAGGACAAGCAGTCAAGAAATCTCTATGAAGAATCTAGACAAGATTCTCAAGAGCAGAGATGTCTCTCTCTATACAAAGATTTGACTTGTCCAAGCTATAGTATTTCCAATAACATCATATTGATGCGAAAGTTGAACAGTGAAAAAGATAGACAGGAAGAAAATTAATGCCTTTGAATTATGGTGCTGGCGACAAATACTCTGTATATCATGGACTGCCCGAAGAACAAACCAGTCAGTGCTAGAGGAGATCATACCTAAGCTTTCCTGAGAAGCTCAGATGGCAAGCTTTCGCTGTTCATACTTTGGACACATCATGTGAAAAGAGAGATTGTTAGAGAAAGACATCATGCTTGGCAAGGTAGAAGGTCAACGCAAAAGAAGAAGATCAGCAATGAGATGGATCGATACAATAAGACTGAATACAGTTTAGGTCAACTATCCAGAGAGTTACCATGAGTCGACACCAACTTGATGGCACTTAACAACAGAAGAGGCAGTGAAAGCCAAAAGGGCATCTTTCAGAAAATGAAAAGCAAACCCTAATGAAGAAAACAGGGAGGAGCACAAGCAAAGGTAATTTAAATGTAAAAAAGCAATAAGGCCACTCACAAGAGACTTTGAAAATAAGCTTTCTGTACAGGTAAGAACTGATCCAAAAAAACTTTTTAAGTACATCCAAGCAAAAAACCCACATGGAAGTCAGATGGACCACTGGATGACAAAGGGGTAAAAGGAGTGCTCAGGAAGGATAAGATAATAGCAAAAATATAAAATGATTTCTTTGTCTCAGTCTTTACTGAGGGGGATATTGGAGTCATAGCCCCACCGGAAACTTTCTTTGATGGTGATGATTTGTAGCAACTAAAGCACATCACTGTAAGCCTAGAAAATATAACAGACTGACAGACTTGAGAGTGATATATTGCCAGGATTGCACAGTATTCATCCCAGAGTCCTGAAAGAGCTCAAACATGAAATACATAGGTTATCATTCAAAACAGCCATGATACCCGAGGATGAGAATGCGGCAAATGCAATGTCAATTTTTAAAAACAACTCTAGGGGTGATCCAGGAATCTCTAGACCAGTGAGCCTGACGGCGGGTGCCAGGCAAAATGATTGAATCTCTAATAAAATAAAAAACTACTGACAGGGCTTAATAAGGATGAGTCAGTATGGGTTCAGCAAAAACAAGTCTTGCCTTATTAACTTAATAAATGTTTTGAAGGTTGAAACAAACAAGTGGATAATGGAGAGCCAGTTAATGATAGGTCACGTTTTAGAAACGTCTAAAATCACGGCAGGGGCAGCAGAGAAGCAGGATATGTGTAAATGCCTTGTAAAATCATCCATTCCCCACCTTGAAAGATACACGTGTCCGTGAAATAAAAGGGAAATCGGGGATGTGCAGAGTCTGATTTTAGAAATCTGCTTGTGTCGGATCTGGACGTCTGTAATTCCGGAAATATACTAAAATACTGAAGTCCCCTTATATATAAGAAGGAGTACTCATATAATACACAGAAAACCCCTTACCCAAAAATATTTGTGTGAAAAAAGCCACTTATCAAGCTTTGCACATACTTAGCACATATACAAAACTAAAAATGTATAAAGGAATGTGAAGAATCATCAGAATGGAGCCTTTAAGAGAACAAATTGCTTATCTTTTCATATGTTGTCCTTTGCCCTTCCCTAATCAATCACCAGTTCTTAGAATTCACACTCAACTTTTGTTTATTACATCTCACACCAGGTTTTTTTTGCATTTTATATTATGTTAAAAGCTGTGCTTGCTATCTTTCAAATAAGCTCAATGGATTTTTAATCTTCACCTAACAGTAGCCACTACACTCCATTGCTTTGTATGCCGTGGGTAATTCACATTGATGAATAGTTTGCATGCATTCATGCTGTTACTATGCATACTTAACTAGCAATTTTACGAAATGGTGTCAGTGCCTTCAATATTTGCTGATTCAATGTCAGGGTGCCTCCTCCCACCCTACCTACATGCGGGTTTCATTGCTCTGCCTCAGGGGTGTGGCGTTTTCCCTGCGCGGTTCCGCGTTGCTTTCATCGTTGTTCAAACCTCGTTGCCAGTTAAGTATGCATGGTAACAGCATGAATGTATGCAGATTATTCATCAATGTGAATTATCCATGACATACAAAGCAATGGAGTGGTTGTAGTGAAGCATTTCTGGCATAAGAAAATGGCAAAAGAAAAATCTTTGGAATAAATCTTTGTAGCAAGAGTTAGTAGATTCACAAGGCAAAAAATTCAGTTAGGATTTTCCATTGAACTTGATTATAGGCTCACATACCCATTGACCCCTGACAAAAGCAAGTTTGCTGAAACTTGGCCAAGTCGGGTTTCAAATAAAGCTTTTTTAATAGAAGATCAACTTGGTGTAGCTGTGGTCTCTCTCTGCTTCTCCTTTGTAGTATTTGTAGTGCCAGCAGCTTACTAGCCTGTAGTGCAGTAGGAAGCAGAAGGACCGGCTCCCGCTACTTCTCGCTAGCAGTTTAATTCAATTAAATTACATAGATCTACAGATGATTGCCCATTTGGTAAAGAACTGATCTGGGTGGTTAACAGCAACACATACACAGTTGGGGGTAACATAGCAACATAGTATATGACGGCAGATAAAGACCAGTATGATCCATCTAGTCTGCCCAGTAAAGTGTCTAGAGTGGTTGTACCCGCCACAATGTTCAGGTTGCCCCTCTCTATGCCTATGTTTAGGGTTGTATCAGCAGCTCCGTGCAGGTCAGCCCCCTCTAGTTATTGAAGCATAAAAGATATTTAAGTTTGCTTTGATTTCATCCTCTTGCTAGAAAGGGATCCACTGTGTCTGTCCCATGCATTTCAATTCACTGTATTTGCCCCCACCACCTCTATCAGTAAGGCATTCCAAGCATCCACCACCTTTCAGAGAAATTCAGGATAATTTCATAAGGGAACACGTACTGTGATGCAGCAGACCCTCTTGCAGATAGAAGAAAAGTTTTAAATCCAGAAAAAAACAGGTATAAGCTGCAATATCCTGAAGATCCACATAGAGGGAGCAGGAGAGTCAGTACAGAGTCTGAAGAACCATGCCTCTATGGGCAGGACTTGGGCCCAGTCAGTTTGGATTTAAGCAGAGGCAGGTCTGAATCAAGTAGAGAGATCCAAAGAGAGATCCAAGGAGATGTCCAGAGATATATCCAGGAGGAAGGAGAGAAAGATATCCAGGGAGATATCCAGAGAAGTATCCAGAGAGATATCCTGAGAGAGAAGGACAGAGACTCAAGAGCCAGAGAAAGGGCAGTCTTGAATGAGAGAGAGAAAGCAGGCCTGAGGAGCAACGGGAGTGCTGGCCTGGAAAGCCTCAGGAGTGAAGGCAAGGGCAGATGGCAACAGCTGCAGCCTTGGCACAGAGAGGTTCGTCCCTATACTAAGGCAAGAGGGATATCATTGGAGAACTTGGGCCATTCTGAGCTGGAGGACAACCGGACTAGGCCTCAAGCCTTCCCTGAGAAAGAAAGAAGAAAGCCTAAAGGTAAAGCTTCTATTTCTTGCAATTGTTTGCTCAAGCCTAACATAAGAGAAAGACAGGGGAAGGAAGTTTCTCCTTGTAGCAATGACATTTATAAGCAAAAGCTAACAGACAATTTCTCTAAGAGGAGAACTGTAAATACTAAGCATTGTGCTGAGAGAGCTTTTAAAACTATAGCTGAAGAGGAGCCTTGGTTTTACCCAGTGGGCAGAAGCCGACGCCCTAACCTAACTACCAAACACTGGGAAACTGTACGGCACGCCTTTAAAAAGCCAGAGTTCAGTTGTGCAGAAGCCTCAGACTCAGAGCTATCAGATATAGAATATATGCAAGTGGAATCTGCAGGCGAAGAGTCAGACCAGCAGATGGATTGTACATATTGTACAGCAGAAAAGCTGTAGTTCATTCCTAGCTCCATGAATGCATAAGTGAATGCAGTATTTCGTGTTACCTTAAATTACTGTGAAGCCAACAGCCATTACTTTGACCTTTTCATTTGTGCTTTAAACCTGATGCAAGGATTTGTTCAGTTCTGTTACTTTCCAAAGCCGTTTATCCTGTTTTTGAACCATTTTTGTGCAAAGGGGAAATAAAGCCTTTTTCATTTTTCCCTCCATATTCGTGTGAACTTGTTCTTTTTGGGAAGTTGGTAACGAGGCCGGCACAAGGGACTGCTACCCTTGACCCTCGCACCTGTCCAACCCCAATCACCATAATCTTGTGCGCTCCCCAGCCCTTCCGTGGAAAACTACGCCGCCACCAGGGGGAGCTGCGGGGGACAGTACTTTATGCGGTAGAGTATGTGCCTACGTTGACAGTATTTTAGTCATTTGCATGCATACATAGCCACATATGCATATCAATGGCCTCTTATAAAATACTGACCAGTATAGAAGTGTGTACATTTGCATGATGATGCATACTTTGCCTGTGGGTGTGCACATAGACAGAGTTTGGGTGAAGCATGAGAGAAGCATAAGTAGATTACAAAATACGATGATTTACAGGTGTACTAGAAAATTATAGGCACAAGCATGATGTAAATGTCTACGCTTCAACTTAAGGTGTGATTTCTGCCACTTACAATAGTATTTTATAAAGACAAGTAGCCACTACTTGTCTTTAAAAATAGTGTCTACTTATGGCACCCTGTCATAAAATCATCCTCTTTAAAACATACAATGAAACAAAAAAAATCTTAAAATGCCAAAAAATAGCCTTTCCATCTCTTTAAATGATCCAAATATGAACCATAGGCCAGCGTAAACAAATGAACTTTCAACTACTTATGAAATATCAAATAATCTTTCCCTACTCATAATGACGCAGACAAGGCATTTCACATTGTAGGAGCTATTATAGAAAAGGTGGTATTTCAAGTCACACTCAGTTCCTGACCCACACTGGGGGGGGACCCTAGACTATTGCAAACAATACTGGAGGTTGTAAGGGATTAATCTTCCTCAAATAGCTAGCGCCGTCTCACTTAAGAGCTGAAATACTAAGCAGAAGACCTTCAACTCAATCCATGAATAAATGGACAACCAATATAATGAGAAATTAGACTTACCTGATAATTGTTGTTCCTTGAGGAACTCCAGTCCAGTCTACACATCTGGGTAATGCACCTCCTCCCGCAGATTGGAGACTGAGCATGTCAGATTCTGAAGTCACCAGTACTACTACCGGTGGCACCTCCCACCAGCTCCCAGTGACCTAATGACAAAGCAAACTCAGAGGAGCAACAAATAATTAGCCTGAATAACCAACCAACAAACAAACCACTTAAACTGTAACTTCCCTCCCAAACAAGAGGGGAACTCCCCCCCTTCTCCCCGAGATAGAGAGAAATGAAGAGAGAAACAAAGAGAGAGCAAAGCAGAAACAAAGCCCAGAACTGAAAGACCCCAGGCTTGCGCAGGCTTGTGGAGGAGTGGCCTAGTGGTTGGGGCAAGGTACTTCGGGCCGGAAGGTCGGGGGTTCAAATCCCACTAGAGGACAGCAACCTTGGGCCGGAAGGACTGGGGTTTCTAGTCCCACAGGTGCTCCTTGTGGTCTTGGGCAAGCCACTTAACCCTCCATAGCCCATGTTCCCTGTAAAATAGTTCTCTGTGTGCTGTGCTTTCCTGTCTAATCAATGTGTTTATACCTCAAAAATTTCCTGTCATGATTTGACAATTTCCAATCTGTAATCAAACCGCTGCTGATCGCTGGAAGTAGCGGTATACAAATGTATACTAAATAAATAAATAAATAAAATAAATAAATTCCCTTGACCCGGCCCCGCCGGCCGCCGAAAAACTAGACCTGCATCAGCTGACCGAACCCCAGGTGGGATCTGGGACTGGACTGGAGTTCCTCAAGGAACTACAATTAGCAGGTAAGTCTAATTTCTCTTTCCTTATCATCCCTGCAGTCCAGTCCCGCACCTCTGGGATGTAACAGAGCAGTAACTTAATGGGAGGAACCTGCCAAACCAGCCCGCAAAACTACCGAACCGAAACAGGCATCCCCCGCCGCCTGGACATCCAGACGATAATATTTACTGAAAGTATGCAGAGAAGACCTAGTGGCCGCCCTACAAATCTCAACCAGCGGCACCAAACTATATTCGGCCCACGAAGCTGCCTGAGCTCTGGTAGAATGAGCTCGCAAACCTAGAGGCACTTGACGCCCCTGCAAGATATAAGCTGATGCAATCGCTTCCCGGACCCATCTGGAAATGGAAGCTTTGGCCACTGCTTTGCCCCTATACAGCCCCCCAAAGAGGATGAATAAATGATCAGACTTGCGAAAATTCTACGAGATCTTCAAGTAACACTGAAGAGCTCTCTTCATATCCAGCAAGCGCAGATTGCGCTCTGAACTACTCCCACCTGAGCCCCCCAGCACTGGCAAGGACACTGACTGATTCACATGAAACAGCGACACCACCTTCGGCAGGAAAGATGGAACCAGACGCAAAACCACCTTTTCCCAAGAGAAGGACAGAAAGGGCTTCCGGCAAGACAAGGCCTGCAATTCCGAGATCCAACACGCCGAACAGATCGCCACCAAGAAGACCATCTTCAGAGTTAAATCCTTTACCGAGGCCCAGTTTAATGTCTCGAAGGGCTCCCTCGTTAATGCCGTCAAGACCAAATTTAGATCCCAAGAGGGAACCACTGCCCAACGCAGAGGGTGCAACCAGGATACCGCCTTCAAGGAACGTAACACATCTGGGTGCGAGCCCAAAGCCACACCCTGGACCTTCCCACAATAACAAGAAATAGCCGCCAGCTGCACCCTCAATGAGCTGGCTGCCAGACCCTTATCAAAACCATCCTGCAAAAAACTCAAGACCTCCGGAACCAAAACTGATGCTTGACCCTCCTGCCTTGCCACGCACCAAGCCTCAAAAATACACCAGACGCGGACATAAGCTACCGAGGTCTATCTTTTCCTAGCCAAGAGCAAGGTAGAGATTACAGGTCCTGAATAACCCTTCCTTCTCAGCCTTGCCCTTTCAATGGCCAGGCTGTAAGTGAGAACCGAACCACCTGAGGCATCTGAAGCGGTCCCTGCCTTAGCAGATCCTCCCATGCTGGAAGAAGCCAAGGACACCCGTCGAGAAGTTGGACCAAGTCAGCGTACCACAGGCGACGCAGCCAATCCGGAGCAATTAATATCACTCTCCCCCGATGCGCCTCGATTCGCTGCACCACACGGCCTATGAGAGCCCAAGGAGGAAATACTAGAGGAGGCCCTCCGTGGGCCACTGTTGTAGCAACGCGTCTAGTCTTTTGGACATCCTTTCCCATCTCCTACTGAAGAAGCGGCTCGCTTTGGCAGACCCGAACGTCGCCATCAGATCCATAATGGGAGTCCCCCACCTGCGGACTATCTGAGCGAAGACCTCCAACTGAAGCTCCCATTCCCCTGGATCCACGCGAACCCGACTGAGAAAATCCACTGTCACATTGCCTAGGGGGCAAGAGATCTGTGAAACCTTTTCAATAGGTGTTAACACCAAGTGGCAGGTCAAAAGGCCATTTTGAAAGACTCCTTCTATCCAAGCAAGGACTGTTAATCACCCAGGAGGATGGTCACAGCTTACCTCAGCAGCACAGGCATAAATAGCTCAACCAGAGCTCTGTGATCCTCAGTCTTGAAGGACTAGAAAAGGGGACTGTTACTTTTGGAGAGAGATCTGCAATTGTGAGTATATACTTCTGGGAATTTTCTGAAAGGAATTCTTTGTATTAAAGCTAATTAATCTGTGAACCCACTATTGTTTGTTAAATCAGTCAGGGCCTAGTAGCAGCAGTTTAAGTTTAAATTTAAAACACAGAAGAGAACTTTTCTGGTTACATTTGGAACCCAGCAGAGAGCTTGTAGTTTAAATTTAATAGTCACTCAGGGCCTAGCATCAGCAAAGTACTTTTAGTTTAAATTTAAAACACAGAAGAGAGCTTTCTGGTTAAATTTAGAACCCAGCAGAGAGCTTGTAGTTTAAATTTCATAATAAGTAAGAGCCTAGCAGCAGCAAAAAGCTATAATTTAAATCAAATCAGAATATAGCTTAGCACAAAAGGCAAAACAGGGTCAGTACTCTTTGAGCAACAAATAAAGTCTTCTAGAGACCTTTACAAAGAGGCCTTCTACCTAGGGGGCAAGAGATCTGTGAATTTAAATCAAATCAGAATATAGCTTACCTCAGCAGCACAAGACAGGGTACTGTGTATCAGCCCTCTTTTAATAAGTGTTATTTCCTACCCACCCTCCCCAACACCCACCCACCCCTGGGATAATCGTAGCTTTATAGGTACTTACACATCTTAAAAGACAGGAGGTGCTTTCAGGTGAAGCTCGTTACCCAAATCAGTCATACACAAAGGACCTGAGATTAATTAAGCTTCAGGTGAACAAGGTATATTAAACGTCTTACGTACAGTTTTATTAGTATAAATATCCATAGCAACCCTTAGTAAGTAAAGAACTTAAAGATCTAAACACAAACTTACAAGTAAGATGCAGACAGCAGTCAGCAGTGAGAAGGGGGTTTTCCAGTCTTTTGCATTGAGTGTCACATGTATGATTTTCTCCCAGTTGGTGAGAGGTCTTACGTGTGCACTAGGTGCAAGGAGCTCTTTGCTCTCAGGGAACGAGTCCATTCTCTAGAGGCTAGAGTAGCAGACTTGGAAAACATAAGAAAGACAGAGAGGTACATAGACGAGACCTACAGGGATACAGTCCTGAAGTCCCACCTCCAATCTGGCAGCATCCCTGTTCCATGGAGGAGAGAGGTCACGTGACAGGAGAGCATCACCCTGGTGTGGAAGGAAGTGATCCTGTAACTAGGACCTATCCTCCAGGTGATGTAAAACCCTCTCGCACCAAGGAAGTTTCTCCAGGGCCATGTGCCCATGAAGGAAGGGTTAGGACAGCCGTTATAGTTGCTGATTTGATCATTAGGCATGTAGATAGCTGGGTGGCTGGTGGAAGTGAGGATCGCCTGGTAACATGCCTGCCTGGTGCGAAGGTAGCGGATCTCATGCGCCACCTAGATAAGATCTTAGATAGTGCTGGGGAGCAGTCTGCTGTCTTGGTACATGTCGGTACCAATGACATAGGAAAATGTGGTCGGGAGGTTCTGGAGGCTAAATTTAGGCTTTTAGGAAGGAAGTTGAAATCCAGAACTTCCAGGGTAGTCGCCCAAGAGCGGATGGTTCAGAAGAATGTATCCTTGAAGGATACTACCAAAAGCAGAGAGGTTCCAAAAAAGGATAAAGTAGCCCAAATGCCCTCGAGTATGGCGCAGACAGAGCTTAAAGATCCCAAATTACCCATGTCTACCAATAGCCAAATTAATATGAATAAAATACAGTCTCTAAAATGCTTGTATGCAAATGCTAGAAGTCTAAAAAATAAGATGGAAGAGTTAGAATATATAGCACTAAATGAAAGGTTAGATATGATTGGAATATCAAAGACATGGTGGAAGGAGGACAACCAGTGGGACACTGTGATACCTGGGTACAAACTATATCGTAATGATAGAGCTGATCAAATTGGTGGAGGGGTTGCGCTCTATGTTAGAGAGGGCATTGAGTCAGAAAGGATTAAAGTTTTGCAGGAAACAAAATTTGCTGTAGAATCTCTATGGATTGAAATTCCATGTAAAAAGGTGAAGGCGATGGCAGTGGGGATGTACTATCGACCGCCTGGCCAGAATGAACAAATGGATGATGAAATGCTCAAAGAAATCAAGGAAGCTAACAAAAGTTACAGCGCAGTAATAATAATGGGTGATTTCAATTACCCCGGTATCGAAAGTGTCACGGCAGGACATGCTAGGGAGATAAAGTTCCTAGATGAAATAAATGACTGCTTCTTGGAACAGCTGGTTCATGAACCGACCATAGGGGAAGCCATATTAGACCTAGTCCTTAGTGGAACACCAGATCTAGTGCAAGAGATAAGATTGTTGGGGCCACTTGGCAATAGTGATCATGGCATGATCGCCATTGATTTAATTAGTGGAGGAGGGATAGAAAGGAAATCCACAGTACTACCTTTTAACTTTCGAAAGGGAGACTATGATAAAATTAGGAAGATAGTTAAGAAAAACTAAAAGGAGCAGTTGCAAAGGTTAAAGACTTACATCAAGCTTGGGTGTTGTTGAAAACTATTATCTTGGAAGCCCAGACCAGCTGTATTCCATGCTTTAAGAAAAGTGGAAGGAAGTCCAAAAACCTGCCAGCATGGTTTAAATGTGAGGTCAGAGAGGCTGTTGTTGCCAAAAAAGCATCTTTCAGGAAATGGAAAAAAGAGCCAAACGACGAAACCTGGAAACAGCACAAGCACTGGCAAGTCAATGCAAGGCATTGATAAGGCAGGCAAAGGGAGAATTTGAGAAGAAGCTTGCTGCAGAAGCAAAAACGCAAAATAAAGACTTTTTCAAGTACATTCGTAGCAAAAAACCTGTGAAAGAGTCAGTTGGTCCATTAGATGAAAGAGGGGTTAAAGGGGCACTAAGAGGCAACAAGGCAATAGCAGAGATACTGAATGAATTCTTAGCTTCGGTCTTTACTGAGGAAGATGTAGGGATGTTACCCATGACTGAAGTGGTATTTAAAGGTGCTGAAGAATTGAAGGAAATATCGATACATCGGGAAGATGTATTACAACTATTAGATAAACTGAAGAGTAGCAAATCACCTGGGCCGGATGGTACATATCCAAGGGTGTTGAAAGAACTGAAATATGAGATTGCAGACCTGCTATTATTAATCTCTGAACTATCATTAAAATCATCTCTAATACCTGAAAATTGGAGGATCGCCAATGTAACACCAATTTTTAAAAAGGGTTCCAGGGGTGATCCGGGAAACTACAGACCGGTGAGCCTGACGTCAGTATCAGGAAAAATGGTAGAAACAATCATAAAGAATAAAATTACTCAGCATGTAGATAGTCATGGCCTAATTGGAGTCAGCCAACGTGGCTTTAGACAAGGAAGATCTCGTCTTACTAATCTGTTATGTTTTTTTGAAGGTGTGAATAAACAGGTAGACAAAAGTAAGTCGGTTGATATAGTGTATCTGGACTTTCAGAAAGCCTTTGACAAGGTCCCTCATCAGAGACTTTTGGCAAAACTAAAGAGTCATGGGATAGGAGGCAGTGTACTACTGTGGATCAGGAACTGGTTAAAAGATAGAAAGCAGAAGGTAGGGCTAAATGGCCAATTTTCCCAATGGAGAAAGGTGAATAGTGGTGTATCCCAGAGATCTGTGCTGGGTCCGCTGCTTTTTGACATATTCATAAATGACCTGGAAAGTGGAATAACGAGTGAGATTATCAAATTTGCAGATGACACAAAACTATTTAAAGTTGTTAAAACCCAAGAGGATTGTGGAAAATTGCAAGAGGATCTTGATAAATTGGAAGACTGGGCATCAAAATGGCAGATGAAATTTAATGTGGACAAGTGCAAAGTTATGCACCTAGGGAAGAACAACCCAAACTATGTTTGTGGATAACATGTTAAACCCTCAGCCCAGTGTACAGCGGCGGCCAAGAGAGCAAATAGAATGCTAGGTATCATAAGGAAAGGAATGGAAAATAAAACAAAAGATATTATAATGCCTCTATATCGTTCTATGGTGAGATCGCACCTTGAATATTGTGTGTAATTCTGGTCGCCGTATCTTAAAAAGGATATAGCGATTTTAGAAAAGGTTCAGAGAAGAGCCCCCAAAATGGTAAAGGGGATGGAATGATACTCCTATGAAGAAAGGCTAAAAAGGTTAGGGCTCTTTAACCTGGAAAAGAGACGGCTGAGGGGAGATATGATAGAAGTCTATAAATTAATGAATGGAGTGGAACGGGTAAACATAGATCAATTGTTTACGTTATCAGAATATAGAAAGACTAGGGGACATGCAATGAAGCTACAGGGTAAACTATTTAAAACTAATAAAAGAAAATATTTTTTCACTCGATGTGTAATCAAAGTCTGGAATTTGTTACCGGAGGATGTAGTAAAGGCTGTTAGTGTAGCTGGGTTTAAAAAAGGTTTGGACAAGTTCCTGGAGGAAAGGTCCATAAACCATTAAGAAGGGACCCAGGATATCAATGCTTGACCCAGTACAAGCATTGTGGAACCTGTGTCTTTTGGGGAAACTGCTAGGTACATATGACCTAGATTGGCCACTGTTGGAAACAGGATACTAGGCTTGATGGACCTTGGTCTGACCCAGTATGGCATATCTTATGTTCTTATGTTCTTATTGTCTATCCCCGCAATGTGTGCTGCTGACAGCGCTTGAAACCGAGACTCTGCCCAGTGGAACAAAGCCTCCTCCTCCTCTTCCTCTAGGGCTGCGCTGCCCATGCCCCCTTGATGGTTGAGGTAGGCCACCGCCGAAGCATTGTCCGACAGGACCCTGACCACTCGTCCTAGCAGATTGGACTCATAGGCGCAGAACGCCTGAGATACTGCTCTGCGTTCTAGTCGGTCGATCGACCACCCGACTTCTTGTCCACTCCAGCTCCCCTGGACAAAGAGTTCCCCGCAATAAGCCCCCCAACACGCCAGACTGGCATCTGTCAGCACAGGGGCCCACTGCAGCTGCTCGAGTGGCATGCCTGCCGCCAAATTTTCTGGATAAAGCCACCAATGACGAGCCTCCCTGACTGCCAATGGACAAGACAGCCACTTGGCAAGGGAATCCCACTGGTGCAACCAGCGACGGAGCAAGGACCTCTGCAATGGACGTATGTGTGCTCTAGCCCATGGTACTACCTCCAGAGTAGCTGCCATTGTTCCCAGCGCCCGAAGATACTGCCAGGCTGCCAACGGTCGGACGTGATCTGGACCCAGGCCGAGAGAAATTCCCGTAACTGACCTCCCACGGGCTGCTCCACAACCTGGGCCCCCCTCCTTCATTGGGTCTTCTTGAACCCCGAGGAGGCGGGACCGAAGAAACTTCTGTCCGCCCCTCGGAATCCCCGAAAATCCTGACCGCGGGAAGGAAACCACCCCTCTGGAAACTCCACAGGCAAGAGGTACGAAACCGCCGAAAATCCCACGACTGCCCCCGAGCAGCTGTCGCAGTCTGACTTGGCTTTGGCCTATCCTCTGGCAAGCTTCCTCCCTTTGAGTCACCGAAGTCCTTGACCAGCTTGTCAAGGTCCTCCCCGAACAACAGCTTCCCCTTAAAGGGGAGTTTGCTATGCCGCGATTTGGAGGAACTATCCGCTGCCCAGCTCCGCAGCCAAAGGTAGCGCCGTGCCGCCACTATTGACGCCATGCTGTTCGCCAGCCCTCGAATGAGGTCATAGTGGACATCGGCCAGGTAAGCAGCCCCTACTCCTAGCTACGTCAGCCAAATGATCCTGTGCAGCCTCACCCAGCTGCTGCAACCTCTGCGACCAGTGAAGGCAGGCCCTCGCCACCCAAGCCCAACAAATAGAAGCCTGTAGGGAAAGCTCATTAACCTCAAAGGCCTGCTTTAACAACGTGTCCAACTTCCGGTCCTGCCCATTCTTCAGGGCTGCGGCGCCTTCTACTGGAATGGTTGTCTTCTTTGTGACCGCCAAAACGGCTGCATCCACTCAGGGGGAACAAAACATTTCCCACTCTTGATCCGCCAATGGGTAGAGGCGAGTCATTGACCTCACCCCCCTGAGCCCTGCCTCCGGCAGGTCCCACTCATCCTGGATCATCTGTTTGACCACACGGTGTACTGGAAAAACTGACTATGTCTTCCTCACCGCCTGAATGACAGGGTCTTCCAACACCTCATCCTCCGCCGGCTGAGCAACCGACAGATTGAGGACTTGAAGCAACTCCGCAATCAAGGCCAGCAGTTCTTCTCTCCGAAAGACTCGTACAATCCTAGCCTGGTCTTCAGGCTCCAGAATCTCACCTTCTTTGAGCTCTTCCCTGTCTGCCTCAGGCTTTAGCTCGAAGTCGTCCATCTCCTGCCACTCCGACAATGAGGGATGATCCTCCCCCGACCGAGCCCTCTTAGCCGGACCTGCCCCCACCTGCTCAACCTTTTCCACGGAGACTCGGCCTGCCGCGGTCCCAAGGGCTGACAAAGTTGTAGCAGCCCCTTGCTGGCACAAGAAAAATGCCTGATGAAGCAACAGAACAAACTCCGGGGAAAAACCAGCCAGTGCTCCGCCTCCCAAGCCTGGAAAGTTAGAGGAACCTGAGACTGCCAGTGTCACCCCCTGCGGGGATGATGTGGACTCTACCAGAGGACTAACATCCATAGGCGCCTGAGTCCCTTGTCTGGACCCTGATGCCACCTCCTTAGATTTCTCCTGGAGTTCCTGCTCCATGCTGGCTGCTTCTGTTGCGCAACCGTGACACACCCCGGCATCCGAAACCATCCCCCGACGGGTACCACAGACCAGGCACTGTGGGCACGTAGGGATTAGCCCCGGATCCTGCGCCCCTAATATACTGCAGGAAAGAAGAAATGCTTAGGCTGCCTCTTCTCAGAACCTGTAAGCAGTCCCACCAAAGCCAAACCCTGTAAATAAACAAAAGATGTCTTTTTTTTTTTCAGAACTGCACAGCCCCGGGAGACCTGCAAGGCCCAAGACCACCCCTCACATAACCCCAAAAGGCTGCTGGCACTACCACAAATGGACGATCCCGCTGAGCTGAAAATGCAGGAAAAAATGGCCGCCAAAACACTGCAGTACCCGGGCTAAAACACGCACCTCCGGCCGTCAGAACTCACCCGCAGAAGACACTTCACCCCCACTGGAATCTGCCCACCGTGAGCTACCCTAACGGCCCTGATGCCAACCACATACACACAAACCTGTCTGCGAGCAGCCAAATGCCAGCAAATGTCGATGGCAAATGCAGGAAGTGAAAAGCCCCGCTGACGGCTCCTCACTCGCTGACGAGATCGGGAGCCATCCAGGCCAACGGAAGTCAGGCAGCAGTCTCAGATCCCCTCCATACAGACAAGGAGGGGAGAGAAGAAAAAGAAAGAAGCAGACAATTCGGCAGACGGGAGAGAGTTCCCCTGCTCACTACCTTTTTCCCCCCTGTGTTCTGTAGACCTTTTCCTCTTAAAGATTTTTTTTTAAACCCCAAAACTTTAGCCAAAAAGAAATAAAACACAGCAAGGGGAAATGAACAAAAACCAAGTTCACTACTCCTATCTAATTGCTCCTTATCTGTTCCTGCAGTGAGCCCAGCACCTAGGCTCACTACCACCTCCAGCTGCTTGAAGACTGAGCACACTGGGAGATGGTGGGAGGTGCCACCAGTAGTAGTACTGGTGACTTCAGAATATGACATGCTCAGTCTCAAAGCTGCGAGAGGAGGTGCACTACCCAGAGGTATGGGACTGGACTGGAGTGACGATAAGGAACAGCAGTAGCACTGGTGTAAACTAATCCCTCAACGACAGCCAAACAAAAGTCATGCAGCAGAATTCTCTATTAACTGCGGTGAGCATATCACATGTATAGGCAATCCTAAATATAAAACATTACAATCCAAAGTAGAAGCTAGTGAATAGTTATCCTTTGGGCAACAGAAGAAGAGACCCATTGGGCCAGCATTTGACCTCTAATCAAAATACAATACAAACAGTTGAAATACCAGGCAAAAATCATCCCATGGAAGGTAATGCTACAGATACTGTAATAAGTATAATTTGTAAGAGAGTGGAAATTAAAGGTTTGACTTGCTCCTTAAGACACAAAAAAGTGTCTAACAAAACTCCTAAATTCAGGACTATCAACTCAATAGCAAGATTCATATCACCAAATCTCATCACTCCTACATCAACCAGTAGAAGTGCCTTACTTATCCATAATATCTCTGTCTTCCTTACATTAACAGCCAACAAACTGGCAGATCTCTTAACTTGGCAGGGTGTGGGAATCTCCACCAGCTATGCTACTTCTCCACAGTATCTTTCCAGTGGGGAGGATCCTGAGACACAGTGAGGGGGCACAGGACCTAATGACTCTCCAAGGCTATGCCCTTGATAAATATATATCAGTTTCTTACTCCACCATCATGTACTGCTCCCTTGGATTTAAGCAGTCCAAATGTACGACTCCTCTCTACTTTACAATAAGTCATAATTAATGTCCCTTCTCATTTTTTCCAGGGACATGTACAGGTATGCTTTACAGTTGCGCACATAACTTTTCCAAGAGTTGTGTCCTTCCTTGGACAACCAGAATAATTGTCAAAGCTATTTCCATGGGTAAAAGAGCACTTCACGCATTGGAGCAGACTTTTATAAATTGCCCACCTTCTGTGTGGGTGAAAGTATGCCCACTGTGCCATTTCACCCATTGCAAGGAGAGGTGTACCTGGGGACATGGTTCAGAATTAAATATATACTATTGAAAATTCAGATGCATATATAAGTACCTAATTTTACTCAGAAAAAGTATGCACAAATTAGTAGGTAATAATATATGCATGTACTTTTGCTGGGACAATGGGCTTATTTTTACTTTGACAATCTTGCAAAGTCTGTTAAGTGAAATGTACATTTATAAAAATTAGTCTTCTGAAGGCACATTTATGAAAACTCTGCAAGTCAGTATTGAGACTTGGAGGCCGCCATGTTTGTAAAACATGGAGCTCTGTTAAACATGGAGATATTTCTAAAATACATATCAATGTTCAGCAAGACAAGCTATTTTACAAATCTGCATGTGGGAAAAACAGACAGAGAAACTATGACAACCTGCACGTGCAGATTCCAGCATTTCACGACGTAGAAGTATAAACGTCGGAACTTACATCTGTATCACAACCATTTTCAAAATGTAGATATGTAGATGCCGTAGCCTGACTACAGAGAAATTCTATCTTCAATTTGGAGGGGGAAACAAACATTGGAGTGATTAAGGGGGATATCCCCCTTAATCCCTCCTGTAAAGGGATGGCCAAAAGGAGCACTTTTGAAATACCTGTTTGTGTCTGGAAAAAGTTTAAATTCTGATGTAGGTAATTTCAGACTTACACATGCATCCCCTATATGAAATGGATAATATACATAAAGATTTTTGTCATGCTTAGTCAACACCCTGAAATGCCCCCAAATTAAAGGGTATATTTACTAAAGAGCCTTAAGGGAGCAAAGGTACTATTAATGGGGGTTATTGGCGCCTGTGAGCAGTTAGTGCTGCGGAAAGCACTGATAACACTGGATTAACATGTGGAAGCTAGGCCTGTAGCGTTAAGGTAAAACGAGATGGAGAGTGGGGGCTAATGGGGCAGAGACTGGGTGGGGATAGCGTATGCTCCTTTAACACCAATTTGTGCTACTGTGTGTTAGAACTCCTGGCACTGGGAACCTTAACGCCATCTGAAAGCTCATGGGAAGGGCTATTTCTGAGGGGAGAGAGCCTAGTTCAATGTATGCAATGTTCTCAAATTAGTGATAGTAACGCTCCATTGCAGCAACAGCATGGTGCCCTATTAATAAAGGGCACTATGTAGTTGGTGTCAAATTGGCCAAGGAGGTGACACATGGGTGATGTAGTGGGGCTGGCTGGTCCACTAGGCTGACAAGGCTGCTGCCTAGGGTGTACATCTGTGATGTCTGGTATGACTCCACTGTGACAGTGGCAGCACACATACATGCTGCCAAGGTCAAAAAGGAGTTGTGCCACCCCCACTGCCACCATGCTGCCATGTCAGCATTGTGTGTGGGTGGGGATGGCGATTGCAGTGGCTGTAGCCAGCTGAAGACAAAATCTGTGTCCCCACCCTGTGTGTCAGGTGCAAAGCTGCAGTTGCCACTGTATGTGGGATTATAAATTCAAAACCCCCACTGTGTAACCACAATATCTCCCTCTATAAAGGTACACTCTAATGAATCCCTACAATTACCAATGTAAACTCCCAAAACATAAAGGACAGAATCACTCTGTTCTAATATTATTTTTGTCGGATCATCTGTCATGAGGATGCCAAAACATACTGTATGTGGGATGGAAACATATCAACAGCAAGTACAGCAGAGCACATGGTGATCCCTTCCTTCCAAGGTCTAAGGCAGCAGCATGCCTGCCCACATACCCTGGTGGAGTGGGGCAGGAGTGGCATGGTGTGACTAGCTGCATGGCCACCTGCAGCACTGAAGTGGCAGCTGTGCCATGACAGCAGGGAGGGAGGGATTGGCAGGCATGCTGTCCACTATGATCGGTGGACACTGGCACCTGGCTAGTTTGCCGAGTGGAGGGCTGGCCCTAGGATCAGGATGCCCCCACGTGCACATATTGAGTAGATATATGCATGTGGGGAAAACATATGCCACTGAAGCAGGAATACTATGCAATATGATAACAGTCTATGTCTGAGAAAAAATGACCACGCTGCCCTCCTCACCTGCCAAATGATGATCATAATCTGTGCATGAACCAGTGACCCCTCCATAAGTAAGTACTCAGTCAGGTACAGCCATCTAAATTAACTGTTGTGGTCTACGGAATATGAGAATATTCCATGACTGCCCCATAGGCACATGCCAGGAAATGGGTATGTTGGTCATTCTGCTAGGACACCCATGGTCTGGAATGTGTGTGTTCATGTATCATGGCCTGCCCCTTTGACTAGGCAGATCCCATATGTAAGACATGAATGTCAGTTGAACCAGCAGCATAGCAAGGCAGTGCAACATACAGACCTAACAAGATATCCCTCTCCCACATCTGCCGAAATACCTTGTCAGACCATTGTTTACTGTTGCCAGTAACCTGCTACAACTGCTGATATTTTGACCACTGCTATTCTTGCCAGTAGCCTACTTTAACTGTTTCTATCTCAACCACCTTTACTGTTGCCAGTAGCCTTTATTGACCACTACAACAACCCTAACATGGCCATCTCCTTAATTACCATATTTAGTCTTTACCTCCTAGCTAACTCCTCTCAGAATACATCGTTGACCTTATTGCCACTATTAACACTACTACAGCCCCCAATGATCCTTGTCCAGCTCACTGGATCAGAACGATGCGCGCTGAGCTCAGCCCAACTCTGGCATACATCATGAAGCTCTCCTTCACAACAGGAATATTCCCAGCAACTCTTAAACAAACGTCCATACGCCCTCTCCTCAAAAACAACAAACTCGACCCGACAAGGACTGACTCGTATCGCCCGATCTCGAGCATACCCCTTCTAGCAAAACTTGTCGAGAAGGTGGTTCAAATGCAACTACAGCAACACATTGATATATCAGCCCCTCTGGATCCCTGTCAGCATGGGTTCCGAGAATCTCATGGTGTAGAGACCCTGCTCACCATACTCATCAATACTTTAACCAGAGGTATCGACAAGATTGAAAATGGGTTTGTGCTCATCTTCCTCAATATAGCTGCTGCATTTGATTCTGTTAACCACCTGCAACTCCTCTCCCGCCTTCAGGAAAAGGGAATTCATGGCCTGGCTTGGGAATGGTGTAAATCTTATCTAGCTAACCGTTGGCAACATGTACGTATAGGATCCTCAACGTCTGAACCATTCCATCAACAACAGGGAGAACCCCAAGGATCCTCCCTATCTGCTCTACTTTTTAACATCTATATACAACCCATTTGTGATATCATCCGTTCCTTTAATATTTCCAGTCTGATCTACGCAGACGATGTATTGATATTCACCCCAATCAAAATCCCGCACCCGAACCTCCTCCCACTTATTGAATGCTTCAATGCAATCACTGATTGGCTCCTATCCCAGAATCTGCGTATAAACTTTAAGAAGACCGAGGTCCTATTCCTAACAAAGAATAAGAACTTCTCTCCTCCCACATCATTGAAGGTACGAGATGCTGAGCTCCCATGCAAAACCGAGATACGATACCTTGGCGTTACAATAGATCAACATCTCAACTTCAAAGAAGACATAAAGAATACCACCAAGTCCATCTACAATAA
This sequence comes from Ichthyophis bannanicus, assembly GCA_033557465.1. Classification (NCBI taxonomy): domain Eukaryota; kingdom Metazoa; phylum Chordata; class Amphibia; order Gymnophiona; family Ichthyophiidae; genus Ichthyophis; species Ichthyophis bannanicus. The sequence continues at coordinate 17,761,039 of CM066049.1, read as the reverse complement.
AATACGGACACTAAGACACCTAAGACCTCTACTAGCCCCAGAAGACTTCAGAACTATATTCCAGTCACTTGTAACGCCGCATTTCGATTATGCAAACATCATCCTACACGGTCTCCCTAAGTGCACCCTCAATCCACTGCAGATTGATTTATTTATTTTATTTATTTATTTAACAGCTCTTATATACCGCACTATTTTTATCAGCGCGGTTTACAAATAACAAAGAATACTCAGATCAGCGAAGACTGATTGGGTTAACATTAAAACAGATGGCGATGAATGCAGCAGCCCAAACTCTCTGTGGCATTTCCAGAAAAGAGCACATCACGCCCATACTTATGGAACTGCACTAGCTACCATTACAATGCAGGATTACCTACAAGGTCCTACTCCTTGCATTTAAAGCAATTAACAGGCTAGCCCCCTCATCCCTCACTGCATTCCTGACCATTACCCCTACAAACAGGCTAAGAAGGTCAGCAGCTGCCAATACGCTGTCTATACCACCTGAGTCCACTAAATGTACTCAAACAACTAGTAATAGAGCATTTACATTTTTTGCCCCTAGGTGCTGGAACAATCTCCCACCTCACATACGTGCCATTGTTGACCTCTCACAATTCAGAAAAGCCCTTAAACACCACTTATTCTGCTTTGACTTCATCCACCCTAACTTAACACAATCACTCCCAACACCTCACCTCACCCACTCAGCCTCTGACATTCCAACAACTTAACTCCTAACGACACACATAACAGACCTGCCCTCAGACATACTCATAGCAAGTATAGATTATAAGCCTCTTGCATTACGATCCAATGTGCATTATAAACTGTAAATAGTTTTACAACCACCATTATTGATTTGTATATAGTTACCCTTGTTTCAGTCCCAAGTTGCAATCCCTGTTTCAATGTAAGCAAAAGATCCTCTGTTCTGATGCAAAATCTTTGTTATTTTAAACCGCACTGATACCAAATAGTGTGGTATATAAGAAATGTAAATAAATAAATAAGTAGGGCACAGAGCCTGCAGAGATCTAAGCAGACGCAGGCATAGCCCAACTCATGCCCTCATGCATCCTGACAATGACCATATACTCGTATATACCCATAGATTGATGAACCCACACGGCTGCTCTGTGGTTCCAAACACAGGACCAGTGTATCTATGAGAAAAGGGTCATGGTTTAAGATTTGTTGGGAATGGGTCAAGAAAGCCCCCAGGTAAGTGAAAGCCTCCAGGTAAGTAAAAAATTAAATACCATTATGAAAATGGGTAAAAAGGGCAACATATGGAAAGCAGAGTGTATAAAGGCTCATAGCATGGGAAATAAAATCCCAGATATTGAGGTTTAATGGGAGAGACTGACTTGAATTTAGTGGTGGTAACAGAAACATGGTTCACGGGCAACCATGACTGGGATGTGACTATACCAGGCTATACTTTATTCAGAAAGGACAGGGAGAAGGGAAAGAGAAGTGGCACTATATGTAAAAAATAATATTTAAGCTATGGAAATACAGGGTTTAAAAAGGAGAGAGGAGGCACTATGGGCTAAACTAGAAAGAGGGAAAGAGAAATCCTTTTTCATTGGATTCTTCTCCACATTGGATGGAGATTTAATAGAAGACATACGCAGCATTGCCAAGAAAGGGGAAGTGCTACTGATAGGGGATTTCAATATGCCAGATGCTGATTGTCACATCCCTGCTGCAGTATCATGTAGCAGATCTTGGATTCTTTACAGGAAGACGTATTAAGGCAACTATTAACAGAACCCACATGTGAAGGGGCCATACTAGACTTGGTTCTGATGTTATAAGAACATAAGAACATAAGAACATAAGATATGCCATACTGGGTAAGACCAAGGTCCATCAAGCCCAGTATTCTGTTTCCAACAGTGGCCAATCTAGGTCATATGTACCTAGCAGTTTCCCCAAGAGACACAAGTTCCACAATGCTTCTACTGGGTCAAGCATTGATATCTTCGGTCACTTCTTAATAATGGTTTATGGACCTTTCCTCCAGGAACTTGTCCAAACCTTTTTTAAACCCAGCTACACTAACAGCCTTTACTACATCCTCCGGTAACAAATTCCAGAGTTTGATTACACGTTGAGTGAAAAAATATTTTCTTTTTATTAGTCTTAAATAGTTTACCCTGTAGCTTCATTGCATGTCCCCTAGTCTTTCTATATTCTGATAAGGTAAACAATCGATCTACGTTTACCCGTTCCACTCCGTTCATTAATTTATAGACTTCTATCATATCTCCCCCCAGCCGTCTCTTTTCCAGGTTAAAGAGCCCTAACCTTTTTAGCCTTTCTTCATAGGAGTATCCTTCCATCCCCTTTACCATTTTGGTGGCTCTTCTCTGTACCTTTTCTAAAATCGCTATATCCTTTTTAAGATACGGCGACCAGAATTGCACACAATATTCAAGGTGCAGTCTCACCATGGAACGATATAGAGGCATTATAATATCTTTTGTTTTATTTTCCATTCCTTTCCTTATCATACCTAGCATTCTATTTGCTCTCTTGGCCGCCGCTGCACACTGGGCCGAGGGTTTTAACATGTTATCCACAATGACGCCTAAATCTTTTTCCTGGGTGGTGGTTCCTAATGTGGAACCTTGCATCGTGTAACCATAGTTTGGGTTGTTCTTCCCTAGGTGCATAACCTTGCACTTGTCCACATTAAATTTCATCTGCCATTTTGATGCCCAGTCTTCCAATTTATCAAGATCCTCTTGCAATTTTCACAATCCTCTTGGGTTTTAACAACTTTAAATAGTTTTGTGTCATCTGCAAATTTGATAACCTCACTCGTTATTCCACTTTCCAGGTCATTTATGAATATGTCAAAAAGCAGCGGGCCCAGCACAGATCCCTGGGGTACACCACTATTCACCTTTCTCCATTGGGAAAATTGGCCATTTAGCCCTACCTTCTGCTTTCTATCTTTTAACCAGTTCCTGATCCACAATAGTACACTGCCTCCTATCCCATGACTCTTTAGTTTTGCCAAATGTCTATGATGAGGGACCTTGTCAAAGGCTTTCTGAAAGTCCAGATGCACAATATCAACTGACTCACCTTTGTCCACCTGTTTATTCACTCCTTCAAAAAAACATAACAGATTAGTAAGACAAGATCTTCCTTGTCTAAAGCCATGTTGGCTGTCTCCCATTAAGTTGTGACTATCTACATGCTGAGTAATTTTATTCTTTATGATGGTTTCTACCATTTTTCCCGGTACTGACGTCAGGCTCACCGGTCTGTAGTTTCCCGGATCACCCCTGGAACCCTTTTTAAAAATTGGTGTTACATTGGCGATCCTCCAATCTTCAGGTATTAGAGATGATTTTAATGATAGTTCACAGATTACTGATAGCAGTTCTGCAATCTCATATTTCAGTTCTTTCAACACCCTTGGATGTATACCATCCGGCCCAGGTGATTTGCTACTCTTCAGTTTATCTAATAGTTGTAAGACATCTTTCCGATGTATCGATATTTCCTTCAATTCTTCTGCACCTTTAAATACCACTTCAGTCATGGGTAACATCCCTACATCTTCCTCAGTAAAGACCGAAGCAAAGAATTCATTCAGTCTCTCCGCTATCGCCTTGTCGCCTCTTAGTGCTCCTTTAACCCCTTTATCATCTAATGAACCAACTGACTCTCTCACAGGTTTTTTTGCTACGAATGTACTTGAAAAGGTCTTTATTTCGTGTTTTTGCTTCTGCAGCAAGCTTCTTCTCAAATTCTCTCTTTGCCTGCCTTATCAATGCCTTGCATTTGACTTGCCAGTGCTTGTGCTGTTTCCAGGTTTCGTCGTTTGGCTCTTTTTTCCATTTCCAGAAAGATGCTTTTTTGGCAACAACAGCCTCTCTGACCTCACCTTTAAACCATGCTGGCAGTTTATTGGACTTCCTTCCACTTTTCTTAAAGCGTGGAATACAGCTGGTCTGGGCTTCCAAGATAGTATTTTTCAACAACACCCAAGCTTGATGTACGTCTTTAACCTTCGCAACTGCTCCTTTTAGTTTTTTCTTAACTGTTTTCCTCATTTTATCATAGTCTCCCTTTCGAAAGTTAAAAGGTAGTACTGTGGATTTCCTTACTATCCCTCCTCCACTAATTAAATCAAAGGCGATCATGTTATGATCACTATTGCCAAGTGGCCCCAACACCCTTATCTCTTGCACTAGATCTGGTGTTCCACTAAGGACTAGGTCTAATATGGCTTTCCCTCTGGTCGGTTCATGAACCAGCTGCTCCAAGAAGCAGTCATTTATTTCATCTAGGAACTTTATCTCCCTAGCATGTCCTGACGTGACACTGACCCAGTCGATACCGGGGTAATTGAAATCACCCATTATTATTACTGCGCTGTAACTTTTGTTAGCTTCCTTGATTTCTTTGAGCATTTCATCATCCATTTGGTCATTCTGGCCAGGTGCTCGATAGTACACCCCCACTGCCATTGCCTTCCCCCTTTCATATGGAATTTCAATCCATATAGATTCTACAGCAGATTTTGTTTCCTGCAAAACTTTAATCCTTTCTGAGTCAATGCCCTCTCTAACATAGAGTGCAACCCCTCCACCAATTTGATCAGCTCTATCATTACGATATAGTTTGTACCCAGGTATCACAGTGTCCCACTGGTTGTCCTCCTTCCACCATGTCTCTGATATTCCAATCATATCTAACCTTTAATTTAGTGCTATATATTCTAACTCTCCCATCTTATTCTTTAGACTTCTAGCATTTGCATACAAGCATTTTTGAGAATGTATTTTATTCATGTTAATTTGGCTATTGTTAGACATGGGTAAATTGGGATCTTTAAGCTCTGTCTGTCCATACTTGAGGGCATTTGGGCTACTTTACTCTTTTGTGGAACCTCTCTGCTTTTGGTAGTATCCTTCAAGGATACATTCTTCCGAACCATCCGCTCTTGGGCGACTGTCGGCTTTCCCCTAATATCTAGTTTAAAAGCTGCTCTATCTCCTTTTTAAAGGTTAATGCCAGCAGCCTGGTTCCATCCCAGTTAAGGTGAAGCCCATCCCTTCGGAAGAGCCCCTCCTTTCCCCAGAGTGTTCCCCAGTTCCTAACAAATCCAAAACCCTCATCTCTGCACCATTGTCTCATCCACGCATTGAGACTCCGGTGCTCTGGCTGCCTTTTGGGTCCTGCACGTGGAACAGGAAGCATTTCGGAGAATGCTACCCTGGAAGTTCTGGATTTCAACTTCCTACCTAAAAGCCTAAATTTTGCCTCCAGAACCTCCCTACCACATTTTCCTATGTCATTGGTACCGACATGTACCAAGACAGCAGACTCCTCCCCAGCACTATCTAAGACCTTATCTAGGTGGCGCGTGAGGTCCGCTACCTTCGCACCAGGCAGGCATGTTACCAGGTGATCCTCACGTCCACCAGCCACCCAGCTATCTACATGCCTAATGATCGAATCACCAACTATAACGGCTGTCCTAACCCTTCCCTCATGGGCACATGGCCCTGGAGAAACTTCCTCGGTGCGAGAGGGTTTTACATCACCTGGAGGACAGGTCCTAGTTACAGGATCACTTTCTGCCACACCAGGGTGATGCTCTCCTGTCACGTGACCTCTCTCCTCCATGGCAACAGGGGTGCTGCCAGACTGGAGGTGGGACTTCAGGACTATATCCCTGTAGGTCTCGTCTATGTACCTCTCTGTTTGTCTTATGTTTTCCAAGTCTGCTACTTTAGCCACTAGAGAACGGACTTGTTCCCTGAAAGAAAAGAGCTCCTTGCACCTAGTGCACATGTAAGACCTCTCACCAACTGGGAGAAAATCATACATGTGACACTCAATGCAAAAGACTGGAAAGCCCCCATCCCGCTGCTGGACTGCTGTCTGCATCTTAGTTTTAAGTTTGTGTCTAGATCTTTAAGTTCTTACTTACTAGGGGTTGCTATGGGTATTTATACCAATAAAACTGTACCTAATACGTTTAATATACCTTGTTCACCTGAAGCTTAATTAATCTCAGGTCCTTAGTGTATGACTGATTTGGGTAATGAGCTTCACCTGAAAGCACCTCCTGTCTTTTAAGATGTGTAAGTACCTATAAAGCTATGATTATCCCAGGGGAGGGAGGGAAATAACACTTATTAAAAGAGGGCTGCTACACAGTACCCTCTCTTGTGCTGCTGAGGTAAGCTAAATTCTGATTTGATTTAAATTATAGCTCTTAGCTGCTGCTAGGCTCTAACTTCTTATGAAATTTAAACTACAAGCTCTCTGCTGGGTACTAAATTTAACCAGAAAGCTCTCTTCTGTGTGTTAAATTTAAACTAAAAGTACTTTGCTGTTACTTGGCCCTGAGTGACTATTAAATTTAAACTACAAGCTCTCTGCTGGGTATGAAATGTAACCAGAAAGCTCTCCTCTGTGTTTTAAATTCAAACTTTAATTGCTGCTACTAGGCCCTAACTGATCCAACAAAAAACAGTGGGTTCACAGATTAAGTAGCTTTAATACAAAGAATTCTTTTTAGAAAATTACCAGAAGTATATACTCACAGTTGCAGATTTCTCTCCAGAAGTAGCAGTCCCCCTTTCTAGTCCTGTTATAGTAGGAGATCATCTCACATCCAATGATCACCAGATGGTGTGGTTCAGTATTAGGACTAGGGCTGATAAAATCCATTCAAAAGCGAGGGTCTTAGACTTTAGAAAAACTAACTTTGCCAAGATGGGCCAGTACCTCAAGGAGTCATTAGCAGGATGGGAACAGCTGAGGGATGTAGAAAAACATTGGGCAAAATTGAAAGGAGATATTTTAATGGCAATCAACCATTTTGTTAAAATGGTAATTAAAGGTAAAAAGAAAAGGAAATTGCTGCTGCTGCTGCTGTTGTTGTTAAGTGCCGTCAAGTCGGTGTTGAATCATGGCGATCCTCAAGATAGTTGTCCTAAATTGTGTTCGTTCTTCAGTCAGACGGCTCATTGTTGACAGACTGGTACCCTTAGCTGCTGTTATTGTATCGATCACCTTTTTGCTGGCCTTTCTCTTTTGCGCTGATCTTCTATCTTACCAAGCATGATGTCTATCTCTAATGATCTCTCTCTTCGCATCATGTGTCCAAAGTATGAACGTCAAAGCCTTGTCATCTGAGCTTCTAAAGAAAGCTTAGGTTTGATCTCGTCTAGTACTGACTGGTTTGTTCTTCAGGCAGTCAAATGTAAATGCAGTATTACATAGAAACATAGAAATATGACGACAGAAAAAGACCACATGGCCTATCTAGTCTGTCCTTCCATATCAACAACTACAACAGTCCCTTTTTTACCTTTAGAGATCCTCTGTGTTTGTCCCATGCTTTCTTGAATTCAGTTACTGTCCTCATCTCTACCACCTCCACTGGGAGACTATTCCACGGATCCACTACTCTTTCCGTAAAGAAATATTTCCGCATATCACTCCTGAATCTATCTCCCTTCACCATCATCCCATGTCCCCTCGTAGCAGAACTTGCTTTCAATTGAAAGAGGCTCTCTCCCTGAACATTTATGCCACGGAGGTATTTAAACATCTCAATCATATCACCTCTATCCCGCCTTTCCTCTAAGGTGTATATATTAAGATCCTTAAGTCTGTCCTCATATGCTTTATAATGAAGACCACTAACAATTTTAGAAGCCACCCTCTGCACTGACTCCATCCTGTTCACATCCTTTTGAAGGTGCGGTTTCTAGAATTGCACACTATACTCCAAATGAGGTCGCCCCAAAGACTTATACAGAAGCATTATCACCTCCTTTTCTCTGCTAGCCATTCCTCTCCGCATGCACCAAAGCATCCTTCTAGCTTTTGCCATCGCCTTTTCTACCTGTTTAGCTACTTTAAGATCATCAGACATAACCATGCCTAGGTCTCGCTCTTCTTTAGTGGACAAAAGTACTTCACCCCCTATACTATATTGCTCCCTTGGATTGCTGTAGCCCAAATGCATGATCTTATATTTTTTAACAATAAATCCAAGCTGCCAAATTCTAGACCATTCTTAAAGCTTAGCTAGATCCCTACTCATGTTATCTACACATTCCTGGGTGTCTACTCTATTGCAGATATTGGTATCATCCGCAAAGAGGCAAACCTTACCCGACAGCCCTTCCACAATATCACTAACAAAGATGTTAAAAAGAATCGGACCAAGGACAGATCCCTGGGGCACACCACTGGTAACATCCTTCTCCTCAGAGTGAGCTCCATTTACCTGTACTCTTTGTTGCCTCCCACCCAACCAATTTCTAACCCAAGCAGTAACTTTAGGGTCCATCTCTAGGGTGCTCAGTTTGTTTATACTGTAAGTCGCCTGTGAGGAACAGTGTCAAAGGCTTTACTGAAATCTAAATACACCACATCTAGGGCTCTCCCTCATCCAACTCCCTGGTCACCCAGTCAAAGAAATCAATCAGATTTGTCTGACAAGACCTGCCTCTGGTGAATCCATGCTGCCTCAGATCCTGTAATCCGCTGGACTCCAGAAAGCTCACTATTTTCTCTTTCAGCAGCGTTTCCAATAATTTACTCACCACCGAAGTTCAACTAACTGGCCTGTAGTTTTCAACCACGTCTTTACTTCCACTTTTGTGTAAAGGCACCACATGAGCCTCTCTCCAGTCCTTTGGCACCACTCGTGACTCCAACGAGGCATTGAAAAGGTCAGTCAGTGGAGCTGCTAGAATGTCCCCACGTTCCATCAGTATTGTAGGGTGTATCCCATCCGGTCCCATTGCTTTGTCTACTTTAAGTTGAGCTAGTTTCTCACAAGCACAGTTTTCTGAAAATTGTTCAAGATGTCCCTCGCTTCTGTTCCTATTTGTGGGTGTTTTCTGAGGTCCTGCTCCTGGTTCTTCATCTGTGAACACAGAACAGAAATATTTGTTAAGCAATTTTGCTTTATCCTTATCAGCTTCTACATATTTATTTATATTCTCTTATATACTGTGCTATTCTGCATCAGTGCAGTTTACAGTGAACAAATTGAAATTACATTGAACAGGGCATTATAACTTGGAGATAACTATTTTTTACAGGGAACATGGGCTATGGAGGGTTAGGTGGCTTGCCCAAGACCACAAGGAGCACCTGTGGGACTAGAAACCCCAGTCCTTCTGGCCCAAGGTTGCTGTTCTTTAGTGGGATTTGAACCCCTGACCTTCCAGCCTGAAGTACCTTGCCCCAACCACTAGGCCACTCCTCCACTCCATACTCCTATGCGCACATATTCCTCCCCTGTACCCTTGAGTCTGACAATACCACTTTTGCTCTTCCTCTTCTCACTAACATATCAGAAAATGTCTTATCCCCCCATTTTATTGCATTGGCTATTTCCTCCTCCTTTTGAATCTTTACCTTCTTGACTACTTTGCTAGCTTCTCTAAGTTTTTCCGAATACAGATGCCTGTCTTCCTCTCTCCGTGATCTCTTGTATTTCATGAAGGCTTCCCTCTTTTTCTTCACTTTTTCAGATATTTCTTTCAAAAGCCATAGTGGTCTCCTTTTCCTTTTACCTTTATTTACCATTTTAACAAAAAGGTTGGTTGCCCTTAAAATATCCCCTTTCAGTTTTTCCCACTGTTTTTCTACATCCCCCAGCTGTTCCCATCCCACTAACGACTCCCTGAGGTATTGGCCCATCTTGGCAAAGTTAGTCTTCCTTAAGTCTAAGATCCTCACCTTTGAATGGATTCTAACAGCCCTAGTCCTAATACTGAACCACACCATCTGGTGATCACTGGATGCAAAATGATCTCCAACTACAACATCGGAAACACTTTCACCATTGGTAAGCACCAAGTCCAGTATGGCCCATTCACGTGTGGGATCTGTTACCAATTGCCTGAATAGTTCTCCCTGTAGAGAATCCAGGATCTCCTTACTTCTAGATGATACTGCAGCAGGAATGTGCCAATCAACATCTGGCATATTGAAATCTCCTATCAGTAGCACTTCCCCTTTCCTAGCAAGGCTGTGTATGTCTTCAATTAATTCTCTGTCCACCTCCTCCTCTTGTGAGGGACGTCTGTATATCACACCAATGCAAATTGATTTCTCTTTTCCTCTTTCTAGTTTAACCCACAATGCCTCCTCTCTCCCTTTCAAGCTCTGGAATTCCAAAGCTTTAATAGTAGTTTTTACATATAGTGCCACTCCTCATCCCCTTCTTCCTACCCTGTCCTTTCTGAATAAAGTATAACCAGGTATAGTTACATCCCAATCATGGTTTTCTGTGAACCATGTTTCTGTAACTGCCACTAAATCCAAGTCAGCCACTCCCACCAAAGCTTCAACATCGGGGATCTTATTTCCCATGCTACGGGCATTTATACACACTGCTTTCCATATGTTACCCCTGTTACCCATTTCCATAAAGGTATTTAATGTATCACCTACCTGGGTGCTTTCACCTACCTGGGGGCTTTCTTCACCCATCCCCAACGAATCTAGTTTAAAGCCCTCTTCATTAGATTAGCCAGTCTACTACCAAAGACGCATTGACCTTTCTTGGACAGATGCATGCCATCTTTGCTCTGCAACCCTTGGAACAGCATCCCATGGTCTAGGAAACCAAAACGCTCTCAATGACACCATCCACGCAGCCATGCATTCATCTTCAGGATGCGAGCCTCTCTGCCTTGGCCTTTTACCCTCAACAGGGAGGATTGAAGAGAACACCACCTGTGCACCAACTGCTTCACCCTCTGTCCCAGAGCCATGAAGTCACTTTTGATACGTTCCGAGGGATACCTGGCAGTATCACGTGTTCCAACATGGATTAGCAACATTGGGTAATAGTCAGTGGGCTTGATGAGTCTCGGCAAACTCTCCGTAACATCTTGGATTTTGGCACCAGGCAGACAGCATACCTCTCTGGACATCAAGTCTGGTCGGCAGATGGACACCTCAGTACCCCTCAGAAGAGAGTCTCCAACCACCACTACCCTTCGCTTCCTTGTGGTCACTGATTCTGCAACTTTGGGGTACTTGAGCTTTGGTTCTTCCCTTTCCAGGGATGCTTTCACCTCCTCCATTTCCAGGGCTGCATAATGGTTCTTCAATTCAAGGACTGGAGAAGTTGGATTGGTGATTTTGCAGGCCCTGGTGACTTGTGTCCAACTATCGACATTCTGTTGGCACCCTTCTTCTCCTCTGCTGGAGAGCTTGGTTGCTGCAAGAAGCATCTCATCAATGTACTTCTCACTGTCTTGAATGCTCCTCAGCCTCGCCACCTCCTCTCTGAGTTCCCCCACTTGTTTCCTCAGAGCTTCAGCATGCAGGCACCCTGCACATGGAACCGGTCCTTCAACTGGCATTAGGACCTCTGCCAGCACCATAATTCAAAGGCATCAATTTTCTTCCTGTTTATCTATTAAACTGTCCAGCTTTCACATCCATATGATGTTATTGAAAATACCATGGCCTGAATGAGTCGAATCTTTGTATGGAGAGAGACATCTCTGCTCTTGAGAATCTTGTCTAGGTCTTTCATAGCCATTCTGTCAAGAGCAATGCGTATGCGGATTTCTTGACTACTTGTTCCTTCTTTATTGATAGTTGATCCAAGTAGGTTAAGATGTCCACAATTTCAATTTATTCTCCTTCAACGATGAATTTATTATTTTGCCAGTTGTCATGATCTTTGCCTTCCTTACATTAAGGTGCAGGCAAATGTTTCAGATCATCTTCACTTTCAGCCAGTAATGTAGCATCATCAGCTAAGCGAAGGTTGTTGATGAGTCTTCCACCAATCTTCACACCTCTGTTGTCTTCATACAATCCTGCTTCTCTGATGATTTGTTCTGCATATAAATTAAACAGGTAGGGGGAACGTATGCAGCCTTGTCGTACACTTTTGCTTATTTTAAACCATTCTGTTTCTCTTTGTTCCTTTCAAACTGTTACTTCTTGATCAATGTACAGATTGTGCAAGAGAACGATCAGGTGTTCTGGTATACCCATGCTTCTTAATGTGCCCAGAGTTTCTCATGGTTTACACTGTCAAAAGTCTTGCTGTAGTCGATAAAGCACAAATAGATATCCTTTTAGTATTCTTTAGTCTTTCCAAGGGTACATCTGCAATGACGTCTCTCATTCCTCACCCTTTCCTGAACCCTGCTTGCACTTCAGGTAGTTCCTGTTGCAGGTATGGTTGTAGTCTATATTGAATAATCCTCAGTAGAATCTTGCTGGCATGTGGGATCAGAGCGATTGTGTCCCCCAATAGTGATAGCCTCCAAAATGTTCCATATAGCATAACTTATAGTCATGTGGGCAGGACATGGGGAAATTATGTGATCTTTGGCTATGTACCCCAGAACAGAGGTGGAAGGATAGTTATAACATCATATCATTTTTTCTTCATGCTCAGAGCTGCTGACCCTACATCTACATGGATATTGTCCCCTCACCTCCCATATTCCATCAACAGTATACATTTCAACCTTGGCTACAATATTGCATTTCAGAACACCTATGCTGTGGGATTTGTGCCCAATGGACTTCTGTTTGTTGATGGCATTGAGACAAATGGACCAGGGTATGGATAAGGGATCATGGCAAGAGTCATACCTCTGGTGGTAGTGTGCTGCCTTCCATTTCTGTCAATATAACAGCCATGACTGGTGGCCTACATGAGCTGCTGACATTATTCAAGGCATATATCTCCCAGGCAAGGCAAACAATCCGAGGTGCAAAGATGTGCAATCTTGCAACTAGTGTGGAATGGTATGAACATGTTCACGATTCAAATCCTAGTCATAGGTGTACATGTTGCTCACAGTGTGAGGTCTACTTTGAAGTTCCCATACCACACAAGTGAGAAGGATGATGTGCAGATGCTTCAAGGAATTGAGCTACTCTTGTAATTAGTGGTGTTCTATGAGGGAATCAGGATAACATGAGGAAGAGTGCAGATATGAGTATTTGCTATTATACCTCTGCTACTGTGTTGCATCCGGTACATGCAACAAGCAAGGATTGTTTTTGATGCACTCACATAAACCACATTTTCTGAACAATACATATGTGTACTAACTGCAAAGTCATGTTCAATGACAGATCGTGGCAAGCTATCTTCCAGACTTGACCTCCCCTACAGCTGGATTCTGGATATAATGATGCTAGGCAGCAAACCATCACCTATTAACTCCACATTTCTGTTCTTCTGGGTACATGGTAAGGTTATTCACATGCTGTATGTGTCGACATTATTGTGACTGTGACATACCTGCAGCACAAGAGGGCTTCTCATATGATTATATGGCTCAGTATGTGCCAACAGCATATGCACTGAGTGCATCACATTTGTTAGTCCTTCAGTAATTGCTGTGAGCTGCCAAAGTGATTGTTTTATGGTAAGTATGTCACACTGTCAGGTAACAGTTTATTTATTTTTTATTATTTATTTAACATCTCTTATATACCGCACTCTTGTCATCAGCGCGGTTTACATGAAACAAACATATACATACAGAAAACTGTAGTGCATTTTACAAGTAACAGCAGTATAGAGCTTGGGAATAACAGGGTAAAACTATGTCTACTATATAACTATCTACAATAATCAATACGCATTAGTCACATTTGGGATTGTCTTGGTCTGAATATGGCAGTAGTATTTCCCTTGTGAAAAGATTAAATTGGAAAATAGCTTAAGAAGAGGTGGTGTTTGAGACTTTTTCTGAATTGTGTTAGGCTGGTTATAGCTCTCAATTCTGGTGGGAGGGCATTCCAGGCTATTGGGGCGTGAATGCTGAAGGCTCTTTTAGTTGTTTCCTTAGTGTATCTGACTGTTTGTTTCGGGATTGTTAATGTATTTATAGCAGCTGATCTTCTGGCTCTATTGAGGGTCTGCATGTGTAAAAGGTTGGCGACCGTTGATGGTGCTTGATTGTTGGAGACAGAGCCCTGTTAATACCTTATGTGTGATGCAGCTGATGCTTACCTGTATGTTATATTTTCACAGAGGCAGGGTCTTTAACAGCAACGGCGGAGAGCAGTGCAGCTCAGGAGCCCACCCCAGAACTGGAGGAAAAGCCAGTGGCCCCAAAAGAGGAGGAGGAGGATAACCCCCTCTGAGGAGGGGGGGGCCTGGAAGAGACTCAGGACAGGGCCATGAGGAGGACACCTATGGCCAGATGATAGCGAACACAGGAGAGGCCAACCTGAAGAACCCAGGATGCAGCAACCAACCCCATCCTGCTTCCACCCTCAGTTCAAGGACCCCCTGGCTGCAGAGGACCCCAGGAAGCAGAATCAGCTGCAACAAAATACACCAGGGTCTGATAGGCCGCCATCTCTGCCAGCAGCCACTGCCTCAGCCACATCACTATCAGAGGCTTCCACCTCAACCTCATTTATGTGAAATGTTTGGCTGGGGGACCCTGCCAGTGTCGTGGCTCTGGCAATGGCAGTCAATATTCAGGCACAACATAATCTGACTATGTCTGTGGAGAGGCTGAAGCTATGGAGAGGCTGGAGCATGGCAGCTGGGCTTCTCCAGACCATCAGCCATTCCCACATGGGAGATCAGAGCCTGAGGAGTGAGGCTTGTGGAGCAATATCCTTTAGGGCTCCTCTGCATCCAGGGTCCTATGCCATCCAAAACTATTAGGACATGTGTTCTAGGCCATAGGTGTTTGCACTGAAATGGTGTTCATCAACAACTGCTGGATAAGATGTGATGTGTGTTCTGGGGCATTATCATAATAGAGCTACCATTCACCATTCTTGTGCCACTCTGGTATCTTACAAGAAAAAGGTAATCTATGCAACATGTCCAAAGTGGGACATGATGCTCTGTATCGATGGTTGTGCCTTTTTGCGCACTCAATTGTGGTCAACTTTATTGGCACCCTTACATTTTCTGTAGGTTGTGTACAATATATTGAGATAGAATTAGAAATATCTTAACTAAAAACATAGAAAAATGATGACAGAAAAAGACCACATGGCCTATCTAGTCTGTCCTTCCATATCAACAACTACAACAGTCCCCTTTTTTCCTTTAGAGATCCTCTGTGTTTGTCCCATGCTTTTTTTAATTCAGATACTGTCCTCATCTCTACCACCTCCACTGGGAGACTATTCCATGGATCCACCACTCTTTCCGTAAAGAAATATTGCCGCATATCACTCCTGAATCTATCTCCTTTCACCCTCATCCCATGTCCCCTCGTAGCAGAACTTGCTTTCAATCGAAAGAGGCTCTCTCCCTGAACATTTATGCCACGGAGGTATTTAAACATCTCAATCATATCACCTCTATCCCACCTTTCCTCTAAGGTGTACTGTACATATTAAGATCCTTAAGTCTGTCCTCATATGCTTTATAATGAAGACCACTAACCATTTTAGTAACCACGCTCTGCACCGACTCCATCCTGTTTATATCCTTTTGAAGGTACGGTCTCCAGACCGTGATGTTTTAGGAGTACGTTGCCAGGTACTCAACACAAGAAGGATGTCTGTGCAATTGAGAGATCATACTTTCTGAGTACAACACACATGATGACATGACCAACATTACTGCACCCTTCACTGATATTTGGTGGAACAACCCTTGGCAGGGATGACAGCCTGCAATCTTTTATGGTAGCCATGTTAGGTTTCTTACATCTGTCTGTTAGTAGTGTCTCCCACTCTTCAACTGAGATTTCTTTGAGCTCATGAATGTTTCTGGTGTTCCTTTTACTAATGCCAGATAACATCTCTTTCCAAACATTCTCAATTGGATTGAGGTCACGACTCATTGCTGGACATTTTCACAGAGTGCATTTGGTCCTCTGAAACTATAATTTTGTACTTTGGGCTGTACTGTATGTCCTTGGTCATTGTGCTGTTATGGGATCCTTGAGCTTCAACCCAGACCTAGCTCTCTGAGCCTAGGTAGCACATTCCACTTGGAAAAACCTTGGTAGTCCTGTGACTTCATGATTCTTTGCATAGGTTTCTGGCCTCCAGTTCATGAGACAGCAAAAGGGACACATAACATTATGGCACATCACCATATTTAACAGTGAACATTTTTTTTTCCTTAGAACCCTAGCACTGTGTGGCGATAATTGGGCAGTTTGCTGGAGACCTGCATTCTTTGCCTTCCGGGTCCATTTTGCCATGCTCCCTGACACGTCCAAAGGAACATTCTGTCCCTTTGGAGCCCCTTCGGAACAACAAGGAGAGACAAGAGGCATGCAGACCATTGAAAAAGGTAAACAAAAGAAGCGTCCCTTTAACATGAGTATGAGCAATCCAGTTAAGATCGTTTAGATAAGCATGCTGTGGTGATAGTGAAATGCTCGGATGATCTTGCTCTTTCCTTGACTAGTGGCGAGGCATCACCAGTCTCAACCCCGCTTTTTTTAGGGGAAAGTAACCCAACCCCATTGTCTGGCAATGTGATTGGGGGGTATTGCAACGTCCTCACCTAAATCGGTTGGGACGGCACAAGCCAAAGTGGCGCGCGAGGCTGGGCCTGTTTGTGATCTTTGTGAATTTGGGGTTGTGGTCCCACTGCCACAGGTAGTCCAGCCACTGAAGGCTGTAAGTCTATCGAACGCTAAGCCTGTTGCTACATCAGAAGCACAGCCATCTGAAATTACTTTATCAGACATTTGGATGGCACTTGTTAGGATGAAAATCTCTTTTGTTACCACTATTGTTCACTTTGCTAAATTCTCCAAGGAAACAGTGGAGAAGTTTGCCCAATATGATATGAATTTTGATTCAATAGATTCTAGGCTTCAAAAGACTGAGTTATTGGTTCAAACAGTCCATGGCATCACTACCTCTGCAATTAAGGATAGTTTAGTGCTGCATCGTCAACAAGAACTTTTAGAAAATACTACTTGAGCTAAAAATCTCCGCTGTCTTAATTTTCCCAGAACTCATTATATGTCTGCATTGATTTTGTTTCAGAAATATTCAAAGGAGGTTCTGGAATATCAGGAGTGGGCTTCCTTAACTTTAAATAATTTGTACTATTTGCCGAGAGCTGTTAAGTATACAAAAGTGGAAGGCGAGGATGTAGATTCTATTGGTCTTGTTGATACTCTTAATGTTTCTGATTATATTGAGTCTTCTATGGATACATTTACCATTCAGGCAGCTCTTCTTGTCTCATTTAATTCAGAAATGGATAAAAATATGATATTGCAGATATTCTTTCAAAAGAAGAATGAATTATTCTGTGAACAAAAAATTAATATCTTCCCTGACGTCTCTAGATAAATGCAGTTGAGGTGCAAGGCTTTCTGGGCTTTGAATCCTAAAGTTCTTGCCCTCGGGGCAAGTTTTTTCCTTAAATTGTCCTGCAAATGTTTGGTGACATCAGGGAAAGATAGCTATGCTTTCTTGGAAACTGCAATTGAAGAATGTCCTAAAACACGTGCAGTAGCTACAGAGTAGATTGTGCCTCAATATGATATGTTTTGCTAGATGGTATTGTATAAAATGGATTTAATAAGTAATTTCTGGAGCTTGGGTGAGTGGATGTTAATTTTGATTTATTTGCTTTTCCTAGTTTGGGCATGGATTTCCCTGAATGTGGAGTAGTGATTATATGGATATTGATGGAATGCGTTTGATTTGATTTCTTTTTCTTTTCTGATTGTTTTCTTTGTAAACAATTGAAAATTACTATAAACAAAAAAATAAAAATAAAAAAAAGAACCTGCGTTTCTTCATCTTTACATGTCTCAGCGGTCTGCATTAGCAAAGAGGTCACGTTTGGTTTCCTCTATCCACACATTTTCACAGAAGGATTGTGGTTTCTCAAAGTGGCTTTGGGCAAAGATCAGGCGTGCCTTTTTAGGTCTGTGTTTGAGCAGTGGGGTCCTGCTCAACCTTGGACAATGAGGTCCTTCTTTGTTTAGAGCATGGCATATGGTGCAGGTTGAAACCATCACTCTAGATTGATGCCGTTCCATCTTAGGCTCTTTGGATGTTGTAAGGATATTTTGGCCCCAGTCCACACTAACTTTTAAAGACTTCTAGGATTAATTTACCTTTTCCCACCACATCCTTGGAATTTCTTAAAATTTCTATCAGCAAAGACATTCACAGTAGCATGGCCTATTTTGGCAAAGGCATTGAAGATGGCATGGTACAGCTTTGAAGTTTAATATTAAGTTGATAATGGCTTTTCGAATGGTCTCAGACAGCTCTCTTGTCTTCACTATTATGAAAACTGGAACCTTGAATGAATGTGACCATTTTACACATTAGAGCCATCATTTATGGTTTATTCCAGTCATGTGAGTATTGACAATTGATAACATGTGCCTGTCATGTTACTGCAATGGGATTATTACAACTGATGTGAATAGTTTATAAGGGTGGCAATAATCATATCCTGGCAAAGTCACAATTTTTCCAGTCTTTCTAATATCTCATTTAATTGGTCTTGTTTTATTGGATTCTTTTATGTGTCACATATCTGTGCAAATATCGTCCTAAGCCATTTCACTGCGCACTTTTCTTTAGGAGATATGTGATATTTAGGGACTGAGAGGCTGCCAATATTGTTGACCACAACTGTACTCATGCTGAACAAGATGCTGCAAATCAACAAAAACTGTGATCTTGACTTTCACATTGCTCCTCCCCTGGCATCCATTATCAAGTTTCGGAGCGTCTAGGAGTCGGGCATTGGGAGAATTGACCCATAATTTCTGAGTCATAACCATACAACCATGAATAATTGATCACTGATAATCATTTGGATGGGCACAGAGTCATTTTATGCACATTCCAACAACTCCCTGGCTGCTGGCAGTCCCATCTTCATTTTGTTCTGGGTCCAGGACTTTCTGCAGAGACTCTTCAGACACACATCTCATCCACAAAGTGGCAATATGATTGTACTTTGCGCAGCAGAAAATGCTTTCCATAACCTCAGCAAGTGCATAATACAGTACACAGTGCTTCATCTTTGTTTTCATTCCTGCTCATGTGTAGCCTTTTAGAACATATCTTACAATATCTTACAAATGGCCCAAAATGTTGCTGCAAGAATCATCATGGAAAAAAACGTCACGGACCACATAACGCCAGTGCTTATGGAACTACATTGGCTCCCAGTAGCCGCCCGCATCATCTACAAAATACTCGTAACAACGTTTTAAACTCATACACAATATTGCTCCCTCATACCTTGACAACCTAATCACTAAGCAAACACACAACAGGAACAGAAGAACCATACATCTCAACACGCTCTGTGTCCCTACCAGCATGAGATCTGTTAAAACAGAAACAAGCAACAGAGCATTCACCTATGTAGCGCCGATCCACTGGAACCAGCTCCCTCCTGAGCTCCGAATGACAAATAGCCTTATTGAATTCAGAAGGAACCTCAAAACGCATTTATTTCAGACATTCTACAACCCAACCTAATTGCAGCACCTTACCACAACCAGATATCTTCTAATGACACTTCGAACAAATGAAGCATTTGACGACCGATAGGTAATCATGTATATATGTATATTGTATCCCCCACCCTCGCACCCTTGAATCAAATGTTATTTAGAATTATGAAAAGTATCTAGTCTCTATTTCGTGTGTTATGTAAATCGTTGCCAAAATCAAAATTGTACTCTAAAAATTCATTGTATTGTACGATACATGATGATTCTGTAAAGTAACCGCGGCTGATCGTAGGAAGCGGCGGTATACAAATGTTTACTAAATAAAATAAATAAAAAATAAATAAATAAACATTTGTCAGTGTGCAAACATCCTAAACACATTTGGACCAGTCATGGAGTGGGACACACCTCCGACATTCATCCCCATACACTGGATATAATTTGCCATACATTTCTTTGCAGGCATATCCACAACTCAAGCAGAGTTTATTTATTTACAGCATTTATAAACCGCCTAATCACATAAGTTCAAAGCGGTACAAAAAACATACAACAAAAATTAAAACAAAACCACACAAAAAGAAAATCAAGTACCAAATGCTGACAAAACAAATGGCCCTTCAAGAGCTAAAGAAAAGACAGCAAATCTTGACAGCCACCTAAAGAAAACAGTAAACAATTCTACAAATCAGGCTCAGCCAAAGCAAAAGCACAAGACCCTGTAACACATAAACTAGACCAAAAAGAAGGCAACAAAATAAGAGTAGCACACAAACCCTGATGAATCGGACATAAAGACGTATGCCATGACAACAGCTTTGCTAAACAAGATGCAGACAAGCCCAACCAAAACTTCAACACCACACAAAGAACCTTAAAAACAATCCACTGCTGAAAAGGTAGCCATGCAGCGAATGAAAACAAGGAGTATTATGATCAAAACGCATCTTACCTAAACCCACCCTTTCCGGAACATTCTGCGCCAATTGAAGCGTCGACAAAGTAGAAGATGGCAAACATTGGCATAATCAAAAGTAATGACAACACCGCTTGAAACATGGAACAAAAGTCAGTGGGGGCAAGCAGTGGCTGAAGACTGTGTAAAAGCCAGATTTGAAAAAAAGAATGACAGACAAGTTTAGCAACATAAGCCCTCATGTTCAAGCATGAATCCAAAGTCACACCCAGGTAAGCTATCTTCTGATGAACACCAACCTTATGCCCATTCAGCAACACCTCCATAGGAGCGACAAAAGACCTATCACAAGACACAAAAAAACTTCTGTCTTCCGATATTTGATATGTAGACCATGCTGGGCAAAACCACAGAGAAAAAAACTCCAAACTATGCAATAAAGGTAAAGAGGCATACCCAATGGAAACATCAAACAGCATATACACCAAAATATCGTCAGCATAAACATAATAAAAAAACTCTGAAATATAACACACACAGGAGACATATATAAATTAAACAATAAGGCAGATAATGCAGATCCTTGCAGCACACCACAATCTAAAGGAGTCCAGTTCAACATATCTGAGCCGACTTGAACCTGAAATAACCGGTCCATTAAATACGATGCAAATCAATGCAACACCTGCCCTGTAATGCCCAATGAATGGAAACACTGCAAAAGCAGCACATGATTAACAGAATCAAAAGTCACAGAAACATCAATAAATATCATCATAACCCCCATTTTTACTGGATCCAAGCTGCACCACAGAATATTAAACAGTGACAACAAGGTTTCCAAACCATAACCTTGATGGAAACCATGCTGCTGCACATCCAACAAATCATGAGACTCCACAAAATGTGACAGCTGCACCAACACCAACCGCTCAAGCAGTTTTATCAGAAAAGGAAGACTAAAAATAGGTCAATACGAGGCCAGCAACAATGCATCCAGAGTACCCTTCTTAATCAATGGCCGAACAGAGGCAAGCTTAAAAACAGCTGGCACAGTAACTGACCACAGAGTAGGGTTGCCAACTGACCGGTTTTCAGCCGGCCTGGCCGGTTTTTCCATGGCCAGGCCGGCTGCCGGCGCAGATGCAAAACCGGCCCTTGAAAAGCCGGTTTTTTGCTCTGGCCGCAAGATCGGGAGCGGCCAGAGCAAAAGACCGGCTTTTCTTCCAACCCGAAGTTTTAAAAAAACCCACCCAGGGCCGGCCCACACACCGGAGGGCTTCAGAGGGAGCCGGGGAAGCCCGCGCGAGGCCCCGGCTCCCTCTGTACAGCCGCCAGCGTGAAGAGCCTTTTCCTTCACGCTGGCGGCTGTTTCTGTGAAGCCGCGATTGCTGGGAAAGGTTAAAGGCAATGCCCTTTAACCTTTCCCAGCATTCGCGGCTTCACTGAAACAGCCGCCAGCGTGAAGGAAAAGGCTCTTCACGCTGGCGGCTGTACAGAGGGAGCCGGGGCCTCGCGCGGGCTTCCCCGGCTCCCTCTAAAGCCCCTCAGACAACCGCGGTGCTGGTCGGGGGGGGAGGGGATGCCAAGGACTGCATGGGCTGTGATGGGGGGGGGCAAGGACTACAAATGGGCTGTGATGGGGGGACCTGGACTGGAAAAGGGCTATGGGGCGGGGGGGGGACTGGGACTGTAAATTGGTTGTGATGGGGTGGGGGGACCTGGACCGGAAAAGGGCTATGGGGGGGGACTTGAACTGGAAATAGGCTGTGATGGGGGGGGACCTGGACCCGAAAAGGGCTATGGGGGGGGACTTGGACTGGAAATAGGCTGTGATGGGGGGGGACCTGGACTGTAAAAGGGTTATGGGGGGACGGGACATGGACTGGAAATGGGTTGTGATGGGGGTGGAGGGGACCTGGACTGGAAAAGGGCTATGGGGGGGGGACGTGGACTGGAAATGGGCTATGGTGGAGGGAGGGGGACCTTGGACTGGAAATAGGCTGTGATTAGGGTGGCTAGGACTGCAAATGGGCTGTGATGGTGGGGGGGGCTAGGACTGCAAATGGGCTGTGATGGTGCGGGGGGACTCGGACTGCAAATGGGCTGTGATGGTGGGGGGGGGCCTAGGACTGGAAATAGGCTGTGATGGGGGACTTGGACTGGAAATGGGCTGTGTTGGGGGGGACCTGGACTGGAAAAGGGCTATGGGGGGGGGGACTTGGACTGGAAATGGGTTGTGAGGGGGGGGGCCTGGACCGGAAAAGGGCTAGGGGGGGACTTGGACTGGAAATGGGCTGTGATGGGGGGGGACCTGGACTGTAAAAGGGCTATGGGGGGAACATGGACTGGAAATGGGTTGTGATGGGGGTGGAGGGGACCTGGACTGGAAAAGGGCTATGGGGGGGGGAACTTGGACTGGAAATGGGCTATGGTGGAGGGAGGGGGAACTTGGACTGGAAATAGGCTGTGATTAGGGAGGCTAGGACTGCAAATGGGCTGTGATGGTGCGGGGGGACTCAGACTGGAAATGGGCTGTGATGGGGGGGGATCTGGACTGGAAAAGGGCTATGGGGGGGAGACTTGGACTGGAAATGGGTTGTGATGGGGGGGGCCTGGACCGGAAAAGGGCTAGGGGGGGGACTTGGACTGGAAATGGGCTGTGATGGGGGGGGGGACCTGGACTGTAAAAGGGCTATGGGGGGGGGGGACATGGATTGGAAATGGGTTGTGATGGGGGTGGAGGGGACCGGGACAGGAAAAGGGCGATGGGGGGGGAACTTGGACTGGAAATGGGCTATGGTGGAGGGAGGGGGAACTTGGACTGGAAATAGGCTGTGATTAGGGGGGCTAGGACTGCAAATGGGCTGTGATGGTGCGGGGGGACTCGGACTGCAAATGGGCTGTGATGGTGGGGGGGCCTAGGACTGGAAATAGGCTGTGATGGGGGACTTGGACTTGAAATGGGCTGTGATTGGGGGGGGGGGGCTAGGACTGTAAATGGCCTGTGATGTGAGGGCTAGCACTGGAAATGGGCTGATGAGCTGGAATTGGACTGTAAATGGGCTGAAGTGGGGCATGGGAGAATGGGACTAGAAGGGAGTGGATGCTGGGTGGGAACTGATTTTGGGGGAGGACTAGAATGGATGGGGAATGAGAATGGAGAGGGAAAAAATATTTTGTGTGGAAGAAAAGTCTATGATGGGCCGGGTATTGGGAGAGTAAGCGGGGCTTGAGAATGGAAGGGTGAAATTTAAACGGATGATAAAGGAATAAGGAAAGAATTGGGGGAAAGAGCAAAAGGGAAACAATCAGTATGTTAAAGCAGAAATAGAGAGAGAATGGAAAAACATCTAAAAGAGAAGAAAGGACAAATGGATAGCTCGCAGAAGACACAAAGAAACCAGAAGAAAGTGACTGGAGCAATTGCAACTGAAAAATGCCCAAACAGAAGGTAGAAAAATACTTTTTATTTTGAATTTATTAACTGGAATATGTCTGGTCTGGGAAGTGTGTATTGCTAACATCTTTGCGTTTTTGTTTAGTGCAAGAGGAAATTACTTTATAGTTTTATTTCTCCAGTGTTGTACATTTCATGTTTGGATTTTGGGGTTCCCAGTTTAATTATTATCTGACCAAGGAAGTTAACCTACACTTATCCTCGGTAATTTTTGGGGGTGGGGCTGGGGGCGGGGCTGGGGGCGGGGCAGGGGTGGGACTAGGGGCGGAGAATGAGTGGAGCATGGCGAGCCACAGGTGTCGGGTTTTTCTCGGTGAAAAAGTTGGCAACCCTACCACAGAGAAACATTCACCATATCTCTAAGAAAAGAAGCACACTCCTCCCAAACTGACCTTACCCAAAACACAGGGCAGGGATCAAGAAGAAGACAGATCCGAAATCACATCAACCACCTCATGCACTGATACCAGACGAAACTCTGACCAAATATCACCCAGAAATGCAGGAGTAAAATCTATACAAACACTAGGCAAACAGATTGCCAAGAAACCACTCCCCTTCCTGCCACAAGCTGCCTGGCAAAGGCCTGAACAGAAGGACAACGCACATCCTGACCATCCTCCACAGAAAGCGTTAAAAGACCGAACCACAGCAAACAACTCCTGGGGCCAATTCAATGATTGGGTAAGCCAATCTGAATAATATGCCTCCTTTTTATCCAACACAGAACTCCAATCAGCCAACAACTGCAAATGTTCAGTTCTTACAGAATCCGCACAGTGCTTACACCATCTATGTTCAGCCCTTCTCAAGGAATGCTTCTTCTCCCAAATGGAAGCATCGAACCAAGAGGAAACATGCCCCCTACAGAAGAGCCAAATCATTGGCAAACAACCACAGCTGCCACTGAATTCCAATTAGAAACCATATGGTCAACATCAAGTTGCTCACACTACTGAAACACAAAGTTACCTCTTACAAAAAACAAGCCTTGCTGAACAATGCAAAATGGTATCTGAACAAGGATAAACCAGGCACCAAGGTAGAGTGACCACCCACTACAGGCAAAGAAAATATCCCGACCAAGGGACAGGCAAGCAGCACAAACCAGAAGTAGCATGCCGCCCGTCCAACCCGGCACAGACAAACACCAAATCCAAAATTGCACCATGAACATGCATCACCTGCCGCACTATCTGACTAAAACCCATAGCCTCCATAGCTTGCCGAAAGGCAGACACCAGAGGGTCCAAAACAGGCACCTCAGACACCGCATACAACTTAGGCAGATTAAAATCACCCACCAACAATAAATGATCAAGATCAACATCTAGAGACACCAACTGCGCCACTAACATAGAAAGGGCAGAAAGACATGCGGAAGGTAAATGATACACCACACCAAATCTCAAACTCCCATTACCCACAATCACCAATTCCATATCCAGCTGTGAGATAGCAGCTTCAAAAATCCTCATTCCTTCCTTACAAGAATCATAGCTCCACCACCTCGCTTCCCCACTTGCAACTCATGAAAAATAACATATGAGAGAGGACATAATTGATTCAATAGAACAGAATCACTAGAAGTAACCCATGTCTCCATAAGACCCACCACATCCGGGCCATAATCCATTAAATAATCATATACTACATCCACTTTATTGCATACAGAATGCATATTCACCACAATATTCACCATATTCACCATATTCACCTCTTTAATGATTCTACCCTAAACCTGGAAGAGATTATCACTTCTTGGAACAACAGACTTAACCGCATCTCATCTCGTCCCACCAGAAATAAGTCATTAAGAAGAAAAGCTACGGCACCTTGGTTTACATCTGATCTGAAAGAATCCCTAAAACATTTGCGAAAACTTGAGAAGAAATGGAGGAGATCACGCAACGGTACTAATCAGTCTGCATACATGCAACATCTTGAAACCCACCGCAAAGCTATTTCTAAAAAAATGAGACTATATCATACAGACATCCTTAAACGTGCTATAAACAAACCTCACGACCTATTTACCCTTGTCAAGAAATTAGCCAAAGAACCCTCACAGGAGCACCAGTGTGAAATCAACCCACAAGCTTATGCCCTTTACATACAATCTAAGTTATGCTGCACAAATAAAATTACAATACCCACTATCCTGAATGATCATGCACTCCCAGCCCCTTTAGCTTCTTTCTCCACCCCTTCTTTGAAGCTAATTGAAGATATTATCTCATCTCTCAACTTATCCACAGCACACACCGATCCGTGTCCAGCTTTTTGGATAAAGGACCTCCGCAAAGAACTTGCTCCAACAATATCCAAAATCATAAGCCTATCATTTGACACTGGCTCATTCCCTTCTGCCCTCAAACAGACTTCCATCCGACCTCTACTAAAAAACCTCAAATTAGATCCGCAAAAAACAGACTCTTACCGACCCATCTCCAGCATACCCACCCTTGCGAAAATAATCGAAAAGATAGTCTACAGACAATTGCAAGACCATATCGACACTGAAGCGCCTCTTGATACCTGTCAACATGGATTCCGGGAATCTTACGGGGTCGAAACGCTCCTCACCTCACTTCTCAACAGCTTAAACTCTGGCATCGACAACATCAAACAGGGCTTTGTTCTCATCTTTTTAGATATTGCGGCTGCTTTTGACTCGGTCTGTCACGACATTCTTATTGTCCGCCTAAGAGAGAAGGGCCTCTGTGGAAATGCTCTTGAATGGTGCAACTCTTACCTCTCAGAAAGATGGCAGCAAGTTCGCTCAAATGGTGAAACATCAGAGCCATTTCACCAAGGTCAAGGAGTCCCACAAGGTTCCTCTTTGTCATCATTATTATTCAACATCTACATGCAACCCTTATGCAACATTATCAGGTCCTTCAAAGTCAATTATATGATCTATGCTGATGATGTCCTATTATATATGCCATTTTGCATTGATAAGATGAATCTCACCACCATAACCAACTGTTTTAACGCCATCTCAGACTGGCTACTGACTCAAAATCTCAGAATCCAGAACAAGAAAACAGAGGTACTTTTCATTTCAAGAAACCCCAAGTTCACACCACCTTCATTCCTTGAAGTCCAAGATGCTAAGTTGCAAGTAAAACCCCACATCCGTTATCTTGGTGTTACCCTGGATCAGAATCTAGACATGAAGACCCACATAGCCAACACTGTAAAGGCAATTTATTTCAAGATTCGCTCCCTTAGAAACCTTCGCCAACTAATTGATCCAGATGATTTCCGTACTGTCTACCAGGCTTTAATTATCCCACATTTTGACTTCGCAAATTGTATACTACAGGGGCTCCCCCAATCAACCCTCAACCCGCTTCAACTCGCATTAAACAGTGCTGCAAGAGTGCTTTTCGGGGCACCAAAAAGAGAACATGTAACACCTCTCCTGAAACAATTACACTGGCTCCCTATCCAAGCGAGAATCACCTTCAAGACCCTGCTACTAGTCTTCAAAGCTCACAAAGGACCTGCTCCCTCCTCTCTATCAGAGTTGATCCAACCTATCCCCTCCAACAGGCTTAGAAGAACCTCGGAACTAAACATGCTTAAAGTTCCAAAAGAATCCTTAAAATACATCTCTGCAACTGTGAACCGATCATTCAGCTTATGTGCTCCAAAACTGTGGAACACCCTCCCACCACACATTAGGGCCATCTCTGATATCCCCCAGTTCAAAAAGGCCTTGAAGCATCACCTTTTCATCATATACTTTCCAGAGAACACAATAACACAAGTTCATCTAAACAGCTCCAATCCCATCCCTATCTAACATGATACTTTTTCAAGTAATATTACTATCATATGTATATAGTTCAAGTTCTATTATCCTTTGTTACAATTACCCCTGTTTTCCAAGTTTTTCTTCCTGTTCCATGTAAAAACAGATATATGTATCTTATCTTATCTGATGTTTTGTAGTTCTATGTAAACCGCGCTGATAATAAATAGTGCGGTATATAAAAATGTTAAATAAATAAATAAATAAATAAATAAATAAATAAATAAAACACAACTCAGAAAATCATGGACAAAAGAAACAACAGATAAAACTTTACGGACAGGAGGCTCTCTGTTTTTTATCTTATTTATGGCATTACACAGACCATACCTGCCATACCCCTGAACAATCGGAATATTACATAAACAACCCACCCTTCCAATCCCAACCCCCACATACCAAAATAATTAAACACAACCACCTTACCCCCATCATTCACACACCAAACATAAAATACACACAAAATCACACATACAAAATTTTAAAATTATGCAAACATCCAGGAAGTTGGTCACAGCTCACCGCAGCAGCACAGGCATAAATAACTCAACCAGAGCTCTGTGATCCTCAGTCTTGAAGGACTAGAAAAAGGGACTGTTACTTCTGGAGAGAGATCTGCAATTGTGAGTATATACTTCTGGGAATTTTCTGAAAGGAATTCTTTCTATTAAAGCTATTTAATCTGTGAACCCACTATTTATTGTTAAATCAGTCAGGGCCTAGTAGCAGCAGTTTAAGCTTAAATTTAAAACACAGAACAGAACTTTCTGGATACATTTCATACCCAGCAGAGAGCTTATAGTTTTAATTTAATAGTCACTCAGGGCCTAGTATCAGCAAAGTATTTTTAGTTTAAATTTAAAATACAGAAGAGAGCTTTCTGGTTAAATTTGGAACCCAGCAGAGAGCTGCAGTTTAAATCTAATAGTCACTCAGGGCCTAGCATCAGAAAAGTACTTTTAGTTTAAATTTAAAACACAGAAGAGAGCTTTCTGGTTAAATTTAGAACCCAGCAGAGAGCTTGTAGTTTAAATTTCATAATAAGTTAGAGCCTAGCAGCAGCAAAGAGCTATAATTTAAATCAAATTGAATATAGCTTACCAAGCAGCACACGACAGGGTACTGTGTAACAGCCCTCTTTTAATAAGTTCCTAGATGACATAAATGACTGCTTCTTGGAGCAGCTGGTCCATGAACCGACCAGAGGGGAAGCCATATTAGACCTAGTCCTTAGTGGAATACCAGACCTAGTGCAAGAGATAAGGGTGTTGGGGCCACTTGGCAATAGTGATCATAGCATGATCGTCTTTGATTTAATTAGTGGAGGAGGGATAGTAAGGAAATCCACAGTACTACCTTTTAACTTTCGAAAGAGAGACTATGATAAAATGCGGAAAATAGTTAAGAAAAAACTAAAAGTAGCAGTTGCAAAGGTTAAAGACTTACATCAAGCTTGGGTGCTGTTCAAAAATACTATCTTGGAAGCCCAGACCAGCTGTATTCCACGCTTTAAGAAAAGTGGAAGGAAGTCCAAAAAACTGCCAGCATAGTTTAAAGGTGAGGTCAGAGAGGCTGTTGTTGCCAAGAAAGCATCTGTCAGGAAATGGAAAAAAGAGCCAAACGATGAAACCTGGAAACAGCACAAGCACTGGCAGGTCAAATGCAAGGCATTGATAAAAAAGGCAAAGAGAGAATTTGAGAAGAAGCTTGCTGTGGAAGTAAAAACGCGAAATAAAGATTTTTTCAAGTACATTCGTAGCAAAAAACCTGTGAGAGAGTCAGTTGGACCATTAGATGACAGAGGAGTTAAAGGGGCACTAAGAGGCGACAAGGCGATAGCGGAGAGACTGAATGAATTCTTTGCTTCAGTCTTTACTGAGGAAGATGTAGGGATGTTACCCATGACTGAAGTGGTATTTAAAGGTGTGGAAGAATTGAAGGAAATATCGATACATCGGGAAGATGTATTACAACTATTAGATAAACTGAAGAGTAGCAAATCACCTGGGCCGGATGGTATACATCCAAGGGTGTTGAAAGAACTGAAATATGAGATTGCAGACTTGCTATTAGTAATCTGTGAACTATCATTACAATCATCTCTAATACCTGAAGATTGGCGGATTGCCAATGTAACACCAATTTTTAAAAAGGGTTCAAGGGGTGATCCGGAAACTACAGACCGGTGAGCCTCACGTCAGTACCGGGAAAAATGGTAGAAACCATCATAAAGAATAAAATTACTCAGCATGTAGATAGTCATGGCCTAATGGGAGACAGTCAACATGGCTTTAGACAAGGAAGATCTTGTCTTACTAATCTGTTATGTTTTTTTGAAAGTGTGAATAAACAGGTGGACAAAGGTGAGTCGGTTGATATAGTGTATCTGGACTTTCAGAAAGTCTTTGACAAGGTCCCTCATCAGAGACTTTTGGCAAAACAAAAGAGTCATGGGATAGGAGGCAGTGTACTACTGTGGATCAAGAACTGGTTAAAAGATAGAAAGCAGAGGGTTGGGCTAAATGGCCAATTTTCCCAGTGGAGAAAGGTGAATAGTGGTGTACCCCAAGGATCTGTGCTGGGTCCGCTGCTTTTTGACATATTCATAAATGACCTGGAAAGTGGAATAACGAGTGAGGTTATCAAATTTGCAGATGACACAAAACTATTTAAAGTTGTTAAAACCCAAGAGGATTGTGGAAAATTGCAAGAGGATCTTGATAAATTGGAAGACTGGGCATCAAAATGGCAGATGAAATTTAATGTGGACAAGTGCAAAGTTATGCACCTAGGGAAGAACAACCCATACTATGGTTACACGATGCAAGGTTCCACATTAGGAACCACCACCCAGGAAAAAGATTTAGGCGTCATTGTGGATAACATGTTAAAACCCTCGGCCCAGTGTGCAGCGGCAGCCAAGAAAGCAAATAGAATGCTAGGTATCATAAGGAAAGGAATGGAAAATAAAACAAAAGATATTATAATGCCTCTATACCGTTCCATGGTGAGACCGCACCTTGAATATTGTGTGCAATTCTGGCCACCTTATCTTAAAAAGGATATAGCGTTATTAGAAAAGGTTCAGAGAAGAGCCACCAAAATGGTAAAGGGGATGGAAGGATACTCCTATGAAGAAAGGCTAAAAAGGTTAGGGCTCTTTAACCTGGAAAAGAGACGACTGAGGGGAGATATGATAGAAGTCTATAAATTAATGAACGGAGTGGAACGGGTAAACGTAGATAGACTGTTTACGTTATCAGGATATAGAAAGACTAGGGGACATGCAATGAAGCTACAGGAGTAAACTATTTAAGACTAATAAAAGAAAATATTTTTTCACTCAATGTGTAATCAAACTCTGGAATTTGTTACCAGAGGATGTAGTAAAGGCTGTTAGTGTAGCTGGGTTTAAAAAAGGTTTGGACAAGTTCCTGAAGGAAAGGTCCATAAACCATTATTAAGAAGGGACCCAGGATATCAATGCTTGACCTAGTACAAACATTGCAGAACCTGTGTCTTTTGGGGAAACTGCTAGGTACATATGACCTAGATTGGCCACTGCTGGAAACAGGATACTGGGCTTGATGGACCTTGGTCTGACCCAGTATGGGATATCTTATGTTCTTATGTAAATCACTCACATAAACCCACACCCCACCAACAACCAATGGACCAGGCCTTCACGTGGCATTCAAGAGATGTGTTATGGGGCATGCCCCTTGAACATGCCCTTTCGCCGTGACCCGCAGCGGAGGAATCCACCAAGGGGCCCTCCTTTTCAAACCCCCTTGGTGTCTCACAATGATGATGGCAGCAGAATCGTTGATGTTTCTAGCATTCAAACTGTCCAGTCCAGCAGATAAGGCACAAGCACAAGCAAGGTGAAAGGTAGCTGCAGACTCCTGCTGATACTCAAATTGGCAGTTCACCTCTCCCAGTCATCATCTATGTCGCAGACTGCTTTGACAGAATACCCAACATACTGTTGTAATAGAGGCACACCACAGTCAGCAAATGCACAGCACATAACTGTATTAGTGCATGCCTGATATCATTGTGGTGCAACAAATGTCGTTCTACAGCAATACAACACATGCCAATAGTTTTGGATGACACCTCGTATGACCTGTCCCTCCCTTGATTATCCCACCCACATGTTTCCATTCATATCGTTGTGTTAATTTGCTAGAGTGGCTGTAAATAGTGTAGAAGTTAATATTTTTCTATGTTGTTATATTCTTGACTGACATGCGTGCTTCATTGGGTTCATGTCTGTTCACTGTTTCACACTCATGGCAAATGGTATCTGATGATGTGATATGCCCTAATTTGAGACACGCATAATGATCCATTGAATATACTTTTTAATAGGCGAATGCATACTGGCAACTGCAGCATACTGGGACATACATCAGCAGGTATGTTAACATGATCCAGTCCTTGTGAGTGACATATATGAAACTGTACCCACATGTGTTGCAAACGTCTCTCCTGCCTAACAAACTTGGCAAACATATCTTGAATGTCCACTCACCCCTAACTCGGCAGGATGCCCATGATAAACATTTTCCTGGACCCTTTACTGCATGGTGAAAGATTGGCACGACATTTGCTGTAGACATAGTTTCACAATCCTATGCAGCAGCCTATCACCATGCATGCATTCACCTGGCCATCCCTTATAAAGTCAGAGAGGATATTATCCCTAAGGCACACCACATCATTTATTATAATGCCTCCTCTGATTCACAAGAAGTAAAGTGCTGCATCTGGCAGGTGACATATGACATGGCATTTAATGAGAGACTGCATCACATACCCTCCTACTTACTCACAGCACTGCCATCCCAAGATATTGAAAATGCACGCTGACAGCAAATGATAGGAGCAGACATATATCTGACCATCCAGGTTTTTCAGATGTACAATGCATGCACATAAACTCCATATCAAATAATGTGTGTACACAACTGCACATTGCTCTTGTCAGGATGTATGAGCAATCAGTTAGATGCCTTCAGTCCAGCAATGCACAGTGGTACATTGTTCCTCTATGAACTTTGCATTTCAGACAACCAATAGTGATGCTCAGGTTTCTTCACAAACAATGGAGAAACATAGCAGGTATAACTGAGCTCAGACATGATAATCTCAATGACTGCCATCCCTTGCTGCTAACAGGTCCAGGCTCCCTACAATGATGCAGCTCTGATCATTGTGTGCATGTAATTCATAGATCGCATATGCTGATTTACCTCTTGTTTCTGCCACAGACTGCTTCACACCAGAGACACATGTTGGATTCCCAGTAGCACTCATAGTGCCCACAGGCCAAACTCTTAGGCCTCTATTGCATTTGAGGAGACCACAGATTATACTGCCACATTCCAGGTATCAGTAGAGGACAGGGACTTCTGCATCTGCAGTATTCCTTAACAACGTCAGGACACACATTTGTTTAGGGTCTTGCCTTCATAGTTTGTTTGGACAGCACATTGTGTCTACAAGCATGGATATCACATTCATGCCCTGCAGACTGCATGACTGTATGGTGGCTCAAGCAGCACATTGCAATTTGGCATGCTCCTGCAGGCTATGGGGGTCATTCTGTTCAGGACATCCGGGCCCCTGTGCGCCCGATCGGAATCAGACACATAGGGGTAGACGCAATTATGATCCTGCAGAGCACGTCTAGCCCCCACTGGATCAGAATTGCGACTAGGCCTGTACGTTCAGGCCAGGACACGATTCCCATCAGCCCACATGTACAGGCCCCTGTCCAGCTAACTCAGTCAAGGCTCCTGAATGGAGCCGCAGCACCATGGTGTCCGGTTGCCATGGCACTGTGACTCCATTCAGGGGTTGCATCCCCAGCCGCCGACAACTGTCTCCTTTACCTGCAGCCTGACCACCAATCTGGCCTCACATGGCCAGGGTCAGGCTTTGGGGAATCCCCTGCACCCACCTCACCCTTCTCCCGTGGTCGGAGCTCCCATCCCCCAACATCTAGGGGGACTTATTCCACCTCCAGGTGGAATAAGTCTCCCGTCCAGTCTGCCATCCCCGGACATACAGGGCTGATGGCCCTGTACATCTGGGGCCACGGACTGCCCACTGCCCATCCTAACTCCGCCTCCATACCGCCTCCTTCCCACCCCCATCTAGCCTCACCATACAAACACCTTGTTCTTATGGGGAGGTTAGCCGGGGATGTAGAGGGGACCGAATAGCAGGGATGGAAGTCCCTACAGCTATTCACGACTCAGAATGACCCCGTATTTGTCCAGGACATCAGAATTCAACATGTCGGGCCAAGGACTTTGCCTCCTTCACATAGATGCAGTATATACTGCCACATCCCACTCCAGTGATGGTGAGATGCAAACATGTTCACACATCCTTTCTTTGCTTCATATACACAGTGTGATAGACGGGTCATTTCACATACATGACTGGACAACAGTGGAGTCAATTCATGCAAGTGAGTCTGTGACACCATGATGTATCACAGTAAGGCTACTGGGCTAACACCCCCAATGTGGCCAGACCCTATTTGGTTGCAGAGCATTTGGTGTTTGCATGCTATATCTCACCTATATGCTATCTAGTTCATTGTTACTAGTTCTATGTATTAGCCAAGTTACCTTTGTTACTTGTAAGCCCTATTGGCCAAGTTATTATATGTAAACCACTTAGACTTGTAGATAAGCAGTATATAAGTACAGTTAAATAAATAAATAATATACGTACATATTAGTCACTATCATCCCCTGTCATCATGGCCTACTTAATTTGTCAGTGTATGCATATATGTCCCAATAACTGTCTGCTTATTAGAGCACCTAATGTAAATATGTGGGCAACGTGACCCATAGGGTTTCCAGGATTTGTAGCACACAATGAATCAAATGACAGCAACATTATGGAGCTCATATGACTTACAAAGAGCCAGGACAGGGATGCAGAGGCACAGGGCCACGGTTCATGCTTGTCAGACTATTTGACAGAGCAGTCTTACAACCGAGGATCTCCAACCATCATACATTCTATATATACTGTGGTCAGCAATTTGGCAGTATCCTCTGCATTACAATAAATTCATATCATACTATCAATGGCCTTCAGCATCCACTGTGAGGTGTTCATATCTAGATTTGTACAATTCTTTCCCCTTCTTCCCTTCCTTGTTCATTACACATCACACCTGTATTATATAGAATTTGCTACTGTGGGCCAGACATATGTATAACACATGCACAAATGTGATATTGGCATCAGGAATGTCCTAATGAAATTTGCCACCCTTCGCAGGCCTTCAGTACAGACCTCTGCACATCATCTCACCTCGGAGAAGGTGCATAATAGCAACTGTTCAATGGAGCAGATGCACTACTGAATGCCTTGCGGGGGTCCAGGGCTTCCAAGTTCCAGCACACAGCACCATCACCTGTGAGCCACACAGACTCCCCCCCAAGCCAAGTATTGTCAATCACAAACAGCTTCATTCACGCCAATTGCTTCAATATGCTACATGCATTTCACCTCAGGACCAGCCTCTCCCAATCCCTGGCCTTCATACACAACTTCCAGCCCCCTCTGACGGGAAGGGCATCAGTGGTAGGCCATGAGGGCACCTGCGTGCAACAGTATTAATCCAGTCACAATGTGGGAAATGCTGGCAATTGAAAAACATTTTCCTTGGAGTCATGACTCACTCTACAGTCCTACTGAGGCATTTAGTTTCACTAATGGGTAGCCCAGCACTCCTTGGCATTATTGAGTCTTGATCTCCTAACTTTGTGTGTATGAGGCAACTGTGGTAGCAGAGGAAGCATGACACTTGCCAAAGATATGGAATCACTCTGTTGAACCAGGGCAACAGTCTTCATTTCATGATCACAGCCTGTGTTGACTCATCAGGGATTGTAGCATACAGTTGTCTCATCTTGGATCGTTGAAAGTTTGACAAAACATAGGGGCCCTGATTGTAAATGTGCTCTGTGCAGTGCCCAGTGAGTGGCTGCTTACAATCCTCAGCAGGCGATATGCATGTCATTGCAGCTGGTTTCCTATGCATTTGGCTGATCCTCTCAGATATCCCATGCAAGCATTTGATGTGGCTCATCCCATACTGATGGCATTTGGCCATGTTGCCATACTACAGGAGTTCAGATATGTAGCCCTGCTTCTCTCCCCCCAAACTCCACCCCAGGCAAACCACAGCACACCACAGCAGGCCAAGCTCCTACATTTGATGGAGGTGTGCCAAAATTGTAGCTGTTCTCATGCCATCTGCAGGGTTTGCAGTGCTATATCAACCACAGCTAGAACAGCGACAGAGGCTGGGTTAACTTCTGTCACACAACAGACCAACTTAGTGACATTCATGATCTTGTAGCTTGGATCAACATTATGCCTTTGTAACCCTAAGGGGTATGTTTACCAAACCGTCTTAATGTGCGCTCTGTGATGTTATCGCGCGAAAAGATACCTTATCGCGTGATAATGGCGCTTTATCAGGCGCACAGGTACCTTATCGCGCGATAACACGCACAACGGCGCAAACGAGCGCTGAAGGCGGGGAAAGGCTTCTGGAGGGCGGAGGAAGGCTCCCCAGGGGCGTAGAGAAGGGGTCAATGGGCGGAGAGTGGGAGGGGAGAGGCTCTCTGCACATTAACGCTGTGAAATCCGAGGCTGAAAACTAACGCCAGTGAAACCCTGGCGTTAGAGTTGATTTAAAGGGAAGAGAAACCATTTCTGTCAGCAATGTACAGCAAAACCAGGGAAACCTATACAAAAGTGATAAGTGTGATACATGTGCACGGAACAAAAGTGCAAATAAACATTGAAAATGACCCCAACAAAATATAAAAAAAACATAACCAAGCTGGGCAATAGTGATATTAATGGGAAACATCGAAAAACACTCCCAAGAAAGCTCCAAAAAAATGATATGAATTTTAGAAGGGTCTACGCTCCGTCCCCATACAAGGTGAATGATCCCACAGTGAAATAGCGCTGATCAGGGATTCCCTCTCCATTGGACAGGTTTCCTATGGTGTGCACATGTTCCACAACAGCAAGGCGGGCATGTCGGAATGGGCAACTGGACAGATGCTGGGAAAGGGGACACAGAGGGCTGCAGACGGCACATACTGTGCTGCAGCTGGGCCACAGTGCGGACTAGGGTGATGCCTAGGTGGCCCATAGGAATGCTGAAACAGTAGAGAAGCCAGACAGCAACTGATGAGGGCCCAGCATGAGCACGAGTGTGCTTCTCACAGTGTCACAGGGGATAGTACCCAGCAGGTACTGTGTGGCCTGGCACTGCAGTACCCCAAAGGGCACAGAACATTAGCAGGCAGTGCTGAGGGGAAGCGTAGACATTATGCAGGCACCCCTACCCCAGAATCTGCACCATAGGCAGCCGCCTACCCGCACAATGGATGGCCTGAGACTGTGCTCCACCAGCACCACCAGCAGACGGGCATGTCAGCAGGGTGGTAGAGGGGTACTGGTCGTGGAGGGGGCAGTGGCAGCTGCCCAGAGCAGACCATGGCCTAGCCCTGTGTAGGTGGGTGCAATGCACTGCGACAGACAGGCCCTGTCTGATGAACAGTCATGGTATCCCCAGGGAATGCACTGTCTCTGTGACAACATGGTGGTGCAGTGCACACAGCCAGTGTGTTCAGGAGCAGAAGGTCACAGGTTCAAGTTCCTGCCAACCCAGCCCCCCCATATTTTACCCACTACTACAACATGCTAATACAGACAGAACCTGTAGTGCAGATGATGTAAACATGCCCAAAACACCTACATTTTACCCTACAGAGCACAGACACCATAAACATGCGCATTACCTAGAGCAGAGTCTCCCAAATGCAGTCCTGGAGGGTCAAACACCATTCAGGTTCCATGCTGCCTCTAATAAATGTGGTTGTGCTGCATTGCTATGCACCGCCCCCATGGTATGCAGATGTATCTCATGCATATTGTGACGCAGCGGACCCTCTTCTAGAAAGAAAAAAAGTTTTAAATTCTGAGAAAAAAAGAAATGACCTGCAATTTCCAAAGGATCCATCTAGGGGGAGCAGGAGAGGCAGGACAGAGACTCCAGAACCACGCCTCAGGGGGCAGGAGTCATACGCCAACTCCACACATTTAAGGAGAGGCAGGCAAGAGTCAGCAGTCTCGCAAGGGAGCTCAGAAGGTTCACCAGGAAGTGTGTCAGCTGGAAGAGAACAAGTTAGAAGCAGCCCCAGAGAAGGACCAAGAACAGGCTATGCAGAGGAGAGACCAAAGCCAAGGTCTAGGCCCAAGCCAAGCCTGAGCAGAAAGACAGGCTGGGGAAGGAGAACCAGTCCTATAGCCCAGAGGATAGGCCGAGAAGGCCGAAGCCTGACTAGATTAGGCTCTGAAGCCGGAAAGAAAACCAGCCATAAAAGCCAAAGGAGAAAAGAGTGGGAGAGCCGAAGGAACACACCAGAGAGCACTGACATGGAGGGCAGTAGCCAAGGTAGGCCTCCAGCGTTGTCCCAAAGAACCAGGAGAAAAGCAGGAGGTAAAGCTTTTAAAATTTGTTATAATTTGCCTAGAGAAGAATCCTGGGAAGGTGACTCTCCTTATCCTAAACAAGGACAGAAATATAAGTTAAAGGACAGCTGTTATAAGCAAAGAACTGGCAGAGGAAAACATTACCCAGAAAATGTTTTTAAACATTTAGAAAAAGAACTGCCACTGTGGTATTCCACCTTGCAGAAGCCTAGGCCCAAACATTTGGCTAAGCCCTGGGAAACACCAGAACATACTCCAGGGAAGGACACTTATTCGGTTTCCCCAGAGCAGTCAGAGGAGGAGGCCATGCAAGTGGAATCTATATCCGAGGATTTGGATAGCCCAATGGAATGTACCTACTGTGTTGTGGATGAGATTGAATCATTCCATAGATCTGGCAGTGAATGAAGCATTACTGTTTGAACAATTTTTATACTGTGAAGTTAACAGCCCTTTTTGGTTAATTCATACCCTGTTTGGAAAATCCGTTGCAAAGACTTTTTCTGTTACGTTTACTAGTGTGTTGTGCGTATGATTTGAACCCTTAGTGCAAAAAGGGGAATAAAAGCCTTTTTCATTTTTCCTCCACTTTGTGCAAGAGTATAATTTTTCTCTTTGGGAGTTTGGTAACGAGGCCGGCACAAGGCTGGTACCCTTGACCCTCGCACCTGGCCAACCCCAATCTAACCTTCTTGGTGACAGCGGACCAGCGAGCGGCGGCGCCCCGTGGAACCCACCCTTCGGTGGAACTACTACGCCGCCACCAGGGGGTGCTGGCACACGCGCGCACACACTCCGCCCGGCCCCCGCGTCACAAGTGGCGTAGTTGGCAGGATAGACGCCAACCCCAAGGACGTACAAAAGCCTGCAACGGTAAAAGCTGAAAAGACAAGAATTATTTTTTTTTGAAGAAAAAAAAAAAAGTAAAACCCGAACTGGCCCACAGAAAAAAACTGGACCGGAAGGAAAACCCGGAACGGAACAGACAACTCGACTGGATTGGAATTCCAAAACCTGGCACGGAGTTCCAGAAATCTGGACCGGATCCGAAAAGAAGAGCCTGTAAGCTGACAATCCTGAGGCAGTCCAAGAAGCACAACAAAGCCGTGGATAGCAGCATACCTTCCTCTAAGGCTGACGCAACACTTGAACAAGGTAACAAGTAATAAAACCTGTTTAGTGTTGGATATTGGGGGAAGTGAGCTTAACGGAGGTTAAGCAAGGTTAAGTGAAAAAAAAAGTAAAAAAAAAAAAGAGAGAGGTTTTTTTTTCCTTTGAAAGTGCCGCACTTGGGTTTCCTTTTCTTCTGTTTATTATCATTTCAGGATCATGGAGCCCAAGGAACTTTGCGCTTGGATGGCGCAACAGTTCAATAAGCAGGCTGAGATGGCACAATTAAGCCAAGTACAGGCGCTGAAAGCAATGCAGCAGCAGCAACTACCAGTCATCGAGACAATGAATACCTGGCTTGCCCAGCAGCAAGAGGAACTGGCGAGGAGCAAGGCAGAGACCCAGTTACGCGCTGAATCTGCGAATCCCGACCATGGACAATGGCACTGTAATGACTTGGTGGTGGGGAAACTATGTGCAGATGATGACATAGATGATTTTCTAGACACATTTACCAGAATAGCTACTTCGGCTAAATGGCCAAATGAGCAGTGGGCAATGAGACTAGCGGCATCGCTCACGGGCGAGGCACTAGCGGCCTATAGGTCAATGCCCCCAATCTTAGCGGATTCCTATGAGGAAGTAGTGCTAGCGATTAGGGATCGCTTAGGCCTCACACCTTTCACATATAAAAAAATGTTTAGGG
Source organism: Ichthyophis bannanicus (assembly GCA_033557465.1). NCBI lineage: Eukaryota > Metazoa > Chordata > Amphibia > Gymnophiona > Ichthyophiidae > Ichthyophis > Ichthyophis bannanicus. The sequence goes on along the minus strand of CM066049.1, from coordinate 17,721,025 downwards.
CTACCTGTTTAAAGGCCGGCGAAACACCTAAGGCCCTAGGCCATCGTGTACGCAGCCTGGCTCATAAATGGCTAAAGCCTGAAAAAAGAACGATAGACACCCTCATGGATGTTATCATCCTAGAACAATATATGAATGCTCTTCCCAGTAAAGTGCAGAACTTCCTAGTGCTACAAAATTGCTGCACTACCGCTGAAGCAATAAATCTCACAGAGAGATACTTGGAAGCTGAAGAGGTTGCCCATCCTAGGATAAGTCCCAGGATAGCAATAGGTTTAGGTTTAGGTTTATTTATTTGATATGACCGCCTTTCTGGGTAATCAAAGCGGTGTACAATTGATAAAATACATAAAAATTCATAAAATACATAGAATAAAATTATACAAGTAAAATTATAAAATACGTAGCATAATTTATACAAATCATAAAAAACATATTACATAAACTTTGGGCAAGCCAGAAAAGAAAAGAAATATACAATTTGTCTAGGATAGAAGCTGGTATGCAGAGAACACAAGACAGGATACAATAGGTGGGTAGGTACAGCAGGAGTAGATTCACACAAAAGGGGAAGGGATATTGAAGGCCAATGAAAAGAGATGAGTTTTAAGATTTTTCTTGAAAATTGTGAATTGTGGTTCCAATCGGAGGGAAGGGGGAAGAGAGTTCCAATGTGCGGGACCAGCAAAGAAGAAAGCAGACAGACGCGTGAACTGAAGGTGAGCACGGGAAGGTGGGGGGAGGGCAAGGCGGTTAAGATGGAAAGAACGTGGAGTGTAACGGGGGGAGTGAAAAGATAGGAGGTCAGACAAATAAGATGGGATACCAGTGTGATAGACTTTATGGAGTAAAGTCAACAGTTTAAATTGAGAGCGAAAAGGGACCGGCAACCAATGGAGGTGAAAAAGTAAGGGAGTGACATGATCTCGTAAAGCAGAATGAGTGATGAGACGTGCAGCGATATGTTGTATTCTCTGGAGCCGATTCACCTGATTTTTGGGGAGACCAAGAAACAAAGCATTAGAAAAGTCCACCCGTGACATAACTAAAGACAGTACTAACGTGGTCAGAGCAGAAGGGGAGAGAAAAGGGCGGATAGAACGGATTTGTCGAAGGAAAAAGAAAGAGGTTTTAGTAATATGAGAGATGTGAGAATGAAAGGAGAGATCCGAGTCAAAGTGAATTCCTAAATACCGGAAGGTAGAAACTAATGGAACTGGGGAGTTAGAAAAAGAAGGGGCTAAAGTGGGGGGGGGGAGCACCATATGTGAACCAGATAGCAAGGGTCTTTGTGAGGTTAAGATGAAGACAGTTAGAGGTGAGCCAATCTGCAACAGAGGAAAGACAAGAGTTCAGAGGGGTGAGATCAGGACAGGAGGAAGAAGTGTGATGGAGTAAGAGAATGTCATCCGCGTAAAAGAAAGCTGAAATACCCGACTGCTGAATAAGAAGTGCAAGGGGAGCAAGAAAGAGATTAAAAAGAAGGGGGGCAAGAACGGAGCCCTGTGGAACCCCACAGAGGAGGTGCTGTGGATCAGAAGGGGAGGAGGCAGTTGAAGAAGGAAGAACCGTGCAAGAACAAGAGGAAAGAAAGGAGTGAAACCAGTGATAGACAGTACTGCAGAGACCAGCTTCACGAAGACGGTGAAGAAGAAGGGAGTGATCGACCAGATCAAAGGCTGCTGAAAGGTCCAGAGCAACCGCCACCGATATATCACCCCGATCGTGAGCTGTGTGTAGTGCATTAGTGAAAGCCAAAAGAACTGTGTCAACACTATGCCCAGAACGGAAACCTGATTGACGAGGATGAAGGAAGTTAATAGAATCAAGGTGATGAGAGAGTTGTGCAAAGACGAATTTCTCCAAGAGTTTAGACAGAAAGGGAAGGTTAGAGACAGGACGATAGCTGGAAGGAAGGGAAGGATCAAGGGAGGAATTCTTTAAGAGGGGGCGGACCAATGCATGTTTCCAAGGAGTAGGAAAGACCCCGGTGGAAAGACTAGAATTGAACATAACAAGGATATAGGGGAGGACACCCAGGGAGGGAGTGAGGAGCCAAGAGGAGGGAATAGGATCAGACGAGCATGAGGTCTTACGAGATGAGGAGATGAGGTGGTGAAGTTCGGGTGCAGAGATAGGAGAGAAGGTAGCCCAGAAATGAGAAAGCTGAGAGACAGGCGGGGGAGAAGGAAGAGGAGGAGGGGAAGAGATGGGAGCAGGGCATAAGGGTAGAGAATCACAAAAGATAGAAAGTCTTTCACATCCTCCGTTTACCAAAGGGAAGAATGTTAGACCTATGGTAAAGGAGAATACAAAGAAGTGTTTTGCATGTGGCAAAAGAGGACACCTCCAGTACGAGTGTTATTCTCGCACTGCCCTAGTGGGAGAATCCCCTAGTGCAGTACGGGAAGGTTTTGTCCTTGATGTGAAAATACAGGGCATAGCTGTAAAAGCATTATTGGATTCTGGAGCCGACCAGACCATGGTCTCTAAGCGGTTATGGTCAATAATTCAGGCTCAGGGCCTATCGGTTCCAGAAGCTCCAGTAGGTCAAGTGAAAATTAAGTGCGTGCATGGTGCAGCTACCCGATATCCAGTATACAAGTTATGGGTAAAGGGCTTAGGCATTATGAGGGAAATGCTGATCGCTGTGGTACCTAGGTTACCACAAGAATTGGTCCTAGGCCGTGATTGGCCACAGTTTAGGAAGACCTTAAAAAGAGGTTTATCGCCGGTAGGGAAATCAGGTTCCACTTGCAGGACCTCTAACGCTGCTGCTAATGGACAGCGGGAAAGTTTGGCCGCCGCTGCAGGTACCATGCTCCCAGGCCCGCTGTGGGAAAAACCCAAGAAGACTCCTGTAAGGGAACGCCCACAGCCACCAAAAAAATTTGTGCTGCAGTATTGTAAGACCTCTGAGAGAGCACGTAGTCCTCAAAGGGCCTCAGCACAGGCGGCCGGCTATGACCTCCACAGTGCAGAAGATCTGGTCATCCCAAAGCAGGGGCGAAAATTGGTTGCTACAGATTTACAAGTCGAGCTACCTCCAGGATGCTATGGGAGAATAGCACCACGATCGGGTCTTGCCGCCAAACACAGCATCGATGTAGCTGCAGGAGTGGTGGACCCCGATTACAGGGGCATATTAAAGGTGCTTTTGTGTAATTGCTCACAGGAAGATTTTGAAGTCCAGGTGGGAGACAGGATTGCGCAGCTAATATGTGAGCGCGTAGGATTTCCGGACCTTGAAGAGGTTGCGATGCTAACTCCTACAAGCCGGGGAACAGGCGGTTTTGGCTCTACTGGAAAGGCGGAGCTTGAAGGTTTAATGGCCGTAGGGAGTGATCCACCAGAAGAGGATCTAGGACCCCGGGTGCAAGACTGTAAAGAGATTTCCACGCCCCTGATCGGAGAGGAACTCTCCTTGAAACAAAAGGAGGATTTAGCTCAAATATTAAGCAAATACAAGGATGTGTTAACTCCAATACCTGGAGAAACGTCCTTGGTAGCTCATGAGATACTCACCCCACCAGGTAAAATCATACGACAGCGTCCCTACCGCTTACCGGAGGCGAAAAAACAAGAAGTCATCAGCCAGGTACAAGAGATGCTACGGATGAATATTATCGAAGAGTCGCATAGCCCGTGGTGCAGCCCAGTAGTACTTGTACCTAAGCCAGACGGGTCTATGCGTTTCTGCATAGACTTTCGACAAGTGAATGCAGTATCTACCTTCGATGCCTACCCGATGCCGCGGATTGAGGAATTGTTAGATCGGCTCGGGCAAGCCAAGTTCCTGACAACGTTGGACATGACGAAAGGCTATTGGCAGGTTCCTTTGACGCGGGATGCCAAGCCAAAAACTGCCTTCAGTACACCCTTGGGCCTATTCCAATTTAGGAGAATGCCATTCAGCCTACATGGAGCAGCCGCTACATGCCAACGCTTAATGGATGTCATCCTACGACCGTACCAACATTTCGCCACTGCCTACATGGATGATGTGGTGATCCACAGTGCTACATGGACGGAACATCTCCATCAAGTAGGCACCATCTTAGAAGCCATGCGGAGAGCGGGGCTCACGCTAAACCCAAAAAAATGTACTTTCGCGGCAAGAGAAGTTAAATATTTAGGTCATCTGGTGGGGCGTGGAACTGTACGACCCTTACTGGATAAAATAGACAGCGTCAGGAAATACCCTGTTCCAAAGAACAAGAAACAGTTACGAAGCTTTTTGGGCCTGGTCGGCTATTATCGACGGTTCATACCGCACTTTGCCGAAGAAAGTAATGTGTTTACAGAAATGTTGAGGAAAAACGCCCCAACCATAATACACTGGACGCCAGAAGCAGAAACTGCTTTTCAGAAGCTAAAAGGAAAATTGTGCCAAGCCCCGGTACTGCGTGGGGTAGATTTCAGTCAAACATTCCTGCTACAAACAGATGCCTCGGAGACTGGTCTGGGCGCTGTCCTATCCCAGATACAAGAAGGAGCGGAACACCCCATAATGTTTCTCAGTCAAAAACTATCACTGGCTGAACGGAAATATGCCACGATTGAATGGGAGTGTCTAGCAATAAAGTGGGCTATCGAGGCCTTGAAATTCTACCTCACCGGGAGGAAATTTGTCCTCATAACGGACCATGCCCCTCTAAAATGGTTGCATACCATGAAGAATGAAAATAACAGGCTGACCAGGTGGTACATGGCTTTGCAGCCCTATGATTTTAGAGTGGAACATCGGGCCGGGAAGCTGCATTTTAACGCAGATGTAATGTCGTGGATTACGTGCTGCGGAGAAGGGTTTTCCCCAGCCCGTAATATTTTAAGAAGGGGGATGTGTGACGCAGCGGACCCTCTTCTAGAAAGAAAAAAAGTTTTAAATTCTGAGAAAAAAAGAAATGACCTGCAATTTCTAAATGATCCATCTAGGGGGAGCAGGAGAGGCAGGACAGAGACTCCAGAACCACGCCTCAGGGGGCAGGAGTCATACGCCAACTCCACACATTTAAGGAGAAGCAGGCAAGAGTCAGCAGTCTCGCAAGGGAGCTCAGAAGGTTCACCAGGAAGTGTGTCAGCTGGAAGAGAACAAGTTAGAAGCAGCCCCAGAGAAGGACCAAGAACAGGCTATGCAGAGGAGAGACCAAAGCCAAGGTCTAGGCCCAAGCCAAGCCTGAGCAGAAAGACAGGCTGGGGAAGGAGAACCAGTCCTATAGCCCAGAGGATAGGCCGAGAAGGCCGAAGCCTGACTAGATTAGGCTCTGAAGCCGGAAAGAAAACCAGCCATAAAAGCCAAAGGAGAAAAGAGTGGGAGAGCCGAAGGAACACACCAGAGAGCACTGACACGGAGGGCAGTAGCCAAGGTAGGCCTCCAGCGTTGTCCCAAAGAACCAGGAGAAAAGCAGGAGGTAAAGCTTTTAAAATTTGTTATAATTTGCCTAGAGAAGAATCCTGGGAAGGTGACTCTCCTTATCCTAAACAAGGACAGAAATATAAGTTAAAGGACAGCTGTTATAAGCAAAGAACTGGCAGAGGAAAACATTACCCAGAAAATGTTTTTAAACATTTAGAAAAAGAACTGCCACTGTGGTATTCCACCTTGCAGAAGCCTAGGCCCAAACATTTGGCTAAGCCCTGGGAAACACCAGAACATACTCCAGGGAAGGACACTTATTCGGTTTCCCCAGAGCAGTCAGAGGAGGAGGCCATGCAAGTGGAATCTATATCCGAGGATTTGGATAGCCCAATGGAATGTACCTACTGTGTTGTGGATGAGATTGAATCATTCCATAGATCTGGCAGTGAATGAAGCATTACTGTTTGAACAATTTTTATACTGTGAAGTTAACAGCCCTTTTTGGTTAATTCATACCCTGTTTGGAAAATCCGTTGCAAAGACTTTTTCTGTTACGTTTACTAGTGTGTTGTGCGTATGATTTGAACCCTTAGTGCAAAAAGGGGAATAAAAGCCTTTTTCATTTTTCCTCCACTTTGTGCAAGAGTATAACTTTTCTCTTTGGGAGTTTGGTAACGAGGCCGGCACAAGGCTGGTACCCTTGACCCTCGCACCTGGCCAACCCCAATCTAACCTTCTTGGTGACAGCGGACCAGCGAGCGGCGGCGCCCCGTGGAACCCACCCTTCGGTGGAACTACTACGCCGCCACCAGGGGGTGCTGGCACACGCGCGTGCACACTCCGCCCGGCCCCCGCGTCACAATATTCATTAGGGACAGCATGAAAACCCGAACAGTGTTTGGCCAGGACTGGAGTTGGGAACCTTTGCCCTAGAGTAGCAGCCAAGAGGGGCAGACACACCCACACCCACAGGCTCCATTATCCCAAGCCTCCTGGAGAGGCAGGATGTTGGGCCCTGTGTGCATCTCCCCATACTAGCACTTGCATACCTTAGCAATGCCACCCTAAACATGGGAAAACTGTACACAGCTATCAAAAGGTTGCTATGATAACTGGCAGATAGCAATTCCTACGTTAAGCACAATTGGCTGATTGAGCTGCATCATAGCAACCTTTTTGATGTCTGTGGAGTGTGCCTCAGGTCTGGTGTCTGACAGAGTGACCCCAACAGTATTGCGTACCATAGCCATGCCTGCACTGTGCCCAGGACTAGTGTGGTGGCCAGGGCTGCCAAACACCTCTATGGTTGCACAATGCTGGCATAGGTGTGTGGAGTGTGTGTCTGTCTATCCAGTTTGTGGTGGCTGCCAACACCCTCCACAGCCCACACTGCTAGCACTGTTGCCAGTATTGGCCTGCCAATGTGCATAATGAGGAGCAAGGTACTGTGGGAATCTTGTCTTACTAATCTGCTATGTTTTTTTGAAGGAGTGAATAAACAGGTGGACAAAGGTGAGTCGGTTGATATTGTGTATCTGGACTTTCAGAAAGCCTTTGACAAGGTCCCTCATCAGAGACTTTTGGCAATATTATTCCTATGAAGAAAGGCTAAAAAGGTTGGGGCTCTTTAACCTGGAAAAGAGACGGCTGAGGGGAGATATGATAGAAGTCTATAAATTAATGAACGGAGTGGAACGGGTAAACGTAGATCGATTGTTTACCTTATCAGAATATAGAAAGACTAGGGGAGATGCAATGAAGCTACAGGGTAAACTATTTAAGACTAATAAAAGAAAATATTTTTTCACTCAACGTGTAATCAAACTCTGGAATTTGTTACCGGAGGATGTAATAAAGGCTGTTAGTGTAGCTGGGTTTAAAAAAGGTTTGGACAAGTTCCTGGAGGAAAGGTCCATAAACAATTATTAAGAAGGGACCCAGGATATCAATGCTTGAACCAATACAAGCATTGTGGAACCTGTGTCCCTTGGGGAAACTGCTAGGTACGTATGACCTAGATTGGCCACTGTTGGAAACAGAATACTGGGCTTGATGGACCTTGGTCTGACCAAGTATGGCATATCTTATGTTCTTATGTCATTTATGAATATGTCAAAAAGCAGCGGACCCAGCACAGATCCCTGGGGTACACCACTATTCACCTTTCTCCATTGGGAAAATTGGCCATTTAGCCCTACCCTCTGCTTTCTATCTTTTAACCAGTTCCTGATCCACAATAGTACACTGCCTCCTATCCCATGACTCTTTAGTTTTGCCAAAGGTCTCTGATGAGGGACCTTGTCAAAGGCTTTCTGAAAGTCCAGATACACAATATCAACTGACTCACCTTTGTCCACCTGATTATTCACTCCTTCAAAAAAACATAACAGATTAGTAAGACAAGATCTTCCTTGTCTAAAGCCATGTTGGCTGTCTCCCATTAGGTCATGACTATCTACATGCTGAGTAATTTTATTCTTTATGATGGTTTCTACCATTTTTCCCGGTACTGATGTCAGGCTCATTGGTCTGTAGTTTCCCGGATCACCCCTGGAACCCTTTTTAAAAATTGGTGTTACATTGGCGATCCTCCAATCTTCAGGTATTAGAGATGATTTTAATGATAGTTCACAGACTACTAATAGCAGGTCTGCAATCTCGTATTTCAGTTCTTTCAACACCCTTGGATGTATACCATCAGGCCCAGGTGATTTGGTACTCTTCAGTTTATCTAATAGTTGTAATACATCTTCCCAATGTATCAATATTTCCTTCAATTCTTCCGCACCTTTAAATACCACTTCAGTCATGGGTAACATCCCTACATCTTCCTCAATAAAGACTGAAGCAAGGAATTCTTTCAATCTCTCTTCTATCGCCTTGTCGCCTCTTAGTGCTCCTTTAACCCCTTTATCATCTAATGGACCAACTGACTCTCTCACAGGTTGTTTTGCTACGAATGTACTTGAAAAGGTCTTTACTTCGCGTTTTTGCTTCCGCAGCAAGCTTCTTCTCAAATTCTCCCTTTGCCTGCCTTATCAATGCCTTGCATTTGACTTGCCAGTGCTTGTGCTGTTTCCAGGTTTCGTCGTTTGGCTCTTTTTTCCATTTCCTGAAAGATGCTTTTTTGGCAACAACAGCCTCTCTGACCTCACCTTTAAACCATGCTGGCAGTTTTTTGGACTTCCTTCCACTTTTTTTAAAGCGTGGAATACAGCTGGTCTGGGCTTCAAAGATAGTATTTTTCAACAGCCAAGCCTGATGTACGTCTTTAACCTTTGCAACTGCTCCTTTTAGTTTATTCTTAACTATTTTCCTCATTTTATCATAGTCTCCCTTTCGAAAGTTAAAAGGTAGTACTGTGGATTTCCATATTATCCCTCCTCCACTAATTAAATCAAAGGCGATCATGCTATGATCACTATTGCCAAGTGGCCCCAACCACCTTATCTCTTGCACTAGATCTGGTGTTCCACTAATGATTAGGTCTAATATGGCTTCCCCTCTAGTCGGTTCATGAACCAGCTGCTCCAAGAAGCAGTCATTTATTTCATCTAGGAACTTTATCTCCCTAGCATGTCCTGACGTGACACTGACCCAATCGATACCGGGGTAGTTGAAATCACCCATTATTATTACTGTGCTGTAACTTTTGTTAGCTTCCTTGATTTCTTTGAGCATTTCATCATCCATTTGGTCATTCTGGCCAGGCACTCGATAGTACACCCCAACTGCCATTGCCTTCCCCCTTTCACATGGAATTTCAATCCATATAGATTCTACAGCAGATTTTGTTTCCTGCAAAACTTTAATCCTTTCTGACTCAATGCCCTCTCTAACATAGAGAGCAACCCCTCCACCAATTTGATCAGCTCTATCATTACGATATAGTTTGTACCCAGGTATCACAGTGTCCCACTGGTTGTCCTCCTTCCACCATGTCTCTGATATTCCAATCATATCTAACCTTTCATTTAGTGCTATATATTCTAACTCTCCCATCTTATTTTTTAGACTTCTAGCATTTGCATACAAGCATTTTAGAGAATGTATTTTATTCATATTAATTAGGCTATTGTTAGACATGGGTAATTTAGGATCTTTAAGCTCTGTCTGCTCCATACTAGAGGGCATTTGGGCTACTTTACTCTTTTGTGGAACCTCTCTGCTTTTGGTAGTATCCTTCAAAGATACATTCTTCCGAACCATCCGCTCTTGGGCGACTGTCGGCTTTCCCCTAATATCTAGTTTAAAATCTGCTCTATCTCCTTTTTAAAGGTTAATGCCAGCAGCCTGGTTCCATCCCGGTTAAGGTGAAGCCCATCCCTTCGGAAGAGCCCCTCCTTTCCCCAGAATGTTCCCCAGTCCCTAACAGATCCAAAACCCTCATCTCTGCACCATTGTCTCATCCACGCATTGAGACTCCGGAGCTCTGCCTGCCTTTTGGGTCCTGCGCGTGGAACAGGAAGCATTTCGGAGAATGTTATCCTGGAGGTTCTGGATTTCAACTTCCTACCTAAAAGCCTAAATTTAGCCTCCAGAACCTCCCTACCACATTTTCCTATGTCATTGGTACCAACATGTACCAAGACAGCAGACTCCTCCCCAGCACTATCTAAGACCTTATCTAGGTGGCGTTTGAGGTCCGCTACCTTTGCACCAGGCAGGCATGTTACCAGGCGATCCTCACGTCCACCAGCCACCCAGCTATCTAAGAACATAAGACATGCCATACTGGGTCAGACCGAGGTCCATCAAGCCCAGTATCCTGTTTCCAACAGTGGCCAATCTAGGTTATACGTACCTAGCAATATCCCCAAAAGACACAGGTTCCACAATGCTTGTACTGGGTCAAGCATTGATATCCTGGGTCCCTTTTTAATAGTGGTTTATGGACCTTTCCTCCAGGAACTTGTCCAAACCTTTTTTAAACCCAGCTATACTAACAGCCCTTACTACATCCTCCGGTAACAGATTCCAGAGTTTGATTACACGTTGAGTGAAAAAATATTTTCTCTTATTTGTCTTAAATAGTTTACCCTGTAGCTTCATTACATGTCCCCTAGTCTTTCTATACTCTGATAGCGTAAACAATTGATCCACGTTTATCCGTTCCACTCCATTCATTAATTTATAGACCTCTATCATATCTCCCCTCAGCCGTCTCTTCTCCAGGCTAAAGAGCCCTAACCTTCTTAGCCTCTCTTCATAGGAGTAGCCTTCCATCCCCTTCACCAATTTGGTGGCTCTTCTCTGTACTTTTTCTAATAACGCTATGTCCTTTTTAAGATACGGTGACCAGAATTGCACACAATATTCAAGGTGAGGTCGTACCATGGAGCGATACAGAGGCATTATAATATCCTTTGTTTTGTTCTCCATCCCTTTCCTTATGATACCTAGCATTCTATTTGCTTTCTTGGCCGCCGCTGCACACTGGGCGAAGGGTTTTAACATGTTATCCACAATGGAGTGTGGTTATGCACCTAGGGAAGAACAACCCAAACTATGGTTACACGATGCAAGGTTCCACATTAGGAACCACCACCCAGGAAAAAGATTTAGGCGTCATTGTGGATACCATGTTAAAACCCTCGGCCCAGTGTGCAGCGGCAGCCAAGAGAGCAAATAGAATGCTAGGTATGATAAGGAAAGGAATGGAAAATAAAACAAAAGATATTATAATGCCTCTATATCGTTCCATGGTGAGAACGCACCTTGAATATTGTGTGCAATTCTGGTTGCCGTATCTTAAAAAGGATATAGCGATTTTAGAAAAGGTTCAGAGAAGAGCCACCAAAATGGTAAAGGGGATGGTAGGATACTCCTATGAAGAAAGGCTAAACAGGTTAGGGCTCTTTAACCTAGAAAAGAGACGGCTGAGGGGAGATATGATAGAAGTCTATAAATTAATGAACGGAGTGGAACGGGTAAACGTAGATCGATTGTTTACCTTATCAGAATATAGAAAGACTAGGGGACATGCAATGAAGCTACAGGGTAAACTATTTAAGACTAGTAAAAGAAAATATTTTTTCACTCATCGTGTAATCAAACTCTGGAATTTGTTACCAGAGGATGTAGTAAAGGCTGTTAGTGTAGCTGGGTTTAAAAAAGGTTTGGACAAGTTCCTGGAGGAAAGGTCCATAAACCATTATTAAGAAGGGACCCAGGATATCAATGCTTGAACCAATACAAGCATTGTGGAACCTGTGTCCCTTGGGGAAACTGCTAGGTACATATGACCTAGATTGGCCACTGTTGGAAACAGAATACTGGGCTTGATGGACCTTGGTCTGACCCAGTATGGCATTTCTTATGTTCTTATGTTGCCCATAGATGTGGTTGCGTGACAGTCGATTTTAAGATAGGCAAAAGCTACTCCTGGTACTTGCTGACTGTATTTCTTGTATTATACTATTCTCCTCAATGCCTTTTGGGGCAATTAGTGTAGAACTTGTTTTACCTCAGTTTGAGTTGGGGGTTAAGCAATAAGCCGTTTATGATGCATATTTCCAGCGGTACAGCCTTTTTAGCCTTTTAATTTTTGGGTTCCTCCGTTTGGCCTCTGTTGTGCTTCTCAGATTGACCTTAGTGGGAAATTGTGACTTATATTTTGGAATCTGAGTTGGTAATTCTTCATGAATAATGTGTCTTTTACTTTAGGTGATGTGTCTATAACACTTAGGGGCATGTTTACTAAAGTCTGCAAATCTGCGCGCCGCAAAATAGCGCACGGCAACGCGGCATTTAAACGCGCAGAAACACGTTTAAACACCCCGCACACGTGCGTGTCACCCCCGCACAGGTACGCGGCACACTAACGGGCCCCGTACAAGTGCGGGCCCGCAAATGTCCGATAGAGGCGTGGAACGGCTAAAAGAGGGCGGAGGAAGGCTCCGGAGGGGCGGAGGGACGGGGTCAATGGGAGGAGAGTGGGAGGGGAGAGGCTCCCCGCACAGTATCGGGCCCGAATTTCCATGTAAAAATTAGCGCGAGTGAAACCCTCGCGGTAGAGGGCATGTAAAGGGAAGAGAAACCATTTCCGTCAGCAATGTACAGGAACACCGGGGAAACCTAAAATACGTGAGCAGTGTGATATATGTGCACAGAACAAAATTGCAAATAGAACCTGAAAATGACCACAACAAAACTATTATAAATAGTAATCCAGCTGGGGAACAGTTAAAGTGATGGGCAAATATACAAAACACACCCAGCAAAGCTCCAGAAAAAAGAGATGAATATTGGAAGGGTCTACGGAGCGGAGACTCTTCCGAAAAACATTTCCGTTTTTGGAGCTTTCCTCGGAGTGTTTGCTATGGTTGCCCATTAATACCACTGTCGCCCAGCGTGGTGATATTTTCTCCCCCATTTTCCCGTGGTCATTTCTGGTGTTTATGTGCACGTTTGTCACCAGACAGGGTGCATATGCCCACAGTAAAAATGAGTAGAGCAGGGTTTGTGACTCCATCCTGCCAGGCTTACTGCCTCCAGGGGCTGCACTGTCTCTGTGGCCAAAGTGTGGTACAGCGGACAGAGTCATTACCTCTAGGACCAGAGGGCAGAGGTTCAAAACCCAGCTGGGGCACCTGCCAGCCCAGTCCCTATATTTTACCCACCACTAAATAAAGATAGCGCAGACACCCCTGTAGTGCAGGGAACATAAGCATGGGGAAAACACCCATATTTTACCCAACACCGCACACACACCACAACAATGGGCATTACCTACAGCCAAGTCCCCCAAATGCAGTCCCGTACTGCCACATTGCAATCAGGTCAACTGCTTTTTCTGAGAGAAGTTCATGCCAGCATGTTGGCGGACAAGTACATGTGGTGCAGGGGGCAGTGGCTGCTAACCACAGAAGACAGAGGCCTAGCCATGTGCAGGCTGGCACAGTCCACTGCAACAGACAGGTCCTGCCGGATCCACAGTCATGGACAGTCCAGGGAATCCAACCAATCTGTGGCTACACAGTGGTGCAGTGCACACAGACAGTGCATGCAAGAACAGAAGGTCACAGGTTCAAAGCCTAGCTGGGGCTACTGCCAATCCTGCCCACATATTTTTCCCACAACTAAACAGTGATAGTAAGGACACACCTTTCATGGCGGGGACATATGCAATGGTAAGACATCTATCTTTTACCCCACTGAGCACAGACACCATGAACAGGGGCAGTACCTAGAGCAGAATCACCCAAATGCAGTCCTGGTGGGCCACACACCAGTCAGGTTCCATGCTGACACTCATACAAATGCCTGTGCTGTATATCTATGCACCACCCCCATGGCATGTAGATGTAGCCCATGCATATTCATGAGGGATAGCAGGAAAACCCGAACAGTGTGATGCAAACCTGGACTGGAGTTGGGAATCTGTGCCGTAAAGCAGCAGCCATCAAGGGCAGACACACCCACACCCACAGGCCCCATTGGCCAATGTCTCCTGGAAAGGCAGAACATTGGACCGTGCATGCAGCACCCAAAACGAGCACTTGCATAACTTACCAATGTCACCCTACACCTGAGGTATACGGTACACAGCTCTGAGACGTTTGCTAGGAGCACAGGCAGGCAGATATCCATACGTTACGTACATACTGCTAGTTGACCCCATCCAAACAATCTGTTAGGTGTTTGCGGGGCATGCTCCAGGCCTGGCCTCTGACGGTGCTTACCACCCTGGGGAGTGACCACCAGCTGTAATGCGTACCATATCCATGCCTTGCCGTGCTCAGGACCGGTTTGGTGGGCAAGGCTACTTACCCCCTCAATCGTAGCACCATGATGGCAGAGGTGTGGAAGTGTGTGTGTCTGTCTATACAGTGGGTGTTGGCTGCAAGCCCCTTCAACAGCCCACACTGCCAGCACTGTTGCCAGTATTGGCCAGCCAATGTGCATAATGAGGTGCAAGGTACCATGGGTATAGCCAGGGCAGGGTGGCGTGGCCAGGATGCATCTGCACTGGGCATAGGGCCCTGGCAGGGACATTGGCTGGGATATTGTAGTGTCCGGCCACCACCTACACAGACAGGGTGGCCAAAGCATGTCCTTCTGGGGGATCACGCTCACCCTGACTGTGCAGTGACCACAGCATGGCTAGGCCCCCCCATAGTGCTGTATAGTAGTTCTCTCATGTGATAGATATGGGTTTCTCTTTGGGGGCCCAGTCACTGATCTATCTGCTTGCTGTGTATGCAGACAGCCCAGTTCTGGGTGCATGCATCTCCATTGGGAACATGCACTATGGACTAACCAGCAGACTGTTTGTAGCTGTTAAATGTCTTGCTATAATGGTTTGCAGGGTGCAGTGGCTGTTGGCTTGCTGCAGGGGAATATCTGGTGGTGGAGTGCAGCTTACCATACCTTGGGCTTATGTCTGTCTGCTATTGTGTTATGGCTGTGTATGGAGCTGCCTGCCTGGGGGGGGGTGTTCCTCAGCAGGACTGGGGTTGATGTTGCCCTCTACTGCCACCTTTGTAGGGAGGTAGAGTGTGGATCCCTTGATGGGGACCATGTTTGCCACGGGGGGGGTGCCTGATAGCGGCAGACAGGGATATCCATGGTGTTTGTGCAGAAACTAGCTATCTTACACATTAACACTACTTTGGAACGCCCGCTTGGCCTCCATCAGCCATGGCAGGTGTTGTTGACCTGGTCCTGGCCACCTCATTGCACACTCAGGGTGAGCACAGTACCCGCACGATGTAACGGTGTGTGGCTACTCTGTGCCAGTAAAACACCCGGTCAGTGCCCCCTACTAGGCCAAGGTGCTGTGTGGGTGCACCCGGTCACTTCCCCCAACAGGGCCGAGGTGCTGTGGGGGTGCATTCCCCATCTTGTGTCCATCTGCGGACAGCTAATTTGCATGTGCAGTGCATCATGGGTACGGGTGGCCTAACCCTATCCTGTTGACACCAGCAGACTGTCTGTGAGGTGACGTGTAGGCTATCTGCAGCAGCCAGGGGCCTGCTTACAGCTATGGAGCTGTAGCGCAATGGTTACATCACTCCCTGTGCAGCCAGAGGTCATGGGTTCAAACCCACAGTGGGGCCCTTTGGTAGGGCTGTCCACAGCTTTATTTTTATTTACTGTACATATGTCTATGCCGGCAAGACCACCCTCAGCTTACTATACCCATTAGGTGCCTCTGAGGGTGCTTCATAGGGCGCCCTGTAGGCCACCTTATGGTTGCCATCCCTATAGGGTGCACTATACATTATCCTGTGTCGCAACATACATGCTGCCCTATAGGGGACATTCAAGGGTGCCTTGGCGAACAGTGCACTGTAACATGTGCCTTATGGGCCGCCGTATGTTAACATGCTGGGAGAGTGCGTTTGCTAGTAGTGATAACAAAATAAAATTATACAGCCTCCTACAGCACTCCACAACATAATACATACTGCCTCAGCAGGCATTTTTCACTGGGCATTGTGAGGAGTTGAACCCCTGATCCCTGCACCATTGGTCAGTGTTTTAACCATTGTGCTGTGGCTCTGTTCCTGTGCTTGTGCATCAGCGCGCCGCCTTGTGCCTATCAGCGCGCCGCCTTGTGCCGCCCAAGGGGACCAGTGCGCCGCCTTCTGCTGCCCAAAAATAACTGTGCGCCGCCTTATGCCGTTCCAAATTAATTTGCCTCCTAAAACAATTTTAATCATTACAGTTACTGCCTCAGCTGACCTTTGTCGTTGTGCACACTGGGGGATTGAACCCATGGCCCCTGAACCATTGGTCAGTGTCTTCACCGTTGTACCACGGCTCTGTTGTTTTGTATACTCAGCAGCGCGCCACTTTGCCTTTCCACGCGCTAATGTCGACCCCCGCACATTAGCGCGACGCGCACACGTCCGGTTGCTTACTACCGTTTTTTTTCTATTTTCTGCCTGAACCGCCCACTCCTTATATGGCACAGGCACACTAGCACGGCCCCGCACGTTAGGAATGTTTAGTAAACATGCCCCTTATTAGTGATACATCTATTGGTGAGTTTCTACATAGGTAATAGCTATTTCTCACCTTTGTTGACAGTTTTTATCGACAGCTTTTAGTTTCACTTTTATTCACACTTTTTTTTTTATTTTAATCTGTTTTGTTATATTGCCTTTGTAGCCCTGTATGTTTATTTTAATTTACTTTCTGATCATTTAAGATGTGGCTAATTTTGCAATATAATGGATAACTTTTTATGCATTTATTTATTTATATGTTCATATTATTAATTTGTTGTTTTCTACTGGTATCACGTATATATATTTTATACAAGTATATGTTATAATAATTTTATGTTTTTACATTTACATTTTAAATATGTGTATTATCAGTTGTATTATTTTATTTTTTTGTTTGTTTTAGAGGTCTTTGTCCCCTGAAGAAGGCTCCCGGCTAAAACACGCATCGGGCTCATCTCATGGTTTGTGAATAAATTTGTCCTTCCATGGCTAACTTGTTGTCCTGCTTCCTCTGTACCTCTGTCAGATGCTATACCATGCTCAACCCAATTAGCTTCTAACCATAACTGCACATCACTCACACCTCTCATGTGCGTACTGCGCACAGCAGCACTCCTGCACTGTCATGCCTCTCATGGACATGTCAGGGGCCTTGGAGCCTCCTTGTAGGCACACTTACAAATCATCCGAGACCACACACTGACATCAGGGCATATTCATAGACTACCCATCAATTCGACAGCTGCAACATGATCCTCCCACGTACTGTGTGACACATAAGAACCATATGGGTCATTGAGGTCCATCTCCTCTTAATGTTCCTTCCATGCTGCAAGGGACAGCCCTAGAGTTGGTTTAGAGTGTTGGTGCCCTAGGCAAACATCAAGCTTTACACCCTCTCTCACTGTAAAACTCCATTATTTATCTTGGATTACCCTGCTTTGGCTGCTCTCTGGAATTAGCTGCCATAGGCGACCACCTAGTTTGTCTACTGGTTGGGCCAGCACTGCAGGCAGCCCCTGATATGTCACTTTCAGACAGGCTCCCTTATCCTGCATTAAGATGACCACCTTTTTCGAGCAGTAAGGTGCACAATTGCCACCTTAATGCCTGGTATCTTCTTAGCGCCCAATAAGTGGGGCCTTGTTCCCTTAACGCCAGTACACCTACTCCCAGCACTGTCCTTTATCTCATACAAAACACCCTTAATGCTGCCATTTACACTCATCATCCAGTGCTCCCTTAATGTTTCTTAGTAAACATACCCCTAATTCTCCTTGCCAAACATTTACAGATAGATGTCCCCGGAACAAAAACATGTCAATCGCACCTTTTATAAAATCGTGCTTTACACCTACTGTAGATACGGCTTGTATGTTTTTCTGCCACCACATCCACATTTGAAACACGAATAAAGCTTCTACTGTATAATAACTCCCACACTTTAGTTGATATGCAGAATTTCTCTATTTTCTAATTCTCTGATTCTATTTCTTACTTGCCAAGTTCTCAATCAGGCACTATAAATTCATCTCCTATTTGTCGACGTTGTCACCAAATGTAGTCAGTATTCTGGTTTCCCAGACACTCTCCTTCTCCTTATTAAAACAGCTGACTCCCCCAGGCTTCTATTGCTCTTGATGTGCTTGTCACAATGTTGCAGCAGAAAGATTCAGCACTACTATCAATGTTGTGACAGGTTCTGCCTTTCCAGCCACCCTCGCAGAATGTTCTGGAAATGTCAAGATTCTAGTTGCTTAGGAAACACCTGTGGATTGTGCCAACATTCCCTGTAGGGGTATCACAGAACAGCAGCTTCTGTAAACCAGTTTAGCATCAACCCAGAAATTCAAAAGATGAAATCAGAGCTCGTTGTACTTTATTGACTAGCTGACTGGCATAGAAGGTTCAGGTGCTTGCTAGTCCCCCTTCAGTTAAGTTTGTTTGGTTTAGTTTATTTCTTATACTGTCTTTTGGAGAATGCAAAGCAGTTTGCAATTATTAATACATAGTAAAAGAGAGCAAGGCACAAGCAACATCGAGAGATAGCAAGTTGCGGCATAAAGAATAAAGTAGGTATTTGAGTTGTTTAGTCACAAAAGCCTAAAAACTAAGGGCTGGAATTTCAGTTGGGTGGTGCTTTGCGCCGTGTCAGCGCATAGCCCACACACTTCCCACCTTACCCAGATTTTCAATGCTGGAATCTTAGGTGGCCCCAGCACTGAAAATCCAGGTCATGTCATATAGCTGGGAAGCCGCAGGGGTTACCTGTGTAGCACTCATTTTCGATGCTACACAATTAGCCCCTGCGTCTTAAAGATAGGTGAGGTTTTCACACGCTTATCTTTAGGGCACAGAGCGCTAACCGTGTAGCATCAAAAATCGCTGCTACATGGGTAGCACATGGCCCACCTCCACTCCGCCCCAGAATGCCGCTAACACACCCTGATGCTATGCGGATAGCAGTGGGGCGCATCAAGAGCATATCCAGGATTTCCAAAGGGCACTACCCATGTAGGTACCTTTTGAAAATCCCAGATACAGCCTTTACATGGATAACTAGGCCCTAAGATTATGCAGCCTGTGGCTATAAATATAAATGTATTACCCTTCTCCCCTATGGGGCTACAGCTGCTATGAAGCAGCTGACAGCAGTAAAACAGCCAAGAGCCACGGCACATGAGCAGGGCATTCCCACTACTCCTACTGTTGCAGCGAAGTGCACGCAATGAATAAAACCAGGAGTCAGTTCGAAGATCCAAGCCAATTTATGATCTTTATAGACATTTCTGCTGCATTCGACTCTGTAGATCACAAAAGGTTACTAGATAGACTAGAAGAGATTGGTCTATATGGAACCACATTAAAATGGTTCCATTCCTATCTAACAGAGAGACATTTACAAGTAAAGATAGGGCAAAAAACATCTCAACGCATAAGAGTTATACAAGGAGTACCACAAGGTTCAGCACTTTCATCTCTGTTTAATATTTACATACAGCCAATATGCAACATTCCGACGAAATATGGCATTAAATATACAATTTATGCTGATGACATTATGATATTCACAACAGTTTATATTGATAACCCAGACTATTCAAGAATTACAGAGTGTCTCTCAGAAATGTCTAAATGGTGTAAAGCCAATAACATGGAAATCAATTTTAGCAAAACAGAAGCTTTATTCGTAACTCGTAACCATGCTTTTGCACATCCACCTGACATCAGGATAGAAAGTTCAATTATTCCTATTAGATCAGAAGTAAAGTATCTTGGTGTGACACTGGACAATGAATTGAGTCTAAAATCGCACATAAGTAAAACAATCAGAAATGCTTATTACAGAATGAAGATTATCAGAAGACTAAGGCCCCTTCTCGAGACCGTTCACTTCCGAAATGTTTGTCAAGCGTTAATCACCCCATTACTTGACTTCTGTAATCCTATATACCTGGGTTTAACTAAACAGTCAATCAAGCCTTTACAACTCGCGCAAAACACCGCTGCACGGATTATTTTTGGATTATCAAGTAAAGAGCATATTACTCCCATTATGAAAGAACTTCATTGGCTACCCATAGCGTCTCGTATCAAATATAAAACAATAATTTATATTTTTAAGATCAAGCAACACTGTTCTGCAGAAAGCCTGACTTCTCTCATTCAGTCAGATATAAGCAATAGACCAAGAAGAAGAGGGTCTTCCAACAGATTCAGTACCTCAAATGATGTTAGAAAATCTCGTAAGGACACCTCAGAGAGAGCATTTTCTTTTGCGGCGCCTACCATCTGGAACTCTCTACCAAGTGATTTAAGAGCAAATCAAGACCTCAATGACTTTAGGAAGCAACTGAAAACTGTTCTGTTTACTGAATACTACGGTTATTAGAAAGACCAATCATATATATGTTGTATAATAGCTCACATTATAAAATAGCTCACAATGTAGATAGCACAACTGATTCCAAGACACTATATCCTATTCTCATCAAACTATGTACATATTATCATTGATTATTTTCACCTTCACTTTTTTGTATTTTTGTTTGTTTAACCGCTTTGATTATATGATAAGGTGGTATAGAAATCCAATTAAATAAATAAATAAAATAAATTTATTGTGCACAGTCTCAGGCAAATGTCACAATCAAAATGGTCTGAGCAATGGAGTCCAGTAAACAACACCTTTTATACCTTTCTTCTTCAGTTTAATACAGGCAAACTTTCTATTGGTCCCACTGACCCTTGGACCCATCCAATTAGGATCGTTCTGTGGGCCCAGTACTCTGTTCCCCCTGCTCAGAATTCTCTAACAAAGGCACAGTTCTAAACGTTGATACTTTTCTCTTACAAGGTCGTTGCTTAGCTTAGAAAATGTGTGAATACAGAGCACTGGTACATGTCTGTCATCAGCATAGAATATTCAACAAAGGACTTATACAACCTTATCAAAAAGCGGTTTAAAGCAGTTTCTCTAACTTATACTGACTTTGGTCGTTCTCAGCATTCTTATTCTTAGGTGGGGGCTGGGACTCAGGCCTAGCTTACAGGCCTCTTATACGTTTACATACATTTATAGGCTATTCTAGGCCATAGCCTACCACATTCCCCCCTTTGATTATTCTCACCCGCAAGTGAGAAAGGGTGAGAATCAAATCACACATTACACAGGGTTCTCAGCATCATCATGTTGGGGTACAAGGGAATATTGCCACATAGCTAATACTTTTGTAGCTGCCTTACGTTCAACAACACTATCAATGATTGAGTTCAACATGCGTAAGCATAAGGGCAGGAGACATGGGAGAAACAAGCAGATAGCCAATATAAATAAAACAATGAGCACAAGTGTTTTCAGGCCGCCCATCCCTGAAAACAGAGAACCAAACCATCCATCGAGTTGCAAACCATGCCATGTTTGAACTGGTACATATGTTTGCTTTCTCATATGATTGGCTATATCTTCTACAACTTGCCCTTCGTTATCAATTTACAAACAGTTGGTTAAATTTAGCTTTCCACATACTCCTCCTTCAGCAACAAGTAAATAATCTAATGCTAAGCGATTCTGATAAATGGCTGTACACATCTGCGTGGCTTGTTTAGCTAACAGGGTTAGTGCTCTACTAGTTTCATTAGTTATTATTTCTACAACAACTTGCAAACGTATAATACGATTTAACATATACACAGGGGTGCGGTAACCCCAAGAGCCATCTTGTGCTCAGGTGGCAGGTCCATAGTAGGAAACGATTCTCTCTGGTGGCCATTCTTCAGATGTTGCATCCCATTTGTCCCATTAGCCTATCTTCAAGGCCTCTCGTTTCTGTCGACTCTTGTATACAGGAAAGCCCAGTCGTTCTCCATGGGAAGTGGGCAGAAGAAAGAAAGAAGGTCTTATTGTCCCCAAAACACACGCACCTCCCCAGTTGGCAGGGAGTCTAGCATATGCTCGAGTTCTGCAGATCCAATATAGTCCAGGTGGAGCTTGCCAGTTATTGTGAGAAGCAAGATTTGTCCATAACCTGGCAAGGTTAGGAAAGATGATCAGAGGATTGGAGGGTTCCAGGGCATTGGTTCCTGACCACCAGGATGTCTTTTTGGTAGTAGCATTACAATACTTCTGGCTTAAACAGACTAACTGCCCCACTAGAATAGTCAATCGTGGTCCAGCTCGAACAAAACACAGGTTTCCAACAATGGGGCTAGCTAGGACCCATTCACTGGTAGCAGCATGCAGATCAGTTTGGTTATAGGGTACAAAATAGTTCAGTTCTTGTGCCTCCCAAGGCCACTGGTCACCCATCTGAGTTCCTCCGCAGAAAAGACAAATCAGAGACATGGAGGCTGGACGCTACAGCTCCAGCCAGTTCAATGAATAGATTTCGGGAAGCATGAGGAATTACAAACTCTGCCTTCATGGCCTCATAGAAGGTATGATGTATTCGGTAAGGTGAAGAGACATGAGTTTTTGTGTTAAGCTGGATATATACAATAGTCCCAGGGTCAGATCCACTTCCTGCGATACGTAGACCAAACCGAAATCCTTGCTTCCACTGGCTTGGGTGAGGATGAGAAGTCGTAGGGGATTGCAGGCACTTTTCTTGCATTTCTTGGGTTCCAGTAGAGGTAATCTTTCTAACTTGGCCTTGCGATTATCTCCAGTTTGTCCAGTAGGGCTACCAGACCAGGTAGCATAGTACACACAGCCCCATTTTGGGCAGAAATAGTCATCTTTTGATGGTTTTCCATAAGTAGTTGGGGAATGTACCCCAGTGCATATTCCCCATCTGTATGCACCTTCGGGACACATGTACTTGTCATCATAGTAATAAGCTTGTTCCCATGATCCACACCTGTAATAGTCATTTCTGTTTATCAGGTCACAAGCATCAAAATACAGGGACGCAGGTTTGGTGGGATCAGAGAGTTGAGTTGTAGCATTTATGAGGGCTCCATCTTCATCATTCCATCGTAGTTCCAAGACATAGTACGAAGGATTCTGTCGGGGTCTAAAACAGGTACGAGTCTTTCCATTTGTACAGACATTTAGTTCTGTACTTCGACTTTCATACTTTGGACACATCATGCGAAGAGAGAAATCATTAGAGAAAGACATTATGCTTGGCAAGATAGAAGGTCAACGCAAAAGAGGAAGGCCAGCAATGAGATGGATCGATACAATAACAGCAGCTACGGGTACCAGTCTGTCAACAATGAGCCGCCTGACTGAAGACCGAACACAATTTAGGATAGCTATCCAGAGGGTCTCCATGAGTCGACTCCGACTCGACGGCACTTAACAACAACAACAACAACCATTATATATGCACTGACTGACTTTACCAGTGCAAGTATAGTAAGAGTGATAGAGTAAAGTTTGGGTGATCTTCATCCCAGTTCAGGTAGTGGTTATACAAGCTGCACAAGGAGGCAGGGCAAGAGTTGTTTTCAGGGCTACCGCAAAGATGAAACAGTAATAAGCAATCATCATGATCATAGTCTCTTAGTCTTTGATAATAGACAACTGAGATGTTGAAGGTTGGTTATTCTCTTCGTAGTGTGAGTCGTAATGGTGCTGTAGGGTTAGCGATCGAAGTCCAAGGACGACTCTCAGGAACTGCTGCTGGTTTGACTCGACTGTGATGAATCCAAGAATCGATCTCTGCCACTTTAACTGCTGTGGGTGTTGACAGTAGAACAACGTACGGTCCCTTCCAATGAGGTGCCAACGGTGTCTTCTTCCACTCTTTGACCCACACCGAGGCTCCAGGCTTGAAAGGATGCCATGGCTCTGTCAGATTGATAGGCAACTGGTCTTGCACCCAGGTATGGAGGTCCTGTAAGACAGAACGTAGAGCCAACAATTCTTGTCTAGTGATTTCTGATCCAATCTGACTCATATACCCCCTTATTCCCTGAACTATGGGCGGGGGTCTACCATACAAAACTTCAAATGGGGAAACTCCTAATGACTTGGTGGGGGCTGATCGTACTCTGAGAAGAGCTATAGGGAGAGCTTGAGGCCATTTCAGGTGAGCTTCTTGACAGAGTTTGGACAACTGGGACTTCAGGGTTCGGTTCATTCTCTCTACTTTCCCTGAACTTTGGGGTCTATAAGCTGTATGTAATTTCCACTGTATTTGTAAAGCATGGGCTAGCTGTTGAGTTACTTGTGACACGAAGGAGGGCCCATTGTCTGACCCTATAGTCAAAGGTATTCCAAACCGGGGAATGATTTCATGAAGCAGAGCCTTAGTGACTTCTCTGGCCTTTTCAGTCCTGGTGGGGAAAGCCTCCACCCACCCAGAGAAAGTACAAACTAGAACCAGTAGGTAGTGATATCCATTCGCTCGTGGCATTTCTGCAAAGTCTATTTGGATATTTCCCATGGGGGTAACTCCCACCGATTGAACTCTTGGAGGTAGGACAGGACCCTGTCGAGCATTATTCTTTGCACAGGTTACACATTTTCGGGCTATTGAGGCAGTTAAGGGTCCCAATAATGAGATACAGAAATACGGTTTCAGGGCTTTTTCCATTGCAGTTTTTCCATAGTGTGTGGCTTGATGAAAGGCATGAACAAAGGCTGGACCCAGGGCTTCAGGAATTACAGTCATACCAGGAGGTGAGCCTCCCTTGGGCAGTGGTAGCACTATCCATCCAGTCTCGGATAACTGCCCCCTCTTATTCTGACAGTAGTAGTCCAGCTCATTTGAAGTGTATCGCGGTATCCAAGCACTAAGAGGTACTGGAAATATGGCTGCTTGAACTGCAATATTGGGGGTAGAAATTTCTCCTTTGTTTGCTGCTTCTCGGGCTGAGGCATCGGCTAATCTGTTCCCTCGGGACACTTCTCCATCTCCAGTCTGGTGGCCTCGGCAGTGCATTACAGCAACTTGTTTGGGGGCCCATACTGCTTCCAATAAAGTCAATATTTCTGGGCCATATTTGATGGACTTGCCTCACGAGGTTATCAATCTGCGTTCTTTGTACAAGGCTCCATGGGCATGTAATGTTGTAAAGGCATATTTAGAATCTGTGTAGACATTCAGACGGATCCCAGTCCCTATTTTCAGTGCTCGAGTGAGGGCTATTAATTCGGCCTTCTGTGCTGAAGTTCCCGGGGCCAGAGCTGATGATTCTATTACCATGTCCAGGGTCACCACTGCATAACCGGCACATCGTTGTCCATTAATTACAAGACTGCTTCCATCCACAAAGAAAGTTCTTTCTGGGTTGTTCAAAGGGATATCTGTTAGGTCTGGGCGGCTTGAGTATACAGTGTCCATTACTTCTAGGCAATCATGGTCAGGAGGGCCTGGACCGATCGGCAGTAGGGTAGCAGGGTTCAAGGTTTGGCTGACACTCAGTTGCAGCTGGGGATTTTCACACAGCATACTTTGATATTTCAACATTCGCGCATTGGTGAACCAGTAGTTTCTTTTGTGTTCCATTAAGGTTAAAACAGAATGTGGTACAGTGACTTGAAGATTCTGGCCCAAAGTGAGCTTGTCAGCTTCACTCACCAAGAGGGCTGTGGCTGCTACAGCTCTTAGGCAAGGTGACCATCCTTTGGCAACAGGATCCAATTGTTTTGACAGATAGGCTACAGGTCGTTGCCAGGATCCAAGGGACTGAGTCAGCACTCCCAACGCATTTCCACATGACTCATGGACATAGAGATGAAATGGTTTCTGCATATCTGGTAGGCCCAAGGCTGGTGATGACATTAATGCTGTTTTTAGCGATTTGAATGCTTTATCCTGTTCTGGGCCCCATTCCATGGGTGATCTTTCCACTCCCTTCGTGGCTTGATACAAGGGTTTTGCCAAGTGTGCAAAATTGGGTATCCATATCCGACAGTAGCCCGCAGCTCTCAAGAAAGCTCGCACCTGCTTTCTGGTGGTGGGGGGTGGGATGCGGCACACTGCTTCCTTCCGCTCGAGTCCCAATTTTCGGATTCCTTTGGATAGATGGAATCCCAGGTATTTCACTTCAGTTTGGCACAACTGCGCTTTGGCTCTTGAGACTTTGTATCCGGCTTCATTTAAGAGGTGCAAGAGATCACTGGTGGCTTGCACACATTCAGATTTGGAGTTGGTGGCTATAAGCAAATCTACGTACTGAAGTAAGATTCTTCTTCCTGGAGTTACAGAGTAGTTTGAAAGATCTTGGTTGAGAGCTGCACTGAAGATTGTGGGTGAATTCTTGAATCCTTGAAGTAAGCGAGTCCAAGTGAGTTGGCCTCGTCTTCCTGTAGTGGGGTTCTCCCATTCAAATGCATTCTTTATTTATTTATTTATTTATTTGAGCACATTTTTATACCGCTCCTTCTAGTGATCAGCAGCGGTTTACATCTATTAACTCTGCATAGATTTAGCAGTTACATAAAACTATAGGATAATAACATTAGAACATTAGGATAACTCAATAAGTAGAACAATAATAACTGTATACAGTTATTATTGTATACAGTTTTATGTATACAATAATAACTGTGTACATAAAACTGTAAGATAACTTTTGAACATTAGGATTCTTCTTCTCGGGGGACAGTCAGCACCATCAGGCCAGCAGATTCCAAGTTCACAGTCATCTCCATTTTTCCTCCTTCAACAAAGGATATCTGCGCCTGGAGCTTAGCAAGCATGTCTCGGCCCAAAAGGGGAACTGGGTATTCAGGTATGTAAAGAAACTGATGTGTTATCTTCCGTCCCCCCAATTCACAGGCATGGTTCTGCAGGAAGGGTCTTGTGGTTCTAGTTCCGGTGGCGCCAACAATGGTGACAGATCAGGAAGACAAAGGAGCCACTGGCTTAGCCACTACTGAATGTTCGGCCCCCGTATCCACCATGAAGTCCATGTACTGGTCCCCAATCTTTAAGTTGACCATAGGCTCCTGGGGACCCAGAGAAAACTTGGAGCCCGGTCTGGCCTAGTCCTCATCTACGTAGTAGTCCTCAGTAGTCACCACTCCCTCTATGGCGGCTTCTTCCTGCTGGAACTGTGCACGCTGCATTCCTCCTCGTTGCTGGAACCGGCCCCCTCCTCTCCTGGTGCTCCCCCTCCCTCTCCAGGGGGTGGAGCCAACATTCGGGCATTCATTCTTCCAATGTCCTTCTTCCTTACAATAGGCACACTGATTTGCACCTAAGGGGGACAGAGCGCTTCCTCGGCCCCTTCCCCATCCTCGGGTCCTTCTGTTTGGATATCCTCCACATCCTTCAACTAGAGCTGCAGCAAGCAGATCGGCTTTCTTCTTCATCTTTCTTTCACTTTCCCTTTTACATTCTTGATCACGATTCACAAACACCTTCTGGGCAACTTCCATTAGCTGTGCTGTATTCATGCCCGCAAATCCATCTAGTTTCTGTAATTTTCGTTTTATGTCTCCCTGGGACTGACTCACAAAAGCAGCATTTACCATACACAAATTCTCCTGGGCTGCTGGATCATATGGGGTATAAAGTCTATAAGCTTCAGTCAATTGTTCATAGAAGGCAGCTGGACTTTCATCTGGGCGCTGAAGAACGTCTGCTACCTTCCCAACATTCATGGATTTTTGGCCTCCCCTCCTCAGACCCTGCAGTAGAGCCTGGCGGAAACAGGTGAGGGCTCTTTCTCCATCTGCACTATTTGGATCCCATCTTGGGTCTTCATTCGGGAAATCTACGGCTGCTGCCCATCGGGGATCTAGGTCTCTCCTGTCTGCTACAGGGTTCTCTTCCAGCCATCAGGTAGTTGCTTGCACTATTCGTGCCCGCTCTTCAGTAGTAAAGAGAGTAGCCAAGAGCTGGTGGCAATCAGACCAGGTAGGCTGGTGGGTTTGCATAATACTAGACATTAACTCTGTCAAATCTTGGGGTTTCTCAGTATAAGAAGCATAGTGCGTTTTCCAGTTTAATAAATCTGTGGTAGAAAAGGGCACATAAACGAGACTAGTTGGCCCGACCACAACCTGACCCCCATCATCTAGAATAGGCAATCCTGGGACTTGGCGCAATGGCATCTGGCGAACCTCTTTCAGGCCCGTTTCTCTGCTTCAGAGGACATAGCGCAAATTTGCGGGTCCAGCGGAGACCCTTCCGCTGGACCCTGGACTAACAGGTGACCCTGGACTGGCAGTTGATGATCCCCCGCTGGCTGTTCCGTCAGGTGATGGCAGCCCTGCTGGGGTACTTTGAGAACTTTGTTCGGGACTGGGACTCCTGCTTCGGGAAGGGGGCTGCTCTCTTTCAGGCGATGGAGGTGACTGACGGGGTGGAGTTATGTCAGCTGGAGGGACTCTCTTCCTGAGGCTCTGCTCGAGGTAATGATGGAGCTGACGGAACTGGCTTATACAGGAATTGGGGTGGATAATTTAGGATTTTTGCAGGTTCTGGGGCTGAATAAATGGGGGGCTTTTCTCCCTTGGCCCCCGGGACCCCCTTTGTAGTTGCTAACATTATCCTGCACTGTTCCTCACAGCAACGCTTCAACCAAGAGGGCTGCCTTTCACAGATTTCTAACCAAGAGTCTATATAGGGAAACTGGTCGGGGTAGTTTCTACGCACTATCCCATGCACTCGGGATACAATTCTAACATCAAAAGTACCCTCTGGTGGCCACGCGGTGTCCAGCACCGGCCACTCTCTACCACATAATTTTACTAACCGGGACGGCGACATTTTCGTCCCATAATCACCGCTAAATCCCTTCTTAAAATTCGTGATCATACAGTTCAACGGAGTTTGCACAGACCACGTCCCTCCCATTATGACGTACAAAACAACAGACAAAGAGGGCGGGTAGTATGGCTGCAGGTAAGGGGTCCGTACAGCCCACGGAACAATAAGGGAGACAAACACCAAATGCTTCCTCCTTTTCGTGACCTGGGCGCGGTCGCCCGGCCAGGAACTGCGCTACTTAGGAATCTGCTTTCACTTGGCCTGTATTGCAAGACCTCTCATTCATTCAAACAAACAGGCATGCCACCGAGTTCCCAAACTTCCATAAAGGCCTACCTTACTTACTTATTCATGAGGGGTGGGGTTTCATCCTTGCGCACTCTCATGCAAGGAGTACTCGGCCACACCCTGAGAGGTGATCAGGCTCTCGTTACCTTGTACCGTTACCTTAAACCGTAATAGTCTCGTGCATGCGAGACTTTCCCATAGCTAGCTGACTAAGAACCAGACAAATTGCTAATCACCGGATCCGGCCACTAATGCGCTGCGCAACTAGTCCCTTTCCTTGGGTTGAATCCTGGACTCCCCTCGGGTTCGAGGTGTTGGCCGATCGGACCCGGCAGGCTGCCGAGGCAGGGCAGAATCCTCTCCAATACAAGGGGACAGGCGGAGCCTGGGGTCCTCTCCGCTGTCGGTCGGCCGCGGTCCCGACTGGACCAAACCTGGAGGCGGTAATACATGGTATATTCACTTGCGCACCATTCACATACCGCACATTCCCGGCCAACGCACCAAGAATATGTTGCAGCGAAGTGCACGCAATGAATAAAACCAGGAGTCAGTTCGAAGATCCAAGCCAATTTATTGTGCACAGTCTCAGGCAAATGTCACAATCAAAATGGTCTGAGCAATGGAGTCCAGTAAACAACACCTTTTATAACTTTCTTCTTCAGTTTAATACAGGCAAACTTTCTATTGGTCCCACTGACCCTTGGACCCATCCAATTAGGATCTCTCTGTTGTCCCAGTACTCTGTTCTCCCTGCTCAGAACTCTCTAACAAAGGCACAGTTCTAAACTTTGATACTTTTCTCTTACAAGGTCACTGCTTAGCTTAGAAAATGTGTGAATACAGAGCACTGGTACATGTCTGTCATCAGCATAGAATATTCAACAAAGGACTTATGCAACCTTATCAAAAAGCGGTTTAAAGCAGTTTCTCTAACTTATACTGACTTTGGTCATTCTCAGCTTTCTTATTCTTAGGTGGGGGCTGGGACTCAGGCCTAGCTTACAGGCCTCTTATACATTTACATACATTTATAGGCTATTCTAGGCCATAGCCTACCCCATTACTACTCATCATTTGCATAGTGTGACGAGCAGGGCCAGCCCGTCCACTAGGCAAGTTAGGCAGCTGGCCCAGTGGGCAGCGGTATTGGCACACATAACCGGCTGTGCTGCCCCCCCCCCCCAGCTGCTGCCGATTCAGTTTGGGAGGGAGGTGGGCAGTGGCAGCAGCAGTATTTCCAAAAGTGGCTGCTTTTTGCTACTGCTTTTTAAAACAGTGCCGCTGCCCACCTCCCTCTCCTAAGACTGAATTGATGGTTGCTTGGGTGGGGGGGGGGGCGGCAGCAGCTGGGGGGGCAGCGAGGCCTGGGTTTCTGCCTAGGGCAGCAGAAACCCTTGGGCTGGCCCTGGCTAAAAGGCACACACAGCACTGTACTTGTACACATGGGAGGCATTTTACAATCTCTGCAAAACAGAAAAACAACAGAGAGGGAACTAGAGATCGTCTTGACACACATGGCGATAAACAGGAGAATAAAGCGTCAGCATCTAAAAGCAGCCTCAAAGACGTGGGTTTGAACAGGGCCAGAGATGGCTCAAGTAAGGTGCTCCAGACATACAGTGCAGCAAGGTGGATAGGACGCAGTCTGCAGCTGGCAGTGTGAGAGAAGGGCACAGATGGAAGGCGGAGTTCTCATCTATCCTTTTTACTTTTTGGAATGCTTGTCCAAGTTCAATGATGGAAACAGAATCTGGACATTTATTTTTGTATTTCAGCACTTTCTGCTTATTTGGATCTATAATTCTGTTAAATAATAGTAGATTTGTACGTATAATTGATTTCTATGAGATCCAGTCCTCAGCAAGAAGAAAGCCAGCAATAAAGCAGTAGCGGTAGCCCTGTCAAGGACAGCCATGGGGGCAGCGGAGTTAAGCTGTGGCTGAAGGAGTGCTATGTAGGGAATGAGCTAACCGGACCACAGCACAGGCAACATGAAGAGCCATGGCAGGGAAGAGGGACAGACAACTGGAGTGCACCCATTGATCGCCGCTGAGGAAGGAACCAGAAGCAAGGCTAGGACTAAAGAGGAAGAGCATTTGACAGTTTATTGAGCCCCAGTGGGCAACAACTGAAGGGGGATTTGGGATTTAGTTTACAACTTTTCAGTAGCAGTTCAAGGCAAATTGCATTCAGGTATGTAGGTATTTACCTGTTCCTAGAGGACTTGCAGTCTAAGTCTGTACCTGAGGCAATGAAGAGTTAAGTGATTTGCCTAAAATCACAAACAACGACAGTGGGATTAGAACCCTCATATCCTTGGTTAGCACCAGTGCCCACTATAATTAATTTGAAGAAGGTTTACTGGAGGGAGTTGCAGGAACCTTTAAAGTAAACACCCCTGGAAAAAAAAGAAAACAAGGAACATAGAAGCTCATGGAGTTCCCCTATACAGGAATGAAGAAAGCTCAAGAAATCTAGGAGCTGGAGAAGTCAGTAGAGAGAAGCAGCCAAAGCAGAAGGCCTATGCCCTAAAGACTGGGAGTGTCAGTCACCAGGTGTTGCTAAGGTGAGAGGCTTCAGGGAGGCTCATCTATAAAGCAATTGACCAGCTAAGAAGGAGAAATCTAACTGTAGAGAAGATGACCAAAGCTAGTGGAGAAAGTCCAGCAGAGCACAGAAGCACCAGAACCACATGGAGAGGAGAGGCAAGGGGAGGCTGTACAGAGTCAAAATTTGCAGAGGTGAGTGGCTACCAGAGGCTGTGAGCCCAGCTGTGCAGGTAACAAGAGTCCTGCTACAAATGTAAGCTCAGCTTGCAGGACAGCAACCCCTGGAGTGAGAGAGACATGCCAGAGAGAGTGCATTGAGCTGACAGAGAAAGACCAGTTGAGAAGGTATGTGGGAGTGATAATCTGTGAGAGTCCAGTCAAGAGTGCAGCAGAAGAAAGACCGCCTGCCGAGCCTCAGTGAATCAGAGTGCTGTGAGCCAATTAGATGTGCCCAGCTCACAGGACTGCCTAGAGCAGCTGGACCCGAGAGACACTATTGAAGGAGCTGCGGCAGCCAAGAAAGCAAATAGAATGCTATCATAAGGAGAACAAAGCCAAGGACATTATAATGCCTCTCGTTCGTTCCATTGTGCGACTGCACCTCATACTTTGTGTGCAGTTCTGGTCACCATATCTTAAAAAGGATATAGCGGAATTAGAAAAGGTACAGAGAAGAGCCACCAAAATGGTAAAGGGAATGTAAGGCTACCCTTATGAAGAAAGAGTTAAAAGGTTAGGGCTCTTCAACTTGGAAAAAAGATGGCTGAGGCGATGGCTGCCAAAAATGCCCCATGGTTGCACATAACGCCACCTCAAGAGGTGGCGTTATCTACAGGCACTCAAGGTAGCAAGGCATTGCAGCTAACAAGCAGGCCCCAACATCCCAATTGGCTCCTCAGAGCCGACAATATTGTCACTGCCACAGATATACAAATCTGCGGCACCAACAATATTTTAAAAAGTGCCTTCCTCCCTCCTTCAGCACCAATCCCCCTGGACAGTTCCCATCAGTAACAGTCCAGGAGGGATCAGTGCACTCCCTACCATGATCCAAGCCTGGCTAGACAGCTACCCACTGATCCAGAAGTAAGAACCCTGGCTAGCCAGTTGGGCCCCTGACTCCCCACCTCCATTCCTCCTTTCCTCTCCCATTGAAAAGTTACTTTCCGGCTAATCCGTTAACCTAGGGGGCCCCTTGGCCCCCAACCTCTGACAGCTATACCTTCATTCCTGATGGTACGTGGTCAATGGGGTCAGGAACAATCCTCTCTGCTCCTGCCCCCATTGATGGGCCTCTCAAAATGTCCATGATCACATGATCCTACTTCCTACCTTCATACTAGGGAGCAACACTGTGAGATTGACCATTTTTGTATTATTGAGGATAGCTCTTTTTTTTTTTAGTTTTATTTTGAAATAATTAAATTCCATTTATACAAGAAAAACATCATCCATATGCATCCAAAAAACTCACATTAATAAACCAAAACACACAAGATGTACCAGCCCACATCATGGAGAATTAGACCAGACTAATAATAATAATAATTATAATCAAAGAAAGAATAATATAGGAAATTCCGCAATACTCACAATAGGAGGATGCATTATACTTAAACTACACAGCCAAACTCTACCTCTGTTTATCTACCACAGATGAGATGCTTCAAGAAAAACATAAGACTGGCCCTGTAATGTTACAATACATTTACAGAGAAACCATAAATAAAAAGTTGCACCCAACGACAGAATCCGTTGCCTTAGCGCTAAAAATTGTTTCCAGCAAGCTTGAGTAGATCTAGTTACATCAGGGAAAATGTTTATTTTTTGACCACAAAAGGGAACATCTTTGTGTTTGAAAAACAACTTCAACATCTTAACCTTTACTGCTTCGGCTGTGAATGTGACCAGTAAGTGTTCCATTTTGTGATTGTATCTGTGAAGTCTTCCAGAAATTCAGTCAAGTTCTGACTGGCAGTACGGTGGAGGAAATCAAACTTCCCCTCGTCCAACTTCCAACCGAACCTTAGTAGGTACATAATACATATGAGCAATATTTACAGGATGAGACACCTTAAGAACCTCTGAGAAATATTTAGTAAGTAAAATTTCCGGTGACAACAAATGCGTGACCGTAAAGTTCAAAAAGCACAGGTTACGAACTTTAGATGCATTTTCCAATGCCTCTATACAAGCATGAACCAACAAGGATTCCTTAATAGAAGCCACTTACTCAGTAGCAGGGGCGGCCCAAGGGGGGTGCGGGGCCATGTGCGGAGACTCGGTGCGGGGCCTCATTTGCATAAGGGGCCTCATTTGCATAAATATTTGCATAATGTTACCATACACGAACTTTTAGTAAACATGCCTCTTAATGAGTGTATGAATAAAGAAAGACTAAAAGACTTCTACATTACTATAATCCAATACCAACCGCCAGGCACATTAGGAACTACTACAAACACTGCCCATTTAGAACCCATAGCAAACCCGCCGTATCCTAACAGCACTACCAGGACTCATAAAGCACCATACCCTAACTATCAAAAGGAAACGCTGCAAATATTAAACCAATACATTTCAGAGAACAACAATACATGACCTACTGGGGAAAGAGAACAAGTGGCAATGTCAAATAGGAATTACATAAACAGAATACCTCAGCTCAGTTACACATGCAGAACATAGACCATCACCAAACAAGGAATCACAATTTAGAAACAGGAAGACAATAATTAAACTGGGAATCCCAAAAGCCAAACTTGGAATGTACAACACTGTAGAAATAAAACTATACATTAATTTGCTCTTGTACTAAACAAAGCGCAGACGTTAATGATGCACATTTCCCAGAGCTGACATATTCCAATTAATAAATTCAAAATAAAGAGATATTTTTCTACCTTTTGTGCATTTTTTTTCAGCTGCAATTGCTCCAGCCACTTTCTTCTGGTTTCTTCTTCGTGTCTTCCGCTAATTCTTCATCGTCTGCTGTCCATTTGTCTTTTCTTCTCTCTTCTAGTTTTTTTCCATTCTCTCTCTACATCTGCTTTAACATACTAATCTTTCTCCTTTTTGCTCTTTCCTCATTCCTATTTCATCCACTCAAATTTTACCCCTCCATCCTCAATCCCCACCTACTCTCCCAATATCCGGACAATTGTAGATTTGTCTTCCCTCCCACACAAAATATTTTTTCCCTCTCCATTTCACTCTCCCAGCTCCATCCCATTCTAATCCTCCCCCAACATCAGCTCCATTCTAGTTCCAGTCCCACCCAGCATCCGCTCCCTTCTAGTCCCCGCATCAGCCCATTTCCAGTCCTAGCCCCCCATAAGCCCATTTCCAGTCCTAGCTCCCCCATCTATTTGCAGTCCCATCCAAGTCCCTCCATCAGCTCATTTCCAATCCCAGCCCCCCATGAGCCCATTTCTAGTCCTTTCCTAGCCCCACCATCAGCCCATGTCAAATCCTAGCTCCCCTCCACTCAGCCCATTTCCAATCCAAGCCCCCCATGAGCCTACTTCCAGTTCTAGCCCCTTCATGAGTCCATTTCAATCCAAACCCCCACCACAGCCCATTTCCAATCTTAGCACCCCCCAACAGCCAATTTCCAGTCCTATTCTAGCCCATCAGCCCATTTCCTGTCCTAGCCCCCCCCCCTCCTCACCCATTTCCAGTCCTAGCTCCCTCCCCCTCACAACCCATTTCCATTCCAAGCCCCCGTCCCCATCAGCTATTTGCAGTTCAAGCCCTCCTTCCACTCAGCCCATTTCCAGTCCTAGCCTCCTCATAGCCCATTACTAGTCCTAACCCCCCATCAGCCCATTACGTCCTAACCCCCCATCACCCTATTTCCAGTCCTAGCCCCCCCATCAGCCTTTTTCCAGTCTTAGCCCCCCCCATAGCCAATTACCATTCCTACCCCCCCCCCATCAGCCCACTTCCAGTCTTAGCCTCCCCCCCCCATGGCCCATTACCAGTCCTAACCCTCCCCCCCCCCATCAGCCCATTACCAGTCCTAGCCTCCCCCACACCATGGCCCATTACCAGTCCTAACACCCCCCCCATGGCGCATTCCCTTTCCTACCACCCCCCCCTGGCCCATTACCAGTCCTAACCCCCCCCCCTGGCCCATTACCAGTCCTAACCCCCCCCCCGGCCCATTACCAGTCCTAACACCCCCCCCATCAGCCCACTTCCAGTCTTAGCCCCCCCATAGCCCATTACCAGTCCTAACCCCCCCCATCAGCCCATTTCCAGTCCTACCCCCCACTTCCAGCCTTAGCCCCCTCCCCATAGTCAATTACCAGTTCTAACCCCCCCCATCAGCCCATTTCCAGTCCTACCCCCCCACTTCCAGCCTTAGCCCCCTCCCCATAGCCCATTACCAGTCCAAACCCCCCCATCAGCCCACTTAGCCCCCACATAGCCCATTACCAGTCCTAACCCCCCCATCAGCCCACTTAGCCCCCCCTTAGCCCATTACCAGTCCTAACCCCCCCCCATCAGCCCACTTAGCCCCCCCCATAGCCCATTACCAGTCCTAACCCCCCCATCAGCCCACTTAGCCCCCCCCATAGCCCATTACCAGTCCTAACCCCCCCCCATCAGCCCACTTCGCCCCCCCCATAGCCCATTACCAGTCCTTACCCCCCCCCAATCAGCCCACTTCCAGTCTTTGCCTCCCCCCCCCCATGGCCCATTACCAGTCCTAACCACCCCCCCCCGGCCCATTACCAGTCCTAACCACCCCACCCCCTGGCCCATTACCAGTCCTCACCACCCCCCCCCCATCAGCCCACTTACAGTTTAGCCTCCCCCTACCATCTGGCTACTTCCAGTTTAGCATCCACCCCTCCCATAGCCCATTACCAGTCCTAACCACCCCCCCCCTCCCTATCATTCCAAATTAAAATTTAAAAAAAACCCAAACCGGCTGCTTCTGCCGCGGCAGCTTCAAGAGCTCTGCCGCGGCAGCATCAAGAGCTCTGCCGCGGGGCCCCCCCCTGCCCGGCAGAGCCTCCGTGCATCTTCAGCTCTTCACGTCCAAAACGCGGGCTTTTTTCAGAGCCGCGAGAGTTTCTTTTCTCGCGGCTCTGTTAATCCCGCCGAGGGTGATGGGAAATCCCATCAGCCCCGCGGGATTAAGAGAGCCGCGAGAAAAGAAACTCTCGCGGCTCTGAAAAAAGCCCGCGTTTTGGACGTGAAGAGCTGAAGATGCACGGAGGCTCTGCCGGGCAGGGGGGGGCCC
The DNA here is from genome assembly GCA_033557465.1 of Ichthyophis bannanicus. Taxonomy (NCBI): domain Eukaryota; kingdom Metazoa; phylum Chordata; class Amphibia; order Gymnophiona; family Ichthyophiidae; genus Ichthyophis; species Ichthyophis bannanicus. The sequence goes on along the minus strand of CM066049.1, from coordinate 17,684,441 downwards.
CGCGGCAGAGCTCTTGAAGCTGCCGCGGCAGAGCTCTTGAAGCTGCCGCGGCAGAAGCAGCCGGTTTTTTTTTTTTTTTTTTTTAACTTGGGATGCTTAAGAATGTTTTTTGCGCGGGGCCCCCTGAAACGCGGGGCCCTGTGCAAAAAACATTCTTGCTCAATGGACGGGCCGGCCCTGCTCAGTAGTAACCGACTGCACCTGAGCCTCCACTCGAGTCACAGAATTATGCATAGCCGAAAGCCTAGTATCAAATTCTGACATGATATTTGGCTTTAGAGCCACCCAGGAGTCTGATAACAGTATTGTGTACCAGCTGCAATCTTTTCAAATTATATGGTGGCTCCTGCCAACAGGGAATTACAATAGTCTAGCTTAGAGTGGACTAGGGCATGTAGTAAGATATTGGTATGGATTCTCAAGAGCAGAGATGTCTCTCTCCATACAAAGATTCGACTTGTTCAAGCCATGGTATTTTCAATAACATCATATGGATGTGAAAGCTGGACAGTGAAAAAGACAGACAGGAAGAAAATTGATGCCTTTGAATTATGGTGCTGGTGGCGAATACTTTGTATACCATGGACTGCCCGAAGAACAAACCAGTCGGTACTAGAGGAGATCAAACCTAAGCTTTCTTTAGAAGCTCAGATGATAAGACTTTGACTTTCATACTTTGGACACATCATGCGAAGAGAGAGATCATTAGAGAAAGACATCATGCTTGGCAAGATAGAAGGTCAACGCAAAAGAGGAAGGCCAGCAATGAGATGGATCGATACAATAACAGCAGCTACGGGTACCAGTCTGTCAACAATGAGCCGCCTGACTGAGGACCGAACACAATTTAGGATAGCTATCCAGAGGGTCGCCATGAGTCGACTCCGACTCGACGGCACTTAACAACAACAACAATGTCCCTTGTCCAGGTAAGGTCTAGCTGCTCTAATCTGTCTTAAAGCGAAAAAGGAGGAGGATACTATCTTCAAGGGGTCCAATATGACACCTAAGGATCAAATTGAATCCACTTTAGGAATATTCATGTCCCTCATAGCTGGAACAAAGGATGGCGCTAAGGAGATTCTATTGAACCAAAGTTCTTCTGACTTGCATACATTCAGCACCAATTTTTGATCCTTGATCCAGGTTGCAAACTGGTTGAATGCTGCTTGGCATTGCTGTTGAAAAGACTAGTTGCAAGTGGGATGATGTATTATGATTTGGATATCATCTGCAAATATATATGGACTGAAACCTAAGATCACAAAATGTGCTAAAATTATATTGAATAAGATAGGGTACTCCTTGGGGGGATACGTATGGTGCTAAGACATTTCCACCGATCCTTACACAAAATGATCTGAAGTTAAGATAGTAAGAGAACTTGACGATGGGGGGCAGCAGCAAAGATTACCACTCCTGCCCCCATTGACCACTGGACCATATGGCCCTGGGGAGGGAGGTTGAGGGTGCTGTGGTCCCCTTTACACTGACTGACTAGCTAGGAAGTAACTTTTCAACATGAGAGGAAGGGAGGGGGCAGTCAGGGACTCAACTAGCTAGCCTCGATCCCTACTTGTGGATTGGGGTGGTGGAAGAGAGTGAGGGGTGGCCGATTGGCTATCTAGGCTTGGATCGTAGTAGGTGGATGAACTGATCCATCCCAGACAGTTCCCTATGGGGATCAGGAGTTGTCTGGGTGGGAACGGTGCTGAAAGGGGAGAGAGATTTTGTTTTTTATTGTCGGTGCAGCAGATCGACATCCGTGGTACTGACAATATTGTCGGATTGGGGAGTGCTAGAAAGAGGTCTTTGCCCATAATTACTACCTGTTCTCCCCTTGGATTTACCCTGGAGACCCACAATACCTGCATTAGCAAATACCGTGGGACTTCTTGTGCTACTTACCGATACAGATATTAGAGGTCTCCGTGGTAAATCCAAGACCTCAGCGGCATTTGAATGGGGAATATCCCCTGCAGATACCATGGGTGTTTGGGACTTACCACTGGCTTTTTGCAGCTATCGCACTGCAAAACAAATGTACCTTCTTACCCTCATAACCTAAGAGCTCTGTTGTAAAATTACCCTCAGACTTTGCTGCTTAAATAACATTAAAAAATGATCACACTTATGAGTAATATGCATGCTTCAACTAGGAGTCAGTCTAACTAAACAATTTAATCCAAGAAAATGTATTAAAATCTGAAACTAGTAAACTCAATTTGTTTTTTCCTGCGCTTATTTGGACCTTGCAAAAAGGAAATAAATAATGGGCCCAATATTTGAAGGCCCTTACACAGGTAACTTTCTTAGTTATCTATGTAAGGGCCTTATCCGGGATATTCGAAGGGCACCTACATGGGTAGTTCCCTTTGAATATCCCGGCTAAATCCCTAAGACACCCAGATGCTATCCGCGTGTGTTCCGGGGTGGAGTGTAGGCGGAGGAAGGGGCTACATTGGGAAGACACAGAGGCTATGCGGGTAGCAACAAAAATCACTGCTACCCGTGTAGCCTCTGCAGCTGCCGGGACATCCGGGCTAATCCGGATATTCACTTGCACTGGCACAGAAGTGAATATCTGGGTTAGGAGGGTTGGCAGGCAGGCTATGTGCCGTCACGGCGTATAGCCTGCCCACCTCAATATCGGGCTCAATATTCATAAAAATCTCCTTTATAACCACAAGATTAAAATTTTCATACAAATTTAGAAGACCTTTGAAGAAGTATTTTTATGTAGTTTTTAAATTTTATAGCCCTTCAGATAAGGAATTATTGAAGAAAGTTTTGAGGAAAAATAACTTTATGAAACCCCTTTAGAAAACATTACAACCTACATATTACTACTTACATATTTCCCTGGAAGAAAATTCTACCCTATCTTCTTCAACTAGTCACCATTATAAACACGGATCATAAAATTCCCAACTCTCAAAATTAATAAATATTTTTTAAAAAATATAAAAAGACACGGGTTTAGCATTTTCCACAAATTTAACTCTATGTCCTGTCACTTAAAAAAGAGCTCCATTGAAATCCGCACCATTTTATTGTTAGAAGGTCCTATATCTGCTCCATGAAGCCAATATTCAGCCAGTGGTCATACTGTCTGGATAAATGTCACATCAGGACATGCTAGGGAGGTAGGGAAGGGATATTCACCACTGGCAGTGAAATTTAAACCCAGATATTCAATGCCGGGATCATATACGGCCCTGGCATTGAATATCTGGGTTCGCTGCATTATCGCTAGGCCCCTGTTTAACCTCTATGGTGACCCACGCTGGCAGCAAACAACACAGCCGTGGGAGAAAAAAGAAAGCACTCCAGCAGGTCTTTACTCCTGTGGCTGTGCAGAAGTGAGTCGGGGAGCCAGGCTTCGGTCCTCACCAGCTCTCCCTCAAGCCAATCAGGCCAGTGCAGGGCCATGTGTGTGTATGTGTGAGTGCAAGAGTGATGGGAAAGGGGGAAGGGGGGAGCAGGAGCCACTGGCACTGGGACTGCTACTGGGGTTAGAATGGGAAATGGTCTAATGTTGGGAGATGGAGGGACTGGAACTGGAGGAATACTGGTACTGGGGGGCTAGGACTGTAAATGGGCTTATACTGGGGGATGGGAAGCCTGAGATTGGAAGGGAGATGTTGCTGGGAAGGATTGGAAATGGAGGAGGAATGATACTGGGGAAGGGGGCTAGGACTGGAAATAGGCTGATACTGGAGGATGAGAAGATTGGAAGGCAGCTGCTGCAGGAAGTGATGAGACTAGAGGAGGACTGATACTCAGGGGCTAGGACTGGAAATGGGCTGATGCTGAGGATGGGGGGACTGGAAGGGGGCTGATGTTGGGAGGGACTGGAACTGGAGGAGAACTGATACTGGGATGCTAGGACTGAAAATGGGCTGATGGTGGGGGATGTGGAGCCTGGGATTGGAAGGGAGATGTTGCTGGGAGAGATTGGAACTGGAGGAGGACTGATACTGGAGGGGGGGGGGGTTAGGACTCGAAATGGGCTGATAATGGAGGATGGGGGGGACTGGAAAGCAGCTGATGCTGGAATGGACTGAGACTGGAGGAGGACTGATACTGGGGGGCTAGGACTGGAAATGGGCTGATGCTGGGGATGGGGAGAATGCGACTGGAAGGGAGCAGATGCTGGGAAGGCTGGAACTGGAAGGGGGTGGGACTGGGGCTGGGGGAGAAAAAAGAAACTGGGGGAGTGAGGATTGAGGGGAACAGATATTTTGTGTGGTAGGGAAGAAAAAAGAACATACGGAAAAGAGAGTAGAAAGAGAGGGGCATAAGAGTGAATGCTGGGGTAAGAAGGAGGAAAGGTAGCGTTAATAAATAGCTAAGAAGGAAGTAACTGGGTGATGGAAGGGATCCAGGAGGCACAGAGGGGAATAAGAGGCTAGTGAAGGACTGAGATGAGAAATGGGGGAGCCGAGATGGAGGTTAGAAGAGGAGATGGAAAGTTGCTAGGTGAAAAGTCAAAAGGGGATTGAGGACCGAGGACTGAAATTGAGGGGATGAATGAGTAAAGAAAGAAATGGAGAAAAGAACAAAAAGCAAAAGATCAGTATGTCAGAGGTGGATGTAGACAGAAAATGGAAAAAGAATAGGAGAAGAGAAGAAAGGACGTGGGCAGCAGACAATGGAGAGTTAGCAGAAGACAGGAAGAACACAGAAGAGAGAGACTGGGGCAATTGTGACTGAAAAATAAAATGCCAAACAAAAGTTTTAAAAAAAGTATTTTATTTTGAATTTATTAACTGGAATATATCCGCTCTGGGAAATGTGCTCTGATGTCTTTGTGCTTTGTTCAGTATAAGAGGCAATTAATTTCATAGTTTAATTTTTCCAATGTTGTGGTGCATTCAAAGTTTGAGTTTTGGGGTTCCCAGTTCAATTATTTCTTCATATTTTTAGAGTGTGATCCCTTGTTCTGTATTTTTTGATGGCTGTCTCTTTTATGTGTATGACAGAACTGTGCTGTTCTGTACATCTAGTTCCTGTGTGGTAGACCCACTTATTCTCTTTTCCCAGTAAGATTTATTGATTTAATATTTGTAGTGCTACCTTAAGATAAAATAGGGTTAGGTGCTCTATGAGTCCTAGTAGTGCTGTTATGATATTGCAGGTTTGCTATGGGTTCTAAATGAGCAGGGCTGGCACTGAAGGATAATAATGCAGAAATGTGGTAGCCTTTCTTTATCCTCACTGTACATGCAAATGGTTTTCAGACACTCATTAAGAGGCATGTTTACTAAAGGTTAATGTGCTTTCACAAATTTGAATATGTGCCAAGTGCAGCAACACCCATTTATGTCTATGGATATAGTGGCACTTAACACACATTAATGTTTAGTAAACATGCCCCTAAGTCACTGTTAGGACAAAAAGAGGCTTGTGAAGGACTCCTTTGAAAGTCACTTTAAATTTTAGATGGGCAGCATATACATTTTAAAATAAAATAAATTAGATTTATACAAATAAGGCCCAGTGGATATGCAAATATTTATACAAATGAGGCTCCACAATTAGTCTCTGCACATGTCCCCACAACACCCTAGGGCCACCCCTGTACAGCAGCCAAAAAAGCAAACAAAATGTTAGGAATTATTAGGAAAGCAATAGCAAATAGAACAAGGCAAAATTAAACCTTACCTGCTAATTGTCTTTCCTTGAGTCCATCCAGTCCAGTCCAGTCCAGTTCGTGTGGGTTATCAGCCTCCATCAGCAGCTGGGAACCGAGCATGTCAGATTTCTGATGTCATTGTAGAAGAGCTCCCTCCATAGGCTCCAGATATCAGTATTCTATTGACAAAGCAGATTCCAAAAGAGCATAGTAAGGTTACAAACATGGGCAATATTCCCAGTCATCTTGCCAGTCACGTGAGCTGCAAAAGAGCTCCAAGGTTCTCTTCTACCCATAGCAATAGAGGATGAATCTCTTCTGCCAATGTCACAATGCCTATGCCCCCCTGATGACTGATGAATGCTACTGTCATTGTGTTGTCGGAGCAGACCTTTAACACTTTCTGATGAATCAGAGAGAGGAAGAACTGAAGAGCTAGAAAGATTTCCCTCATTTCCAGGCAACTAATGTACCAAGAGCTCTCCACTGCGAACCAGAGCTCTGTGTCACCTGTGATTCGCAATGCACTCCCCATCCCATGAGACTGGCATCTGTTGTCACCAAAATATACTTCTGTGGTTCCAGAAGCATTCCCACCCCAAGGTGCTCTGGCTACAGCCACCAGAGAAGACTCTGTTTGGTATCCAATGGGCAGAGCAGCTTCTTTGAAAGCTGGTACAGCTGCAGAGACCAACAAGAGGACAGAGTCTGCTGAAAAGGATGCATGTGAGCCCATGCCCAGAGCACCAGCTCCAAGACTGCTGCCATGGAGCCCAGGAGATGAAGATAGTACCATGCCGAAGGAGCTATCATGCCAACAAAAGACCATACCTAAGCTTGAATCTTCTGCGCCTGCTCTCCCGGGAAGAATACAAGCCTCACCTTGGTATCAAAGCGGGCTCGCGGATAGATTGGATCCTGAACTGAATCAAGCTTGCTCTTTGTTAAATTGACCACCCAGATGAGACTTTGGAGGAATTCCATCACCCTCTAGGTAGCGGAGGTCCTTTTGCTCTTGGATTTTGCCCTGATTAACCAATCATTGAGATATGGATGAATCAACATGGCCTCTTGTCTCAGAACTGCCACCATGACCATCGTTATCTTGGTGAAGGTCCATAGTGCCATGACCAGGCCGAATGGCAGTGCCCAGAACTGATGTCACATCAACACTGCAAACTGCAGATACTGCTGATAGTCTGGATGAATTGGCATGTGAAGGTAAGCTTCCATGAGATCCAGCGCCAAGAAGAACTCTCCTTTCCTGATCATGTGGAAATGTGGCACCCAAAGGACCCATTTTACATGCTTGGGGTCTAAGATGGGACAGAAGTTACCCTCTTTCTTGGGGATCACAAAGTAAATGGAGTATCAACCGGATCCACATTGGACATTCGGAACAAGTACTACAGTCTGGAGGTCCAGCAACCGCTATAACATATCCTGAACCACCTGCTGTTTCGAACAAGTTTTGCAAGGAGACTACACAAAGGCTTCTGAAAGAGGATGAGCCAATTCCAAAGCATACCCCTCTCTGATAACTTCTAGCACCCATTGGTCGGTGGTAATAGACACCCAGGTAGAGTAAAACTGTTAAAGATGACCCTCTATTGGAACTATCCCCATCTGGGCTTGCCTTGTTTCATTGGGACTTTTTGGAAGGAACTGCAGTGGTGGAGAAGTACCCCCTCTGTAGCCTCAAAAGGCCTGCCTCATGAAGTATAGCAACCACACTGAAAAGGACCAAAATGAGTAGATCAGAACTTTCTAAAATCCTTAGCCTGACCCCTTTGGACATTCCCCTGCTTTGAGCCTTTAGGATGGTCTTTCAGCAACCTACCACCCTTAGACTTCCCCAGATCTTTAACCAGTTTGTCCACAGCTTCTCTGAAGAGCAACTTACCCTTAAATGGAAATTTGCTGATCCTAGTCTTTGGAGTCACATCAGCCAACCAGTTTCTTAACCATAGAAAGTGCCTGGCTGCAATAATCAAAGCCATGGTCTTGGCTGAAGCTTGTACCAGGTCATAAAAGGCATCAGCCAGGTAAGCTGAGGCCACCTCCAGCTTAGTCGCTTCTGGAACTGCAGCTTGTGATTCCAGCTCTCCTGTCATCAAACCTTGGAACCAGCAAATGGAAGCCCTGGTCAGCTAAGCCTCACAAATCGAGGCCTGAAGAATCAGAGCACTAGTATCAAATGCATGCTTCATAAAGGTCTCTAACTTGCGGTCCTGTAGGTCTTTCAATGCTGCTCCACCTTCTACTGGAATGGTGGTCTTTTTGGTCACTGCCAAGACTAAAGCATCCACCGTAAACAACTTAAGCAGATCTCTTTCCTCCTGAGGAATAGGGTATAGATGGCTCATAGTCCTACCCAGGGGCGGCCCAAGGGGGGTGCGGGGCCATGTGCGGAGACTCGGTGCGGGGCCTAATTTGCATAAGTGGCCTTATTTGCATAAATATTTGCATAATGTTACCATACACTAACTTTTAGTAAACATGTCTCTTAATGAGTGTATGGATAAAGAAAGATTAAAAGATTTCTACATTACTATAATCCAGTGCCAACCGCCAGGCACATTAGGAACTACTACAAACGCTGCCCATTTAGAACACATAGCAAACCCGCCGTATCCTGACAGCATTACCAGGACTCACAAAGCACCATACCCTACCTATCAAAAGGCAACACTGCAAATATTAAACCAATACATTTCAGAGAATACTGGGGAAAGAGAACAAGTGGCAACGTCAAATAGGAATTACATAAACAGAATACCTCAGCTCAGTTACACATGCAGAACATAGACCATCACCAAACAAGGAATCACAATTTAGAAACAGGAAGGCAATAATTAAACTGGGAACCCCAAAAGCCAAACTTGGAATGTACAACAACACTGTAGAAATAAAACTATAAATTAATTTCCTCTTGTACCAAACAAAGCGCAGACGTTAATGATGCACATTTCCCAGAGCTTTCATATTCCAGTTAATAAATTCAAAATAAAGAGATATCTTTCTACCTTTTGTGCATTTTTTTTCAGTTGCAATTGCTCCAGCCACTTTCTTCTGGTTTCTTCATGTTTTCTGCTAACTTCTCCATCGTCTGCTGTCCATTTGTCCTTTCTTCTCTCTTCTAGTTTTTTTTCCATTCTCTCTCTCTACATCTGCTTTAACATACTAATCTTTCTCCTTTTGCTCTTTCCTCATTCCTATTTCATCCACACAAATTTTACCCCTCCATCCTCAATCCCCAATTACTCTCCCAATACCCGGCCAATTGTAGATTTTTCATCCCTCCTACACAAAATATTTTTCCCCTCTCCATTTTACTCTCCCAGCCCCATCCCATTCTAATCCTCCCCCAACATCAGCTCCCTTCTAGTTCCAGTCTCACCCAGCATCCATTCCCTTCTAGTCCCTGCATCAGCCCATTTCCAGTCCTAGCCCCCCCATCAGCCCATTTCCAGTCCTAGCTCCCCCATCCATTTCCAGTCCAAGTCCCTTCATCAGCTCATTTCCAATCCTAGCCCCCCCCATCAGCCCATTTCTAGTCATTTCCTAGCCCCCACCACAGCCCATTTCCAATCATAGCTCCCCTCCACTCAGCCCAATTCCAGTCCAAGCCCCCCCATGAGCCTACTTCCAGTTCTAGCCCCTCCATGAGTCCATTTCAATTCAAGCCCCCACCACAGCCCATTTCCAATCTTAGCTCCCCCCAACAGCCCATTTCCAGTCCTATCCTAGCTGTTCCATCAGCCCATTTTCAGTCCTAGCTCCCTTCCCTCACAGCCCATTTCCATTCCAATCCCCCTCCCCATCAGCTATTTGCAGTTCAAGCCTCCCCTTCCACTCAGCCCATTTCCAGTCCTAGCAACCCCCCAACCCATTACCAGTCCTAGCCCCCCGTCAATCAACTTCCAGTCCTAACCCCCATCACCCATTTTCAGTTTAAGCCCCCCCTATAACCCATTACCAGTCCTAACCCCCCATCAGCCCATTTCGTCAGCTCCCCATAGCCCATTGCCAGTCCTAACCCCCCCCCCATCAGCCCACAGCCCATTACCAGTCCTAACCACATCAGCCACCTCAAGTCCTAACCCCTCCCCATCAGCCCATTTCCTGTCCTAGCCCCCCATAGCCCATTATCAGTCCTAACCCCCCCCATTCAGCCCAATACCAGTCCTAACCCCCCATAGCCCATTACGTCCTAACCCCCAATCACCCCATTTCCAGACAGCCCCCATCAAACCATAGCCCATTACCAGTCCTAACCCCCCATCACCCCATTTCCAGACAGCCCCCATCAGCCCACAGCCCAGTACCAGTCTTAACGCCCCCAGAGCCCATTACCAGTCCTAACCCCCCCACTCAGCCCACTACCAGTCCTAACCCCCCATCACCCCCTTTCCAGACAGCCCTCATCAGCCCACAGCCCATTGCCAGTCTTAACCCCCCCATAGCCAATTTCCAGTCCTAACCCCCCATCACCCCATTTCCAGACAGCCCTCAACAGCCCACAGCCCATTGCCAGTCTTAAACCCCCCCTAGCCCATTGCCAGCCCTCATCAGCCCACAGCCCATTGCCAGTCTTAACCCCCCCATAGCCCACTGCCAGTCTTAACCCCCCCATAGACCATTGCCAGTCTTAACCCACCCTCCCCAGCCCACTGCCAGTCTTAACCCCCCCATAGCCCATTGCCAGTCTTAACCCCCCCAGCCCATTGCCAGTCTTAACCCCCAGTCTTAACCCCCCCTAGCCCACTGCCAGTCTTAACCCCCCCTCTTAGCCCATTGCCAGTCTTAACCCCCCCTAGCCCATTGCCAGTCTTAACCCCCCCCCATAGCCCATTGCCAGCCCTCATCAGCCCACAGCCCACTGCCAGTCTTAACCCCCCCATAGCCCATTGCCAGTCCTAACCCCCCATCACCCCATTTCCAGACAGCCCTCATCAGCCCACAGCCCATTGCCAGTCTTAAACCCCCCATAGCCCATTGCCAGCCCTCATCAGCCCACAGCCCATTGCCAGTCTTAACCCCCCCATAGCCCATTGCCAGTCTTAACCCCCCTCCCCAGCCCACTGCCAGTCTTAACCCCCCTAGCCCATTGCCAGTCTTAACCCCCCCAGCCCATTGCCAGTCTTAACCCCCAGTCTTAACCCCCCCTAGCCCATTGCCAGTCTTAACCCCCCCTCCTAGCCCATTGCCAGTCTTAACCCCCCCTAGCCCATTGCCAGTCTTAACCCCCCCCATACCCCATTGCCAGCCCTCATCAGCCAACAGCCCATTGCCAGTCTTAACCCCCCATAGCCCACTGCCAGTCTTAACCCCCCCAGCTGACTGCCAGTCTTCACCCCCCAAAGCCCATTGCCAGTCTTAACCCCCCCTCCCCAGCCCACTGCCAGTATTTACCACCCATCCCATTTCCAGTCTTAACCCACTGTCTTAACCCCCCAGACCACTGCCATTCTTAACCCCCCCATAGCCCATTGCCAGTCCTAACCCCCCCCCAGCCCATTGCCAGTCTTAACCCTCCCATAGCCCATTGCCAGTCTTAACCCCCCCTCCCCAGCCCATTGCCAGTCTTAACCCCCCCTCCCTAGCCCATTGCCAGTCTTAACCCCCCCTCCTCCTCCCTAGCCCATTGCCAGTCTTAACCCCCACTCCCTAGCCCATTGCCAGTCTTAACCCCCCTCCCTCCCTCCCTCCCTAGCCCATTGCCAGTCTTAACCCCCCCCCCAGCCCATTGCCAGTCTTAACCCCCCCCTAGCCCATTGCCAGTCCTAACCTCCCCTCCCCTAGCCCATTGCCAGTCCTAACCCCCCCCCCCCTCCTCGCCCATTGCCAGTCCTCCCCGCCCCCCCCTTCGGCTCATAGCAATTTAAAAAAAAAAAAAAAAAAAAGCTGGCCGCTGCCGCCGCAGCGGCATGGAGTGTCCCGCGGGGCTCCCTCTGCCCGGCGGAACTCTTCCGGCGTGGCTGAGCCCCTCTGTGCCGGCTTACAGATACGCGAAGGGAGAGTGTCTCCCTCACGTCTCTGTTAAGCCCGCAGGGGCAGATGGGAAGCAGGGGTGATGGGAAATTTCCCATCTGCCCCTGCGGGCTTAACAGAGACGTGAGGGAGACACTCTCCCTTCGCGTATCTGCAAGCCGGCACAGAGGGGCTCAGCCGCGCCGGAAGAGTTCCGCCGGGCAGAGGGAGCCCCGCGGGACACTCCATGCCGCCGCGGCGGCAGCGGCCAGCTTTTTTTTTTTTAATTTAATTAAGAAAAAAAAGCAGAATGTTCTTTGCGCGGGGCCCCCCGAAACGTGGGGCCCTGTGCAAAAAACATTCTTGCTCAATGGACGGGCTGGCCCTGGTCCTACCCCCTCTAAGACTGGCCTCCAGCATCTCCCATTCTGCTTCTATCATTTTCTAGATGACTGTACACCGGAAAGGTAATTTGTAAGGACTTAAACCCCTGCAGAAGTGGATCTTCCAGGGGCTCCTCTGCTACTGCAGGAACCAGTATAATGTTAAGCGCAGCCAGTGAGTGTGCAATCAGCATGGCCAGCTCCTCCTTGTGAAAAACTGTTATCACATTTGAATCCTCCTCTTGAGGGATCTCCCCTTCCTCTAGTTCAGTAGCCGTTGTCTCCCCCCAGAGGTCCGCTGCCCCTTCCAGAGGTTTGAGTCTAACCAAGAATCATCCTCAATCCATTTCTTTTTAGCTGGAGGAATCTCCACAGCACGAGAGGTCTTCATCAGGATGTTAGGCAAATTCTCTGATGCAGAAGCCTTGCAAACCTGTGCCTCAAGTGTTCTCTTTAGTAAAAAGGCTTTGTGCAAAGCTAAAATAAACTCCAGCGGAAAACGCCCTTCAGCTTGCCCAGGAACCGTAGTTTGAGCTGTCTCTGGTGCTGAAACTAAATGTTTCTGCTTTTTATGGCATTTCTTTGCTTGCTGTGGTAAAATGGCTACTGGAGAGGAAATGGCTGCTGTTCCTGCCAAAACCGCACTAGCCTCAGACCGAGAGGAATCTTGTACTACTAGCTCTAAAGAAAAATCCATGTCCCCGACATTAAAAAACACTCTTGGGCAACCTTTTCTTGCCTAACACAACGTCTGCAAAACCCTTCGGCAAACAAACTACAACTTCCTCCGCGCACAGCACAACAGAAGGGAGCCTGTAACATGCAGGAGAAAAGCACAAGTTGAAAACCCCCCAGCAGCCTGTACTTACTAATTAAGGTGCTCTGAATGAAATGCAAACTCCCTACAGCACTAAAAACCTCCTGCTGTTCTGCTGGTTTCACTTTGAATTTAAAGGCACAGTAGCATATAAATACCAAAGACTGAATTGAAGGAAGGAAATTAGGAAAGTCAGCAGAGGCCCCTTAGTGGAATGCTGGACTGTCCAGCTGAGGGAAAAGGGACCTGGACCTCCAGGTATTTGACCCCTTGGCTACATCTGACCCACTCAAGGGTCCCGGTGCTGAAGAGGCAGACCCTGCCAGCTGCCAGCCCCCAGCAGTAAATGGTTTCTCAGAGGAAATTGCCCAGCCTGTAAGCTCCTGATAGCTGCTCAGCTCCTGCTAGTAATCTGCAGCCTCCTCTTCTTTTCTATTTTCTTTCTATATATATATGCCTGAATAAATCCTTCCAGTGGAGTTCAGCCACAGGGAAGGTCTCCCTGCAGCTGGGAACTGAGATACTGATCTCTGGAGTCTATGGAGGGAGCTCGTCTCGATGACATCAGAAATCTGACATGCTCAGTTCCCAGCTGCTGGTGGCGGCTGATAACCCACACTTACTGGACTGGACTGGAGGAGCAATAAGGAAAGGATATTCTAATGTCTCTGTATTGCTCAATGAGGTGACTGCAGGCTGGTTTCTGCATCTCAAAAAAGACACAGTGGAATTAGAATAGGTATAAAGAAGGATGAAGAAAACGATAAAGGGGATGGAACGAGTACGAAGAAATGCTACAGAGGTAGGACTTCATTTGGAGGCGAGAAAGAAGAGAGAAGATATGATAGTGGTCGACATAAATTGATTACGGCATACACCATGAACTTACAAGGGAAAGTGAATTGAATTCTGCTCATGCTTTTCACAGAACGTCATGGTGAGTTACAGTAGGTATTTTCCTGTCTCCAGGGAGGTTACAAAATAAGTTTTGTGCCTGAGAGAATGAAGGGTTAAGTAACTTGCCCTGGGTCACACGAAGTGGCAGTGGGATTTGATCATGGCTTCTCGGCTGCTCTAACATTAGGCTACTCCTTCCTGCTACAAACTGATACATTTAAAGCAAATAGGAGTAAATACTTTTCTACTCAACGCGTAGTTAAGCTTTAGAGCTCATTGCCAGAGGATGTGGTGAAAGTAGTTAGTATAGCTGGGTTAAAACAAATTTCGGACAAGTTCCTGGAGAAAAAGTCAGAGACTGTTAAGCCAGACCTGGAGAAAGCCATGGCTTAGCCCTAGGCAGATGCAGCATGGAAGCTGGGATTATGCCAGATATTTATAGCCTGGATTGGCCACTGTTCAGACAGGATACTGATGGACCTTTATTCTGATCCTGTATGGCAATTCTTGTGTGACTGACCAAATCCCACTGCTGCTTCTTGTGATCTTGAGCAAGTCACTGACCCTCCATTGCCTCAAGTTCAAACAGATAATATGCTCTTGGGAACAGGAAAATACCTACTGCAAGAAGGCAAACTTAAAAGCAACGTCGGGAAATGCTTTTTCACAGAAAGGATGGTGGATGTCTGGAATGCCCTCCTGATGGAGTTGGTGGGGGCAACAACAGTGGCAGAATTCAAAAAGGCATGGGACAGACATAGGAGATCACTATATAGCAAGAGGATCTCAGCAAAGCAAAATTAAATAACTTCAAAAACAGAGAGGGGTAATCTGCATGGAGCAGCAGGCACAACCTTAAATAAAGGCCCAAAAGGGCAGTGACCTGTACAGAGCAGCAGGTGCAACTCCAGCCACCTTACTGGACCATATTGGTCTTTATCTGCCGTCATCTACTATGTTGTTATGTTACTATGTACCTGAATGTAACGCACCTTGAACTCTGAGCAAGGCATGAGCTAAATACAATTCCAACTTCAGTGAGTTCTGTCCCCAATCATTGCTGCTAAATGAACTGGACAGAGAAGTAACTATTCAAAATAATTTTTAAGGTTAACTTCAGAATTAACTGAATAAATCTTTTTTTTTTTTTTAAATTTAAGACCAGTGAACACAGAATTTTGGCTGGATATTGTGATGTCAAACCAAAAGTAATCCAGTTAGGAGGAGGCATTCCAAAAGGCATCTACATCTAAAGAGCAGATGAAATTTAATGTGGACAAGTGCAAAGTTATGCAACTAGCAAAGAACAACCCAAACTATGGTTACATGATGCAAGGTTCCACATTAGGAACCACCACCCAAGAAAAAGATTTAGGTATCATCGTGGATAACATATTGAAACCCTCTGTCCAGTGTGCAGTAGCGGCCAAGAGAGCAAATAGAATGCTAGGAATCATAAGGAAAGGAATGGAGAATAAGACAAGGAATAAGAAAGGAGCAAAGATGGACAAGAGGAGGGGGATCACCCTTCACAGAGCAGGAGGGGAACACAGAAACCAAGAGAGTGAGAAGAAGCATTGCTTTACTGCTGGTTTGGCACATCATTCTTTGTGCAAACATTACTTCCAGAAATAAAATAATAATGCACTAATGATGGCATGCTTTCCATGAAAAACCACGGCAAATGATTTGCAATGCAGCAAAAAATGTGCAAAAAATTAGCTCACTTTTTTACTTCCTCTTTAGACTTGAGCTTTTTACAGTGTACCCCCTTTTATTTCTTTCCATAGGAAGTAAATGGAAGCTAAAAAAAAAAACCAGTGTCACAGACCTGGACTTCTCCCAGTGGAGACCTCTACACATAAGAAACCAGACCATGGAGTCCAAAGTCTGGAGCCCCCCATACCAATTCTGGGGCTTCCACATCTAGGAGGCCTGAGTCCAGGATCACCACAGAAGAGACAAATCTAGGACCCTCTCACCCTCTAGCCCATCCCCACTAAGCTCATAAGCCAACTACTCTGGCATCCCCTCAGCATTCTTGTCACCCACTAAGCCTCCATCCTTTTCTATGATTCCCCACCTGCTTCTCTAGCCTCTTCCACCCAACGTAGGCATCCTACAGGACCCATAGACGTAGCTCTTCTGAAAAACACTTCAGCTACGGCGCTTTAATCACTTTGAGATTGTGGAGGTAATTGCATATGATTTATTGTTAACGTGGTTAAAGCTGACATTGTTATTTAGGATGTTCCTTTTATGAGCTTGTATCTGTTTATTTAAAATGATTCTATCCTAACATTTCATACAATTCAAAGCAGCTCACAGTATAACATACCTAATATGTGAGACCCAACATATATTCGACAAATGATATGCTGTCCTTCATGTACAATGACAGGCGGCAGTGGTTATCCATCAAGAGGGACCTTGACCCCATGTTCTTTTGGTTTTTAACAAAGAATCTAATCAGATTGAGTCCAACAAGAGAACTGTGAAAAATCTCAATCTCTCCACTTGCAAAAATGTAAAATATTATGGACCATCATACATGGGAGATTGCTTAGAAAGGTTTTCATCCAGCAGGTGACTTCACCAATCCTAAATCAGTCCATTTCTTTTATACAAATTTAGGGTAGGTGTTTGGATGGAGCATGTGTAAAGTCACACACTTTTTTTAGTGCCATCAAGTCAGTGCTGACTCCTAGTGACCCAGCTGCCTCTGGGCTTTCTTGGCAATGCACCACTGGAGGTAGATTGCCAGTTCTTTTTCCTCTGAGGTAATGGAGAGTAAAGTGACTTGCCTAAGTCACATGGAGTGCCAGTGGGAAATGAACCCTTGATCTTCTGGGTATTAGGCATTTGCCCAATTGAACCCTTGCTCTTCAGTTGTATTAGGCTACTCCTCCACTCCAGAGTCACACATAGGTGCATGTATACTAATGTGCGATAGTTGTCTTTCTGGCGCTAAGGTGTGATCGTTGTACCACAAAAACAGCTTTTGTGGGAGAAATGCAACAACTGCACGCTTTTTTCCCACAATAGCTGCAATTTCTCACTGTGCTTGCTTGAATGGACAGAGAGCGAGCGTTCCAGTTCCGTACAGCTACCATGGGCTCACGTTCTGCAGATTTTGTGGATGGCGTTAGCTGCATTCGTGAAGTTGTCCTCCCCCCATGATCAGTGCATTTTCTCCATGATATCTACAGGGAAAATGCTGAGAATGCGGGACTTTTGCAGTTTATATCAGCTTTTTGCAGCTATCACCAGGCATTAGCTGCAAAAGCCTAATGCACATTAGTAAGCATAGAGAACGCACTATGTGGCTATTTTTATAAAATGCACGAATAAGTTCAGACTCCGCCTGTGTCCTGCCCAAACTCTGCTCCAGAACATGCCGACACCTGGATCACATCAAGTACATGCTTTCTTTCGACTCTGCATATTTTCATGCACATAACCTCTTGGGTAATCTTATAAAAACTGTTTTACGTGTGGAAAAAGTTTATAAAATTATTCCCAGTATGTGAAAAGGCCTCCAAATGGTAGGAGAAGCATTAAGGTCTATTCTATTGGAGGAGAGGGGTAGGGAGATGGGACATTAGGAAGCCATTATTGCATGCCTCTCAAATAAGCTAGTTGCAGGGAGAAGTAACCAAGGAAGAGATTCTTAAGCATTGAAATGGGATAAAAGCAGGTACATCCTATTTAGATCAGTTTCCCTCTTGCTGCATTAAATTGTTGCATTACAACCCGAGTCCCGGATTGTGACAAACGTATTCCTGAAAGAAAGGTGGCAACTGCCTTGAAGAGGGGAAATATTCATCCAGTACCAAAAAAAGAGATGGAAAAACGTGAATCACTAGCAGAATGTCATGCAATATGTCATCTATCTTTTTTGAGTAAATCACTGGAAAAAGCAGTATCTTTGCAACTGACAAAATAGACAGTTTTACACTAATGCCAATGGGATTTTAGAGCAGCTCACAGCACATTAACAGTGTTAGTTTCAATATACGAATGTTGCAAATTGAGTGCAAGGATAGCTTGTTAGTGATCCTCAACCTCACTGCTGCATTTAGTGCCATGGTTCGTGATTATGAGCAATGGGTGTGAAGGGCTTAGTTCTTATGTGGATATGTGCTTTTTTGCTTTCCTGTCCCTTCCCCCTTAGTTGTCTCTCAGATCTCTGGTAAGCTGGACGCAATTGCTGACTGGCTCTCCAGTCACGGTCTAGTGCTTAATACCTCTAAGTCTACCTCTCTTTTCTTTGCCCTTCCGAGTCCTCTGACACTCCCTGCTCTGCCATTGGTATGCAGGGTTCCTCTTCCTTTCAACCTTCCCTTAAGATTCTGGGTGTTCATTTTGATTCTCGCTTGTCTTTTGTCTCCCATATTTCTTCGGTGGTTCAGCATTGCTTTTATATTCTTCGCCAGCTTCGGTCCGTGTCACGTCTCTTTGATCGCTCGTCTCTCCGTCTGTTAATTCTTTCATTGCTTCTGTCGCACCTTGACTATGCCAACTCTCTTTTTTCCGTTCTGCCCGTCTCTGTGGGTGGCATTTGGTTCAAAACACCACTCTTCATTTGCTTTACAATTCTCGTTGGTTTGATCATCTCACTCCCTGCTTTCTGGCTGAGCATTGGTTACCCGTTTCTTTTTGTATTCAGTTTAAGGTCCTCGTTCTCAACCATCATGTCCTTCTTAGTGGCACGCCTACATTTCTGTCTCTTCTTCTTTCTGTCTGTACCCCTCCAGGGTTCTCTGTTCTTCTTCTCAAGGTCGGCTAACTGTTCCCAGTCCCTGACCTGCTCCTCAGCTTTCTGTGTTGTGGCCCCTTCTTTATGGAATTCTTTGCCGGCTTCTCTTCGCTCCCAGCTATCGTTTTCGTCCTTTCGTCCGAAATGGGGCAAAAAAGGGGGACCATAATTAATTACACTGTTAACATAGCCATATTGAACCGTATACTAAACTCAAAACGGATTCTAAATCTCACCAGGAGCCCAATAGAAGGCTTAATTTTGCCCCATTTCGGATTTAAACTCTGTTTTTTAAATATTAAATATTATCCTTTCCCTATATACATTTTAAAGTAAACATTATCCTCTCCCTTTATACATTTGAAAGTTCATGTTTTGCCTCCTTTATAGATACCTCTCTGGCTCTGGGTAGCTCATTCTAATGCGATATATTTTGTATGTTATAATAATAAACATTATCCTCTCCCTTTATACATTTGAAAGTTCATGTGTTGCCTCCTTTCTAGATACCCCTCTGGCTCTGGGTAGCTCATTTTTATGCAATATTTTGTATGTTTTACATTTTAGTATAGATAAATGGTTCATTGGAGTCTTTTTAAAGACTAAAACGCGATGCTAGGTGCCTTCGTAAGTATATTTTCCATCTTTCATTGGATTTATAAAATCATTTTTTACCACTTATGTAATGGTTTAATGCAGGGGTCTCAAACACGCGGCCCACGGGCCGCATGCGGCCCGCAAGAGAAGGTTGTGCGGCCCGCGACGGAGGGAAATAAAAAAAGCCTTGCTTCTGCCGTTGCCGCCGTGGCAGCGGCAGAATCGACTGTCAATTTTTTTTTTAAAACGGGCTTCTGCTGCTCAAGCAGCAAAATCAGCTGTGCTGCGGTACCTTCCTCTCTGCCCGGAGATCCTTCATTGTGCTCCATCAGCGTGTGCTTTTCAAGCCGCGAAGAGAGTATTCCCCTCTCGCGAGGCTTGACAAGTGAATAGGCTTAAGCCGCGAGAGGGAAATACTCTCTTCGCGGCTTAAGAAGCACACGCTGATGAAGCACAATGAGGGATCTCCGGGCAGAGAGGAAGGGGCCGCGGGACAGCTGATTTTCTGCTGCAGCAGCAGCAGCAGCAGAAGAAGCCAGGTGTTTTTTTTATTTACCCGGGGGGGGGGGGGGGTAGGACTGGAAATGGGCTATTGGCAGGGGGGGGGTAGGACGGGAAATGGGCGATTGGCAGGGGGGGTGTAGGAATGGAAATGGGCTATTGGCAAGGGGGGGTTATGACGGGAAATGGGCTATTGGCAGGGGGGGTTATGACTGGAAATGGGCTATTGGCAGGGGGGGGTTATGACTGGAAATGGGCTATTGGAGGGGGGGGTTAAGACTGGAAATGGGCTATTGGCGGGGGGGGGGGTGTAGGACTGGAAATGGGCTATTGGCAGGGGGGGGTAGGACTGGAAATGGGCTATTGGCAGGGGGGGTGTAGGACTGGAAATGGGCTATTGGCAGGGGGGGGGTAGGCCTGGAAAGGGGCTAGTGGCGGGGGGGGGTAGGACTGGAAATGGGCTATTGGCAAGGGGGGGTTATGACTGGAAATGGGCTATTGGCAGGGGGGGGTTATGACTGGAAATGGGCTATTGGCAGGGGGGGTTATGACTGGAAATGGGCTATTGGCGGGGGGGGGGGTTATGACTGGAAATGGGCTATTGGCAGGGGGGGTATGACTGGTAATGGGCTATGGTGGGGGCTAGGACTGGAAATGGGCAGGTGGGGGTTAGGAAGGACTGGAAGTGGGCTGAGGGGCGGAGTTAGGACTGGTAATGAGCTATGGAGGGGCTGACTGAAATGGGGTAATGGGGGTTAGGGCTGGAAGTGGGCTATTGGCAGGGGGGGGGTTATGACTGGTAATGGGCTATGGTGGGGGCTAGGACTGGAAATGGGCAGATGGGGGTTAGGACTGGAGGTGGGCTGATTGGAAGGGGGGCTTGAACTGCAAATGGCTGATGGGGAGGGGGCTTGGAATGGAAATGGGCTGTGAGGGGAGGGAGCTAGGATTGGAAATGGGCTGATGGGGGGCTAGGATTGGAAATGGGCTGATGGGGGGCTAGGATTGGAAATGGGCTGATGCAGGGACTAGAAGGGAGCGTATGCTGGGTGGGGCTGGAACTAGAAGGGAGCTGATGTTGGGGGAGGATTAGAATGGGATGGAGCTGGGAAAGTGAAATGGAGAGGGGAAAAATATTTTGTCTGGGAGAGAAGACAAATCTACAATTGGCCAGGTATTGGGAGAGTAAGTGGGGATTGAGGATGGAGGGGTAAAATTTGAGTGGATGAAATAGGAATGAGGAAAGAGAAAAAGGAGAAAGATTAGTATGTTAAAGCAGATGTAGAGAGAGAATGGAAAAAAAACTAGGAGAGAAGAAAGGGCAAATGGACAGCAGACGATGGAGAGTTAGCAGAAGACATGAAGAAACCAGAAGAAAGTGGCTGGAACAATTGCAACTGAAAAAAAATGCACAAAAGGTAGAAAAATATCTCTTTATTTTGAATTTATTAACTGGAATATGTCAGCTCTGGGAAATGTGCATCATTAATGTTTGCGCTTTGTTTAGTACAAGAGGAAATTAATTTATAGTTTTATTTCTACAGTGTTGTTGTACATTCCAAGTTTGGCTTTTGGGGTTCCCAGTTTAATTATTGTCTTCCTGTTTCTAAATCTTTTAGTCTTTCTTTATCCATGCACTCATTAAAGAGGCATGTTTACTAAAAGTTAGTGCATGGTAACATTATGCAAATATTTATGCAAATGAGGCCCCTTATGCAAATGAGGCCCCGCGTCTTATGCGGCCCCCGGGTTACTTTACAAGTCCTCATTCGGCCCTCAAAGCAATTTGAGTTTGAGACCCCTGGTTTAATGTCTATTATTTATTTATTTATATGTTTCTTTTCATTCTGGTTTTGGTGTAGTCATTTACTATTTATTATTATCTTTATTGTTTTATTCCTTTTTATTGGTATTATGAGTATATATTGTTTTTAACTCTGTATTTTTTATGTTATTACTAGTTTTAGTATTACTATTTTCATGATTTTATATTGACTATATGCTTTTTATGTTTTTTGATATTATGTTCTTATTCTTTTATATAATAAGTTTATTTTACTCTATTGTGTGATGTAGATGTGTTCCCCCTGAAGAAGGCGTTCACGCCGAAACGCGTTGGGGTTCCTGAAATAAAAAACAATTTGCGCCAGTGTATCTGAACTTTGCCCTTTGTGTTCTCTGAGGTTTCGTGCGGAGGTCGCGCTCCATTGTTGTTTTCGTGTGCCATATATGTGCAGATTATATCTGGCTTGTAGTGCCTCTCTATAGCCCGGACTGCAGCAATTCAGACTCTCTAGGCCATTTCACAGACTCTGAAAATTTCTAAATTACAACTAAATTCTGATACGAAAGAAATGTTATGGATTAATGAGCATCAACATATATTGTTGGTGCTACTCTTTTTTGACAGGGGTATGTTTGAGGCCAAAAAATGTGGTTAGATTAAGGGTTTAATATCTGCAATTCTTCCATAGTGCTTTTGGACTCTTAGGTGCCCTTTTACCAGTGTGCTATGGTTAGACCTAATGCACAAATAGCATGAAAACTAACATGCATTACGTGTAAAGGCCCCACGTGGACAGCATGTTCCCAACAGTTAATGTGTGGCCCCCTACCCTAATGAAGAGCACTATTATTGCAAGTGCATTAACTCCACCTTGGAGGTAATTACATGCATAGTAATTGCAACAGTAACAGCATACGACACTTACCCCCACACTAACTGCAAAGGGCTCACCACACCCACCTTCGCACCTAACCTACCTCTTCTCCACCCCAACGCCGGCATGGCACTTAGCACACAAATCAGACTGCAGTAACTTCATGTCTCTGTGCCAACAGCTACCGGGGTCTGAGCCCACAGCAACTATGAGAGAAAATCTGCACCAACTGCTTGGCATAAAGTAAAAGAGCCCCTAAAACAACTTTGTTACCTTCACTCCTATTTAGACAGAAAGATCTGTTAATGATAGGGGGTGCTCTCATTTTAGCACACTCTGACTGTTGTAATGTAGGTCATTGCTGGAAAGTAAGATCAAACTTTTACAGCCGCTGCAGAACACCACAGTTCAAGTGATAAACAGAAGAAAATATCAGATCTTGCAGCTTCCTTACTGAGGGAGCCGTACTGGCTGCCAGTGAGAAAGAACGCAGTTTAAAAAACTCATACTGGTCTATAACTCTCTTTGCTTAACAACCTCCATAGTAACCATAGGAGATGATGGCAGATAACGACCAACGCAAATTTGTGATTGTCTCCAGTTCTTTCCCATCCAGCTGACACAAACAAAATGATGTTGATTAAGATGCTTTTCCCCATCATGGTGAAATGATTTCCCTCTTCATGAATGTTTGGAGCCATAGGGGAGGAAATTCAGTGGCAGTGGCTAGCCCTAGAAGAAACAGCTAGCCGTCGCTGCCGAGCTTAAGATTGGGTTAGTCAATGGTGGGACTGTATCTGGACCCACCATTGAATATTCAGGTCAGCCGGATATCATGGAAGCAATATTCAACCGTTGCCCAGTTAGCTATTGCATGGAAACGTTATGCCGGCCTTTCAGGTGCCAAACGTTCACTGCTTGGGATAACCAGGCAGTGAGTGAATATCGCTGCTGTCTGGTTCTCCACTTTGCCTGTGCCGGCTAGCATCAGAGCACTCAGTGGTGGCATCCAGGGATTTTCAGTGCTGCTAAGCAAGTTAGTACCACTGAATAGGCCAGTCATCATGATTAACACAGCATGGTTGGTTTGAATATGGTTTTTTATGTACCATCTCTATTTTATATACATCCTTAGCAAGTTTTATTATTGTTATATGCTTGCTATATAATGGTTTTTGATATCCCTGTCTCCTTTGACTATTTTTTGTTTTTATTCCTATTAGTGCCTTAATTGTGCTTTTTGCATTGTACTTTTATATTTTAAGCTTTTTATGTGTCATTTTTAAAGGTTTTGTTCAGTGTTCAATGTTCATTTTCTTAGGAGACCTGTATACAATGGGCTTTGTTTCAATAAAGAATTTTGTATTACATTGTTTCCTTCTGCTTCCTTGTTCTGTGATTGAAGGTAACAACATCTGCAATGAAGAAATCAATCTATTCTTCGCTTTAGAGAGCTATGAGGGATGCCAAGCTGGGAGGAGGTGGTGGCTTTTGGAAGAGCATGCCACAGGGGGGTCAGTCCTACCATATGCAATTTCCAGGCTGAGAGAGGGAATGCCAGGAAACAGATGGCCCTTTAACACAATTTCTTTCATGGTGGCCCCCAGTTTGACTTTTAAATGCAGCCACAAAGGGAGGAAGATATGGGTGACTAGATTTAGGGGAACCTGGCTGTGCTTAAATTTGGACACTCAAGTAAGGTGATAAGTAGGGACCAACCTAATTCACGATTTCACGGCCGCGGCATTTTCTGTGAATTTCGCCGTCTTCCTTGAAAAACGTGAAATTCCCGCGAAGGGGTGAGAGAGCCGGTTCGGGAGCTGCTGACCTGTGTGTGGCAGCCCTTCTGACGTCATCTCTGGGCCCCAATAAAATAACGGTGCTTCAATTTGGGAGCTTTTACTTACAACCTGATTCCTGCGGAGGGGTGAGAGAGCCGGTTCAGGAGCAGCCCTTCTGACGTCATCTCTTGGCCCTGATAAAAAGAACTGCGCATGCATGGTGCTTCAGTCTGGTAGCGTTTACTTACAACCTGATTCCCGCGGATGGGTGAGAGAGCCAGTTCAGGAGCAGCCCTTCTGACGTCATCTCTTGGCCCTGATAAAAAGAACTGCGCATGCATGGTGCTTCAGTCTGGTAGCGTTTACTTACAACCTGATTCCCGCGGATGGGTGAGAGAGCCAGTTCAGGAGCAGCCCTTCTGACATCATCTCTTGGCCCTGATAAAAAGAACTGCGCATGCATGGTGCTTCAGTCTGGTAGCGTTTACTTACAACCTGATTCCCGCGGATGGGTGAGAGAGCCAGTTCAGGAGCAGCCCTTCTGACGTCATCTCTTGGCCCTGATAAAAAGAACTGCGCATGCATGGTGCTTCAGTCTGGTAGCGTTTACTTACAACCTGATTCCCGCGGATGGGTGAGAGAGCCAGTTCAGGAGCAGCCCTTCTGACGTCATCTCTTGGCCCTGATAAAAAGAACTGCGCATGCATGGTGCTTCAGTCTGGTAGCGTTTACTTACAGCCTGATTCCTGCGGTGGGGTGAGAGAGCCGGTTCGGGAGCAGCCCTTCTGACGTCATCTCTTGGCCCCGATAAAAAGAACTGCACAGGGTGCTTCAATCTCTTCTACCACCAATTGAGCTGCTAAACTGTGTGTGGCAGCCCTTCCAACGTCATCTCTGGGCCCCGATACAAAGAACTCCACAGGGTGCTTCAGTTGGGAGCGTTTACGTACAGCCTGATTCAGGTAGTCAACAGTATACACAGTATTCTTTGCCACCACCATAATTTGAAGGCAGGGGGCTTCAATTTGGGAGCGTTTAGTCTGAATTAAAAATTGAATTATGTCAAAGTGCATCAATGATATTGATAATGAAGAAAGCTGAACATGTCTCTTGTGCAGAACGAGCTAAGCAGTATCCAAAGGGAACTTTACATGCTGATTCTGGAAAATTATTTTGTTCGTACTGTAACATTACTGTTGATCACACCAGGAAAGGAAGTATTGACAGGCACTTGGAATCGTCAGTTCATGCTTCCAAAAGAAAAGCAGCAGAAAAAGCACAGGATAGACAGGCAAAAAAGCAGGCGACAGTTACGGGAATGTTTTCACGTAGCACAGAAGTGAGGGATGCGCACAATATGGCTGTATTTGAATTGGTTGAAGCATTTACTGAAGCTAACATTCCTTTGGAAAAACTAGATCCCACCTTGCGCTCCTACCTACAAAACCACATCCCGAACCTCAGGCTGTTGCCTGCTTCACAACACCTGCAAACAGATTTCCAACAGAAAGTTTTTTCCAACCAGAAACAACAATTGAAGGAACTTTTGTCAGCTGCGCAATCCGTTGCGATTGTTACTGACGAAGCCAGCGATTCTCAGGACAGGTTTTGTTTGCATATTTTGTTTGTTACTGAAGTTAAAGCATCTGCAGCTCGTCCGACTGCTTATTTAGCTGACGTCATTTATCTTGAAAAGGTAAATGCAGTTACTGTTAGCCAAGCTGTACTTGCCCATGTGGCTAACATGGGAATTTCTTACAATAACATTAGTGCTTTCGTAACTGATAATGTGTAATACATGTCCAAAGCATTTGAGAAAATAGCAGCAGTGCTACCGAACGCTGTTCACTGTACATGCAACGCGCACATTGTTAGCCTGGTTGGTGAGACCTGGCGAAAAAACTTCAAAAATGTTGATCGTCTGGTAGCATTGTTCAAGTCCATTTTTAGTTACTGCTCTGCTAGGAAGCGCAGATACAAGGAGTTCTTGGTTGTGAAAACTGAAACAGAAGTGCCGCTGCCTCCTATCCCAGTAGTTACCAGGTGGTACAGCTGGTTTAAAACTGTTATGCACCATGCCAAATACATACAGTTCTACAAAGATTTCATTACTGAAGAATTGCAACTGAGAGATGCAACAAATGCACTGACTGAATTGTACGAGCTTCTTGATGATCCTGCTGTCGTCGCAGAAGATGTGAACTTCATTGCTGCTAATGCAGTGAAGCTTGTAGACTTGCACACATGGTTTGAGTCCACCGATGTTCGCATACATCTGGCGTACAACAAAGTGATAGACATTCTGGCTTAGGCAGAATACAAAGCAAGTATTGCCATTGCCACCAAGTACAAAAAGGCCTTTGAAGATACCGCTGACAAGCTTAGTCAAACCTACAGGTCGTCAACGATTCTCCCAGCCAGGGCTGAACTTCTTGAAGTCGGTCAGAGTGTTTGACTTTACGCAGGTCTTGCTTTTGCAATGTGATGAGTTGATACAGAACATACCCGGAATGGATGACCGTCATCTCTTGGCTGAATTTGCAGCTTACAAAGCAGTGGCTGTAGATGTTCCCGCAGAAACGTCTGTCACATCACTGTGGTTTGCAAGCACTGGCAGATTCCCGCTGTTCAGCCGGTTGGCGCTACGATACTTATCTGTGCCCACAAACAGTGTTGATGCTGAAAGAAGTGTGAGCCAATACACGACTGTCAGTGCACCGCAGCGCCAGAGACTGTTGATGAGCAATTTGACAAATCAAGTGATTATTCCAAAGAACTCAAAACTGTGAATGCCTGAGTATTTGTTGTTTAATTGTGTCTTCTTCAATAAAGTTCTTTTTGGATATTCCTTGTGTTGGCCATGGTTTTTGTCCTCCATTCTGACAGTTGACAGCAATTACTTGAAATAGACACTATAACTGCTAGTTAAGGTTCACATAAAACGTTGAAATAAAGGCCCGTGAATTTTCCGTGAAATATGTTGAATTTTCAAAGACCTCCCGTGAAATAGCGCATTTTTTCCTGTGAATTTGGTTGGTCCCTAGTGATAAGGGGTGAAAATCATTACTGGGCACTTGACTTCCTTCTTCTGAGATGCCCCCACCCTTCAGCAAACCTACCTTTTAAAGTATCTAATTTAGGAGCACAGGGGGTAATTATTGAACTGCCCATATTATGCAAATTTTGCAGGTATTTTTTATTTACAGTGTTTCTAACAACTAATAAAGCAAAATTGAAGGTTGTTTGTTTGTTTGGGTTTTTTTGTTATCACACCAAGAAAAAATGTTATGTATATTTACTCTGCATCGAAAACAGGTGTAGATTTGGATACTATATGCCTCATTGTCTTCCTGAACTAATCAGAAATGCTTCCAAACAATAAGGATAAGATTATGTAAGTTATTAGACATGTAGAATTTTACCTGCATAGAGAAAGGAAGATTTTGAAAAAACGCCTTTCTATTTACATGAACTTATTCATCTTATCTTAGGTGGTCTTCTTAAAGAAGAAATACCTAGAATGTTCTGAATATACTTTATTGAATTTAAAGAATTCAGGAAGTGAGTTTGATAGAGGTCGCTGAAGCAGTGAGAAGCAATAAATGGAAATGGAGCAGTATACCTTTAAAGTGATGTCTGCAGAAGGAACTTTAATAAAATGCATTTTGATAATATACCAATCATTGCTCCAGTCTTTGTTCCCAGGAATACCTACTAGTGAGATACACTGTAGCAGCCCTGGGCCATGGAATAGGAAAGCAAAGAATTTTATGATAAATAGCCCTGAAAAACCAAATTACAAATACAGCAAATGAATAATATGTAGAAATTATTCAGGGGTTTTCTGAAAATAGCATTATAGATATAGATGCCGTCTCTGGCTACACACCTGCAAGCCTGCAGTGCCACCTAGAGGTCATATAAAGAAAAACACTCATTTATTTTTATAATGCAGAAGTCTGAAAAAGGAGCTTCTGGGTCGCTAGGAGTCAGGACTGACTCGAAGGCACACATTGATTGATTGAGTACCAATCTTCAAGTCTCAACTGTGGCCATTATATTTCATATGCATTCGTAATTTAGTCATTTGCTAAAACCTATCCAAAATGTAGAGTATGGAGCCAATTTACAATAAGATATCCTTTATTTTATTTAACAAGTTTTTTTTTACACCACTTTATCATTTCAGTCAAGGTGGTTTACATTGTAACTTAAACTCGGTAATGTACATTAAACAGGAACATTGATAACTTGGATATTTCTGAGGCAAGGGAGAGTTAAGTGACTTGCCCAAGGCCACAAGGAGTGCTAGTGGGAATCAAACCCTGATCTCTTGGTTTATGTCCTGGGGCATAAATTGAAACACCTCAACAAGATCTTTCATTTTATGCTGATTTTTTTGTGGCACAAAACATTTGCTTAGCACTGCTGAAAACAGGTTCCCAGGTGTGCACAAAGGTATGTGCTTATATGGACAATAAGTGTCTATTCATGTTAGACTATGCATTTGGCTAGGCGCTCCAGTTTAGACCTGGTTTAGCCACTTGAAATTGAACATGGCCAAAACTGAACTTCTTCTTTTTCCCCCTTAAACTCTCTTCTCCCCTGCCTGCTTTCTCAGTCTCTGTGAATACTCCTCCCTGTTTCCTCGGCACGCAACCTTGGGGTTGTCTTTGACTCCTCTCTCTCTTTCTCCATACACATACAACTGTTAGATAAAACCTGCCATTTCTTTCTCTATCATAAAACTACACAAGGAAAAAGACAACTCAATATCTCTCACACTTGATAAACACAAAGTACTCAAGGGGAAAGTCTCAAAAGAGCAAACTTAAAAAGACAGGCTACTCTGATAAGGCTCAGGTCATTATCAAAAGTATTTTTAATCACTGGCATGCGTTGTCTTTACATACAGTTTTTCAAAGGGGCCATTGCATTGCATTCAGTAGGGCACGTAATTTAAAGAATACCTTGGTTCATTCTGATACTCCCTGTTAAGCAGCCACAGCAGATAGCAGAGGTGAACATACCGCATGTGATCACTGCATGATGTGTGCAACTATATATACCACTCAAACATGGCAGACCCCCCACACACAAATTTAGTTTATCCATTGAAATTGAGAACTACATGCCAATCCACATGGATAATTTATTTGATTACCTGCCCGTGTCAAAAGATCTACATAGGACGCACCTATCGAAAAGTAAAGACACAACTCATTGAATTCCGTTCCCCTTTAACTAACTCTGTTGTTACAGCTCCACTAGGGCAACGTTGCCTCGTTCATGGACACAACATGTCTGCCAACTTACTGCAGGGCGTGATATACATGAACCCTAGCACCAGGCCACAGAGACATAACTCTTAGGACACCATCCCAACACCCAGCACTTTCACAAAGGCCAACCACTCTACCACTGGGAAGGCACTATCCTTTGCGGCAACTGCCCTTTGGAACTCTCTTCCGGATGCACTAAGGGCCACCACGGATGCAAAAGACTTTCAGAAGAAGCTGAAAACCTTCCTCTACACGGACCACTTCAGAGATGTCACCTAGCATTCCATTTCCTGGACTGACCCCCTCATGGACCAACCCCCCTTCCCCCCCCCCCCCGACACATGGAAATCTATAGATAGGCTAATGTATATACATCACATTGTAGATAAGTTAAGCTTCTAAGCTCCTCCCGCATGCCTCCCTCACTAACATCTCATTGTAATTTTGTTTGACTTGATCTGTAAACTGCTTTGATTGAAGGATAAGGCAGTATAAAAAAAATTAATCGTGTTAAATAAATAAATAAAATGAATGGGAGCATTTACAGTGGCTAGTCATTGACGGCATTTAGGATTTACGGATAGGAGAACTTGAGAAACGGTTGGCCTGCATAGAGCAGAGGTGGATTTTTTCCCTCAACACGTTACAACCAATGGGGTTGAATGAAGCAGTGGAGTGGCTTACTATAATGTGATCTTATTAGTTAGGGTTTGCTCATGTGCCATCCGCCTTCTTCTTTTAAATGGCCGCTATTGTTGGTTTTATTTTTTGGCTCTGAAAGTTAGAAAGGTCCTGAAGCAGCCCCAAAATAAGCGAGAAAAATTTGAGTTGACTAGTTTGTCACACAGTTTTTGAATTCTTTCACCTGGTGGTTCACCATGGTTTAAGCTAAGTGGTTTTTTTCTTTTCATTAAATACATGTAAAAACAGTAAAAAACTCACATGCTGCAGAGGTAACCGATGAATGAAATGCATGGATAGTGCTACAAGCGCTTTCTGGATTAGGCATTTTGACTTTGCTGTTGCCACTGGTTTGCCTTTAACCTTTAGGTTCCTTCTTAAATTAATTGAGTTTGGTGTTTTCCCAGGTGTTTAGAGACATTTATACATTTCTTCTGTTTATGGCAAACATTTTTCCTTTGTCTTATGAGCCTGTTTTCTTAAGCTTGTTCTTTTGAGACTTTCCCCTCGAGTATTTTGTGTTTATGAAGTGTGAGGGATATTGAGGGTTTTTTTTCTTTCCTTTTGTAGGTTTATGATAGCTAAAACCTGCCTGTTCTTTCTCTAACAGTTGGATGTGTGTGGAGAAAGAGAGAGAGGAGTTAAAAATGACCCCAAGATTGCGAGCTGAAGAAACAGGGAGGAGTATTCACAGAGACTGAGAAAGGAGGCAGGGGCAAGGAGGGTTGAAGGGGGAAAAATAAGACATTCAGTTTTGGCCATGTTCATTTTCAAGCGGCTAAACTGGGTCTAAACTGGAGCGCCTAGCCAAATACATAGTCTAACATGAATAGACACCTATTGTCCATATCCCTCAAATATTTTGTGTTTCTTTTTCTGTATCAACAACAAAATTCACCCATTCCTTTCTGAACACACTACTAGGACACTTATCCATTACTTAGTCACCTCCCATCTAGACTATTGCAACCTCCTCCTTGCTGGTCTCCCTCTGAATCATCTCTCTCCCCTTCAATCTCTTCAACACTCTGATGCACAGCTAATCTTCTGCCAGCCTTGTCATGCTCATATTACCCCTCTTCTCAAGTCACTTAATTGGCTCCTTATCCATTTCTGCATCCAGTTCAAACTTCTCCTGCTGACTTATAAGTGCATTCACTCTGCAGCTCCTCACTGCCTTTCCTCTCTTATCTTTCACTACACCCCTACTCTTTTGGCAAATCACTTCTATCTCCCTTCTCTTTTATTGCTAACTCCAGACTTTGCTCCTTTCACCCTGCTGCACCTTGCGCCTGAAACAAACTACCTGAGTCTCTACGTCAGGCGCCTTCTCTGGCGCTTTTCAAATCCAGGCTGAAAACTCACCTCTTCGCTGCCACTTTTGGATCTTGACTCACCTGATCTACTTTGTGTTTCCTTACCATTCCCCTAGATGTATCTTATGTCTACAGCTACTGCGTTGTCTGCCTTGACTAGATTATAAGATCTGATGAGCAGGGACCGTCTTTTACATGTGATATAGCGGAAGGGCTGTCGGGTAAGGTTTGCCTCTTTGCGGATGATACCAAAATCTGCAATAGAGTAGACACCCAGGAAGGTGTAGATAACATGAGGAGGGAGGAGTAGCCTAGTGGTTGGGGCAAGGTACTTCAGGCCGGAAGGTCAGAGGGTCAAATCCCACTAGAGGACAGCAACCTTGGGCTGGAAGGACTGGGGTTTCTAGTCTCACAGATGCTCCTTGTGGTCTTGGGCAAGCCACTTAACCCTCCATTGCCCATGTTCCCTGTAAGTATTAGTGTACGTGTCTCATATCCCCGCGTGTTAAATGTATCCCCCAATTGTGTTGTGACCACTTTGATTGAAGGATAAGGCGGTATACAAAACTGTCTAAATAAATAAACATGAGGAGGGATCTAGCTAAGCTTGAAGAATGGTCTAGAATTTGGCAGCTGGGATTTAATGTTAAAAAATGTAAGGTCATGCATTTGGGCTGCAGCAATCCAAGGGAGCAATATAGTATAGGGGGTGAAGTACTTTTGTCCACTAAAGAGTGGGACCTAGGCGTGGTTGTGTCTGATGATCTTAAAGTAGCTAAACAGTAAATGAAAGTAAGCAGGTACCCCGACCCACTTGCCGTTCCCTTCGCTCCAGCCCTACCCTCCCACCCTTATCCCTCATCAATAGCAGAATCCCAGATACCCAGGCGAGATGATGGTTCTGCATCCCACCCAGCGCCGCGTCGTCAAGTCCTCAATCCCAAACAGCATCCAAACCCCCCCACCCCACCACCCTCCCCATTCCCCCCGCTCCCCTCAGGGACCCATCATCCTAGATCACTGCCACTGCACAGCATTGACACCTTAACCGCCCCTCCCATCCAATATCCTAGTCCGAACTCTAGTCGGGAGACTCCGCAAGTGGGGGCTCCATCCCACCCTGAAGGCCTCCCACCTTTTGGGGTGATGGCACGCGTGAAGCCTCTCCATCCACAATAAACTATGCAGACGTGTCCGCCACTGTCCAAACATCGGACCCCGAGGATCCAACCAGCTCCGCAGAATGGTCATACGGGCTATTACGAGCACCCGGCGCACCCAAGCCCATTCTATCTGTCCCAGATCGGCCCCACCATCCCCGGTCCAGACGTCCAACACCAAATTCAAGGGTTGCAGTACCAACGGCGTACTCAAACAATTGTCTAAATACCCAACAACTTTACTCCAAAAAAGCTTCACCAAAGGGCAGTGCCAAAACATATGTCCAAGCGTTGCATCCACACATCCACATCGCGGGCATCCACTCGTGGGCACCACCCCCACCCGCCAAGCCCTATTGGGTGCGAAATATAAGCGACGGATCAACCGGTACTGCATATCCCGGTGTTCTACCGAGACAGATACCTTAGGAATCTGCGCCAGGGCTTGCACAACTCCTTCACCTGCCACTGACTCGCCCAGATCGCGTGTCCATGCCTCCGCTAAAGCATCCTCAGTCCCGTGGGTCTCAAGGCTCAACAACGCCTGATGTAAGATGGAAACCTTCCTCGCCAATTCTCCTCCCATCAAAAGTTCCTCCAGCCGAGAACAAATGTCTCCATGTAAAGAAGCCACTGGCAATTGCCAATATAACTCCGAATCTGAGCATAAGGAAACACGTCTTTACTCGTCCAGCGATATTGGACACTTAAATGAGCCAAAGGCTCAAGGGTGCCATCACCGGCCAAAAGCCGCTCAAGAGTGGAGATTCCCATCTCTTCCCATTTTAATTTTATTCATTTTAGTTTTTCATTTAGTTTCACTCAACGGGCTACTCTGAGTCCGGTTGGGTGACTGTGTTGTCTAGTTTCCTTTCTTAAGTTGTCCTCTGACTGTGGATGGGCGTGAGTGTTGCTGATGGTGGGGGGGGTGGAAGGGGTGGTGAGGTAGCGGCGGTATATTGTTTGTGTTTCTGGGGGGCCACATGTTCGGTACTCACAGTTTAAATTGTTGTAAGACTGCTGATTAGTCTTTATTATGTGTTTTTGTTTTGATGTGAAAATCATTTTTATTCATTTTCAAAAAAAAAAAAAAAAAGTAGCTAAACAGGTAGAAAAGGCGACGGCAAAAGCTAGAAGGATGCTTGGTTGCATACGGAGAGGAATGGCTAGCAGAAAAAAAGGAGGTGATAATGCCTCTGTATAAGTCTTTGGTGCGACCTCATTTGGAGTATAGTGTGCAATTCTGGAGACCACACCTTCAAAAGGATGTGAACAGGATGGAGTCGGTGCAGAGGGTGGCTACTAAAATGGTTAGTGGTCTTCATTATAAAGCATATGAGGACAGACTTAAGGGTCTTAATATGTACACCTTAGAGGAAAGGCGGGATAGAGGTGATATGATTGAGATATTTAAATACCTCCGTGGCATAAATGTTCAGGGGGAGAGCCTCTTTCAATTGAAAGCAAGTTCTGCTACGAGGGGACATGGGATGAGGGTGAAGGGAGATAGATCCAGGAGTGATATGCAGAAATATTTCTTTACGAAAAGAGTGGTGGATCCGTGGAATAGTCTCCCAGTGGAGGTGGTAGAGATGAGGACAGTAACTGAATTCAAAAAAGCATGGGACCAACACAGAGGATCTCTAAAGGTAAAAAGGGGACTGCTGTAGTTGTTGATATGGAAGGACAGACTAGATAGGCCATGTGGTCTTTTTCTGTCGTCATGTTTCTATGTTTCTATGTGTGTCTGTGCAGTGCTGCATACATCTTGCAGCTCTATGCAAATGTTCTGTAGTAATAATAGTAGGTTTGGTATGCATAAACCAAAGGCATAGTATAGGCATCTCGGTGATGAAAATCAATCCTAGATATATAGGGCCCAGTCTGTGAAAGGCATTTACACAGTTTAGAGCCCAGTACAGCATGCAAATGATTAAGTGGCTCGCTAACAACAACATGAGAGTTAATTTTGACAAAGCAGAGGCCATGTACATTTCCAATAATTCCAAACACAGCTCTCCTTCAGTCATCAGCATTTTGAGTAAAATAATATTTCTAAAAGACGAAGTGAAATACTTTGGTGTTATCTTGGATAAAAATGTAAACCTACAATCACATATAAATAAAACTGCTGCTAAGGCTTTTCAGTCATTGAAACTTGTCAGGCGACTTCAACCGATCCTCAACCATAATCATTTTTGCACCGTATGTCAAGAGATCATTATCCCAATCTTAGACTACGGAAACTCTTTATATTAGGGTCTGCCTATAAAATCTATTCACCCGCTTCATTTGGTACAGAATACCACAGCACGCGTCATTATGGGTATAGCTAAGCATGAACGTATTATACCCATTCTCCAGCAGCTTCACTGGCTACCAATAACTGCACGGGTAAAATTTAAAACATCTTTGAACATATTCAAGATTATCAATCTGTGTTCAGCAGATGTCCTCTATGGATTGTTGTCTAAAGTCTCCACTATCAGGCCTAGACGATCTAGGAGTATGAACAAGCTTTGCCTACCCTCCATAGCCCATGTTCCCCATAAAATAGTTATCTCCAAGTTATAACAACCGGTTCAAGGTAATTTCAGTTTGTTCAATGTAAACTGCATTGATGCAGAATAGCGCGGTATATAAGAGAATGTAAATAAATAAATAAAATAAATACCTTCAGGCCACCATAAAACTAAGCAAACTACTTCCAACGGAGGCTTTTCATTCTCTGCGCCTGCCCTCTGGAATTCTCTTCCGGATGAATTAAGGGCTATAACTGATATTAAGGATTTCCACAAATCCCTCAAGACTCTATTATACACAGAAATCTCTGATTATGGGACATAAAGAACTCATACTCCACTGATCTGTGAGATAGAGCAAAGAACTATTCAATCTATGTCTATTTGTATGTCTTGTCACCCCTTCCCTTGTGTTTTATGTAATTCCACAGTTGTATTGTTAACCACTTTGATTGTAGGATAAAGTGGTATACAAATCTGGTTAAATAAATAAATAAATGCCTTAAATTGGGACAATCAGCGGCACTTACATGGTTAGTGCCTTTGAATATCCCCTTCTAACCCTCCTAAGCACCCCGATGCTATCCAGTTAGCAATGGGGCATATCGGGGGCATTCCGGAGTGGATCAGAGGCAGCAACAAGCAATAAACGGGCAGCAGCGATATTGCATGCTGCCCGGTTAGCGATATGTGCCTTAAAGACAGGCGAGGAAAACTCATTATCTTTAAGGTGCATGAGCTAAACGGGCAGCATGCAATATGGCTGCTGCCCAGTTAGCTACTGCATCTTCTGGTGTCTGCGGCAATCCCCAGATATTCAATGCCGGGGCGGCATATGACATCGGTATTTAATATCCAGGGTTAAGAGTCGGTGGGCAGGGCTATGCACAGTAAGGGCGCAGAGCCTGCACAACTCAATATCGGGCCCATAAACTATGCATTCCATAACTTCCCTAACCCACCCTTCCCACCAAATGTACAACAGTATGGGGCATGTTTACTAAAGTGCAGTATTGGTTTTTGCACCTATCACACAGCATATGTCAAAATGCCATGCAGTTGGTGAAAAACCTCTGTGGTATCAAGCATATGCCCTGCAGATACCACACAGAGCAGACCATTACCACACTCGGTTGTGTTCCCTGCATTGGCAAGTAGTGCGAGTACTCCCACGCTAAAGGGAGGGAGCAAGGAAAGGAGACAAAGCAAGTAGTTGCTCTGTCCTCTGATGGGTAGCAGTAGCCCCCCCTTAGACCCCCCATGCAAAAAGAGTGCTTGTGCCATGGATCGGAAGATCTGTGGCACCTACACATGGTAAGGCAAATCCCTTCAGAGCCACCCCCTCCCTCTGTATATCACCCAATCTCTATGGTATGCTGTCTTGGAGAGGTCTTCGGGGCCCCCCTTACTCATATCAAAGATCCCAGCTAGCAAGTCAAGCCCCCCGGAACCCCTTCAACATGCAGCCCTTACTGATTCTTTCCGTTGTGATCCAGAGGTGAAGGGGACAGGAGTAGCTCCATGCTGCTCCTGCCCCCATCTCTGGTGCTCAACAAAATGATGTTGATCTTGCAGTGCTGCCCTCCTAGCAATATTTTGATGTGACATTGACATCTTATTGCTAGGGGGTGGCACCATAAGACTGGCGCCATTGATTAGCGCCACAGATGGGGGCAGGAGCAGTGGGGGACCATTCCTGCCCCTTCATTGCTGGACTACCAGGGAAAGAATCTGTAGGCTGGGTGATGAGGAAGGGTTGGGGGGGCTACCTGCTTAGCCAGGCTCTTTGATGCCAGCAGAGTCTCAAAACCCCCTCCCCACAACAGCACGCCATAGGGGTTGGGTGCTTTTTAGGGGGGTTGATTCTGAAGGGAGGGTTGCCTTACCTTGTGTCAGTGCCATGGATCTTCCGATCCACAACATGGGCAACCTTTTTCCATGGGGGGGGGGGGACGACAATGGAGGCCACAAAGGAGCTGGTTCACTGCAGATAATGCCACTTCAAAAGGTTGCATTATCTGCAGCCATGTTATTGGCAATTTGGGCAGCCAGTGCATGGCAATTTCTCACACGCTGGCTGCCTCCTAACGCTATGCTTTCTCCTCACCCCATTCCTGCCCCCCCCCCTCATCTACTGCACAACATGCATTTCGCCTACTTTAGCTGTCATCACAGCATGATAGCCTGGGCCCCTATGTGTAAAGCTGGATATTTAAATCCTGCTCTACATAAAATACAAGAGATCACAGAAAGACGAAGACAAGCATCAATGCAATCGTATTTAAAAAGATAAGAGAAGTTAAGAAAGTTGTCAAGAAAGCAAAGATACAAATAGAAGAAAAAATAGCCAATGCAGAAAAATAGAGGGACAAAACATTTTTCAGATATTTAGTGAGAGGAGGAAGTGCAAAAGTGGTATTGTCAGACTGAAGGGTGAAGAGGAGAAATATGTAGAAGCTGATAAGGAATTGCTTAACAAATATATCTGTTCTGTGTTCACAGATGAAGAGCCAGGAGCAGGACCTTAGAAAACTGACAAATAGGAACAGAAATGAGGCGGATCTTGAACAATTTTCACAAGATAGTGTTCACGAGGAGTTAGCTAAACCAAAAGTAGACAAAGCGATGGAACCAGATGGGATACATCCGAGAGTACTGAAGGAACTTAAGGACATTCTAGTAGCTCCACTGTCTGAACTTTTCAATGCTTCTGTAGAATTGGGAGTGGTCCCAGAGAACTGGAGAATGGTCCATTTGGTCTCTTTACACAAAAGCAGAAGTAAGGATGAGGTTGGGAGCTACAGGCCTGAGGCCGGTTAGTCTGATCTCTGCGGTGAGTAAATTAATGGAGAAGGATATTACCAGTGATGTGCTGCAGCAATCTGACCTTGATCCGATTTTTTTAAACATTTTTTAAGTGATATTGCAGAAGGGCTATATGGTAAAGTTTGCCTCTTTGCACATGATACCAAAATCTGTAATAGAGTAGACACCCAGGAAAGTGTAAATAACCTGAGCAGGGATCTATCAAAACTTGAACAATGGTTGAGAATTTGACAGCTGAGATTTAATGCTAAAAATGCAGGGTCATGCATTTGGTCTGCAAAAATCCAAGGGAGTGAGTACAGTAGAGGAGATGTACTTCTGTCCATGAAAGAAGAGCGGGACCTGGGGGTGATTGTTTCTGATTATCTTAAGGTGGCCAAACAGGTAGATAAAGCGAAAGCGAAAGCCAAAAGGATACTTGAATGCGTAAGGAGAGGAATGGCCAGCAGAAAGGAGAAGGTGGTCCTACAGATAGTGCCTCTGTATATGTCTTTTGTGAGACCTCATTTGGAGTACTGTGTACAGTCCTGGAGACTACATCTTCAAAAGGATATAAAAACAGGATGGGGGAGGAAGTGATGTCACCAACCGGGATGGCTGCCTGAATACGGAGCTCTCTTCGGGACGAAGGAAAAAGTAGCGAAAAAGTATAAGCATTGGGCAACCCCCCCCCCCCCCCACCCGAGTGCAACTTATCCGGAAAGACGGAGATAACATTACCCGTAATGTCAGCACGGAAAAAGTTGGAGAAATATCGGTCCTCCTATGCGCCCTTGATGCAACAGACAGAGCGAAGTGAGAGAGACGATACAGAGACGGAGGAAGAACCGGAGAAAGCCGAGGAGCAGTGCACGAGAGGAGATTTGTGGCGCTGGTGCAAGGAAATAAAAATGGAGGTGATCGGTGTGAAAAAAGACGTGAAAGAGCTGCTGACTGAGTTCCAGCAGGACTTACAAGCTTTGGGGCAAAGAGTGGACCATCTGGAGGAGCACGTGGAGGAGGTGGTAATGGTGGCACAGGACACGCAAAACATGCATAGCAAATGGCAGAAAGAAAGCGGGGACCTGAGAGATAAAATCGAGGACCTCGAAAATCGATCTAGGCGTTGCAATGTCAGAATATGGGGGGTCCCGGAAGAAGAGCAATATAAACAAGCTAGCCGCGTGGTCCATGAAATATGTGAGGCCCTGCTGACAGAGAGAAACCAGGAGGCAGCGACGGCAAAGCGGGAGATTGGATTGGAAAGGGCACATAGAGCCATCAGGCCCCCCCCCTGGGAATTGTCCCAGGGATATAATTGCCTGCCTGACCAGTTATCAACTTAAGGAGGAGATCATGAGGGCGACAGCAAGAAAAGGTAAACTGCGGTGGCATAGTGTGACTATTGAGGTGTTTCAGGATTTGGCCCCCTCGACTCTGCAACGTAGAAGGGCAATGCGCCTGGTGATGGAGTACCTGCGGCACGAAAGCATGAAATATAAATGGCTTTTCCCCTTCAGGCTGCAGTTCGAGGTGGGGGGAAGCTGTTAAAATGTGTCAAGACTACAACAGAAGCCTGGCTGTATTTGGAGAAAGCTGGGGCCCCTATCCAGACTCAGCAAGTAGTTCATGCTCAGGAGAGCGGCCGCTCAAGCTTGCTGGAGAAACTGAGGTGGCAATGGATTCCAACAATGGGGCGACGACTGCACCGCCTGTCAGTAGGCACCTCCCGGGCCGAGGAGGGGGAGAATGGTGGATCCTTGCCATCATCCTGAGTGCAGGAGGATCTGGGACCTTGACTTGTTTGGAGGCTGAGGGAGAGACCCCGGCTGAGCTCGAAGGGGAGGGGGAGGAGCCTGTTTGGTGGCTCTCTTCCTCCTTTTCCCTTTTAAATTTGCTGACTATTATGTTGTTGGGCAAGCACAACAGCTTGAATGTTGACTGTGTAAATGTTAACTGAGGTTATATAGGTTTTGAAGAATTGTCTAAGGTGGAAGGGACTGTGAGCTTATGGAGAGGAGTTATAGAGGGAGCTGTAGGATTACTTAGTTTGCATGAAGGGGGAGGTAATAGAGTTTGAAGCGGATGGGGAAATATATTTGGAGAAGAAAGGAATAAGGGTCATAGCAGGGGTGAGGAGAGAAGCAGGGGGAGACTATGGGGGGGCCCAATTAGTTAGGGGGGGAGGGGTCCCGGGAGGTGAGTTTCGTCCTCAGGATAGGAGGCACAGGATAATGACCTGTGGTGGGAAAGAGGGGGAGGGGAGGAGGAGGGGAGGAGGAGGGTAAGGCATACAGGGGAGTGTTGCTGTGGGGAGGTACAAAGGGGGGTGGGGCGGGAAGGGAGGGGGAGGGAGAGAGGAGTAAATATAGAAAGGCTGGGCAGAATGTTCAATTTAAGAATGAATTAAGATGGCGGGACTTAAGGAAGGTTCATTAAATGTTAGAGGATTAAATACTCCACCAAAGTGAAAGGCGATGTTTAGAGAAGCACAGCGCTGGCAATGGCAAGTGGTCTTTTTACAAGAGACTCACTAATTACCAAAGGATGAGCATTTATTGTGACATGGAGCTTACAACAATATCTGGTTCAATGCAGAGAGTACGCATAAAAAGGCAGGAGTGGCAATTATGATTCGGAGGGATGTTTCATTTCTTATTCGGGGAGTGGTGAAAGGGATAAAAGGGCGAGTATTACTAATTTGGGGGGAACTGAACGGGCAGGAGGTTACTTTTTTAAACATTTATGGCCCTAATGATCCCCATACTAATTTTTTGGACACATTATCATGGTGGATGAAAGATAAACTTCATGGTGCGCTGCTGTTGGGGGGAGATTTCAATGAAGTACTGAATCCAGAGAGTGATAGATCAATGGAAGGTAATGGGGGGGAGGGGAGCAAAGGGAGGGGACAACTCCATGAATTGATGAAGCAATATGGGGTATGTGATATTTGGCGCCAGGTACATCCTCAAGAAATAGATTATACATACTATTCTCCCGTGCATCATAGTTATAGTAGAATTGATTTCTCTCGGAGATAGATACTGGATTCAAAAGATTACTAGGGCGGTGATTGAGCCCATAACATGGACGGATCATGGTCTGATTTGAGTCGAATTTGGGGGGAAGGGACAAAGAGGGCCGAGCCTTCTGGCGCCTCAATGAAAGCCTCTTACAGGATAAAGAGGTGTTAAAAAGTATTGAGGAAGAAATCAGAGAATATTATCTAGTGAATGATACAGAGGAGGTAGCACACGAGATTCAGTGGAACGGATTAAAGGCTGTTTTATGGGGGAAATTGATACAATGGGCAGTACGGAAAAAAAAAGGATAGGGAGGGAAAGATGGACCAATTAGTGAGAGATATTAAAGAATTGGAACGATGCCATAAACAAGGGGGAGGAATAAAGATTAGGGAAAAATTAGAACACACACGAGCAGAGTTAGTGTCCTTGCAGATGGAATCAATAAACTATCAATTGCGACGAGTTAACCAGCACTATTATGAATTTAACAATAAGGCTGGCACAGTGCTAGCTAGGAAGTTACGGGACAGGGAACGGCGATCCACTATATTAAAAATTAAAGGACCCGGTGATAAATTGCTATTTCAAACTAAAGATATTAGGGAGCAATTTGTGCACTATTATAAAACTTTATACACAAGTGTATTAGGTTGTTCAGTAGAGAGGGCAGAGGAATATCTGAAGGGGGAGGCGAGCTATCGGAAATATCTGGTCCGGACCGAGAGATATTAAATCGGAGTATCGGGCTAGAGGAAGTCCTTCAGGTAATCAAAGGGATGGCTTTAAATAAATCACCAGGGTTGGATGGATTCCTGGCACTTTTCTATAAAACATTCGGGGTACAGTTAGCACCTTTGTTACAGAGGCTATTTAATGATGTTTTGCAGGGGAATCCTCTGGCTCCATCTATGCAACAAGCAGGGATATCGGTCTTAGAAAAGCCAGGTCGGCATCCCACATTATGCGGTTCTTATCGGCCAATATCACTGTTGAATACAGATGGGAAGATCTTAGCAAAAATTTTAGCAAACAGATTAGGGAATATACTACCAAAACTTATACATCCTGATCAAACCGGGTTTATTCAAGGGCGGAGTACGGGGGACAATATTAGGAGGGCAATTCAAGCGATATGGACAGCAAAGAAGCAAAAACAGGATTTATTATTGTTGGCTATAGACGCCGAAAAAGCTTTCGATCGTGTAGAATGGTGTTTTATGTTCGAGGTGCTGAAAAGAATTGGTATCGGCTCAAATATGATGACATGGATTAGAGCGCTGTACGCTAATCCAGTAGGGGCAGTAAAAATCAATGGGAGGCACTCTAATTTTTTCCAGCTAGAAAGGGGTACAAAACAGGGATGCCCGTTGTTACCCTTGTTGTTTGCGTTAACTATGGAGCCGTTGGCAGGATAGTTAAGAAGGAATTGCGATGCCAGGGGGTTAAAGATAGGTACAGATGAACATAAACTAGCGTTATTCGCAGATGATCTACTACTGTTTATCACTCGCCCATTGTTAGCACTGCCAATATTTATGGAGGAATTGAAGCAATTTGGTAGGGTTGCGGGATTTAAAATAAATTGGGACAAAACAGAGGCACTAAATATCAATCTACAGAAAGAATTAGTAATGCATTTGCAAAGGAGCTACAATTTCCGTTGGGCTCCGAGGTCGCTTAAATATCTTGGGGTACATATCTGACGCGAGATCCCGATAAGTTAACGGGAGGAGTAGCCTAGTGGTTGGGGCAAGGTACTTCAGGCTGGAAGGTCGGGGGTTCAAATCCCACTAGAGGACAGCAACCTTGGGCCGGAAGGACTGGGGTTTCTAGTCCCACAGATGCTCCTTGTGGTCTTGGGCAAGCCACTTAACCCTCCATTGCCCATGTTCCCTGTAAGTATTAGTGTATGTGTCTCATATCCCCGCATGTTAAATGTATCCCCCAATTGTGTTGTGACCGCTTTGATTGAAGGATAAGGCGGTATACAAAACTGTCTAAATAAATAAAAGTTGTATGGGGCTAATTATCCATCGCTGATTGGACAGATAGAAAAGGATGTGGAAAAGTGGAATAGGGAAGAAATCTCCTGGTTGGGCCAGATAGCGGCGCTTAAGATGATGGTTTTACCTCGGTTGCTGTATTTTTTCCAAGTATTACCATTAAAGGTTCCTTGAATAGTGTTACAAATGCTACAACGGAAAATGTTTCTGTTTGTGTGGAGGCACCGGCCTCCCCATATAGCAAGGAGGGTACTGTATAACGCACGGTGGAAAGGGGGACTAGGGATGCCAGAGATTGCAAATTACTATCTGGCTGCGCAAATGAGGCAAGTTATGGAATAGCGAGAGCCTGAGGCTTCTAAATGCTTCCAGTCTATAGAACAAACTGAGGTGAAAGGATATAATTTAAAGCAGGGGTCTCAAACTCAAATTGCTTTGAGGGCCGAATGAGGACTTGTAAAGTAACCCGGGGGCCGCATAAGACGCGGGGCCTCATTTGCATAAGGGGCCTCATTTGCATAAATATTTGCATAATGTTACCATGCACTAACTTTTAGTAAACATGCCTCTTTAATGAGTGCATGGATAAAGAAAGACTAAAAGATTTAGAAACAGGAAGACAATAATTAAACTGGGAACCCCAAAAGCCAAACTTGGAATGTACAACAACACTGTAGAAATAAAACTATAAATTAATTTCCTCTTGTACTAAACAAAGCGCAAACATTAATGATGCACATTTCCCAGAGCTGACATATTCCAGTTAATAAATTCAAAATAAAGAGATATTTTTCTACCTTTTGTGCATTTTTTTTCAGTTGCAATTGTTCCAGCCACTTTCTTCTGGTTTCTTCATGTCTTCTGCTAAC
Source organism: Ichthyophis bannanicus (assembly GCA_033557465.1). Taxonomy (NCBI): domain Eukaryota; kingdom Metazoa; phylum Chordata; class Amphibia; order Gymnophiona; family Ichthyophiidae; genus Ichthyophis; species Ichthyophis bannanicus. The sequence goes on along the minus strand of CM066049.1, from coordinate 17,640,768 downwards.
TCTCCATCGTCTGCTGTCCATTTGCCCTTTCTTCTCTCCTAGTTTTTTTTTCCATTCTCTCTCTACATCTGCTTTAACATACTAATCTTTCTCCTTTTTCTCTTTCCTCATTCCTATTTCATCCACTCAAATTTTACCCCTCCATCCTCAATCCCCACTTACTCTCCCAATACCTGGCCAATTGTAGATTTGTCTTCTCTCCCAGACAAAATATTTTTCCCCTCTCCATTTCACTTTCCCAGCTCCATCCCATTCTAATCCTCCCCCAACATCAGCTCCCTTCTAGTTCCAGCCCCACCCAGCATACGCTCCCTTCTAGTCCCTGCATCAGCCCATTTCCAATCCTAGCCCCCCATCAGCCCATTTCCAATCCTAGCCCCCCATCAGCCCATTTCCAATCCTAGCTCCCTCCCCTCACAGCCCATTTCCATTCCAAGCCCCCTCCCCATCAGCCATTTGCAGTTCAAGCCCCCCTTCCAATCAGCCCACCTCCAGTCCTAACCCCCATCTGCCCATTTCCAGTCCTAGCCCCCACCATAGCCCATTACCAGTCATAACCCCCCCCTGCCAATAGCCCACTTCCAGCCCTAACCCCCATTACCCCATTTCAGTCATCCCCTCCATAGCTCATTACCAGTCCTCACTCCCCCCATCAGCCCACTTCCAGTCCTTCCTAACCCCCACCTGCCCATTTCCAGTCCTAGCCCCCACCATAGCCCATTACCAGTCATACCCCCCCTGCCAATAGCCCATTTCCGGTCATAACCCCCCCCCCCCCCCCCCCCGCCAATAGCACATTTCCAGTCATAACCCCCCCTGCCAATAGCCCATTTCCAGTCATTACCCCCCCCTGCCAATAGCCCATTTCCAGTCATAACCCCCCCCTGCCAATAGCCCATTTCCAGTCCTACACCCCCCTGCCAATAGACCATTTCCAGTCCTACAACCCCCCCTGCCAATAGCCCTTTTCCATTCCTACACCCCCCCTGCCAATTGCCCATTTCCAGTCCTACCCCCCCCTGCCAATAGCCCATTTCCAGTCCTACACCCCCCCCGCCAATAGCCCATTTCCAGTCATAACCCCCCCTGCCAAGAGCCCATTTCCAGTCATAACCCCCCCCGCCAATAGCCCATTTCCAGTCATAACCCCCCTGCCAATAGCCCATTACCAGTCATAACCCCCCCTGCCAATAGCCCTTTTCCAGTCATAACCCCCCCTGCCAATAGCCCATTTCCAGTCATAACCCCCCCTTGCCAATAGCCCATTTCCAGTCCTACACCCCCCCTGCCAATAGGCCATTTCCAGTCCTACCCCCCCCCGGCCAATATCCCATTTCCCGTCCTCCACCCCCCCCTGCCAATTGCCCATTTCCAGTCCTACCCCCCCCCCCCCGGGTAAATAAAAAAAACACCTGGCTTCTTCTGCTGCTGCTGCTGCTGCAGCAGAAAATCAGCTGTCCCGCGGCCCCTTCCTCTCTGCCCGGAGATCCCTCATTGTGCTTCATCAGCGTGTGCTTCTTAAGCCGCGAAGAGAGTATTTCCCTCTCGCGCGGCTTAAGCCTATTCACTTGTCAAGCCTCGCGAGAGGGGTACTCTCTTCGCGGCTTGAAAAGCACACGCTGATGGAGCACAATGAAGGATCTCCGGGCAGAGAGGAAGGTACCGCAGCACAGCTGATTTTGCTGCTTGAGCAGCAGAAGCCCGTTTTAAAAAAAAAATTGACAGTCGATTCTGCCGCTGCCACGGCGGCAACGGCAGAAGCAAGGCTTTTTTTATTTCCCTCCGTCGCGGGCCGCACAACCTTCTCTCGCGGGCCGCATGCGGCCCGCGGGCCGCGTGTTTGAGACCCCTGATTTAAAGTATATACCTTGGTTGCAGAAGGGACTTCTGCGAGGGGAATGGACGGCGAATCCATTTATTCATCATCTCTGGGGCGAATGGCAAAGGGGGTGGCTTAGAATAAACATTCGGCCGGGGGTATCTCTGCTCTCACCAATCAATGCCACTCCTGCTTTTGGCCCCGGTAGGGAAGGAATATGTAAGAGTTGGGGGGAGAGGGGATTGGATACATTTGTGAAATTGACGGAGTCGGGAAAAGTTAAGTCCTTTGAGCAGTTAAAGGGGGAATATCACTTGGAGACAAGAGACTTCTTTGGTTATCTACAAGTGGCTCATTATCTGCGTCAAAAAACTAATATGGAGAGGATTATTGAAGGGCTTAATGATATGGAGGCCCTGTGGGTGGGACATCAATCTCGAGGGTTGATACGTTTGCTATATGCCAGCCTGCTTAGTTATATGAAGGAATGGGAAAGAGATCTGGGAGTGAGTTGGGAAGCAGATGAATGGAAAGCAATATATATAGAAGCTGCAAAATCATCCATATGTACTACAATTCAAGAAAATGCATATTGTGATGAGAGCTGTGCTGAACCGATGGAAACAGAAGAAAACAGTGAATATGCCTTTAAGGTGAGAGACAGGCAAGGTATTCACAGGGTTCAGACTGCAGGCAAAGGAAAGAAGCACGTAGTTGCTGAAGCCAAGCCACACCCAAGACCTAACGTAAGTGCAGGCTTGGAGGGTAATGATAATCACCTGTGCAGAGACAGGGGAGTGTTAGTTAGGAAGACGAAGTTACTTACCTGTAACAGGAGTTCTCCGTGGACAACAGGATAAGTCAGCCACTCCTGGTGTCGTCCTCCGGGCAGCCCCAGGTACGGAAGTGCTCTCCAGAGCTCAGAAATCTTTCTGAGCATGTACAGATAGACCCCACCTCACCGGTCCGCCCCCAGCCTGGCCAGTGTTTTCCCAGCTCCGAAGCTCTGATCCTCCAGGCTGGGGCGTATGCCGGCAGCAGGCCGAACTTCTCCAGGGGAGGCGGGTGGGATTGTGTGGCTGACTTATCCTGTTGTCCACGGAGAACTCCCATTACAGGTAAGTAACCTCGTCTTCTCCATGGACAAGCAGGATTGCGTCAGCCACACCTGGTGACTCCCTAGCTGCGCGGAGTGCCTGCTGAGGTGGAGAAGGAGGCCTGGGAGACAGGAGTCAGACTCTACCAATATCAGAACAATGGAACTTTATTTCAATCAAGAAGGTACATATCTGTGCAAACCGTACATCATTGTGCGTATACGAGAATAAGGTGCGTAGTTGTGCAAACAGTGCATAATTGTGTGCATTCAAGAACAGTGCATGACAAGCAGTATGTGCAGTGAGACTTTAACACTTTAAACAGCATATACTTTAACACTTGAAACAACATAGTAGTGCAGATACAGGGTAAACGTTGTGCAACAACAGAGCACTTTGGAGCAGTGTCCACAGCCGCAGCCTCCCCGTCAAGAGGCGTGAGGGGGCGCAGCATTGGCGCCTTCCAGAGCCGCGGTCAGCACTGCTCTGCCAAAAGCGCCATCTGGGTGCGGCCTGAGGTCAAGGCAATAGTGTTTCTGAAAGGAGTGTGGAGAGGACCACGTCGCAGCCTTGCAGATGTCGGCTAAGGGGACCGAACATAGATTAGCCAGGGAGGTGGCCATCCCCCTGAGCCAGTGAGGGCCCACTGTGGGAGTATCGTGGGTGCCGGTCGGGTCGAGGCAGAAGGCGATGCAGGTGGAGACCCAGTGGGAGAGTGTTCTTTTTGTGACTGGTCGGCCTGGTCTGTTCGGGTCAAAGGACACAAACAGTTGCTCGCCCTTGCGGATAGCCTCAGTCCTGCGGAGGTAGATGCGAAGAGCTCGCACGCAGTCCAGAGTGTGTAGCTGCTCCTCTTTCATTGAGGAGTGCGGCTCGGAGAAGAATGAGGGAAGTTCAATAGTCTGGTTGATGTGAAAAACAGACAATACCTTGGCAACGAACTTGGGGTGAGTGCGTAACAAGGCGCAGTCATGGTAAAGCTGAGTATAAGGTGGGTGAGCCACGAGCGCTTGCAGCTCGCTAACCCTTCGTGCCGATGTAATGGCTGTGAGGAAGAGGGTTTTCCAGGACATGAACTTAGGGTCAGCTGACTGCAGAGGCTCGAAGGGGGCTTCCGCGAGCCTCTGGAGAACAAGGTTAAGGTCCCATGCTGGCACAGGAGGCTTGACTGAAGGCTTCAGGTTTGAGAGGCCTTTCATGAATCTGGAGACCAGGGGAAGCGTTAATATTGTGATAAGGTGAGCTGTGGGGATGAGATGGAATGGGAGAGAAGTGAGGAATGTACCTTTAAAGACAGATGTAAACAGAGTTCCCATAGAAACGAAAAGCCACCGGAGCATGCAGTAGCTAGAGCTAAGCCCTGCCCAAGCAGTGACGTAAGAGCTAGGTTGAGCCCTAACAGCTTTCACGTGTGCAGAGAGGAGGGTGTGGCTGAAAAGAAGCACCATTTTAAAACTGCTTCAGTTTGAGGGAGAGGCAAGCGAGAGTCAGGAGGAGAAAAGAAGCCACGGGAAAAGGGAGCACGAGGAGCGAAGGACTGGAGAAGGAAGGACAGCTGATTCTTACTCTCAGAAAGCAGTGGAACCAAAGTTGGAACCTGTCCTAAAGCACCCCAGAGAAAAGAAGCTGGAGAGGTTTGTTTCCACGTGGGGAAGCAGCTCAGAAAGCCAGCCAAGTAAGAGAGGTGGGGAAGACAAGTTTGCTACAGGTCCTAACAGAGGCTTTTCTGAAGACGTGGTCAGAGAGCTGAGGAAAAGCGCTGAACGCTGTGCTAGCCAAAAGGCAGTGAGAGCAGTTCCAGGCAGGAACAGGAACAGTTCAAGTAAGTGCCGTGAATCAGCTTTAGAGGCTGTTGATAAGCTATTCTATGAGAGAGAAACTCCTTCTTTAACCTATGCTGGTGCAGAGAAGAAAGAACACTTTGTAGGAAAGCTGAAAGAGTTTCTGCAGAGTGTAAAATTCAAACCTTCTGATATAAACTCCCAGGAAGATGACTCAAGTGAAGCTGTTGAAGAAATGCAGATAGAAACGTATGAAAGTCCTTCTGATAGTGACGTAGCAGAAATGGAATGCTCATTCTGTAAGACAAACAAACTAAACATGTGCTAGGCTCAGGCCATGAGAAGAAGTTTGTTCAACCTGGTTTTTGTCAAGCTGAGTGAGAAAGAAAACTCTTGCTAGAAGTTTTAAGTTTGCCTGATATGATTAACAGCCATAGCAGTGAAAGGCATTTATCTGAAGAAAGCTGAATGCAGCTGCTGTGGAAAGAATATTCCTGACTTTGATGTTTAAGCCTGTTTTGTTCCTCTTCTTCATTTACTTTGGAGAGTTTATCCTTGCCTTGTTTTGGCGCTATGAATTTTGATGCGAGGGGGAAAACCCTGAAATAAATTTCTTTGTTTTGCCTAACAAACTGTGTGGTCACACTACTTTGCTTGGAGAGTATCTGAAACTACAAGTCCCAGCATTCAGTGCTGGCAGCCAAAGACTTGGGACAGTACTCAAAAGGGCAAATAAGGCAGCCCTTTTGCTTATCGGCCATTGGCCTAGTGTCATGAGGTAGCGCTGTCAGAGCCCAGGGAAATAGGGAACTCTGAGCAAAACATAGCTGACAGCTCAGAAATACACGTGGAGAAAGGTTACCACGGGCAACAGATACAAGCTGGGTCACGAGGTGTAAGGAAACGCCCAAGCACAAGCCTGGATAGGAACTCATTAGGAAATGAGGGGCAGCTGGGTAGGGGCGGAGCCCAAACAAACACCACGAGAAAGACAGTTAAAAGTCACTCACCTGAAGGTAGTGAGGGAGCCATGGAAGGAACGTTCAGAGCTGTTAGAGCTGCTGAGGGAACGTTCAGGAAGAAAGCTGTTGGAGTTGCTGAGGAGAGAAGCCAAAGGAACCTTTGGAGAGAAGCCTCACGAGGGAAACACAGAACTGTGGAATCCAGGAGGGACTGCTTTGAGAAGCAGGGCACAGTTCTCCAAAATCCCCGGGAACCTTGCTATGAAGGGAGCAGAGGTGATAGTCCGGTGGCCAGGCTAAAGGGAGCCAAATTACCCAGCACAAGGTATCAAGCAGGGAATAGTTTTTACTCTGAGGAAACTTTTATACCAGAGAAGCAGCTAGCAGAGAAACACAGTAAAAGGTTCTCATGCAAACGGAGCTCGGCTCGGCTGAGAGACCAGGAAGAGAGAGTGCCAGAGGGTAGGCGTATTAACCTTAATAGAAGAGGTCCAGAATACAGAGAATTACCCTGCACTTACCAAGAACTGTGTAGCTCTCTTGACCGTGATTGTAGTGAATGTGGTAATTACCCATTTCATTCTAGTGCAGTGGAGGAGGGGAATGCTGTGAGTTACAGAGAGGAACTTTGCAACGGAAGCTTTACTCCAGGAGAAAGTTATTCCGACAGTGAAGAGATGCAATATGAGCCTTATGAGGAATCTTTGAGTGGCAGTGATATGGACTGTACGTACACTATGGCAGATGCCATATCATCTCTATGTTAGAGTGCTGTGAAAACTGTTTAAAAGAGAACAGGAAGAAGGTTTTTCATGAGAAAAGGACTGTTTTCTTTTTCTTCTGTTTGTTACAAAAGCTGAAGTTAAAGCCAAGTTTTGTTCCTGCATTTCTTTAATTTGATGCCAGATGAATGATCTGTTTTCCTTTGTTTCAAATGCTAAAATATCCAATCCCGGACGGGGAATAAAATCCTGTATTATAACCTTACACTTGGTCTGCAACTACAATTTCTTTGACTGATGTTTAGAACCACAGGTTCCAGAAGGCATTGCAAAGCCTTCCCACAAAGACTCTATAGCTACTAGAGTACTACCCCACTGACGTACCCACGCCGCTGGCCTCTGGGGATGCTGGTAGGTGACACTAGGCAGGGGGTCACGACAATATGGAGCTGTTAGAGAACTTGTCCGCTGGATCGTGATGTGCGGTGATGGCAGCGAGGTGAACCTTGACGTAAGATAGATTGTTTACGTTATCAGAATATAGAAAGACTAGGGGACATGCAAAAACCTTCTAACCATTCCTACATCTAAATTACACTTTAAACAATCTACCAACAACAGGGCCTTCTCTCTCTACGCCCCATCCCTATGGAATACCCTTCCCCATGACCTACGTAACTGTGTGAGCCACGCAGAATTCCGAGATTAAAAACCCACCTCTTCCTCGAACACTTTTCCCTACCACCCTAGTTCCTCCCCCCCTACTCCTACCCTCCTCACTAGTCCCTCCAATTGATATCCTAGTGACCGACAGTTACTTCTTATGTAAACAAATGATCCATATTATTGTAAATAGTTTATTAGCTCATTAGTTCCTTAGTTCTTATGTTACCTATGTAGCCTGTTACCTTGTTCTATGTAAACAGTTGTACAATACTGTCAGTTACGTTCCATGTAAACCATCTTGAATTGTAGAAAGACGGTATATAAAAACTGTTAAATAAATAAATAATTTAAATCAAATAAGAATATAGCTTACCTCAGCAGCACAGGACAGGGTACTGTGTAGCAGCCATCTTTTACAGGGTAGAAAGAAGGGGAGGAGGAGTGCACTATATGTAAAAACCACTATTAAAGCTTTGGAATCACAGAGCTTAAAAGGGAGAGAGGAGGCATTGTGGGTTAAACTAGAAAGAGGGAAAGAGAAATCTATTTGCATTGGTGTGATATACAGACGTCCCTCACAAGAGGAAGAGGTGGAGAGAGGGTTAACTGAAGACATATGCAGCATTGCTAGGAAAGGGAAAGTGCTACTGATAGGAGATTTCAATATGCCAGATGTTGATTGGCACATTCCTGCTGCAGTATAATCTAGAAGTAAGGAGATTCTGGATTCTCTACAGGAATAACTATTCAGGCAATTGGTAACAGACCCCACACGTGAAGGGGCCATACTGGACTTGGTGCTTACCAATGGTGAAAGTGTTTCTGATATTGTAGTGGGAGATCATTTTGCATCTAGTGATCACCAGATGGTGTGGTTCAGTATTAGGACTAGGGCTGTTAGAATCCATTCAAAGGTGAGGATCTTAGACTTTCGGAAGACTAACTTTGCCAAGATGGACCAATACCTCAGGGAGTCGTTAGTGGGATGGGAACAGCTGGGGGATGTAGAAAGACAGTGGTCAAAACTGAAAGGGGATATTTTAAGGGCAACCAACCTTTTCGTTAAAACGGTAAAGGTAAAAGGAAAAGGAGACCGCTATGGCATTCGAAAGAAGTAGCTGAAAAAGTGAAGAAAAAGAGGGAGGCCTTCATGAAATACAAGAGATCACAGAGAGAGGAGGACAGGCATCTATATTTGGAAAAACTTAGAGAAGCTATCAAAGTAGTCAAGAACGCAAAGATTCTAAAGGAGGAGGAAATAGCCAATGCAATAAAATGGGGGGATAAGACATTTTTCAGATATGTTAGTGAGAAGAGGAAGGGCAAAAGTGGTATTGTCAAACTCAAGGGTGCAGAGGAGGAATATGTAGAAGCTGATAAGGATAAAGCGGAATTGCTTAACAAATATTTCTGTTCTGTGTTCACAGATGAAGAACCAGGAGCAGGACCTCAGAAAACACCCACAAACAGGAAAAGAAGCGACGGACATCTTGAACAATTTTCAGAAGAATGTGTTCGTGAGAAACTAGCTCAACTTAAAGTAGACAAAGCGATGGAACCGGATGGGATTTACCCTAGAATACTGAGGGAACTTGGGGACGTTCTAGCAGCGCCACTGACTGACCTTTTCAATGCCTCGGAGTCGGGAGTGGTGCCAAAGGACTGGAGAGAGGCTCATGTGGTGCCTTTATACAAAAGCGGAAGTAAGAATGTGGTTCAAAATTACAGGCCGGTTAGTTTAACTTCGGTGGTGAGTAAATCATTGGAAACGCTGCTGAAAGAGAAAATAGTGAGGTTTCTGGAGTCCAGCGGATTACAGGATCCGAGGCAGCATGGATTCACCAGAGGCAGGTCTTGTCAGACAAATCTGATTGATTTCTTTGACTGGGTGACCAGGGAGTTGGACCAAGGGAGATCTCTAGATGTGGTGTATTTGGATTTCAGTAAAGCCTTCGACACTGTTCCTCACAGGCGACTTATAAACAAACTGAGCACCCTAGGGATGGACCCTAAAGTTACTGCTTGGGTTAGAATTTGGTTAAGTGGGAGGCGACAAAGAGTACAGTTAAATGGAGCTCACTCTGAGGAGAAGGATGTTACCAGTGGTGTGCCCCAGGAACGGTCCTTGGTCCTATTCTTTTTAACATCTTTGTTAGTGATATAGCGGAAGGGCTGTCAGGTAAGGTTTGCCTCTTTGCAGATGATACCAAAATCTGCAATAGAGTAGACACCCAGGAAGGTGTAGATAACTTGAGGAGGGATCTAGCTAAGCTTGAAGAATGGTCTAGAATTTGGCACCTGGGATTTAATGTTAAAAAATGTAAGGTCATGCATTTGGGCTGCAGCAATCCAAGGGAGCAATATAGTATAGGGGTGAAGTACTTTTGTCCACTAAAGAAGAGTGGGACCTAGGCGTGGTTGTGTCTGATGATCTTAAAGTAGCTAAACAGGTAGAAAAGGCGATGGCAAAAGCTAGAAGGATGCTTGGGTGCATATGGAGAGGAGTGGCTAACAGAAAAAAGGAGGTGATAGTGCCTCTGCATAAGTCTTTGGTGCAACCTCATTTGGAGTAGAGTGTGCAATTCTGAAGACCTCACCTTCAAAAGGATGTGAACAGGATGGAGTCAGTGCAGAGGGTGGCTACTAAAATGATTAGTTGTCTTCATTATAAAGCATATGAGGACAGACTGAAGGATCTTAATATGTACACCTTAGAGGAAAGGCGGGATAGAGGTGATATGATTGAGATGTTTATATACCTCCATGGCATAAATGTTCAGGGTGAGAGCCTCTTTCAATTGAAAGCACGTTCTGCTACGAGGGGACATGGGATGAGGGTGAAAGGAGATATATTTCCGCATATCACTCCTGAATCTTTCTTTTCGGAAAGAGTAGTGGATCCGTGGAATAGTCTCCCATGGAGGTGGTAGAGATGAGGACAGTAACTGAATTCAAAAAAGCATGGGGCAAACACAGATGATCTCTAAAGGTAAAAAGGAGACTGTTGTAGTTGTTGATATGGAAGGACAGACTAGATAGGCCATGTGATTTTTCTGTCGTCATATTTCTATGTTTCTAAAATGGCATGGGAAAGACACAGTGGATCCCTTTATAGCAACAGGATAAAATCAAAATAAGCATAAGTATCTCTTATATCTCAGCAAATAGAGGTGACCTACATGGAGTGGTGGGTACACCCCTAAACAAAGGCATGTTGAGGGTTGACCTGCACGGAACGGAGAGGCACCTACTCTTGCCGCCTTGATAGGTAGACTAGATGGACCATACTGGACTTTATCTGCCGTCATATACTATGTTACTATATTTAACGCTAAAAACTGCAGGATCATACATTTGGGTTGCAAAAATCTAAGGCAGAGGTACAGTATAGGGGGAGAAGTACTTCTGTCCACAAAAGAACGGGACCTAGGGATGATTGTTTCTGATGATCTTAAGATGGCTAAACAGGTACAAAAGGCGACAGCGAAGGCCAGAAGGATGCTTGGGTACACAGGGAAAGGAATGGCCAGCAGGAAAAAGGTGATAGCACCTCTGTATAAGTCTTTGGTTAGTTCTAAATTAGGGACCACACCTTCAAAATGATATAAACAATGGAGTCGGTGCAGAGGGTGGCTACCAAAATGGTCAGTGGAGTTTGCCATAAGGCATATGGGGACAGACTTAAAGATCTCAATATGTTTACTTTGGAAGAAAGGCAGGAGAGGGGAGATTGATAAAGTCATGTAAATACCTCTGGATTAAATGCACAGGTGAAAATCCTTTTTCAATTTAAAGAAAGCTCTGCAACAAGGGGGCATATGATGAAGATGAAAGGAGACAGACTCAGGAGTAATTTATGGAAATATTTCTTTACAGAAAGAGTGGTAGATGCGTGGAGATAGTAGAGACAAAATCTATTTGAATTCAAGAAAGAATGTGACAAACACAGAAGATCTCTGAAGGAAAAAAAGACTATGGAGTTTAGTGGTTTGTATGGAAGGGCAGACTGGATATGTCATATGTCTTTATCTGCCATCATGTTTCTATGTTTACAAATCCTTCTGCGAACAAGAGATTCCCTTAAAGGACCACTGGGACTAAGAAGCAGTATCACTTGCTCAATGATGTAATCAACGCCAACATTGCACTGCTGTTACTGCAATGTCCTTGGCCATGAAATGGACAAGATCAGGTAAGAAAGCCATTGCTGCCTTCAGAAGAATTGAGATGTCATCATCTCGGAGCAACTATAACCACTGAAGGAGGGGCATAGGCAATCAGTCCTCCTCAAATCACTGCCTGGCAGATAAGGGAGGAGGTTGAGAAAACCGACTTAAGAAGTGCCTCTACCTTGTGATCCAACTGATCCCTGAAGGTCGCTCTACACTCTACCAATATAGTAGTATCCCTGATGACCGTAGCCACATGCATATCCACCTTAGCAAAATGTAGCCACTAATCCTGATCTGCCGGTGGGAGGGTGCAAAGCTTGTTTATAACCCTGACACCCTATAAAGGGGAGTTCAGTGAGCCCCACCCCACGAGCACTATGCTCTTAAGTACTTGCAGTCCAGGAAGAACCTTAGCAGGTTTATGGACCCTCTGTAAAATGGGATATCCTTGTGGCTTCTCTTCAAGTGAGACGATGTCATTATCAAGTCTAGACTCCTCCTCAGAATTGAAGTAGCCCAAACCATGGCCCTGCAAACAAGAGAGACATTCCGATCATTTCCGCAGCAGAGGTAATGCCAGGCTCCAACCACTCTAGCTCTGCAGAGGAAAACCAAGAGATCAAGGAAGCATCCCACTCTGGACTGCCTGCCAGAAAAGCCATGCCTGCTGGAGACAGGAGAATAATTCTGGAGAGCAAGGTCCTGAACCTGAAGGCATCTGAGGCCAGGGCAATCTCCTTTCCAGTGCTTGCCTCTGCTGTGGGGCAGACCCTTTGTCGGCAAGGCCCAAGGGTATCATCCCTCATGGCACCCAGTGCCTGCAATGGGAGCCCATAGGGCAAACTCAGCGCTTGCCACAGGCCAGACAGCATCTCTCAGGTTGACATGTGTATCTCTAAGTTGTGGACCATCAGCGAAACAAGGTGTGCAACAGTGCCATGGTGTGCTCCAACCACAGCACTGCTGCATATTTTCATAGAAAACACCCACAGTCACTGCCAAGGAAGTACTGGGCTAACTGGTAGAAACCATTATAAAGAACAAAATTACTGAACATGTAGATAGTCATGGCTTGATGGGAGACAGCCAACATGGCTTTAGCCAAGGAAGGTCTTGTCTTACTAATTTGTTATATTTTTTGAAGGTGTGAATAAACTGGTAGACAAAGGTGAGCTGGTAGATATAGTGTATCTGGATTTTCAGAAAGCCTTTGAGAAGGTCCCTCATGAGAGACTCTTGTCAAAACTGAAAAGTCATGGGATAGGAGGCAATATACGATTAGGAACTGGTTAAAAGACAGAAAGCAGAGGAAAGAGCTAAATGGCCAATTTTCCCAATGGAGAAAGGTGAATAGTGGAGTACCCCAGGGATCTATGTTGGGTCTGCTGCTTTTTACCATATTTGTAAATGACCTGGAAATGGGAATAATAAGTGAGGTAATCAAACTTGCAGATGACACAAAATTATTCAAAGTTGTTAAAACCCAAGAAGATTGTGAAAAATTGCAAGAGAACCTTAATAAATTGGAAGACTGGATGTTCAAATGGCAGATGAAATTTAATGTGGACAAGTGCAAAGTTATGCACCTAGGAAAGAACAATCCAAACTATGATTACATAATGCAAGGTTCCACATTAGGAACCACCAGCCAGGAAAAGGATTTAGGCATCATTATGGATAACACGTTGAAACCCTCCACCCAGTGTGCAGCGGCGGCCAAGAAGACAAATAGAGGAAAGGTCCATAAACCATTATTAAAGAGGACCCAGGATATCACTGCTTGACCCAATACAGGCAATATGGAACCTGTGTATCTTTTTGGGAAACTGCTAGGTACTTGTTGTTAGAAATGTTTTAAAAGATTTTAAATGTGTTTTTTCACAAAATATATGCAGAACATAGAATAGAATTAGAAATCTATAAGATGTTGTTTGCTTGCACTAACACATTGGTTCACATATTCCATTTTCTTATGCTGTACAAAATAAAGATACACCCCTCCCTTAGCTTTCAGGCTATTGCACATAAAACTTAGAAACTCAAGGACAAGACTCCGTCGACTTCAACTTATCCAAAACACCGCTGCCCGTCTAATCACTTACTCTTCCCCTTTTGACCACATCACTCCCTGCCTTCTCTCTCTTCACTGGCTTCCCATTAAATTCAGGTTTGTCTATAAGTATCTTATTACTACCCACAAAGTTCTTCATACGGGTGCTCCTCAGTATCTGGCTGATCTTATTTACCACCAGCCTGCTCCTCGTTTCCTCTGATCCTCCCATAGTAATCGCCTTTTTCTTCCTTGCACATAGAACTTAGAAACTCAAGGACAAGAACACTGATACAAAAAATGCTGATACAAAAAATGCTAGATACAGAGAAAGAAAGGAACTCTGAAAAACAGGAAAAAAACAGGCCATGGCATAAGGGAAAGGGGGGGATCTCTGAGAAACCATAAGACCGGTAACATAACCATAAAAGGAATAAGGTAAAAAAAGGGGAGAGGGGTAAAAGGGGCAGGGATCGAGAGAAGTAAATGGAGGTGGAGATTCACATGACCCAAATAACAATCACTAATAGGTAGGAAATTAGAAATACTTACACCAATAGAATAATAGGGGAGGAATTTGTAGAAGAAATGAATGTAATAAATATGGAACTGTTGATATGACAAAGTGTGGTCACGGATAAAAAATTGTGGCCACCCATCTTGCAAGATTGAATAATAAAAGAAACTTTGGTTTCACTGAAGTGTCTGTTATTGTGATAAAATTATTATTGTTTATTACAGATTGGGCGCTCGTCCCGGGATCGTGTCATCACTGGAGGGGACCGCCACCGCTGAGGATGGGGAGATGTGTCCCGTTGAGTTCAACGGCCTCGTGTTGGTGATGGCGGACTCCACCACTGCGCTGACAACAGAATCCGGAGATTGATGAAAGCAATACAGACTCAGTGAACCAGACCAGGTATAGTGAGCACATGTGTGCCAACCAAGCAATTCCATGCACGGACCAAGTTAAGAAATAAGATTGAAGTATTACCTTGGTGTTTGGGGATCGAGACAGTGGTGTGTATGTGAGACGTGTCCTGGACATGAAGTGAGTGTGGAGTCTTAATCCGCGGTTCCGACACATCCGTGAGGAGTGTGGCCGGAGAGAGACAAAGTGACAGAAAGTCTCGATGGGAAATAAAGGCTCTAAGGGAAACTCGAGTAAAGGATGGGGCTGGTAGTACAGGCCCTGGGAACATCCCTCCAAGCAGTCTATTAGGGAGGATGTTGAAGTATATCAGGAAAAGGAAGAAACACCTTCAGTTTTCCTGAAGAGATTAAAAGATCAGATGAAAATTCTCAGGAATAAGTGCAGACAATGAGGTAGCCAAAGGACTACTAAAGGTGCATTTTGTGACCAAGTCCTGGCCAGACATAAGGAAAAAACTTGAAAAAATAGAGGGTTGGAATGATAAACCACTAGAAGATTTGCTGAGAGAAGCACAGAAAGTGTATGTGAAAAGAGAGGATGAGAAACAAAAATAAAAAGACAAGTATGATGGTAAATACTGTAGAACAGGTGATGAGTAAAACCAGGGGAGGTATAGGGCAGAGGGGGATAGGACATGGGAAAGGATGGGTTAACAGGAGTACAGGACAAGGGTGGCTGGAATACCGGACTGGTAATTCTCGGTCCAAGCCCCAAGTGCAGGCAGGATGTTATCACTGTGGGAAAATAGGTCACTTCAAGAGAGTGTCCTGAATTAAAGCGAGAAGAAGAAATATTACCACAGATGAATTCTGATGAAGATTAGGGGTGTCAGGGGTTTCTTAATCTAAGGTCCCACAAAGAACCCTTGATAAATGTGAAGGTGGGGCCAAAGGAAGAAGAAGTAGTATTTTTAGTAGACACAGGGGCTGCCCGAAGTTCTTTAAATTATGTACCAAAAGGAATGAAGTTATCAAATCAAAAACTTACAGTTTCGGGAGTGAAGGGAGAGGGGTTTCCAGTTTCAATATTTGAACTGACACTGCTAAAAATAGACAAAGAAGAGATAGAGGGACATTTGCTGTACATTCCAGAGGCAGGGAGTAATCTTTTAGGAAGGGATATGACTACACAGTTAAACTTAAAAATGAAGGTAAAAGATGACCAAATTGTTGTAGGAATGTCTCTCCTCACTGAGGAGGAAGAAAGCCAAATAGACCCTGTAGTATGGGCAAGGGAAGGAAACAGGGGAGGACTGGATATTCCACCCCTAAAGATAGACTTAAGAAAGAAAGGCGAGATAGTGCGCCAAAAACAATATCCCATTTCCTTGGAAGGCCACAAAGGCCTCCATCCTGTTATAAAAAGCTTACTCCAGGATGCACTATTAGAACCATGTATGTCCCCATTTAACACTCCCATCTTGCCAGTTGTGATAAGGAAGCTTATCATAGCTCAGGAAGGAGCTATAGTAAAGGTGAAGTGACTCTGAACAAGCAACCTGTCAGTTCTGGTAGAAATAAGAAAACAGAATTTTTCCATAAAAGACTACCAGTCCCAGAATGCACCAGGTTTCCAACAGCCATTAGAGGAGCTGAAGTGGGGAAACGTGTGTTCAATAAGGAGGGCTATGAGGTAATCCCCAAGCTCTCATCTCAAAGGGCAGGGCCTGATTCAGCACAACTGCGCTGTGCTAGAGTGGAGCACTCATCTAAGCAGAATAAAGGTAGAGTTTATTCTACAGAGAATTATCTTCATCTTGATCATCTTGGACAGCTTCATCATCTGGAGGATCATCAGAAGCAGAAGCCAGAGCGGACGGACAGAGAGGGCAAGAAACCCTTTGGAAGAAAGAAGAGAAAAGCATTTGGGAGGTCTAAAGGAGTCCAGAGCAGTACGTATACTGGGAGACATTCAAAAGGCCAGCATACACCATTGGACTGGGGAAAACCAGATTCAATTGAGAAGATTTACATGAATAAGATTTATTGGAAGACTCCTAAAGTTAAGTACAAGTCCCAAGTGAATTTAAGTGTTTAAGCACAAGTGCAATTACAGTCAATTTTAGACAAATTTGATACACAGGAGGAGAGAGGGTATTTGGACACTTTATATATAAAAAAAGCCGGAAAATGTCATTGATGTACTAAGGCTAAGCTGGTGTTTATAAAGAATTCCAGAAAACCCAGTTAACTATAGCCGTGAAGTCTGAGACAACTTCCGTGCAAAAGATTTCAAAATAACAAATGTGAACCCTCCGAGTCTTTCTGCTATAAGGTTGTTTTATTGGAGTAATTTTCTTTAATTTTCATAGTAATTTATTACTTCACAACATGACCCAAACTGCTTGTGGATTTTTCAATATCAACAGGTTAAATAAACACAAAAAGCTTCTTCTTTTCAGCTCAACAAAGCAATGACATTTTTTAAAGCATGTCTTATGCTATGACTCTGTGAGAGATTCTATACTCTCAGCTACACAGAGAGTACAGTCCATAGGATATTCAGGTAGCAATGATTCTGATTCTACAAGGTCTGTTTGCATATCCTCTTGCTCAGATATGGTGTCTGCTAAGCCTGAGCTTTCCCTAGGCCAAACTGGTTGTACTTCAGTAGTTCTCTCTAGCTGCACTTCTTGGTAACTGCATTCTCTGTAAATCAGTTTCTTTAAAAGAAACGGAGTTTTCTCCTAACTCCATAGCTTCAGTAGTGTCAGCTTCATCACAGTATGCAGTAACAGAAGGAGAAAGTCACTGCTCCCTTGAAGCAGGAAGGCTACCCAATAATTGGTCAGCACAAACATGTGAACTATGTCCCCTGAATCAGGCTTTAAATTTATTATGGAGTGGAGATGGGATCATCTTCACGGACTCAAAATATGCCTTTGGAGTAGTACACACCTTTGGGAAGATTTGGGAGGAACGAGGTTTGATAAACAGCAAGGGAAAGGAGTTAGTGCATGAGGAATTAATCAAACAAGTGTTGAAAAATCTGCTGCTACCACAAGACATAGCAGTAGTGCATGTGAAGGGACATCACGCTAGGAATTCATTTGAAGTGAGGGGGAATAGAATAGCAGATGAGGCTGCTAAGGAAGCTGCCTTACGGGAAAACATATCCCCTATATTCTACTTAACCCCAGAAGTAGTGAGTCACACAGTAAATCCCACATTTACTGCAAGGGAAAAACAACAGCTTGAGGAAATAGGGGCAACAGAAACAGAAGGGGGAAAGTGGGTTTTACCTGATGTAAGGCAGATGGTGAACAAACAAATCATGAGAGAAATTATGGCCATTCTACACCAAGGGAGTCATTGGAGTATATAAGCAATGTGTGATCTGATTCTAAGGTACTATGCATGTATGGGGATATATACAGTAGCCAAGCAGGTGTGTGAGAGGTGTATAACCTGTAAAAGAATAAATAAAAAGGTCCTTAGGAAACAACCGAAGGGAGGGAAAGATCCTGGTCTCCACCCTTTTCCAAACATACAGATTGATTTCACTGAATTTCCCCTGGTTGGGCGGGTAAAATACCTCTTAGTAATAGTGGATCACCTGACGGGATGGGTAGAAGCATATCCCATGGCCACTGCCATGGCAACAGGGGTAGCAAAAATAGTTTTGGAGCAAATCATTCCAAGATAGGGCACATTGACTCTGACCAGGGAAGTAATTTCACAGCTAAGTTATTGCAGAAAATAATAAAAGCTCTTGAAATAGTTTGGGATTTTCACACTCCCTGGCATCCACCCTCTTCAGGGAGAGTGGAGCGCATGAATCAAACTATAAAAAAACAGTTAGCCAAACTGATGTTAGAAACAAAACTGCCCTTGACCAAATGTTTACCCTTAGCATTGTTGAGAATCCAAACAGCCTCTCGGAAAGACCTGGGGCTGTCTCCCTATGAAATGCTATTTGGATTACCCTACCTGGGGCAATTAAAAGAAACTCATCAGTTTGAAACAAAGGACAAGTTTCTAAAAGAATATATACTTGCACTGTCTTCCTCTTTATCTTTCCTCAGAAATAAAGGGCTCCTGGCACAGATACCTCCTCTGGACTTTGCAGTCCACAGCTTTAAACCTGGACAGTGGGTTCTGATAAAATCCTGGAAGGAGTCTAAGCTGCAGCCGGATTGGGAGGGACCATTCCAAATACTCCTGAGCACAGAAACAGCTGTGAGAACGGCAGAAAGAGGCTGGACGCACTACACCCAAATCAAGGGACCAGTAGAAGCACCTTCTCTTTCCCCCGACCTTGGAGTTTGGGAGACGCAGCCAACTGAAGACCCCATGGTTGTGAGACTAAAAAGAAAGCTCACAATATCCGAATAAGGCTTATCCCGTTACAGACTGCTTGAGAATCCTGCTCAAGATAATGCAAAGACAGGCTTGTCTATATGTACTTTTTTTATATACTGTATACAGTATATATAGTGTTAGAACTATATTATCTTATGCTACTAAGTGAGGAGTACATTATAGCTGAGCTACTGCTTTTAATTGTGATAGGTGTGATAATAATTTGCTGTTGGGAGAAATCCTGGTTCTGGGGAAAGAATAAATTACAACATGGGGAAGACCCTAATTTGGTTGTATGGGGTGGGACTCTTAATGGCAATACTGAAAGTGAGTGAAGCTGGATTTGCAGTAGTAGGTTCTATAAAGTTTGTGATTAAGGTAAAAGAAAGCTACACACCCCAGACCTTTTAGTTTGATGCATGTACATTAATGGAATGTGGAAGTTTGGAGAACCAGAGGAAAAATAGCTAATGCTGAGAAATATGTGTGTAAAAATTCCATTTTGTGGTACCTGGAATCAGGTACAGTGGACCACCGTCCCTGGGGGATGGGACAGCAAAGGGACTAGGAAAATGGCATAATTAAATGATCAGTCAAGCAAGATTGTGGCAACAATGAATGTAACCCTGTAATTTTAACGTTAAAACAGACAATTAACATGCATATGAATGGTACAGCATATAGTATGGGAATAGATGTACCAGGAATAGATCCAAGGGATTGTTGTTTTCAAATTTGAATAGAAAAGGAGAGGGCTAGCATTGGTAGCACAGTGAGGCTGACAGTTAATTTCCAATCCCCTAAGGATGCCACAGTAGTGAAAGTAGTGGAAGTTGAGGATCTTAGACAGACCTTTGAAATTGAAACAGGGTATGGAGAAACAAATGCCTGGATTGAATGGGTAAAATATACTGTTAAAAGTTTAAATAAAAGCAATTGCTATGCATGTGCCTCAGGAAGACCCATAGCACAGGTAGTACCTTTTCCTGTAAACTGGAAGACGGATCCGGATGGAATGAAGTGCATGATCTCTCTGTATCAAGAAGCAACTGCCTGGGGAAACGAGAGCTGTAAGTCCCTAGCTCTTCTATTTCCACCTCTGGAGGTGACGGACATGAAAGTGCCACAGGTGTTCTCTGCAGTATATGGGAATCACTCTGCCTGCCTCACCAGGCAGGGTGAGGACTATACCAAGGGGAACTAACCTTGTGCACATTAATGTACTTAAATCATGGAAGGAGAGGCCTGTAAATAATAATGACCCAGAAGCCAGCCAAGAAGTAGGTGAGCATTCAAAAGAAAATACTCTCGTAGGTATTACGGACTGTAGGAAAGAAGTTTCACCAGTTGCACCAGTCCGTAATAACTTAAGCAGGGGGGTATGTGATAAGGAAGCTTATCATAGTTCAGGAGGGAGCTATAAAAGAGGTGAATTGGCTCTGAACAAACAACCTGTCTTTGCTGGTAGAAATACTAAAACAGAATGTTTTCATAAAAGACTACCAGTCCCAGAATGCACCAGGTTTCAAACAGCCTCTAGAAGGGCTGAAGTGGGGAAACGTGTGTTCAATCAGGAGAGCTATGAGGTAATCCCCAATCACTCATCTCCAAGGGCAGGGCTTGATTCAGCACAGCTGGGCTGTGCTAGGGTGGAGTGTCCCTCTAAGCACGTTAAAAGTAATAGATTTTCTACACACAAACAGAACAGGCTGAACCAGGAGCACAGTGAGATCAAGGACAGAGAGAGCAAGGAGAGACAGAAGCAGCAGCAACGTGGAAAGAAGAAGAGAAAGACACCTTGGAGGTCTAAAGAAGGAGCCCACAGCAGTACGTGTGTTGGGAGTCATTTCAGAGGCAAGCATACTCCATTGGACTGGAGGAAGCCAGAGGAATGGGGTTATAGAGCCAGGAATTCCCAGACGGCACCTTTGAAGGAGACGGCTGCAGGTGGAAGGGGCCCTAAGACCGTTGCAAGAAGGTATGTGAAAAGAGACCCAGTGTCCAGGGATCTTGATTGGAAGGCTGGACATAAAAGCTGGACTACTTACTGGCCAGGATACCTGGAGAGGAAGCCTAACAGCAAAGGAAGCTCAGGTATGAACTTTGATCTATGCCCTAGCTTTTCTCCAGGAAGACAGCAGGGAAATAAATATTATCCTGAGAATGATCAAGTAAGGAATTCCTCTGAGCCAGACCCTGATATTGATTCCATGATATTTGAGGAAGAAGGAGATATATTAAATGATCAGAATGAATACATGGATTGCTCTCTGTCTAGGCTGCTGTGGTAAAATACTTTCTCAATAATACAAAAACCACCAAAAGGAACTATAGTTTGTTCTTTTATCTACCCAGAAAAGTCTGCAAGAAAGCTTTTGGGTAGGATTGAGCCACGTAGAGAAAGTGAACCAGCAAAGGGGTTTGCAGCTGGCTAATTAGTGATAATTGAGCCAGGCACAAGTGCACGTGAGCTCTGAAAGGAAACTTTTCTTTTTGTGTGAGTAAATAGAAGAAAGTTATCCTTGATAAAGAACAGTTTTTGTTACTTTTGGGTTTTGTTTTTGCTTTTGGAGCAATGCTAAGAAAGTTATTAGCATGAGCCATCAAAAAGACCTTTTCTGTTTCCCATCAAGGTCTTATTTGATTTTTGCTTAAGAAGTTCAGTTAACTTATTTCATGTTTTGTTTTCCTGAATGCAATACTGAAAGCAAGTGTCCTTTTTGTATTACCAAGTAAATCTGTGTGGGAGAATTAACCCCATGAATAAAATCCATTTTTCTTTGCTTACATTCGTGCATCACAACTCATTATTTTGTGAACGGCTGATTCTGGTATAAGTGAACTACATTCCCCACAATCCTTTGCAAGTCATAATAATATTTTTGCCTCTGCTAAGACTGTGGCCATTCACGACCAGCGCCCCCGTTTACAAGTTCCTGGAGTAACTCCCGTCTAGTCCCGGAATCTCTGGGTTGTCATCCTCTTCCAGCAGCTTGGAGTCTGAGAAACGTCACTTTTGTGATGTCACTGGTACATAAGCCCCGGATCCGCCTCCTCAGACCAGTTACCAATTGACAAAGCAGACTCACCGGAGCAACCATTAAGTAGCAAACTGTACTGTCAGACATTTGAAAACCACTAAATGAACACTAAAACTTGGTAAACCCAACTATGTACACAGGTTCTGCACCACACCTCTTCGCCGAGGTCCTGATCTTCCCCCCCTGTGAAGGAACTGATCTCCCGGTCATCCCCATGCTTCCCCCCTTGCCGCAGGATACTAGGCCGCAACCGCGGCCCCTGGAAACTCTTACCTGTCAGTTCATCCGAGCTTCAGGCCACGGTCCACTCAGCATTAGGGCGGGACACGGGAATAGACAGGAGTTACTCCAGGAACTACAATTAGCAGGTAAGTCTAATTTCATCTTCCTGATCGTCCCTCCCGTCTAGTCCCGGAATCTCTGGGGATGTAACAGAGCAGTGACTATAGATTCAACGGGAGGGCCCCGCTAGACCAGCCTGAAGCACCGCCGATCCAAAACAGGTATCTCTCTCCGCCTGAACATCCAGACGGTAATGCTTCACAAATGAGTGCAAAGAAGACCAGGTTGCCGCTTTACAGATCTCCACCACCGGCACAAGACTGCACTCTGCCCAGGAAGCCGCCTGAGCCCTAGAGGAATGAGCTCTAAGCCCTTCCGGAACCACCCGGCCGTTCAACAGGTACGCTGACGCAATAGCCTCTTTCAACCAACGGGCAATAGAAGCCTTAGATGCTGCCTCCCCCTTACCCGCTCCGGCAAACAGCACAAACAATCGATCCGACTTCCGGAAACTGGCCGTCGTCCGGATATATCTTTTTAACGCCCTTCGAATATCCAAGCGATGCAACTGTTCTGCAGACTGACTGCTGCTCTGCGCCGCGAACACCGGCAAAGACACTACTTGATTCAGATGAAACACGGAAACCACTTTGGGCAAAAAGGACAGGACCGGCAGCAAGACCACCTTGGTATCGAAGAAAGACAGAAAGGGCTCCCTACAGGACAACGCCTGTAACTCCGAGATCCACCTTGCAGAAGCAATTGCCACCAAGAACACCACCTTAAGTGTGAGATCCTTCAGCGACGCTCTGGCCAATGGTTCAAAGGGCGCTTTCCCCAAAGCCCCCAACACCAAAGGCAGATCCCACGACGGCACAACTTGCTTCCGCGGCGGACGTAACAGGGTCACGGCCCGCAAAAAACGCTTAACATCTGCATGTGCTCCTAACGCTTCGCCCTGCACTTTACCCCTATAACAGGACAGCGCCGCCAACTGCACCTTTAAGGAAGCGGCCACCAAACCCTTCTGAAAACCGTCCTGCAAAAAAGGACAGCACCTGAGGAACCGAAGCCTTCAAGGGAACACACCCGTTTTGCTCACACCATCCTTCAAAGATGCGCCAAACCCTAACATAAGCTAAAGAAATAGACCGCCGACGAGCTCTCAGCAAGGTGGAAATCACCCCCGCCGAATAACCCTTCGCTCTCATCCTAGCCCTCTCAAGAGCCAAGCCATAAGCGAGAACCGATCCACCTGAGGCATGCATAGGGGTCCCTGGATCAGAAGATCCCGCCGAGCTGGAAGCCTCCAGGGGTCCCCTACCAACAGATGACTAGGTCCGTGTACCACGGCCTCCTCGGCCAGTCGGGAGCAATCAGGATTACCAGACCCTTGTGACGCTTGTCAGACGGCTGCCTGGGTGAGAATCTTCACAGTCTTGGCAAGTGCATATATCTATATGATTTGCAAGGGATTGTGAGCAATGTAGTTCATTCACACCAGACACAGCTGCTCACAATAATTAGTTGTGCTTTTGGGTAAAGCCAATAAGATATTTATTTATGGGGTTATTTCTCCCAACACAGATATGCTGGGTAGCACATAAATCAGGTTACTTGCTTTCAGTGTTAAACTTGGAAAAACAAAAATCAGGAAACAACATTTGAACTTGTCAGGCAATCAAAGCAAAAGAAATAAGACCTGGTTGGCAACAAACTGGTCTTTTCTGTAGGCTTTAGCTAATATTCTCTTAGCAATGTATCAAACAACAAACCAAAAGCCACAAAGAAAGGAAAAAACTGTTCTTTTCAGGTAAACTTCTTATATCTTCCCATATAGATTCAGAAGTGATTCTCTCAGTGCTCACAAGCAATTAGGTAAGGCTCAAGTGCTAGCAGTTATCCAGCTGAAACCCCTTAGCTGGCTTGCTTTCTACTGCGTGGCTAAAAATCCTACTCAGGAGCTTTTCTGAGTAGATTAAAGAACAAGTTTGTATTTCTTTGTGATGGTTGCTGTACTTTGTAACAGAAAATCACCAAAGGAGTTTAGACAGAGAGCAGTCCATGTAAATAGATTCTTCATCTGCTATCACCCCCTCTTCTTCAACAAGCATGGGTTCAATATCATGGATTGGCACAGATGAATCTCCCAATGGAGCACTTTCAGGAGAATACTTGTTTCCCTGCTGTCTTTCAAGGTTATAGCTAGGGCATAGATCAGTGTTCATACCTGAGCTTCCATTGCTGTTAGAGTTCCTCTCTATATAGCCTGGCCAGTATGTAGTCCAGTTCTTATGTCCAGCCTTCCAATCCAGATCCCTGGACACTGGATCTCTCTTCACATACCTTCTGGCACGGGTCTTAGGGTCCCTTCCACGTGCAGCTGTCCTAGCTCTGCAGCACCATTCCTCTGGCTTTCCCCAGTCCAATGGTGTATGCTGGCCCTTGGAATGCCTCCCAGTATACGTACTGCTCTGGACTCTTCTAGACCTCTCAAAGGCTTTTCTCCTCTTTCTTCCAAAGGGTTTCTTTCCCTCTCTGTCCGTCCGGTTTGGCTTCTGCTTCTGATGATCCTCCTGATGATGAAGATGATCAAGCTCAAGCTGCTTCTCTGTAGAATAAACTCTACCTTTATTCTGCTTAGATGAGTGCTCCTCCCTAACCCAGCGCAGCTGTTCTGGATCAGGCCCTGCCCTTTGAGATGAGTGCTTAGGGATTACCTCATAGCCCTCCTGATTAAACACACGTTTCCCCACTTCAGCTCCTCTAACGGCTGTTGGAAACCTGGTGCATTCTGGGACTGGTAGTCTTTTATGGGAAAATTCTGTTTTCTTATTTCTACCAGAACTGACAGGTTGCTTGTTCAGAGTCACTTCACCTTTTCTATAGCTCCTTCCTGAGCTATGATAAGCTTTCTTATCACACGCTCTATGCGCTGCAGTACGCGCCCGATCAGCACCCAGGGTGGAAATATACATAAAGGAGCTGCTCCTCCGGCCACGCCTGAATAAGAGCATCCAGGCCTTCCGCCATTCTTTCTCTCCTTCTGCTGAAGAAGCGATTGACCTTCGCCGACCGAAAGGTTGCCATGAGGTCCATCACCGGCTGCCCCCAGCGACGCACCAGCCCCTTGAAGACGGCGGGGTGGAGGACCCATTCTCCCGGGTCTACCCTTACCCAGCTTAAGAAGTCGGCCTCCACGTTGTCTATTCCTGCGACATGCGCCGCCGACAGAGCCACGAGATTGGTCTCGGCCCACTCCAACAAACTCTCTGCTTCTTCCTCTAGAGCTACACTGCCGGTGCCCCCCTGACGATTGACATAAGCTACCGCCGTCGCATTGTCGGAGAACACTCGAATGGCCTTTCCGCGCAGCACTGGCCGAAACACCTGCAACGCCCGCGCTATCGCCCTCAATTCGAGCCTGTTGATCGACCAACTCCTCTCCAGCTCCGACCATCGTCCCTGCGCAAACTGACCCTGGAAGTGAGCTCCCCAGCCTAGAAGACTGGCATCCGTCATCAGAGATATCCACTCCGGCGATTCCAAGGGCATCCCTTTTTCCTGACACCCAGGCCTCAGCCACCATTGGAGCGCCTTGCACGTTTGCGGCGGGCAAGACAATCTCTGAGACAGCTGATCCTTCTGATGGGACCACCTTCTCAACAAGGCCCTCTGCAACGGTCGCATGTGCGCCCTTGCCCATGGGACTAACTCTAACGTCGCTGCCATGGTTCCCAGTACCTGAAGATAGTCCCAGGCCCTGGGACTCCGGTTGTGGAGAAAACATCTGACCAAGGACCTGAGCCCCAGCACCCGCTGCCGCGGGAGGAAGACCCGTCCCTGCTCCGTATCGAAGAGAGCTCCCAGGTATTCCAGACTCTGGGACGGCACCAGCTTGCTCTTCTGCATGTTGATGACCCAACCTAGACTCTGCAAAAAGGACACCACCTTGGCTGTAGCCACCACACTCTCCTCTCGGGTCTTCGCTCTGATCAACCAGTCATCCAGATAAGGGTAAACCAATATCCCCTCCTTCCGCAAGGCCGCCGCCGCCACCACCATCACCTTGGTGAACGTACATGGTGCCGTGGCCAGGCCAAAAGGAAGCGCCGGAAACTGGAAGTGACCCATAGGCACTGCGAACCGGAGAAACGTTTGATGCTCCTGCCGAACCGGAATGTGAAGATATGCCTCCGAGAGGTCCAGAGACGTGAGAAATTTGCCTCTTCTCATCGCAACTATGACGGACCTTAGGGTCTCCATCCGAAAATGAGACACCCTCAGGCAACGATTTACCTTCTTCAGATCTAAAATTGGCCGAAAGGTCCCTTCCTTTTTTGGAACCACAAAATAAATGGAGTATCGACCGCACCCGCACTGGTCGGGGGGAACCGGCACTATGGCCTTGAGGGCGAGCAGTCTCAAAACTGTCTCCCGCACAGCCTTGCGCTTTTCTCTAGCTCTGCAAGGGGATTGCACGAAAGACTCGGCCACCGGCCTCTGAAACTCCAACGCATAACCGTCTCGGATAACTTCTAGCACCCATTGATCCGACGTGACTTGGGTCCAGGCGGGGTAAAACTCCCGTAACCGACCCCCCACGGGAAGCACCCCTATCTGGGCCCCCCTGACTTCATTGTGATTTCTTGAAGTTTGAGGAAGAGGGAGAGGTCCCAAAACCCCTACCCGCTCCTCAAAATCCACGAAACCCTTGGTTCCTACCGGGAAAACGCCCCCGCTGAGCCTGGCCTAACCGCGGGGTACGAAAACGGCGAAAATCTCGTTGTTGACTGCGCGGCATGGGATTGGACCGACCCTGCCTCAGCTTGTCCTCTGGCAATCTACCGCCTTTAGAGTCTCCCAAATCTTTCACCAACTTCTCCAAATCCTCACCAAAAAGCAGCCTCCCCCTAAAGCGGATGGTGCTTCCAAGACACGGTTGAGTAAGCACCATCCGCTGCCCAATTGCGCAGTGTCGCGAGCACTACCTTGGCGTGTAGGCAGCGCTCGGACATAAAAAATGTGGGGAGGAGATTGGCCAGTAATCCTGACGCCAGTTGGCTCTTGGCCCTATTTGTTTCCTGGGCCTAATCTCCAAAGAATCAAATGCACAAATGGTGGGAAAATAAAGGCTTTTATTTCCCTTTACGCAAGGGTTCAAAGGATTGGCTAACAACAACAAACGCAAATGTCCTTCATTCAGGAAAGAAAAAGTAAAACAAAAAGCTTAAAGAAAAACTGTTATTTTCACAGTAGCGCTGGGGTTCATTCAAACAGTAATCTTCTAGGCAATAACTCCTACACCTTACAAGTCTGGCAAAGACTCCAGGCTTCCACTGGTACAGTATGTACAATCCATTTCGCTATCTGAAGTCTCACTTGCCAGGTCCACTTGCATTGGCTCATAGGTGGACACCTCGGACTCTGAGTCCCTGGGTTCAGGTATATTATACTCAGGCTCTTTGTATAGCTTTTCCAGCACAGCCCAATGTTCTGGGTTACTCTTAGGGTGTCGGCTCTGTGCTATTTTATAAGGAGGAAAATCCTCTCTCCTTGGAGCTTTTGTGGCAGTCTTATACAAACATTTGTTATTCAAGCTTTTCTTATCATATAAGCTTTTTCTATAGCTTGCCTCAATAAAAGCTTTACCTTGGGAACAGGGCTTCTTGGATTCCAGCGAAGGTTGAAGCCTACACCAGTCTCTCCTTTGGCTGGCCTGTTTAGCACGGCTTAGGGCTTCCTGCTGTGACCCTGTGGATTCTGGACAACAACTGCAGTAATGCCTTGGCCACTCTGGACAAACATCTTTCACCTCTCTGTGAGCTGAGACCTTCCCAGGTTCCTCCTTAGCTCTCAGACCATCACCTTTCACTTTAGGTGATCTTTTGGCAAGGGAATATTCAGGTTCGCATTCTAACCTTCTTCCTTCTGTCTTGCCTTGCTTGCTGCTGCACTCTGTCCTGCCGCATTTACTCTTGCTGTTTCCTCTCCAGCCGTCTCTCCAACTGTCTTCACAGCTGCCTTTCCATCTGCTGCCACTTCCTCCACTCTTGCCGCTCCAACCGCTCTTGCCCTTGCTGTTCTTGCTCCCACCGCTCTCGCTGTTCTGCTTCCTGTCTTCCACAGCCTCCTTAAGAAGTCCTTCTGTGTTCCCGGATTGGAAGCTGGCTGGCATTACATCATGCTCAGTGGGGCGTGGTTCTATAGTCACTCTGGAGTCCCTCTGGCTCCCTCTACCTGGTTCCTCCAGATATTGCGGCTTATATGTACTTTTTTCTTCCTTTAAAACACTTTCCTTTCTCTCAACCAGGTCTGCTGGGTGACAGCAGCCAAAGACATCTGCGCCCCGCAACCGCGGAAGCCATACTTTTTGATAATCCTCTAATAAGGTCACAATTAATGTCGGCCAAATAAGCCGCTCCAGACTCCAATCTAGACGCCTCCTTGGCTACTTCCTCCAAGGACTCTCCCTGCATCCTCTGAGCCCAGCGGAGGCAGGCCCGCGCCACCCAGGCACCACAAATGGAAGCCTGTAACGAGAGCGCGTTAACCTCAAAAACTTCCTTCAACAAAGTTTCCAACTTACGGTCCTGAGCATCCTTGAGCGCTGCACCGCCCTCAACTGGAATTGTGGTCTTCTTGGTAACCGCCGACACCGCCGCATCCACCCTAGGAGACTTAAACAAATCCTTATCCTGATCTTGAAGCGGGTAAAGATGCGTCATGACACGAGACCCTTTAAGCGCAGATTCAGGGGTATCCCACTCTTCCTGTATCATCTCCTTAAACACTCTATGTACTGGAAAGACCCTCTGAGTCTTTCGAACAGCCTGCAATAGCAGATCTTCAAGTGTAGTCTCCTCAGCGGGCCCCTCTGTTGGCATATTAAGGGTTCTTAGTGACTCCGCGATCAGAGCCGGCAACTCATCCCTTCGAAACACGCGGACCACCCGCGCCTGATCCTCCTGCTCCACAATCTCTCCCTCTTTGAGATCCTCATCCAGGCCCACATCCGGATCCAGGTCCTCTGACCGAAGATCCTCCGATATCACCGACCCCTCCACCCGGCTCAAAACCTCCCTGGATCTCTTCGTACCTACGCCTGACACTGCCGGCGTTACAGGTGACCCCGGTCTCTTCTGCCCTAGCCTTGCTGGCGAAGAACTGGCTGGAGTCCTAATCTGAGAACCGGACAAGGCTTGCTGGATCAAGGTAACAAACTCTGGCGCAAAGATGGCTGCCAAACCCCCCGGTAAGGAGGGCTGCGCCACCGGAGGCTCCAGAACAGCCGATGTACTGGGCCCCGGCTCCCTTGTGGCCACCAAATCCACGTCCGGTTCTGCAGGGCCCGTAGCCCCATCCAGAACCCCCAACCCAGCATCCGAGCCCTTATCCAGGGCCCCTGAGTCTTGGCTGCAGCCTTTGCAGACCCCATCCGCAGACACAGCACCCCTCCTGGAGTCACACAGCAAGCAAAGCGGCCTAGAAGGCATGGTGAACCCCCTGATTCACCTGGAATTCGCCCCAGACCTCTCAACAAAACCCCATGCATTGAGAAAAGCCCGAGTTTTTTTTTTTTTTTTACAATATCCAAAGGTACAGTGCCTTTAGCCAAGCTGTCTCAGCCCGAATATGAAGACGGGAACCCGAAACGAGGTTCCTTGAGGCAACTACAGGCCTGTAAAAATCACAACGGGAAGCCGCGATTCCCGTGCGAGAGACACGCGGTCCGGCCTGCTTTGTCGGGCCTGCGCTCCTCTATGCACTGCACTGAACGGCGCCTGGTGCACCTCTCCTGTACTTACCCCCGCTTCTGAGGCTGGAAAAACGGGCTGGAACACAGGACATCAGCGTTAAGCCTGCCCTCCACCTCCGCAGAGCTGTTACTGAGGCCGCCGGCTTCAATCGCCTTAGCAGGCAGCTCTTCTGCTAGCGAGGAGCCCTGCCGGCTGCCGATTCCTCTCCCCTGCACAGCGGGATCGGTAATCGGTCTGGTCCTCTGAGCCTTTGAGAGTACCCCGGAAAGGAGTCTCCCCAACGCTCCTAGTCCACCCCCTGATCTCCCGGTCGTCAGATAAGAAGGAGGGGGGGGGGGGGGAAGGGAGGAAGCAAACGAAACCTAACCGAGGACCGTTCACAGGAGGGAAAAACACAGCACCAGAGCACTGCACCCTATAAAATGCTTTTTTTTTTTTTAAACTAATCCCTAACTCCCCTCACACTAACTCTCCTTAATTGTCTCTCCAGTGAGCCCCGAGTCCCGGGCTCACCAACCTCCAGCTGCTTGGAGACTGAGAACTGGTCTGAGGAGGCGGATCAGGGGCTTATGTACCAGTGACATCACAAAAGTGACATTTCTCAGTCTCCAAGCTGCTGGAAGAGGATGACAACCCAGAGATTCCGGGACTAGACGGGAGGGACGATCAGGAACCAGGGCATTACTGTAGGAATGGACAGATAAAGGGATACCAGAATCCCCAATATGTAATTGAAGATGGATGAATTTCTTGATACAAAATGTGTTTAGAAGTTTGACTTCTCACCTACTTCCTTTTAAATAGAACAGGATGTCATGGTCATGAGTTCTGAGTAATCGTCTTTAAAATAGATGGAACAGTGTTAACGCAAGCAAAAAGAACATAGGCTATGAACTGTGCAACCATAGTTCATTGTACAGTCACTGCTGACAAAACATAATTTTTGCAACTTTTGCAATTATAAATTTCATCTAATATACTGTAATCAGATCTTACTCTGTAAAAAGAACTTTGGCGACACCTTGTGTTATTTCATGGTTATAATAAATGACTGTTACTTCCTCTTTTTCTCTAATAAAAAGGAGCTTTTTTGGAGGAGGACTTTGAATTCAATAAGCGTGGAATTATGCATGTCCATAATCCACTTGTTGTCTTCCCTCTGAGCTCAAAGAATGTAACACTTGTGTGTGTGTGATTGTGTTCTGTATTACTCTCTGTCTGTTTCTCACTGCTTGATGGACCAGAGACCTAAAGAGCCGTGGTATCGTGGTATTGTGGTTAGATCATGGAGTTTTCTTCAGTTGTGCTGTGACTCGGATCTCTGTGTTCCTTCAGCAGTTGGAAACAGCAGACAAGTCTCAAGGACGCAGGTGGTGGTTGCCATGAGTGAGTATACTAAAGAATTGACAGATATCTGTGTGTATATTGTGATTGTAATGTAAAGCCGGTAAGGTTAATTAGAGATCTCAGTTAGATAAGTGAAGTGATATGGGGCAGAGAAAGGAAGCCCTAATTGTGAAATGAGGCGCAGGTTTTGGTGAAGCGCCCTTATGTTAATATTCGATGACTGCCAGTAACCACAGTTTGCCGTTCCTCCTTTGTGGAACATTTCAGTGGAGCAAATTGTGTTAGTTACAGTATGAAATGGCTTTTGAAGTGAATTTCATACCAGTCATGAATGTACCGTGTATGGTTTAAGGCTGAAAAGTGCAGCAAGCCACTGACTCTATGTTTTGAAAAATTTAAAAATCCAGTGTTTAGGATGGATAGTGTAAATATAAAAGAAACGGAAGCTTACAGGGAAAAACTTATATCGTTGCTGTATGACTGTAAAATAGAATTAATCAGACAAAGTTTTAAGGACTAATTTTCATGTCATAACTTTAGTATGAAGTTTGTTTTATCTAATTTAGTGGTTAGGGAAGTGTGCTGTGTAGTATACTGCATTAATAATGTAGAGATTTCCGGCAAAATAACAGTTTGGCATGGCTGCAATATTAGCAGGAAGAAAGTCTTGAGCAACTGTGGTAAGATTTTCTTTGTTAGCCTTATTGGGGAAATTAAAAAAAAAACCTCTAAATGTGATTAACTATAAGTTTTGTTTTTTAGGTCTGGATCTGAACTTATTTTGGGTTATGAGAATTTATTTACTGATTCCATTCTATGTGTAATAATGCAAATGCTGAAAAATATTATTAGAAATATTACTCTTTGGTGTTTCTTATGTCTCTGGATGCTTTGGGAAAAAAATGATTGATATATTTTCCAACTTGTATTTCTAGTTATAATTGATGTGAATGAACGGGAAGATCTTCCATGCTTTGATATATTTAGATATTTGATAAATTGTGTGATGTAATAAAGGTTTAAAAAAAATTAAGTGTTTTAAAGGAAAGAGAAGTTAGTAACTTAACTGGAAAAAATTGAATTGCTAGTCAAGTTAAGTCAAGCAAGTTTGTTTACTTAAAGGGAAAAAGTGAATGATACAATTACATTCAAACAAGTGAATTAAGTAATTAAAACAGTATGGCGAATATATGTATAATGTTGAAAGTTCAACTATAATAGTGTATGAGTAAATGTCTGAAGAAAAAATGCTGATATTATCTTAGTCTCTTTTAAACTAATCTGCAGGAGTCGATTGGAGGAGTGATCTTAAATTCTCATGTCGTATATGTTTTAGTTATTATGGAAAGACCTCTGCAGAATTGATGTTGTTAATTGCAAGTGTGATCCAATATGCCTACCTCTTCTATTGCTACTGTTTGTGTTCTCACTCAGAGATTTCCCATTGGATGTAAGCCACTGGGCTGGTAGCAGTAGTCTTTGCAATCCAAATTACTGATTTTCTAGTACTTTCTCAGTAAGTTTTGTGTCTTCTACACTTGGAAATAACCAGTTTTCTTCTAGCTCTTTTCTTGTTACTGTTTGACCTCACACTGTACTGATGGTTCTGCTTTGTGCAATGAGTAAGGAAAACTGATGCAATTATAAGAATTGATTCTGTGACAGAGTTGGCTGCTTTGCTATTTGCTAATGCTCAACTAGCTGGAGTGTTCGCTCTTTCTAGAGCTCTTGAGTTATCTGCCCACTTGATTAATACTGATTTTGTCTCAGGCTTCTTGCATGAGGAGTTCTATGTGCTGATATTCTACTACTATGCTGTTTTGTTCTGAAAAGAAGTGGTAATTAACAGTTTTAATTGGTTCAAATTTGGTGTTAAAAAAGGTTTTATAGTTTATGAATGTACACACCCTTATTTATTTATTTATTTAAAGTTTATTTTATACCGCACTATTCGGCATCAGCGCGGTTTACATGGAACAAAAACATCTCAGTACATTTAACAAGTATGAGTTTACAGATAACAGTTTAAGAACTTGGATAACTGGGATGCTCTATTTCTAGAACCATTCCATAAACTATTTACATAAGGTCAACAAAAACATATATATTTAAATTTACATGAGATCAACAACATAAATATTTCTAAGTGTATATACAACTGCATTGCGTAATTTTAATACATTTGGGTTTTTGTTAAGCATTGGAGGTATATGTTGCAGGTGATCTATGTTACGGTGGCTGAAAGTATTCCGTGAATAAATAGTGCTTGATAGCCTTTCTGAATTGTTTAATATCTCGTATTGCTCTAATATCTGGGGGGGGGGGGGTTGTTCCAGCATCTATGAGCAAAAGAATTAAATGCCCTGTTGATCGTTGATTGGGACCAATTTGTGGTTTCACTGGGTATAACTAGCATGTTTTCAGTGAGAGGTCTTCTTGCTCTTGTGCTAGGTGCTTTACAGATGAGGTCAGCGATCGTTGATGGCAAAATGTTATGGAAGGCCTTGAATGTAATAAGGAGTGCTTTATAAGTAATTCTGCATCTTATTGGGAGCCAGTGTAGGTCCATTAGGATTGGCGTAATATGGTCTCTTCTTGATGCACCAACTAAGAGCCGTGCCGCAGCATTCATTACTAGTTGCAACGGGTTGATGGTGTTCATTGGTAGGCCATGTAAGACAATATTTGCATAGTCAAAGTGAGGAGTGACTATTGCCTGGAATATTGAACGGAAGTCATTCGCTTCTAACATGGGTTTTAGGTGGCGTAGGCTTTTTATCTTAAAGTAAATCGTTTTTACTGTACTTTTTATATGCTCAGTAAAATCTAGCCGTTGATCTAGTATAACACCTAGGTAGCGGATTGACTTCTTAATTGGGAGCTCAGCGTCTCTTACTTTGAGTGAAACTGGTGGGGAGAATAGCTTGTTTCTGGTGACAACCAAGACTTCTGTCTTTTTGAGATTAATTTGCATGTTTTGGGCTAAGAGCCAATCTGTTATTGCATTGAAACAGTTGGTTAAGTTAGTGTAATTTGGACTTGTGGTGTCAATCGGAGTGAAGATAAGCACATCGTCTGCATAGATGAGGCAAGACACATTGAAGGATTTGGTGATTTGGCAGATTGGCTGCATATATATATTGAGCTTAGATGTCTATGTGAATTAGAATGGAATGGAGAAGTAGTCTAATGACTAGAGTACTAGCACTCCTTGTGACCTTGGATAAGTCACTTAACCCTCATTGCCTTACAAAGAAAAATTTCAAGTTATCAATGTTCCTGTTTAATGTGCTGTACCAAGTTTTAGTTGCAATGTGAACTGCTGTGATTAGTGGGGAAAGTAGTATTAGAAAAAAAAAAGTGCAAAAATAGATAAACCAGGTCAGTTGGGTGTGGCTGGGAGGTTATATGCTGAGGTGAACAGATGGGATTTAAGTAGGGGCCTGAAATTGGTGTAGTTATCTTCCAGACGGAGCGGAGTGGGAAGAGAGTTCCACAGAGCTGGACCAAGGAAGAAAAAGGCAGAATGACGGGTAGACTGTAAGTGTGCACGAGATGGTGGGGGGAAGTGAAGTTGATTAATGTGAAGAGAATGAAGACTATGTGTAGGGATATGGAAGTGGAGAAGACCAGTGAGGTACTGGGGTGTTTGTGTGTGCAGGATGTGGTGATAATGTTTAAAGTAATGTGAGTTGAATCATCACCTAAGATAAGACAGCCTTGCTAATAATTGTTGACAAACAATTGAAATGAGTTTAAATTATTTGTCATAAACTGCTAGTTATGTTTTAATGTTGTTACCCCTTGAATAAACCAGATTGACTATATCTTGTATTTTGTTAAAGCTGGAGAATACATCACAAATATAATTAGTGATATGAATATGTACAATTTAAGACTGTCATTAGGGATGAATAATTGTGCTTGTTTGCAATTGTATGGCATCAAGAGAGATGCTGTAGTGGAGAATTGGATTTTTACAAATTATATATTGTATGCACTGAATCCTATGGGCCGAAGAGGAAAACGACTAAATGATATGCTACTGAATATGGAGACTCCTGATAAAGATCAGCGATTCCAGAGGAACTACTCATGTATGCGCAGCAGTGAAGCCTGGGTGGATGGTCACTGAAAAAGATTGATCTAAGATGTGCATAGCACAGCCCATGGTGAGAAAGGATGCTGCTGACGAATCTGGAGTGATGACTGGTGTCATGATATGAGGGACTAATCTTTGAATTATTGCTAGATCTACGAGAAGCAGTTGGCCACTGCTGGATGAGGTAGTGCTTACAAGAATAATTGGTAAAGTCTTGCTCTCTGTACACATTTTTATTGAGGCTAAGCAAAGGTAAACAATGTCACATGATTTTGTATAACTATTTCTTCCAATGAACAAGATGGAGCTCACCTATGGACCAGATGTGCCTAGGACTTTGAAAGAACATCTGCAAAATGAAGCCTACTGTAGAAGATTATTCCGGAATTGGACATGTTTCAGCTATTGTTCTTTTGTAATGATTCTTTCTAGAATCACAGGGAGGACTGTAGGAATGGACAGATAAAGGGATACCAGAATCCCCAATATGTAATTGAAGATGGATGAATTTCTTGATACAAAATGTGTTTAGAAGTTTGACTTCTCACCTACTTCCTTTTAAATAGAACAGGATGTCATGGTCATGAGTTCTGAGTAATCGTCTTTAAAATAGATGGAACAGTGTTAACGCAAGCAAAAAGAACATAGGCTATGAACTGTGCAACCATAGTTCACTGTACAGTCACTGCTGACAAAACATAATTTTTGCAACTTTTGCAATTATAAATTTCATCTAATATACTGTTATCAGATCTTACTCTGTAAAAAGAACTTTGGCGACACCTTGTGTTATTTCATGGTTATAATAAATGACTGTTACTTCCTCTTTTTCTCTAATAAAAAGGAGCTTTTTTGGAGGAGGACTTTGAATTCAATAAGCGTGGAATTATGCATGTCCATAATCCGCTTGTTGTCTTCCCTCTGAGCTCAAAGAACGTAACACTTGTGTGTGTGTGATTGTGTTCTGTATTACTCTCTGTCTGTTTCTCACTGCTTGATGGACCAGAGACCTAAAGAGCCGTGGTATTGTGGTTAGATCATGGAGTTTTCTTCAATTACAAGGTCTTAACACTTTAGCAGAAGAATTAGCTGAAAATTCAGGAATAGATAATTCTTTGACAGGATGGCTAGATTCCTGGTTTCGAAAGTGGAAAGGACTGATGGTATCTATCCTTACATCTGTGACAATAGTGGCAGGTATGCTAACAGCAGTATAATACCATGTATTAAGGGATTAGCACAAAGACTAATCGAGACAGCAGTCACCAAACAAATAACAAAGAGACCTCCAACATATGAAGAAACCCTGCTACTTATGGATGAAGATAACCAAGGAGAAAATGAGAGTCAGAAATAATGTTGTCTAGGTTAGAAGCTTCATATGAAATTGTTTAATAAATGAAAAAACACCAACTGGTATTAAAAAGAAAGGGAGGAATTGTTAGAAATGTTTTAAATGTTTTTAAATGTGTTGTTTTTACAAAATATATGCAGAACATAGATTAGAAATCTATAAGATGTTGTTTGCTTGTACTAACAGTAGGGTTGCCAACCGGCTGGTTTTCAGCCGGCCTGGCCGATTTTTCCATGGCCAGACCAGCTGCCGGCACAGATGTAAAATCGGCCCTTGAAAAGCCATTTTTTTGCTCTGGCCATGAGATTGGGAGCGGCCAGAGCAAAAAAATGTTTTTTCTCCCGACTCCCGCGGCACGAACGCGATTGATCCTCCGTGCAGCCGCTGCTTTTCACAGAGCAGCGACTGCAATAAAGTTAATTTGAAAAGGAAGAAACCTGTGAGAAGCCCGCCCCCTCTGAAATCACTTCCTCGGGTGCTGCAGAAGGACGACCGGAGGGCTGGGCTCCTCACAGGTTGTCTTTTCTTTTCAAATTAAGTTTATTGCAGCCGCTGCTCTGTGAAAAGCAGAAGCAGCACTAAGGGGGGGTGTTTAAAGCAGCGCTAAGGGGGGGGGGTTTGAAGCAGCGCTAAGGGGGGGTTGAAGCAGCGCTAAGGGGAAGTGAAGCAACACTAAGGGGTGGTGAAGTAACACTAAGGGGTGAAGCAGCACTAAGGGGGGGTGAAGCAACACTAAGTGGTGAAGCAGCACTAAGGGGGTGAAGCAACACTAAGGTGGGAGAAGCAACACTAAGGGGTGAAGCAGCACTAAGGGGGGGGGGGTGAAGCAGCACAAGAGAAGCAGCACTAAGGGGAGAAAGCAGTACTAAGGGGTGAAGCAGCACTAAGGGGGGGGGGTGAAGTAGCAGCAGAAGCTGCAAGGGGAAAGAGGTGGCAGAAGGAACTGACAGGTGGAAGGTGAGGGCTGGAAGACAGCTGAAAGAGGCGGGAAGGAGGTGGCTGGAAGAGAGAGCTGAAAGGGGGAAGGAGGTGGCTGGAAGAGAGCTGAAAGGGGGGAATGAGGTGGCTGGAAAGGAGCTGACAGAGGAGGTAAGGAGGGGGCTCAAAGGGAGCTGACACCTGGGACTGGTACTGGTAAGTGACTGGGTAATGGGAAGGGGGCACTGGTACTGGAAATAGGCTGATGGAAGGAAGTAAAGAAAAGAAGAGACAAGAAATGGCAGATGGACTATAGACCATAGAAAACAAGCTAAGAGAAGATGGAAAAACGGAAGCCTCAGAATGGAACCAGCATGATCAGAAAATAAAATGGTCAGACAACAAAGGTAGAAAAAATAATTTTATTTTCAATTTAATGATTGGACTTTGTACTACCTTTATATTTTACACTGTATGGGGAACTGCATTTCTTATTTATCTGATATTGCACTGCATCCAGAGTCTGTTTTCTTGGGGTTTCAATTTAATCTTTGTCTATATATTTCTCTTTTTGTTTTGTGTTCATTTATTGATGAAGAACTGTCTGTATTGTGTGTGTGTGTGTGTGTGAGTACAACCAATGATGCGTTTTCTGTCAGTATATAATTTCTGCTTAAGAATTTGTAGAAGTCTTGCTTATTTATTTTATTTATTTACATTCTCTTATATACCGTGCTATTCTGCATCAGTGTGGTTTACATTGAACAAACTGAAATTACATTAAATTACGTTCTGAACAGGATGGAGTCGGTGCAGAGGGTTGCTACTAAAATGATTAATGGGCTTCATTATAAAGCATATGAGGACAGACTTAAGGATCTTAATATGTACACCTTAGAGGAAAGGCGGGATAGAGGTGATATGATTGAGATGTTTAAATACCTCCGTGGCATAAATGTTCAGGGAGAGAGCCTCTTTCAATTGAAAGCAAGTTCTGCTACGAGGGGATATGGGATGAGGGTGAAGGGAGATAGATTCAGGAGTGATATGCGGAAATATTTCTTTACAGAAAGAGTAGTGGATCCGTGGAATAGTCTCCCAGTGGAGGTGGTAGAGGTGAGGACAGTAACTGAATTCAAAAAAGCATGGGACCAACACAGAGGTAAAAAGTGGACTGTTGTAGTTGTTGTTATGGAAGGACAGACTAGATAGGCCATGTGGTCTTTTTCTGTCATCATGTTTCTATACATTGAACAGGGCATTATAACTTGGAGATAACTATTTTACAGGGAACATGGGCTATGGAGGGTTAAGTGGCTTGCCCAAGACCACAAGGAGCACCTGTGGGACTAGAAACCCCAGTCCTTCTGGCCCAAGGTTGCTGTCCTCTAGTGGGATTTGAACCCCCGACCTTCAGGCCTGAAGTACCTTGCCCCAACCACTAGGCCAATCCTTCACTCACTTATTCAGTTTGTACATTGCCCTCTGCAATTTGTTTGGGGACAGGAGGTGGAATAGAGGTGGGAGCAGGGCAGGGGGTAGGGGCGGGGCAGGGGCGGAGCATGACTAGCCACAGGTGTCGGGTTTTTCTCTTTCAAAAAGCTGGCAACCCTAACTAACACATTGGTTCACATATTCCATTTTTTTATGCTGTACAAAATAAAGATACACCCCTCCCTTAGCTTTCAGGCTATTGCACATAAAACTTAGAAACTCAAGGACAAGACTCCGTCGACTTCAACTTATCCAAAACACCGCTGCCCGTCTAATCACTTACTCTTCCCCTTTTGACCACATCACTCCCTGCCTTCTCTCTCTTCACTGGCTTCCCATTAAATTCAGGTTTGTCTATAAGTATCTTATTACTACCCACAAAGTTCTTCATACGGGTGCTCCTCAGTATCTGGCTGATCTTATTTACCACCAGCCTGCTCCTCGTTTCCTCCGATCCTCCCATAGTAATCGCCTTTTTCTTCCTTCCCCCTCCCAGGCTCATCTTGAACTCACTCGTCGCTCTGCATTCTTCTTTCTCGGCCCCGCCTTATGGAATTCCCTCCCTCATTCACTCCGCACTGAACCCTCATTTTCTCATTTTAAAGCTCTCCTTAAAACTCATCTCTTCACTCAGGCTTTTGACCTTCCGGCGCCCCCGTGACGGTCGTGATGCCGCACACCACCCCTTCCCCCCTCAGCGCTTAGCCTGTATAGCTGTGTTATTTTGTTCTGTGGCAGGTGAAGGCCTGTGATCCACGGTGTCTGACATAAGCAGGCCAGCATGGCTAGCTTGACCTGTAAATGAAGCCTGTGGAGAGGCACATAGGATTGCACATCCCCCAACATGCTGCTATTGTAGGATAGAACTCTGTAAGAGAACTAAACTAACTTAGGTAAGCAAAACTGAGAGATGGAAAAATACAGAAAAGTGTGTTTAAAAGTTACTGATAAGAAAAAGTACATCTGCAAGGAATATAATTGGGAGTGCTGACAGATGAGTTGCAGAGCCCTGCTCCCCTGCATGCACAAATTGGCTCTATGGCCTTGAGAGTGTGAAAGTAACAAGTTGATGAACTGACCATTGTAATTGGGACTAGAAGGGGGGTATGCAGGTGCCATGCCCACAGAAGAGATATAATTGGATAAACTTATCAGTACCGGGACCAATGGAAGGGGTACGGGAGGTACCGGGACCAATGAAATGTTTTTCTATACCTAGAATGGAACAGAAGTCTATAAAGGTTGTTGTAATGCTTGAAATCTTTGCTCAGCCATTTTGAAATTGACTGGTTCGAGACTTGTGCACAAATAAATGATTTGGACCTTCTGAACAGACTCCTGGTATCATTGGTTTGTCTGCGCTTTGCTGCTACATATTCTTGGTGCATTGGCCGGGAAGTTGTGGAATCAAAGTGTATATAGGGCAATATACCACGACTTTCCGCCTCTATAGGCTTGGTCCTGCCGGGATCGCGCCCTTCCGACGAGGGCTGCTCCCTGGCGCCGCCGGTCCCTTGTATCGGAGGGAGCTGGCTGGACCTCGGCGGGTGCCGGGCCCGGTTGGAGCCAACGCCTCGAACCCGAGTGAGGGGAGTCCGAGGTCCAACTCATGCGCCTGCTTGGGAAGTTTGAGGACCGGATCCGGTGAGTATAGTTTTGATTTGGTGTCTAGACAGAAATAGAAAGAGCAGTACTGCCATTGGAACTTGGAATTTGGAATTTGTAATCTCGAGATATTGGGAATTGGTATGAGAGCTTGATCACCTCTCAAGAAAGGGCCGAGTAACCCCGCATGGGAATTCGCCGGGTGAAACCCCCATCCTTTTTGTAATTGGGAAAAAGACTAGTCAGAATAGATAGAAACGAATGCATTCTGGGATACGTTGCTAGCATGATTGTGTGAACGAAGTGTGAATGAGAGGTCTGGCAGCACGGACCAAGTGAAGGCGGACCCCTGAGTAGCGCATTTCCTGACCGG
Organism: Ichthyophis bannanicus; assembly: GCA_033557465.1. Taxonomy (NCBI): domain Eukaryota; kingdom Metazoa; phylum Chordata; class Amphibia; order Gymnophiona; family Ichthyophiidae; genus Ichthyophis; species Ichthyophis bannanicus. Next base: position 17,599,988 of record CM066049.1, on the reverse strand, counting down.
GCGACCGCGTTCAGGTCGCGAAAAGGGGGAAGCGATTGTCGTCTTGTCTTGTTATTTGTACTCCCTATACGTTTCTAGGGCCGTGAGGACCCCTTACCCACGGTCCGCCCTCCTTTTCCCTTTTGTCTGTTGTTGCGCGCACACATCGAAATGGGAGGGGCGGGGTCTACTAGAAACACTCCATTAGAATGTATGATCGCACATTTTAAAGAGGGATATTCAGGAGATTATGGTATTAAAATGACAGCAGCCCGTTTGCAGATTTTGTGTACTAGGGAGTGGCCCGATCTAGACCCCATCTGGCCCCGAGAGGGAACGTTTAATGTAGAGATTATTCGGTCAATACACCGTAGAGTGCGGATAGCGCACCCCGATCAGTACCCCTATATAGATTCCTGGTTAAGTATTTGTGAAGATCCGCCCCCCTGGGCGCAGCGCTGTTATGAGGAACAGTGCAGAATAATGTTAGCTAAAACAGATTCTAGACAGAAAACGGAACAGCCTAAAATGAAAGAGCAGGATAAGAAATCCAGAAAGAAGCCCATCCTGGTAGATCCTGATTCTCCAGAAATAATTCCCAGACAGCCTCGGACCCCAGGTCTGGTAAGAGTAGCCCGGCGTCCTGCCCCAGAACCCCAGCGACGGCCGGAGCAGGATCCAGCTCCTGACCCACCTCCTGAAAGAGAGAGAGAGGGATCAGATGAAGAAGAGGATGCTATAAAAAGCGAGTCAGAAGCGGAGGTAGATGAGGAAGAAAAAGAGAATGCCCCAGGCGAGGAGGACAGTGTACAAGTGATTGCTAGCACTAGCAAACTAGCAAAAGATATACCCAAAGGGAAACCTGTCGAGAAAAAGAAAGTGACCCCTTCGAAGACAATTACAAAAATAACCCTTAGATCCCAAAAGACACCTACTGCCAAAATGCTGCCTTTACGGCAAGTCCCGGGAGTGCCCGTAAAGAATGATAATGATGAAGTGGTAGCGGGACCCCTAACTTATGTGTATATCCCTTTCTCTACAACTGATTTGTTAAATTGGAGGTCGCATTATGCCTCCTATACTAGCAAGCCCCAGGAACTGACAGAATTAGTAACTACTATTATGGAAACTCACCAACCCACTTGGCCAGATTGCCGCCAGCTCCTGACTACCCTATTCACGACAGAGGAGCGAGCACGAATTAGAAAAGCAGCTATTGAGTGGATGGCAGATAACCCTGTAGCTCCGGGACAGGGGCAGGATAGAATAGACCATCGGGAAGCAGCGCAGAGAGAATTCCCGAATGAAGACCCCCATTGGGATCCAAATACAGAAGAAGGAACCACAGCCCTAGCCCGTTTTCGCCAAGGCTTTTTACAAGGCCTGAAAAGGGGGGGCCAGAAAGCTATGAACCTTTCCAAAGTTGCAGGAGTTATCCAAGGTATAGATGAGAGCCCAGCAGATTTTCATGAAAGATTAACTGAAGCATACAGAATGTATACCCCCTATGATCCCGAGGCACCAGGAAGTTTATGTATGGTGAATTCTGCTTTTGTAAACCAGTCTCAACCAGACATTAGACGTAAATTACAGAAATTAGAAGGGTTTGCGGGCATGAATGCAACACAGTTACTGGAAGTCGCTCATAAAGTGTATGTGAATCGTGATACTGAAAGACAGAGAGAATGTGATAGAAAGATGAAGAAGAAAGCTGATTTTTTGGCTGCGGCCATAGTGGAACAGAAAAGGGGAGGTGTCCCTAGTCGACGGAGCAGAGGAAGAGGGCGGGGTCAAGGCGGAGGCCGGACCCAGAAGCTAGGCGTGAACCAATGCGCCTACTGTAGAGAAGAAGGACATTGGAGAGATACGTGCCCGCAATTCGAAGACGCCCAGCAAGATGACGACAGCAGTCATCAGTGGCGAGAAGAAAGACGAGGCTATCCCTGAAACCGCGGAGGAGCCACTCCCTACCTAATGATCTGAGAGCAGCTCAGGACATCAAAGACTTTAGAAAACAACTGAAAACAGTTTTGTTTACGGAGCACTACGGTCATGCAATCAACTAATTAATTTTTAAGAAAGCAATTATTTATATATACATTGTACAATAGCTCACTTTATAGTATAGCTCACAATATATATAGTGCACCTTTTCCCAAGACATTTAATCATATATTTACAAACTATGTATATATTATCACAGATTTTTTCACTATTACTAATTTTCTCTTTTGTTAAACCGCTTTGATTGTATGATAAGGCGGTATAAAAATCCAATTAAATAAATAAATAAATAAAATGATGAGAATGACGTGGATTAGGACAGACCGGGCTCCAAGTTTGCTTTAGGTCTCCAGGAGCCTATGGTCGGAATACAAATAGGAGACCAAATTATGGACTTTATGGTTGATACTGGAGCACAACATTCAGTAATAGACAAAAAGATAGCCCCATTCTCTACAAAAGCAGTCACCATTATAGGAGCAACTGGTGCCAAAGCTACAAAATCTTTTCTTCAGAATCGTATATGCAGTCTAGGAGGACAGCAAATAACTCATCAATTCCTTTACATGCCCGAATGTCCAGTGCCACTACTGGGACGAGATATGTTAGCCAAACTTCAAGCACAAATATCCTTCTCTGAACAAGGAGAAATGCAAATGACAGTAAATTCCCAAGCCAAACCAGCAGGAATAATGCTGCTGACAGTTCCCCGAGAAGAAGAATGGAGGTATTACATCGATGATTCTATCCAAGACACTTATTTTGAACAAACTTTAAAGAACATTCATGCACCACCTGGAGTATGGGCAGAAGGCAGTTCCCCAGGCCTAGCCAAGCATATAGCTCCAGTGATTGTAACCCTCAAGCCTAGTGCTACACCAGTGCACGTCAAACAGTACCCTCTCCCAAGAGCTGCAATTGAAGGCATTCATCGCCACCTACAAAGATTGCTTGAGTATGGCCTACTGAAAGTATGTCAATCCCCATGGAATACTCCACTTTTGCCAGTAAAGAAACCTGGGACGGAGGATTACCGCCCAGTACAAGATTTAAGAAGAGTAAATGATGCAGTTGAAACTATACATCCAGTTGTACCCAATCCTTATACTCTTCTGGGACTGATACCTGCTGAAGCTACCCATTTCACTGTACTGGATTTGAAAGATGCATTCTTTTGCATAAGATTAGCCCCTGTAAGTCAGATATTGTTTGCCTTTGAATGGCAGGACCCCATCTCTGGAAGAGGGGGCCAACTCACTTGGACAAGATTACCCCAAGGATTCAAGAATTCGCCCACCATTTTTAGTGCTGCACTGAATCAAGACCTTTCAAGCTATCCAGTAGCCCCGGGGAAGAGAGTGCTTCTCCAATACGTGGATGATCTGTTGATAGCTGCCATATCCAAAAGTGAATGCATACTAGCCACCAAAGATCTCTTGCAGTTACTAGATGAAGCTGGATACAAAGTTTCCAGAGCAAAAGCACAACTATGTCAAAAAGAAGTGAAATACTTGGGTTTTCGTATAACCCAAGGGAGCCGAAGATTGGGCAGAGAAAGAAAAGAAGCAGTATGCAGAATTCCAACTCCAACAACCAGAAAGCAAGTCAGAGCCTTTCTGGGAGCGGCAGGATATTGCCGAATCTGGATACCCAACTTTGCCCAAATTGCCAAATCACTGTATGAAGCCACAAAAGGAGAAGAGAAGTCACCACTGGAGTGGGGACTTGAGCAGGATACAGCCTTCCAGAAATTAAAGGAAGAATTGATGTCATCACCAGCACTTGGACTACCAGATGTCCACAAGCCTTTCCACTTGTTTGTACATGAAGCGCAGGGAAATGCCTTAGGCATGTTGACTCAGAAATTGGGAAATTGGGAGCGACCTGTAGCATACCTATCGAAACAATTGGACCCTGTGGCCAAAGGATGGCCACCATGCCTGAGAGCCGTTGCAGCCACAGCGCTACTAGTGAGTGAAGCAGACAAACTCACACTAGGACAGAACATACGAGTCACTGTGCCACATGCAGTCCTTGCTCTCATGGAACAGAAAGCAAATTATTGGCTCACCAATTCCCGAATGTTGAAGTACCAGAGCATGTTATGTGAAAACCCACAGATACAACTGGAAGTGAGTCATGCCTTGAACCCAGCCACCTTGATACCCATCAGTGAAGAACTCCCAGAACATGACTGTATCGAAGTCATGGAAACTGTGTTCTCCAGTCGACCCGACTTGACAGATGTGCCCATAGACAATCCTGACCAGATCTATTACGTTGATGGGAGCAGTCTCATCCTTGATGGACAACGCTGTGCCGGATATGCAGTCGTCACTCAACACAAAGTAGTTGAATCATCAGCTCTAGCCTCAGGCACCTCAGCCCAAAAAGCCGAATTGATAGCACTTACCAGAGCATTGTTGTTAGGAGAAAAACTTGTGCTAAATGTATATACAGATTCCAAATATGCCTTCACCACTCTGCATGCCCATGGAGCTCTCTATAAAGAACGAGGGCTCATCACATCTGGAGGAAAATCAGTCAAATATGGTCCCGAGATATTGATGTTACTTGATGCAGTTTGGGCCCCAACACGTGTAGCTGTCATGCACTGTAGAGGACATCAAGCAGGAAAAGGAGAAGTTGCCCGAGGAAATAGATTTGCAGATGCCTCAGCACGACAAGCAGCTATGACAGGACAAATTGCCCCACAAGCTGTGCCAATGCAAGCAGCATTGTTTCCAGTACCTCTGAATCTGTGGACACCACGATATACCACCAAAGAATTGAATTACTACTGTAACAGAGAAGATGGAATACTGAAAGATGGATGGATTGAGCTGCCACCAGAAGAGGGCAGTCAACCCCCTGGACGAATAGTAATTCCTGAACTGTTAGGACCATCTTTTGTCAAAGCTTTTCATGAAGCTACCCACTATGGGAAAAGTGCTATGGAAAAAGCACTCAGACCACATTTCTACATCCCTCTGCTGACAACCATATCAGCCTCAGTAGCACGTCAATGTCTAACCTGTGCCAAAAATAATGCCAAGCAAGGCCTTATAACGGCACCCCGAGTTCAGTCAGGAGGTGTCACCCCCATGCACAACCTCCAAGTTGATTTTACCGAAATGCCAAGAGCCAATGGATACCATTACCTGTTAGTATTAGTTTGTACTTTCTCTGGGTGGGTAGAAGCCTTCCCAACCAGAACTGAGAAAGCCCGAGAAGTTACCAAAGTCTTAATGAGAGAGATTGTCCCTAGGTTTGGAATTCCAGCAGTAATAGGGTCAGACAATGGACCCTCATTTGTCTCCCAAGTTACTCAGCAGTTAGCAAAAGCTTTGCAGATACAATGGAAACTCTACACTGCATACAGACCCCAGAGTTCAGGGAAAGTTGAGCGAATGAATCGTACCCTAAAAGCCCAAATGTCCAAGCTTTGTCAGGAGACACACTTGAAGTGGCCCCAAGTGCTCCCAATAGCTTTACTCAGAATACGCTCAGCTCCTGTAAAGTCAACAGGATTTTCCCCTTTTGAAGTTTTGTATGGTAAACCCCCGCCGATAGTGCAGGGAGTCAAAGGAAGTTTAGCCCAAATTGGTTCAGAAGTAACCAGACAAGAACTCCTAGCTCTTAGTTTTGTTCTGCAGACTCTCCATACGTGGATCCAAGACCAGTTGCCTATCAACTTGACGGAACCCTTGCATCCCTATCAGCCTGGTACCTCGGTGTGGATCAAAGATTGGAAGAAGACACCGTTGGAACCCCATTGGAAGGGACCGTATACCGTCATCCTGTCTACCCCAACTGCAGTAAAGGTAGCCAAGATCGACGCCTGGATCCACCACAGCAGAGTCAAGCCCGCCGCTGATCCTGAACCTGAGCAGTGGACGGCAGAACAGCATCTTGATGCACCCTTGCGAGTTACTCTGAGACGGCAACCAGCAGCTTAGACACTTCATCACAAGTGCTTTGCAGTAGCCAAGTCTTTCGAAGAGGATTGCTGTTTTCCATGCAGCAACAGTTTTGTTTCAACGAACCCAATTTGCGTTTGATTTGACACACTACTTTGATACTATATTGAACCATACTTCAACACCAACTGAATTGCTAAGTTGGTTAATGTGTACTGGACAACCTGAGGATCTTCAATCAACACTCAGCACCCGTTAAATTGCTTCATTAGCAAACGGGACGAAGAATAAAAGACCGTCGTGATCAAGATCAGCAAGCTGAGGATTCAGAAGAACTCCAATCAACATCAACATGCATCTTTACTTTTGCTTTGCCTTGGTTGCCTTATTTGGAGGTTTTGAACAGACTTATGCTCTACCTCCATGCACTGCCTGCATTACTTCTACTCGAACTGGACTGAAAGTAACTCAGACTTTGATTTATCATTCTTACTATACTTGCAAGGGAACAGTGACTCGGTGTATTTATAACACCACTGAACTAAATGTTTGCACTCATGGCAAAATCAGAGCATGCTATAATCCGCATCAGAATCCATCCTATTACACGTTGGAAATAAGATGGAAGGATGCAGATGGACCTATACTAGCTGCTACACCACCACTTAAGGACATTACTAAACCTGCTGTTTTGAATTTTGATGCATGTAATGCCATTAATAGAGATAGTTATTCCACCTGTGGTACATGGGAGAAAGCGTATCGAAATGACCATAAGTACATGTGTCCAGAGGGTGCCACAGGATGGAGGAAGTGTACAGGTAAGAAGGAACCAGGCTATAGTACTGCACCAGCGGCAGATTACTATTGCCCGTATTGGGGATGTGTTTTTTATGCTACCTGGAATACTGGTATAACTGATGAGAAAATAGATAAACGAATGGCTACCTTAACCAAGCCAACCACGAATGATAAATGCCAGAAAGATGCTTGCAACCCCTTACACTTACGTATACACAATCCCCATGCATGGAAGCAAGGATACAAGTTTGGTTTACGTATTGCTGGAGGGGCAATAGATCCAGGAACCATTGTGTATATCAGATTGAATACCCAAGCCCACAAGTCATCCAAATATCATATTCATAATACCTTTTATGAAGCTATGCATGTAAATAAGTTTGAGATCCCTCATCCCTCACAGAATTTATTTTTAGAATTAGCTGGAGCAGTAGTATCTAGTCTTAAGATCTCAGATTGCTATTTCTGTGGCGGGACCCAAATGGGAGACCAGTGGCCATGGGAAGCCCAAGAATTGAATTATTCTTTAGTTTACAATCAGACTGAATTACACAAGACTACCAGTGAATGGGTGTTAGCGCACTCAATCGTTGGACGTCTTTGCTATGCCAGAACTGGACCCCAGTTCACTCAGAAGGTAGGACAGCTGGTCTGTCTTAGCCAGAAATACTATAATGCCACGACCAAAAAGACAGCATGGTGGTCAGGAATCAGACACCCTGAACCTCCTAACCCATTAGCCAGATTCCCTGAACTTGCTGGTTTATGGATTAACCTTGCCAAAGTCCAAGCCTGGCAAGCCCCACCTGGCCTATATTGGATCTGTGGAAACCGAGCATATGCACAACTCCCGCCACACTGGGGAGGAGCATGTGTCTTAGGAACCATCAGACCTTCCTTCTTTCTTTTAAACACTGAACATGGAGAACAATTAGGATACCCCGTTTACACTACCCACCGACACAAGAGAGCACTAAGACAGAAAAGAGAAGCCTTACAGATAGGCAAGTGGGAGAAGTGGCAAGGTGATGATTGGCCACCAGAAAGAATCATTGAGTATTATGGGCCTGCCACTTGGAATGATGATGGTATGTATGGTTATCGTACTCCAATCTATATGATTAATCGTATTATTCGCTTACAAGCAGTAGTTGAAATAATAACTAATGAAACTAGTCATGCTCTTACGCTCTTAGCTAGACAAAGTACTCAGATGCGCACTGCTATATATCAGAACCGCTTAGCACTTGATTATTTGTTAGCAGCTGAAGGAGGAGTATGTGGTAAACTGAATTTAACTAATTGCTGTTTGAAAATAGATAAGGGTCAAGTAGTTGAAGAAATTGCTAAAGACATGCAAAGACATGCTTATGTGCCAGTACAGACTTGGCACTCATTGAAATTTCCTAACTGGTTTGCTAACCTTTTCTCTTGGATGGGAGGATTTAAGACTTTCATTGTCTTAGTACTAATTCTTGTTGTTGTTATTTTCTTATTACCATGTTTAATCCCATGTTGTATGCGTTCCATTCATAATGCTATTGATAGTACAGTAGAGCGGAAGACCGCAACTAAAATAATGGCTTTATACAAAGCCAGCCCTAGTCGAAATCCTTCAATCATGATGTGATTCTTCTAAAGGTGATTTAATTCTCACACCTTATTAACTAATAGGGTGAGATTAATCAAAGGGGGGAATGTGGCAGGTGAAGGCCTGTGATCCACGGTGTCTGACATAAGCAGGCCAGCATGGCTAGCTTGACCTGTAAATGAAGCCTGTGGAGAGGCACATAGGATTGCACATCCCCCAACATGCTGCTATTGTAGGATAGAACTCTGTAAGAGAACTAAACTAACTTAGGTAAGCAAAACTGAGAGATGGAAAAATACAGAAAAGTGTGTTTAAAGGTTACTGATAAGAAAAAGTACATCTGCAAGGAATATAATTGGGAGTGCTGACAGATGAGTTGCAGAGCCCTGCTCCCCTGCATGCACAAATTGGCTCTATGGCCTTGAGAGTGTGAAAGTAACAAGTTGATGAACTGACCATTGTAATTGGGACTAGAAGGGGGGTATGCAGGTGCCATGCCCACAGAAGAGATATAATTGGATAAACTTATCAGTACCGGGACCAATGGAAGGGGTACGGGAGGTATGGGAGAGTACCGGGACCAATGAAATGTTTTTCTATACCTAGAATGGAACAGAAGTCTATAAAAGTTGTTGTAATGCTTGAAATCTTTGCTCAGCCATTTTGAAATTGACTGGTTCGAGATTTGTGCACAAATAAATGATTTGGACCTTCTGAACAGACTCCTGGTATCATTGGTTTGTCTGCGCTTTGCTGCTACAGTTCCTCTCCTATCTTTCTTTCTGTGTCTCTCTGGTGCTTTCCTGTCAATTAAATGGCGTTCCTTTCTTCCTTTATTCTTCTAGCAGCCTTCTTTCTATTTGTTATTGTACACCGCTCTGACACTGTGGTTTGGGTGGTATATCAAGCTTTGCAAATAAATAAAGAAAGAAAGAACACTGAAACATGCTGCTACAAAAATGTTATATAGAGAGAAAGAAAGGAACAGTGAAAAACAGGAAAAAAACAGGGCATGGGCAAAAGGGAAAGGGGGGATCTCTGAGAAACCATAAGACCGGTAACATAACCATAAAAGGAATAAGGTAAAGAAAAGGGGAGATGGGTAAAAGGGGCAGGGATTAAGAGAAGAAAATGGAGGTGGAGATTCGCATGACCCAAATAACAATCACTAATAGGTAGGAAATTAGAAATACTTACACCAGTAGGATAATAGGGGAGGAATTTGTAGAAGAAATGAATGTAATAAATATGGAACTGTTCATATGACAAAGTGTGGTCACGGATAAAAAATTGTGGCCACCCATCTTGCAAGACTGAATAATAAATAAATAAAAAGAAACTTTAGTTTCACTGAAGTGTCTTATTGTGGTAAAATTATTATTATTACATTGTGACCTGGATTGACCACTGTTGGAAACAGGATACTGGGCTTGATGAACCTTGGTCTGACCCAGTATGACGCTTCTTATGTATATAGCAACAGTAGCTCCACCTCTGCCTCTTAGGGCCTGCCTGCTGTGACCGCCTCTGAGTCTCGAAAACAGTAATTTGCCATTCTCCTGGCGGCGCAATCTTCAGGCCGCCATCTTTGTTTAGGGAAGTGCGTCGGGCGAGCGTCGTGAACCGGATGTTTAATGTTCGGGGTCTCCGAAACGGTGCTGCCGCCATCTTTGTGAGGGGCATTGGGCTGCGGGCGGGAGCAGCTGTGCTGCCCGCTCGGAGCGGTCAGAGCAACGGCTTGGTCTCTGTCGGTGGCGAGCAGCCTGTCAGCCGGAGCTGGGGGCAGGGGTCTCTTATGTACAGCGAATTTTTTCTCTGACGTAGCTTGTCCTGGTGAAAGTGTGCCGAGGCGCGGAGGAGTTGTTGACTGCTGTGGTCCGGTACTTGGGCCTGCTGCTTTCGATGAGCTCTTCCTGCTCTGGCTCGGGCTTCACCGCCTCCCTCCCGATTCAGCCTGTTCGGTGATCCTTGCTTCCAGTACTGAGCTGCTGCGCTCTGGATTTATATATAGGCTCAGGTAGATTTGTGAGCTCGGTGGTCATCATATACAAATTTGTCCTCCTTAGCTGATTAAAACATTTTACCTTCGAGTAATTTATTCTATATCCATTTCTCCGTGAGTCGCCACTTTTGTGGTTTTTCTTTCGTACAGAAGGAACATGCATGTATTCAGTGCATCACAGAAGAGAGTTGATAGTTCAGAGGATAAAAGGAGTAGCCTTCCCCCAAAGAATTTTAAATGTATACGAGCTGGAAAGATAGACGAACATGTGGTAGAACTGCATAGGATCTGTATTATTATTGAAACAAGGTTTTAGTTTTGCTTGCTGATATTTATAAAATTCCAGGTGACCTACAAAAAACAAGTAGACAAATTATGATATATAATTACAAGCATAGCTAAAATATAGGGCAATATTTAAGATCTTTGCACTAGTTTAATACAGTGCTTTTAACTTATGTTTTCGCTAGAAGAAGCATGGTTGTCGAAGGTGTGTCTTCGTCCACCTGCCTGTCACAGAATTGGGCAGAAATTGGGCAAGGGATACTAGACGTAGATGTTAGGGAATTAGGAGACTACTAAGTTTGGTTTGAATAGGTGCAAAATTACAGTAGCTTGATGACTGTTATTGTTGATCTCTCCCACATAACGAATTTCAGTTGGTCTGAGGAAGAGGAACTTCTTTGTCTTGTGCTTTTAGCATGTACTTTTTTAATATGTTTCCTTTTAGATATTGATTGTGATTGGGAAACAGACACCATGTACTCTGAGTGGAGATCACTGCATCTTATGCTTCAAAATGACCAGGGTCATACAAGTGTCCTACATAGTTACCCTGAGAATGTGGGACGAGATGTGGCAAATGCTGTGGTGCGTCCACTTGGGCAAGCCCTAAATACTCCATCTGCAGCAGGAAATGAGAGCATATTAAAATCTGATAAAGAGGTAAGCATGTGTATTCAAGAAAAGTTTGCTAGGGACTGTCCACATGCACATAACCATTGTTGAATAATTCTTTCTTGAGCACTTTGGATAGAAATTTAATTATTTTGCTTGTGTAATGTAAAAAAAATAACCTGTGAGTGGATGAAATGTCAGACTGATGGGGAGCAAAGTTGAAATCTTCCGTTGTACTGTACAGTACAGGAAACAGTCGTTGAGACTTTCCAGAAATGTTAGTTTGAGTGTTTTAAAGGGATAGCATTCATTCTCTGTATATGTCCTCTCATATGCTCTGTGTCCATTCAATCCCTAAGATTTTTAGCTAGGATGTGATTGGTGATTTGTGGAAACACTCTTATGTGACTACTATTTAGTGTCCACTAAGAGACCTCTGTAGGCTACAAGATGGACTTGATATGTTATGGTTTGCCACGTTACTGGCTGTAATTCACAGCGATGATCTGAAAAGGTGAGAGACTCTGGACTAATTAAGAAATACGTGAATCTTTTAGAAAGAAAAACCCTTCTTGGAAAAATTAATATTGGAAGATGTAAGGCATATTTTTCAGTATTTAACTTGGTTTTGTTTTTTTTAGGTGAAATGGACCATGGAAGTGCTTTGTTATGGATTAACACTCCCGTTGGATGGTGAGACAGTAAAATACTGTGTGGATGTGTATACAGACTGGATAATGGCACTTGTGTCTCCTAAAGACTCCATTCCACAGCCAGTGATTAAGGAACCAAACCTTTATGTGCAGATTATTCTCAAGCACCTTCAGAATCTCTTTGCACCAAGGTGAATTTGGCTACTGGAAAACAATAATCCTGTCTTTCTGGTGATGGTCACTATCACACCTGCTTTTGAAATTTTCACTTTTTAAGAATATTTGGAGCTGTCAGGGTGCCATTCTGTGTTTTAGGAGCAAGAACTGTGATCAAATGGATATGGGGTATGTTAGAGTACCTTTGAGATATAGGAGATCTTTTACTAAAGGGTGTTAGCTGACAATACATATTCGGGCACAAGCTGAATGTGCATTGGGACATGTGTTTCCAGCTAGCATAGGACCATGACAGCTCAAGCTGTGTAACCTGTATTAGGGTCCCGAGTGGGCATGGTGTGCTTTGTTCATTAAGCTCCGGATTCAAACCATGTGGTAACTGCATTAGCATGGGATCACCTATCACCACCTTAGTGCAGGTGCACTTACCACCATTTATTATGTGCCATGTGCTAAGGGACAGGGCTCTGCATTAACTGCCGGAGAAATGCTTTCCAGGCCCCTAAGAGTTGCACCTAACGCAACAGTTGCAGCGCTATTTGGCATGTTCAGTGCCACACCCTAGCACCCTTTAATAAAAGGGCCCCATAGTTATTCGAGTGCTGTATTTATTCTTGTTTGGGCATTTACTAGTACATGGTTATTTTGGGGATACTTTAGTTTGATGGGGTATCTTTGAGTTTTTCATCACCATCTGCAGAGTGCATTGTACATTCTTAGTAGTAATACTGTGTAATATTAGTTGATGCATGTAGAAGTCTAAGAATAATGTGCACTTTCTGCCTCAGACAAATTAAATGGTATCAGCTGTCTTAATTTAAAAACTGCTTACTTTGTTGCACTGTTTTTATTTATTTATTCATTTATTTATTTATTAGAAGTTGTAGATCACTACTAATGAACATTTTTTAAGGATTTACAGATATTGCACATATTGCAGTTAACAATCAGAAAAAAGTCATACTAAACATGTTATGATATAGTTCTATATAGCAAATGTCCCGTTCTTAAAGGTATCTTAAGTCCCAATGGTGGGAGTTCCCCATTATGTGAGTATAAGCAGTTCACCCAGGTTCCTGAAGCAGGATTTGAAAACTCTTATTTCTGGAACTCTTAACTCTGGAGTTCACTGTTTAAAAAAAACAAAAAAAAAACTTAAGATCACACCTCTTTCCTTAGACAGAAATGTGTGACAAAAGTGAATTTCTGAACCTAGAGTTTTATCTAGTTTCTGTTTTTGGAGTGGAGGAGTAGCCTGATGGTTAGAGCACTGGCTTGGGAAGCCAAAGAGACCAGGGTTCAATTCCCACATGCACCCCTTGTGGCCTTAGGCAAGTCACTTAATCCTCCATTGCCTCAGAAAAAATCCAAGTTATCAATGTCCCTGTTCAATATACATTACCAAATTTAAGTTTCAATGTAAACCGCTTTGACTGAAATGATAAAAAAAAACCTGTTAAATAAATAGATAACTGCCCACACTCTGAAAATACAGATCGAAGCTTACATTGCTGCTGCATCATGGTTACTGTTGCTAACATACTATAGGTGTTTGCGGCACTGTATAGATACACATAAGAGAGTCCCTAAGAAGGTTCTTAAATATCAACCACTTACAGTATACTGATTTTCATACGAAGGATAACACAAAATCAAGTGGGCAATAGGAAACGCCTAGCAAGTAAATGTATTTATTTATTTTCTCTTATATACTACGCTGTTCTGCATCAGTGCGGTTTACATTGAACAAACAGAAATTACATTGAACAGGGCATTATAACTTGGAGATAACTATTTTACAGGGAACATGGGCTATGGAGGGTTAAGTGGCTTGCCCAAGACCACAAGGAGCACCTGTGGGACTAGAAACCCCAGTCCTTCCGGCCCAAGGTTGCTGTCCTCTAGTGGGTTTTGAACCCCCGACCTTCCGGCCTGAAGTACCTTGCCCCAACCACTAGGCCACTCCTCCACTCAGTAGCAGCGGGTAACCTTAAGATATGTTTTATCTTTCAGAGATGAAAGCTGGACGTTGCAAAACGACCATGCATCAGTTTAAATATCCCCCCCCCCAAGGACTGACTGTTTATTACTAGATCACCTTTTAATACCTTGTTTTGTGGACATTAAGTAATTTTATAACAGGGTATTTAGAGGGAAAAAATAAAAATAAATATGCTTGGGGTAATTTTGTAAAGAATCCATGTAAAGATATGCTCCATTTACACATGCAAGTCACTAGTTTCAAGAACTTAAGTGCATGAATGAGCACTTGCATGAATACTTTAGGTGGTCGCTCTTCTGTAAGTGCGCATGTAAGACCGATTGTGTACTTTTAGTATGGGCACATAGTTTGAGTTTGGGGGAATTTAGATTTAGGCAACATTCTTTGCTTCGGTCTTTACTGAGGAAGATGTAGGGATGTTACCCATGACTGAAGTGGTATTTAAAGGTGCGGAAGAATTGAAGGAAATATCGATACATTGGGAAGATGTATTACAAATATTAGATAAACTGAAGAGTAGCAAATCACCTGGGCCGGATGGTATACATCCAAGGGTGTTGAAAGAACTGAAATATGAAATTGCAGACCTGCTATTAGTAATCTGTGAACTTTCATTAAAATCATCTCTAATACCTGAAGATTGGAGGATCGCCAATGTAATGCCAATTTTTAAAAAGGGTTCCAGGGGTGATCCGGGAAACTACAGACCGGTGAGCCTGATGTCAGTACGGGGAAAAATAGTAGAAACCATCATAAAGAATAAAATTACTCAGCATGTAGATAGTCATGGCCTAATGGGAGACAGCCAACATGGCTTTAGAGAAGGAAGATCTTGTCTTACTAATCTGTTATGTTTTTTTGAAGGTGTGAATAAACAGGTGGACAAAGGTGAGTCGGTTGATATAGTGTATCTGGACTTTCAGAAAGCCTTTGACAAGGTCCCTCATTAGAGACCTTTGGCAAAACTAAAGAGTCATGGGATAGGAGGCAGTGTACTATTGTGGATCAGGAACTGGTTAAAAGATAGAAAGCAGAAGGTAGGGCTGAATGGCCAATTTTCCCAATGGAGAAAGGTGAATAGTGGTGTACCCCAGGGATCTGTGCTGGGTCTGCTGCTTTTTGACATATTCATAAATGACCTGGAAAAGGGAATAACGAGTGAGGTTATCAAATTTGCAGATGACACAAAACTATTTAAAGTTGTTAAAACCCAAGAGGATTGTGGAAAATTGCAAGAGGATCTTGATAAATTGGAAGACTGGGCATTAAAATAGCAGATTAAATTTAATGTGGACAAGTGCAAAGTTATGCACCTAGGGAAGAACAACCTAAACTATGGTTATACGATGCAAGGTTCCACATTAGGAACCACCACCCAGGAAAAACGATTTAGGCATCATTGTGGATAACGTGTTAAAACCCTCGGCCCAGTGTGTAGCGGTGGCCAAGAGAGCAAATAGAATGCTAGGTATCATAAAGAAAGGAATGGAAAATAAAACAAAAGATATTATAATGCCTCTATATCGTTCCATGGTGAGACTGCACCTTGAATATTGTGTGCAATTCTCGTTGCCGTATCTTAAAAAGGATATAGTGTTATTAGAAAAGGTTCAGAGAAGAGCCACCAAAAGGGGATGGAAGGATACTCCTATGAAGAGAGGCTAAAAAGGTTAGGGCCCTTTAACCTGGAAAAGAGACGGCTGAGGGGAGATATGATAGAAGTCTATAAATTAATGAACGGAGTGGAACGGGTAAACGTAGATGGATAGTTTACGTTATCAGAATATGGACAGACTAGGGGACATGCAATAAAGCTACAGGGTAAACTATTTAAGACTAATAAAAGAAAATATTTTTTTTCACTCGATGTGTAATCAAACTCTGGAATTTGTTACCGGAGGATGTAGTAAAAGCTGTTAGTGTAGCTGGGTTTAAAAAAGGTTTGGACAAGTTCCTGGAGGAAAGGTCCATAAACCATTATTAAGAAGGGACCCAGGATATCAGTGCTTGACCCAGTACATGCATTGTGGAACCTGTGTCTTTTGGGGAAACTGCTAGGTACATCTGACCTAGATTGGCCACTGTTGGAAACAGGATACTGGGCTTGATGGACCTTGGTCCGACCCAGTATGGCATATCTTATGTTCTTATTGTGGATAAAATGTTGAAATCCTCCGCCCAGTGTGAAGCGGCGGCCAATAAAGCAAATAGAATGCTAGAAATCATAAGGAAAGGAATGGAGAAAAAACAAAGAATATTATAATGCCTCTGTATTGTTCCATGGTGCGACTACACCGTGAATATTGTGTGCAGTTCTGGTTGCCGTATCTTAAAAAGGATATAGCAGAATTAGAAAAGGTATAGAGAAGAGCCACCAAAATGGTAAAGGAGAAGGAAGGGTACACCTATGAGGAAAAGCTTAAATGGTTAGGGCTCTTCAACTTGGGGAAGAGACGGCTCGGGGGGAGCTATGATAGATGTCTATAAATTAATGAATGGAGTGGAACGGGTAAATGTAAATTGCTCGTTTACATCATCAAAAAGTAGAAAGACTAGGGGACACACATTGAAGCTACAATGTAACCCATTTAAGACTAATAAGAGAAAATATTTTTTTCATTTGACGCCTAATCAATTTTTTTAATTCATTAGCAGAGGATGTAGTAAAATCTGTTACCGTAGCTGGGTTTAAAAAGTTTGGATAAGTTCCTGGAGGAAAGGTCCATAAACCATTATTAGAGGACCTGGGAAATCTACTACTAGCCCCAATACAAGCATTGTGGAACCTGTGTGTCTTTTTAGGAAACTGCTAGGTATTTGTGATGTGGATTAGCCACTGGGCTTGATGGACTTTGGTCTGACCCAGTATGGCATTTCTTATGTTCTTATGGGAAACAAATTTACAAATGTAAGTTATATGTGCTTTGCTGAAAATCTAGGCTTGAGCATTTTTACTTGCTGTAGGACAGATGTAATTGCTTACTACTAATTTTCTCTGTGTTTTTACATCATGTATGCCTCTGTTCTATAAAGTAAAATATGCACCTACTTTGTTTTATAAAATAGGCCTCAAATACATGCGTGGTAATGTGTAAATTTCATAGGAGATTATAAAATTACCCTCTTATTGTGTGTCCTATAAAGGCAAGTTTGTGTATGTCAGATCGGGTTTGCCTAAGTTGGTTATGTCCCCTGCCAGCAGATGGAGACAGAGAGGCAAGTTCCATAGTGGACTCTACTTCCCTCCTAGGAAGTTGCTGCTATTTTCAGCTGCTCAGTATTTCTCTGTGTCTAGCAGATGTTGCAGGCTGTTAAATATGTCCCCGATAGCGCATAAATTTACACCTCTGAGGCAGGTATAAATTTGTGTGTGTTTGTGTCAGTAAGAATCTGCGCATTTGAAATACATGCATAAATACTGATTCTGCTCCAACTTCATCTGCTTTCTGCTCTTACAAAGGCCTAGGTGTATATTGCACAGAAGTATGCTTTGTACATCATCTGCTTATACATTTTTGCATATATACCTCTGCGGCAATTTTTAAAAGAGCCTACTTATACCAGAAGGCCTTATACAATTACCCTCTAGGAGCTCAGAAGGAAATTTGTTTCACTAAAATTACAATATTTCTAAACATTTTGTAAGTGTCTCAAATCTTATTGCATAGGCAAGATCAAGGCCCCAACCAGATTCGACTCTGCATGCAAGTTCTCAGGTCTGTGCAGAAACTGGCTCGGGAGTCCTCCATTATGGCAAGGGAAACCTGGGAGGTGTTACTGCTCTTTCTTCTGCAGATAAATGATACTCTTTTGGCAGCGCCAACAGTGCCAGGTTTGTTTGTTTTTTGTTTCTTTGAATTGGATATTTGGTTAGGAAGTGAAGTTGTTTTGACTACTGGCACACTGTTAAAAGACAAACAGTATTATTCTCTACTGTGGAAGTCTTCTTTATTTTCTTTATTTTTATAAAACAGTAGGGACACTTTTAATGTAATGGTGTCTAATGCTAGAGTTTCTCAGCTTTCTCCAATAACATGAGTAGTAAATTGGATAGAGCAGAGAGCACCTGCAATCTTTCATTTGAGCAGTCTTTTGAAAGAAGTGATACTGTCCCTATTTCTGTGACTAGAAATAAGTATTAACATGGTAGTAGTCTGTTGCTGTATCATAAAAAAAAAATATATAGAACTGTTCGTGTTCCTGTGCAGATAGAGAATTGGGATCTAGATAACAGAGCTTAAGCTAGAAGTTGGGAGAATGCCCTTGAATTTAAGAGTTTGAATATCAGGAGTATGAGACTGGACGGCTTACTGTGCCTAACTTAATCGGTGCTTAACTTTAAGTAACAATTTTCCATGCATTTGCTATTTGAAAGCTTTCATGTAATATTTGTACCATGCTCGTCCTGTATGTATGTTTATGAGTGATAATTATTGTGGATCCTGTATAGCTGTGAGACCACATTGCTACAATATAGTAAGACCTCACAGCTATTGCATGCTGTCATACCTGAGTCACTATAAAGAAAATAAGTTAAACTTTTATTGCATATCTGTTAAATAATAGTGAATAATCCAAACAGCAATAGATTGCTTCTAGTCTGTTTGAAAACTTAGTCATGAGATATTGCTTGCATGTTTTAGTCTGCTATTGGCCCGTTGGCTCTCCCCTCCGTTATGTCATCTGAGTCTGATGAGGCAGTAGCTTCCTATAACACTGCGCTCTCCTCTGCTTTGAATGCTCTTGCTCCACCCATGCCATGTCTTGTGAGGCGTATTGTATGTCAACCCTGGCTTTTTTCCACTACCTGCTCTTTATGTTCCTGTGCCCGCTCAGCTGAGCAAGCTTGGCTCAATTCCTGCACCCTTGCACACTTTCTACGCTTCAAATTTATGCTTGTCTCTTTCCAGTCAGCCATAGCACTCGTCAAACAAGGCTATTACGTCCATCTGACTAACTCTCTTGCCTCTGACCCTCGCCATCTTTTTACAACTCTCAACTCTCTCCTCAAGGTGCCTCCGCCTCAGACCCTTCCCTCCCTTTCTGCCCAAGCCCTGGCTGACTACTTCATTGACAAAATCCGCTAAATCACACTCCAGTTCCCCATGAGGTCAGCTACCTCCTCCCCACTTCCAATCCCCCCCCCCACCTCTGCTATCCTATGTTCTCTGAGGTGGAAACCACTCACCTTCTTTCCTCTTCCAAACTCCTCCTCTGATCCTGTTCCCACCCGTCTCCTTAGCTCCATCTCCTCCACTGTAGTCCCTTCCATCTCTCATATTCTTGGCCTATCACTCTCCATGTAGCTTTCCCTGCAGTCTTCAAGCATACTGAGGTCACTCCTCTCCTCAAGAAACCCTCACTAGATCCTACCTGTCTTTCTCACTATAGACCCATCTCCCTCCTTTCCTTCGTTTCTGAACTATTTGAATGTGTGGTTCCCCGCTGTTGCCTTGACTTCCTCTCCTCTCAAGCCCCTCTGGATCCTCTACTATCTGGCTTTCATCCTTTACATTCTACCAAAACGACTCTTGCCAAAGCCTCCATTGATTTGTTCCTGACAAAATCCAAGGGCCTTTACTCAATCCTCATCCTTCTTGACCTTTATGCTGCTTTTGACGCTCTTGACCAAAACCTTCTCCTTGATACCTTGTCCTCGCTTGGTTTTAAGGGTCTATGCTATCCCGGTTCTCTTCTTATCTCTCCCATCGCTCTTTCAGTGTTTGTTCTGGTGCTCCTCTACTGCTTTTCCTCTCTGTTGGTGTTCCCCAAGGATCTGTCTTGTGTCCACTCCTTTTCTCTCTCTCTATACCCAGTCCCTCTGTGCACTTATCTCTTCCCATGGCTTTCAGTACCATCTTTATACTGATGACTCCCAGATCTACCTCTTTACACCTGAAATTTCTGGCAGTCTAGGCCAGGATCTCTGCCTGCCTTTCTGACATTGCTGCTTCAATGTTTTGCCGCCACTTGAAATTGAATATGGCCAAAACTGAATTTATTATTTTTTCCACTAAACTCTCCTCTCCCCTTCCTCCTTTCTCAGTCTCTGTGGATATCTCTCTACTCCTTTCTGTCTCCTCAGCTCGTAACCTTGTGGTTGCCTTTAACTCTCTTCTCTCTCCTTCTCCACACACATCCAACTGATAGCTAAAACCTGCCATTTCTTTCCCTACAATATCAACAAAATTCGCTTATTCCTTTCTGAACATACTACTAGAACACTTATCCACCCCTTAGTCACCTTCCGTCTAGACTATTGTAACCTACTCCTTGCTGGTCTCCCTCTGAATCATCTCTCTTCTCTTCAATCTGCCCAACACTCTGCTGCGTGGCTAATCTTCTGCCAGCCTCGTCATGCCCATAATACCCCTCTTCTCAAGTCACTTCATTGATTCCCTATCCATTTCCACATCCAGTTCAAACTTCTCCTGCTTCCCTGTAAGTGCTTTCACTTTTCAGCTCCTCACTACCTTTCCTCTCATCTGTCCGTACACTCCTCCTCGGGAACTCCGTTCTTCTGGCAAATCACTTCTATCTGTGCCCTTTTTCTTCTATTGCTAACTCCAGAATTTGCTCCTTTCACCTTATTGCTCCTTATGCCTGGAACAAGCTACCTGAGTCTGTACGTCGTGCGCCTTCTCTGACCCTTTTCAAATCCAGGCTGTTGTCTGTCTTGACTAGATTGTAAATGCTGATGGGCAGAGACCATCTTTTACATGTGTCTATGCAGTGCTGTGTACATCTTGTAGCGCTATGCAAATGTTCAGTAGTAGTAGCAGTCATGATTGTAAGGGCCCAATGGAGCCATAGGACATATGTGATTTAGTAGTCTAGGAACTTTGAGGCCACATTGGCTGCATTACCTGTGTTCCAGATTTATATACAGTATCAATTTGCTGTATTTTTATTGAGATTTGTATTTATCATAACAAGCTATTGGTAAAAATCATACTGAAAATAATAGTGAATGCATAAACATAAATCAAAGCAGGAGGAAGTTGCATACACTTTTTTCTTGATTTATGAGTTGTGATCTTGCATCAGAATGGTTGAATTTAAAAGCATTTGTGAGCTGCTGTGTGAATGTACTTTACTGGAAAGCAAATTTAGCAGACTAGATGGGCAGGATGCTCTTTATCGACCATGCTATTTTGTTTCTGTGGAACATAAACATATTTATTAAACTGTAAAAAAAATCCCCTTCTAGAGTGTGCAGCTTTGTCATTTATAGATTTAGACAAGTATTATTATGTAGACAGTCTTAGTTTTATTTCAGTGACCTAATAACCAGAAACCAAGGTTCAAATCCCACTGGCACTCCTTGAGGCCATGGGCAAGTCCGTTAACCCTCCATTGCTTCAGGTGCAAACTTAGATTGTAAGACTTCTGGGACATCAAAATACCTACTGTGCCTGCTTGTAACTTGCATTGAACCGACTGCTGGAAAGACGTGAGAGAGAGAAAAAAAACTTATTTTGTCTAAATATTTAGGAGGAATAGCGGAGAGCCTTGCAGATAAGCTGATTGGTGTATTGTTTGAGGTTTGGTTCCTGGCTTGTACCCGGTGCTTCCCTACTCCTCCCTACTGGAAAACTGCCAAGGAAATGGTGGCAAATTGGAGGCATCACCCTGCTGTGGTGGAGCAGTGGAGCAAGATGATTTGTGCCTTGACATCTAGGTAGGTGAATATCATGCAAAAGAAGTCACATGGAAAGTGCATGCACTTTGACTTGGACAGTTTTTGTACATAACAGCATTTCAAGTAAGTTCATCAGTGCCATCTTGGTTGTGCAATGATACCCAAAGCGTATTAAATTATAATTTTGCAGACTTACAAAATACCTTTGGACAACAGTTAGTAAAGATTGCTTTTAAAGCAATATTTAATATTTCCAAAAACATTTTCTGTTATGGTTCTCTCAATATGGATTTTATAAATACAATATGAAATTAACCAGTATGGACTACTTGATGGGATGCTATAACTTGGCATGTACAAGTTTGTCAGTTCTTTAAGTCGGCCTGGAGCAGAGGCATGCAAGAAAACATAGGGCTGATTTTCCTTTTTTAGCTGCTAAAGTGGGTTGCAGATGTCAAATGTTTGGGAAGCGCTGATAGTTTATAAAACCTCTGCCAAGCTCAATTTTCTTTGCAAGCAAAGAGGAATATAGTTGATAAATGATGTATTTATTGCTGTTTTTCAAAGTTAACCTTCTCTTGCTGCTCTTGCTGACATCTCTTTTTTCCATGTTATGTGTTGGAAGGGATACACAGGGCAGCGCTGACCCTGAGATATTAAGGAATGATATCTGCAGAAGCTCAGCTTTGCTTTTATCAACTTGAGAAAAATAAATCCTGATATTTAAAACGTATAGATAGGTGCATTTTGACTACTTTGCCTTTTTTTCTGGCAATATACAGTAAATCCTTGTCATATTGTACATATGTTTATAGTTACCCTGTTGCTCCAAGTTTAAACTCCTGTTACATTGTAAGCACAGAACAGTCTTCTGACTGTGCACCCTTGTTATATGTGAACCGCACTGATAACAAATAGCGCGGTATATAAAAGTTGTTAAATATTCCCATAAGTTACAAAAACAGCAATATTAGATATGTTCTTTAGAACATCAATGTTATTATTTCTTGATTTTATTTACTAGATGGTTTAAATTTGAATTCTCTTTTTAATCAGAACAAGTCTTGTCTTGTACTTTAAAACTTGCTCTTCTGGTGATCTGGCCTCTCGCCACTGGACCGATCGGGGAGCCAGCAGGAAGGTGAACTCCTCCCTGCTCCGCACCGGATCATCCAATCAGCCCAGCAGCAGCAGGCCATTTAAAACTAAGGTGACCCTTAAGCATGGACCGAGGTGGGGGACTATCCACACCGCTCTCCATCCTATTAAGAATAGGAACAGTGTTCACATCACACAAAGACAAGTGGAACCACAGACACATTCTCACCAACCGAAACCCTAATCCTCAGCGGCAGACAAGCCGACCATACGTGCTATTTACCATCACATCCATACTCACTGAATACATCTCCTATACACCCCCCTCATACTTAGACATCCCCCATACACACACCACATGCAAACCCACAAAAGACCACTACAAGTTCAACAAACCTCACAACACACCACACCTCATTCAAATATCGTGCAAAAACATTCACACCCTAACTCCCTCAATAACAGCACATGCCATACGATGTGCACTAATAAATGCCTGCTCAGTAAGGAACAAAGGGCACATCATAAAAGACCCCTTCACAACATACCAACTTGACCTGCTCTGTATAACCGAATCCTGGCTCACGGACACGGTACTTTATGAACCAACTCCCACCAGACAGATTCGCCCTCTTTCACTGCCCACGCACAGAGTGGAGGGGAGGAGGAGTGCTAATCATAATCTGGACACATTTTCACTTCTGACCTCTCTCCATAGAAAGCTCAGAAGAAACAGACATCCTGACTATCACCAACAAACAGCTGACAATCTGCCTCGTCTACAGGCCCTCGCCACTGATACCTTCAGCCTATCTCGCCTAATTGGACAATTCCTAGAACACACCAGAGCGGCAAAAGACCTCATCATCCTGGGAGACTTCAACCTTCCCTCAGCCTTCCTACAAGCCATGATAGCCATGGACCTCGAACAGATCATTCAATCCCCCACACACAACAAAGGCAATATAAAGAATCCACGCAAACACACCGCACTCAATATGCCACCATGCCATGCCCTGGTCAGACCACAGCCTGATCACCTTCCTCCTCCCATTTAATGCCCCTACAATCCACTCCACCTAGCAACGGCCAAACTGAAGGTTCAAATGATTCCACAAGGAATTCTTCCTAAAGAACAAACTAGTGCAACTTGAAAATGAGACAACGGATCCCAATACCTTCATAACAAACTAGAACTCCATCATTGAAAGAACAGCAACTACCACTGCAAATACAACCTCCACAACAGTCAAGAAAACCAGGGCACCATGGTACACCCCTGACCACCTGGAAACTAAAAACTCAACTCCTGAAGATTGGAAAGAAAGTGGAGGAAAACCACCCTCGACTCGGACAAACACCTCTACACGGCCCTGATGACCAACTACCACAATGTCACCAAAGGTTCATTTTGCACCAGTCATCTAAATCACTAGCTCTCTAAACAGACCAGGAGAATTATTTGACATCGTTAAACAGCTCATAAAACTCCCTTTCAACAACCAATCTGATCTTAACATAAGCCACCAAACTCTAGCACAACACTACAAGCAACTCCTCTCCCCCTCCCCCCACCATCCAAACCTACACCTCCAGCTCCCCTTGGACAACCTTTTGCCTCCATCTGAAGACAACATTACAGCCTTAATCACATCACGCAACATCCCCCCCTCAATCCATGCCCGGTCAGCTGGATCAAAGTGGCCAAACAGGAACTCGGCCCCATAATCACAAAACTCACCCAATCCATACTTCAACAAGGATTCATGCCAGAACATCTGAAATTATCCTCTATCTGCCCTACCTTCAAAAAACCCCAACCTTGACCCAATGGATCCAGCATCCTACAGATCTATCGCCAGTCTTCCATTCATAACAAAAGTCATTGAGAAAGCAGTACAGTAGCAACTCCAGGAACATATTGATGATAACAACCTCCTCAACCCATAACAGCATGTTTTTTGTCCGCTCCATGATGTAGAAACTCTGATGGTCTCACTCATAGACAAACTAATAAAAGGAACTCAGAATAAAACACAGGAATACATCATTATATTCCTTGACTTATCAGTAACTTTTGATACAGTAAATAAATTCTTCTTCAACACCTTCAAGCCACTAGAATTCAAAACACTGTACTAAAATGGTTTGAATCCTATCTCACCAACAGGCAGCAACAAATAAAAATTTGTCACAACATATCCACCCCATACCGACAGACACAAGGTGTACCACAAGGATCCACCATATCCCCATTGCTCTTCAACATCTACCTGCAACCACTCTGCCAAATCATCATAATCCATAACATCAACTTCCACATCTGTGTGGACGACGACATGCTCTATAGACCATTCAACCATAATTAGCCCACCAACACAAAACTCACACGCTTTGAGGACATCTCACAATGGTTAGAAAGAAACAACTTGACCATTAACTATAAAAAAACAAAAAAACAAAAACAAAACTGAAGCTGTTTTCATCACAAAAGACATCAGCTTCACTCCACCAGATTCCATCACCTTAAAAAAATACCACAATAAAGGTACAACCCGAAATCAAGTATCTAGGAATTGCATTGAATCTTCACCTTTCCCTCAAACTGCAAATACAGTGCATCGCAAAAGTTGTCTACCACAAAATAAGAACCCTTCAACGACTATGTCCCCTCCTCGACACGCTGGACTTCTGCTCGGCATTCTAAGCCCTAATCCTGATGCATATGGATTACTGCAACTCCATTTATCAAGGCCTGCTGCATTCTACCCTGATCCTCCTCCACACAGCTCTGCACACCACAGCACACACCCTCATGGGCGCCTCAAAATTTGATCACATAACATCCACCTTGAAACAACTGCACTGGCTCCCACTTACTAGCTGGATCAAGTACAAGACACTTCTGATAACACATAAAGCAATCAACAACAATCCTACATCTCACCTACAGACGTTGCTCCAAACCATGCAAGATGACAATCTACTATGAACACCTTAATCATCCCATAAGCAAGAACAAAATCAACCCAACAAGACTGCGTGCGAGCCTTCGAACTGTACACACCATGAGCCTCCCGGACATAATACGTACCATCACAGACCTACCCACGTTTCGAAAATACCTGAAAACCCTTCTGTTCTTCAAACATTTTATCCCCATCCCCATAAAACCCAACAACAAAAGTAAACGATAACACAAGAAAACCAAAGTTTGATAGACTATGCTGTACTTAACCTGAACTCAGATAAATAATGATAGATGTCTAGAACCATCTACTGTACATAGTTTAACTTGTTACCTGTATATAAGTTCATTGTTCAATGTAAAATCTTAACCACCATTAATTGTAAACCACCTTAACCATGGTGAAAGGCGTTATATAAACTTTGCTAAATAAATAAATCACTATTTAGCTATTTATAACAGAATTACAGTTTTGTTGTCTTAGGATATTGCTGGTCTAGTTTCAGATGGCAAACACTACATTACTATAGTTTTACTTTTGATCCATGTTGGAGGAGCTTTCAAAAACTTTAGGACTTTATCCTGGGAATAAATAAGAAAATGAAAGCAGACATATATTTCTTTTTAACCAATATATCGGACATCTGCAAAACATTTGTGAGGAAGGAGTATTTCTATGTCCGCTTTCTCCCTGTTTGACCCTGGAACTTGCTTTATCCTTCTGCCAGCACTTCTGTGCTGTTCCTTCAATTTGTGCAAAAAGATCTGCTTTCCTGCATGGACAGAGTTGTAGATGAGCCACCACAATGGTGGGAGATCATTAAAGGAGCCACCTCCTATTCTAGACATTCCAGGAGTCAGATGAATGTCCAGTGTTATGCGCATGCACCCATGCCATTCTGGCTCCTAAGTATACATTACATAACTATTTCAAATTTATTCAAAACATGGTTGCACAGTTGTTTAATGGTGAGCTCTTCTTGAAGAGGTTCCTGCCCATTGCTAGCCAAGTTCCTGAGCGGTCCTCCAGTTTAGTCCTCCACCTCTGGGTAGTGCACCTCCTCCTGCAGCTTGGAGACTGGACCAATCAGAATCTTGCCCTCACCGGCTGCATGCTGCTGGAGATCCCATCAGCCCCCAGTGTGTCCAGTCTCCATGCAGCAGGAGGACGTGTGAGCCTTGAGCTGGGCTCACTTAGGGACTAAATAGGCAACACTGTAGTTTGGTTTTTCCAAAAATTATTTTCATTTCCCTTTAACTTCATTTGCTTCCTTTTAGGTTACTGCGCCTTTAAAAAAAAAAAAAAAATTAATTCATACCGGGGCACGCTGGCAGAGGAGCCGGGCTTTGCACTGCCCTTCTGCCCCTTCTTCTATCCTGCTCGCACTTGGTGTTTTCAGCCGGCAGTTGCAGATCTCTCCTCCTAGATGGCACGGGGGAGAGATCTGTCAGTAGCACTCACACGCTTGGCGGTGCAGGGCCTTGAAGGTCGGTCCCAGCGTGCCGGAGCGGTGTGCAGCACCCGGCGGCTCAGTTCCCGGCGCACGGAGTGCTGCGGCGGAGACAACTGATCCTCGGGGGGTAAGTCTCTGGTTGTTGGGGGAGCGCGGGGTGTCTGAGGAGCAGTGAGCAGGGGCAGGAAGGCTCGGACCGCTCCAAGGGCTTGTTTTTCGCGCCATTTGTTTCTAGTAGCAGGGGCCATTTTGTTTTCCTTCCCGCGCGGTCAGCGCTAATGGGAAAGCCTCGGTACATGTTTTTTGTCTTCGCGGCACTAGCGGGCAGAGGCCTGGAGAGCTACTTGATATCTCAGCGTTCCTGTAGCTGGGGTCTTTTGTTTATAACTGGTCTTGTTGTTTGGAAGCCTGGTATGTTAAAAAAAAAAAAAAAGTGACTTTGAAGTTATTTTTCCTTTTTGTGCTTGAAAGGGGTCAATCCCTTCTGAACCCAGGCAGCGAAGTCCTTCTTTAGTTATTCATGTCTGCTCATCCACAGTGCATGATCTGCGGTTCACGCAGGGGGACGGTGTTGGATACCGGTATTTGCAGGGGCTGCGCTGCTGTTTCTTCTAACTTGGAGCAACAAATGGAGGACAGTGCGGTCCAGGACTCCCTTGAGGCGGTGGTAAGTGCTGGGGCTGAGCCGGCTCACGGGGCTCCGGCAACATCTCCACCGACTACACCCGCAGGGCCATCGGGTGTCCAGCAGGTTGGGGGTGCTGAAGCGTCCTTGGGAGATTTTTTCCACAGATTTTGTTCTTCTAATGCATCAGGCCTTTCTATTGGGGCAGTGGCGTTGCGAAAGGAGGGCATCCTCGTCCGTCCTTATCTCAACGATTGGTTGATCCGGGCAAAGTCCAAGGCAGAGAGTGTGCAGGTCACGGACAGAGTGGTGTACAGCTCCTGCAAAGTCTCGGCTCGGTTGTGAATGCGAAAAAGAGTCACTTGGTTTCGACTCAGTCTCTCGAGTATCTTGGTGTACGGTTCGACACTTCAAGAGAATTGGTTTTCTTACCAGTTCGCCGCACGCAGATCTTGCGCCAACTTGTTCACAAGTTCTTGGGGACCCCAGCGCCGTCAGCTTGGTGGTACCTTTGGCTGTTGGGGACCATGGCAGCGACTCTGGAGGTGGTACAGTGGGCCAGGTTCCACATGCGGCCATTACAAAGAGCGCTGCTGCGGCGCTGGTTGAACCAATCGGATTCATTGAACAAGCGTCTTTCCTGCCCGATTCGAGTCTGCTGAGCCTTGCAGTGGTGGCTGGCTCCGGAATCCCTGCAGGCGGGCATGCCCTTGGAACAGCCTATTTGGCTCCCTCTGCTGACGGATGCAAGTCTGGCGGGGTGGGGAGCCCATTGCGGGGACCGGTTTGCTCAGGGGACCTGGTCTGCCCTAGAAGTCTCGTGGTCGATCAACCGCCTCGAACTACGGGCGGTGTTTCTCGCGCTGCAGGCTTTCGAGAGTTCAGTGAGGGGTCGAGCAGTACGAGTGCTCTCGGACAATTCTTCAACGGTAGCTTACCTCAACCGGCAGGGCGGAACGGGGAGTGTAGCCATGGAGGAAGAGTCCAAACAGTTGTTCAAATGGATAGAGCCTCGACTGCTGGCCATTTCAGCAGCGCACACTGCAGGGAAAGGACAATGTGATGGCGGATTTTCTCAGCAGGGTACGGGTGGATGCCGGAGAGTGGGAACTCCATCCGCAGCTGTTTGCGCAAATTGTCCGCAGATGGGGACCGCCAGTGATGGATCTCATGGCGACCTTTCAGTCAGCAAAGACAAGTCGGTTTTCAGCAGACGGAGAGAGAGAATGTCCGAAGGCATAGACGCGCTCATTCAGCTCTGGCCGAACTTCTGTATATCTTTCCTCCGTGGGCTCTTATAGGCTGAGTGGTTCAACGCATCGAGGCACACCACGGCATGGTTCTGTTGGTGGCCCCGGATTGGCCCAGACGCCCGTGGTACGCAGATTTAGTTCGGCTGCTCGATGGGGAGCCGTAGAGACTACCGCTATTGGGGGATCTTCTGGTTCAGGGTCCTCCTTCGAATGCCCCAGGTGGATCGATTCTTGCTTACGGTATGGCCATTGAAAGGGCACGGTTGAGAAAGAAAGGGATATTCGGCGGCGGTCATTTCCATGCTGCTTCGAGCGAGGAAAACGTCCACTTCCCTCGCGTATGTGCGTGTGTGGCAGATTTTTGAAGACTGCTGTTCCAAGCAACTTTGCCAGACGGCAGCTGCTTCCGTTTCAGTAATACTCAGTTTCTTACAGGACGATTTTGAGAAAGGACTAGCCGCCAGTTCCTTGAAGGTTCAGCTGGCGGCTGTCTCGTGTTACAGGGGCAGGATTCAAGGGGTGTCCTTAGGGTCGCCCGCGGATGTTCAGCGTTTCCTAAGGCAGTTTTCTGGCTTTGGCCTTCGCGCAAAGTGCATGTGCCTCCGTGGGACTTGAATTTGGTTCTGGAGGCCCTGGTCAAGAAACCCTTTGAACCCCTGAGCCAGGCTTCTGTTAAGGACCTAACATTGAAGACGGTGTTTCTGGTGGCCATCTATTCGGCGAGGCGAATTTCGGAGTTGCAGGCTCTGTCGTGTAGGGAGCCGTTCCTGTCCTTCTCGAGGGACAGGGTGGTTCTCAGGCCGGTTTCAACATTTCTTCCAAAGGTAGTCTCTCCGTTTCATGTGAATCAGTCGGTCTTTCTCCCAGTATTCACTCTGGAGCGGGACAGCCCGCAGACCGGGGCTTGCATCGCCTGGATGTCCGACGGGTGTTGCGCCGGTACCTAAAAGTTTCGGAGGCCTTCTGTAAGTCAGACCGTCTTTGTGCTGTTCGGCAGGGTGCGGAAGGGCAAAGCGGCGGCGAAGGCTTCCATTTCCAGATGGGTGAAGGAGGCGATAGCGTCAGCATATATTTTGCAAGGTCGTCCGGTCCTGGTGGGGTTGTGGGCCCACTCTACTAGGGCATAGGCGATGTCGCTGGCGGCGCACAGCTTAGTTCCGCCTGCAGAAATTTGCAGGGTGGCTACCTGGTCGTCTTTACACGCATTCAGCAAACACTACCGTCTGGATGTTTTGGCAGTGGGGGATGCCTGCTTGGGGTCGGCAGTATTACGCGCCGGCTGGAGAGGTCCCTCCCAATGCTAACTGCTCTGTTACAACCCAGAGGTGGAGGACTAAACTGGAGGACCGCTCAGGAAATGGAAATTACACTTACCTGGTAATTGTAGTTCCTGGAGGGATCCAGTTTAGTCCTCATTCCCACCCGGAAGAGAGTTTCTGGCTGAACGGTGTGTTAGCTGCGGGAAGAGAGGGGTCCAAGAAGCAAATCACAGTATAGCTCCGGTGTGGAATTCCTGGATATGGCCAGGCTCTCTTTTCCCCTTCAGTTCTCTTCTTCTTGAACTTCTGCTGTCACTTTCACTTGTTCAGGGTTGAGGGGACAGAAGCAAAGTGTGGAATCCTGGCTTTCTCGTTTGGGGGGGGGGGTTTGGCTACACTAATGTTTTTTTCTTACTAGTTATACTTACAGTTAGTTCTTACCTTTTCATGTGTTGCTTCTTTAAGTATGCTTTGTCAATAGTTCACTGGGGGCTGATGGGATCTCCAGCAGCATGCAGCAGGTGAGGGCAAGATTCTGATTGGTCCAGTCTCCATGCTGCAGGAGGAGGTGCACTACCCAGAGGTGGAGGACTAAACTGGATCCCTCCAGGAACTACAATTACCAGGTAAGTGTAATTTCCATTTACAAGTGGTTGCCAGTTGCTGAGAATTTAAAGCTGAAACTTAGGCCTTCCTTTCCATTTACTGCAGACTTTTAGCCTGCATTTTTGCTGAGTGAATTACGAATGGTATATCACCGAAAGCTTGCCTCAGACCTCCACAAGTCAGAGGGAGCCAGTGAGAGTGAGTGTGGAAGAGCAGACTTCATTTAAGTTACATGAATTGTTTTCAGTGCTCTTGAGCAGCTGTGCAATGGTTCCATCCTCTCTTTGGCACCGTTCCTGGTTCTCAAATTGAAGTGGCTCCTATTTGAAAATTAGTGATCGCTGGTTTATGGCTATTTTAGCTAGGAACATAGTCAGACCTTTTTTAAACTTCGCATTAGGTTTAGAGCCAGGGTGGTTTTTGTAACAGGTTCAGTTTAGAGCTAGAGAACATAAAAACATAAATGCTATACTGAGGTGAGACCAAGGTTCATCAAACCCATTTTCCTGTTTCCAACAGTGGCCAATCCAGGTCACAAATACCTGGCAGGTTCCCAAAAAGGCATTCGGGTTCCACAGTGCTTGTCCCGGGGTAAGCAGTGAATTTCCCAGGTCCTCTTTTAAATAATGCTTTATGGACCTTTCCTCCAGGAGCTTGTCCAAACCTTTTTTAAACCCAGCTACACTAACAGCCTTTACTACATCCTCAGGTAACAAATTCCAGAGTTTGATTACATGTTGAGTGAAAAAATATTTTCTTTTATTAGTCTTAAATAGTTTACCCTGTAGCTTCATTGCATGTCCCCTAGTCTTTCTATATTCTGATAACGAAAAACAATCGATCTACGTTTACCCGTTCCACTCCATTCATTAATTTATAGACTTCTATCATATCTCCCCTCAGCCGTCTCTTTTCCAGGTTAAAGAGCCCTAACCTTTTTAGCCTTTCTTCATAGGAGTATCCTTCCATCCCCTTTACCATTTTGGTGGCTCTTTGAACCTTTTATAATATCGCTATATCCTTTTTAAGATACGGCGACCAGAATTGCACACAATATTCAAGGTGCGGTCTCACCATGGAACGGTATAGAGGCATTATAATATCTTTTGTTTTATTTTCCATTCCTTTCCTTATGATACCTAGCATTCTATTTGCTCTCTTGGCTGCCGCTGCACACTGGGCCGAGGGTTTTAACATGTTATCCACAATGACGCCTAAATCTTTTTCCTGGGTGGTGGTTCCTAATGTGGAACCTTGCATTGTGTAACCATAGTTTGGGGGGTTCTTCCCTAGGTGCATAACCTTGCACTTGTCCACATTAAATTTCATCTGCCATTTTGATGCCCAGTCTTCCAATTTATCAAGATCCTCTTGCAATTTTCCACAATCCTCTTGGGTTTTAACAACTTTAAATAGTTTTGTGTCATCTGCGAATTTGATAATCTCACTCGTTATTCCACTTTCCAGGTCATTTATGAATATGTCAAAAAGCAGCGGACCCAGCAGAGATCCCTGGAGTACACCACTATTCACCTTTCTCCATTGGGAAAATTGGCCATTTAGCCCAACCCTCTACTTTCTATCTTTTAACCAGTTCTTGATCCACAGTAGTACACTGCCTCCTATCCCATGACTCTTTAGTTTTGCCAAAAGTCTCTGATGAGGGACCTTGTCAAAGGTTTTCTGAAAGTCCAGATACACTATATCAACTGACTCACCTTTGTCCACCTGTTTATTCACCCCACCCACCCCAACCCTTGACTACTGCAACCTCATATATCATGGTCTCCCAAAACATAGTATTCGCCCCCTCCAGATGGCTCAGAATACAATTGCACGTTTAATCATAAACATGCCCAAATGATTCCCATCACCCCCATCCTCCAGGACCTCCACTGGCTCCCCATGCTGGCCAGAATAAAATTCAAAACCCTCACTCTGATCCACAAAGTCATACACACTGAATCTTCTACTTGCCTACTCTCTCTCTTCTCTCCAAGCCAAAGAACACCATAGCACGTAGATCCAACACTGCAAACATCCTAAACATACCAGCATATAAGAAAAGGAGCAAACAATCAACCTGCAACCGAGCCTTCTCTCTCTATGCCCCCCACTGTATGGAATGCTCTCCTATCTGACTTACGTAGCTGCTCCGACCATATCGAATTCCGTGTAAGGCTCAAAATCTTTCTCTTCCAATAATATCTTGCACAACCCCCCTAAACCACAACCACCCCAGTGTACCTTAAACTCATTACTCAGCATTCACCACAACTTGATCCCCCCCCACCCCAAATGCCCCTCCTCCTCCCCTTTCCTCTTCCCTAACCTCTCCCCTGTCTCCTCTTTACACCTAGCAGCCTCGCCGAACATCCTTCTGTAAAATATGTAAAAAGTTATAGTTAGTTGCTTTATATGCCTGTTAACCATCAAAAATTTCTTGTTCTCTGTACAACTGTCACCACTCTATTAGTTTAAGT
Organism: Ichthyophis bannanicus; assembly: GCA_033557465.1. Classification (NCBI taxonomy): domain Eukaryota; kingdom Metazoa; phylum Chordata; class Amphibia; order Gymnophiona; family Ichthyophiidae; genus Ichthyophis; species Ichthyophis bannanicus. The sequence goes on along the minus strand of CM066049.1, from coordinate 17,566,574 downwards.
TCCATGTAAACAGTCTTGAATCGTAGAAAGACGGTGTATATATAAACGTTTCAAATAAATAAAGACCAGCGTGGTCCATCTAGTTTGCCCAGCAAGGTGGCAAGAGTAGTTGCGTCCGCTGCTCCGTGCAGGTCACTCTACTTGTTGAGATATCAGACAGTTAAGTTTTTATTTTGATTTTATCCTCTTTCTATAAAGGGATCCAGTGTGTCTGTCTTATGCCATTTTGAATTATGTCACTGTATTTGCCCCACCACGTCTATCGAGAGAGCATTCCAAGCATTCATCACCCTTTCAGTGAAAAAGTATTTCCTTACATTGCCTTTGTTTACTCCCCTTGCAGCTTCATGTTATGCCTTCTAGTATTACAGCTTCCCCGTCTTTGAAATAGGTTTGTTTGTTCGTTCATTAATACCCTTTAAGTATTTAAAGGTCTGTATCATATCTCCCCTGTTTCTCCTCTAGAGTATACATATTTATGTCTTGGAGACTCTTTTTTCATACATCTTTTGGCGCAGGCGCTAAATCATTTTGGTCACCTTCCTCTGAACTGTTTCCAGTCTTTTTATATCCTTTGTGAGATATGGTCTCCAAAACTGAAAACAATATTCCAGGTGAGGCCTCACCAGTGACTTTTATAGTGGCATTAGTACCTCCTCCTTTCTGCTGGTAGTTCTTCTCTGAATGCAACCCAGCATCCTTCTGGCTTTGCCTGCTGCCTTGTCGCATTGTTTCACCACCTTGAGATCCTCAGAAACAATCACTCCGAGGTCCTTCTGGTCTGTGCACGCCAAACTAATGCCCCCTATCTCATACAATTCCCTTGTATTTCTGCATCCCAAGTGCAAGACACTGCACTTCTTCACATTGGTCTAATGCTTGGCAGTTAAGATTTATTCTTCCAGCTTTTGCAGATCTTTGCTCATGTTATCCACTCCCTCGGGGGAGTCAACTTTGTTGCAAATTTTCCTGTCATCTGCAAAAAGACACTTTTCCGTTCAGTTCTTCAGCAATATCACTCACAAATACATTGAACAGTTCTTGCCCCATAATATCCTTTGTTTTATTCTTTATTCCTTTCTTTGATGCCTAGCATTCTTTTTGCTTTCTTGGCTGCCGCTGCACTCTAGGCGGAGGGTTTCAATGTATTATCCATGATGATGCCTAAATCTTTTTCCTGGGTGGTGGTTCCTAATGCGGAATCTTGCATCGTGTAGCCATAGTTTGGGTGGTTCTTTCCTAGATGCATAACTTTGCCCTTGTTCACATTTAAATTTCATCTGCTGTTTGGAAGACCAGCCTTCCAATTTTTCAAGGTCGTCTTGCAATTTTTCACAATCCTCTTGCGTTTTTAACATTTTTGAATAATTTTGTGTCGTCTGCAAATTTGATAACCTCACTCATTATTCTCATTTCCAGGTCATTTATGAATATGTCACCTGGGTTACTCCACTATTGACCTTTCTTCATTGAGAAAATTGGCCATTTAACCTTACTCTCTGCTTTCTATCTTTTAACTAGATCCTGATTCACAAAACTATAATGTCTCCTGACGCATAACTCTTTAATTTTGCCAGGAGTCTCTCATTAGGGACCTTGTCAAAGGCTTTCTGAAAATCCAGATACAACTACAGTATATCAGCCGGCTCACCTATTTTTTTTACCTGTTGATTCACACCTTCCAAAAAATAAAACGGATTAGTAAGACAAGACTTTCCTTGGCTAAAACCATGTTGGTTTTCTCTCATTAAACCATGGCTAGCTACATATTCAGTAATTTTATTCTTTGTAATGGTTTCTACCATTTTGCTTAGTTCTGATATTAGGCTTGCTAGTCTGTAATTCCCCGGATCACCCCTGGAACCCTTTTTAAAAATTAGCATTACATTGGCCTTTCTCCAATCCTCAGGTACTGCTACTACTACCACAACTGATTTTAATGATAGTTCACAGATTACTAATAGTAGGTCTGCAGTCTCAGATTTCAATGCCCTTGGATGTATACCATCCGATCCAGGTGATTTGCTACTTCTCAGTTTATCAAACAGCTGTACTGCATCCTCCCATTTTATTGATATTTCTTTCAATTCTACTACATCACCTTTTATATACCATTTCAGGTACAGGTAACTTATCTATATCATCGTCAGTAAAAACAGAAGCAAAGAATTTATTCAGTCTCTTAGTTATGACCTTGTCGTCCCTTAGTGCCCCTTTTACCCCTCTATCATCCAATGGTCCAACCGATCCGTTCACATGCTTTTTGCTATGAATGTACTTGAAAACGTTTTTATTATGCATTTTTGTTTCCACGACTAGCTTTTTTTCAAATTCTCTCTTTGCCCACTTTATCAATGCCTTGCAGCTAACTTGCCAATGCTTATGGTGTTTGTCATTAGACTCCTTTTTCCATTTCCTGAAGGATGCTTTTTTTTGGCAGCAACACTACTACTGCTACTACTGCTACTACTACTGAGCATTTGTATAGCACTATAAGACATATGCAGTGCTGCACAGACATGTAAGAGACAGTCCCTGCTTATCAGAGTTTACAATGTAGTCAAGACAGACAACACAGTAGGTGTAGACATGGGATACATCTAGGGAGAATGGTAAGGAAACACAAGGAGATTAGGCAAGTCAGTATCCAAAAGTAGCAGCGAAGAGGTGAGTTTTTAGCCTAGATTTGAAAAGGGCCAGATAAGGCACCTGACGTACAGACTCGGGTAGTTTGTTCCAGGCATAAGGAGCAGCAAGATAAAAGGAGAAAAGTCTGGCGTTAAGAGTAGAAGAGAAGGGCACAGATAAAAGTGACTTGCTAGAAGAGCGGAGTTCCCAAATAGGGGTGTAGGGAGCGATAAGAGAGGAAAGGTAGTGAGGAGCTGCAGAGTGAATGCACTTATAGGTCAGCAGGGGAAGTTTGAACTAGATGTGGAAACAGCCCCTCTGACCTCGCCTTTAAACCATGCTGGCAGTTTTTTGGCCTTCCTTCCTTCCACTTTTCTTAAAGTATGGAATACATATGGTCTGGTGTTCCAAGATAATACTTTTAAGCAACGCTCATGCTTGATGTAGATCTTTAACTTTTGCAACTTTTATTTTTATTTCTAAACTATTATTTTTCATTTTATCATAGTTCCCCTTTTGAATGTTAAAAGTTAGTACTGTGGATTTCCTTGCCACCTTTCATCCATTTATTAAATCAAATGTGTATCATACTATGATCACTATTGCCAAGTTGCCCCAGAACCCTTCTCTTGCACCAGATACTGTGTTCACTACTACTATTAATCATTTATATAGTGCTACAAGGCATACACAGTGCTGTACAAACATATAAAGAAGACAGTCGCTGTTTGTAGAGCTTACAATCTAATTAAGACAGAACAATATAAGAGAAACAAGGGGGTTCAAATAGGGAAGGAGACACAAGGGATTATGATCCAAATGCAGTCTCAAAGAGTTAAGCCTTTAGTATGGATTTGAAGAGGTGCAGATAAGAGGCTTGACATAAAAATAGAGATAGTTTGTTCCATGCATAAGGAGCAGCAAGGTGAAAAATTCGAAGTCTGCATTTTGCAGAAGAAGAAAGTACTAGGTCCAGAATAGCTTCCTCTTGTCTGTTCATTAACCAGCTGCTCCAAGAAGCATTCATTTATTTCATCTTGAAACTATATCTCTCTATATCTTTTAACATTTTCTTAAATGACCTGGAAATGGGAATAACGAGTGAGGTAATCAAATTTGCAGATGGCTCTAAATTATTGAAAGATGTTAAAACCCAAGAGGAAATGGCAGATGAAATTTAATGTGGACAAGTGCAAAGTTATGCACCTAGGAAAGAACAACCCAAACTATGGTTACACGATGCAAGATTCCACATTAGGAACCACCACCCAGGAAAAAGATTTAGGCGTCGTCATGGATAACATGTTGAAACCCTCCGCCCAATGTGCTTTTGCGGCCAAGAAAGTAAATAGAATGCTAGGAGTCATAAGGAAAGGAATGGAGAATAAAACAAAGGATATTATAAAGCCTCTGTATCATTAGATGGTGTGACCACACCTTGAATATTGTGTGCAACTCTGGTCGCCATATCTTAAAAAGAATGTAGTAGTATTAGAAAAGGTGATGGAATGATATAAAGAAAGGCTAAAAGGTTAGGGCTCTTCATCCTGGGAAAGAGACGGATGAGAGGAGATATGATAGAGGTCTATAAATTAATGAATGTAGTGGAATAGGTAAACATGGATTGATTGTTTACATCAAAAGATAGAAAGACTAGGGGTCATGCAATGAAGCTACAGTGTAACCTATTTAAGACTAATAACACTGGTCAACAAAGTTTTACAAAAGTCATGTTACTGAAATAAAAATAGTCCTTTTCTTATCAATTTTTATATGCTGAACACGAATATGACAGTGAAATTGCAAAGTTGGCTCTAGTTTTTTTGTAATCTAAATTGAGTCTTGAAGGACTAGAAAAGGGGACTGTTACGTCTGGAGAGAGATCTGCAATTGTGAGTATATGCTTCTGGGAATTTTCTGAAAGGAATTCTTTGTATTAAAGCTAATTGATTTGTGAACCCACTATTTTTTTGTTAAATCAGTCAGGGCCTTGTAGCAACAGTTTAAGTTTAAATTTAAAACACAGAAGAGAGCTTTCTGGTTAAATTTGGAACCCAGCAGAGAGCTTGTAGTTTAAATTTAATAGTCACTCAGGGCCTAGCATCAGCAAAGTACTTTTAGTTTAAATTTAAAACTCAGAAGAGTTTTCTGGTTAAATTTAGAACCCAGCAGAGAGCTTGTAGTTTAAATTTCATAATAAGTTAGAGCCTAGCAGCAGCAAAGAGCTATAATTTAAATCGAATCAGAATATAGTTTAGCACAAAAGGCAAAACAGAGTCAGTACTCTTTGAGCAACAAAAAAAGTCTTCTAGAGACCTTTACAAAGAGGCCGTCTACCTAGGGGGCAAGAGACCTGTGAAACGCTTTCAATAGGTGTTAACACCAGGTGTCAGGTCAAAAGGCCATTTTGAAAGACTCCTTTTATCCAAGCAAGGACTGTTAATCACCCAGGAATTTGGTCACAGCTTACCTCAGCAGCACAGGCATAAATAGCTCAACCAGAGCTCTGTGATCCTCAGTCTTGAAGGACTAGAAAAGGGGACTGTTACTTCTGGAGAGAGATCTGCAATTGTGCGTATATACTTCTGGAAATTTTCTGAAAGGAATTCTTTGTATTAAAGCTAATTAATCTGTGAACTCACTATTTTTTGTTAAATCAGTCAGGGCCAAGGAGCAGCAGTTTTAAGTTTAAATTTAAAACACAGAAAAGAGCTTTCTGGTTAAATTTGGAACCCAGCAGAGAGCTTGTAGTTTAAATTTCATAATAAGTTAGAGCCTAGCAGCAGCAAAGAGCTATAATTTAAATCAAATACGAATATAGCTTACCTTAGCAGCACAAGACAGGGTACTGTGTAGCAGCCCTCTTTTAATAAGTGTTTATTTCCCTCCCTCCCCAACACCCACCCACCCCTGGGATAATCGTAGCTTTATAGGTACTTACACATCTTAAAAGACAGGAGGTGCTTTCAGGTGATGCTCGTTACCCAAATCAGTCATACGCTAAGGACCTGAGATTAATTAAGCTTCAGTTGAACAAGGTATATTAAACGTATTAGGTACAGTTTTATTAGTATAAATATCCACAGCAACCCTTAGTAAGTAAAGAACTTAAAGATCTAAACACAAACTTAAAACTAAGATGCAGAGAGCAGTCCAACAGCAAGATGGGGGCTTTCCAGTCTTTTGCATTGAGTGTCACATGTATGATTTTCTCCCAATTGATGAGAGTTCTTAATTGTGCACTAGGTGCAAGGAGCTCTTTGCTCTCAGGGAACGAGTCCGTTCTCTAGAGGCTAGATTAGCAGACTTGGAAAACATAAGAAAGACAGAGAGGTACATAGACAGACCTATAGTCCTGAAGTCCCACCTCCAGTCTGGCAGCATCCCTGTTGCCATGGAGGAGAGCGGTCACGTGACAGGAGAGCATCACCCTGGTGTGGCAGGAAGTGATCCTGTAACTAGGACCTGTCCTCCAGGTGATGTAAAACCCTCTCGCACCGAGGAAGTTTCTCCAGGGCCATGTGCCCATGAGGGAAGGGTTAGGACAACAGTTATAGTTGGTGATTCGATCATTAGGCATGTAGATAGCTGGGTGGCTGGTGGACGTGAGGATCGCCTGGTAACATGCCTACCTGGTGCGAAGGTAGTGGACCTCACGCGCCACCTAGATAAGGTCTTAAATAGTGCTGGGGAGGAATCTGCTGTCTTGGTACATGTCGGTACCAATGACATAGGAAAATGTGGTAGGGAGGTTCTGGAGGCTAAATTTAGGCTTTTAGGTAGGAAATTGAAATCCAGAACTTCCAGGGTAGCGTTCTCCGAAATGCTTACTGTTCCACGCGCAGGACCCAAAAGGCAGGCAGAGCACCGGAGTCTCAATGCGTGGATGAGACAATGGTGCAGAGATGAGGGTTTTGGATTTGTTAGGAACTGTGGAACATTCTGGGGAAAGGAGGGGCTCTTCCGAAGGGATGGTCTTCACCTTAACCGGGATGGAACCAGGCTGCTGGCATTAACCTTTAAAAAGGAGAGAGGGCAGCTTTTAAACTAGATAATAGAGGAAAGCCGACGGTCGCCCAAGAGTAGATGGTTCGGAAGAATGTATCCTTGAAGGATACTACTAAAAGCAGAGAGGTTCCAAAAAAGGGTAAAGTAGCCCAAATGCCCTCGAGTATGGAGCAGACACAGCTTAAAGATTCAAAATTACCCATGTCTACCAATAGCCAAATTTAATATGAATAAAATACAGTCTCTAAAATGCTTGTATGCAAATTCTAGAAGTCTAAAAAATAAGATGGGAGAGTTAGAATATATAGCACTACATGAAAGATTAGATATGATTGGAATATCAGACACACTATATGTAAAAAATATCAGAGGCACTATATGTAAAAACTACTATTAAAGCTTTGGAATTACAGAGCTTAAAAGGGAGAGAGGAGGCATTGTGGGTTAAACTAGAAAGAGGGAAAGAGAAATCTATTTGCATTGGTGTGATATACAGACCTCCCTCACAAGAGGAAGTGGTGGACAGAGAGTTAATTGAAGACATACGCAGCATTGCTAGGAAAGGGGAAGTGCTACTGATAGGAGATTTCAATATGCCAGATGTTGATTGGCACATTCCTGCTGCAGTATCATCTAGAAGTAAGGAGATCCTGGATTCTCTACAGGGAGAGCGATTCAGGCAATTGGTAACAGACCCCACACGTGAAGGGGCCATACTGGACTTGGTGCTTACCAATGGTGAAAGTGTTTCTGATGTAGTGGGAGATCATTTTACATCCAGTGATCACCAGATGGTGTGGTTCAGTATTAGGACTAGGGCTGTTAGAATCCATTTCAAGGTGAGGATCTTAGACTTTAGGAAGACTAACTTTGCGAAGATGGGCCAATACCTCAGGGAGTCGTTAGTGGGATGGGAACAGCTGGGGGATGTAGAAAAACAGTGGTCAAAACTGAAAGGGGGTATTTTAAAGGCAACCAACCTTTTTGTTAAAATTTTAAATAAAGGCAAAAGGAACAGGAGACCGCTATGGTTTTCGAAGGAAGTAGCTGAAAAAGTGAAGAAAAAGAGGGAGGCCTTCATGAAATACAAGAGATCACAGAGAGAGGAGGACAGGCATCTATATTTGGAAAAACTTAGAGAAGCTATCAAAGTAGTCAAGAACGCAAAGATTCTAAAGGAGGAGGAAATAGCCAATGCAATAAAATGGGGGGATAAGACATTTTTCAGATATATTAGTGAGAAGAGGAAGGGCAAAAGTGGTATTGTCAGACTCAAGGGTGCAGGGGGGGAATATGTAGAAGCTGATAAGGATAAAGCGGAATTGCTTAACAAATATTTTTGTTCTGTGTTCACAGATGAAGAACCAGGAGCAGGACCTCAGAAAACACCCACAAATAAGAACAGAAGTGAGGGACATCTTGAACAATTTTCAGAAGACTGTGTTCGTGAGAAACTAGCTCAACTTAAAGTAGACAAAGCGATGGGACCGGATGGGATACACCCTAGAATACTGAGGGAACTTGGGGACGTTCTAGCAACTCCACTGACTGACCTTTTCAATGCCTCGTTGGAGTCGGGAGTGGTGCCAAAGGACTGGAGAGAGGCTCATGTGGTGCCTTTACACAAAAGTGGAAGTAAGGATGTGGTTGAAAACTACAGGCCGGTTAGTTTAACTTCGGTGGTGAGTAAATTATTGGAAACGCTGCTGAAAGAGAAAATAGTGAGGTTTCTGGAGTCCAGCGGATTACAGGATCTGAGGCAGCATGGATTCACCAGAGGCAGGTCTTGTCAGACAAATCTGATTGATTTCTTTGACTGGGTGACCAGGGAGTTGGACCGAGGGAGAGCTCTAGATGTGGTGTATTTAGATTTCAGTAAAGCCTTTGACACTGTTCCTCACAGGCGACTTATGAACAAACTGAGCACCCTAGGGATGGACCCTAAAGTTACTGCTTGGGTTAAAAATTGGTTGGGTGGGAGGCGACAAAGAGTACAAGTAAATGGAGCTCACTCTGAGGAGAAGGATGTTACCAGTGGTGTGCCCCAGGGATCTGTCCTTGCTCCGATTCTTTTTAACATCTTTGTTAGTGATATAGCGGAAGGGCTGTCGGGTAAGGTTTACCTCTTTGCGGATGATACCAAAATCTGCAATAGAGTAGACACCCAGGAAGGTGTAGATAACATGAGGAGGGATCTAGCTAAGCCTGAAGAATGGTCTAGAATTTGGCAGCTGGGATTTAATGTTAAAAAATGTAAGGTCATGCATTTGGGCTGCAGCAATCCAAGGGAGCAATACAGTATAGGTGAAATACTTTTGTCTACTAAAGAAGAGCGGGACCTAGGCGTGGTTGTGTCTGATGATCTTAAAGTAGCTAAACAGGTAGAAAAGGCGACGGCAAAAGCTAGAAGGATGCTTGGGTGCATACGGAGAGGAATGGCTAGGTGAAAAAAGGAGGTGATAATGCCTCTGTATAAGTCTTTGGTGCCGACCTCATTTGGAGTATGGTGTGCAATTCTGGAGACCGCACCTTCAAAGGGATGTGAACAGGATGGAGTCTGTGCAGAGGGTTGCTACTAAAATGATTAATGGGCTTCATTATAAAGCATATGAGTACAGACTTAAGGATCTTAATATGTACACCTTAGAGGAAAGGCGGGATAGAGGTGATATGATTGAGATGTTTAAATACCTCCGTGGCATAAATGTTCAGGGAGAGAGCCTCTTTCAATTGAAAGCAAGTTCTGCTATGAGGGGACATGGGATGAGGGTGAAGGGAGATAGATTCAGGAGTGATATGCGGAAATATTTCTTTACAGAAAGAGTAGTGGATCCATGGAATAGTCTCCCAGTGGAGGTGGTAGAGATGAGGGTGAAAGGAGATATATTTCCGCATATCACTCCTGAATCTTTCTTTTCGGAAAGAGTAGTGGATCCGTGGAATAGTCTCCCATGGAGGTGGTAGAGATGAGGACAGTAACTGAATTCAAAAAAGCATGGGACCAACATAGAGGATCTCTAAAGGTAAAAAGTGGACTGTTGTATTTATGGAAGGACAGACTAGATAGGCCATGTGGTCATTTTCTGTCATCATGTTTCTATGTTTCTATGACATGGTGGAAGGAGGACAACCATTGGGACACTGTGATACCTGGGTACAAACTATATCGTAATGATAGAGCTGATCAAATTGGTGGATGGGTTGCGCTCTGTTAGAGAGGGCATTGAGTCAGGATAAAAGTTTTGCAGGAAACAAAATTTGCTGTAGAATCTCTATGGATTGAAATTCCATGTAAAAAGGGGAAGGCGATGGCAGTGGGGGTGTACTATCGACCGCCCGGCCAGAATGAACAAATGGATGATGAAATGCTCAAAGAAATCAAGGAAGCTAACAAACGTTACAGCGCAGTAATAATAATGGGTGATTTCAATTACCCCGGTATCGACTGGGTCAGTGTCACAGCAGGACATGCTAGGGGGAAAAAGTTCCTAGATGAAATAAATGACTGCTTCTTGGAGCAGCTGGTTCATGAACCGACCAGAGGGGAAGCCATATTAGACCTAGTCCTTAATGGAACACCAGATCTAGTGCAAGAGATAAGGTTGTTGGGGCCACTTGGCAATAGTGATCATAGCATGATCGCCTTTGATTTAATTAGTGGAGGAGGGGGATAGTAAGGAAATCCACAGTACTACCTTTTAACTTTCGAAAGGGAGACTATGATAAAATGAGGAAAATAGTTAAGAAAAAACTAAAAGGAGCAGTTGCAAAGGTTAAAGATTTACATCAAGCTTGGGTGGTGTTGAAAAATACTATCTTGGAAGCCCAGACCAGCTGTATTCCACACTTTAAGAAAAGTGGAAGGAAGTCCAAAAAACTTCCAGCATGGTTTAAAGGTGAGGTCAGAGAGGCTGTTGTTGCCAAAAAAGCATCTTTCAGGAAATGGAAAAGAGAGCCAAACGACGAAACTTGGAAACAGCACAAGCACAGGCAAGTCAAATGTAAGGCATTGATAAGGCAGGCAAAGGGAGAATTTGAGAAGATGCTTGCTTCGGAAGCAAAAACACGAAATAAAGACTTTTTCAAGTACATTCGTAGCAAAAATCCTGTGAGAGAGTCAGTTGGTCCATTCGATGAGAGAGGGGTTAAAGGGGCACTAAGAGGCGACAAGGTGATAGTGGAGAGAATGAATTCTTTGCTTCGGTCTTTACTGAGGAAGATGTAGGGATGTTACCCATGACACAAGTGGTATTTAAAGGTAATACTGTGGAAGAATTGAAGGAAATATTGATACACCGGAAAGATGTATTAGAACTATTTGATAAACTGAAGAGTAGCAAATCACCTGGACCGGATGGTATACATCCAAGGGTATTGAAAGAACTGAGATATGAGATTTCAGACCTGCTATTAGTAATCTGTGAACTATCATTAAAATCATCTGTAACACCTGAAGATTGGAGAATCGCCAATGTAACGCCAGTTTTTAAAAAGGGTTCCAGGGTGATCCTGGAAACTACAGACCGGTGAGCCTGACGTCCGTACCGGGAAAATCGGTAGAAACCATCATAAGGAATAAAATTACTCAGCATGTAGATAGTCATGGCCTAATGGGAGACAGCCAACATGGCTTTAGCCAAGGAAGATCTTGTCTTACTAATCTGTTATGTTTTTTTGATGGCGTGAATAAACAGGTGGACAAAGGTGAGTCAGTTGATATAGTGTATTTGGACTTTCAGAAAGCTTTTGACAAGGTGCCTCATCAGAGACTTTTGGCAAAACCTAAAGAGTCATGGGATAGGAGGCAGGGTACTATTGTGGATCAGGAACTGGTTAAAAGATAGAAAGCAGAGGGTGGGGCTGAATGGCCAATTTTCCCAATGGAGAAAGGTGAATAGTGGTGTACCCCAGGGATCTGTGCTGGGTCCGCTGCTTTTTGACATATTCATAAATGACCTGGAAAGTGGAATAACTATGGTTACACGATGCAAGGTTCCACATTAGGAACCACCACCCAGGAAAAAGATTTAGGCGTCTTTGTGGATACCATGTTAAAACCCTCGGCCCAGTGTGGAGCGGCGGCCAAGAGAGCAAATAGAGTGCTGGGTATGATAAGGAAAGGAATGGAAAATAAAACAAAAGAGATTATAATGCCTCTATATCGTTCCATCGTGAGACCGCATCTTGAATATTGTGTGCAATTCTGGTCCCTTATCTTAAAAAGGATATAGCGATTTTAGAAAAGGTTCAGAGAAGAGCCACCAAAATGGTGAAGGGGATGTAAGGATACTCCTATGAAGAAAGGCTAAAAAGGTTAGGGCTCTTTAACCTGGAAAAGAGACGGCTGAGGGGAGATATGATAGAAGTCTATAAATTAATGAACGGAATGGAACGGGTAAACGTAGATCGATTGTTTACGTTATCAGAATATAGAAAGACTAGGGGACATGCAATGAAGCTACAGGGTAAACTATTTAAGACTAATTAATAAAAGAAAATATTTTTTCACTCAACGTGTAATCAAACTCTGGAATTTGTTACCTGAGGATGTAGTAAAGGCTGTTAGTGTAGCTGGGTTTAAAAAAGGTTTGGACAAGTTCCTGGAGGAAAGGTCCATAAACCATTATTAAGAAGGGACCCAGGATGTCAATGCTTCACCCAGAACAAGCATTGTGGAACCTGTGTCTTTTGGGGAAACTGCTAGGTACATATGACCTTGATTGGCCACTGTTGGAAACAGAATACTGGGCTTGATGGACCTTGGTCTGACCCAGTATGGCATATCTTATGTTCTTAATTAATGTTTACATCACGAAATGCATGTCAATAGTAAATATAATAGGCCTTCGGTTAATACCTGTAAAAAACCAAGTCATAGACCACTTCTCAGATTTTTTCGCCTGTCTCTTGTACAGCTATTCGGAAGCTTCTCTGGGGATTGTCCAGCAGTAGTCATCCAGCATTATAGTGGACCATTTCCCCTGGTATCTTTTATTTATTTAGTCAGTTTTGTATACCGCCTTATCCTTCATTCAAAGCGGTCACAACACAATTGGGGGATACATTTAACACGCGGGTATATGAGACACATACAGTAATACTTACAGGGAACATGGGCAATGGAGGGTTAAGTGGCTTGCCCAAGACCACAAGAAGCATCTGTGGGACTAGAAACCCCAGTCCTTCCGGCCCAAGGTTTGCTCCATCGTTGCGATATCCTGGTGAAACATTTGCCCTGTTAATCACTAACCATACCACAGTTGTCAGGAAAGAAATCGAGATGGGAATCAAGGAAATGGATCTTTAGAGACATATTGCAGCCAAGTTTCTGATACTGCATCAGCATGTCTTCTACTAGTTCCTTGTAGTTTTCTGCCCTAACATTCCCGAAAAAGTTTGTTGACACTAGGCGAAAAGCATTTCATGCTTGTTTCACATCACCCCCTGCAGTAAGTTGTTGAACCGGTCATCTTTGAAGAGCTCTTGAATCTGAGGACCCACAAAAACTCCCTCTTTAATCTTTGCTTCACTGGGTCGAGGGAATTTTTCATGCAGGTATCGGAAAGCTGGCAAAGTGCGGTCCATGGCTTTCACAAAGTTTTTTTTATCAAACCTAGTTTGATGTGAAGGGGTGGTAGCAGGATTTTGTGAGCCTTAACCAGAGCTGGGTGCTGGATATTCTTCTCTCCAACTGTTACATTTTGTCTGCGATTCCATTGGCAAGTAGTGCCAATCCCTTGCTCAGCTATCCCACTCACATAAGAAACACATGTATTTTATATATTCCTGCTGCAGTCCCATTAAAAGGGCAACTACCTTCAAGTCACCACAGAGGTGCCAGCTGTTATAGTTAATGGAAGTCAGTAGATGCTTTAAGTTATCTCTTTTATGTCGACGGCATGTGCTTCTGGAATAGATGGAAGACGGTTTCCATGGTTCAGAAGCACAGCCTTCAGACCCAGTTTCGAAGAGTCTATAAATAATCTCCAGTCTCGTCGGTCATGAGTGATTTTTAAGGCATTCATGAGGCTTTCAGTATCGGAACAGAATACCAGATTGCTTTCCTTTCTGAAGAAAGGCTCCAACTGCTGATGGTGCTTTCGATATGAAGTATTGTTGACATCTTCTAGAAGATTTCATTGTTGGAGTCTTGATCCTAGCAATTCTGCCTTGTTCTTGGATAAGTCCAAATCACGAACCAGGTCATTTAGTTCTGTTGTTCTGTGTGGCGTTGATATGCATCCCAGTGAAGATCTGTCACTGCATGCTGACAGACCAGGAGATAAACAGGTCGGCTCACCCTTATCCTCAAAGAGATGAATCAAGAGAATATTCTGCTGGAGGTTCTGGAATAGGAAATCCCTCACTATGTGGAACTGGTCTCACTGCAGACGGAATGTTTGGGTAGACTATGCTCGAATTCTTTTGCTTCGTTATTCTGCTTGAAAGAGGAGGCACCAAGCAGAAGTAGCAGTCATTTATGTGGTTGCTTGGCGCTCTCCACACCATGGGGACTGCAATCGGCATTGATGGTCTTTTGCAATTCAGCCACTGTGAAAGCTTTTTTGTACATGTAGCGCAGCATATATGCGGGGCCCAAGGCTTGTCTTGGTCACCAATCTTGCATCCGAAGTAAAGATGATATGCCTTCTTCAGTTGAGAAGTGATACTTTTCTTCTGGTTGGCAAATGTCACTTCCCCAAAAATGTAGCAGAAATTGTCAACGGTATTAACGCACTTTCGCGGCATTACTGTTCTGTATTGTATCTAAATGGCTAAAATTATGTGATTTATAAAAGTTGCATGTAACAGTAGCTTAAACTGTCTCACACACAGTCTGAAATATTTTAAATGCTCAACTTTTCCGACTGCGTATAGTACACTGCTGACGTCAGATGGCTTCAGCAGCCGTCTGGCAGTAGTATTGCATTGCATCAGAAAGTGATGCAATCAACTCTGGATGATGTGTGCATGCTGGTATTATGCAATGTGATGCAGTATTACATCATTCAAGGCTTATTTGGGATGTTGTTGATGTCCTATTGGGTAAATTTACACGGTGAAACGTCAAAAATGAACTACATGCAATATCTTCAAAACGAGAGCCAATACATTTTTTTAATATTATATTCACCAAGATACTATAGATTAGGGCCTTTTAAAGTCAGTAACGATTTCAATGTTGACCAGCGTAGGAGAAAATATTGTTTTCACTCAACGTGTAATCAAATTCTGGAATTAGTTTCCGGAGGATGTAGTAAAAGCTGTTAGTATAGCTTGGATTAAAAAAGGTTTGGACAAGTTCCTGGAGAAAAGGTCCAAAAACTATTATTAAAGGGGACCCGGAAAATCTCTGCTTACCCCAATACAAGTATTGTGCAACCTGTGTCTTTTGGGGAAACTGCTAGGTACTTGTGACCTAGATTGGTCACTGTTGGAAACAGGATACTGGGCTTGACAGACCTTGGTCTGACCCAGTATGGGCATATGTTAAGTTTTTATGTTCTTATGTAACATGTCCTGCTGTGACGTTGACACAGTAGATACCGAGGTAATTGAAATCACCCCATTATTATTACTGTGTTGTAACTTTTTTTTGCCTCCCTGATTTCTTTGAGCATTTCATCATCCATTTGTTCATTCTGGCCAGGCGGTTGGTAGTACACCCCCATTGCCGTCGCCATCTGCTTGTTACATGGAACTTCTATCCATAGAGATACCACAGTATATTTTATTTCTTGCAAAACTTTAATCCTATGTGACTCAATGTCCTCTCTAACACAGAGCACACCCCCTCCATCAATTTGATCTACTCTATCATTGCGATATAGTTTATACCCAGGTATCGCTGTGTCCCATTGGTTGTCCTCCTTCCACCAGGTCTCTGAGATGCCATTCATATCTAACGTCCACCAGCCACCCAGCTATCTACATGCCTTATGATCAAATCACCAACTATAATGGCTGTCCCCACCCTTCCCTCATGGGCACATGGTCCTGGAGAAACCTCCACGGGGCGAGAGGGTTTTACATCTCCTGGCGGACAGTCCTAGCTACAGAATCCACATCTCCAGGAACAAGCAGGAATAAGTCCTCACTTATGGGTACGTCGGAACTGACGGAGCCTGCGCGGGAAAGCTCCCCAGCTTCCCAGAAAGGAAGCTTTTGGGGCCTCCCACTGCACATGCGCGCTGCCTTCCCGCCTTCCTGACCAGCTCTCCCCAGTTTCTCTTTTTCCGCGGAGCCAGCAGGTCGTGTTCCTGTCACCGCTGAAGAAATTGTTATTTTAGTTTCTTTCTTTAGACCGCGTACCTGCCTTCCCCATACCGAAACCGGTACCGCCGGTCTCTCTTTTCTTTTCTTTCTTAAAAAAAAAACCAAAAACTTTTATTTTTTAGCACAACTTGGTGACTTCTGTTAGGCCTCAGGCCTACACAAAATCTCCTCATGGAGAAACCAGCTCCTGGTTTCAAGAAGTGTACCAAGTGTAGTGCTGTTATTTCTGTTACAGACACCCATGACTGGTGTCTTAAATGTTTGGGGCCTGACCACTCCATTCCGGACTGCCCATCCTGCTCCCAGATGTCTAAACGTGGTTTGCAGAACCGGGCCAACAAATTCCATGTGCTGTTTGCTTCAGATAATCCAGCATCACAGTCATTCAGGTCTTCCTCTCCGGATGGATCTCAGGTAACCAAACCTTCTTCGGGCAGGTCCTCAAAGAGCAAATCTCCTTCAAAGCATCGAGAGGCTCTCAATTTTGAATCTGAGGACCATGCCCCAGCCAAACAACCCCGGCGGGAAGCTTTGGCTTCCAAAGCACCATCTATGGGGTTACAGGTTGACATCGATGGCACGGCCTTGACCGATCACCTGTTAGACTGCTCTGGGGTACCGGCCCATGCCGGTACCGACATCCAGGCAGCAGTGGCGTCTATGGACAATACTGTTCAGACCATGCAGCAGGCCATCCTGGCTTTCATTAAGGCTGCGACGCCCTCGGTACCGCATCCAGCGGTTCCGGGTCCGGTTCCGGTATTGGCTTCCATACCGGAACCGAGGCCATCGTCTTCCAAACGCAGATCGGTGCATGCCGGATCAGGGTTTTCACCCGATACCGATCCCATGCCCGGTACGCCCGATGTCGATGCCGACCGGTATGCGTATCGTGCGTTGGAAGCGAATAGAGGATACTCTGATTCCTCTGAGGATTTTGACTCCTCTGATGACCCTGATGAGCTCTCTCTTGTTCTTCCTGAAGAGCCTTCTTCCCCAAAGAGGAGAATGTCTCCACCAGAGGATTTGTCCTTTCAAGACTTCATTATAGAAGTAGCTAAAGGACTTTCTATTACTACATCCTCTGAGAAAGAACCTAGATCAAAGAAATTGGATATTTTAGGATACCCTAAGGTTCCTAAAGAGGCAGTTACCCTGCCTATCCATGAAATCCTTCAAGAACACTTGATGGACTTATGGGAGGCTCCTCTAACATTGTCTCCTCATTCTCGTAGGTTGGACACCATGTACCGGGTCCCTCCTTCTACTGGTTTTCAAAAAACTCAGCTGCCTCACCATTCCATTGTGGTGAAGTCTGCGCTGAAAAAGATTAAGAGTACCAAAAGGCACTCTTCTACCCCTCCAGGGCGAGAATGTAAGACCCTAGACTCTTTTGGTAGGAAAATCTTCCAGGCTAGTATGCTTATAGCCAGGATTAATTCATACAGTCTGTATATGGGCATGTTTCTCAGGGAACTTGCCCTAAAGGTAAAGCATTTTGCCCCCTTTATCCCTGAAGATAGAAAGGAAGAGTTCATTTCTTTAGTGAAACAGCTTCTAGATGTTTCTCAGTTCTCCAACAGAGCAGCCTTTGATTCCTTTGAGGGTGCCGGTAGAGCTTCGGGCATTGCCATTGCAGCCCGACGACTTGCTTGGCTCCAGGCCTCTGACCTAGAACCCTGGGTCCTGGATGGCTTACGGAATCTGCCCTGTACAGGTGAGAACTTATTTGGTAAAGACTGGCAAATTAAAGCCACTCAAATGGACGCAGAAAATGCTACCTTAGATAGACTTTCTAAGTCTACCTCTACTCCTGCCAAGAAAAAGTCTTTCAAGAGGCCTTACTACAAGAAGGCCAGATTTTCCACAAATACTGGCCAACAATCTTCTCAGCCTCGCTTTGCTGCTAAACGTCAGCAGCCTAAACAGGCAAGGTCAAAGCCTGCAGTGTCTGCCACTCCTCAGCAGGCTCAACCCCCTCAGGGGTTTTGACTTGCTCCTAGAGAACTTAACCTTTCTGGCTCTAGAACAACCAGAGCCCCTCACCATTCCCGGAAGGTTAGCTCACTTTGCTCCCAGATGGGGGCAAATTACATCAGAGCAATGGACCCTCTCTATCATCAGAGAGGGCTACAAACTTCATTTTTCCAACCTTCCTCCATATACCAGGTGAGGCACTTCAATTCTCCCCCATCTCTCCTGGGCCTGTTGGGTCAGGAAGTCTCTTCTCTCCTTGCCCAAGGGGCAATAGAAGAGGTTCCTCTTCTTCAACAAGGGACAGGATTCTACTCCCCTTATTTTCTCATACCAAAGAAGACAGGGGGATTCAGACCTATCCTAGATCTGAGAGAATTGAACAAATTTCTGTACAAGGAGAAATTCAAAATGCTTTCTCTAGGCATTCTCCTTCCATACCTTCAGAGTCAGGATTGGCTTTGTTCTCTAGATCTCAAGGATGCGTACACACATATACTCATCCACCCATCCCACAGAAAATATCTAAGATTTCTGTTTCAGGGAAAACATTTCCAATACAGAGTACTTCCCTTTGGTCTAGCCTCTGCTCCAAGAGTGTTCACCAAATGCATGGCAGTTGTTGCCGCATTTCTAAGAGGTCTGGGAATTTTTGTATTCCCATATCTAGACAACTGGCTCATCCGAGCTCCATCTCAGTCAGAGGCCCAGATTTCCCTGGACCGCACAAGGCACATTCTGCAGTATCTGGGACTGGTGGTAAACCTTCCCAAGTCTCAACTTATCCCTACTCAGTCTCTGGAATTCATAGGGGCCCAGTTGGACACCACCACTGCAAGGGCCTACCTACCTCAAGTCCGGGGCCAACGTCTGGTGTGCTTGGCCTCCCAAGCTCAGTCCAGCAGTCACTTGACAGCCAGAGAAATGCTGCGACTTCTGGGCCACATGGCCTCCACGGTACACGTGGTGCCCTACGCTCGTTTTCCTATGAGAGCAGCTCAATGGACCTTGGCCACCCAGTGGACTCAAGCATCAGGAGCGCTCTCCGACCAAATACTCACCTCAAAGCGTCTGTTTTGGTCCCTCCAATGGTGGATGTCCACCAAGAATCTGTTGTTGGGGGCCCCCTTCCAACCTTTGTTGCCCCAAGCAACCCTCACAACAGATGCCTCCCAAACAGGGTGGGGAGCCCATCTACAATCCCTCTCCACTCAGGGTACTTGGTCTCCACAGGAGACCACCCTTCACATCAACCTCCTGGAACTGCGAGCAATCTTCTTTGCCCTCAAAGTCTTCCATACCCTCCTTGTCAACCTGACCGTCCTAGTTCAGACAGACAATCAGGTGGCCATGTTCTACGTAAACAAACAAGGAGGGACAGGCTCTCTGTCGCTTTGCAACGAAGCTCTCAGATTATGGGCCTTCGCCAGAGAGCATCAAATTCATCTTCTGGCAGTATATCTTCCAGGGGTTCAAAACTTTCGGGCAGACAGACTCAGTCGAGTTCTGCTTCCACACGAATGGTCCCTACATATGGACCAGATAGGCAGAATCTTTCAGGAATGGGGAACCCCGGACATAGACCTCTTTGCAAGTCTGTGGAATGCCAAACTTCCCCGGTTCTGTTCCAGGACTCCGTGTCAGGGAGCTCAGGCCAACGACGCCTTTCTCCTGCATTGGGGTCAGGAATTCCTATATGCCTTTCCACCCATTCCTTTGATTCCCAAGACTCTGTTCAAACTCCAGAGGGATCACGGATCGATGATCCTCATAGCTCCACGCTGGCCACGCCAAGTGTGGTTCCCTCTACTTTTGCATCTCTCCCAGGGACCCTCCCTGGACCTGGGAGCTGCGCCAGACCTTCTGTCTCAGGAGGAGGGGACTTTGTGGCACCCAAACCCCACCTCAGAGCTTGGTTACTGAAGGCCTAAGCCTTCATGACTTCAATCTTTCTCAACCAGTGAAAGATATCCTTCATGCCTCTAGGAAACCCTCCACGAGGCGTTCCTATGCTTTCAAATGGAAACGCTTTTCCATTTGGTGTGCTCAACAGGGTCTTGACCCTCTAGCACTTCCTTTGAATTCTCTACTAGACTATCTCCTGCATCTTTCTAATGCAGGCCTTAAGACGAATTCAGTAAGAGTCCATTTGAGTGCTATTGCAGCATCCTTAAAACCTATAAATGGACAACCTGTCTCCTCTCATCCTCTTATTGCAAGATTCATGAGAGGCCTGACTCTAACTAAGCCTCCCATCCGGCCTCCTCCGGTAGCATGGGATTTGAACCTAGTTCTAGGTCAGCTTATGAAGCCATCTTTTGAACCGTTGGTTTCTACCTCCTTGAAATTTCTTTCCTGGAAGGTCCTTTTCCTTATTGCAGTCACTTCGGCTCGCCGCATCAGTGAACTACAGGCCTTAGTGGCTCATCCACCTTATACTAGGTTCCATCATGATAAGGTGGTCCTTAGGACGAATCCCCACTTTCTGCCCAAAGTGGTCTCGCCTTTTCATCTTAATCAAGAGGTATATCTACCTGTCTTTTTCCTGGCTCCTCATGCATCCAGTGCAGAGAGGAACCTTCATACTCTAGACTGTAAAAGAGCTCTCGCCTTTTACCTCAACAGGACTCAGCCACATCGAAAGTCTTCCCAACGTTTTGTGGCTTTTGATCCTTCTCATTTGGGACTTCCAGTCTCAAAACGTACACTTTCCAATTGGATTGCTCAGTGTATTTCCTTTGCTTACCAGAGTAAAAACATTTCTCTGGAAGGCCATGTCACAGCTCACAATGTGAGAGCCATGGCCACTTCTATGGCTCATCTTCACTCTGTATCCATAGATCAGATCTGTCGAGCAGCCACCTGGGCCTCCGTTCATACCTTCACAGCCCATTACTGTTTGGACAAGGACTCCCGCCGGGATGCCTTGTTTGGTCAGGCTGTCCTCAAACACCTGTTCCATACTTGAACAACTCCTGCCCATCTTCCCTGGATGGATGCCTGAGATCCATACGAAGATGGTGAACCCTTGGGAGGGGATCTCCCAGGCATCTTAGCTAGGGAGTCCCCATAAGTGAGGACTTATTCCTGCTTGTTCCTGGAGATAGCACAGTTACTTACCTGTAACAGGTGATCTCTGGGAACAGCAGGAATTAGTCCTCACAACCCACCCACCTCCCCTAGGAGTTGTATCTTCTATCTATCTTCCTTTCCTCTCTCTATTGTCTCAGCTATAAACTCGAACTGAGGAGAGCTGGTCAGGAAGGCGGGAAGGCAGCGTGCATGTGCAGTGGGAGGCCCCAAAAGCTTCCTTTCTAGGAAGCTGGGGAGCTTTCCCGCGCAGGCTCCGTTGGTTCCGACGTACCCATAAGTGAGGACTAATTCCTGCTGTTCCCAGAGATCACCTGTTACAGGTAAGTAACTATGCTTTCCTGACACACCAAGGTGATGCTCTCCGTTCATGAGACCTCTCTCCTCTATGGCAACTGAGACACTGCTAGATTGGAGGTGGGACTTCAGTACTACATCCCTATAGGTCTCGTTTATGTACATATCTGTCTTCCAAGTCTGCTGCTCTAGCCTCCAGAGATCGGACTCATTCCCTGAGTACAAAGAGCTCCTTTCACCTATAGCGTCTTCAGTAGTTTTGAAATTTTGGAATAGTCTTTCCTTGGAGTTATGCCAGAAGAATGGTTTCTGGTCTTTACAAAAAAGCTTAAGACTATCTTGTTCCCCTCTCTGCTCATTCATAATTAAGCATATGTGTCTTCCAAGTCTGCTGCTCTAGCCTCCAGATATCGGACTCATTCCCTGAGTACAAAGAGCTCCTTTCACCTATAGCGTCTTCAGTAGTTTTGAAATTTTGGAATAGTCTTTCCTTGGAGTTATGCCAGAAGAATGGTTTCTGGTCTTTACAAAAAAGCTTAAGACTATCTTGTTCCCCTCTCTGCTCATTCATAATTAAGGGTTTCATTGGCTTTCTACTACTAGGCTGGTCAGTTTGTGTTACATGTTGCTTTTATGTAATTATATTTTTTGCTGCTTTGGACAATCTCTAGTCTTTTGTGTGATACCAAATTATAACATGATGCTTGCATGTGCTGCTTTAATCATTCTCCAGTATATAGTCCAGGAATTGGTAACAAAACTAGTACGTGATCATTATGTACAGGGTTCTGAGCAGACTACTAATGACTTCCTCATGGATTTTGTTACCTAGATTGGTGCGCTTCACCTATGGTCCTTCATTTCCTCCATTTAAAGTTCCTGATGAAGATGCCAGTCTGATTCCAGCAGAGATGGATAATGAGTGTATTACACAGACCTGGTTTCGATTTCTTCATATGCTGAGGTATTGTGCAAAGAATAACTTTAGGATCCTCAAAATCACAGGGGTATTGCAAAGGTACTGGGAAAGGTTTTTTGTAAAGAAGAATGGAAATTAGATTGCATGGACTGCATTTTGACTGGCTGATTCATTAATTTTAAGCTGCATGAAAGTTAACTATTTTGGTGGAAGGCAATAAATTAGTCATTCACGCTTCATATCAGCTCTATGCAGGAAGTAGTCATTTGCCAGTTGGTTGAGCAATACTCATTTAGCAGTGCACAGACATAACTTCTTAGGTAGCTGTTAAAAGGTTTTTTTTTTTGTATAGCATTTTCTTAAATTACTTTTATGGGAACTTTGCAGCTACATAAGAGAGGCAACTTTTGCAAAACAAGCCCAGGGAATTGGGAAAAATGAGGGCAATAAAAAAAACAAAGTTAATAGATAAATTGTTTTGATTATTTATCAATACATTTAGTTTAGTTTATTGAATAATTTGATGTTGCTGCTGTTGAAGCCAAAAGTCACAAAGCTGCATAAGCCTATGCTCTTGGGGTTAGTTTTATAAGGAGGCACCTATTTTTACACTTGAAAGTAGGCACCTAAAAAAGTCATTTTATATGCTTAAAAGGCCATTCCATATCGTTCTGCTAGGCCAATCCAGACAAGCGGGTTGTGTTCCCCTACCAGCAGATTGGTGGAGACAAAGAACCAGTGGAAAGCCAAGGTTTGTGACATCACTCCCATGCCTCTATACGCCTCAGCCACCAGAGGTCTCTTCAGTATTTCTTTGTCTCCAACAGATGGTGGATGGATTATCTCCAGGAACAAGCAGGAATGAGTCTTCACATATGGGTACGTCGGTACCGACGGAGTCCGTGCGGGAACGCTTCCCAGCGTCCAATCAGAAAGCTTTTGGAAGCATCCCAACGCGCCTGCGCGCTGCCTTCCCAACTGCCTCTCCTCAGTTTTCGTTTTTACGTGGAGCCGGCAGGACGTCCTCCTGTCACCGCAGAAAATTCTTCTTTTATTTTTTAGTTTTCTTGTGGTCGCGGCTGCCTTCCCCGACGCCACCGGTACCGCCGGTGTTTCTTTTTTCTTTTCTTGTAAAATTTTTCCTTTAAGGAATATATTTTTCTTTGTTAGTGTCTCACAGTTCTCAGGCCTTCTAGGCCTCTCCATTTTTCCTCATGGAACCGCCAGCCACTTTCCCCAAGAAATGTACAAACTGTGGCGGTACAACTTTATTTTTAGACACTCACAATTGGTGTCTAACCTGCTTGGGTCCTGACCATTTTCCTCTGGAGCCCTCGGGCACCAGTATGGTGAGAAGAAGTTTTCAACATCGAGTTCCCCTCGACACGCGGTCCCCCTCCAACTTCAGGGCACCGGCCATATCTTCTTCTGCACAGGATCAGGTAACCCAAAAACAGTCTGTTAAGACTAGCCAGTCCTCGTGTGGCACTTCTCATGCACAGCATAGAGATGCCTATGGCCTTGTCCTCGAGAATCCCACTGGCTTCAAAACCTCGGTGGGAGTCTTCAGCCTCCAAAGCCTGTGTGGGGTTTCAGGTTGTTCCTGAGGTTCACCCCTCACAGAACATACCTGAGCCATGCCCGGTGGTGGAATCCGCTTCGAGCGGTACCGATACCCCGGCATCGGCACTGGTGTTTGGATGAAACATTCCTCACCAAGGATCGTCATCTGGCGTCCTCGGTACCTACGGGCCCAGTGGATACGCTTCAGACCGACTTTCCAGTATCGATATCGACACCGATACTAGCACCGACGTTGGTACCCTCCAGACGTGCATCGATAGACTCGCTTCCTTCGATGCCGAGTCTGGAATCGATCTCCAGTCTGGAGGACTGGGTAGCGACTCGCCTTGGTACCGACTCCCGTCGGTACCGAAGGCTCGGTTCCGATACTTTAGATCCGCAACTCTCGGTTCCTCTGACACCGTTAGAGTTGCCACCGGCTGGTATTCTTTCGCCGGTATCAGATACGGTACCAAGATCGGTACCGATATCCAAAGTACCTTTACTGTCGGTACCTTCCATGCTCCTCTCTTCAGGCTCGCTTCCCTCGATGCCGAGTCTGGAATCGATTCCTAGCATGGACGATCTGTTACCGACTGTCGCTGGTTCTGACCTTCAGTACCAGCGACCACCATCTAAGGATCCCATACTGCACCATTCAGGATCTTCTATTCCTATATACTGGAATAGATCCCTCGGTGCCAATGCTAGTTCTTCATCAGATCTAGCCTATCCAAGGGAAGTTCCCTCTGGGGATCCTTCTTTCCAGACTTTCCTCCTGGATATGGCAAAATCACTTGCCATTCCTATTCCTGGACAAGATCCTACACAAGGGAATACAGAATACCTCTCTGTTCCTAACGAAGCAAGGGAGAACATAATGCTTCCTTTGCATCATTCTTTGCAGGATCTCCTTCTACGAATGTGGGAAGCTCCTTTAAGGGTACCCCCACTTTCCAGAGCAACTGATCTCCTATATCAGGTGCCCCCCTCTCCAGGGTTTTAAAGAACTCAACTTCCTCCTCATTCCATTGTAGTGGAATCATCATTGAGGCGAGTAAAGAGTAATAAAAAGCGCTCTTCTTGTCCGCCAGGTCGTGAGTCTGACACTAGATGCCTTTGGATGTCAAACCTTCCAGACATCCATGCTTTCAGCAAGAATTCTCTCATATATTTTTTGTATGGGTCTATCTCTTGAGGAGGTCACAAGGAAATTACATCTTTTGACTCCTTGTCTTCAAGAGCCCAAACAAGCAGACTATTCCTTACTGGTTAGTCATGCTCATAATATCTCTAGGTTTCTTACTCGTGCTTCCCTAGACTCCTTTGAGTCTGTTAGTAGAACCTCTGCTATAGCTATAGGGGCACGACGTAGAGCCTGGCTCCAAGCTTCAGACTTGGACAAATGGGCACAAGAAAGACTGGGAAATACTCCTTGTACTGGAGAAAATCTCTTCTACAAGGAGTCTTTACTCCAGGTTACTCAGTTATCCACTGATTTCCTGTTTCCAGGGGCTATTCTACGCCGCCTTCTTTCCCAGTAGGTAGGAAATGTCCTACCAAACTTTCTTCCCCTAGGGGGAGAAGGTTTTGTCCATCATTGGCCCATCATACAGATGTTCCCAAACAGGGGAAATATCACCCTGTTCTGAAGAATCTACAAACTCAACAGGGTCAACAAACCCAGCAGTCGCAGGGTTTCAAATAGATCTTTGTCCCTCTTGGTTGCTGGTTAGGGTAGCAGTCTGCTTCTTTTCACTTGCAGTATCTGCACTAAATTTATCCTAACCTACCTAGATATCTCTTCATGAGACATCTTTTCTCTAAGAGTCTTTATGATGATCATGCCCATACTTAACAGATTTCCTCTTCCTGTAGGAGGAAAGAGAGGTAACAACTATCAATAGACAGTTGTTTTCCCTGTATTGGCATGTATCATCTCACCTGTCGGAGACTTCCTCCATAGTTGGTCTCTTGCAACTCTGTCTTACCTCCCTCTTACTACAACATTTAGTTTGTAAGAGTGACTTTTTTACACGGGTAAGCCCTTAATGGTCTTTTACCTGTTCTACCGGGGGATTCTCCCTTCTGGAGTTGTCTTCCCCCTTGTTCCCTTAGGGCAGCTCCTCAGACAATGGGAATTCCTACCATGTCTGTTTCTTTTTCCCAATCTAAAAAGAGGAGGGAAAAGAAATTCTCCATGCTGCCCTGATAGTTCCTGCAAATGCAGCAATTCCTAGTGGTTAAACCACTGGTTTTTGTTCACTACACAACCAGGGTTTCCCCTCCACTAGCAATCCTCCTAGCCTCAGTGCTAAGTCCCAAACAGGGTATCAACCTCGTTTGGGAAACCCTATTATCACAGTTTGGTTGGTTAACTTCTATTCTTCGCCCCTTGCCCTTGGCAGAATAGCTGGTTACCTGCTGGCTTTCCACAGCCAGTTTTTTTCGTCTAACCAACCTGCAGCATGCTCTCTGCAACTCTACAGAGTAGCTTTGCACTATGGGCCCTTGCTAGAGAGCATTAGTATCTTGCCTAGCAGATAACCCCAGATGGTTAAAAGGGGTTCCCCCAGTCATGTTCATGCCTGGCAGGTATTTTCTACCCTTTCCATCTTATCTTAAAAATCTTTTGAGGCATAAGCCTCAGGCCTTTCATTACGTGAAAGCCTAAAGAAGGGCCAATTTCCTGGCTTGGCCCATATCTCCTGGGGTCTCCCGTCAGAGATAAATTCTTCACTGGCAGCTAGAGGATACCTAATACCCATCTTGCCCTCATAGGCGGATCACTAGGGTATCTTCCTCCTGAGGCCTCCTGTATCCAATCTCCATACTACAATTCTGGAGATATCTGGACTTCCTATCTGCAGACTGCTGCTATCCTCTGCCATTTTCACGTAGGCCATCCTGGTTACTCAAGAGCTCAAATTCTGCAAAGAATTAAGCCACCTTCTTGTCAGGGACACCTTTTCCTCTGACTATGCCAGTCATAACCAGGAGAAGAGGATTTTTTCTATTTTATCTATTCAAGCAGGTATCAACCTTCTTGCTATTAGATAAATTTCTCTCGCCCTAATAAGGGGGGATGGGGTTCTCTGGACATTTCTCCATCCATATACCTGGAGACATGTCTCTATATGCCTGCCTATTCATCTAGGTATATATATATACACATATATATATATATTGATTATATCTATCTGTGTGTCTTCTGCCCATATATATATATATATATTTATAGATATATGCATATATACCCAATATGTGTATATATTTAAATCTACATATATATATAATATATAATAAATAAATATATATAAATAAATAAATATAAATATATATATATAAATATATATTGTTAGATCTGTATCCATCTACTTATCTAACTGGCTGTTAGGATCAGATATCCTGACATTCCTTTATGATCTTGACAGATGGGCACTAACCCTATCAATGCTGTACCAGCATACCTAGGGGACTACACCTAGAACCACACCTGTGGTAATTAACCTTTTCAGGTTTAGGTACTTCTGAAGCTCTCCATGTACCTTTCTTTCCTAATTGACCCCATTTAGGAAAGACATTGCGGAGCTTCCGTTGCTCTAAAGCTTAGCGCTCCTGAGTCTGTCCTTACCTTTTTATCAGATATTAGGGTTTCCATACCCTTTCTCCTCTACATGGACTGATTCTAACCCCAGTCCAGTTGGGTCAGACTAAATTTTTCTCTTGGTCCTAAATTTATACTATTTTTGGACCAAAGCAGCTTAAGTTTTCCTTAATAGTACCTTCTGCGTCTCCGCTGAAGCTCTACCTCTTATACTACCCCAGTTTTCCTCTGGGGCTATTTTTTCTCACCCTAAAGGGTTTTGACCTCCACTTGTTTTTTGTTTTACTTTATTACCTCTACTTCTCAGTGAGGTACCCCTTGAGCACATTCACTGGCTCTTCTATCAGATCCATATGTAGCTCAGTGCACTTGTGCAGTGCCAACAAGGGAGGCCCAGATTACAATATCTTATTACTAAATGCCCTCGATACAGGGTCTTCCCCTTTTGAAGCCCTGTTCTAGCCAGCTGTTCCACAGCATTTTCTGTATTAAACTCCTACCCTCCATCCCCAGGATGCCTGAGGTCCTTAGGAATAGCATGGCTCGTTCTAGACTTGCAACATGCTAGGACTCCCTCCGGGCATCTGAGCTTGGGAGTCCCCATATGTGAAGACTCTTTCCTGCTTGTTCCTGGAGATAGCACAGTTACTTACCTGTAACAGGTGATCTCTGGGAACAGCAGGAATAAGTCTTCACAACCCACCCACCTCCCCTAGGAGTTGCATTTCTCTTTCTCTATCTTTCCCTTCTTTGCTCTCTCTCTCTCTCTTTGTCACAGCTTTAAAACTTAACTGAGGAGAGGCAGTTGGGAAGGCGGGAAGGCAGCGCGCAGGCATGTTGGGATGCTTCCAAAAGCTTTCTGATTGGACGCTGGGAAGCGTTCCCGCGCGGACTCCGTCGGTACCAATGTACCCATATGTGAAGACTTATTCCTGCTGTTCCCAGAGATTACCTGTTACAGGTAGGTAACTGTGCTTTCTCCTCTTAAGGAAATTCTGAAGATTTAAGAGGAAAAGCTTGATTAAACACTCATGAACGACCACCTGGAGGGTGACTCTCTCACTTGAGTGTGTTGTGGGAGGCTCCACTAGATAGCGGTCTTTTTGGTAGCCATAGGAGGAGGGAAAATTGGATCAGCTTCACGTGCTTATCATCAGAGCCTGTTGAACAACCAGAAATTAGAAGGATCTTGAAGAGTGCAGCTGCTTCACACAACTTCAATGCCTCTCCTTCCTCCTCTGCTCCCTCCTGCTGTCTGCCTGCGAGTCACTTTAAACACCGTGCTGCAAAAACCAGTGAAACGGTATCTGGAGTAGAGCTGAGTCTGCAACAGATCCTCTGCCTGGGTCTCTCAGGGGGTGAGTACCAAGACCTCGCCTCATCATTGTCATTGCTGTGGGACGCAATTCGGGGTAGACCTCTGACGACCATTATTGCAGTGTAGAGGTTCCCTGCAATTTTGTGCATGCGTTAGTAGCATTTTCTTCTATTGTGTGCTTGGCAGTCATGTGGTTGTATGCATGTTCCACCCAAGTGGCTCCCATCGCTCATTCCTACCCTAGCGCCTGTAACGTGCACCGCAGTAAAAGCGCAGTTAATACATGCCTTTGGGCCACTGTGGCCTTAGCGCACACTGTTGTGATACTTGCTGTAAAGTCTGTCGGTTTTTTTTTGTTTTTTCCAGGACTTGTTCTTTTGGCCTGTGGAAAACAAGGTGCCTCATCTTCAGCTTCTGGACCCTACTCTTCTAGCATGGCAGCTCTTTAGTTGTTTCTGGAGGGATTGTTCACCCTCTGTACACTGGGGAATGCGGTTAGTCTGATATTGCCTGCTTAACGGCCAAAGGTGGCGGATGGCGCTATGGGTAAAGATAATTAGCCGGCTAGAAGTTCTGGCGACTGTGCTGTGTGCTGCTCCCTCTTCTCTAGGAGATTAATGGCGACTGGGTCCCCTGGTGTAGGAGGGTCATTTCTGCAAGGAGAGCTTCCGGAGTCTGGATTGTCCTCCCCGGAATTTTTTTTCCTTTTCCAACAGACCTGATCTTCTGGTGTGGAAATTCAGACCCTGTGGGTTCTCCCGAGCGCAGTCTTGTGAGGGGCAGGTTGAGAATGGAAGCCCTGTTTGATTGCCTATGGCCAAGTGCCCAGCAAAGGGTGCCCCCTGGAGGTGGAGATCAGCCGGGATCTGGACTGTGGCTTAGATTCAGATGTCTGATGTGGATGAAGACGTACTCTTGCCTTCAGAGGATTGTGAAGAGGCTGTTATCTGCCTGTTCTGGAAGGAGGAGCTGGAGGTGTTCATCCCCAGGTCTTATCCACCTTGACATTAGTGGTTGCTCTAGGCAGTGAGCGAGAACCGAGCATTCATCCACTCCTGCAAGATGTGCAGAAGTCCACTATTGTCTTCCTATTGCTGTTACCAGAGGTAATAAAGGTCCTGTTACCGTCAGAGTGGGATTTTTCCAACTTCCTGCTTTAGGGGCTAAAGGTGTATAAGAGGATGCACGCTCTCCTGGAAAAAGAATGCGTTGTTTGGCTTGATGTTTCTAAGGTGGATACACAGGTCACAGCTGTTAACCAGATGGACCACCAATCCTATGGAAGGCAAATCAGCCTTAATGAATCCTTTGGAGCGAAAAGTGGATTTGTATTGAACAGTAGCTGCCACAGCGAACTGTATCTTTTTCAGTTGCAGCATATGTAGGTTGCCGTCTCGAGCCCTACTCCAGTGGATTCAGTCTCTTCCGCTGAGTGATTCTACCCTTCTTTTGGAGTCGGCTGTGACCTTCCTTTCTGATTCCATTTATGGTTTTGTTATATCTAGTGGCCAGGGATTCTGCTCTGTCAACAGTGACACGATGTTGGCTTGATTTTGGACACAGGGCAACGGACTCATCTTCCAAAACCTGGTTGCCCGTCTGGCCTTAGAGGGATGCTTCTATTGGGTCTGATTAGGAGAAGCCGGGGAAAGACCTGGGCGAGACCAAATCTTACCGCCTTCCATAGGACAGGTCCAAGTGGCTTGTGAAGGGGGCAGGAGCCCCTTTTCCATCAGCCTCTGCTTGTTCCTCATAGGCATGCTGGTTGGACTCTCGGGGTCTCGGGACTCCCATCGTTGCTGGCCTGGAAAGCTTTTCTTCCTCTCTGCTTTTGGACTTCGGGCTCATTCTCAGTTCTTTCGTGGCGCGCTTGGGCACAGGGATCCAGTCCCATTCAGAGGGGGTACCCTCTCGGGCTGTGCAATGAAGGTTTGAAGGTCCATTTCCTGGTTCCTCTGGTTGGGAGCAGGCTTAGCCTCTTCAGGAATGGGCCAAGGATACCAAGGATCTGCCGGGTGCTAGTGTCCATTTAGTATGACTATGGCCTGGAATGCAAAGAACAAACCCTGGCTGCTTGTGTCTTTTCTCCTTATGGGTCTGTGAACAACAGAGCCACTGTGCAGATCATCTTGGACAAGTTGCCTCTCCTGAAATGATTGGGACAGGGGAAGGTATTCCATCTGTTTCATAGTGGCTGACATGGTAGTAACATTTTGGCCCATTCTAGAGCTCAAGTGTGTCAACGAGCGTTTGCATGTCATGTGTTTCTAGATGAAACTTTTGTGATCCAGGATTCAAGCAGTGTGCAGAGGGGGGGTTCCTGGCACCTCTATTTTTGACCAAGGTATATTTTCATATCCAGATCCAGGGGATCAGCAAGTATCTGTGTTTTTACCATGCTTGGTTCTCACATTCATTTCGCCACCCTTCCATTCAGACTCTCCACTGCCCAAAGGACATTCTATAAGGTCATAGTGGTGGTATCTGTGGCGCTATGGTGCCAAGGGATCTGTGTGCACCCATATCTGGGCTACTGCCTAATCCGAGCCCATTCTCCTTCAGAGGCGTCTGGGGTAGCTCCCTGAGTGGTATCCTGTCTAATGAGCCTTGGTTGGGTAATCATTTGGGGAAGAGCCAGTTGGTGTATTCCCAGTCCCTGCAGTTTGTAGGATCACATTTTCAATACTTGAGTGTACGGAGTCTTTTTGCCAGTGGGGAAAGTCGAAGCTGTGGATTGCCTAGTGCTATTCTGTTCACAGTAAACCTCCCAAATCTGTGTGATCTTCATCAGCAGTTACATTGGTGTTACATTGGCGATCCTCCAACCTGAAGACTGGAGGATCGCCAATGTAGCACCAATTTTTAAAAAGGGTTCCAGAGGTGATCCGGTTAACTACAGACCGGTGAGCCTCACGTCAGTAACGGGAAAAATGGTAGAAACCATCATAAAGAATAAAATTACTCAGCATGTAGATAGTCATGGCCTAATGGGAGACAGCCAACATGGCTTTAGACAAGGAAGAGCTTGTCTTACTAATCTGTTATGTTTTTTTGATGGCGTGAATAAACAGGTGGACAAAGGTGAGTCGGTTAATATAGTGTATCTGGACTTTCAGAAAGCCTTTGACAAGGTCCCTCATCAGAGACTTTTGGCAAAACTAAAGAGTCATGGGATAGGAGGCAGTGTACTACTGTGGATCAAGAACTGGTTAAAAGATAGAAAGCAGAGGGTTGGGCTAAATGGCCAATTTTCCCAATGGAGAAAGGTGAATAGTGGTGTACCCCAGGGATCTGTGCTGGGTCCGCTGCTTTTTGACATATTCATAAATGACCTGGAAAGTGAAATAACGAGTGAAGTTATCAAATTTGCAGATGACACAAAACTATTTAAAGTTGTTAAAACCCAAGAGGATTGTGAAAAATTGCAAGAGGCTCTTGATAAATTGGAAGACTGGGCATCAAAATGGCAGATGAAATTTAATGTGGACAAGTGCAAAGTTATGCACCCAGGGAAGAACAACCCAAACTATGGTTACACAATTCAAGGTTCCACATTAGGAACCACCACCCAGGAAAAAGATTTAGGCGTCATTGTGGATACCATGTTAAAACCCTCGGCCCAGTGTGCAGCGGCAGCCAAGAGAGCAAATAGAATGCTAGGTATCAGAAGGAAAGGAATGGAAAATAAAACAAAAGATATTATAATGCCTCTATACCGTTCCATGGTGAGACCGCATCTTGAATATTGTGTGCAATTCTGGTCGCCGTATCTTAAAAAGGATATAGCGTTATTAGAAAAGGTTCAGAGAAGAGCCACCAAAATGGTTAAGGGGATGGAAGGATACTCCTATGAAGAAAGGCTAAAAAGGTTAGGGCTCTTTAACCTGGAAAAGAGACGGCTGAGGGGAGATATGATAGAAGTCTATAAATTAATGAACGGAGTGGAACGGGTAAACGTAGATCGATTGTTTACATTATCAGAATATAGAAAGACTAGAGGGCATGCAATGAAGCTACAGGGTAAACTATTTAAGACTAAGAACATAAGATATGCTATACTGGGTCAGACCAAGGTCCATCAAGCCCAGTATTCTGTTTCCAATAGTGGCCAATCTAGGTCATACGTACCTAGCAGACTAATAAGAGAAAATATTTTTTCACTCAATGTGTAATCAGACTCTGGAATTTGTTACCTGAGGATGTAGTAAAGGCTGTTAGTGTAGCTGGGTTTAAAAAAGGTTTGGACAAGTTCCTGGAGGAAAGGTCCATAAACCATTATTAAGAAGGGACCCAGGATATCAATGCTTGACCCAGTACAAGCATTGCGGAACTTGTGTCTTTTGGGGAAACAGCTAGGTACGTACAACCTAGATTGGCCACTGTTGGAAACAGGATACTGGGCTTGATGGACCTTGGTCTGACCCAGTATGGCATATCTTATGTTCTTATGTTGAGCTTCCGCTTCTAATGATGGTGAAAGTCAGTCTGCAGTGGTGGCAATAACCCCATCTTCTGGGGAAGGACATGCCGCTGGATAATAGCTTATGAATCCTTCTGGCAACTAATGCCAGTCTCTTGATCTGGGGAGCCCATTGCTAAGGCCGAATAGCCTGGGACAATTGGAACCACAGAGAATCAGTGTGGTCCGTCAGCTGCCCTGCAGTGAAGGCCATCAGTTTGACACTTTTGCTTCTCTGGCCCCCGGTCGAGGGTTGGGTGGTTTTACGTGTTCTCGGACAACACCATGATGGGGGCTTATGTTGATTGGCAAGGCAATATGAGGAGTGCCAGTGTAGCCCTGGAGATGGCTCTCTAGTTTTGCCTGTGTGGCGAAGAGCCTCCTAGTTTGTCGGCTCTGCACATTGCCAGGGTGGATACTGTGGAATCAGATTTTCTTGTTCAGCACTCTCTGATTTCAGGATAGTGGGAGTTAAGTCAGGAGGGTTTTTCAGTTGTTTCTGCGCCACTGGGGTTGCCCCAAAAGGGATCTGATGGTGACCTGCTCCAGTGTCAGTGTGCCACTTCTTCCATCGTCGCATGGAGATGGGACTCAAAGGCCTTGGTGCCCTGGCTCAACTTTGACCAGGTCACAATCTGCTGTAGGTGTTTTGCTCCATAGCCCCTGGTGGGGGGTGTGATTCGGGTGTAGAGCATCATCTGAGAAGGATTATTCTAGTGGGGCTAGGTTGGTCAAAGAGAGCAAAATGTGCAGATAGGATGTGCTCCTGTAAACGCCACCTCTTTGCTTGCCTCTGTCTCAGGGGTTGCTTGTCCTGGAGGGCCCAGCACTGTTCTTGCTTATTCCCTGGCTCCTGTAAGGAAAAGGTTAGTGCATACAGGCTACTCTGTAGCAGTGGTGTTCCATTCTGCTCAGAGCCTGGAGGAGGTCTATCAACCTGTCATACGTGCAATGTTCCCTCTAATTTTCTGTAGGTTGTGTGCGCATAAAATATCAGCTGTGCAGCTTTTGAAGGAAGGTTCAATTTTTGTGCACCACATAACGCCACTCGGAGTTATATACTTTAAAATTTGACTACATTTCAGAATACAGTATGTACACCACATTGATTTTAATCAAAGTAAATGAAAATAGATTACTAAATGAAGCGGAAAATTTCTAGTAATTACAATCACAACTTTTAAATTTTAAGACATCTGTGTTTTCTATCAGAATCAGAACCGTAATTTTTGTGCGCTCCGTTGTAAAGTATGTGCGCTCGCTCGATGAGGTGTGTGCACGCGCACACGCGCACAGCTTAGAGGGAACAGTGCATACGTGTGGGTCTGGTGGGACGCATGGTGGCTGGCTCCTGAGGCAGCTAAGATGCCATCTCTGTAGCCTTTTTCTGCAGGATGGTCCGGAGAAGGGCCTTTTTTTCTCTTAACTCCCTGAAGGTTCTGGTGGCAATTTTCGCCTTTTTCAGAAGGCTGCTGGCTGATAAGTCTCTAGCCACACACCTGGATGTTACGTGCCTTCTTCTGGGGGTTTCAGCCCTATGATCTGTGGTCCCTTCTTGGGATCTTTGTCTGGTGCTTGGGGCTCTGATGTCAGAGGCAGTTGAAGTGTGCTAGTCTGCAGGACTTAAGGCTCAAGACAGTCGTCTTGATTGTAATTGTTTCACAAGGCGGTTTTCCGAGCTGCAGGCTCTGTTTTGCCAAGATCCTTATCTATCTTTTTCTAAGGAGGCTGTTTCCATTCTGCCTGTAACTTCCTTCTTTGCTGAACTACTTTCTCCCTTCATGTGAACCAGGCGGTTTGCTTACCCTCCTCTAAGGAGCAGTGTCAGAGTTATAGTAGAATCTTGATGTCCAGAGAGTGCTTCTCTGATTTATGGAGGTTACAAATTCTTTTTGTAAGTTGGACCATCTTTTTGTCCTGTTTTTGGTGGCCCGTGCAAGGTGATGTGGCAGATCAGTCTACATTGGGGTGCTGGGATAAGAAGGCCATTGCCTCAGCAGATCCGTTTCGGAACCAGATGGGTCCAGAGGATTTGCGTGCCCATTCTACCCAAGCACAAGCATCCTCGTGGGCAGAGGGGAACTCGGTAGCCCCTGCAGACACTTTGTTAGGCAGTAACGTGGGCATCACCTCCACTTTTGTCAAGCATTTTCATTTTGATGTCCACAGGTGGACACGGCCTTTGGCTCTAAGGTTTTGCGAGCTGCTGTCTTCTTCCCGCCCATTGGAGGCATAGCTTTGATATGTCCCACTTGCCTGGACTGGTTTAGCAGAATGATATGGAAGGTGACATTTTACTTACTGGATAATGTCTTCCTTGATTCCTGCTAGATCAGTCTAGGGCCTGTTTGCTCTGTTCTTCTGCGGCAGGTACCCTTGGGTCCACTGTGTTTATCCTTTCCTGTGCATAGTTCTCTACTGATGATTACTCATTGTTGCTCATGTTGACATTGTATGAGGCTTGCTATGTTCTCCCATATGCTTTGGGACGGATACCAAAGAGACCTCTGGTGGCCGAAGAGTATAGAGGCATGGAAGTGATGTCATTGAAACCTGGGCTTCATTGGTTCTTTGTCTCCACCAGTCTGCTGGCAGGGAAACACCACCCACTTGGACTCAAGGAAAGGACTTTATCTGATAAGTAAAATGTCATCTTCCTTATCGTCCCTCCATTCCAGTCCCACACCTCTGGATAGTGTACCTCTTCCAGCAGCTTGGAGGCCGAGCCTGTCATCTTTTTGATGACACTAGTGTACATATGCAGCTGGCACCGCCCACCAGCCCCAGTATGCTCAGCCTCCAAGCAGCTGGAGGAGGTTGTGAGCCAGGGTGCTGGACTCAACAGAAAGACAACTAAAGAGAGAGGTTTAGTTAGAGTTTGCTTTTATTTCTCCTGTTAAGGTGCAGGTTTATTTGTTTTTAAAGGCAGAAGTAAAAAACGAAACAAAAAAACCCAGAAGGAACAGAGAGAACCCGGGGGACAACAGGGCTAAGGGGCGGATATTCCTTCTCCCCCCCCCCCCTCACCCCAGGATTTCGGCAGCTCCCGAACCTGTTATTGGGTGAGGAGCCGCTGTAGGGGCTGCAGTTGCTTGACAGGAGTGAAAGCTGGCAGCCCCGCGTCGCTCCCCCCTCAGCGCCGAAGCCAGGAAGGAAGGCTGAGCGCGAGGGATAGAAAAGCCATGCGGCAAAGAGGCTCCAAGGTAAGCGTGGTGGGGGGCCTCTAGCAACCGCCAGAACATGAGGAGGCAGTGGCCTGCAGCCGCATGTTTGGGAGCCTGCAGCAGTGTGCGAAACTCCCCCTGCTGCATTTAGGCGCGATTTCTTATTCAGGCCTGCATGTGTTTAACCCCCTGCTGTGTTTTGGGTGCCTGGGAGAGGCAGCCACCAGAGAATAAAGCAGGACAGAGCAGCCTCTTCCTAGGGGGCCATTTGCAGTTTCTTTTTCATTTCAGTTTCAGTTAATTAGATTTTATTTTATTTTAGTTCAAGTACTCTGGTGCTCTGTGCCTGAGCCTGTGGAGGTGCATTGTGCTGGGGATCCTGTTACATACCTGGGTACAGATTGAGGGAGTTCCTGGGGGGTGCCCCCAGCCCTTCCCACCATACTGGTCAGACCGCAATGCCTGATATAGGATGGTATCAAGGGGTGTGAACCCCACTTAATCCTTAAGCATTCCTTGTGTTATACAGCTCAAAACGTATTCAGTGCACAATGACTTGATGCAGACATGTGGGAAAAGCCTAATCAGATAGGCCATTGTTGTTGCTGGGCAAATTTCAGAGTGCTGTGTGCCTGCTCAGGTGATCTAAAATGAGACATTGTTACTTTCCCCTGAGAAGGGTCTGATAGAAAGTCAGAGACAGGAATAAGTGTTTAAAAAAAAAGTTGCTGAATATAGGTTTGTAGCAGCTACAGCTCTGTGGAAAACAGGAAGTGCTTGCATACAAGAAATGTATGTAATTTGAAAGATAGTGGATAGGAAGCAAATGAAATCCTTCCATCTGTCTATGGTCAGTGAGTAACCTGACATAGTAACATAGTAAATGACGGCAAATAAAGACCAGTATGGTCCATCTAGTCTGCCCAGTAAGATGGCAAGAGTAGGTGCACCTGCCGCTCCATGCAGGCCACCCCTCCCCATGTCTTTGTTTTAGGGGTGAACCCACCGCTCCGTGTAGGACACCCCTGTATGTTGAGAAATTAGTTAGTTAAGTTTATTTTGATTTTATCCTGTTGCTGTAAAGGGATCCACTGTGTCTGTCCCATGCCATTTTGAATTCTGTCACTGTATTTGCCCCCAACACTTCCATCGGGAGGGCATTCCAAGCATCCACCACCCTTTCAGTGAAAAAGTATTTCCTGACATTGCCTTTCAGTTTACCCCCTTGCAGCTTCATGTTATGCCCTCTAGTTTTACTGATCATGTTTTTTTTTGTTTTTACTGATCAGTTTTACATGATTATCTCTTGTCTCTTAGCCCAGATTATGTACCTATTAAATCTCTAATATTGCTTGTAAGGGAAGCTGTACTCCCTTATAGCCATTTGTAGTATAAGAATAAAAATGTAAACTTTACTCGGAGAATGTGTCAGTTTGTTTGGATCAGGGCAATGTCCTTTTCATATCTTTAAGATACAGCACTGCAGTGCAATCTAAAAATCCTCAAGATATGCAGTCCCTGATGTGGTGTGATCTCAGAGGCAAGTGTCTGCCTAAACTGCACGCAAGAGGCAGTCATGGGAGCAGGACCTGCAAGATGAGATGAGGCAGAAGAGTCCATCCCGGTTGCAAGAGACCCTGGGGGCGGGGGGTGCCATGTTACCTTCAACGGATCCGGTCCTTGCACGATGCCTGGATCATCCACCCCTCAAGCCCAGGGAGCGATAGCACTCCCGGGAGAGTTCTCACTGGAGTTTGTCTTACTTTTGCATAAGGCATTTTGCCTACCAAGTGGCTCCTCGGCCCCGGAACACAGGGCTAAGAGGATGTCAGATGCAAAAGAGTACGAGTCAGGAGCAGTGGCGTCTAAGCATGCTAGAGGCTTACAGGAGTGGCAGCAATTGCTGTTGTCAGGGGGGCTGGATGGGGAAGACCTTGACACGGAGCTAGATCTGCAGGCGGAGTTGGACAAAGGAGAGAGCCCAGGACAGGAGGATCAGGCCCGAATTGTTCGGGTTTTCTGCCGGGAGGAGCTACCAGCGCTCATCTTTATTTATTTATTTGTCCAGTTTTGTATACCACCTTTTCCTTAAACCAAAGTGGTTAGGGATTAACAAGGGGTGAACATTTTAACAGGGGTGACAAGACATACATAAAATTCTGGGGGGGCTGCCCCAGATCTACAGTGATGGTGCATGGTGGCTGGTTCGGCAGGGCTGCGAGGATTGGGGTTAGTGTCTTTGTTCAAAAGAGTCCCTGAACAGGTGGGTTTTGAGGGATTTTCGGAAGTCTTTAAGGTCCTTTTGTGCTCTTAGTTCCTCAGGGAGGGCGTTCCATATGTCTGGCGCCGAGAACGAGATGGCTCTTCTGGAGGTTGATTGCTTTGTCTTGTGGTATCCGGTTTTGAGGAGTCTATTGCTGTCTTGAGTTCGTCTGGGTCTGCTGCTAGTGTCTCTGGTTAATATGCTTTGTAGGATTTCTGCCGAGCATTGATGAATGATTTTGAAGATGATTAGTGTTGTTTTGAATTTTGCCTGTGCTATTATGGGTAGCCAGTGCAGATGTTGGAGTGTTGGTGGTGTTTGCTCGTATTTGGGTGTGCCGGTGACTATGTGTGCTGCGGTGTTTTGGACCAGTTGTAGTGGTGCACTGCGTATTTGGGTAATTCTTGGTGTAATGAGTTTCCGTAGTCCAGTATGGGAGTGATGACTGCCTGGCATACTGTGCGGAAATGTTCTTGGCTGAGGAGTGGCTTGAGTTGTCTGACTATCTTTAGCCGGTGGTATGTTTTGCTGCAGTCTTTGTTATGTGGGATGGAGGTTCAGGTTTTTGTCTATGGTGACGCCGAGATACTTTATTTCGTCCTTTGTTGCGATTGAAAGACAAGAAAAGGGGACTGTTAGTTCTGGAGAGAGATCTGCGACTGTGAGTATATACTTCTGGGAATTTTCTGAAAGGAATTCTTTTTATTAAAGCTAATTAATCTGTGAACCCACTATTTTTTGTTAAACTGCTGCTACTAGGCCCTGACTGATTTAAGTTTACATTTAAAACACAGAAGAGAGCTTTCTGGTTAAATTTAGAACCCAGCAGAGAGCTTGTAGTTTAAATTTCATAATAAGTTAGAGCCTAGCAGCAGCAAAGAGCTATAATTTAAATCAAATAAGAATATAGCTTACCTCAGCAGCACAGGACATTGTACTGTGTAGCAGCCCTCCCTCCCTCCCTACACCCACCCACCCCTGGGATAATCGTAGCTTTATAGGTACTTACACATTTTAACAGACAGGAGGTGCTCTCAGGTGAAGCTCGTTACCCAAATCAGTCATACACTAAGGACCTGAGATTAATTAAGCTTCAGGTGAACAAGATATATTAAACGTATTAGGTACAGTTTTATTGGCAACCCTTAGTAAGTAAAGAACTTAAAGATCTAAACAAAAACTTAAAACTAAGATGCAGACAGCAGTCCATCTGCGAGATGGGGGCTTTCCAGTCTTTTGCATTGAGTGTCACATGTATGATTTTCTCCAAGTTGGTGAGAGTTCTTACGTGTGCGCTAGGTGCAAGGAGCTCTTTGCTCTCAGGGAATGAGTCCGTTCTTTAGAGGCTAGAGTAGCAGACTTGGAAAACATAAGAAAGACAGATAGGTACATAGACGAGACCTACAGGGATATAGTCCTGAAGTCCCACCTCCAATCTGGCAGCATCCCTGTTGCCATGGAGGAGCGAGGTCACGTGACAGGAGAGCATCACCCTGGTGTGGCAGGAAGTGATCCTGTAACTAGGACCTGTCCTCCAGGTGATGTAAAACCCTCTCGCACCGAGGAGGTTCTCCAGGGCCATGTGCCCATGAGGGAAGGGTTAGGACAGCCGTTATAGTTGGTGATTCGATCATTAGGCATGTAGATAGCTGGGTGGCTGGTGGACGTGAGGATCGCCTGGTAACATGCCTGCCTGGTGCGAAGGTAGCGGACCTCACGCGCCACCTAGATAAGGTCTTAGATAGTGCTGGAGAGGAGTCTACTGTCTTGGTACATGTTGGTACCAGTGACATAGGAAAATGTGGTAGGGAGGTTCTGGAAGCTAAATTTAGGCTTTTAGGTAGGAAGTTGAAATCCAGAACTTCCAGGGTAGCGTTCTCCGAAATGCTTCCCGTTCCACGTGCAGGACCCAAAAGGCAGGCAGAGCTCCGGAGTCTCAGTGCGTGGATGAGACAGTGGTGCAAAGATGAGGGTTTTGGATTTGTTAGGAACTGGGGAACATTCTGGGGAAAGGAGGGGCTCTTCCGAAGGGATGGGCTTCACCTTAACCAGGATGGAACGAGGCTGCTGGCATTCATCTTTAAAAAGGAGATAGAGCAGCTTTTAAACTAGATAATAGGGGAAAGCCGACAATCGCCCAAGAGCGGATGGTTCGGAAGAATGTATCCTTGAAGGATACTACCCAAAGCAGAGAGGTTCCAAAAAAGAGTAAAGTAGCCCAAATACCCTCAAGTATGGAGCAGACAGAGCTTAAAGATCCCAAATTACCCATGTCTACCAATAGCCAAATTAATATGAATAAAATGCTTATATAAGAACATAAGATGCCATACTGGGTCAGACCAAGGTCCATCAAGCCCAGTATTTTGTTTCCAACAGTGGCCAATCTAGGTCATATGTACCTAGCAGTTTCCCCAAGAGACACAAGTTCCACAATGCTTGTACTGGGTCAAGCATTGATATCTTCGGTCACTTCTTAATAATGGTTTATGGACCTTTCCTCCAGGAACTTGAACAAACCTTTTTTAAACCCAGCTACACTAACAGCCTTTACTACATCCTCCGGTAACAAATTCCAGAGTTTGATTACACGTTGAGTGAAAAAATATTTTCTTTTATTAGTCTTAAATAGTTTACCCTGTAGCTTCATTGCATGTCCCCTAGTCTTTCTATATTCTGATAAGGTAAACAATCGATCTACGTTTACTCGTTCCACTCCGTTCATTAATTTATAGACTTCTATCATATCTCCCCTCAGCCGTCTCTTTTCCAGGTTAAAGAGCCCTAACCTTTTTAGCCTTTCTTCATAGGAGTATCCTTCCATCCCCTTTACCATTTTGGTGGCTCTTCTCTGAACCTTTTCTAAAATCGCTATATCCTTTTTAAGATACGGCGACCAGAATTGCACACAAAATTCAAGGTGCGGTCTCACCATGGAATGATATAGAGGCATTATAATATCTTTTGTTTTATTTTCCATTCCTTTCCTTATCATACCTAGCATTCTATTTGCTCTCTTGGCCGCCGCTGCACACTGGGCCGAGGGTTTTAACATGGTATCCACAAT
Organism: Ichthyophis bannanicus; assembly: GCA_033557465.1. Lineage (NCBI taxonomy): Eukaryota > Metazoa > Chordata > Amphibia > Gymnophiona > Ichthyophiidae > Ichthyophis > Ichthyophis bannanicus. The sequence goes on along the minus strand of CM066049.1, from coordinate 17,524,941 downwards.
GACGCCTAAATCTTTTTCCTGGGTGGTGGTTCCTAATGTGGAACCTTGCATCGTGTAACCATAGTTTGGGTTGTTCTTCCCTAGGTGCATAACCTTGCACTTGTCCGCATTAAATTTCATCTGCCATTTTGATGCCCAGTCTTCCAATTTATCAAGATCCTCTTGCAATTTTTCATAATCCTCTTGGGTTTTAAGAACTTTAAATAGTTTTGTGTCATCTGCAAATTTGATAACCTCACTCGTTATTCCACTTTCCAGGTCATTTATGAATATGTCAAAAAGCAGCAGACCCAGCACAGATCCCTGGGGTATACCACTATTCACCTTTCTCCATTGGGAAAATTGGCCATTTAGCCCAACCCTCTGCTTTCTATCTTTTAACCAGTTCCTGATCCACAATAGTACACTGCCTCCTATCCCATGACTCTTTAGTTTTGCCAAAAGTCTCTGATGAGGGACCTTGTCAAAGGCTTTCTGAAAGTCCAGATACACAATATCAACCGACTCACCTTTATCCACCTGTTTAATCACTCCTTCAAAAAAACATAACAGATTAGTAAGACAAGATCTTCCTTGTCTAAAGCCATGTTGGCTGTCTCCCATTAGGTTGTGACTATCTACATGCTGAGTAATTTTTCTTTGCTGGTTTCTACCATTTTTCCTGGTACTGACGTCAGGTTCACCGGTCTGTAGTTTCCCGGATCACCCCTGGAACCCTTTTTAAAAATTGGTGTTACATTGGTGATCCTCCGATCTTCAGGTATTAGAGATGATTTTAATGATAGTTCACAGATTACTGATAGCAGGTCTGCAATCTCATATTTCAGTTCTTTCAGCACCCTTGGATGTATACCATCCGGCCCAGGTGATTTGCTACTCTTCAGTTTATCTAATAGTTGTAAGACATCTTCCCGATGTATCGATATTTCCTTCAATTCTTCCGCACCTTTAAATACCACTTCAGTCATGGGTAACATCCCTACATCTTCCTCAGTAAAGACCGAAGCAAAGAATTCATTCAGTCTCTCCGCTATCGCCTTGTCGCCTCTTAGTGCTCCTTTAACCCCTTTATCATCTAATGGACCAACTGACTCTCTCACAGGTTTTTTGCTACGAATGTACTTGAAAAAGTCTTTATTTCGCGTTTTTGCTTCCGCAGCAAGCTTCTTCTCAAATTCTCTCTTTGCCTGCCTTATCAATGCCTTGCATTTGACTTGCCAGTGCTTGTGCTGTTTCCAGGTTTCGTTGTTTGGCTCTTTTTCCCATTTCCTGGAAGATGCTTTTTTGGCAACAACAGCCTCTCTGACCTCACCTTTAAACCATGCTGGCAGTTTTTTGGACTTCCTTCCACTTTTCTTTAAGCGTGGAATACAGCTGGTCTGGGCTTCCAAGATAGTATTTTTCAACAACACCCAAGCTTGATGTACGTCTTTAACCTTTGCAACTGCTCCTTTTAGTTTTTTCTTAACTGTTTTCCTCATTTTATCATAGTCTCCCTTTCGAAAGTTAAAAGGTAGTACTGTGGATTTCCTTACTATCCCTCCTCCACTAATTAAATCAAAGGCGATCATGCTATGATCACTATTGCCAAGTGGCCCCAACACCCTTATCTCTTGCACTAGGTCTGGTATTCCACTAAGGACTAGGTCTAATATGGCTTCCCCTCTGGTCGGTTCATGAACCAGCTGCTCCAAGAAGCAGTCATTTATTTCATCTAGGAACTTTATCTCCCTAGCATGTCCTGACGTGACACTGACCCAGTCGATACCGGGGTAATTGAAATCACCCATTATTATTACTGCGCTGTAACTTTTGTTAGCTTCCTTGATTTCTTTGAGCATTTCATCATCCATTTGGTCATTCTGGCCAGGTGCTCGATAGTACACCACCACTGCCATCGCCTTCCCCCTTTTATATGGAATTTCAATCCATATAGATTCTACAGCAGATTTTGTTTCCTGCAAAACTTTAATCCTTTCTGACTCAATGCCCTCTCTAACATAGAGCGCAACCCCTCCACCAATTTGATCAGCGCTATCATTACGATATAGTTTGTACCCAGGTATCACAGTGTCCCACTGGTTGTCCTCCTTCCACCATCTCTCTGATATTCCAATCATATCTAACCTTTCATTTAGTGCTATATATTCTAACTCTCCCATCTTATTATTTAGACTTCTAGCATTTGCATACAAGCATTTTAGAGAATGTATTTTATTCATGTTAATTTGGCTATTGTTAGACATGGGTAAATTGGGATCTTTAAGCTCTGTCTGCTCCATACTTGAGGGCATTTGGGCTACTTTACTCTTTTGTGGAACCTCTCTGCTTTTGGTAGTATCCTTTAAGGATACATTCTTCCGAACCATCCGCTTTTGGGCGACTGTCGGCTTTCCCCTAATATCTAGTTTAAAAGCTGCTCTATCTCCTTTTTAAAGATTAATGCTTGTATGCAAATGCTAGAAGCCTAAAAAAATAAGGTGGGAGAGTTAGAATATATAGCACTAAAGGAGAGGTTAGATATGATTGGAATATCAGAGACATGGTGGAAGGAGGACAACCAGTGGGACACTGTGATAGCTGGGTACAAACAATATCGTAATGATAGAGCTGATCAAATTGGTGGAGGGGTTGCGCTCTATGTTAGAGAGGGCATTGAGTCAGAAAGGATTAAAGTTTTGCAGGAAACAAAATTTGCTGTAGAATCTCTATATATTGAAATTCCATGTAAAAAGGGGAAGGCGATGGCAGTGGGGGGTGTACTATCGACCACCGGGCCAGAATGAACAAATGGATTATGAAATGCTCAAACAAATCAAGGAAGCTAACAAAAGTTACAGTGCAGTAATAATAATGGGTGATTTCAATTACCCCGGTATCGACTGGTTCAGTGTCACGGCAAAACATGCTAGGGAGATTAAAGTTCCTAGATGACATAAATGACTGCTTCTTGGAGCAGCTGGTTCATGAACCGACCAGAGGGGAAGCCATATTAGACCTAGTCCTTAGTGGAACACCAGATCTAGTGCAAGAGATAAGGGTGTTGGGGCCTCTTGGCAATAGTGATCATAGCATGATCGCCTTTGATTTAATTAGTGGAGGAGGGATAGTACGGAAATCTACAGTACTACCTTTTAACTTTCAAAAGGGAGACTATGATAAAATGAGGAAAATAGTTAAGAAAAAAACTAAAAGGAGCAGTTGCAAAGGTTAAAGATTTACATCAAGCTTGGGTGTTGTTGAAAAATACTATCTTAGAAGCCCAGACCAGCTGTATTCCATGCTTTAAGAAAAGTGGAAGTCCAAAAAACTGCCAGCATGGTTTAAAGGTGAGGTCAGAGAGGCTGTTGCCAAAAAAGCATCTTTCAGAAAATGGGAAAAAGAGCCAAACGACGAAACCTGGAAACAGCACAAGCACTGGCAAATCAAATGCAAGGCATTGATAAAGCAGGCAAAGGGAGAATTTGAGAAGAAGCTTGCTGTGGAAGCAAAAACGCAAAATAAAGATTTTTTTAAGTACATTCGCAGCAAAAAACCTGTGAGAGATTCAGTTGGTCCATTACATGATAGAGGAGTTAAAGGGGCACTATGAGGCGACAAGGCGATAGCGGAGAGACTGAATGAATTCTTTGCTTCAGTCTTTACTGAGGAAGATGTAGGGATGTTACCCATGACTGAAGTGGTATTTAAAGGTGCGGAAGAATTGAAGGAAATATCGATACATTGTGAAGATGTATTACAACTATTAGATAAAATGAAAAGTAGCAAATCACCTGGGCCGGATGGTATACGTCCAAGGGTGTTGAAAGAACTGAAATATGAGATTGCAGACCTGCTATTAGTAATCTGTGAACTATCATTAAAATCATCTCTAATACCTGAAGATTGGAGGATCGCCAATGTAACACCAATTTTTAAAAAGGGTTCCAGGGGTGACCCGGGAAACTACAGACCGGTGAGCCTCACTTCAGTACTGGGAAAAATGGTAGAAACCATCATAAAGAATAAAATTACTCAGCATGTGGATAGTCATGGCCTAATGGGAGACAGCCAACATGGCTTTAGACAAGGAAGATCTTGTCTTACTAATCTGTTATGTTTTTTTGATGGCGTGAATAAACAGGTGGACAAAGGTGAGTCGGTTGATATAGTGTACCTGGACTTTCAGAAAGCCTTTGCAAAGGTCCCTCATCAGAGACCTTTGGCAAAACTAGAGTCATGGGATAGGAGGCAGTGTACTACTGTGAATCACAAACTGGTTAAAAGTTAGAGAGCAGAGGGTTGGGCTAAATGGCCAATTTTCCCAATGGAGAAAGGTGAATAGTGGTGTACCCCAGGGATCTGTGTTGGGTCCGCTGCTTTTTGACATATTCATAGATGACCTGGAAAGTGGAATAACAAGTGAGGTTATCAAATTTGCAGATGACACAAAACTATTTAAAGTTGTTAAAACCCAAGAGGATTGTGGAAAATTGCAAGAGGATCTTGATATATTAGAGGACTGGGCATCAAAATGGCAGATGAAATTTAATGTGGACAAGTGCAAAGTTATGCACCTAGGGAAGAACAACCCGAACTATGGTTACACAATGCAAGGTTCCACATTAGGAACCACCACCCAGGAAAAAGATTTAGGCGTCATTGTGGATAACATGTTAAAACCCTCGGCCCAGTGTGCAGTGGCAGCCAAGAGAGCAAATAGAATGCTAGGTATCATAAGGAAAGGAATGGAAAATAAAACAAAAGATATTTTAATGCCTCTATAGCTTTCCATGGTGAGCCCGCACCTTGAATATTGTGTGCAATTCTGGTCGCCGTATCTTAAAAAGTTTATAGAGATCTCCAGGAACAAGCAGGAATGAGTCTTCACATATGGGTACGTCGGTACCGATGGAGCCTGCGCGGGAACGCTCCCCAGCCTCCAATCATATAGCCTTTGGGAGCATCCCACAGCGCCTTTGTGGTGCCTTCCCACCTTTCCCAACTGTCTCTCCTCAGTTCTTCTTTTTCCGCGGAGCCAGCAAGTTGTGTTCCTGTCACCGCAGAAGAATTTCCTTATTTTTTCTTTATTTCTTTTGTGTCGTGTCTGCCTTCTTCGACTCTGTACCGGTACCGCCGGTCTTTGTTCTTTTCTCTTGTAAAAAAAAACCCCCAAAAAACTTTTTTCCGTTCTTTTTCTTCAGGTGCACTTGCGTTTTGGGCCTTAGGCCCAAAACCTTTCTCCTTAAATATGGAAAAGCCTGCCTCAGTTTTTAAAAAGTGCACAAAATGCGGCGGTACCATTTCCGTCACCGATACCCATGACTGGTGTCTAAAATGTTTAGGTCCTGACCATTCCATAACAGATTGTTGGTCCTGTTCCATGATGTCTGAAAGAGGTCGACAGAACCGAGCTGCCAAGCTCAGTACCCTGTTTCCCTCTGATGCGGCTTCGGTGGCATCGACGTCTTCCAGGACTGCTTCTTCCTCACATGGATCTCAGGTAACTAAACATAAATCCAGCCGGTCCTCGAAGGGTAGATCTCCTTCTAAGCATCGAGATGCCTCTGGCATGGCCCTCGAGGATTCTGCACCGGCCAAATTACCCCGGCGGGAGGCTTCGGCCTCTAAAGCATCATCATTGGGGTTCCAGGATGATCTCGATTGGGTGGCCTCGACAGATCTCCTGGTGCCATGCTCTGGGGTACCGGTGGCTTCCACCGGTACCTACTTCCAAGCATTGGCGGCGTCGATGGATCAGAGGATTCTGTCCATGGAATGTAGTCTGGCAGCTTTCCTTGTGGCATCGATGCCCGTGGTACCGCAACAGACTACTCCACCGGTACCGGCTCTAGCATCGCCATCGGTACCGATCCCGGTACCGGTGACATCGACATCGGCATCGGTGTCCGCTTTGCCGGCACTCTGTCCTCTGAAGCCCTCCATTACCGATACCCCGGTACCGATTCTTCCCGATACCGATCCCGGTCGGTACGGGTATCGGGCCTTGCAAGAGCATCCGGACAGACGATACTTCGATTCCTCTGAGGACTCTGAGGTTTCTGAAGAGTCGGTCAATGCAGTGATGCTTCTTCCACAGGAGGAGTTCTCTCTTTAACGAAGGATGTCTCCTCCAGAGGACTTGTCTTTTCAAGACTTTATCAGGGAGGTGGCTTGGGGCCTCTCCGTCACACTGGCCCTTGAGACAAGGAGTTAGATATTTTACAATATCCTAAAACTCCTAAGGAGGCAGCTACCCTGCCTATTCATGAGATTCTGTATGATCTCATGTTGAGGATGTGGGAAGCACCTCTAACCACCTCTCCTCATTCTCGCAGGTTGGATACCATGTATCGTGTCCCTCCTTGTCCTGGTTTCCAGAAAACTCAACTTCCTCACCACTCTATTGTGGTTGAGTCTGCAATGAGAAAGATTAGAAGTGCCAAAAGACATGCCTCTAATCCTCCAGGACGTGAATGTAGAACCCTGGATGCTTTTGGGAGAAGAGTCTTCCAAGCTTCCATGCTTGCTGCGAGAATTAATTCTTATAGTCTCTACATGGGAATGTTCTTAAAAGAAGTCATTGACCATTTGCAGACTTTAAGTCCTTTTATGTCTGAAGATAAAAGGCAAGACTTTCTCACTGGGCTTAAACATGCCCAAGATATCTCCAAATTCTCCAACCGTGCAGCTTTCGACTCCTTTGAATGCGTAAGCAGAGCCTCAGCTATTGCCATAGGTGCACGTAGGATTGCTTGGCTTCAAGCATCTGATTTGGAGATCTGGTTTCAAGATGAATTGGGAAATATCCCTTATACAGGTGAGAACCTGTTTGGTAAGGATTGGCAAGCAAAGGCCAATCAGATGGATGCGGAAAATTCTGCTTTGGATAGACTATCCAAATCCACAGCTGCTCCTGCTAAGAAAAGGTTATTCAAGGTAACACCTTTTTCTAAAAAGGGAAGATTCTATCCTGCTTATGGTCAGCGGGCATCTTCTGCAGCTCAGTTCCCTACCAAACGTCAGCAATCATCCAAACAGAGCAAAGCAAAGGCTGCTAGGCCTGCTCCAGCCCAGCAAACTCAGCCCCCTCAGGGCCTTTGACTTTCCGCTAGAGAACTTAGCCTTCCTGGCTCTGGAAGGACCAGAGCCCTCCACCATTTCAGGAAGGTTGTCACTTTGCTCCCAGGTGGGGGCAAATTACAGCAGAGCATTGGACACACTCCATCATAAGAGAGGGGTACAAACTTCATTTTTCAAGCTTGCCCCCTCTCACAAGAGTGCACCAGTTCAATTCTCTAACCTCCCTCCTCAAACTGTTGAGGCAGGAGGTTGCCACTCTTCTCGCCCAGGGGGCAATAGAGGAAGTGCCTCTTCAACAACAGGGCATAGAGTTCTACTCCCCCTATTTTCTTATTCCAAAGAAAACAGGGGGCTTCAGACCCATCTTAGATCTCAGAGAGTTGAACAAATTCCTAGTCAAGGAAAAATTCAAGATGGTTTCTCTGGGAACTCTGCTGCCATACCTTCAGAGTCAGGATTGGCTTTGTTCTCTAGATCTCAAGGATGCGTACACTCATGTTCTCATCCATCTAACTCACAGAAGGTTCCTTCAGTTCCTTTTCCAAGAGAAGCACTATCAATACAGAGTGCTCCCTTTTTGTCTGGCCTCTGCAACAAGGGTGTTCACGAAATGCATGGCAGTGGTAGCTGCTTTTCTGCGCACCCTGGGGATATTCGTCTTCCCTTACCTGGACGACTGGCTCATTCGAGCTCCCACTCAATCAGAGGCCAAGACTTCTCTAACCTGCACAATGCGTATTCTTCAGTATTTAGGGCTGGTAATGAACATCCCAAAATCCAATTTGATCCCTACTCAGTCCCTGGAGTTTATAGGGGCGTAGTTGGATACCACATGTGCAAGGGCCTATCTTCCCCAGGCACGTTGCCTTCGCTTGGTGCAGTTAGCTTCTCAAGCAGCGTTGAAGCCCCTCCTAACTGCTCGAGAGATGTTACAGTTTCTAGGCCACATGGCATCCACCGTTCATGTGGTACCATATGCTCGCCTTCACATGAGGGCAGCTCAGTGGACTTTATCCACCCAATGGACCCAGGCATTAGGCTGCCTGTCAGACAAAATAGCAAACACAAGTCACCTCATTTTGTCCCTTCAGTGGTGGAAGTCCCCTCAAAACCTGTTGCTGGGGTCCCCCTTTCAGCAGTCTCTACCCCAAGCAACTCTTACAACAGATGCGTCTCCAATGGTGGTGGGGAGCTCATCTGCAAGACCTCTCCACCCAAGGCATCTGGTCCCCACAGGAGACTTGTCTACACATCAATCTCTTGGAACTCAGAGCAATCTTCCTTGCTCTGCGGGTTTTCCACACCCTGCTCAGCCACAAGACAGTCCTTATCCACACGGACAATCAGGTAGCCATGTTCTTTGTGAACAAGCAGGGGGGAACTGGCTCTCTGTCGCTTTGCAACGAAGCTTTGCGACTGTGGGCCCTCGCCAGAGAGCATCACATTCATCTTCTGGCAGTTTATCTTCCAGGCGTTCAAAACTCTTGGGCAGACAGGCTCAGTCGAGTTCTGCTTCCACACGAATGGTCCCTACATATGGACCAGGTGTCCAAGATTTTTCAAATTTGGGGAACTCCGGACATAGACCTCTTTGCAAGTCTGTGGAATGCCAAACTTCCCCGGTTCTGTTCCAGAACTCTGGCTCATGGAGTTCAGGCAAGGGATGCTTTCCTCCTTCACTGGGGTCAAGACTTCCTCTATGCCTTTCCGCCCATTCCCCTAATTCCCAAAACCCTGTTCAACCTTCAGAGAGACAGAGGCTGCATGATTCTCATAGCTCCACATTGGCCACGGCAAGTGTGGTACCCTCTGCTTCTACATCTCTCTCAAGCTCCCGCCCTGGAGTTAGGGTCTGCTTCAGACCTCCTCTCTCAAGAGGACGGAAAGTTGTGGCATCCCAATCCACAGTCTCTGCATCTCAGGGCTTGGTTGCTGAAGGCCTAGATCTCCAGGATCTTCATCTTTCTCAACAAGTGAAAGATGTTGTTTATGCTTCCAGAAAACCTTCCACTAGACATTCTTATGCTTTCAAGTGGAAGAGGTTTACTATCTGGTGTTCTGGGAAGGGTCTTAACCCCCTTGCCATACCTCTGGAATCTTTACTGGAGTATCTCCTCCATCTGTCTAATGCAGGCCTTAAGACAAATTCAGTAAGGGTCCATTTGAGTGCTATTGCAGCTTCCCTTAAGCCACTAAATGAACAACCTATTTCCTCTCATCCTCTTGTTGCCAGATTCATGAGAGGCCTCCTTTTAACAAAGCCTCCCATTAGACCACCCCCGGTGGCATGGGACTTAAACTTGTTTCTTGGTCAGCTCATGAAGCCGCCTTTTGAACCTTTGGCTGCCACCTCCTTGAAATACCTTTCTTGGAAGGTTATTTTTCTCTTTGCAATCACATCAGCACGTCGTATTAGTGAATTGCAAGCACTCGTAGCTAATCCACCTTATACAAGGTTCCACCATGACAAGGTGGTCCTTAGGACTAATCCACACTTTATGCCTAAGGTGGTCTCACCTTTTCACCTCAACCAAGAGGTCTACCTACCTGTCTTTTTTCCAGGACCTCATGCATCAAGTGCAGAGAGGAATCTTCATACCCTGGACTGTAAAAGAGCTCTGGCTTTTTACTTGCAAAGGACATGGCAACATAGAAAGTCTTCTCAACTGTTTGTTGCCTTTGATTCTTCTCATCTGGGACTACCAGTCTCCAAGAGAACACACTCTAACTGGATTGCCCAGTGTATTTTCTTTGCCTATCAGAGCAAGAACCTTTCTCTGGAGGGCCATGTCACAGCTCACAATGTGAGGGCCATGGCAGCCTCAATGGCTCATCTGAACTCTGTCTATTGACGACATCTGTCGAGCAGCCACTTGTGCCTCAGTTCATACCTTCACAGCCCATTACTGCTTGGACAAGGACTCCCACCGGGATGCCTTGTTTGGTCAGGCTGTTCTTAAACACCTGTTCCATACTTAATCAACTCCTACCCACCATTCCTCATGGGATGCCAGAGATCCAGGTGGGGAAGTGCAGCCCTGTCCCAGGGACACACAATTTCTGGGATCTCTCCCTGGCATCTAAAGCTAGGGAGTCCCCATATGTGAAGACTCATTCCTGCTTGTTCCTGGAGCTAGCACAGTTACTTACCTGTAACAGGTGATCTCTGGGAACAGCAGGAATAAGTCTTCACAACCCACCCACCTCCCCTAGGAGTTTTCTCTCTCTGTCTCTCTTTCCTTTCCCGCTCTCTCTCTCTCTTTGTCTCAGCTCTAAAACTCAACTGAGGAGAGACAGTTGGGAAAGGCGGGAAGGCAGCACGCAGGCGCTGTGGGATGCTCCCTAAGGCTTTCTGATTGGACGCTGGGGAGCATTCCCGCGCAGGCTCCGTCGGTACCGACGTACCCATATGTGAAGACTTATTCCTGCTGTTCCCAGAGATCACCTGTTACAGGTAAGTAACTGTGCTTTATTAGAAAAGGTTCAGAGAAGAGCCACCAAAATGGTAAAGGGGATGGTAGGATAATCTGAAGAAAGGCTAAAAAGGTTAGGGCTCTTTAACCTGGAAAAGAGACGGCTGAGGGAAGATATGATAGAAGTCTATAAATTAATGAATGAAGTGGAACGGGTAAACGTAGATCGATTCTTTACGTTATCAGAATATAGAAAGACCAGGGGACATGCAATGAAGCTACAGGGTAAACTATTTAAGACTAATAAAAGAAAATATTTTTTCACTCAACGTGTAATCAAACTCTGGAATTTGTTACCGGAGGATGTAGTAAAGGCTGTTAGTGTAGTTGGGTTTAAAAAAGGTTTGGACAAGTTCCTGGAGGAAAGTTCCATAAACCATTATTAAGAAGGGACCCATGATATCAATGCTTGACCCAGTACATGCATTGCGGAACCTGTGTCTTTTGGGGATACTGCTAGGTACGTATGACCTAGATTGGCCACTGTTGGAAACAGGATACTGGGCTTGATGGACCTTGGTCTGACCCAGTATGGCATATCTTATGTTCTTATTGACTGACTTGTGTAGGATGTTGATTGCTTCGGGTGGTTTGAATGTTGTGCTTCTGGAAACGAACATTGCTTCAGTCTTGTCAAAGTTTATCTTGAGGTTATTGTTGGCGAGCCAAATGTTCATGTGTTTGAGGCATTTGGTTATTGCGGTTGTGTCAGGTGTGTTTAGGTCAATTGAGGGTGTAAACCATTATGTCGTCTGCATACAGGTGATATTGTATGTTGTGCTGTCTGCTGATATTGCATATGGGTTGGATATATATGTTGGAATAAAGTTGACAGGGCCGATCCCTGTGGTATTCCTTGCGTGACGGGAAATTTATTCTCGCCACATTTTACTTGCTGTGTGCGGTCGCTTAGGTAGGAGGTGAACCATTTCAAGGTGTTGTTGCGTAGTCCTATTTCTTGGAGGCGCTGGAGGAGTATGGGGTGTGATACTGTGTCAAAGGCAGCTGAGATGTCTATGAAGATTAATAGGAAGACGTTCTTTATGTTGTCTACCCCCTTCAGTAGGTTGTTAAAGAGGGAGGTGAGCAGAGTTTCCACGTTGTGATTTGGTTTGAAGCCATGCTGGTGCATGTCAAGTGGAGCATGGAGGTCCACGTGGTCCCGTAGTTGCTTTTGCACTACTTTCTCAATGATCTTGGAGATAAATGGCAGGCTGGATATTGGGCAGTAAGACTTTGGGTCGGAGGTGTTTGTTGATTTGCCTTTGAGAATTGGTCGTATGATGGCTTGCTTTAGAGTCTGTGGGAGGTGCCCTTGTTGGAGGGACTGCTGTACGATTTTGTGCAGGTGGTGGCTTAGTTGGTCCTTGGAAGCCTTGATCCATTCCACTGGGTGCGGTTGTTGTATTGAGGGAGGCTACAATGTGCTCTATTTGCTGTGTTGTTGCTATAGAGAAGTCATTCCAGGTTTGGTGGGGTTCTTCGCAGGACTGGTTGTGGTCCGTTAAGGTTGGGGTGTATTCTGTGGTGGGTATGTTTTTGCTTATGTTTATGCAATTTCTCGATATACCGCCCAGACTGAAGGCCATCAGGGCGGTTTACAATCACTACAAGCAGGTACTGATGCAATTCCTCGTTCCCAAAGGGCTCACATTCTATATTTACCTTGGCGACCCTCAAGGCTCTGAATATGCCTGCTAACCTCCCGGCAGAGGAAGAGGCGCTGTAGGATCCGCTCTTCCAGGCAGTACGGAAATCGCAGAAAGTCTTAGCAGTACATGGAGTAGTAGGACAGATGATACAGGATGTGTGGGATCTGCCAGAGGTTGGCCTTAAAGGGGTGCAATCCATGACGCGCCTATACCCGCTGCCGGAGCAAGAATGAACTCCTTTGATTGCTCAAAGTGGGCGCAGCGGTGTTGGCAGCAGTAGAAGAAACCTTGACTTGTCTCCTGCAGCTGAGATCTGTGGAACTGGTTCCGCGAGACCAGTACGTCTGCGGTCGATGCTTCATGTATTTCGTTTTGTCCAAAAGGAAGGTTCCTTTCACCCAATTCTCAACTTTGAGGGCATGAACTACGGTATCCAGATACCGCATTTTCACAGTAGTAATGGTGGTAGGAAACAGAGATTTTTGGTGACTCTCAATCTCACAGAGGTGTACCTGCATGTCCCCTTCCATCCAGAACATCTGCAGTTTCTCCGCTTTGCGGTGCCAAGGGACCATTTCCAGTTTCGAGCGTTGCCCTTCGGTCTGGCGACCATCCTCGTACCTTCACCAAGGTCATGATGGTGATGGCAGTAGCTCTCCACAAGGAAGGGGTTCTCGTCCACCCGTACCTAGATGATTGGCTGATCCAGGCGAAGTCTAGGGACGATAGCGAAAAGAACAATAGCGCAGGTGGGAGAGTTCCTTCAAAGTCTCGGTTGGGGTCAACCTGGCCAAGAGCTAGTTACGGCCGGCCCAGGAGCTAGAGTATTTGAGAGCATTTATTTATTTTATTTTATTTACATTCTCTTATATACTGCGCTATTCTGCATCAGTGCGGTTTACATTGAACAAACTGAAATTACATTGAACAGGGCATTATAACTTGGAGATAACTATTTTACAGGGAACATGGGCTATGGAGGGTTAAGTGGCTTGCCCAAGACCACAAGGAGCACCTGTGGAACTAGAAACCCCAGTCCTTCCGGCCCAAGGTTGCTGTCCTCTAGTGGGATTTGAACCCCCGACCTTCCGGCATGCTTTGATACCTGCATGGGCGGGAATTTCCTGCCGGTTCGCCGGGCGCAGGAGCTACAACAGTTGATATGGCAGGTCCTGAAGAGGGCAAGACCATAAGCGTGGCATTATCTGTAGGTTCTGGGGACCATGGGAGGCCACTCTCGAGCTAGTCCCCATGGGCAAGGGCTCATATGCAATTGCTGTAGAGGGCTCTGCTCCGTCGATGATCCCTTCTGAGTCAACCCCTGTCCCAAGTACTCCCCTGCCCACGGAGCTCCAGGAGAGCCCTCAATTGGTGGCTGCATGTGGAAGGAGCCCCTGGTCTGGGTTCCTCGGATGACTAGCCGGTCAGGTTGGAAAGCCCATTGCGAAGGACGCTTTGTTCAGGGACAAGAGTAGGCAGGAGGCACTGTGGTCGATCAACAGGCTCGAGATGCGAGCAGTGACCTTGGTGCTAGAAAGTTTTGAGCAATAGTTGCAGGGAAAGGTGGTCCAAGTCCTCTCGGACATTGTGACCACGGTAGCTTACATCAACCGGCAAGGAGGCATGGGCAGTGCAGCCCTGGAGAAGGTGGCCGAAGGTCTGTTTGGATGGGCAGCAATTCGTCTCCAGGCATTATCAGTGGCGCACATAGCAGGAGTTGACAGCGTGATGGCAGACTACCTCAGCCGAGTGTGCATGGACCCCAGAGAGTGGCAGCTCAATCAGGAGGTGTTCGAGCAGGTGGTCCGCCGATGGGGCACACTGGTCATGGACCTAATGGCAATGTTCGAGTCGGCCAAGGCCTGCTGGTTTTTCAGTAGAAGAAGAGAAGACGTCCAAGGGCCTGGATGCTCTAATTCAGCAGTGGCTCGAAGAGGGTCTTCTCTGTTTTTCCCTATGGGTGCTCATAGGCCAGTTAGTGCAATGGCTAGAGGCGCCCCGGCGATTTGCAATTTTGGTGGCACCAGACTGGCCAAGGTGCCCGCGGTATGCTGACCTGATTCGGATACTGGTGAATTGACTGTGGTGGCTTCTGGTTCAGAAGGACCTCTTAATGCAGGAGCCGCTTCGCATGCCCTAGGCGTTTCAATATGGCATGGCTCGTGAAAGGGCGAGGTTGAAGAAGACAGGATAATCGGGCTCAGGGATAGTGACCTTGCTACAGGCCCAGAGGTGGTCTACGAACCTGTTGTACATCTGCGTAGGATGCATCATTGAATCATTGGGCGGAGAGAGGCAGCCACGCCCTTCCACTGCCTCCGTCCCGGACATCTTGGCATTCTTGCAAAACGGTTTTGATAAGGGTCTAGCTGCCAGTTCCTTGAGGATGCAACTGGCGGTGATTTTCCAGTTATCACAGGAAAGTCCACGGGGTGCCGTTGGGTACACAACCAGACGTGTTGAGCTTTCTAGGGGTGGTGACCCACCTCCATCTGGCAAAGAGGGCCGTGGTACCGCCTTGAAATCTCAATCTGGTGCTGTCTGGGGAACCCGTTGAGCCATTGAGTCGAGCTTTCCTGCAGGATTTGGCTCTGAAAATGGTATGCCTGGTGGCGATTTGCTCGGTACGCAGGATTTCGGAGCTTCGGACCCTGTCATGCCAGGAGCCATTCCTTTCCTTCTCCAAGGAGAAAGTGGTCCTGCGCGCCCAGTACCTTCATTTTTGCCAAGGTGGTGTCAGCATTTCATGTAGATCAGGCCATTTCCTTACTGGCTCTGGCGAGCGCGGATATAGGCGAGAGCGGGTATGGGCCGTGCCACTCCACAGCTGTGCCACCTGGATGGTAAGAGTCCTGCGAAGGTATGTGAAAAGGACATTGTCCTTTCGGAGATCAGAAAGTCTGTTGGTTCTGTTTGGCAGGTCGTGCAAAAGTGAGGTGGCAGCTAAGCCTCCATTTCTAGATGGATCAGTGAGGCAATCACGTCAGCATACATCTTGATGGGTAGAACAGTGCTGGCGGAGTTGCAGACACATTCCATGAGGGCTCAAGCAGCCTTATGGGCAGAGTATACTTTAGTTCCGCCGATGGAGATCTGTAGGGTGGCATACTTCTCTGAATATTTTCGCCTGGATGTCCAGGTGGCGGGGGATGCTCGTTTCGGAACGGCAGTGCTTCAGGCTGGTTGTGCGGGTCCCTCCCGTTAGTTTAACTGCTCTGATACATCCCAGAGATGCGAGACTGGACTGGAGGGATGATAAGGAAAGAGAAATTAGACTTGCCTGCTAATTGTTGCTCCTTGAAGAACTCCAGTCCAGTCTCTGAACCCTCCCAGAGTCCTTCCTGTGATGATCTGTGCACACCCCGGTCCTGAAGCTGGTTCCCTTGGTGGAGGAAGTGGCCAGGAAGAGCCGGGGAGGGGGCGGACCAGAAGAGCTGTCAGTTGCTCGCTTCCTGCTGGTTGGAGGTGCTCAGGCGCTCAAAAGGTAGGCCTCTTCATCCTGGAGGGGGGGACGGGGTATCCTTACCAGGGGATGGAGGGGGTACTAGTTTATTTAGACGTAGAAGTGTTTGTTTTAACTACTTATTTGTTGCTCCTCTGAGTCTGCTTTATCAATAGGTACTGGGGCTGTTGGGCAGTGCCAGCTGCATATGTACACTAGTGTCATCAAAAAGATGACAGGCTCAGCCTCTAAGCTGCTGGAAGAGGTACACTACCCAGAGGTGTGGGACTGGACTGGAGTTCCTCAAGGAACAACAATTAGCAGGTAAGTCTAATTTCTCTTTCATTTATTTAAGAAATCTTTTATATATTGCGGATCTTATTCACTCTCCACGTTATACATAAAACATAGGAAATAATAAAATATAATAACATAAAACATTAAGACAGAATACAATCAAACACAACAAATGGCACTTTATATTAACACACGATCACTTATACCAGCTTTAGAGCTGGTTTAAACAACCTTTTGCAAGTATGCATATAAATTATTGTATTCTGTAATCAGCGTGCATATTTGCTCACACCATTCATGATCCACCCAAACTCCATTCATGTGTATACCCACAGCAAAAGAATGCATCATGAAATTAATGTGCATGCTTTTACATTGGGTGTGATTGTATAGAGAATGTTTGGTAATATATTTATTAATTTGCTGTATTGTTTAATGTATTATTTCTCTGCCATTTACTCTAGTATTTTATAAAGTCAAGTATGAATGTATTTGACTTTATACAGTAAACTAGGCATGTGAAAGCATCTGTTACTTAGGTGCATCTTTATATAATTATGCTGCTGTCTATTAAACTTCTTGGCTGGAGGAGGAGCATAGTGGTTAAAGCAACTGCCTATTACCAGAAGATCAAGGGTTTGATTTCCACCTGCATGCCTTATGACCTTGGGCAAGTCACTTTACCTTCCATTGCCTGGAAAACTACTTCTGGTGATACATTGCCAGGAAAACCCAGAGGCAGCTGGGTCGCCAGGAGTCAGCACTGACTTGACTGCACTAAAAAAAATAAATAAAAATTCCTCATCGTCCCTCCATGCCAATCAAATATGTATGGGTTTTCTCTGCCCACCAGCAACTGAGAACTGACTATGACAGAAACCTTACAAGAGCTCTTCCTTCAGCTCCAGAAATCCAGTCTTTTAGTTCTCAGAAGCTGGGGGAAGACCTTTGTGTAGTGGACTCCATTGAAAGAGTGATTTTTTAAAAATATAATTTCAGAGGAACAGGAAAAAAAGAGACTTGCTTGATATAGCTTGGATCCTTCACCTGCTGAGATAGCTGTGTGGGTGACTGTGGGCTGGCAGTGCTGCAGGGCCTGCCTGATCCCTGGCTGTACCAGAGGCACAGGATAGCCCAGAGTTAAATTACTAAAGAAAATCCTGGAGAAGGACCACCTGAGACTCTCCCAAATATAAAAATGGGAATGGAGTATATCCCACACCATTCACAGAAGATGATGTGTTAGAACAACTTGCACAACTGAAAGTGGACAAGACCATGGGACCGGATGGGATACATCCCAGGATACTGAAAGAGCTCAGACAGGTCCTTGTAGGGCCGTTAAAGGACGTTTTTAACAGATCCTTGGAGAAAGGAGAAGTTCTTCAGAAATGGATAAGGGCTGATGTGGTACCTTTTCACAAAAGTGGTAACAGGGCAGAAGTGACAAACTACAGGCCGGTAAGCCTTACCTCGGTTGTGGGAAAAATAGTGGAGGTGCTCCTGAAAGAGCGAATAGTGGACTTTCTCAAAACCAACAGGTTGCATGAGCCGAGGCAACATGGTTTTACCAAAGGACGATCTTACCAAACAAATCTGATTCAGTTCTTTGACTGGGTGATCAGAGAACTAGATCAGGGGCATGCGATGGATGTTATCTGCTTGGATTTCAGCAAAGCCTTTGATACTGTTCCTCATAGGAGGCTTATCAATGTGTATTTTGGGGTCTCGGTGCTTCAAGCTGGATTCACTGGTGCCGCCCATTCTTAGGTACTGCTCTGGTATGTCCCATACATACTGGACTGGCTTGGAGGGATGATTAGAAAGGTGAAATTAGACCTTACCTGCTAATTGTGTTTCCTTGAGTCCCTCTAGTCCAGGACCCGCCCGGTTTATAGACGTTTCTTGGTAGCACAGCTGCAGTGCAAGGGCGAGTCTGACCTTGGCACAGATTCCGGTATCCGAAATCCTATTAAGCAGTTTGGCCATGTTCAGAGATACAGCACCCCTGGAGTTCCTTTGCTTGGGTATCTACTAGGGATAGTCAGGGGCCTTGTGATGTATATAGTTTTGGTCAACACGTTGTTGACTTTTTCTCCCTGCGTGATTCAGGTAGGTGATCTCAGTTCTGCTAAGCAGGGATCTTCTGCTATTTAATATTTAGCGAGCTCTTCAGTGTTCTGTTGGGCAACAGTGAGTTTTTTTTTTTTTTCTCGGGGAGTCTGCTTTGTCAGTGGGAGACTAGATTCTGGAGCTGAAGGGGAAGCTCTTGTATGGCGACATCAGAATTCTGTCATAGTTGCTGGTGGGCTCAGAAAACACATACGGACTGGACTGGACTGGACTGGCCTGGGGGGACTCGAGGAAAGACAATTAGCAGGTAAGATCTAATTTCGCCTTAACCTTCTTAACGAGACCATCCAATTTCAAAGCCTTTCAAATACATTTATCAAGGCATCCTTTTTCTTTATAATTAATAGCTATAAGCATTTGATTGTATTTAAAATTCTTTGATACTTGTGCATATTCTCTTAAGCCTTTAAAAATGGACTAATAGGCAAATTGCCAGAACTTTTAACACTGAAATGCTTAAAAAGTAATGTAGTAGCTTGTTGGTATCTGTAGGTTTACATCAGTGATGTCATCAGTTTCCATGCTTTTCGTTGTTTTAAGTGCCGTCAATGTTGACTCTTGGTGATCCTTTGGATAGTTGTCCCTATCCGCTGGGTTTTCTTGACAGGATGCAACTGGATGTAGATTGCCAGTCCTTTCTTCTGTGCAGTAAGTTTTACAGGTGGTCTCCCACTGAAGTACTGAACATATAGATATCTGAAATTTATTCACTCGCAGTATGTGCTGGCAAATACACCCATATTTACCAGAGTCCTTATACATATATATTTTGCAGAAGACTGCATTCAGCAGATTATTTTGTTATGTCTCATGAATTGTAAATGACTTTATTTATTTACATTCTCTTATATACCGCGCTATTCTGCATCAGTGCGGTTTACATTGAACAGGGCATTATAACTTGGAGATAACTATTTTACAGGGAACATGGGCTATGGAGGGTTAAGTGGCTTGCCCAAGACCACAAGGAGCACCTGTGGGACTAGAAACCCCAGTCCTTCCGGCCCAAGGTTGCTGTCCTCTAGTGGGATTTGAACCCCCGGCCTGAAGTACCTTGCCCCAACCACTAGGCCACTCCACTCCACTCCACTCCTTGACCTGGATATCCCAGTTCCCACTTAAATGTTACATAGTAAGCCCCCTTTTGCATGAATCATGGCTTTGCGATTCTGACACAGTCATCATACATCAATTGTGTCCTACTTAGTGCGATATTGAACATTTACAGTTGTGGCCAACATTATTGGCACCCTTGTATTTTAGGTATGTTGTGTACAATATCTTGAGAAATTATTGGAAATATCCCAACTGTATGTCATAATATTTTATTAGTATATTCAAAGGTATACAACAAAAAAAAGATGTCTGTGCAACTTCCTTATTTTTTTTTAAGTCAATGCTGACTCCTAGCGACCCAACAGCCCCAGGGTTTTCTTGGCAAAGTATGACAGGAAGCACATTGCCATGCCTTTTCTTCCAAGGTAATGGAGGGTAAAGCAGCTTGCCCAAGGTCTCACAAGGAGTGCCAGTGGAAATTGAAACCATATCTCCTGGGTGCTAGGCTGTTGCTCTAACCACTAGGCTGCTCCTCCACTCCTGTGCAACTTAGACATAGTAATTTTCTGAGAAAAAAAATAAAATGACCTGGACAGAATTAATGGCCCCTTTCACTATATATGGTTGCACAACCCTTGGCAGTGATGACAGCCTCCAAATGTTTCTTGTTTCTATCTGTCTACCATTTGTCTGCTGGTAGTTTCTCCCACTCTTCAATTGTGATTTGTTCCAGCTCATGAATGTTTGCAGGATTCCTTTTACCAATGGCAGATTTCAGCTCTTTCCAAAGGTTCTTGATTGGATTGAGATCAGGACTCATTGCTGGCTGGTTTATAACAGTCCATTTGTTCCTTTTTTAACCATTCTTTTGTACTTTTGGATGAATGTTTAGGGTCATTGTCCTGCTGGAGGACCCACACCCTTTGACCCAGACCTAGCTTTCTGACACTAGTTAGTACATTTTGCTCCAAAATACCTTTGTAGTCCCCTGACTTCATGATTCCTTTAATACATTCCAGGCCTCCAGTTCCTGAGGCATCAGAACAGCCCCTCAACATTATGGAACCTACACCATATTTAACTCTAGGAAGGGTGTGTGTTTCCTTATAAGCTTCATTTCTTCGTCTGTAAATGTATTGCTGGTCTGCATTGCCAAAGAGCTCAAGTTTGGTTTCTACTTTCCACAGAACATTTTCCCAGAAGGATTGTGGTTTCTCAAGGTGCATTTGGGCAAAGATCAAGTGTGCCTTTTTATGTATGTCTTTGAGCAGTGGGGTCCTCCTTGGCCTTCGCCCATGAAGTCTTTCTTTGTTTAGTACACAAGGTATGGTGTGGGTTGAAACCACCACTCCAGATTGCTCCAGGTCATTCTTGGATGGTGTATGTGGTGGTTTTCCAACAGATCGCACTAACCTTTGAAGGGTTCTTGGATCAATTTTCCTCTTCCCACCACGATCTGAGATGTTCGTGACAGTTCCATGAGCAGAAAACTTCTTAATAACATTGCGAACTGTAAAGACAGGAATCCCATGGTCTTGGTGATGACCTTGCACCCCTTTGAATTTTGATGTTTGGTGGTGATGTCTTTTTTTTTTTGATGATCTCGGGCAGCTCTCATCTTCACCATTGTGAAAATGGAACAGGGATTGAATGTGTCTGTTTGAAACATTAAAGCTATCATTCATTGGTTGATTCAAGTTATGTGAGTACTGACAGTTGATCACAGATGTGTCTTATTTTACTGTAGTGGGATTGTGGTGGTTCTTTTCAAACTGATTGGAATTGTTTATAAGGGTGCCAATAATCATGTCTTGGTAATGTCCCAGTTTTTATACTATTTTCTACTATTTCCTTTTCTAATTGGTCTTGCTTTATTTGATTCTTTTATGTGTCAAATATTTGTGCTTATATAGTACAAAGCCATTTCACTGGCCACCTTTTGGAGATATTGGATATTAAGGGATTGAACTACAAAGGTGGATCACAACTGTAACTTGATCAAGGAAAGGGGAGTGGGGTGTTGGTATTTTTAGGGATACTATTGCTTTGTCTCATTTAGCACTGTTAACAACTGAGTTGATAATGCCTCCACAACACCTGGAGTGGAGGAGTGGCCTAGTGGTTGGGGTAAGGTACTTCAGGCCGGAAGGTCGGGGGTTCAAATCCCACTAGAGGACAGCAACCTTGGGCCAGAAGGGCTGGGGGTTCTAGTCCCACAGGTGCTCCTTGTGGTCTTGGGCAAGCCACTTAACCCTCCATAGCCCATGTTCCCTGTAAAATAGTTATCTCCAAGTTATAATGCCCTGTTCAATGTAATTTCAGTCTGTTCAATGTAAACCGCACTGATGCAGAATAGCGCGGTATATAAGAGAATGTAAATAAAAAATAAATAAATAAACACTGTCTATGTCTTTACTATTAATCTCCAGTTTGTGTTCAGTGCAGATCCATGCTCTGAAGAGGATTGTTAGTATCACTGAAAGTGGACCGAAGTACTGTCTGGCGGTTTTAGCCTGCACATTGAACAGTTTTCTTCACTGGTAGCAAAGGAAAAGATGTTGATTAGGCTGCTCACAAATGCTTTCTGCACTTACTCAAACCTGCTATTCTTAGGAGCTATACCATTTATATTGTAGCTGACTTATTGAAAATAAAAACACAGAATATTAAACTATTATTTATGGAAAAGGGGCTTATAGCCTACTAATCCATTCATATTTGGTGGGGGTTGGTGGAGTGCTGGTGAGCTCAGCCAAGATGGCAACGTAGTTGGAGCTGCATAGAAGATTCTGAGCATAGAATCCTGTGTGCCCTTCTAGTGCATAATATGTTCTACATTTTACCTCTGTCCTTAGTAAATGACATCACTGATCAATATGAGTAAGCCCACGAAGCTGGAGCTTAGTGGATCTGGCACATTGGGAGATGAGAGAGTTGAGCACGATCCTCCTATCTCTACCAAGATTGCACTCCCGATTGGAAGTGTTGGGGGCAAATACAGTGACAGAATTCAAAATGGCATGGGACAGACACAGTGGATCCCTTTACAGCAACAGGATAAAATCAAAATAAACTTAACTAACTAAATTCTCAACATACAGGGGTGTCCTACACAGAGCGGTGGGTTCACTCCTAAAACAAAGACATGGGGAGGGGTGGCCTGCATGGGTCGGCAGGTGCACCTACTCTTGCCATCTTACTGGGCAGACTAGATGGACCATACTGGTCTTTATCTGCCGTCATTTACTATGTTACTATGTAAGATGGTGACTGGCAAGGAAGGAGAGATCTTCTTGCAGCCCTTATGCAGTTAAAGAACTTCTGACAGAGAATTATATCACTTTGAGAAGAAACAGGAACTGGCTGAAATTAGAGAACAACTCAATTCCACCTCACTTTGCTTGGGAGTTAGCTGAGCAGAGGACAAGTGGCGAATTGAGCAAATGTGAGGGTTGCAGGCCTGAGTGAAAGTGCTACCCGTGTTGGAGCATGCTTTGGAAGATAGCAGCAGTTGGAATAACAACATATTCCAATGGCTGCACATTCAAACCTCATCTTGAATAGGTATATAACTACCTAAAAGTTGTAAAATGCCTTTAACCCGGAGCATGTATATAGTTTCCCCAGTTAATCCAAGTTGAATAACCTTGTTTTCTGTAAGTCCAGCACGGGCGTTTACCGTGTCTGAACAAAACTGATGTTGTTTGTAAACCGAGCTGATACCAAAGAGCGCGGTATAGAAAAAGAAATAAATAAAAATAAAATAAATAAATATTCTGAAAATCCTGGAGAGTACTGAGAGATTAGAGCCAGTGATTTATGCCTTTATCCAGTGGTTAAATTTAAAAGATGCTATCTTTTAAAGTTTCAAATGTTTTATAGTACAAACAAAATTTCTTTTTTGGATATTTTAATTCTCTGTGGACAAGCAGGAAAAAAATCTTCACTAATGAGTGATGTCATCCAACAGAGCCTCTGCGTGGGAGCTTTCTCCAGGAACAAGCAGGAAGTCGGCCCTCACATAAGGGTGATGTCGTTGCTGATGGAGCCCCGCGGAAGCATCTCCCCAGCATTCAGAGAAAGCCTTTGGGAGATACCACCATGCATGCCTGGTCCCCTTCCCGCCCAAGGGTGCCATCTTGCTCGGTCACCCTTTTCCCGCAGAGCCCAACAGACATCGGTCTTCTTTCCCTGAGAAAAAGTTGGGTGTGGTTTTTTTTTTTTTGGGGTGCATCAAACTGCCCGTCTTTCTCCGGTTAGCACTGGTCTCTTTCCCGCCTCTGAGCCCCGTTGCCCCAACTTCGAGGCTTGGATCTGATTTTTTAGTTAGCTTTTTCTTCCAGCGCGGTTTGTGCCTTTTTTCTAACTGCTGGCTGCGTCAAGGGTCTTAGACCTCACAGGGGTCCTTTTTGCCCCAATGGCCAGTGGATTCAAAAAATATGATAAGTGCGCAAAAAACATTTCCTTAACCGATACACAGGATTTCTATCTCCAGTGTCTAGGTGCCGACCATGACCCAGAGGTTTGTGCCCTGTGCAAGAAAATGTCTACGAAGGCCATCCAAAGTCGTCAGCAGAAGCAAGACATCTTCCACAGGCCAGATTCTGCTCCAGTGTTCCTGGTAGCCTCACGCTCAAAGGCCCTGCATGGATCCTGGGAGTCGCGTAAAGCCCCTGTGGCACCCATTCGGGCTGCAGATGTTCCAACAAGGGTTCCCTGGAGCGTGAGCACAAAAAAAAGAAGAAATCCTTGAGGATTTTATCATGGGAATCGGACATACACGGCAAAATACAGCTCCTGGAGGGTATTGGAGGAGTCAGAGCGGAAGCAGCCGGCAAAGGTGCCTTGAACAGATGCCAAGGCCTCCGGTGACAGGTCATGGACCCCCAAGGCCTGTCTCCCTCAACTCGCTGACACCGGATCCGGTCACATCGGTGTCTGTGTCGAAGGCTGCAACTCCTGAGTGGGAAACCTGGATGATAGCATTGGAAGGCAGTGTTACTGCCTTCCTTGCCTCGCAGCAAGCGTCGATGCCTGGCCCCGCCGGTGCTCGCGCCGAGACTGCAGGGACCTCGATATCAAGGACTCTCTGGGCCTCGAGCCTATCCTCAGCGAGGGTCTCTATCCCCCTCCCATTCCTCATGAGCAAGATCCTCCCCAGCAAGCGCTTGTGACGCCAGACAAGCAGTCGCCATGGGTCATCGAAGACCTGAATGGAGCCTGCTGCATAGTGAAAACCTTGTCTCTCACCACGGAGTCGGAGGAGAACCCTCTCAAGGAGGAGTTGGAAAGCCTAACATAATAACATAAGAAATGTCATATTGGGCCAGACCAAGGCCCATCAAGCCCAGTGGCCAATCCAGGTAACAAGTACCTGGCAGATACCCTAAATCCACAGCTTCCATAATGCTCGTCCTGGGGTAAGCAGTGGATTTCCCGGATCCTCTTTAATAATAGACCTTTCCTCCAGAAACTTGTCCAAACCCTTTTTTAAACCCAGCTACACTAACAGCTTTTACTACATCCTCCGGTAATGAATTCCAGATTTTGATTACCCATTAAATGAAAAACTATTTTCTCTTATTAGTCTTAAATGAGTTACATTGTTGCTTCATTGCGTGCCCTCTAGTCTTTCTACTTTTTGATGGCATAAACAACCGATCTACGTTAACCCGTTCCACTCCATTCATTAATTTATAGACTTCTATCATATCTTCCCTCAGCCTTCTCTTTTCCAAGTTGAAGAGCCCTAACCTTTTAAGCCTTTCCTCATAGAGGTATCCTTCCATCTCCCTTACCATTTTGGTGGCTCTTCTCTGTACCTTTTCTAATTCCGTTATATCCTTTTTACGATATAGCGACCAGAATTACACCCAATATTCAAGGTGCGTTCCAACTATGGAACAATACAGAAGCATTATTCTTGGTTTTATTCTCCATTCCTTTCCTTGTGATTCCTAGCATTCTATTTGCTTTCTTGGCTGCCGCTGCACGCTGGGTGGAGGCTTTCAACATATTATCCACGATAACGCCTAAATCTTTTTTCCTTGGTGGTGGTTTCTAAGTTGGTACCTTGGATCATGTAACCAAAATTTGGGTGGTTCTTTCCTAGGTGCAAAACTTTGCACTTGTCCACATTAAACTTCATCTGCCATTTGGACGCCCGGTCTTCCAATTTATCAAGGTCCTCTTGCAATTTTTCACAATCTTCTTGGTTTTTAACAACTTTGAATAATGTGTCATCTGCATATTTGATCACCTCACTCATTGTTCCCATTTCCAGGTCATTTATGAATATGTTAAAAAGCAGTGGGCCCAGCACAGATCCTTGAGGTACTCCCCTATTCATCTTTCTCCTTTGAGAAAATTGTCCATTTAGCCTTAATCTGTGCCTTCTATCTTTTAACCATTTTCTGATCCATAATACTACATTGCCTCCTATCCCATGACTTTTTAATTTCGTCAAGTGTCTCTCACGAGGGAGCTTGTCAAAGGCTTTCTGAAAACCCAGCCTCCAGTACGAGGCTCCACCTAAGGAGTCCCTGACGGTCCCCGTCCACACTATCCTAGGGCGACGACTCCTTCGGATGTGGGAGACCCTGGTGCCTGTGCCAATAGTTAGCCGATGCCTCAAGACAATGTACTGAGTCCGGCGGGGCCCTGGCTTTCAGAAGGTGGAACTCCCTCACACCTCTATGGTGGTGAAGTCGACCATGCGCCAATAAAAAAAAAAAAAAAAAAAAAAAGCCTGAAGACTCACTCTTGTGTTTCTGGGCAGGGAGTCCCACACCCTTGACGCTCTTGAATGCAAATGCTACCAGACTCGATGCTAGGTTGCCAAATCCAAGCCTACCAGCTGTATATCGGAATGTATCTCTGAGACCTAGCAAAAGAACTCGCAGGTTCCTCAGCGGGTCTCAATGGAGATTACCTCCAGCGATTCCAAACCAAGTGCGTTTGGGAGTGCTCGAAGTGTGTCTCGAGTCACCTACGATGGCTTCGAGTCTAACACGAGGGTGGCTGCTTCAGGCATTGGTGCCTGACGCCAGGCCTGGCTCCAGGCATTGGACCTTCAGCGGTGAGTACAAGAGAAACTCCTTGATGTCCCCTGTCTCGGTGAAAACCTCTTTGGCAAACTGATGGAGGACAAGGCGGCCGAGACAGAGTATTTCATGTGAACTCCGCTCTCCAGGAAGACCTCCACTCTTCCCAAGAAGAAACAATCAAGGAAAAGGCTCCCTTTTCACAGAAAAGGCCAGTCTTACCTGGGCTATCCCCCAATATCAGACCCCACAGCAGGGTCAGCAGGGCAAACGACTGGGCCAAGGCCAACATAAGCCTAAGGTTTCTAACCCTAAACACTGGCTCTTGTCCAAGCTGGGTTGGGGTTTTGACTTCCTGAGCATAGCCTCTCCCCCCGGAGGGGAGTAGCTGCCAACAGAGGGGCATGAGATCCATTTTGCCCATCAGTGGCCGGCCATAACCACCGACACCTGGACCCTCCAGGTGGTCAGAGAAGGCTTCCTCCTTCATTCACTTGGACCGGACGTCTCCCCTTTCTTTCCAGGAGAGCCCCCTGGACTCCTCTGCACCAGGCCCTGCTACTGCAAGAACTCATAGGCCTCATCAGGGACAGAGCCATGGAACCAGTACTTCTCCACCTCGGGGGCAAGGAGTTCTACTCCCGTTACTTTCTGGTCCCAAAAAAACCAGGGGGCCTAAGGCCCATCTTGGACTTGTGAAATCTGAACAAGTTCCTGGTGCGGGAGAAGTTCAAGATGCTCTCCCTTGGAACATTGCTGCCCTACCTCCAGCAGGGAGATTGGCTATGCTTCTTGGACCTAAAGGATGCTTACACCTATATGCTTATTCAAGTCACAGGCAGTACTTAAGGTCTATGGTCGGGGGCAACCACTACCAGTACCAGGGTACTACTTTTTCCTAGCCTCCGCACCAAGAGCCTTTGTCAGATGCCTAGGAGTGGTGGCCGTGTACCTCCGTCTTCAAGGGGCCTTCATTTTCTCCTACCTGGATGACTGGCTCGTGAAAGGGGACACAGCCACCAAGGTGCAACAGGCCACAGCCTGCACCATCAAGGTCCTGCAGCATTTGGGGTTTGTGATAAACTACCTCAAATCTCATTTCACTCCAACTCTGGATTTGGAATTCATAGAAGCTTGTCTAGCAACTCTCTAGGCCAGGGCCTACCTCCTTCTGGACAGGGCAGATCGCCTCAGAGCCCTGGCCACCGAGGCAATCAGCCTTGTCCATTACTCAGTGCCGGCGCGGTCCATGCTCCGCCTACTAGGCCACATGGCATCTACAGTCCATGTGGTTCCCAACGCCCGCCTCCACATGCAGGCAGCTCAGTGGTATCTCCGCTCACAGTGGTTACAAGCCACCGGCAGGCTCCATGATAGGGTTTTGGTGTCCTATCAGCTAGCAGAGTCACTCGACTGGTGGCAGGGCACACGGCATCAGCAGGAGGGCATGCTCTTCCAGTCCACAAATCCTCAGAGGGTCCTCACCATGGATGCTTCCCTACTGGGCTGGGTGCCCATTGCGAGGAACTTATGATTCCTAGAATTCTATTTGCTTTCTTGGCCGCTGCTGCACACTGGGCAGAGGGTTTCAACATGTTATCCACGATGATACCTACATCTTTTTTCCTGGGTGGTAGTTCCTAATGTGGAACCTTGCATTGTGTAACCATAGTTTGGGTTGTTCTTTCCTAGGTGCATAACTTTGCACTTGTCCACATTAAATTTCATCTCGCGTTTGGATACCCAGTTTTCCAGTTTATCAAGGTCCTCTTGCAATTTTTCACAATCCTCTTGGGTTTTAACAACTTTGAATAATTTTGTGTCATCTGCAGATTTGATTACCTCACTCATTGTTTGTATTTCCAGGTCATTTATGAATATGTCAAAAAGCAGCGGAAGATGTATTAAAGGTTGGCTGCTACACAGGACCCTGTCCTGTGCTTCTGAGATAATCTGTAAGCAATTTCCTGGGTGAGTTGCACATCCCTTGCTTTGATAGAGGGAGTCTTTCAAAATGCCCCTTTTTATTTATTTATTTATTTATTTATTTATTACAAGTTCTTATATACCGCACTATTCGGCATCAGCGCGGTTTACATTATAACATAAAGACCATAACAACAAGCTGTTTGGTTTACATTGAACAGGAGTACAAACTTGGAGAACCGGGGTAAACTATATACAAGAGATAATTACATAGAACAGAATAGAGTCTTTTGATCTGTCACTTGGCTTTAACACCTATTTAAAACAATTTCACAGGTCTCTTGCCCCCTATCTAAAAGGCCTCTTTGTAAAGTTCTCTAGAAACAATTTATTGCTCAAAGAATATTGACCCTGTTTTTCTTTTTATGCTAAGTTATACTCTGATTTGATTTAAATTAAAGCTCTTTGCTGATACTAAGCCTGACTTTAAACTGAAAGCTCTCTGCTGGTCTTAAACTTAAACTGAAAGCTACATGCTGAGTTTTTAATGTAAACTAAAAGCTCTTTGCTGATACTAGTCCCTAACTGATTTAACAAATACACTGGATTCTAATTTACACAGATTAATCAGCTTTAATCTAAAGACTTCCTTTTTCCCCAAGATTTAGAAAAATTCTCAGAGATAAATACTTACAATGGCAGATCTCTCTCCAGAAGTAGCAATCCCTATTTGTAGCACACAACGTCAGGGCTGTGACGATCTCTGTTGCAAGTCTATGCTCTGTCCCTGTGGCAGACTTCTGCCGGGCCGCCACCTGGTCCTCAGTTCACACCTTTGCAGTTCACTATTGCCTAGAGAGGGAATCCCGTGGGACAGTGCCTTCGCCAGGCCATACTTCGTAATCTGGGGTTTAAGCAACTCCTGCCCTCCTATCCTTCTTGTTCAGACTACCGGAGGGATGGTTCTCTCTGGACACTGTGGTCCTTAGAGTCTTTCCTCAGTCTCGCTTGCGGTTGCTCATGGCTGGGCCATGTTTTTCTACAGCAGTGGTTCTCAACCTTTTTTGTACCGTGACCCCTTTTACCATTGGTCAACTTGTGATGACCCCCAATGATAAAATCAAATGCATCTCTCTTCCTTTACCGTTAACGCATTGTTGCTGTAATCATTTGTTGAATTATTAATATATTATAGGCTTTGCAATGTTTTTATTTATAAAATTTACTTATTTAAACCACAATAATTAATCACAATAACAAGTAACAATATTTGATTTCAAAATTATGACGATTTTGTAGTCAAATCACTAATATGAAATAAAATTATTTTTTCTACCTTTGTTGTCTGACCAATTTATTCTCTGATCATGCTGGTCCCGATCTGAGGCTTCTGCTTTCCTGTCTTCTCTTAGCTCTCTTTCTGTGGTCTATGGTCCATCTGCCATTTCTTATCTCTTCTTTTGTTTTCTTCACTTCTTTCCATCAGCCTATTTCCAGTCCCCTTCTAGTCCAAATACCATGGCAGCCCCTCTCAGCATCCACTCCCTTCCAGTCCCATTCACCCATTCCCTCGAATCAGCCCATTTGTAGCCCTGGCCCCCAGTTTTCTTCCAAGGCCAGCAGCTCTATCCTCCCCTCCACACTATCAGCCCATTTCCAGTTGAAACCCCCCCCAATCAGCTCACTTACAGTCCATTACCAGTCCTAGCCTCCATAATCAGCCCTTCCAGTCCTAACCTCCCCGATCAGCTCATTTCCAATGCTAGCCCCCCCATCAGTCCATTACCAGTCCTGCCCCCCCTATCAGCCCATTACCAATCCCAACCCCCCCATCGATTAGTCCATTCCCAGTCCTAGCCTTCCCTAATCAACCCATTACCAGTGCTAGCCCCCCACCCGATCTGCCCATTACCAGTGCGAGTCCCCCCATCAGCCCATTATAATCCTAACCCGCACTGTCTCTCCCCTCTGTCCAGCATTTATCCCCTATCTGTCCAGTATGTCACCCTGTCTCTCCCCTTTGTCCATGTCAGCCCCCCTCCCTCCATCCATCCCTCCCTCCCTCCATGTCAGGCCTCCCCTCTGTCCATGTCAGCCCCCCCTTCCCTCCCTGTCAACCCTGTTGCAGGTTCCCTGCCCCCTCCTTCCCTCTCCCTATGTCTGCCTGCTACTGCCCTGTTCTTCTGCAGCCGCGGTTCCCTGTCTCTTAGGGAACAGCGGCTGTGCCGGTAAAGCTGTTGCGAAGCCTTCCTGTCTCTCGCCGGGCTCTGTGCAGTATTGTCCCGCCTCCAAAGGAAGTTGTTTACCACTTCCTTTGGAGGCGAGACAATGCTGCACGGAGCCTGTCGAGAGACCGGAAGTGTTCGCAATATTTTCACAGGCACAGCCGCGGTTCCCTAAGAGATGGGGAGCTGCAGCTGCAGAAGAAGGGAGGTGGTGAGTTTGCTGCTGCCGAGAAGCAGACTTGGCAGCGGCAGCAACTTGTGCGATTTTTTTTTTAACTGGATTGAGGTGACCCCTGCTAAATCCTGTAGCGACCTCCATTGGGGTCATGACCCACAGGTTGAGAACCGCTGTTCTACACGTTTGTTTTATTTATTTAACAATTTTTCTATACCGCTTTTCTTATATTCAAAGCAGTTTACATTGAACAATAAACAAGGAACTTTACATAGAACAAGGGCATCAAACTTGGAGAACAAGGGTATTTAACAATATTAGTTACATGGTTTCTTGTTACAAGTTGTGGGGTGGTTGTTATTGTATGGTTGGGTGTTTAAGGCTGGTTGTTGTCACTAGAAAGGTGTGGATAGGTTCAAAGCTTATTGTAGTGGCTACGTATCGCATGATGGTTCTGCTTCTGGTCCATAGTACTCCAAGAAGAGGTGTGTTTTTAAGATTCTCGGTAGCCTGTAGCTAGGGAGTCACATATGTGAGGACTGACTTCCTGCTTGTTCCTGGAGAAAGCATAGTTACTCACCTGTAACAGGTGTTTTCCAGGGACAGAAGGAATCAGTCCTTATAACCTTTTCTCCTCTCCTTGGCGTTGCTGTTCAGTTTTTGCCATCTTTTTTGTTAGCTATAGCTGTGTTAACTGACTGAGTAAGATTGGCACCCTTGGGTGGGAAGGGGACCATGCATGCATGGTGGTATCTCCCAAAGGCTTTCTTTGAAAGCTGGGGAGATGCTCCACGGGGCTCTGTCAGCGCTGATGTCACCCATATGTGAGGACTAATGCGTGCTTTTCCTGGAGAATACCAGTTACAGGTGAGTAACTACGCTTTCCCAGCTCTTTCTAGGAGCTTTTGGAAGCTTACCATGTGTGTATGTGTCTTCCCGCCTGCTGCCACAGCCCTATCTTAGGTTCATTCCGTTTTTTTTTCTGTTGAGCCCCTGAAACAATGATTCTATGGTCCATGAGTATTGTGGTAAAGAAATGTATT
Organism: Ichthyophis bannanicus; assembly: GCA_033557465.1. Lineage (NCBI taxonomy): Eukaryota > Metazoa > Chordata > Amphibia > Gymnophiona > Ichthyophiidae > Ichthyophis > Ichthyophis bannanicus. The sequence continues at coordinate 17,493,414 of CM066049.1, read as the reverse complement.
TTTCAGGTATTTTTGCCTTTCTTCTTGCCTTCTGTCTTCAGTAATAGTGTCTTCCTTTTTAATCATACATTAGTTGACATTTTCAGATGTTAAATTCCTTTTATTTTCCGCAACGCCCCAGCCTCCTTAGCTGTTGGCGTTCTGGCTGCGGCTTAACATTTTTTTCTTATCAACATTAAGTTATTTGATTTTGCTGCGGCTGTTTGTTTTTCTGGACGAAATTCCCATAAACTTGCTAACAGGTTTAGAAAGTGTTCAGGTGCTCAAAAAACATTTCTATCGCAGACACGCATCATTGGTGCCTCCAATGCTTGGGACCCAATCATGAGCCCTCTTGTAAATTGTGTTTACAGTTGACAAAAAGAGGGCAATATCCTTTGGCGCTTCTAAGTCCGATCGATCGGCATTGGCGATATCTGTCTCAATGCCTTCCAAGGCCGCACCGGATGTTGGAAATGCATCGACATTGAAGAGTTCTCAAGCCCACTAGGAGCTGAGCACCCATAGCATCGATCTATCATTCCGAAGATGATGAAGAATTCTGCTTTATTTTAGACACCGAAGGGCAAGGGCGACTATCATGATGTCATCATCTTGGGAACCTTAATAGTTCCCAAGATGATGACATCATGTACTAAAGCTACATCGAACAGAGCTTTCTCTTTATTTGCACCCCTGAACTGGAATTTACTTCCTCACGAAATTCGTTGTATCAAAAACCTTTTACAATTCAGGAAAGCCGTGAAGCATCACTTATTCACAAAATTCTACCCAGAAGTGACCTCGCATGTTCACTCAAACAACAGACCTCCAACTTGCACTAAACACCATATTACCTTAATTCAACCAGAAAATGGTTAAGCTCCACGATAGCTCCACACCCTCTCTGTTGATTCGCGCCTCCTACATAAATTACGCAGATAATCTCCACTTGAGCTAACATATTTATATAGTAAAAACATATACATATATGATGTTGACTGTACATAGTTTTCCCTGTTAATCCATGTTATATATTCCCATGTTCTATGTAAACTCAATGTTACTTGCATACATTGTTGTATATTTTGTTCAATGTACACCGCACTGATCTTAATAGCGCGGTATAGAAGAAATGTTAAATAAATAAAATAAATAAATAAATCATCTGGTGGAGACTTTTGGTTCATCATCAGAGCTCTCTGAGGCATGGTGTCTAGAGCACTAAGGGTTTGCATGAGCCCCTCCCCAAACTACCCTGAAGAGAGGAGAGCTTAACTTCCATGGTTCCTGAGGGGCAATATTGGCCTTCCTCTAGTCGAGACCAACCTCTTGGATTTCAGGAACATCAGCTGATGATGTTGTACACCTAGTACCTTTTGGAGATGGCAAACCTGGAGGATTGTCTTCTGAAAGCTGTCAAGATCATCATAATCATGCTGTTCACCATGCATTACCTCAGTGTCTTGATGAAAGTTGCACTGGCAGCCTTCCAACCTATCCTTGAGAAACATAGCTTCTTGCAGGAGAGGCATCATCGTCGAAGCATCGAAGGGGCCCTGACACTGGTGCCTGCCAGGTTGACATCACTCTACAGTGCAATGGGGTCTGATCCAGCCTTGGTTCTCAGTAAGTCATCAATGCATCAACGCTTCCATAGGAGCTTCTGATCCCCACAGGCAAGGAGAGTTGACCAGGCCAAGACAGAAGTATTCTGACCTGAGTCTGATTCAGAATGTTGGATCATTGATGAGAAACCTGCGATTCCCTTGTAGGATAGATTCCCAGAACTGCACTCTGATCCTTCTCCTCCTCGTGAAAGATGAAAGCCTCCTCCTCAGGATATGTCTGTCATTCCAGGATTTTGTTAGGGATACGATTGAGGCCATGCCATTTTATTTTGAGGCTAAGGATGAGCACAGGGCAGAGGAATTGTAGATCCTTAGGTAGTCCTCTGCCCCCAAGGAAGCGGTGACAGTGCCCATGCACCATATCCTTTAGAAATCACAGTTGAGAATGTGGGAGATCTCCAGTCTTTAGAAAGCTTGACTCTATGTACCAAGTTCATAAGACTCCCGGATTCGAGAAGCCCCAGCTTCTGCACTTCTTTGGCCATCAAATCTGCCTTCAAAAGGTCCAAATGCTCCAAGATGCACTCCTCAACGCACCCTGGGAGGAAAATTTAGACACTGGATTCTTTTGGAAGGAAAGTATTTCAGAGTTCTATGCTCGCTGCCCACATGACTTATTACCAGCCCTACATGGGCATGTTCTTGAAAGACATGCATGACCCTAATGAGATGTTCTAGTTTCTTCCTCATGATAAATTATAACCATATCATTCCCTAGTGAGACATGACAAAGACTGCTTGAAATTCATGGTCTGAGTGATCTATGGCACTTTCTAAACTGTATTGAGAGCTTCTGCAGCAGGTATTGGTGCCTGGAGACTTACCTGGGTCCAGGCCTCAGACCTTCAACCATCAGTGCCATGGAGAGAATCTCTTTGTAGATAAGGTCAAAGAGAAAGCAGGCTTTATTGAGAAGCAGCATGTCACTCTTTGGAATCTCTCAAGGTGCATGTCTGGGCCGGTCTTCTACTGCATGAGGCATCAAAGTGGCAATCAGAGAAAGATCTATTGCTCTTAAAGGTACAGGTACTTTCCTGGTTTCCACTACTCTAAGCGCAGCCAAAGTGAGAGAAGTTGCATAAGGACCAACCTGCTCCTTGGCCGAAACCCGAGGTGGATTTTTGACTGGTTCCTGCAGTGGAGGAACCAGTGGAGTGGAGGAGTAGCCTAGTGGTTAGAGCACTGGTTTGGTAACCAAGCAACCAGGGTTCGATTCCCACTAGTACTCCTTGTGGCCTTGGGCAAGTCACTTAACCCTCCATTGCCTCGGAAGAAAGGCCTGGCAATCTACTTCTGGTGACACTGCCAAGAAAACCCAGGAGTTTCTGGGTCGCCAGGAGTCAGGACTGACTCGAAGGCACACATTGCATGCCTGCAGATCATAGCTACTCTTCCTGTAGCCTCAGCAAAGGGCTGTCCTATGGGAGGGGGGGGCTTATTTTTTTGTTTGCCCAGAGGTGACCCCTTATAACCTCAGACACTTGGGTCTTGAAAATTATCTAAAGAGGCTACAAATTGCATCTTCTCTGTCTTCCTCAAAATTGCCCTTTTCATTTACAAAACCCTCTGCATAGGAATTGATTCTGTAAGAAGACATCCTCCAAAGAGATCTAGTGATTGAGCTCATTCTACCAGAGCAAGAATGACGGGGATTTTATTCAAGGTGTTTCCTGGTCACTAAAAAGACGGGGAATACTGCCCCATCCTAGACCTAAGAGATATGAACAAATATATGAGCAGAATGATTTCTCTGTGCACCTTATTCACTTATCTCCAAACAGGAGACTGGCTATGCTCTCTGGATGTAAAGGATGCATATACCCACATTCGAATATTTCCTGTGACTGAACTGTTTCTAAGATTCATAATAGGGCAACAGCACTACCAGTACTGCGTTCTGCCATTTGGCCTCGCATCAGCTCCTCAAGTATTTACCAAACATAACAACATAAGATATGCCATACTGGGTCAGACCAAGGTCCATCAAGCCCAGTATCCTGTTTCCAACAGTGGCCAATCTAGGTTATACGTACCTAGCAGTTTCCCCAAAAGACACAGGTTCCGCAATGCTTGTACTGGGTCAAGCATTGATATCCTGGGTCCCTTCTTAATAATGGTTTTAATGTCTTGCTGTAGTAGCTGTTTTCCTTTACTTGGACGATTGGCTGCTCAAGAGAGCCACTCCAAAAGGAACTTTGGAATCAATACAAATTACCATTTGAGTGCTGGAACTGTAGGCTTCATGGTCAGTTATCCCAAATCCCACCTCTGCCCTACCCAAACATTGGAATTCATAGGAGCAGACACGACTCTTGCATGACAGACTATCCAGACTGATAGCAATAGTACAGGAGACTCAAATGAGTCTGCAGATTTCAGCTTGTGCCATGTTGACATTACTAGGCCACATGGCCTCGACAGTTTGTGTCACACCCTTGGCACACCCAGCACAATGTCGTGAGCTCATATACTACTGTTTGCCTTATTCTGTATAGTCTATCTCATTCCCTGAGTTGATTCTTATACACACCAATACGGCCTATTCTCCCCCCCCCCACCATATTGATACTTTTAATTCCAGAAGAAATGGCCCTTTCGTGCACCAGCGACGGCTCATATGCATAACCTGCCAACCACTGCCGCAAACTCTCAGAAGTAAGTCTCCTCACCCTCACCACCTGAATTGTATGCTCATAAATGCTCACTCCATCCATAATAAATTGCCCGTTATCACCGACTATATTGAGCAATGGAATCTGGATTTGCTTTTCGTCACAGAGACGTGGCTGACTGAAACGGATACGGTACTTACCAATCTATTTATGCCACCCAGCTATGTCCTCTTTAATTGACCGAGAGCATGTCGGAGAGGCAGTGGAATTCTCATAATTGCCAGAAGTAATCTCCACTTCCAGTGCAGTTATGCTCACAGTGCACCCAACGTTGATTACATCTGGATCTCGAATAAATTCCTATCCGCCTGTCTCTTCTACCGTTCACCATCCACATGTGCCGATGAGCTGGCCACGATCCTCGACCTAGCTTGTAACAGGAATACCCAACGCAAACCACTATGGCTGTTAGGTGACTTCAACCTCCCAACCCCCTCCCCACCAAGCACTCCTCTGCCTTCCTCGATGCAATGAAAGCCCTCGACTATCATCAACTGATACATACACCCACTCACTCGAGAGGCAGCACCCTGGACCTCATCTTTGCTCCTTCATCACTCCACAGTATGAGCAGCCAGGACCCACCACTGGTCCTCCCTGTCCCCTGGTCCGATCATAATGCCATACTGTTCAGTATTACTACAGACTCCGAAAGTAATCAGTTGCCATCTAATTCCAATCCTGCAGCCCACATACGTCGCTTCAGGCCCTTCGATAAGGAAACATTCCTCAGTGACATTCTTGATGTCCTCAAACCTGACACCAATGATCTGGTTAAGCTCATAAACACATGGAACCACACCCTAGCTAAAGCCGCACTCCTCCCACCCTCCACCAAGCCCACCAGAAGGAAGCATACAGCGAGATGGTTTACTTCTGATCTTCGTGAATCCTTACTACTCCTCCGAAAGCTTGAGCGACGCCTTCTAGGCACGACGTCGACCATGTTGCCTACCTAGCCAAACTACAGGAACACCGAAGAGCAGTCAACCACAAGAGAAGGGAATACCATACCAACACCCTTATGCATTCTCTTAACAAGCCCCATGAGCTCTTCAGCATTGTTAGATCCCTCACTAATGATGCCTCCAAGAACCTACCAATAATTACCCCCAGCCTGGACGACATCGCCTCACACTTTCAAAGCAAAACAAATTCAATTATCTCACGCTCAGAGAAGCTTGATGACAAACTTTCCTTTCCTGAACCTCCCCCCACAGGGGATGCACCTATACCTACTCTAGATACTTTCTACCCATACTCAACTGAACAAATAGGAAACATCATCAGCACTATCAACACCTCCACCTCCCCAACTAATCCTTGCCCAGCATTCTGGATTAAGCAAGCAAGATCCAACCTAAGCGTAGCTATTTCCAGAATAGTACACCTTTCATTGTCTACAGGTTCTCTCCCAGTGCCCCTGAAGACTGCCTCCATCAGACCTCTGCTAAAAAACAATAAATCAAACCCCGCAGACATCAGCTCATACAGACCAATCTCCAGTCTACTCTTCCTAACCAAGATCTTAGAAAAGATCATCCAACAGCAAACCCAGGACCACATCGACTCCCATGCCCCTCTTGACCCACAGCAGCATGGGTTCCGCCAGCAACTGGGGTTGAAACCCTTCTAGTAACTCTCTTAGACTCTGTACTGGCTTAGACAAGAAAGAGGCAGGGATACATCCTAATCTTTATGGACATTGCCTCTGCCTTCGATTCCATCAGTCATAGTCATCTTCCTGAACGCTTACAGCAAAAGGGAATACGGAACACGGCCCTCAACTGGTTTAGATCATACGTGATGGGTCGCCAGCAACAGGTTTGCTTGGGTACACACTCTTCAAGCACCTTCCAGCATACTCAAGGAGTCCCGCAGGGCTCATCTCTCTCAGCCCTGTTATTCAACATCTGCATACAGCCAATCTGTATAATAATTCAGTCCTTCAACATCCTATATCACATCTATGCAGATGACGTTTTACTCTATACCCCATTCTCCATTGATAGCCCGGACCTTTCAGGCATCTCAGAATGCTTCAATGCTGAGATGATTGGCTTGCTACGCATAACCTGAAGGTTAACTACAGGAAGACGGAAGTCCTATTTATATCTAGAGACCAAACATTTACCCCGCCATCCTCCTTGCGGATGAGAGATGTTGAGCTCCTGACAAAGCCAGAAGTACGCTATCTGGGAGTAATCTTGGACCAACGACTGAACATGGCTGCACACATACATAATGTCATCAAGGCTGTCTACCAGAAGAAAGGATCCTCCATCATATACGCCCGCTCCTCGATCCCTCAGATTTTTGTACAGTCTTTCAAGCTCTCATCCTCCTCCTGCACTTTGACTACGCAAGCATTATTCTCCACCGCATCCCAAAACACATCCTCCAACCACTGCAGTTGGCCATGAACACAGTGGCCCGATCACTCCAAGGTGTTGTCAGGTTCAAGCACATCTCACCCATCCTGATGCAACTATACTGGCTCCCCATAGCTAGCCTTCTGTCCTATAAGGCCCTTCTTCTTACGTTTAAAATCATTCACGACTCATCTGCAACTTCCTTGTCAGCAATGATTCGACTTACCCCAGACAACAGAACGAGAAGATCAAACATGGTAAATAACCTGGTCACATCTTCAACCATAAGGGCTTGCACCAAGGCCGCCAAGAATCGTGCCTTTTCTTTATATACACCATCCCTCTGGAATGCCCTTCCTACTTCAGTCCGAGCCATTGTGGACCAGTCTACTTTCAGAAAGGCATTAAAGACCCACCTGTTCCAACTAGCCTATGACCATATAACTTAATGAAGGGCTCCCTCAATACTGGCTTATTCACTGACATAGTCCTTTCCTTGATGCCTGGCTGCACAACATGTAACTAGTTCTCCCACCCCTCCCCTTCTTCCCCTGTCTTGTCCCCACCCTGCCCTTCCTCTGCCCCCCCCCTCTTTAACCACCTTCTCTTATGTTGACATATTTGCATGCTTCTACTTACCTGATCTGTTATTTAGACTTAGGGGCATGTTTACTAAAAGCCGCACAATTGCGTGCCGCACAATAGCGCACGGAAACGCGGCACTCAAATGCTCAGAAACGCTCTTAAACGCCCCGCACAAGTGCGCGTGGGCCCCGCACAATTGCGCGCCGCACTAACACACCCCGCACAAGTACCCGGCCCGCAAATGTCCGATAGAGGCGTGGAAAGGCATTCTGAGGGCGGAGGAAGGCTCCCGAGGGGCGGAGAGACGGGGTCAATGGGCGGGGAAGGGGAGGGGAGAGCCTCCCCGCACATGATCGGGGCCGAATTCACAGGTTAAAAATAGCGCGAGTGAAACACTCACGGTAGAGGGCATTTAAAGGGAAGAGAAACCATTTCGCGTCAGCAATGTACAGGGAAACTGGGGAAACCTGCAAAACGTGAGCAGTGTGATACATGTGCCCAGAACAAAAGTGCAAATAAAGATAGAAAAAGACCCAAACAAAAATATTAAAAATAGGAAGGCAGCTGGGGAACCCCGATATTAATGGGCAAACATAAGAAACACACCCAGGAAAGCTCAAAAAAAATGAAATGAAGGTTGGAAGGGGCTACGGAGGGGAGACCCTTCCAAAAACCATTTCCTTTTTTCTGAGCCTTCCTGGGAGTGTTTGCTATGGTTGCCCATTAATATCACTGTTGCCCAGCTTGGTTATATTTATCCCCAGTTGTTCGTGGTCGGTTGAGGGGTGTATTTGCACTTATGTCACCAGACAAGGTGACGGAGCCCACAGTACAAATGTGCAGAGCAGGGTTTTTGACTCTGTTGGTCAGGTTTCCCACCCCCAGGGACTGCACTATCACTGTGGCCACAATGTGGTGCAGCGGACAGAGGCAGTACCTCTAGGACCAGAGGGTCACAGGTTCAAATCCCAGCTGGGGCTCCTGTCAACCCAGTCCCCATATTTTACCCACCACTAAACAGAGATAGTACAGACACTCCTTTATTGCAGAGAACATAAGCATGGTTCACACACCCATTTTGTACCCAACACCGCACACACACCATAACAATGGGCATTACCGACAGCCGAGTCCCCCAAATGCAGTCCTGGAGTGCCACAACTCAATCAGGTCATATGCTTTTCCAAGATATGGACATGCCAGCATGTTGGCGGTAGGGTACAGGTGGTGGAGGGGGCAGTGGCTGCTAGCCACAGAAGACAGTGGCCGAGCCATGTGCAGGCTGGCACGTCCACTGCAACATAGGCCCTGTTGGATGTACAGTCATGGACTTCCCAGGGAATTCAGCACATCTGTGGCAACACAGTGGTGCAGTGCACACAGACAGTGTGTGCAGGAACAAAAGGTCACAGGTTCAAAGCCCAGCTGGGGCTACTACCAATCCTGTCCACATATTTTCCCCACAACTAAACCATGTTAGTAAGGGCAATCCTTTATTGCTGGGGACATACGCATTGGTCATACGCCTATCTTTTACACCACCAAGCACAGACACCATGAACAGGGGCATTACCTAGAACAGAGTCTCACAAATGCAGTCCTGGAGGACCACACACCATTCAGGTTCCATGCTGCCACACATACAAATAACTGTGCTGTATATCTATGCACCACCCCCATGGCATGTAGATGTAGCTCATGCATATTCATGAGGGACAGCAGGAAACCCCAACCAGTGTATTGCAAACCTGGACTGGATTTGGGAACCTCTGCCGTACAGCAGCAGCCAACAGGGGCAGACACACCCACACCCACAGGCCCCATTGGCCAATGCCTCCTGGAGAGGCAGGACATTGGGCCCTGCATGCATCACCCAATACCAGCACTTGCATACCTTAGCAATGTCACCCTACACCTGGGTATATGGTACACAGCTCTCAAATGTTTGCTATGAGTACTGGCAGATAGATATCCCTACGTTATGCACAGTCTGCTCTGAGCTCCATCATAACAATCTATCTGATGTCTGCGGTGTGTGCATCAGGTCTGGCCCCTGACAGTGTTTACCACCCTGGGGAGTGACCCCCAACCGTACTGCATACCATACCCATGCCTGTACTGTGCCCAGGACTGGTGTGGTGGGCAAGGATTCTGAACCCCTCTATAGTAGCACAATGCTGGCATACGTGTGGGAGTGTGTGTCTGTCTATACAGTGTGTGTTGGCTGCAAACACTGTCCACAGCCCACACTGCCAGCACTGTTGCCAGTTTTGGCCTGATGATGTGCATAATGAGCAGCAAGGTACCATGGGTATAGCTCAGACAGGGTGGGCTGGCCAGGATGCATCTGCACAGGGCATAGGGCACTGGCAGGGACATTGTAGTGGCCGTCCACCACCTCCACAGACAGGGTGACCTCTGTATGTGCTGCTGGGCTTTCACGCCACCCTGACTGTGCAGTGACGGCAGCATGGCTAGGCACCCCCATAGTGCTTCATAGCACTTCCCTCATGTGATATATATGGGTCACCTGTTGGGGCCTAGTCACTGATGTATCTGCTTGTGTGTGCTGCCATCCCAGTTGTGGGTGCATGCATTTCCAGCGGGACTAACCAGCAGACTGTTCACAGCTGGTATGTGCCCTGCTGGAGTGCCGTGCAGTGGCTGATGGCTTGATGCAGGGGAATATCAGATGGTGGTGGGGTGCATCTTAGCATATCCAGGCCTACTGTCTGTCTAATATTGTGGTCTGGGTGTGTGTGGGGCTGCTTGGACTGCCCTGTAGGGTGTCTGTTCCCCAACATGACTGAGGTTGATGGTCCACTCTACTGCCATCATTGCAGGGGGGGGGGGTGTATAATGGGGATCTGTTGATAGGAGACCCTGTTTGCCACCCTCGGCAGGGGGGGTGGGTGGTACATGGCCCACCTGGGGGTCCGTGGGGGTTCCCCTGACTGAGACAGACAGAGATATCCAAGGTGTTCCTGCAGAAACTACCTATCTCACAGATTACGACTGTTTTGGAGCTCTGCCATGGCCTCTCTCAGCCATGGAAGGTGCTGTGGACCTGGTCCAGGGCGCCTCATCGCACACTCAGGGTGAGCACAGTTCCCGCATAATGTGACTGTGTGTAGCTACTCTGTGCCAGTTAAACACCCGGTCAGTACCTCCTACCTGGCCAAGGTGCTGTGTGGGTGCACACGGACACGTCCCCCTACCAGGCCGGGGAGCTGTTGGGGTGCATTCCCCATCTTGTGTTCATCTGTGGACAGCTGATTTGCATGTGCAGTGCATCATGGGTATGGGTGGCCTAACCCTATCCTGGTTACCACAGCAGACTGTCTGTGTGGTGACATGCAGGCTCTCTGCAGCCAGCCAGGGGCTTGCTGGCAGCTATATAGCTGTAGCCCAATAGTTACTTCACTGCCTGTGGAGCCAGAGGTAATGGGTTCAAGCCCACAGTGGGGTTATTTGATAGGGTTGTCCAAAGCTTTTTTTAGATTTAATGTACATATGTTGCTGCCATCAAACACACCCTCAGTGTACTGTACCCATAAGGTGCCTCTGAGGGTGCTTTATAGGGCGCCCTATAGGGCACCTTATGGTTGCTGTCCATATAAGGTGCACTATACATTATCCTGTGACGCAACATATATGGTGCCCTTCTAGGGTGCCTTGGCGGACAGTGAACTTTAACATGTGCCTTATGGGCCGCCTTATGTTAACACGCTTTGTGAGTGCGTTTGCTAGTAGTGATAACTGAAATAAAAATAAATTGCCCCCTACAGCACTCATCCCCATAATATGCACTGCCTCAGTGAGCCTTCTTCATTGGGCACTGTGGGGGATTGAACCCCTGATCCCTGCACCATTGGTCAGTGTCTTAATCATTGTGCTGTGGCTCTGGTCCTGTGCTTGGGCATCAGCGCACTGCCTTATGCCGCCCAAACTTAACAGTGCACCGCCTTATGCCACCCAAGATTAACAGTGCACTGCCTTATGCCGCCCAAGATTAACAGTGCACTGCCTTATGCCGCCCAACAGTGCACCGCCTTATGCCGCCCAACAGTGCACCGCCTTATGCCACCCAAGATTAACAGTGCACTGCCTTATGCCGCCCAACAGTGCACCGCCTTATGCCGCCCGACAGTGCACCTCCTTATGCCGCCCAAAATTAATATGCCTCCTAAAGCACTTTTACCCATTAAAATTAATGCCTCAGCCAGCCCTTTTTGTTGCGCACAATGGGGAATTGAACCCATGGCAGCTGCACCAGCTGTCAGTGTCTTAACCATTTTACTATGACTCTGTTCCTTTGTGTGTGCATATCAGGGCGCCACTTAGCCTTCCCACACACTATTGTGCACGGCGCACAATAGCGCGCCGCGCAAATGTGCGATCGCTTACTCCCGTTTTTTTTCTTTTTTCTGCCTGACCCGCCCACTCCTTATATGGCACAGGCACACTAACGGGGCCCCGCACAATTTCGGAGTTTAGTAAACATACCCCTTAGGTTTTGATTTGATGTTTATGCCTGTTTTATGTAAAGTTGCTTAACTGTTTACGTTTCTTGTAAACCATGCTGATACTAAATAGTGTGGTATATAAAAGCTAGTAAATAAATAAATCTCAATATGAGACAAGCTCAATGGACCTTGAGTGTCCAGTGGTCACAGGCCACTGGGACTCTCAAAGACATTTTCTCTGTTGCCTCACCGCTAATTTGATCTCTATTCTGGTGGGCAGTTCAGGACTTTCTGGTAAAAGGTCTTCCCTTCCAAATTCCAGTTCCATACAAATTAGTGACAACAGCTGGGTCCAAATTGGGATGGGGAGCTCGCTTCGATTGGTTTCACATTCGGGGAAACTTGGTCCCTCCAAGGAAGTCTCTATCAGATCGGTGTTTCGGAACCAAGAGCAATAACAAATGCTCTTAAGAGCTTTCAAAGATTGATTGTCCAACCAAATTGTACAAATTCAGGCTGACAATCAGGTGGCAATGTTTTACATCAATAAACAGGGAAATGGAGTGGAGGAGTGGCCTAGTGGTTGGGGCAAGGTACTTCAGGCCGGAAGGTCGGGGGTTCAAATCCCACTAGAGGACAGAAACCTTGGGCCGGAAGGACTGGGGTTTCTAGTCCCACAGGTGCTCCTTGTGGTCTTGGGCAAGCCACTTAACCCTCCATAGCCCATGTTCCCTGTAAAATAGTTATCTCCAAGTTATAATGCCCTGTTCAATGTAATTTCAGTTTGTTCAATGTAAACCGCACTGATGCAGAATAGCGCGGTATATAAGAGAATGTAAATAAAAATAAATAAATAAAATAAATGATCGGTCTATGGAATTTCACCATCTTTCATGGGATGGTGTTGTCATCTACCTGCTGGCAGACAAGCTGAGCCCTGTCCTTCAGCCTCACGAATGGATACTGGATAGGGAGGTAGTGCGGCACCCCTTTGCTAGATCTCTTTGCGACTCCTTAGAATACCCAGGTAAATCAGTTCTGCTCCAAAGTGGGGTCGCACAGCAAATGAGCCATGGGTGCTTTCCTCTTCGATTGTGGGGGGGGGGGGTCTTCTGTACACACATCCTCCAATACCTTTCATTGCCAAGACCCTTCTGAAGAAAAAACAGGCAAGGGTATGATGATTCTTATTGCTCCTTATTGGCCCTGTTGGCCTTGGTTCCCTCTACTTCTGGAAGTCTCCATTTGGGATCCAATATGGTTCGGGCATGCACCAGACCTGATATCGAAGGAGAATGGAGCAATGTTTCATCCGAAAATCAAGTCCCTGGTCCTCACAGCTTGGATGTTGAGAAGCTAACATTATCCGCTCTCAGTCTGCCAGCTGGTGTCACCAATGTCATTTTGGCCTCTAGGAAGGCTTCAACAAGAATCTTATTCTCTCAAGTGGAAGAGGTTTGGTGTGAGGAACTCTCCCTAGATCCTTTCACTTGTCTCAACACAAAAACTGCTTGAATACCTTCTGCACATCTAATAGTCTGGTCTCAAGTCCAACTCCGTAAAGGTAACTGGAGCGTATCACCTTGGTGTAGAGCAGGGGTACTCAAATCCAGTCCTGGAGGGCCACAAACCAGTCAGGTTTTCGAGATACCCCTAATGAATATGCATGAGATACATTCAAATACAATGGAGGCAGTGCATGCAAATATATCTCATGCATATTCATTAGGGATATTCCGAAAACCTGACTGGTTTGCGGCCCTCCAGGACTGGATTTGAGTACCTCTGGTGTAGAGGGAAACCAGTCTCTGTACAGCCTCTTAGTTGTTTGCTTCATGCAAGGCTTATTTCTTTTAAAACTTCCATATAAACTGCCTGCAGTATCTTGGGAACTCTGTGGTTCTCACGCAGCTGATGAAAGCTCCTTTCTAGCCGCTCATTACCTGTCCTCTGAAATTCTTGACTTGGAAGATTTTATTTTTGGTGGTGGTCGCTCTTCCTTTACCATCAAACAAAGTTTAATTGTTGTCTAGTCTCATGCACACTCTATCATTTTTCTCTTGATCTGTTTGAGTTCTTTTAATACATTTTTCAGTCTTTATTGCCAATCATTTTTAGTGGTATTGCAGTAATAACTGCTTTCTATGTCTAGTTTTTACAGTCCTGATTGCCAGTATTCTCATTCCATTTTTAACCTTTGACAATCCAACAGTTATGGTTCTATTTCTTTTACACCCCTGGAACCCTTTTTAAAAACTGGTGTTATGTTGGCTGCCCTCTGGTCTTCAGGTACTATAGACTATTTTAATGTTTAGGTTACAGATAACTAATAGTAGATCTGCAATTTCATTTTTGAGTTCTTTCAGTGCTGTGTGATGTATATTATCTGGTCTGGGTGATTTGCTACTCTTTAATTTCACAAATTGCCTCGTTCTATCTTCCAGGCTCACCAAAATCTGTTTCAGTGCCTCTGAATCATTGCCTTCAATTATCATTTCTGGCATGGATATCTTCCTTACATCATCATCAGTGAAAAAATAAAAAATAAAAAAACCCAAAGCAATGAATTCATTTCTCTCTGCCATGACCTTATCCTCTAGTGCCCCTTTATCCCTCTATCATCTAATGGTCCAGCTGACTCCCTCTTGCTTAAAAAGTACCTGAAAAAGTTGGTATGAGTTTTTGGTTCCACAGCAAACTTCTTTACAAATTTTCTCTTTGCTCACCTTATCAATTCTTTGCATCTAACTTGCTAGTGCTTATTCTGTTTCCTGTTTTCTTTATTCAGACCTTTTTTACATTTTTTGAAAGGTGTGTATGTTTTTTGGCTATAACAGCCTCACACCTTTAAAACAAGCCAGCAGTCATTTGGCCGCCTTTCCACCTTTTTTGAAATGTTGAATACATCTAGTTTGGGCTTCTATGATGGTATTAAACATTTCTAAACAGATGTGAACTCAGCCTTTATATCTGCTCTTTTTGTTTCCCTTTAGAAGTTTCCCTTTAGAAACTTAAATGCTAGTGCAGTAAATGTCCTTGCTGTACTCCCTTCATTTATTAAATCAAATGTGTCCTTGTTATGATTAATATTGCCAAGGTGCCTCAATACAAGGACCTGGTGTGAGAGGTAATATGTTCCAGTAAGGACTAGGTATAAAATAGCTCCCCTCATGTTAGTTCCTGAACCAGCTGCTCTATGAAACAGTCATTTATTTTATCTAGAAACTTAACTTCATCGCCCTAGCACATACTAATGCAACATTGACCTAGTCACTACAGGGATATTTGAGATTGCCCATTATAACTGTATTGCTGGTTTTGGCAGCTTCCCTAATTTTATTAGCATTTCATCTGTTCATCCTGGCCAGACAGTAGTATACCCCCACTGTTATTCCCTTCCCATGGAAATAGAAAAGAGAGCCAAATGATGGAAACTGGAAACAGCACAAGCACTGGCAAGTTAGATGCAAGACATTGATAAGGCAGGCAAAGAGAATTTGAGAAGAAGCTTGCTGTGGAATCAAAAATGCATAATAAAGACTTTTTCCAAGTACATTCATAGCAAAAATCCTGTGAGAGAGTCAGTTGGACCATTAAATGATAGAGGGGAAAAAGGGGCACTAAGAGGGGACAAGGCCATAATGGAGAGACTGAATGAATTCTTTGCTTTGGTCTGTACTGAGGAAGATGTAGGAATGTTACTCATGACTGAAATGGTATATAAAGGAGATGCTGCGGAATAACGAATGAGGTTATCAAATTTGCAGATGACACAAAACCATTTAAAGTTATTTATTTATTTATTTAGTATATATTTGTATACCGCTGCTTCCAGCGATCAGTAGCGGTTTGATTACATGTATGAATTTGTCAATCATGACAGGAATTTTTGCGGTATACACACATTGATTTGAAGGGAGAAGCACAGCACACGGTGAAGGACTTACAGAGAGTAATCGGAATATACATATGCACATATTTACATATTTACATAACTGCAACAATGCTTCATTGGGAGGAAACGTTTTACCCCGGGACTATATCAGATTGTATTGGCACTGGAAAAGATGTGTCTTGAGTTTCTTTCTGAAATCCATAAGGTCTTTGATTGCTCTTAGCTCTGGTGGTAGTTGGTTCCAGAGGGCAGGGGCCGAGTAGGAGTATGCTCGTTGGCTAGTACTGGTTGTTACAGATCTGATATTGGGGGGAACGTGGAGTATGTTTGAGTGGAATGTTCGCCTGCTTCTGTTGGGTGGTTGCGTGCTGATAAGGGTGGAGAGAAAGGATGGCGCAATGTTATGTATAAGCTTGAAGGTGGTTATTAGTATTTTATATTTTATCCGGGCTGCAATGGGGAGCCAGTGTAGCTCGATTAATACAGGTGTAATGTGATCAGTAAGGTTTTTTTTCATGATGACCCTAGCTACTACATTTTGGGCCATCTGGAGGATGTTGAGGGTTTTCTTTGGAAGGCCCTGTAAGATGGCGTTGCAGTAGTCGAGGTGTGGAATGATTGGTGCTTGCGCAACAGACCTGAAATCGTGAGGTTCAAAGATGTTCCGTAGAGGTTGTGTAGGACTCTAAGTTGGTGGAAAATGGCCTTGTTGGTTTTGCGGAGGTGCTTTTCCATCTTTAGATTGCTGTCAAGCGTTACACCCAGATATTTTATTTCAGTCTTCGTGTTGTATATATTGTTACACAGGGTGACTGACGCAGGAGGGTCAAAGTTTGGTTTTCTGGAGATATACATCACCTCAGTCTTTTTATGGTTGATCTCCATGTTGTTTTGCTGTATCCATTTTAACATCTCGTTTAGGCATGTTTCAAGCTGAGTATAGTTAGGGTTCTCCAGGACCAAGCAGGAAGTCAGTCCTCACTTATGGGTGACGTCGGCGCCGACGGAGCCCTCGCGGAGCAATTTTCCCCAGCTTTCAAAGAAAGCCTTTGGGAATTGCAGCGCGCATGCGCGGTCGTCTTCCCGCCCGAGGGTGCCATCTTAGCCAGTCTTCTTTTTTCCGCGGAGCCCTACAGACGTCCCCGTCTTGTCCCCGCGAAAAAGTCGATTTTTCTTCATTATTTTATTCTTTTTCCTTCGGTTCGACGCCGATCTTTTTCCCGCCCGGACTCGCGACGCCGGTCACGAGTCCTCTTACTTTTTTCGGTTTTTCTGACTTTGTCAGCTTTCGTTTTCGATTTTTCCCTGGCAGCCCGGTCCTTTGACCTCGCAGGGGCCCTTTTTCCCCCGATGGCTGCCAGTGGGTTTAAGCGGTGTGGTCAGTGTGACCGAAATATGTCACTGACTGACACACACGACTTTTGCCTCCGCTGCCTGGGCCCGGATCATGAGGAACTGATCTGTGGGCCCTGCGGCAAAATGTCCTCAAAAGCGTTGAGAAGTCGGCGGCATCAGCGTGATAGAATCTTCGCTGACCCCAGCCGTACCCGGACCTCGTCGGAGGCCTCCGCGTCCAAGGGCTCCAGCTCGGACCGTCGCTGGAGTTCCTCCGACCGGGGTTCTCCCTCCGGGGACCATCGTCGGAAGGTGAAACCCGCGAGGGCGGCGTCGGTGGACGCTCCTGGTTCCGCGAGGGCCAGGTCGCATAGCCCCGACAGCCGCCCCGGGTCCTTGGAGAAGGAACACCTCACGAAGCGACCTCCCCTGGAGTCGGAGATGCCTGCTCGGGTAAGTCCTGTGGTCCTTCTGGACTCGCCTCCGCGACAGCCGACGTCGGGCCCGACGCCGTCGGGGCCCGAGTCGGGGGCTGCTGGGTCACCTGAGCTCGGACTCAGGTTGACGGCCTTGGAGAGCAGACTGTCTGCCTTCATGGACCAGCAGCGGGCACTGCTCGCTGGCCTCGCTGGCGCCGCTGCCCCGACCGCCGGGACGTCGACGTCCAAGTCGACCCCGGAGACCGAGCCGATCCTCGAGTCGATGAGAACTCGAGTCGATCCTCGGTCGAGGTCACCCTCGGCCTCCCGTTCGGGACCGAGGTCGCCGACGCCGACTCCCTCGGCGTCGGGGCGGCAGGCGCCGTGCCCTGCCCGGGCCGACCCCACCGAGTCCTCGTCGGAGTCGGTCTGGGAGTCTGAAGAGGAAGAGTCACCTGATTCTTTCCGGACTCGGTGTGTCCCCTCGGACTCACCGGAGTCCGAGCCTCGGAAGCAGTCTCCCCCGGAGGATGCCCGGTTCTCGGACTTGGTTAGGGATATGGCCAAGGCTTTGGCCTTCCCTGCGGATCCCGAGGAGGAGCCTCGAGCCGAAGAGCTCGACGCCCTCCAGTATGACTCTCCCGCGAGGGAACACTTTACTGTACCGGTTCCTCCTATGCTGGAACGACTACTCTTCCGCATGTGGGAGAGTCCGGCCTCCTCGCCGGTCCTGAGCAAGCGGGTCGATTCTATCTATCGAGTCCGCAAGAGCCCTGGCTTTCAAAAGGCACAGCTACCACACCATTCCATGGTAGTGGAATCGGCCATGCATCGTCTTAAGAGCCAGAAGATGCACTCCTCGGTGCCTCCTGGCAGGGAGGCCCGTAACCTGGATGGCCTTGGTAAGAAGTGTTTCCAGGGCTCTATGCTCGCATGTCGTGTCCAGACTTACCAGCTATACATGGGCATGTATCTCCGGGATCTGGCTAAAGAGCTAGCCGGATTCTCCGCTGGTTTGTCCGAGGAACCCTTGCGGAGGTTCCTGGCCTTGTCCACTGGCATTCGGGAATGCTCAAAGTTCATGTCCCGGGCAGCCTATGATGGCTTTGAAGCATCGGCTCGAGTGGCCGCAGCCGGCATCGGTGCCCGCCGACAGGCTTGGCTTCAGTCGTCAGACCTTGAGCCCTGGGTGCAGGACAAGTTGGTCGATGTCCCCTGCCGAGGCGGAAACCTCTTTGGCAAGCCCAGGGCGGAAAAGGCTGCGCAAATTGAGACTGAGACTCTCACCAGGACCAGGCTTTCTAGGAAGACCTCCGCCCCTTCCCAGAAAAAGAAGGGCTCGGGGAAAAAGTCCTTTTACCCGAGGAAGGCGGCTGCCTACAAACAATACCCCCATTATCAGGCCCCTGCAGCTCCCCAACAGGGCCAGCAGGCCAAGGGACGGGGTAACGGGTCCCGTAGGCAGCAAGCCCCCAAGCCTGCACCACCAGCCCCTGCTCAGCAGGGTGGGGGTTTTTGACTCACAAAGCATAGCCTCTCCCCCCCCCGCTGGTTCCTCCCAGCACCGGAGGCCGGCTGGTTCACTTCGCCCACAGGTGGTCCAGCATCACCGGAGATGCCTGGGTGCTTCAAGTCGTGCGGGAAGGCTATCTTCTCCACTTCCACCAGGTCCCTCCCTCCTATTTTCCGGGAGAACCTCCACGACCCCCTCTGCACAGGGAATTACTCCTTCAGGAGTTAGCAGGTCTTCTGCAGGAACAGGCGGTGGAACCGGTGCCACACCACCTGAGAGGTCAAGGCTTTTATTCCAGGTATTTTCTAATACCAAAGAGAACAGGGGGCCTCAGACCCATCCTGGACTTGCGCAACCTCAACAAGTTCCTTGTGCGGGAGAAGTTCAAAATGCTTACCCTTGGAATCCTTCTGCCCTACCTCCAGCAGGGAGATTGGCTATGCTCCTTGGATCTAAAGGATGCCTACACGCACATCCTCATCCACCCAAGCCACCGCCAATACCTAAGGTTTGTGGTGGCAGGAAATCATTACCAGTACAGAGTACTGCCCTTTGGCCTGTCCTCCGCACCGCGAGTCTTCACAAAATCTCTCGCGGTGGTGGCGGCCCATCTCCGGCTTCACGGCCTCTATGTCTTTCCGTACCTCGACGACTGGCTCATCAGAGCAGCGTCCGCTCTGGAGGTCACCAACGCCACGCGCCGCACGGAGACCCTTCTGCAGCACTTGGGCTTTGTTATAAACTTCGCAAAGTCCACTTTGCTCCCCTCGCAGGATCTCGAGTTCATCGGCGCAAGGCTGCACACTCCTCCGGCACGAGCATACCTACCGCTCGACAGGGCTCAACGGCTCATGGACCTAGTCGACCGTTTTCGCAGCCAGCCCCTGGTCTCCGCCAGGCGCTTCCTGAGACTACTCGGCCATATGGCTTCCACCGTCCATGTGACCCCCAATGCCCGCCTGAATATGCGGCCTGCTCAATGGTGTCTCCGCCAGCAGTGGCGACAAGCCACAGGCGGCCTAGCAGACCTAGTGCGCGTCTCCGAGCCGCTGATCTCGTCTCTCCGGTGGTGGCTTCGGCAGCCGAACCTGACATTCGGAATGCCTTTCCAGTCACCTCAGCCGACCCGGGTGCTGACCACGGATGCGTCCCTCCTGGGCTGGGGAGCACATTGCCAAGGGGCACGTACTCAGGGCCTCTGGACCACGTGGGAGTCTGCTCAGCAGATCAACTTCCTGGAGCTCAGGGCAATCCGCCTAGCTCTCAAGGCCTTCTCCCACCTCACTTCCCACCAGTCCGTCCTTGTCCAGACGGACAATCAAGTTGCCATGTTCTACGTGAACAAGCAGGGGGGCACGGGCTCCTTCCTCCTCTGCCGGGAGGCACAGAAGCTCTGCTCTTGGGCCGTCAGTCACGGCATTCTCCTCAAGGCAGTTTATCTCCCGGGCCAAGAAAATTGCCTGGCGGACAAACTCAGCAGGGTCCTCCAGCCGCACGAGTGGCGTCTGGATCCCTTGGTAGTTCAGAAGCTCTTCCTAAAGTGGGGCCTCCCCACGGTGGATCTCTTTGCCAGTCCTCACAACCGGCAGCTTCCTCGCTTCTGCTCTCGTCAGCCACACCCCCTTCGGGTTGCGGCGGACGCTTTTCTGATTTCATGGTCGGGGAGCCTTCTGTACGCTTTCCCTCCCGTCCCGCTAGTCTCTCGGACTCTTTTCAAGGTTCTCCGAGACAAAGCCTTCATGATCCTGGTGGCCCCTCGCTGGCCCAGACAGCCGTGGTTTCCGCTCCTACTGCAATTAGCGGTGGAGGATCCATTCCCTCTGGGGGTACAACCGGATCTCCTCACTCAGGATCAGGGGTCTTTACTACACCCCAACCTCAGGTCTCTCAACCTCATGGCCTGGCTGCTGAGAGGGTAGTCCTTGCTCCCCTTCTCCTGCCGGCGGAGGTGGAAGAGGTCGTCTTGGCTTCGCGACGGCCTTCTACCCGCAAATGCTACGCCCTTAAATGGCGTCGCTTTGCAGTCTGGTGTACCCAACAGTCTCAGGATCCCTTCTCCTGCCCGGTGTCGGTGATCTTGCAGTACTTGCTACACCTCTCTAATCTGGGACTTAAGTCCAACTCCGTCAAAGTTCACCTCAGTGCTCTTTCGGCACATCATGTGCCGGTGAACGGTAGACCTCTCTCCAGCGACCCTCTCGTAGCGAGGTTTCTCCGAGGTCTCCTTCTACTTAAACCACCTCTGCGCCCGCCAGCGCCTGACTGGGACCTGAATGTGGTTTTGCAGCGGATCACCTGTCCGCCTTTTGAACCTATGGCTACCTGTTCTCTCCGTTTTCTTTCTTGGAAAACGCTGTTCTTGATAGCCCTCACTTCCGCTAGACGCGTAAGTGAATTGCAGGCCCTCGTGTCTGATCCCCCTTACACTCGGTTCTACAAAAATAGGGTAGTCCTACGGACTCACCCAAAATTTCTTCCTAAAGTGGTCTCCCCTTTTCACATCAATCAGGAGGTGGTACTTCCAACCTTCTTTCCCAGACCACACTCCAGCCGAGCTGAAACGGTCCTCCATACCCTGGACTGTAGAAGGGCTTTGAACTTCTACCTTGACCGTACGCGGGAGCACCGTAAAGCTGCTCAGCTTTTTGTGTCTTTTGACCCCAATAAATTGGGGCTCCCGGTCTCCAAGCGTACTCTGTCCATCTGGGTTGCGGACTGTATCTCTTGGGCTTATGGGGCAGCCGGACTCTCCTTAGAAAGTCGAGTCACGGCTCATTGCGTTCGGGCAAAGGCTACGTCAGTGGCTTACCTCCGCTCTGTTCCGCTGGCAGACATCTGCCGGGCCGCTACTTGGTCTTCGAGCCAGACTTTTGCGGTCCATTACTGTCTCGAGAGGGAGTCCCGCAGGGACAGTGCTTTCGGACAGGCAGTCCTCCGTAATCTCTTTGAGGTCTGAGCAACTCCTACCCTCCATCCCGGATGTGGGCTACCGGTGGGTGATAATTCAGCGAAGATTCTTCCCTTCTGTGCTGCTGAGCTAGAGGGAGCTCATTTTTGTGCTTAGGGTCTCCGGTAGCCTTGAGCATGGGAGTCCCATAAGTGAGGACTGACTTCCTGCTTGGTCCTGGAGAAAGCGTAGTTACTCACCTGTAACAGGTGTTCTCCAGGAGCAGCAGGAATCAGTCCTCACTACCCTCCCTCCTCCCCTTGGAGTTGCAATCGTCTGCTTATGTTTTTGCAAATGTTTTTATGCTGTCTTTTTTAGCTATGTCATCTGACTGGCTAAGATGGCACCCTCGGGCGGGAAGACGACCGCGCATGCGCGCTGCAATTCCCAAAGGCTTTCTTTGAAAGCTGGGGAAAATTGCTCCGCGAGGGCTCCGTCGGCGCCGACGTCACCCATAAGTGAGGACTGATTCCTGCTGCTCCTGGAGAACACTTGTTACAGGTGAGTAACTATGCTTTCTCGTTATCCAACTGTGTGTAGAGCATTATATCATCCGCATAAATGTGGTAGTTGATATTGTGTCGTTGGAGAATATTACAGAGGGGTCACATGTAGACGTTGAAAAGGAGTGCCGAGAGAGCGGAGCCCTGAGGTATGCCTTGCGTTTGCGGGAAAGCTTCTGCTTCTTCACCATTGAAGTGAACCTGCGGCATTCTGTTGGTTATGTAAGAAGAGAACCATTTCAGGGGGGTTCCCAATATTCCTATTGATTCAATCCTTTGCAGGAGGATTCCATGATGGACTGTATCAAAAGCGGCAGAGATGTCAATGAAAATGAGTATAAACATTTTCTTTTTGTCTTCGAGGCCCTTGAGGAGGTTGTTAAGCAGTGCTATCAACATCGTTTCCACCCCATGACGTTTTCGGAAACCGTATTGTTGTTCATCTAGGGTTTCATGTTCATCCAGATGGTCTTGTAGTTGTAATAGGACTGCCTTCTCAATGATCTTTGCCAGGAAAGATATGCTGGAAATGGGGCGGTAGGAGGCTGGGTCATCCTTGTTGAGTGAATTGTTCTTTAGGATTGGTCTTATTATAGATTTCTTGAGTTGTGTGGGCATGACTCCTTGTTGCAGCGATTGGTTCACAATATGTGAGACTTGGTTCACAATATCTTGTTTTGCCGCCTTAACCCAAGCAGTTGGGCAGGGATCTAGCGGGGAGGTGGTGGTACGGATGCTTGTTATTATGTTGATGATTTGCTGAGCATCAATGTTGTGAAAGTTGCTCCATGCTTGTTCCTGGTCTTTATTGGTCATCTCGTTGGGGCGATGTTCCAGGTAGGTTGCGTTCAAACAGTGAGTGGGTGTGGTTGCAGTGAGTTTCCTTGCGTAATGGTCTGCCAGAGTTTGGGGTTTGATTATGGTGTCACGGTGGTCTTCCAAAGATACTTTCGTCAGTGATTTCACTAGTTTGAATAGTTCACGAGGCTTATTGATGGCTTTGTTTAATAAGTTGGTGTGATGTGTCCTTTTCGCAGAGTTGACCTCGCTTTTGTATTTTGTGAGATAATAGAGGTATTCAGTCTTGTGGTCAATGGATTTGATTCGTCTCCATTTTCTCTCCAGTCTTCGGAGTTCCCTCTTCATTCTGGTCAGCGTTCCTGTGTACCAGGGTTCGGATCTGGGTTTAGTTGAGTTCTGGGGGGTCTTCCATGTTGGGTGTGATGCAGCCTGGATTCCAGTGTCCCAGCTGTTTGTTAGTAGGTCGAGGTCCATGCATTCCAAATCTATGTGGGCGTTAATGGTACTTATAAGGTCTTCCAAGTTGAATTTATTGAAACCCCTTTGTGGGTGTACCGTTCTCCGAGCCTTTGCGTCTTTGGGTAAGGATGGCAGGCGTAAGTGTAGATCAATTTGATGGTGGTCGGACCATGATACTGGAGTTATCTTTATTAGAGGCTTCTCTTCATTGTGCTGCTGATATGTGGGTGTGAAGACCATGTCTAGGGTATGGCCCTTGTCGTGGGTGGCCTCATGTATTAGTTGTTGATATCCTAGTTGATTCATGGCTTCCAGGAAGGTGTTTGCGTGAGCAGGCGGCATTGATGCTAAATTCAGGTCTCCCAAGATGATTTGGAATTTCCTGAGTTGTGTGGAGGAGATGCTCTCTAGTGCTGTGGCAAGTGATTCATGGTGTGGCGAGGGTGGTCGGTATATTAGGCAGATTGATAGAGCTGTGTTTTCAGCTTTAAGCAAGTCAATGTCCATATTTGAAAGCTGGTATGTGCTTGTTAATTGCAGGTTGGCTTTGGCGATGATGAGAACTCCTCCTCTTTTGTTGGTGCGGGGGCAGTTGTATATTTTGTATCCGGGTTTATTTATCTGGTTTAATATCGCTGAGTCGGTGTCAGTGATCCAGGTTTCCGTTATACAGAGGATGTCAGGTTGCGAATCAGTGATGATGTCGTAGATTAGGTGGGTCTTGTTTCTGATAGATCTGGCGTTAATGAGGATGATGTTGCATGCATCAAAAGGGAGGAGTGGCCTAATGGTTAGGACAAGGTACTTCAGGCCGGAGGGCCGGGGGTTCAAGTCCCACCTGGGGACAGCAATCTCAGGCCGGAGGGACTGGGATTTCTAGTCCTATAGGTACTCCTTGTGGTCTTGGGCAAGCCACTTAACCCTCCATTGCCCATGTTCCCTGTAAGTATTAGCGTATGTGTGTCATATCCCCTTGTGTTAAATGTATCTCCCAATTGACCGCTTTGACCTGGGGAAAAGCGGGATATAAATACAGCTAAATAAATAAATAAATAAATAAATAAATGTATGTGGATGCTCTGGGCTAGCATGGGTTTGTCTACATTTGTCCTTCTTGGTTTAGGGTTGCGGTGCCTCTGTGCTCTGTTATGCCTGGTAATAGAGGGTCTTGGAGATGGAGCGAGTGTTGGATCTTTGCAGGTAGTGTGGTAAGGGGTGAGTGGAGGCAGTGTGGGTGTTTGGATAGGGTAGAGAATGTATATTGGAGTGCATATGTGTGGTAGAGAGTAGTAGAAGTTGGAGATGAAGGCATATGAGGGAACCAGTAAGAGCAGATATATGCTTAGAAAAAAGTTGAGGGGTGCCATTCCACAGATGTTTGGTGGATAGCTGTATATGGGTCGTGACCTGGAAGCTACAGTCACTTCACAATAACAAGTAATATTTTGCAGTCAGAGCCTCGGTATCAGCATGCACGTTACAGTAACAAATGATACTTTGCAGTCAGTTGCCTAATGCAGTCAGAGGCCTAGTCTTGTCAGACACTTTACAGTAACAAGTAATGTTTCGCGGTCAGTAGCCTAGTATCAGCATGCACGTCACAGTAACAAATAATAATTTGCAGTAGGTGGTCTAGTATTATCAGTAACAAGTAATATTGCACAGTTACAAGTAGTATTATGTAGTCAGCTGTTACTACACAGTGACAGGTAATCTTTCGCAGTCAGTGTCTCAGTATCAGTAGTCAATTCGCAGTAACAGTGTAGTGACCTAGTGCTATCATTGCTCGGATCTTTGTTCTTTATGGCAGTTTCGTCTATGTCCGGGACTGTGTCTTTCAGGCTTACCTCCTTGGATATGTCAGGACCCTTTAGAATCTTTTGGCGTTCCTAGGTGGTTTGATCCAGGGAGAGTGCTCCATTCGATACACAGAGGACTTCCGTCTGCTTGCCTAATGTCCACTGCCTAAGGGCCACGCCGAAGGGCCCTCTGGCGAGGCCCTCCGGCGCGGGCGCGCCCTGCAGGGAAGCCGCTTTTACAGCTTCTCAGGCAGGCTCCCACTGCCCCGATTGGGCAGGAGCACCGGGGGCGGAGTGTCCCGGCAGCGGCTCTCCCTTTGCAGGGAAGCCGCTTTTACAGCTTCTCAGGCAGGCTCCCACTGCCCCGATTGGGCAGGAGCACCGGGGCGGAGTGTCCCGGCAGCGGCTCTCCCTTTGCAGGGAAGCCGCTTTTACAGCTTCTCAGGCAGGCTCCCACTGCCCCGATTGGGCAGGAGCCCCGGGGGCGGAGTGTCCCGGCAGCGGCTCTCCCTTTGCAGGGAAGCCGCTTTTACAGCTTCTCAGGCAGGCTCCCACTGCCCCGATTGGGCAGGAGCACCGGGGGCGGAGTGTCCCGGCAGCGGCTCTCCCTTTGCAGGGAAGCCGCTTTTACAGCTTCTCAGGCAGGCTCCCACTGCCCCAATTGGGCAGGAGCACCGGGGCGGAGTGTCCCGGCAGCGGCTCTCCCTTTGCAGGGAAGCCGCTTTTACAGCTTCTCAGGCAGTTGTTAAAACCCTTGAGGATTGTGGAAAACTGCAAGAGGATCTTGATAAATTGGAAGACTGGGCATCCAAATGGTAGATGACATTTAATGTGGACAAGTACAAAGTTATGCACCTAGGAAAGAACAACCCAAACTATGGTTACACAATGCAAGATTCACACATTAGAAACCACCACTCAGGAAAAAGATTTAGGCGTCATCGTGGATATCATGTTAAAACCCTCCACCCAGTGTGCAGCAGCGGCCAAGAGAGAAAATAGAATGCTAAGTATCATAAGGAAAGGAATGGAAAATAAAACAAAGGGTATTATAATGCCTCTGTATCGTTCCATAGTGCGACCGCACCTTAAATATTGTGTGCAATTCTGGTCGCCGTATCTTAAAAAGGATATAGTGTTATTAGAAAAGGTACAGAGAAGAGCCACCAAAATGGTAAAGGGGATGGAAGGATACATCTATGAAGAGAGGCTAAAAAGGTTAGGGCTCTTTAACTTGGAAAAGAGACGGCTGAGCCGGAGATGATATAGAGGTCTATAAATTAATGAATGGAGTGGAACGGGTAAACGTAGATCGATTTGTTTACGTCATCAGAATATAGAAAAATGAGGGGAGATGCAATGAAGCCGCAGGGTAACCTATTTAAGTCTAATAAGAAAATATTTTTTCTCTCAATGTGTAATCAAACTCTCTAATTTGTTACCGGAGGATGTAGTAAAAGCTGTTAGTGTAGCTGGGTTTAAAGAAGGTTTGGTCAAGTTCTTGGAGGAAAGATCCATAAACCATTATTAAAAGGCACCCAGGATATCGCTGCTTGACCCAATTCAAGCATTGTGGAACCTGTGTCTTTTGGGGAAACTGCTAGGTACTTATGACCTAGATTGGCCGTTGTTGGAAGCGGGATACTAGGCTTGATGGATCTTGTTCTGACCCAGTATGGCATATCTTATGTGAGAGAGGGATTTCCGTCCAAAATGATTCTACAATGCATTTTGTTTCCTGCAGAACATTTATCCTGTTTGACTCCATGCCCTCTTTAACATATAGCCAATTTGATCTACTCTATGGTTTTAATATAATTTTATACCTTAATATCAGAGTGTCCCATTAGTTATCCTCCTCCTACCAGGTCTCTGCGATACCTATTATAGCTGTTTCTGTACTCTGTACCTCCCCTCACCGGTAACTCAACAGGGCTCTTGGGTAACGGATATCCACACACAAAGCAATGAAAAGGAAGCAAGCACAGTAAATCAGTAAATAATACACAACACACTTGTATTATTAAAAATACAACCAAAGCTTTGGGAGAGCAAACCAAGTTAGCACCTTGTTTACTCTGCCATCACAGCTTTCAGCCATTTTATTTATAGGTAAATATTCCATTACACAGCATAATTTCCACCTTATTGTTCTATGTCAAGCATCAGGTATATTCATAACATGCATCTCTATGTCTCTACGTCATAGGTCAGTTCTTATTAGCATAGGTCATCATGAGGAGACATACATGTATTCCCAGACATAACCTTTTAGACAATAATTCTAACACTTGCAGTTTAGATATCTCTGAATCGAGACTGAGAGACTGAGAAACAAACTCCTCCCTGCACTATCTTTTGTATAACAAACTTAATGTCTTTGTTAGGTGATGTTATTAAGTACCCTGACTGTATACACAGCCCTGTACAGACAAGCATCCTTTCAGTCCCTCCTCTGATTCTGCAAAGAATCATTTCAAAGATAAGGAAACTCAGACATTGATATTAAAGGATTGTAAATAGACTCTGGGTCAATTTGTAACATCATTTTAGGGGTCAATGAGTCCACTGACTACTTAAAGCAGGCATATATTACACAGAGAATCAATGCTCGTAAAATAAGAAACCCCAAAAAGCCGAACAATGATGCTAACATGCCTTGCAGGGGCCTAGACAATGAATTCCAGAAAGAAGAAACAGAATAAAAGAAATCGGAAAAAGAACTTACATAACTACTACTTGAAACAAAAGTACTATTTCTAACCTTATCTAGTAGGCCTTTCACTACTTTTCCTTCATCATCAAGCAGAGTACAACAATGATCAAGGATTAATCCACATAGGCCATTTTCCTTCGCTAGGAGGTAGTCTAAAGCCATGCGATTCTGAGCTGCATAGGCAGACACCTTGTCCACTGTACCTTGTAACACAGTAATCGCTTCTGTGAGATCCAGGGCTGTAAGTTCAACAGCTACCTGTAATCACATAATCTAGGTACCATATTCTCTTGTGGATGCTATTGCTCCAAATGTTGAAAGCCAAACAGTACCCGTAAATACATCAAAGGACTTGTAGAGTCTACTAGTTGCTGTGCAACCGCTATGGCCTTATCCTGAGGGGAAACATCCCTTTTTCTTCTTAAAGAATCATTCAGGGTTGATAATAAAATGATATTTTGGTAAGGTAAAAAGCGTCACGAGGTATCTAACTGGGAAACATAGCAACCTCTGGGAAGTTCTGTATACGCAAGATTACCACACACAAAATAATCTCCTTCTAAAACCACTAACCCACTCTCCCAAATTGTCAACTTGTGGGAAGAAGATATATTCTGTGTACAGTTATTCAAAGCCCACTGAGTAATGCTCATCTCTTCAATTCCTACAGATAGATTATGTTCCCAGGGATGGTAATACCCTAACAAGGAGCAACTCCAGTTAGGTATGTCTAGGTTTGAACTAAAGGCATTCAAAGGGGTTGGGTATCCAGAACTATTATACTGTAACAATTCATAATCATGCACTTGGTTCCCTTGAACTGGCACTAAATGTACTACTGAAATAGAGGAACTTCTTACATGGGATTTTTTATACCAGATAGAGGAATTATGTAGCATTACTGTTTTACAGATGTTCCATGGAGTGTCCCCTACTTTTTCCCTGTATTTTGAGCCATAAAACATATTGGAGGGGACATTAGAGGCATAGGGCTAATCACTCTAGGGTCTGTGTTTGTATGAGACCATGTTACAGTGGTTAGATTAAAAGCTATGTCACGAAACTCTTGAAAGGTTTTAGGCCTAGCTCGTAGCAGAAGCCCATGCTGAGTGGCTGTCACAGTTTGAAGGCAAACGGCACAATTTGACAGATTAAAGTGTTTTGTAACTGAGTGTAGATATGGGGAATACCCAATTCTTCAGGACCAAGCAGGAAGTCAGTCCTCACTTATGGGTGACATCGACATCGATGGAGCCCCGTGCGGAGCAATTCCCCATCTTTCTAAGAAAGCCTTTAGGAATACTGCGCGCATGCGCGGTCCCCTTCCCGCCTAAAGGTGCCATCTTGCTCAGTCTTTCTTTTTCCGTGGAGCCCACCGGACGTCTGTACGTGTCACCCTGAAAAATAGATGTTTTTTTCTTGCGATTTCATCGTGTTTTTTCTCCGGTTCGACGCCAGTTCCCCTTCCCGCCAGGTTCGGTACACCGGTATCGAGCCCGTCTTCGATTTTTCGTTTTTTGCCCTTCGTGGCTGGCGTTCGCGCCCTTTTTGTCTTTTCCCTGGAAGGCCGGTCCTTTGACCTCGCGGGGGCCCTTTTTCCCTGATGGCTTCCAGTGGTTTCAAAAAGTGTGATCGGTGCAAGAAACTGATGTCTCTCACCGACACACACGACTGCTGCCTTCGTTGCCTCGGACCGGATCATGATCCTAAGGTCTGTGTCTCGTGTGGCAAAATGTCCACCAAGGCACTACGAAGCCACCAGCATCAGAAAGAACGGATTTTTTCTGACTCTGCCTCTGGCCGGACCCGGACCTCGTCTGAGGCCTCAACGTCTTGGGAGTCTGATCCTGAGCATCGCTGGGGTTCCTCGGACAGGGGGTCCCCCGATCGGGAATGTAAGAGGAAGAAACGGCTCATGAGGGCGTCGTCGGAGGAGGTCTCTGGTTGCTTGAGGGCCAGGTCTCGGACCCCTGACCGTTGTCCCGGGCCCTTGGAGCGGGAGAAGCCGTCCAAAATGCCTCGTGTGGAGACGGAGCCTGCCGGACACGTAAGTCCTGTTGTCCTCGTGGACTTTCCTCCTAGGGAGCTGACATCGGGCCCAGCGCTGCCGGGGCCCGAGTCGGTGGCTGCTGAGTCTCCTGAGCTTGGACTCAGGCTGACAGCCTTGGAGTGCAAATTGTCTGCTTTCATGGATCAGCAGCAGGTACTGATGGCCAGCCTCGCTAGTGCATCTGCCCCGACCACCGGGACATCGACGTCTAAGTCGACCCCGGAGACCGAGCCGATACTCGAGACCATGAAGGCTTGAGGTCGTCCTCGGTCACAGTCACCCTCGACCTCCCGCTCGGAACCGAGGGCATCGACACCGGTGCCTTCGGCGTCAGGGCGGGTGCCACCGAGGCCCGTGCGGTCGGAGCCCCCCGACGACTCTTCGGATGAGTCTGCGTGGGAGATGGAGGACGAGGAGTCCCCCGATACTTTTTGGACTCGGTGCGTCCCTTCGGACTCACCGCAGTCTGAGCCCCGGAGTAGGTCCCCTCCGGAGGACACCAGGTTCTCGGAGTTCGTCAGGGACATGGCCAAGGCTTTGGCGATTCCCGGGGACTCCGAGGAGGAGCCTCGAGCTGAAGAACTCGAGGCCCTCCAGTATGACTCTCCTCCGAAGGAGTCCTTTACTGTGCCTGTTCCTCCGATGCTGGAACGGCTCCTCTTCTGGATGTGGGAGGCACCGGCCTCGGCGCCGGTTTTGAGCAAGCGGGTCGATTCCATTTATCGACTCCGTAAGAGCCCTGGTTTCCAGAAGGCGCAGCTGCCGCACCATTCCATGGTGGAGGAATCGGCCATGCATCGTCTGAAAAGCCAGAAGATGAATTCTGCGGTGCCTCCCGGCAGGGAGGCCCAGAACCTGGATGCTTTCGGCAGAAAGTGCTTCCAGGGCTCAATGCTTGCTTGCCGTGTCCAGTCTTACCAGCTGTACATGGGCATGTACCTACGGGACCTGGCGAAGGAACTTGCCAGGTTCTCTGCTGGCCTCTCCGGGGAACCTTTGCAGAGGTTCAAGACCTTGTCCTCGGGAATCCGGGAATGCTCAAAATTCATGTCCTGAGCGGCCTACGATGGCTTTGAGGCTTCGGCCTGTGTGGCGGCAGCCGGCATCGGGGCCCGACGCCAGGTATGGTTGCAGTCATCGCACCTCGAGCCCTGGGTGTAGGACAAGTTGGTCGATGTCCCTTGCCGAGGTGAAAACCTTTTTGGCAAACCCATGGCCGAGAAGGCGGCTGAGCTCGAAACCGAGCACCTGACTAGGACAAGGCTGTCCAGAAAAACTTCTGCCCCTTCTCAGAGGAAGAAGGGCTCGGGTAAGAAGTCCTTTTCCCCGAGGAAGGCGGCTGCCTACAAACCTTTCCCTCAGTACCAGGTCTCCCCAGCAGGGTCAGCAGGCCAAGGGGCAGGGACATAGGCCCCGTAGGCAGAAGACCCCAAATCCTCCGGTTCCTGCTCCCACTGAGCAGGGAGGGGGTTTTTGACTCCCACAGCATAGCCTTTCCACCTCTGCTGTCCCATCTCTGCACAGGAGGTCGTCTAGTCCTGTTAGCCCACAGGTGGTCACCCATTACAGGAGATGCTTGGGTATTAAGCATAGTCCACAAGCTCTATATGCTCCATTTCCAGCAGTTGCCTCCTACCTACTTCCCAGGAGAGCCTCCAAGACCTCCTCTGCACACCGACCTCCTCCTCCAAGAACTTCAAGGTCTGCTTCTGGACCAGGCGGTGGAGCAGGTACTTCCTCGTACCAAAGAGAACCGGGGGCCTCAGGCCTATTCTAGACCTCAGGAATCTCAACAGGTTCTTGGAGAAAGAAAGGTTCAAGATGCTTACTCTTGGAACACTTCTGCCCTACCTCCAGCAGGGAGATTGGCTATGCTTCTTAGATCTAAAGGATGCGTACACTCACATTCTCATTCATCCAGACCACAGAAAGTACCTCAGGTTCATTGTGGGAGGAAACCATTATCAGTACAGAGTACTGCCCTTTGGCCTGACCTCCGCCCCAAGGGTCTTTACAAAGTGCCTGGCGGTGGTGGTGGCCTACTTAAGGAATCAGGGTGTTTTTGTCTTCCCCTACCTGGACGACTGGCTCATCAGGGGTCAGACTTCCCAGGAGGCCCGGCAAGCCACCCTCAGAACTGTCTCACTCCTTCAACACCTAGGTTTTGTCATAAACTTCACAAAGTCCACTTTGCTCCCCTCCCAGAACCTAGAGTTCATAGGGGCAAGGTTGGACTCCCTGCAAGCAAAGGCTTACTTGCCAAGAGACAGGGCTCAAAGACTCAAAGACTTAGCAAACCAGTTTCTGAGCAGTCCACAGGTCTCCGCCAGACTCTGTCTAAAGCTCCTAGGCCACATGGCATCGACAGTGCATGTGACCCCCCAATGTCCGCCTCCACATGAGGCCTGCACAGTGGTGTCTCCGAACTCAGTAGAAACAAGCCACAGGAAGCCTCACCGACAAAGTGCGGGTATCCAAACCATTTCTGGACTCTCTACAGTGGTGGCTACACCCCCCCCCCCCAAACTTATTACAGGGGGTGCCTTTTCAGGTGCCTGTTTCCACAGTGGTGTTGACGACCGATGCCCCCTTGCAGGGCTGGGGCGCACATTGCCTGGACAGGTGCACCCAGGGCCTGTGGTCTCCATGGGAGGCCACACAGCAAATCAACCTTCTGGAACTCCGGGCTATCCGCTTAGCCCTCAAAACCTTCTCTCACACCTTGGCTCACCAGTCTGTTCTGGTACAGACGGACAATCAAGTGGCCATGTTCTATGTGAATAAACAGGGAGGCACGGGGTCCAGGCTCCTGTGTCGAGAGGCACAGGCCCTTTGCTCTTTTGCTCTCAAACACAACATGTTTCTCAAGGCTGTTTATCTTCCTGGCCAGGAAAACTTCCTGGCAGACAGGTTGAGCAGGATTCTGCAACCCCATGAGTGGCAACTACACCCCTTGGTGGTTCAGAAAATTTTCCTGAAATGGGGACTTCCATCCATAGATCTCTTTGCCAGTCCTCTGAACCGTCAGCTGCCCAGGTTCTGTTCCAGGCAACCGCACCCCCTGAGGTTAGCAGCAGATGCCTTCCTGATTTCTTGGTCCCAGGGCCTCCTGTATGCTTTTCCTCCCACGCCTCTGGTGGCCCGAACCTTGTTCAAGATCCTAAGGGACAAGGCCTCGGTACTTCTGATAGCTCCCAGGTGGCCGAGGCAGCCCTGGTTTCCACTTCTGCTTCAGCTAGCCGTGGAACCACCACTACCTCTGGGGTTGCAACCCGATCTTCTCTCTCAGGATCAAGGTTCCCTTCTGCACCCCAATCTCAAATCTCTCAATTTGATGGCCTGGAGGCTGCAAGGATAGTGTTGGCTCTCTGGGGTCTACCCTGGGAAGTGGAAGAGGTGGTCTTGACCTCTAGAAAGCAATCCACCAGGAAAACCTATGCCCTGAAGTGGAGAAGGTTCTCCATGTGGTGTCAGCAGCGCAAGGAGAATCCTTTCGCCTGCACTGTCCCACTAGTGCTTCAGTATCTACTGCACTTGTCCAATCAAGGCCTTAAGTCCAATTCAGTTCGGGTCCACCTCTCTGCTCTAGCAGCTCACCACTCACTGGTGGAAGGACACACTCTGTTGGTTCACCCCTTGGTGTCCAGGTTTCTCAGAGGCTTGCTCTTGCTCAAGCCTCCTCTCCGTCCACCGGCTCCTGAGTGGGAGTTGAATGTGGTCTTGCAGCAACTGACTCGTCCACCTTTTGAGCCGATGGCTACCTGTCCTCTCCACTTCCTTTCTTGGAAGGCTCTATTCCTTGTGGCCCTAACCTCGGCCAGGCCGAGTGAGTGATCTCAAGCCCTGGTCTGTGACAGGCCTTACACTCGTTTCTATAGGAACAGGGTAGTCCTTTGGACTCATTCTAAGTTCCTCCCAAAGGTTGTCTCCTCTTTCCATCTCAACCAGGAGGTGGTTCTTCCAGCGTTCTTCCCTAGGCCCCATGCCAGCCGGGCTGAGACAGTCCTGCATACCCTGGACTGTAGGGAGGGCCTTATCCTTCTACATTGAATGTACGCAGGGGCATAGGAGGGCTACTCAGCTCTTCGTATCTTTTGACCCTAATAACTTGGGGTTACCTGTCTCCAAGCGTACCTTGTCCATCTGGGTGGCTGACTGTATCACCTGGGCTTACAGGGCAGCTGACCTTCCCTTGCAGGTTCGGGTCACGGCCCACCGTGTCAGGGCAATGGCTGCCTCAGTAGCTCATCTCCGCTCTGTACCGTTGGCAGACATCTGTAGGGCTGCAACTTGGTCCTCAAGCCAGACTTTTGCGGCCCATTACTGCCTGGAGAGGGAGTCCCGTAGGGACAGTGCTTTCGGTCAGGCAGCGCTCCGGAATCTCTTTGAGGTTTAGGCAACTCTTACCCTCCAGCCCTCTGGTTGGGCTACCGGTGGGGGTATGTTTTCAGTGAAATCCTCTCTCTGATGCTGCGGCTAGAGGGAGCTCATTTTTTCAGCTCTGGGTCCCCGGTAGCCTGAAGATGGGGAGTCCCATAAGTGAGGACTGACTTCCTGCTTGGTCCTGGAGAAAGAGTAGTTACTCACCTGTAACAGGTGTTCTCCAGGAGCAGCAGGAATCAGTCCTCACAACCCTCCCTCCTCCCCTGGGAGTTGCAGTAGTACATAGTTTATTTTTACATTTTTGTGTGCTGTCTTTTAGCTATGTCATTGGACTGAGCAAGATGGCACCTTTAGGCGGGAAGGGGACTGCGCATGCTCGCAGTATTCCCAAAGGCTTTCTTAGAAAGCTGGGGAATTGCTCTGCACGGGGGCTCCATCGACGTTGATGTCACCCATAAGTGAGGACTGATTCCTGCTGCTCCTGGAGAACACCTGTTACAGGTGAGTAACTACTCTATATTTTTGAGTCATAACATTCCCAAGATTCTGAATGCAGTACTGCTTCATTAAGAATAATATGCCACAACACAGCTATGACCAGATAAGGAAACATTCTTAACAAACCTCTAAATATCTAAAACTATTAATTACTCCAAAAATAAATGTTCTGAGAGAAAATGAAAACACAACTATCCTTCTTAATACTATGAAGATAAACACTATAACTATAACCACCCCCCAATTCGCAATCTCTTCATGAAGTAGAGGTTAAGTGCCAAAAGGTCATTGCTTATATATCAGTAAAGAACTAACCCAAACTAATTTTATCAACCTAATCAGCAGTATAGATGCTGGAAGAAGTGTTTTGCATAATTAGTCTATTCAAAAAGCAATATCACTGTTGTCCAAATCTGAATGAGTCTCTGCGTTGCAATCTCTTGATGCCCCGATGCAGGGAACCACCTTCTGTGAAGGAGCCTTTTTACACTGTGTAAGATGTATCCAACAAGAATGTCCTTCCACTTTGCAAGCTGAGTATCCCACCAGGAGCACACGGAATGGACCTAGGAACTTGGGAGCCAAAAGTGTCTTTGATGCAAATTCTTAATCAGGACCCAATCCCCTGGCTTCACTTCTGGATGTGATGACTCTGAAAGAGTATCTTGTTGAGGATTCACCTGCAATAAAGGGGAAACGGACAGGACTGAGTGCAATTGTGAGCAATAAGTCAAAATATTGCTCTGCAGCAGTTGAGGATCTGGGATTACTGCCAATTCATGTGGAGAAGTAGCTGGACGTCCAGTAACTATTTCGTACGGTGTCGGGCCTCCTCGAGCACGCTGGCACAGGATGTGTATGCAGCTTGTTTGGATTGTTTGAAGGCTGGCAGGGTGGGGTCCGTTATGAAAGTTGTTGCCACCCTTCCCAAACCTTCTGGACCATTTTTGATTTTGCAGCTTGATTTTACAGACCTGTCCTGTGCCAGTGGAGGGAAATGGTATTTGCTGGAGGTCACTTGTCTTTTCTCTGGTTGGGTAGAAGCTTATCCCACTACCAGTATGACTGTTGGGGTTTCCGTCAAATTACTGCTCACTCAGTTTATTCCTGTTTGGGGTGTACCTTTTGTTCTTTCTTCTGATCAGGGTCCAGCCTTTGTTGCAAGGGTCTGGGAGGGTATTGAAAATTGGTTTGGTATTAAGAGACAACTGCACACTCCTTATCATCCGAAAAGCTCTGGCCAAGTGGAACGGATGGATAGGACACTCAAAAGTCACTTACACACTGATTGGCTATCAAATACGTCTTCCCATTGGCTGAGGAAACGCAATATTGTATTGGTTCATTTTGATCCCGCTTTGGCACAGAATCTGGTTGATTGTACTGGGACATCGTTTCCTCATGACAGCCAAGCAAAAGTTCACAGAAAAGTAATTTTGCATGTAGAAATGGCTGCTGAGTTAAATTTTTAATAAAACAGTATATAATAAGCAGGATTCTGCCACAGAATTTGGAAAGATTGCAAAATAAAGCTGAGAATAGCTTGTTCATGCACCTATGCAAGACTTTTGCACACCACTGTATTTACCTGTAATCTCCAGGAACAAGCAGGAATGAGTCTTCACACGTGGGAGACGTCGCCGACGGAGCCCGCACGGGAATGCTCCCCAGCATCCAATCAGAAAGCCTTTGGGAGCATCCCCCGCGCCTGCGCGGTGGCTTCCCGCCCTTCCTACTGCCTCTCCCCAGTTTTTCGTTTTCCGCGGAGCAGGCAGGACGTCCCTCCTGCCACCGCAGAAATTTTTCCTTTTATCTGTAGTCGCGGCTTTCCCGCCGACGGTGGCACCTCCGTGCCCCCTTTTCTTTCTTTCTTTTAATTATTTTTCATTTAATTTTCGTCGCCCCCTCCGGGCGCTGAGGACCAGGGCATGGAGCCTTCTTCCCTCCAGCCTCACGGCGGGGACTTAATTTTCCACGTGGACTCCAATGCCTGGTGCCTCTCCTGTTTGGGGCCTGACCCCTTTTTCCCAGATTCCCCGGGCTACATTGTCGGGAGAAGACCCTCCCTCTTTCGGGTATCCCTCGATGACATCTTCGCGCCCAAGGCGCGGTCGTCGGGTTGTTCTTCTCTCCAGGATCAGGTAACCACACAACAGTCTGTTAAGACTAGCCGAGTCTTGAGGGGCGAGTCTCATGTGCGGCATGGCGACGGCTCCGGCCAACCCCTCAAGTCCTCCTTGGCTGATATACCCCGGCGGGAGTCCTCGGGCTCCAAAGCATTTACGGGGTTTCGGGATGTTCCTGAGGTTCGCTCCTCACAGAACATTCCCGAGCCATGCCCGAGGGAGGTACCCGCTTCGAACGGTGCCAATTCCCCGGCATCGTCAGCCGGTGTCCTTGGCGCCTTTGGGGCCGATCGACTCGACCGGGTCTGACCTCCCTACATCCAAGCCATGCTCGGGCGTGGTAGCCGCTCCGGGCGGTACTGAGCCCCCGGCATCGGCGTCGGTGTCGAGCGCTCCGCTCCTCACCGAGGATCGTCGGCTGCTGTCCTCGGCGCCTCCGGGGCCGATTGACTCAGTCCAGCCTGGCGTTCCTCCATCCCTGCCATGCGCGTGGGCGGTTCCCGCTTCGGGCGGTACCGACCCCTCGGCGTCAGTGTCGAGCGTTCCGCTCCTCACTGGGGATTGGCAGCTGCGGTCCTCGGCGCCTCCGGGGTCGACCGACTCGTATGGCGTTCCTACGGGGGTGGTATCCGCTTTGGGCGGTGCCGACCCGTCGGCGTCGGTGTCGAGTGACCCGCTCCCCACCGGGGATCGCCAGCCGCTGCCCTCGGCACCTCGGGGGCCGATCGACTCGACACTGTCTGACGGCCCTACGTTCAGGTCATGCGTGGAGGTAGTACCCGCTTCGAGGGCGCGGGCATCGGTGGTTCCGCCCCACGCCGGGGATGGTCATCTGGCCTCCCTCCCCTCGGGGCCGCTCGCTTCGACCCGCGCCGGGTCGCCGGTATCCCAGCCCTGTGCAAGGGTGGTACCGGGTTCGAGCGGCGCCACTCCGCCGGCAATGGCAGGGGCGTCGAGCACGAGGGACTGCCATTGACCTTCCCCGGGGACCTCGGGGTATGTCGGCCAGCGCACGGGCGACTCCCCGGCATCAACGCGGCCGTCGAGGGCCCCGACCTTTCCTAGAGAAGGGGCCTCGGGGTCTCTGACCGCTTCGACCCAATCTGGATCTGCGCCGCCCCGCAACGGTACCCCGACGTCGGCACAGGGGCTTTGCACTCCCCCCCCCCCCCCCGCAGGGACTCATCGTCGGGTGACCGGGGTCCCCTCGGGGAAGGGCCGTATGCCCCGGAAGGATTTCTCTCCGGGTCAGACGGGTTCGAGAGGGAGCCCGGCACCGGGCAGTGCCCGCCGATCGACATCGGCGCCGGCGTCAGATGACCCCCTCTCCTCCGAGCACCGTCCTCGGGGGCCCTTGATGCTCGCGGCACCGGTTGGTGCGGTTCTGATCCGCGCTTCGGGATCTCCACCACCGGCGCGGTCACTCCCGCCGGGGGCCTCGAGGAAGGAGTCGATCTCCTCGCTCGGTTCGATGCCCAGCCTGGAGTCGTTGTCCAGCCTTGAAATCCTGGCCACGGCACGTCTCGGGATCGGCCCCTGTCCTCTCCCGCAGCGCAGAGCAGAGACCGCTGGCCCCTGCCCTCCGGCGGCCGCGGATTCGCTCCAGTCACGGGGGAAGCGCCGCCCCCGGGTTCGGGGCCGAGGCCGGTTCCTGCGGCGCCGTCGGTGCCATCGACTTCTTCGATGCCTAGCTTGGAATCAATTCCAGGAGCCGACGACGCCATGTTGACTGCCCCGATCCGGGTCGGTTGGTCCCCTCCTCTGCCCAGCGGGCATCGGCCCGAGCGGCCTCTTAGTGCCCTGGCGGCCTCTCCCGCCATAACTGCTCCGGCAGAGCCGCCTTTTCAGGATTTCCTCCTTGACATGGCGGACTTGCTGGCCATCCCTATCCCGGACCCGAGCCCAGGCCCTGCGGAACAGGCAGCCGCGATGCTTCCTCTGCATCCCGCCTTGCAGGATCTCCTGCTGGGGGCTTGGCGGTCGCCTTTGAGGGTTCCGGCGCCGCCGACTGCGATGCAGGCTCTGTACCGGGTGCCTCCGTCCCCAGGGTTTCGGCAGCACCAGCTTCCACATTGGTCCATTGTGGTGGAATCGGCGCTGAGGAAGGCCGGAAACAAGGAGAGGCATGCTTCTCGCCCTCCAGGCCGCGCCTCGAAGACGCTAGATACTCTAGGACGTCAAGCCTTCCAAACGTCTATGCTGGCGGCCAGAATTATTTCATATATATTTTATATGAGTCTGTCGCTTCGGGAGGTCACCGAGAGGTTATCTCGGTTATCCACCTTCGTATCTGCAACCAAGGCCTTTGAATATTCCCTGCTTCTTTATCATTGCAGGAATATCTCCGGGTTCCTTTCTCGTGCTTCGCTGGACTCCTTCCGGTCGGTCAGCAGAGCCTCTGCTGTTGCCATTAGAGCACGCTGCATGGCATGGTTGCAGGCGTTCGAGTTGTGTAGACGGGCACAGCACATCCTGGGTAATTCTCCCTGCGACGGAGATCACCTCTTCAATAGCAAAGCCTTACGTCAGGTCGCACAGTGCTTCGCTATCCTTCCCAGAGTTAGCAGCCAGCCTAGGGCCCGGCTTCCCCCCGGTGGTGGTAAACGCCCCTCCAGACCCCCCTTCCCTAGGAAGAGGAAATGTCAGCCCTCCGCCCACCCTCCAGGCGCGCCCAAGCAAGGGACCTCTCACCCCGGGTTGATGTCCCCGGGCCCGCGCCAGGACTCTCATACTAAGCATTTTTAGGCTCAGTTGGGCGGCTGCCTGCACTTAACCTCCTTACCAGAAGTTTAGACTAGAGCTCTACTCTGGGGCTCGTCCAGTTGGAAAATGGTTCGGGGACTTATCTAGGGGTTCAGGTCTTCTCCTCCGTGAGAAAGGGAGACCACCTTACGCCGTGATAGCTATGGCCCACGGTCACCCTACTTACTCTTCGGTATGTCCCCGAACCCCTCTCAGCCAGTATCCTCTTGCTGATTGCTTCCGTACTGGAATTCCCCTCCAGCCGCTATAGTCCCCCTATACTCACCAGGGACTATACCCTCATGTCCCCCGATTGTGCGGGGGACAATTTCTACGCGCAGGTCCTGGGAACACATTAGGGCCTCCAACCCCTGCGGCATTCTACCGGACTGATGCTATCCTCCGTCCCCCGCGCTACTGCGCTCTTAGCTCGCCGATCTGCCCTTGCCCTCCGGGAAAGATCCCTCCCCTGACGGATCTTGCGGCCACCTCTCCAGGTGGACGTTCTGGGGATCGATGGCAGATCCGCCTTACCTGAGTGCTGCTCATGGAGGCAGGCCCCCCGGCGTGCCTGCGTTAGTACCGGAGGGGGCGTCCCCATGTCCACCGGCTTAGATATACTAGATATCACCTGCTTGGCAGGCGCCTTTGGGGGATCCCCACAGTACCTGTGTTTACCGCCTTTTCCCCCCTATGGCCGGTACTCACCCCCCCCCCCCCCGGGGGTCCGGCCAGTCCGTCTGCCTATTCCCCGATCGGCCCGTGGACTGGTGGTACCCTACTGCTGTGAAGTCAACAGTCCCCTTTTTCAGTTAGGTCCTCCTCCCGGAGGTCCGGACCCTTGTCTCCCTATCTCTCGCTAGGGCAGAATGTGTACCCCTTCTGCTCCAGGGTACACCTCTACTCTTCTCCGGGATAGGCTCTCTAGTTCGGCCTGTCTTCCACTGTTGGTCCTCTGAGTTATGGACTCTACTCCTAAGGGAGTGCTCAGCTTGCCGTGAGCCCCCTGGAAGACCTGCCGTCCTTCTCCTGACCCAGCTGACGCCTGGATCCCATGGTCTTCTGGATTTGGAACTTCCTCCTCGCTGCGGTGAAGTTTCCTTGATGACCTCGCTACTGCGTCTACAGTGCCTTCATCACAGGACTACTTCCGACAACCCGGTGGGTAAGCAGTACAGGGTTCTAAACCATTAATTCATTAAAACTTAATGGCCGGTAAGCTCTGTATGGTACTAGGTCATTTACTCATTACATGCTTAATGATTCTCTTCATGCACCCCTCTGACTACTCCCGTAGCCTGGGTTTTTTTTTTGCTGTATTCTAATGGTACCTGTTCTGCACTCTAAAGACTTGCCTCCGTAGTCTTTGGATTCACTGTTCCTCTATTCAACTCCTGCCCTCCATCCCTCAGGGGATGCCGGAGATTCAGGCTGGGCAAATGCCATCCCGTCTGGGCTGCGCTTTTGGGATCTCCCCGGGCATCCTAAGCTAGGGAGTCCCCACGTGTGAAGACTCATTCCTGCTTGTTCCTGGAGATAGCACAGTTACTTACCTGTAACAGGTGATCTCCGGAACAGCAGGAATTAGTCTTCACAACCCACCCACCTCCCCTGGGAGTTGTGTATCTCTTTTTCTCTATTCCTTCCTCTCCTCTCCTTCCGGCTCAGCTATGAAACTCAACTGGGGAGAGGCAGTAGGAAGGGCTGGAAGCCACCGCGCAGGCACGGGGGATGCTCCCAAAGGCTTTCTGATTGGATGCTGGGGAGCATTCCCGTGCGGGCTCCGTCGGCGGCGACTCCCACGTGTGAAGACTAATTCCTGCTGTTCCGGTGATCACCTGTTACAGGTAAGTAACTGTGCTTTACTGCTGATCCATATCCCTTTTCACCGTCATCCTATGATCCCTCATTTCAGAACTTTTTCAAGTGAAAGAGATTGATCTCCCTGAGCAAAGGTATTTACATTTCTGTTCTATCTCCCCTCTCCTGCGTTTCTTCCGAAGTATACATATTGAGATCTATAAATATGTTTCCATATGTTTTATGACTAAGCTCACTGACCATTTTAGTAGCCCTTGTCTAGTCTTATTTCATCCTATTTATATATTTTTGAAGGTGTCATCTCCAGAACTTTACACAGTACTGAGATCTCACCAGGCACTTGAAGGCGGCCTCTCTCAGCTCCTTATTTTCTGCTGGCCATTCCTCTCCCTGTTCGTCAAAGCATAATTCTGGCATTTGCAGTTGCCTTTTCTACCTGTTTGGCCATGATAAGTTCACCATATTCTATCTCCATGAACAAGCAGGAAAGTAGTCTTCACATATGGGTGATGTCTGTACCGACAGAGCCCGCGTGGGAATGCTCCCCAGTATCCAATTGGAAAGCTTTTGGGAGCACTCCACTGTGCCTGTGCGACTGCCTTTCCTGCCTTCCCAACTCCCTCTCTTCAGTTCTTTGTTTTCCGTGGAGCCAGCAGGAAGCAAATCCTGTCACAGCAGAAAAACGTCTTTTGGAGGATAGCACCTCTGCCTTCCCGTCAACGCTGGCACTCTAGGACATCGCTGGTTCCCTTATTCTTTTCTTTAATTTCTTTCTTTATTATCTTTAAACAAAACAAACAAAAAAAACAACCTGTGTCTTTTGGGGAGACTGCTAGGTACTTATGACCTAGATTGGCCACTGTTGGAAACAGGATAATGGGCTTGATGGACCTTGGTCTGACGCAGTATGGCATATCTTATGTTCTTATGTTCTTGTAACCTACTTTGGCATCAATGGCCTTTTTAGGCCTTAAGCCTACCATACCCTTCACATTCAAAGGTATGGAAAAACCAACTAGTGGTTTAAAAAAATCTTCTAATTGTGCCAGCACCATTTCGGTGACTGACCCACATAACTGGTGTCTAAAATGCTTTGGCCCAGACCACCGGCCAAAAGACTGTCCCCTCTGTAAGAAAATGACACAGAGAGGCCTACAAAATTGGGCTTCTAAATTTGGAGCACTCTCTGCTTCGGACACCGTATCGATGGAATCCACTTTGTTGAAGGCCTCATCCTCATGGATCTCAGGTATCTTTGAAGTCCAAGCACAAGGCCACATCGAAGCCTGATGGCACCTCTAGG
Organism: Ichthyophis bannanicus; assembly: GCA_033557465.1. Classification (NCBI taxonomy): domain Eukaryota; kingdom Metazoa; phylum Chordata; class Amphibia; order Gymnophiona; family Ichthyophiidae; genus Ichthyophis; species Ichthyophis bannanicus. Next base: position 17,450,399 of record CM066049.1, on the reverse strand, counting down.
GGAAGATCTTGCTCAAAGCATCGAAACCCCTTGGGTGTTGCGTAGGAGGCAGATCGGCCTGCAAAATTGCCCCAGCGGAAGGCCCTGTCCTTCAAAGCCATCGAGGGGCCCCAGGATGCTCCTGAAGCCTCGATCTCCAGAGAGCTACTGGTGCCATGCTCTGGGATGGTAACGCAACTACCCATTACAGACATCCAAGCATCGGCGACCTCAATTGACCAGCAAATACTGGCCATCGAGCGCAGTTTGGCAACTCTACTCACAGCCTCTGTACCGATAAAACCTTTGGCTATGGGTACTGCCCCATTGATACCGCTTAAGGTACTGACATCGACACCGGTTCCGGCTAGATGGCATCGACATCACTCCCATCCATGCCCTTCCTCGAAACTCTTACCGGTGCCGAGCCCAGACAGCTCACAGAGGCCGATTACTTTGGAGCATCGGTATTGGCATCTAGCTTCAGGCAAGCACAGAGACCATCGGTACTTCGAGTCCTCCGATTCCAACTCCCCAATTTTGGAAGCGGAGTCACTTGATTCCCAGGGGCCCGGAACCTACCTTCGGACCCTTCAACAGTGATGCATGTCGCCTCCGGAAGATATGTCCTTCCAGGAATTTATTCGTGACTTAGCCAAAGGCTTCTCTGTCACGGTAACATCAGAGAAGGAGCCAAGGGCGGAGGAACTAGAGATCCTCCAGTACCCAACAGTACCCAAAGAGGCAGCCACTTTATCGGTGCACTGCATCCTTCATGACTTTATGCTACGAATGTGGGAGACGCCTCTCATGGTCTTACCTCAAAGTCAATGTCTCGATACCTTGTATCCTGTACCAAAGTATCCCAGCTTCCAGAAGACACAGCTTTCCCACCTCTCCATGGTGGTAGAATCAGTGATGTGCCAAATCAAAAGCTCGAAGACTCACTCCTCTAATCCTTCAGTTAGAGAATCGAGAACTCTCGACACCTTCGGGCGTTGATGCTTCCAACTCCTATATCCTCTATATTGGAATGTTCCTGAAAGAGGTCTCCAGGGATATCGAGGCCTTTGGTCCTCTCCTCCCAGATGACAAGAAGGCAGATTATCTCGCCCTAGTTTAGCATAGGCAAAATGTCTTGAAGTTTGTCAATAGGGCTACCTTTGCTTTTGAATGTGCAAGCAGTGCCTCAGCAATATGCATTGATGCATGTCGAATTGCATAGTTTCAAACCTCAGATATTGAACAATGCGTTCAAGATAAGCTGGGAAACATACCTTGCACAGGAGAAAACCTCTTTAGCAAAGACTGGCAAGATAAGGCCTCACAATTAGTCAGAAAATATTACTCTGAAAAACTGTGTCTAGAGTAACAGCTGACCCTGCTAGGAAAAAGGCTCCCTACTACTTATTGGTCAGCTTTTGAACGATCGACAATGAACTCTTACAATATTAGTCGTTCACTATTAACTATATAAGAATCGTAGCACTTCCAAATCTTTTCTCATGGAATATATCAACAGCCATTAATGTGCTAAAGAAGGTCTCAGTCTTATGTTGGCACTACTCCTTAGACCAACATCTTAATGGAGCAATGTGCCGTTTAACATCAACGACCTCCAGTTTATCAGTGATACTAGTCATACTTTTATACTGCCATAGGTCTTCAATCCTCCAACGGCAAGTTTTTAGTATTATATGGCTATATACTTAGCTCTAATGACTAGAATCTTCTGTGTTAACAAATCCAATCGATCCCGACGCTTGTCCCCGGTACCGTCCATGCGTTTCACGCAATTGGTTTCATCAGGGGATCATTTGTTTCTTTATTGTGCTGTGTACAAATAAAATACAATATACCTTCACTCCAACTCTCAATTAATTCCCCTTTTCTCCCGTGCAAGTTAAAACTCTCTAAAACAGCTTCTTCCCTTACCATATATGCTGCCCGCGTTTGTTAAAGCATCGGATCGGTCAACCACGTCAAATCTATTTTTCTCTCCGTCCTAGCTAGGAACGTCGCGCATGCGAGGTATGACCAACATCTCCATTTTTAAAGGTCCTCCTCATCCAAACTAATCAAATTCATTCCCTTCTTACTTCGCCCCTCCTCCCTAAGGATATACCACTAAAACTCTCCATTCCCCTCACAATCCGTGACAGCCTTCCTTACAGATGACTCCCCCTACCTTACCCATAGGGGATCTAACGTTCGCTTAGCCATATATCTAGAAAAATTATCTTAAAAAATCACTTTTGCTTCTCATACCATCTGGCTCACTACATTATGTCTAATTATGATAATTCCCCTTAACTCTCACTCCCTTAATTAACTTGTCCTTTTCTAGGTGATTTCCATCTTAAGCGACCCAACATGCTCTCAACCCATTGGGTACACATACTATTTTATAATAAGTCCACCTCCTTATGACTTATCTTTCCCCTCCAAACTCATTCTATTTAATCATTTTATCATAAACATACTGACCAGTTAATGTTCGCATTAAGACCATTAGGTTCCACGGTTTTTAATCTATAGATCCACCTCTGCTTGCTTATTAACAATACCTGATCCAATGATTTGCCTGCTCTACCTGCTTCAACCTTATCTATACACAAGCAGGGTAATTGTTCAAACACATGACCCTTCAATAAGCAATGTTGAACTATTGGAGCCTCCTTTATCTTACATTTTAAGTGGCTCCTGTGTTCTCTCATACGTACTCTGAAGGGGCGTGTTGTTTTACCGATATAGTATGCCCATGCGGCTTATGTTACAACATAGACAACATTATTAAAGCCACATGTGGTTGTATATTTTAAAGTGACAGTTGTCCCTGAGTATTCAAACTTGGGGGCAGCTATCGTGATATCACAGATATCACATGCTCCACAACTCCGATGGCCCGTCCCCTGTGAACTCTGTATCTGATCTATACAAGGTGTCAACACCGCTGGGCTTAGCCACTCCTTCAAATTGCGGTCCCTTTGCCACACATAGCGTACTTTTTTATCAGCTAAACCAGGAACTGCGGTCAAAACGTTACTATGTTTTTTAATCACCCGTTGATTAGCCATACTAAGCGGAGAATATCTAGTGATTAAATTAATATTAACTGAGTCCGTATCGTCCTCCTTACGAATAGATTTCATTTGTAGAAATGGACTTCTATGATTATACAACGCTCTACAATACTCTTGTTTGACTATTTTCTTGGGATAACCTCTTTCAAGGAAACCGCTATACAGTTGCTTAGACTTACATTTATAATCAGCCTTATCCGAACAGTTTCTCCTGAAACGCAAAAACTGGGAAAATGGGAGTCCTTCCTTCAATCGCCTGGGATGCATACTTCGAAAATGAAGGAAGGTGTTCCTGTCAGTAGTTTTTTTATATACTGATGTCAACCATTCATTCCTGCCCCTGCTAATCTGCAAGTCTAAATATGTGAGCGTCTCTTGATGATAAGTGTGGGTAAATTTAATATTGCCATCCAAATGGTTGACCCAACCTAAAAAGGTGTCCAAAGACTCCTCTTTGCCCTTCCATATCATAAAAATGTCATCTATATATCTCTTCCACACTGATATTTGAGGTATATAATGAGGGAATCAACCACTGTTTCTCAAAATAACCCATATAGAAGTTAGCTATCGACGGGGCACACGTAGCTCCCATAGCTACCCCAGAGTTTTGTTGATACAGGACCTCCCTGAAAAATGAAATAATTATGAAATATTGCCAATCGTGCTAGTTTTGTTATAAAATCTAGCCTAACCTCTGAAATATCTCCTCGCTGTCGTAACACCTGCTGTATATCCTCTATTGCTGCCTCTTGTGGAATATTGGTATAAAGAGACACTACGTCTAACGTAACAAGTATAACATCCCTATGGTTAGACCACTCCCCTACTTCCTTTAGCACATTTAAAAAGTGAGTGGTATCCTTTAAATAGGATGGAATATTCAAGAGTAAGGGACGTAAGAAAGAGTCCACATACGTAGAAAGGGGTTCTAAGATATTACCCCTGGTCGATACTATAGGTCTTCCAGGGGGGTTTAAACAAATTCTTGTGGATTTTCGGTACAGTGTAGAATCTTGCTGTGCTAAGAGCTTTAGCATTTAAATATTGAAATTCTTTCCGGGTAATTAGTTTCTCTTGTAGTGCTGCAGTAGTTAAACTAAGAATTTCCATTTGCAAGTCCACTTTAGGATCATCCTGCAATACAGTATAAACAGCTCGATTTTGTAATTGAGACAGTGCTTCTGCCTCATAATCTTCTCTATCTAGTACTATCTAGCACGCAAACTAATTACCCGGATACTGATTTCTGGAGCCTAAGGAGGGGAGCTCTTCTACTGTGACAACAGAAATCCGACATGCTCAGTCCCCAGCTGCTGGTGAAGGGAGATAACCCACATGTACTGGACTGTACTGGGTGGACTCAAGGAAAGACAATTAGCATGTAAAGTCTAATTTTGCCATAAACCTAATATATCACTACCCTTTGACTCTTTCTATACAGTCAGTTTCTAATCCAGTCAATCACCTTAGGACCCATATCAAGGGTGCTCAGTTTACTTATAAGTTACTTTTGGTTAGTACGCCCATCCTCAGATTGACAGGCAAGGGATGCTCTAGGCCTGGACGTGGCCCCCCTTCCTGCTTATAACTAAGACCTTGCATAAATTTCAAAGGAGGCTTGGCACAGTGATTCTCATAGAGCCCTATTAGCCTTGTCATTACTGGTTCCCTTTACTCAGAAGACTTGCAGTTCTGACCCTGTAAAGGCTTCAGCTGTTTGTTACTGATCACCTTCTTTATCCAGCCTCAAATTAGCTATGATGATGTGGAAATTGAGCAGTGTTTGGTTTCCACTCTCGGTCTTCCAGCACTTATTGAAGATATATACTGGTTGTTGCAAGGAAACAATTTATTAGACATAGCCATGTCTTTTAAGTAGAAGACGTTCTCCATACGGTGTTTCACTAATGGTCATAACTCCAGTTACTGTCCTCCCGAAGTGATATCATGTTACCTTTTTATTGGGTTAGGACTACAGACATCCTCCATCAAGTCGAAGTACTTTCTTGGCCTTACCATGCTCCTGTCAATAGCCTTTTGGGTTCACAATTTCCTATCATTTCCCTATTCATGAAAGGGTTTCTTCATGTGAAACAGTCACTACCGATATATCCTGTACCTTGGGGACCTCCTTGCATCTCTTATGAAGCTGCCATTTGAAACACTGGAATTTCTTCACAAGGATATCACCTGAAAAGTGCTTTATCTGGTAGCAGTTGCATTGGCCTTAGTTACCTGTAAACTTTATGCCCAGTTTCATCACAATAAAGTAGTTTTTTGGACTCTTCTCAAGTTCTTACTAAAGGTTATAGTATTTTTCCATGTTCATGAGGAAATAGTGCTTCTTATAATTTGCCCTAAACTTCAAATGGAGCCACACAAGAAATCCCTCCACCATGTGGACTGCACATGGGCTCTATTTCACTTCCTCAAAAGAACTGAATCCATCACATAGTCTACATAGCAGTTTGTTGCCTTCAACCCCAACAGGGGTGGCATTTCAGTAGCCAGATGGGTGTTGTCAAATCCTGCATCCAATTCTTTTGCGGACAAACTAGTGTTCCTCTAACTGCTAAAGAGAAACCTAATCAAATTGGAGCCACTGCAGCTACTGTGGCTCACCTAAAGTCTGCTTCACTGGATACCATATGCAAAACAGTGATTTCTCTCTTTTATAGCTTTACGTCACACTGCTCTTTTTTTATATAACTAGGCAGAGAGACACAGACATAAGATACCACAGCACTATCATTCCAGACTCATAATAACACAAGCAAAATTGAAACGGATTATAGCCTTCTTATGTCTCTCCAAGCCCAGTATCATGCCCAAACATCTATGTACTGATGCAGTTTATCCAATCTTGAGGTACCAGAGATGATTTAAATGATAGTTTGCAAATGTCTAATAGTAGGTCTGAGATTTCACGTTTAAGTTCTTTCAGCACACTGAGGTGTATACCATCCATTTCAGGTGGTTTGCTACTCTTTAAGAACATAAGATATGCCATACTGGGTCAGACCAGGGTCCATCAAGCCCAGTATTCTGTTTCCAACAGTGGCCAATCTAGGTCATATGTACCTAGCAGTATCCCCAAGAGACACAAGTTCCACAATGCTTGTACTGGGTCAAGCATTGATATCTTCGGTCACTTCTTAATAATGGTTTATGGACCTTTCCTCCAGGAACTTGTCCAAACCTTTTTTAAACCCAGCTACACTAACAGCCTTTACTACATCCTCCGGTAACAAATTCCAGAGTTTGATTACACGTTGGGTGAAAAAATATTTTCTTTTATTAGTCTTAAATAGTTTACCCTGTAGCTTCATTGCATGTCCCCTAGTCTTTCTATATTCTGATAACGTAAACAGTCGATCTACGTTTACCCGTTCCACTCCGTTCATTAATTTATAGACTTCTATCATATCTCCCCTCAGTCGTCTCTTTTCCAGGTTAAAGAGCCCTAACCTTTTTAGCCTTTCTTCACAGGAGTATCCTTCCATCCCTTTACCATTTTGGTGGCTCTTCTCTGAACCTTTTCTAAAATCGCTATATCCTTTTTAAGATACGGCGACCAGAATTGCACACAATATTCAAGGTGCGGTCTCACCATGGAATGATATAGAGGCATTATAATATCTTTTGTTTTATTTTCCATTCCTTTCCTTATCATACCTAGCATTCTATTTGCTCTCTTGGCCGCTGCTGCATACTGGGCCGAGGGGTTTTAACATGGTATCCACAATGACGCCTAAATCTTTTTCCTGGGTGGTGGTTCCTAATGTGGAACCTTGCATCGTGTAACCATAGTTTGGGTTGTTCTTCCCTAGGTGCATAACCTTGCACTTGTCAACATTAAATTTCATCTGCCATTTTGATGCCCAGTCTTCCAATTTATCAAGATCCTCTTGCAATTTTTCACAATCCTCTTGGGTTTTAACAACTTTAAATAGTTTTGTGTCATCTGCAAATATGATAAACTCACTCGTTATTCCACTTTCCAGGTCATTTATGAATATGTCAAAAAGCAGCGGACCCAGCACAGATCCCTGGGGTACACCACTATTCACCTTTCTCCATTGGGAAAATTGGCCATTTAGCCCTACCCTCTGCTTTCTATCTTTTAACCAGTTCCTGATCCACAATAGTACACTGCCTCCTATCCCATGACTCTTTAGTTTTGCCAAAAGTCTCTGATGAGGGACCTTGTCAGAGGCTTTCTGAAAGTCCAGATACACAATATCAACCGACTCACCTTTGTCCACCTGTTTATTCACTCCTTCAAAAAAACATAACAGATTAGTAAGACAAGATCTTCCTTGTCTAAAGCCATGTTGGCTGTCTCCCATTAGGTTGTGACTATCTACATGCTGAGTAATTTTATTCTTTATGATGATTTCTACCATTTTTCCCGGTACTGACGTCAAGCTCACCGGTCTGTAGTTTCCCTGATCACCCCTGGAACCCTTTTTAAAAATTGGTGTTACATTGGCGATCCTCCAATCTTCAGGTATTAGAGATGATTTTAATGATAGTTCACAGATTACTGATAGCAGTTCTGCAATCTCATATTTCAGTTCTTTCAACACCCTTGGATGTATACCATCCGGCCCAGGTGATTTGCTACTCTTCAGTTTATCTAATAGTTGTAAGACATCTTCCCGATGTATGGATATTTCCTTCAATTCTTCCGCACCTTTAAATACCACTTCAGTCATGGGTAACATCCCTCCATCTTCTTCAGTAAAGACCGAAGCAAAGAATTCATTCAGTCTCTCCGCTATCGCCTTGTCGCCTCTTAGTGCTCTTTTAATCCCTTTATCATCTAATGGACCAACTGACTCTCACAGGTTTTTTGCTACGAATGTACTTGAAAAGTTCTTTATTTCGCGTTTTTGCTTCCGCAGCAAGCTTCTTCTCAAATTCTCTCTTTGCCTGCCTTATCAATGCCTTGCATCTGACTTGCCAGTGCTTGTGCTGTTTCCAGGTTTCGTCGTTTGGCTCTTCTTTCCATTTCCTGAAAGAAGCTTTTTTGGCAACAACAGCCTCTCTGACCTCACCTTTAAACCATGCTGGCAGTTTTTTGGACTTCCTTCCACTTTTCTTAAAGCGTGGAATACAGCTGGTCTGGGCTTCCAAGATAGTATTTTTCAACAACACCCAAGCTTGATGTATGTCTTTAACCTTTGCAACTGCTCCTTTTAGTTTTTTCTTAACTGTTTTCCTCATTTTATCATAGTCTCCCTTTCGAAAGTTAAAAGGTAGTACTGTGGATTTCCTTACTATCCCTCCACCACTAATTAAATCAAAGGCAATCATGCTATGATCACTATTGCCAAGTGGCCCCAACACCCTTATCTCTTGCACTAGATTTGGTGTTCCACTAAGGACTAGGTCTAATATGGCTTCCCCTCTGGTCTGTTCATGAACCAGCTGCTCCAAGAAGCAGTCATTTATTTCATCTAGGAACTTTATCTCCCTAGCATGTCCTGACGTGACACTGACCCAGTCGATACCGGGGTAATTGAAATTACCCATTATTATTACTGCGCTGTAACTTTTGTTAGCTTCCTTGATTTCTTTGAGCATTTCATCATCCATTTGGTCATTCTGGCCAGGTGTTCGATAGTACACCCCCACTGCCATTGCCTTACCCCTTTTATATGGAATTTCAATCCATATAGATTCTACAGCAGATTTTGTTTCCTGCAAAACTTTAATCCTTTCTGAGTCAATGCCCTCTCTAACATAGAGCGCAACCCCTCCACCAATTTGATCAGCTCTATCATTACGATATAGTTTGTACCCAGGTATCAGTGTCCCACTGGTTGTCCTCCTTCCACCATGTCTCTGATATTCCAATCATATCTAACCTTTCATTTAGTGCTATATATTCTAACTCTCCCATCTTATTCTTTAGACTTCTAGCATTTGCATACAAGCATTTTAGAGAATGTATTTTATTCATGTTAATTTGGCTATTGTTAGACATGGGTAAATTGGGATCTTTAAGCTCTGTCTGCTCCATACTTGAGGGCATTTGGGCTACTTTACTCTTTTGTGGAATCTCTCTGCTTTTGGTAGTATCCTTCAAGGATACATTCTTCCGAACCATCCGCTCTTGGGTGACTGTCGGCTTTCCCCTAATATCTAGTTTATTACACTGCTGTATTACGTATTCCTGGTTTATTGAGGATTTATGTCAATTCCTCAGATACATTACCTTTACATATCATTTTTGCACAGGTAATTTTATTATTAATAAACATTTATTAAACATTACTAGACATACAGTTTCTTACATCATCTTCAGTAAAGACTGAAGCAAAGAATTCATTCAGCCTCTCTGCTATGGCCTTGTCCTCTCTTAGTGATCCTTCTTACCCCCCCCCCCCCCCTTTTCATCTAATGGTTCAACTGACTCTCATAGGTATTTTGCTCCAAATATTCAGCTTGTTCTGTATTTTTTCTATGTATTCTATAACCCATGTTGACATCTATTGAAAAACCTGTCTCTTTCTGATGTTTAGGCTTTTTCCCTTTAAAGTAGTAGTTCTCAGTCCAGTCTCTGAGACTCACCTAGCCAGTCAGGTTTATAGGATAGCCATAGTGAATATGCATATGAGAGGTTTGTATGCATTGCTTCCCTTATATACAGATCTCTCTCATGCATATTCATTGTGATTATCTTGGAAATCTGACTGGTTATGTATGTCATGAGAACTGCATTGAGAACCACTGCTTTAAAGGAAAGGAAATACACAGGAAGAGAGAGTAAAACATGATTCTACCCTTTTAGAAATGAATTGGTATGTTGTTGTTACAACTTTCCAGCTGCTTTAAAGTACCACTGATAATTTATTTACATTGCATAAGAAAATGTCAATGCCCGCAGTGAAAGGTGAACTATAAATCCCAGGACAAGTCCTTGAGCCCTTTGGTGTGGCCCTTAGGCGGGAAACACAGGCGAGGATAGCAGCTATAGAAGACGTTCTGCTAGAACCCAGCTGAGCATATGCTAAAAGCATTCTGTTTCATCAATAAGCCCACCCTGGTCTCTCCACAAAGACGTTACACAAAGACTCTCTCCAAACCGGACACAGCCTGTATACTATTCAAAAACTTCATATTGTTTGCCTCTGCAGACACAGCCTGTATACTATTTAAAAGCGTAATCCATTCTGTAGTTAATACATTCTATTTACCTCTGCATACAAAATAGTGCTATCCTTCACAGTTTTGCTGTCTCTATTGTTTGTTTATTGTCCTCACTTTTCCAATGCCTTTATTATCTGTTTAATGCATCGTACTCATAACAATATGTATATGACCAGCATCCTCCATAATATCTAATCTCATCTGAGCTCTACACCAAAAAGGTTGATTTACGCGCCCAGAGTACGTCAATATAAATAATAATTTCTCCCACGTGCCACTATGGAGATCTATAAAGACCCTCTGCTCCACATTATACTTTCTACTCCTATCCCTCACTATCACTAACACCCTCACTCCACAACACGATGCTGCCCAACACTGCCCCATCCCTATCATTCAAAGCCATATCTGACATAACCTGTACCAGCAGCACTAGTTGCTAAGGTACCTTAGGCCTGGTCTGACCCAGCACTAGTGTTGCTAAGGTACCTTAGGCCTGGTCTGACCCAGTATGGCATATCTTATGTTCTTATAAACCATTATTAAGAAGGGACCCAGGATATCAAAACTTGACCCAGTACAAGCATTGTGGAACCTGTGTCTTTTGGGGAAACTGCTAGGTACATATGACCTAGATTGGCCATTGTTGGAAACAGTATACTGGGCTTGATGGACCTTGGTCTGACCCAGTATGGAATATCTTACGTTCTTATGTTCTTAGGCCAGAGGGCCGGGGGTTCAATTCCCACCTGGGGACAGCAATCTCAGGCCGGAGGGACTGGGGTTTCTAGTCCCATAGGCAGGCACTCCTTGTGGCCTTGACCAAGCCACTTAACCCTCCGTTGTCTTAGGTACACATAGACTATACCTGCTTGTAGTGATTGTAAACCTCTCTGATGCCCTTCAGCCTGGGCGGTATATCAAGAAATTGCATAAACATAAACCATAGATAAGCTTTTTCTAAAGGACACTATAAGGTCATAAGCTCCGACACAGATTAATCTATATCAACCCCCTCCCAATGAACTATGCCAAAAATACTCCTGGCACCTCTCACACCAATAAAATGCATCTTCATTAATTCCAGATCAATTAAAACAAAATCCCTATCATCATAGACATGATCAAGGGCAAAAACCCTGACATCTTGTGTGTCACAGAGACCTGGCTTAAATGTAATTGGATTTAACCTATTCAGCTGTCCAAAAGGGGAGGTGGACTCTTAATAAGTAAAACAGAGTTAAAAGTCACTACCACCATATGCAACAATCTAGATGGAATGGATATACTTTAAATTGAAAATAAAAACCTAGCAGTATGCCTCATCTACAGACCTCCCACAGCTAACCATAACAATCTAACATCAATCCTTGAATTAACTTGCTCTTCCTCACTAAGGAAGCCACACATCATCCTAGGTGACTTTAATCTGCCCTCTCTTCACTCCACACAAACCACCGCATTCCTTGACTCAGTGGCTGACATGGGCTTCCAACAAATCGTAAACACACCCACACATACAAAAGGAAATACCTTAGACCTTGTATTCCTCCCTAAATCAGCTACAGAGCACCCTCATTAAACTCCTCCCCTACACATCACAAATTCCATGGTCTGACCAGTACCTAGCGTACTTCACTTTTTCTATGATTCCCCCCCCCCTTCCCAACCTCCAAACACATTAAACCATAATAAGCGATTTAAACAATTTGACAAGGACACTTTCCTGGAAAACATTTTAACCCAACTAGATACGCTGCCTTCAAACCTAAATGCTATCCTAAATATTTGGAACACCACAATACAAAAAGCCGCAACACCTATAAACTCACATGTAAAGACTACTCACATTACAACATTTGCATAATTATATATTACATGTTACTTGTTGTTTACGAAAAGTTAATTGTACGTAGTTTGAAAAAACAAGATGTTCCATGTAAAACCATGTTCATTATGTTAATTGTAAACTGTTCATTGTGTTACTTGTAAACCGCCTTTGATCTTGGGAAAAAGCGGTATAGAAGAAAAGCATAAATAAATAAAATAAATAAATAAAGAGTTTGAAAAATGGTGTGCAGCTGAACTAGTAAAATTGAAAAAAGAACTAAGGAAACTTGAACATAAATGGAGAACTTCTAAAACTCTGGAAAATAAACTTCTCTACCTGACCTCCTTTAAAACATGCACGGAAGCAATCAACAAATCTAAGAAAGATTACCACATGAAGATCTTCTCTAAAGCCATCAATCGCCCGAGAGAACTCTTCAAAATTGTTAAATCACTATCCAAAGCTTCACAACCTGAACCAAATCAACTCAACATCAAGCCACAAACACTAGCTGACTACTACGCGGACAAACTAAAAATAAATAAATAAATACCGCACTCATCATCCACCCCCTTGAACTTCCTGCAACCCCTAACACATGGCACACCTTCCACACAATAGATCAAAAGCAGCTGCTGAACACAATCACAAAACTCAACACCATAACCTCCTTGCTTGATCCCTGTCTGGTTGCTTGGATCAAGGCAACAAAATCGGAACTAGCTCCTTACCTCCTACATTTAGTTAACCAATCCCTTCTCCAAGGAATTATGCCAATTTACCTCCATCATCAGGCCAATCCTAAAGAACAAATCCCGCAACAAAAACAACCCCAGTTCTTATAGGCCAATAGCCAGCATTCCATTTGTATCCAGAGTAATTGAGAAGATCGTCCAATTACAACTCCAAGACTTTATTGACCTAAATGCCCCGCTAGATGTCCACCAGTATGGTTTCCGCCTGTTCCATGGTGTGGAAACTCAGTTACTTGCCCTATTTGATACTCTCATCTGTGGAATGGATAGCACAAAACAGGCATTCATTCTTGTCTTCTTAGACATCGCTTCAGCATTCAACAATGTCAGTCACAGCATCCTCCTCTCAAGATTAGCCCAAATTGGAATAAGTGGAACAACCTTTCAGTGGTTTAAATCTTAAATCTCCAATTGGACGCAACAAGTACTAGTAGGTCAAGAGACATCTTCCACCTTCACCCAGGAACAGGGAATCCCTCAAGGATCCGCCCTCTCAGCCCTTCTATTCAATCTATACCTACAACTCATCAGCAACATATTCAGAAAAAACAAAATAGGATATCGTATATATGCAGATGATATGTTATACCTCCCCATAGAGACACAAATTCCTCCCACCACAACCTGTCGGTCTGCATCAAAGAAGCAGAAAACTGGTTAAACACTAATAACCTCAGCATTAACTAAGAAAACTGAAGTATTATAAATTTTTCAAAATCAACTTTACCCCTCCCTCAATCACTCATCATTAGCGACACCGCACTCCCAGTGAAACAAGAGGTAAAATACCTGAGAGTAATACTTGACAAATCTCTTAGCATTGTCAGCATACATAAAACAAACAACCAGTACCATATTTTTCAAACTAAGGATCATTCAACATCTGAGACCACTAATCGACACCCATGACTTCAGATCTGTAGTACAAGCCCTTATCACCCCCCACTTTTGACTACTGTAACAGCTTGTTACAGGGGATAACCAAAAAGAATCTGAACATATTCCTAATGGTACAAAATGTCACTGCCATGATTATATTTAGAGCCCAATTAACAGACCATATTACTCCCATATTAAATAAACCACTGGCTACCTTTACCAAGTAGGATAAAATACAAAACCTTAATGACTACCTTTAAGATAATCAACAATATTGCTTGATCATTCCTCACTACCCTAATACAACTCCCAACAGATAACCAGACCCAGAAGAGGAAACACACAGCACACTCTTAAGTCCCAATGTCCATTCACAAGACAAATCATATCACAAGTAAGAGGGCATTCTCTTATACAGCCCCATTCTTTGGCATGCTCCCCCAGACACACTTTGATCAATTAAAAACCTTCAAACTTTCAGAAAAGAAATTAAAACTCTTCTGTTCATAGAATACTATAGAAACCTTAATGGGAATAACAGCCCCGCCCCAACCCAACTCCATGCATACTGAACCTATTAACTTTACTTATGTCATATCAACTGAATCATATCCCACCAAACCCCCTTTTAAGGAAATGAAAACAAAAGGCTGGCTATGTAAATAGTTAACGCATTGTTTAATGTATTGTTATACTCTTAACATTGTTTCATGTAAACTGTTAGTTTTATTGTAAGTCACCTCTGATCTTTGGAAGGGGCGATATAGAAATACATGGTAAATAAATCAATAAATAAATCTCCCTTGATTGCATATGCTGGTTCTTGAGCAGAGTGTGGCAACAATCCTGGAGACATCAGTGCCTGAGGCCTTGAGACCCTCTAGATCCCAGGTCTCCATGCTGAGCCTGGACATCTGTACCTTAAGGCCATTGACTTCATCCCTCCTATTGCCTGCCTATGAGAAGCCATCAGCAACGGCTTAAACTGCCGCTTCAGGGGCGCGCCCGTGCCTTGCGGGCCCGCGCCTGAGGGCCTCGCCAGAGGTCCCTTTGGCGTGGCCCTTAGGCGTTGGTCCATGGCGTTTGTCTTGAAAGGAGCAATGGAGATGTGGTCTGGATTGTCATACACATATATTATGGTAACTTGCTGTTCTCTTTCTTTGCCTATCCTTTTGTCTGTTTCTTTCCTCTACTCTGTCCTATCTTACAAATGGCGTTCCTTTCATGTTTCCTCAAATGATATATTATTGTAAACCGCTCTAATGCTTCGGCCTGAGCTGTATATCAAATTCAAATAAACATAAACATACTGGATTTGGAACCATTATCACTGATGCCTCCCTTGGAGCCAGTTGATACCCAAAGTGGTCAACAGATTGTGCGTGTCGGCACAACTCTTTTCTGATAGCTCGGAGCATCAATACCGAGACCATCATCTGGTGTCAGAACGGCATCAGTGCTGAGATTCTGATCGCCACTACTTTGAGTTTTTGCCTGATTCCAACTCAGATTCCTTGGAATTGGACATAGAGTCTCTCAGTTCCCGAGGTCTTGTTGATATGCCTTCTGACTCTTCACCACCACATGAGCGGTGCTGGTCCCCACTGCAGGATATGTCCTTCCAAGAGTTTATCATGGACATGGCGAGGGCTCTCTCGATTATAGTTGCCACTGAGAAGGAACAGAGGGCTGAGGAGCTGGAAATACTCTATACCTCGATGCCTAAGGAGGCTGCCACACTCCCGGTGTGTTGCATTCTCATGCTTCCTGAGTGCCTGGGCTTCCAGAAACCTCAGCTTCCACACCATTCCATGATGATGGAATCGGCAATGCGCCATATTAAAAATTCAGAGAATCCATTCTTCGGTTCCTCCAGGTAGGGAATCGAGAACTCTGGATACCTTTTGGATGTCTGTTTCTAGGCAACGATGCTGGCCACTAAGATTAACTCCTATATGTTGTACATGGACATGTACCTAAAAGATCTTCAGGAATTTTCCTGTCTCCTATGAGCAGACAAGCAGGCTGCATACCAGGCCCTATTCAAGCATAATCAAAATACTGCCATGTTTCTCACCAGAGCTTCTTTTGGCGGCTTTGAATCCACTAGCAGAGCTGCAGTGATGTGTACTGGGGCCAGGAGGATGGCCTGGTTACAAGCTTCTGATCTGGACCAGTGGGTCCAGGATAAATTGGCTAAAATCTCTCTTCGTGAAAGTCTGGAGGGAGAAGGCAGGTGAGATTGAAACAGACGATCTCTCTAGAAAGAGAGCTGATCCCTCTTGAAAGAAGGCCTTGATCAAAAAGCCCTTTTACCCTAAAAAGAAGAAATACTATCCATCTCATCCACTCTACCCACATTATCAGCTGCAGCAGTCTCAACAAAAGCAGCAAGGCCCACGCCAGCCCAAGAGGCCTAAGGCTCTCAAACCTCAACCAGCTACACAGGCACAGTCTACAACTGTTTTTTGACTCCTTCCTGGTGAACATAGCCATACTTCCCCTGAAGAATCCCCATCCTTCTCACATTGCAGGCTGCTTGTTTCACTTTGCCCACAGATGGCCCTCTCATAACAGAGCAGTGGACCTTGAATGTAGCCCTCAAGGGGTATCGGCTCCCCTTTGAAAGCTTACCCCAGATCTTTTTCACAGAGGAGTTTCCTATGGAACTCCATCACTGCTACAGCAGGAAATAGTTTCTCTGCTGTTGCAGGGTGCCATAGAAAGAGTTCCTCCTGCACAAAAAGGGTTGGGTTTTTACTCCCGTTACTTCCTCATCCCCAAAAAGATGGAGGGATTCAGACCCATCATAGATTTGAGCCCTGAACAAGTTCTTGGTTCGAGAAAAATTCAAGATTGGTCTCCCTAGGAACTCTACTTCCATACTTTCAAAGGGACGATTGACTTTGTTCTCTGGATCTCAAGGATGCCTACATTCATACTCATGCATCCGTCTCACAGACAGTACCTGTGATTCGTGTTTCAGGGAGCTCACAAAATGTCCAGCAGTTTGTTGTGGCCTACCTCCGCACTCTGGGCATCTTCGTTTTTCCCTGTTTAGATGACTGGCTCATTAAGGGTGTTTCCCCTCAAGTACTAGACCTGTCCCTTCACCGCACTGTTACTGTGCTTCAAAATCTTTGCTTTGTCATAAACTTTCCAGTCTTACCATGCTCCTACTCAAAAATTAGAGTTCATAGGTGCACTTCTAGATATTGTGCAAGCTCGAGCCTTTCTCCCAGGAGACCGCATACAGCGTCTCACAGAGTTTGAAAGCCAGGTTCAGCGACAGCATCTCATCACAGCAGGGGAAATGCTTTGTCTGCTGGGACATATGACTTCCACCATACGTGTGGTCCCATTTGCTAGTCTCCACATGGGTCAGGCACAGTGGGCCCTTTTCCTCTCAGTGGGCACAGTCAAAGGATCGACTCGAATAGGCTTATCACACCTTAGTTAGCCAACTCCCTCCAGTGGTGGTGTATGCCCCAAAACCTGCTCATCAGGTCACCTTTTCAGTCTCTCTCTTTCCCACAACCTCTCTCTGTTGTCTGTATCCTGTGGACACCTTGTAATGATTTTGTGGACCCCCAAGGGTCTGAGGACTAAAGGTTAGGAACCACAGTCCTAGAGAAGATATGGGGGGGGGAGGACATCCAACTATATCAAAAGTATGAATACAACTGAAGAAATAAACCTTTATTAGAGAAAAGAATGTAGTAGAGGAAGAGGTCACAGTATGAGATTCCAAATAAATAGACTTGAGAGCAGCATCAGAAAATATTTCTTCACAGAAAGGTTTATGGGTGCATGGACTAGGTTGCCATGGGAGGTATTGGAAGAAGAAATGTTAACAAACATGGAATGAGCACAGAGGATGCCTAGATGCAAAGAAGTGAAGAAAAACCTGATGTCAGCTGGGGTCTCGGGTAATGTACCAGAAAAAAAACTAACCAGACTAGATGGGTCTTAATGGTCTTTTGTCTGCTATCATTTTCTGCCTTTCTATGTATAAATGTACTGCTCTGTCAGGAGAGAGATAATGAGGGCAAATTTTAAAAAATTGTATTTCCATATCATTCCGCTAGACCAGCCCAAACAAGAGGGGTTGTGTCATCCTACCAGAAAATGTGGAGACACAACACTTCCATAGGCTTTATCATGTCATTTCAGCCAGAACCATTAGAGGGAGCCTTCAGTAGTTCTCCACCTCTAGCAGTTTTCAGCTCTCTGGAAATCTGAGAGAATGTAAGGAAGAATTAAGAGGAGAGAATGATTTTGCTCTGAGCAACCATCCTCGTGGGTGGATTTCTCACTGGAGGACACACGGGAGGCTTCACTAGGGTTGCTCTTAAAACAGGTGCTGTCTCTCTGGATACCATAGGAGGAGACAAATTGGACCAGCTCCCTGCCCGTATCTTGTTAAGGTCACATTGAGCAGCTTGAAGATTGGAAAAAGAGTTTTGGAAGGATTCTTCGGTGCCCCCTTCCTCATCCTCCCCTCCCCTGCTCTCCCCTATAGATTTGAAGTGGTATGTGACTGCTCATCTGACAACAGGGGAGTAGCACTGAACCCAGCATAGTTTTTCCCTGCCCATGGCTCCCTGGGGGTAAGTACCAAAGACTAAACTTATCTGTTTATCTTGTCTATGAGGGCTCTCAACTTCATCCATTGCTGGGGTGCTGAGTTGGGTTTAGGGCTGCTCAGGGTATCCATTGATTTGGCATTGGTGTTTTCCCATCCTGCCTAACTGCCTGTGTGCATTGTTTGCACGTTCTGTGCTTTACCAGGCCCTTTCTGCACCTATCTGGTGTGTGCTACTGGCGTGTGGTATCTTTTGTGTGCAGCTGTCTTTGTGGTTTCTGCGCATGTGACTCTGCTCTGCGTAGTGCTAGTGTTCACAGCCCTGTCCACATAGATTTGGCAAGCGGAGCAATGTGCCATCTTAGTGCACCTTCAGACTTTGTGTCCTGACTGCTAGTGAGCAGTAGGAGGTTCTTATACCGCCTTTGAAAAAGTGCTGCCTGGTCTGCGGAAAGTGAAAAGTCACATCCCTGGATTCTGGTATCTGCTCAGCTTGCATTGAGGCTTCGGGCGCACCTTTAAAAGGACCGTCTCTCCCTTTGCATCAGGGAGAAGCGAGTGCTCTGGCTTTCACTGCTGCTGGTAGCAAATGCTGCCTTACAGAAGGATGGATAAACACAGCTAGGAGCAGTGCTCTCGCAGTACCATCCAGGATACACAAGGAAGCAAGAGACGAGATGAGTATGGATGACCAGCAAATGTTTATTCTTAAAGAACCCCAACGCGTTTCGGCGCTAACGCTTTTTTCAGGGGGAATGCAACTTAAAAACGCAAACAAATTTAAATAAATATACATATAAACAACAATAAAAAAGTGAATACAAAAAAGCAACCCCATTGAATTTATCTAAACCTATCCACATGTATATAAATCATTACTCAATATAAATAAATTGTTCATAATGGACTTGTTTCTACAAACGCAGGACAATGAAAAGTAAAACCATGACATTAAAACCATGTAAACAAACAGGACAACAAGTGGGCTGAGAATAATGATTCATAAACACCTTTTTCAAAGCTCTAATTATTATATATTCTTATTAACACCATATGATTTTGTTGAAACCTAATATATTAATCTTAAATGTGACACCTATTTTTTAGGTTTACTATTGAACATGCACATAAACTTTTAGTTAATAAATTCATCTTTGTATAATGTTGCAGCTACTGTTGTAACAATCTAAACGACATTGACTATCTGAGTATATTATACTATTGGAATAGTCACCACTATAATTATTAAACTATTATATTGTGATAAAAATACACTAGTTATAAAAATATTTAATACAACTAATACTTTGTCATGTAAAAGGTATATACTTAAGTATATGTGCTCAGCTCTAAAATGTAATCAAGATATCATAATGATTTTATCTAAGGGATAGGTAATAATTGTTGTACATTGTAATCTTTATGTTAATAAATTACATCATGATATCCTATAATCTCCAGGAACAAGCAGGAATGAGTCTTCACATATGGGTATCGTCGGTACCGACGGAGCCTGCGTGGGAACGCTCCCCAGCGTCCAAAAAAAAAACCTTTTGGGAGCATCCCACAGCGCCTGCGCGCTGCCTTCCCGCCTTTCCCAACCGTCTCTCTCCAGTTCTTCTTTTCCGCGGAGCCAGCAGGTCGTGTTTCCTGTCACCACTGAAGAATTTCTTATTTTCTTATTTCTTATTTTCTTTAGTCGCGTGTCTGCCTTCTTGAGGACCGGTACCACCGGTCTCTATTCTTTCTTTAAAAAAAAAATACATTTTTTTTTCTTTCTGCTTCAGTGCATTTTCTCCTGTGGCCCTAGGCCTACAGTCTTTTTCCTCATGGAAAAGCCCGCCTCCGGGTTTAAAAAGTGCACAAAGTGCAGTGGCACTATTTCTGTCACAGACACCCATGACTGGTGTCTAAAATGTTTAGGTCCTGATCATTCCATCGCGGATTGTGAGTCCTGCTCCATGATGTCTAAAAGAGGGTTACAGAATTGGGCAGCAAAGCTCAGTACCCTGTTTCCCTTCGATGCAGCTTCTGTGGCATCGACGTCTTCCAGAGCTGCTTCTTCATCCCATGGATCTCAGGTAACAAAACTTAAGTCTGGTCAATCCTCAAAGGGTACATCTCCCTCTAAGTATCGAGATGTACCCGAACTTATTATTGAGGAATCCACACCTGCAAAATTACCCCGGCGGGAGGCTCCGGCTTCCAAAGTATTATCTATGGGGTCACAGGTTGACATCGATGGCACGGCCTCGACCGATCACCTGTTACAATGTTCTGGGGTACCGGCGGTTCCCGATACCGATATCCAGACATTGGTGGCGTCGATGGATCAGAATATTCTGACCATGCAGCGGGCTATTACGGCCTTCATACAAGCTGCGACGCCCTCGGTACAACAACAACCTCCGTTGTCGATACCGATTCCGGTTCTGGATCCAGCTCCGGTTCCGATACCAGTACCGCTTGCATCGGCATCAGCATCGAAAGCAGCGATACGGTATCCAGTGATGCCTGTTAGTACCGATTCGGTACCAATGACTCCCGATGTCGATACCCCTCGGTACTCGTATCGGGCTCTGCGAGAGCATCCAGACAGTCGATACTTCGATTCCTCTGAAGAATCTGATGCATCAGAGGTTTCCATCGAAGCATCGGAGATCCGTCCTCAGGAACCCTCTTCTCCAAAAAGGAGAATGTCTCCTCCTGAGGACTTGTCTTTCCAGGACTTCATCAGGGAGGTGGCCAGAAGCCTGTCCATTGCAGTAGCCTCTGAAACTGAGCCCAGAGCCAAAAAATTGGATATTCTTCAATATCCTAAGGCTCCTAAAGAGGCAGCCATTTTACCAATACATGAGATTCTTTATGACCACATGTTAGGTATATGTATCGTGTTCCTCCTTGTCCTGGATTTCATAAGACTCGGCTTCCTCACCACTCTATTGTGGTAGAGTCTGCTATGAAAAAAATCAAGAGTACAAAAAGACACTCCTCTGCTCCTCCAGGAAGAGAATGCAGAACCTTAGATGCTTTTGGCAGGAAAATCTTCCAGACCAGTATGCTTGTAGCCAGAATCAACTCCTATAGTCTCTATATGGGGATGTTTCTAAAAGAGGTTACAGATCATCTACACACCTTATCTCCTTTTATGTCAGAAGATAAGAGAGAAGAATATATTACCTGGCTTAAACATGCTCAGGATGTATCCAAGTTTTCCAACCGTGCAGCCTTTGACTCCTTTGAGGGTGCCAGTAGAGCTTCGGCTATTGCCATAGGCGCACGCAGAGTAGCTTGGTTACAAGCCTCTGATTTGGAATCCTGGGTACAGGATGGTCTGGGCAACCTTCCCTGTACAGGGGAAAACCTGTTTGGCAAAGATTGGCAAGCAAAAGCCACCCAGATGGATGCTGAAAATTCTGCTTTAGATAGACTCTCAAAGTCTACTACTACTCCTTTCAAAAAGAGGTTATTCAAGAAAGGATCTTTCCCAAAAAAAGGGAAATTTTCTTCTGGTTATGGTCAGGCCTCTTCTCAGGGTCGTTTTGCTACAAAGAGGCAGCAACAACCAAAACAGGCCAAGCCTCAGGCTGCGATGACTGCTACGGCCCAAAAGCCTCAGCCTCCTCAGGGCCTTTGACTTTCCACTAGAGAACTTAGCTTTTCTGACTCTAGAACATCCAGAGCCTCTCACCATTCCATGAAGGTTAGCTCACTTTGCTCCCAGATGGGAACAAATCACAGCAGAGCACTGGACCCTCTCCATTATAAGGGAGGGATACAAACTACATTTCTTGAACCTTCCTCCTTACACCATGGTGAAACAGTTCAGCTCTCCAACTTCTCTTCTCGACCTTCTAGGTCAAGAGATTGCTACCTTTCTTGCCCAAGGGGCAATAGAAGAAGTACCCCTTCTTCAACAGGGTTCAGGGTTCTACTCCCCCTATTTTCTCATCCCAAAGAAAACAGGAGGCTACAGACCCATCCTAGATCTCAGAGAGTTGAACAAGTTTCTATACAAAGAGAAATTCAAGATGATTTCTCTGGGTACTCTCCTTCCATACCTCCAGAGTCAGGACTGGCTTTGTTCTCTAGACCTCAAGGATGCGTACACCCATGTCCTCATCCATCCAACACACAGAAGGTTCCTTCGGTTCCTTTACCAAGGAAAGCACTACCAATACAGAGTGCTTCCTTTCGGTCTGGCCTCTGCTCCAAGAGTGTTCACAAAATGCATGGCAGTGGTAGCTGCATTTTTACGCACTTTGGGGATATTCGTATTCCCATATCTGGACGACTGGCTCATCCGAACTCCATCCCAGTCAGAGGCCCAGACCTCCCTGGCCTGCACAAAGCATCTTCTTCAGTATCTGGGACTGGTGATCAATATTCCCAAATCCCATCTCACCCCTACTCCGTCTCTAGAGTTCATAGGGGCCTTACTGGATACTACAACTGCAAGAGCCTTTCTTCCCCAGGCCCGTTGCCTACGCTTGGTGCAGTTAGCCTCCCAGATTCAGTTAAAATCCCATTTAACTGCTCGAGAGATGCTACAACTCTTAGGCCACATGGCACCCACAGTGCATGTGGTTCCTTATGCTCGCCTTCACATGAGGGAAGCTCAGTGGACTCTCTCCACTCAATGGACCCAGGCATCAGGTTGCCTGTCAGACAAAATAGCAACCTCCAGTCGCCTCTTTTGGTCCCTCCACAGGTGGAAATCCACTCAAAATCTGTTGTTGGGGTCCCCCTTTCAACAGGTGCTACCCCAAGTAACCCTTACAACAGATGCCTCTCCAAAGGGTTGGGGAGCTCACCTTCAAGATCTCTCCACTCAGGACATCTGGTCTCCACAGGAGACATCTCTCCATATCAACCTCTTAGAGCTCAGAGCAATCTTCTTGGCTCTCAGAGTATTTCGCACCCTGCTCAGCTACAGGACAGTCCTCATCCATACGGACAATCAGGTAGCCATGTTCTATGTGAACAAGCAGGGGGGAGGCGGGCTCTCTGTCGCTTTGCAACGAAGCTCTGAGATTGTGGGCCTTCGCCAGAGAGCATCAAATCCATCTCATGGCAGTGTATCTTCCAGGGGTTCAAAACTCTTGGGCAGACAGACTCAGTCGAGTTCTGCTTCCACACGAATGGTCCCTCCATGGGGACCAGATAGCCAGGATTTTCCGGATTTGGGGTACCCCAGACATAGACCTATTTGCAAGTCCGTGGAATGCCAAACTTCCCCGGTTTTGTTCCAGGATTCCGTGTCAGGGAGTTCAGGCCAGGGATGCCTTCCTCCTTCACTGGGGGCAAGACTTCCTCTATGCCTTTCCACCTATTCCCCTCATCCCCAAGACTCTGTTCAAGCTTCAGAGAGACAAGGGATCTATGATCCTCATAGCACCACATTGGCCACGCCAAGTGTGGTACCCTCTACTTCTGCATCTCTCTCAAGCTCCCTCCCTGGACCTGGGGTCTGCTCCAGATCTCCTCTCCCAAGAGGAGGGAACCCTGTGGCATCCAAATCCTCAGTCTCTTCATCTCAAAGCCTGGTTGCTGAAGGCCTAGACCTTCAATATTTACACCTTTCTCAGCAAGTAAAGGATATCCTTCATGCTTTCAGAAAGCCTTCCACCAGACGCTCTTATGCTTTTAAATGGAAAAGGTTTTCCATTTGGTGTGCAGAAAATGGTCTTAACCCTTCTGCAATACCTTTGAATTCATTACTAGACTATTTGCTGCATTTATCCCATGCAGGCCTTAAAACAAATTCAATCAGAGTCCATTTGAGTGCTATTGCAGCAACCCCTGAAGCCTCTTAATGGACAACCTATTTCCTCTCATCCTCTTATAGCAAGGTTCATGAGAGGCCTTCTTTTAACTAAACCTCCCATTAGACCACCTCCAGTGGCATGGGACTTAAATCTGGTTCTTGGCCAGCTTATGAAGCCACCCTTTGAACCCTTAGCCACTACCTCCTTGAAATTCCTTTCCTGGAAGGTTATTTTTCTCATTGCACTCACCTCAGCTCGTCGTATCAGTGAGTTGCAAGCTCTAGTGGCTAATCCTCCTTATACAAGGTTCCATCATGACAAGGTAGTTCTCAGAACTAATCCACACTTTCTGCCTAAAGTGGTCTCACCTTTTCACCTGAACTAGGAGGTATATTTACCTATCTTCTTTCCAGGGCCTCATGCATCAAGTGCAGAGAGGAGTCTTCATACCCTGAATTGCAAAAGAGCACTTGCTTTCTATTTACAAAGAACACAGCAACATAGAAAGTCCTCTCAACTTTTTGTTGCTTTTGATCCTTCCCATTTAGGACTTCCAGTCTCTAAGAGAATTCTGTCCAATTGGATTGCTCAGTGTATTTCCTTCGCCTACCAGAGTAAGAACCTTTCTCTGGAAGGCCATGTCACAGCTCACAATGTGAGGGCCATGGCAGCCTCTATGGCTCATCTAAACTCTGTGTCCATCGACCAAATCTGTCGAGCAGCCACCTGGGCCTCGGTTCATACCTCACAGCCCATTACTGCTTGGACAAGGATTCCCGCCGGGATGCCTTGTTTGGTCAGGCTGTTCTCAAACACCTGTTCCATACCTAATCAACTCCTGCCCTCCATCCCTGACTGGATGCCTGAGATTCATAGGTGGAGATGGAGCCCTTCCAGGGACTCACAATCTGGGTGATCTCCCAGGCATCTCTAGCTGGGGAGTCCCCATATGTGAAGACTCATTCCTGCTTGTTCCTGGAGATAGCACAGTTACTTACCTGTAGCAGGTAATCTCTGGGAACAGCAGGAATTAGTCTTCACAACCCTCCCACCTCCCCTAGGAGTTGTATCTCTATCTATCTTTCCTTTCCTCTCTCTCTCTCTTTGTCTCAGCTTTAAAACTCGAACTGGAGAGAGACTGTTGGGAAAGGCGGGAAGGCAGCGCGCAGGTTCTGTGGGATGCTCCCAAAAGCTTTCCTTTTGGACGCTGGGAGCGTTCCCGCGCAGGCTCCTTCAGTACCGACGATACCCATATGTGAAGACTAATTCCTGCTGTTCCCAGAGATCACCTGTTACAGGTAAGTAACTGTGCTGTGTAGTAGCTGTGTTAATTTTTGTTAAAAGAACAATAGCTATCTAATAGACTATATTATAAATTCTTCTCCAGTAAAACCTAAAAATTATGCTATGTGTAAAAATAAATGATTAAAACTATAGTGGTTGTGTTGGTTACTGTTAAACTATCAATAGCTATCTAATTAAGCTATATTGTGAATTATTCTCCTATACATCTTAAAAACTATACTATGTATAGATGATATTAAAAACCAGTGCAATCATAAGAGACATCAATAGGACTACTTAGCTTGTATAATGCAGGAGACATATGTTGTGTGACTAACCTGAATATATCAGCTTGACTTACAATGCCGTTTGTAGACTCGTGTGAACTGTGAACTTCACTGTAAAATCGGACAGACCACACAGGAAATGTTATGTTAAGTATTTTACAAACAATTTATTTCTTGTTATTTAACGATATTTGGTGTGTGGCTGTTATTGGGTAACAATGTGTGTAATAGTTATAAGCTTTAAAATGAAATTAAATACTTCTATGTTAACCGTGAATTACACCGGAGAGGTCTGAAAAGGGAATACACATTGATTCTATTTTAAAATATGTATTATTAGATTATCTTACTAAGTTTACTAACCAATGTTTTGAAGCTTTGAATTATACTGTCATCGATGTTAAAAACCAGATGAGAGCTGCTGCTGAAAAAAACTAAAAGAAATTTAAAAGAAATTTATACACACATTATTGCATCAGGGATATGCTAAGCCAGCAAAGAACATCGTAGCACAGCAACATTTCAGTGGTTATTTCATAAATACCTTTTTAAAGCATGAAGGGACTTGTCAGTAGTGCAAAGTCACTTGACGCATAGAAAGCCTGAACGGTGAGAATGTGGTTTTAAAACCGCTACTTTCGCGCCAAAAGAGGAGGAGTAACAAAAGTGGGTGGAGCTTAGCATTCAGACGGTGGAGACACATAGACTTCAAAGGATTGTACAATGAACGATTTGTTGCGTTTCTAGAGACTATGTACCTCATATCTTATGTAAAAAGAGGAAGTGATATATTGTGTAAATCTTAATTTAAAACCTCTTGCCAGATCGAAAAATGATATAAAAATGAATTGAAATGTGTACACTTTCTTAAAGGAATATATTTTTTAGTAAGGGAATATATTTATAGTCGAGGAGGGGGGGAGGGAGAGAGGGGGGCAAAGGGGGAAGGTGGGGAGGAAGCAAGGGGAGGGGGAGGGAGAGCGGGGAGGGGGAGGAGAAGGAGGGGGGGGGAAGGGGAGAGGGAGGATAAGAGAGGAGGGGGAGGAAAGGGGGAGAAAAGGAACTTTGGAGGCTAAACATATACCTGTATTTATTCAAAGTGAATCAACTAATTGTTTTATGCTTGGTACATCAAATAACTTTGATCAAATTAATAAAATTAATAAGATTTTAATAATGTTAAAAACTAAGCTTGATAAAGTTTAGATTAAAGGTGTTGATGCATTGGAAACTTACAACTTTTCTTATATCAAGTGTATATTATAATGTAAAATGGTGTTCAGTTTAAAAACTTTTTATAAAAGACTATGAGCTATTATGTACTAAAATTTAAAAAGACCTTAACTCCATAGCTATTTAGATTACTCAAAAAATATTGTATAACATAAAAATTGACTCATGAGTAACTAAATAAATATAGAGATGTGGCTAATTAGTATAATAGAAATACTCCCATATTAGCTAAAACAAACTATAGTGTAATCGTGGATTGAATCAACATATCAATATTTATTATGTAAAATTACAGATTGATAGTTGTAAAACCTAACCCCGGCCATAAACATAAATGTATATAAAAGATTTATTTGAAGGATTGCTGTAATACGACACGAGTGCCTGCACACATACAGCGTCACCATTGGCCCCAACTATAAGTAATCTTAAAGTTTATTTTTCACAGAAACACAGAAAGGTCAACTTCTTGATTAAGGCCATTAGGTTCTAGACTGTTAAATTCGTATATATACCGTTGTTCAAGTTTTAAAAGGACTTTATTGATATCTCCTCCCCTCCAATGTGGTATAACGTTTTTGAGAACCAGAAATTTTAGGTCACTAATTTTGTGACCTGTGGTAATCCAATGCAAAACTAAAGGTTTATCTGAAATCTTCCTCTGGATGCAACTCCTATGCTCAATGATACGAACACGCACTTCCCTCACGGTTTTACCAATATAGACCTTATTGCAGGGGCACAAAATCAGGTATATTACATTGGATGTCTTACAGTTGGTGTAGTTCTGTAAATATATCTTATGTTGAGAAATGGGATGTGTGAAACTATTTTTGGCTATGATAGTGTGAACACGATCCCCATTAAGAAATGACCACTTACGTGCCTTATGTTATTGTTACCTCAATCTTGTTCCGTGTAAATATTTCATGTATATAGTTCACCCCTGTTATCCAAGTTTGTACTCCTGTTCTATGTAAAACCAAACAGCTTGTTGTTATGGTCATTATGTTATAATGTAAACCGTGCTGATACCGAATAGTGCGGTATATAAGAAACTGTAATAAATAAATAAATAAAATAAATAAAACACAATAAAAATGGTCTTTCACAGAGCCCAATGAAATCACACTTCTATAAGGGATAGCTCCAAAGTAACAATACCATTAAGAAAATCCTGAGGTATGGAGAACTATTATTTCACCACAAAATTTTTTTTATAAAGCTACCAGCATCACCACAAAATTTTTTTTATAAAGCTACCAGCATTAAATATTCACTATTGCTTTAGAGAAATGTGTAAACGTGAGAGCACATACTATTTTATCTTTATTGTCACATCGATCTTTCTTTTTCAATAAGGAAGAGAGTTCTGTTTCGCAGGCTCTAAAGTACGCTTTTTTGATGCATTTTTGTGGATACCCTCTTTCTCTAAATCTTTTATGCATCTTAATTGCTTGGTGTTCAAAACTTGTATCTGTCGTACATAGCCTTTTAATTCTAAGAAACTGACTAATTGGTAAATTGCTTTTAAGAGACAAATTGTGGTAACTGTCATATTTCAGTAAAGTATTGCGATCTGTCGGTTTTTGATAAAGGTCCGTAGTGAATCCGTTTTCTTCTTTTTTGATCATTATATCTAAATATGGAATACTCTTTGTACTAAAAGTGCCTTCAAATTGTAAATTGGGATCTAATGTGTTAAGCCAGACAAAAAAATTTTGTAAAGTTTGTTCGGTGCCTTCCCAAATTATAAGTACGTCGTCTATATATTGTTTCCATAACCGAATATTAGATTGATAAGGATGAGATATTAAATATTGCCTTTCAAATTGGGCAACATATAGATTAGCGACATCTGGTGCCATGGATGAGCCCATGGCTATCCCTTTTATTTGCTTGTAATAAATACCTCTAAAGTTGAAGTAGTTCTCCATCATTGCCAATGTGGCTAATTGTATTAAAAAGAAGGTAGGAGTACGAACAGGTTTGGGTCTTAGAATCAAAGTATTTGCCAGTACTTCTATGGCTGCTTGTTGCGGTATATTTGTATATAGTGAATTGATATCAAGTGTTACTAACAAAAGGTCTTTTTGATATCCTTCGAACTCTTTCAAAATGTTAATGATGTGTGTAGAGTCATGTACATAAGATGGAATTTTAGATACAAATGGTCTTAGAAATATGTCGAGAAACTTGGATAGGGGTTCTAACAGGGACCCTATAGCGGACACGATTGGGCGTCCTGGTGGATTTTCTAGTGACTTGTGAATTTTCGGAACCATGTAGATAGTAGGTACAGCTGGATGAGAGACCTTGAGGAAAGAAATCTCGTGAGATGTAAGGTAGCCAGCTTCCTTGCCAATGTACAATATTGTGTCAATTTTTTGTTGTAAAATCTGTGTAGGATCGTCATAGATCTTCTTATAAAATTCTTCATTGTTCAATTGGCGTAATGTTTCTTTGACGTAATTGTCTCTATCTTGGACCACAAGGGCTCCAACCTTATCAGCCGGTTTTATTATGATGTTATTGTTAGAGTGGAGGAGTAGCCTAGTGGTTAGAGCACTGGCTTGGTAACCAAGCAACCAGGGTTCAATTCCTGCTAGCACTCCTTGTGGCCTTGGGCAAGTCACTTAACCCTCCATTGCCTCGGAAGAAAGGCCTGGCAATCTACTTCCGGTGACACTGCCAAGAAAACCCAGGAGCTTCTGGGTCGCCAGGAGTCAGGACTGACTCGAAGGCACACATTGCATTTGTTAGACTGTAACTGTTTTAAAGCTGTTTTTTGTGAACTTGTAAGATTGTAATACATACGATTACCTTTATTTTGATAAAGTTGTGCTACCTTAGATACGCGTTGGGGTTCTTTAAGAATAAACGTTTGCTGGTCATCCATACTCATCTCGTCTCTTGCTTCCTTGTGTATCCTTACAGAAGGATGGATGACAGGCCTTCCATCTCGGTGCTCTCTCCTCTGGATGCTCCCCTTTGAGGAAGGGGTCATTACACTGGTCAACATTGAAATCATTACTGACTTTAAAAGGCCCTAATCTGTAGTATCTTGGCGAGCTGAACACGAATATAACATTAAAAAAATTTTATTGGCTCTTGTTTTGAAGATATTACATGTAGTTCATTTTTGACGTTTCACCGTGTAAATTTATCCAGTAGGACATCAACAACATCCTAAATAAGCCTTGAATGATGTAATATTGCATCACATTGCATAATACCAGCATGCACACATCATCCAGAGTTGATTGCATCATTTTCTGATGCAATGCAGTACTACTGCCAGACGGCTGCTGAAGCCATCTGACATCAGCAGTGTACTATACGCAGTCGGAAAGGTTGAGCATTTAAAATATTTCAGACTGTGTGCAAGACAGTTTAAGCTACTGTTACATGTAACTTTTATTAATCATATAATTTTAGCCATTCAGGTACAATACAGAACAGTAATGCCGCGAAAGTGCGTTAATACCGTTGACAATTTCTGCTACATTTGTGGGGAAGTGACATTTGCCAACCAGAAGAAAAGTATCACTTCTCAACTGAAGAAGGCATATCATCTTTACTTCGGATGCAAGATTGGTGACCAAGACAAGTCTTGGGCCCCGCATATATGCTGCGCTACATGTACAACACAGCTTTCACAGTGGCTGAATTGCAAAAGACCATCAATGCCGTTTGCAGTCCCCATGGTGTGGAGAGAGCCAAGCAATCACATAAATGACTGTTACTTCTGCTTGGTTCCTCCTCTTTCAAGCGGAATTACGAAGCAAAAGAAGTCAAGCATAGTCTACTCAAACATTCCGTCTGCAGTGAGACCAGTTCCACATAGTGAGGGACTTCCTATTCCAGAACCTCCAGCAGAATATTCTCTTGATTCATCTGTTGAGGACAAGGGTGAGCCGACCTGTTTATCTCCTGGTCTGTCAGCATGCAGTGACAGATTTTCACTGGGATGCATATCAATGCCACACAGAACAACAGAACTAAATGACCTGGTTCGTGATTTGGACTTATCCAAGAACAAGGCAGAATTGCTAGGATCAAATTCCAGCACCTACACCAATATCTACCCCATACACCACACACACCACACGCTGTAAATATACATTTGTAAAAAGTTTGATGTTTTGTTTTGCATTAATACCTACAAAGTTTAAATTCATTGTTCAATGTAAATAGTTGATTTCTATTGTTCTATGTTAAATGTATAAAAATGTGTGCAAGACTGTTAATCTGTTATATGTAAACCGCCCTTGATCTCTGGAAGGGGCGGTATAAAAGAAATAGTTAAATAAATAAATAAATAAAATAAATAAGACTCCAACAATGAAATCTTCTAGAAGAAGATGTCAACATTACTTCATATCTAAAGCGCCATCAGCAGTTGGAGCCTTTCTTCAGAAAGGAAAGTAATCTGGTATTCTGTTCCGATACTGAAAGCCTCGTGAATGCCTTAAAAATCACTCCTGACCCACAAGACTGGAGACTATTTATAGACTCTTCGAAACTGAGTCTGAAGGCTGTGCTTCTTAACCATGGAAACTGTCTTCCATCTATTCCAGTAGCGCATGCCGTCGACATGAAAGAGACATACGATAACTTAAAGCATCTACTGACTTCCATTAACGATAACAAGTACAGCTGGCACCTCTGTGGTGACTTGAAGGTAGTTGCCCTTTTAATGGGACTGCAGCAGGAATATATAAAATACATGTGTTTCTTATGTGTTTGGGATAGCCGAGCAAGGGATTGGCACTACTTGCGGAAGGAATGGAATCGCAGACAAAATGTAACAGTTGGAGAGAAGAATATCCAGCACCCAGCTCTGGTTGAGGCTCACAAAATCCTGCTACCACCCCTTCACATCAAACTAGGTTTGATGAAAAACTTTGTGAAAGCCATGGACCGCACTTCCCCAGCTTTCCGATACCTGCATGAAATATTCCCTCGACTCAGCGAAGCAAAGATTAAAGAGGGAGTTTTTGTGGGTTCTCAGATTCGAGAGCTCTTCAAAGATGACCGGCTCAACAACTTGCTGCAGGGTGATGCGAAACAAGCATGGAATGCTTTCGCCTAGTGTCAACAAACTTTCTCGGGAATGTTAGGGCAGAAAACTACAAGGAACCAGTAGAAGACATGCTGATGAAGTATCAGAAACCTTGCTGCAATATGTCTCAAAAGATCCATTTCCTTGATTCCCATCTCAATTTCTTTCCTGACAACTGTGGTATGGTTAGTGATGAACAGGGCAAACGTTTTCACCAGGATATCGCAACGATGGAGCAAAGATACCAGGGAAAATGGTCCACTACAATGTTGGATGACTACTGCTGGACACTCCCCAGAGAAGCTCCCTAACAGCTGCACAAGAGACAAGCGAAAAAATCTAAGTAGTAGTCTATGACTTGGTTTTTTACAGGTATTAACCGAAGGCCTATTATATTTACTATTGACATGCGTCTCGTGATGTAAATATTAATTCTTGTAGATTACAAAAAAACTAGAGCCAACTTTGCAATTTCACTGTCATATTCGTGTTCAGCTTATAAAAATTGATAAGAAATGACTATTTTTATTTCAGTAACATGACTTTTGTAAACATTTGTTGACCAGTGTTATCTGCTGCTCCCTCCAGTGGTAAGGGCCATCTAGCCTGTGGGAACTCCTGGGTTCCAGGTTGGCCTCCCCAGAGTTTTTCTCCTTTCTGCAGTAAACTTGTTCTTTCTGGCATGGCAACGCAGACCTGGGAGTCTCCAGGTCCTCTTGATCTCTTTCTGCTTACTTGAAGGAGGGAGAATGAGTGAGATGGAGCCTGGCATGGTTTCTCGCCTTCTAAGCGCTCTTGGTGACTGTTGGAGTCTGGAGATTTGGGTCGGCTATCCTTTGGTCGAGACCTGGAGTTCAGTCCTGATGCATCGGATGTTACTTCTGACCTGGAGGACGAAGATCACGACAAGTCTGGTGTTTGTCTGTTCAGGAAGGATGGATTGACAGCCCTGATTGTTCAGATGTCATCCGCCCTAAATTTCACCGACCCTCCAGATCTGAACCCCCTCTTGCAGAGGATTCAGAAGTCCATGATGGCCTTTCCTTTTCTGGAGGTTATCAAGAGCATGATATGCTTGGAGTGGGACTTGCCTAACTCCTCAGTGAAGGGGCTGAAAGTTTGCAGGAGGTTTTATGCCCTGCCACAGGCAAACATGTCAAGTGGTTTGATACTGAAAGAGTAAATGCACAGGTTACAGTAGTTATGAAGCAGATCACCAATTCCGGTAGAGGGCAGAAACCTTGAAGGACCCCACTGGATTGTAAGGTGGACGACATCTTGAAGAATCAGTTTACAGCATCGGCTGTTATACTTCAGTTGGTGGTGTGTGCGGGTCTGTCGACTCTAGTGGATTCAGTCCCTTGCGCCAGAGGATATTATGCCCTTTTGGAATCAGCCAAAGCATTTTTGTCGGATTCTATATATGATCTCGTCCACTTATGTCTAAGGTCATTGTTCTGTGACTGTGGTGCGATGTTTGATATGGCTCTCCTGTTGGGCAGCGGATTTGTCCTTAAATCCCGATTGACTCTTCTCACCTTCAAAGGGAGGCTCTTATTTGGGACAAACTTGGAGAAGGTGGTTAAGGAGTTGGGCGAGTTCAAACCTTAAAGCCTTCTGGAGGATAGGCCAAAAGGGCCTGGGAGGTAGACAGGTGCATCTTCTTCTGTTCACACCTGTGTTTCTTGTGCTTGTTTTAGGACTCCTGTGGCTCCTGTAGATACTGCTCTGGAAAGCCTTCATTTTCCTCCCCTTCTGGGTTTCTGTTTTGGACTCGGCCCTTTCCTGGACTGTGAGGTTCCTGGGATGCCAACACTCCCATAAGTGCCTCATCCCTATCAGCTGCAATGACTGCTTGGGGCCCGTTTCTCCTTTTCTTCCAGGAGTGGGCCTGGATCACCAAGGATTGTGGGGTGCTGATATTATTTTATTTTATTTACATTTTATTTATTTTATTTACAGCTCAGTAGCTCTCTCAGGCGTTTGCCGGGCTGCAACATGGGCATCACTTTCCACTTCTGTCAAGCACTACCTCTTGGATGTCCATGCTCGGATGGACATGGCCTTTGACTCGGAGGTATTGAAAGCTGCTGTGTCTCTTTCCCACCCAGTGATGGCATAGCTTAGGTATTTCTCAGTTGTCTGGACTGGTCTAGCAGGACGATATGTAAGATGACATTTTTCTTGCCAGGTAATGTCCTTTTCCTTGAGTCTTGTAAAACCAGTCCAGGACCTATCCTGGAAAACTGCTTGGTCTGCTATTCTCTGTGGCTGGCCCTGCAGGCTCATATCCTTCTGGCAAGTCTTTTGTTGAAGCTCATATTGTACAAATTTATGGTTATTGTTTTATTGAACCTGGTTACCATCACTGAAGTTGTGTGAGCTTTTAGGTTCCTCACCATATGCTTTGAAACAAATGTTTCTGAAGGCTCCCTCTAGTGGTTTTGGCTGATATGTCATGATGTCATAAAAAAGCCTATGCGAGTTTCCTCTGTCTCAATATATGCCAGTAGGGGGACACAACCACACTCTTCTGGACTGGTCTAGCAAGACTCAAGGAAAAGGACATTATCTGGTACGTAAAATGTTACCTTTAATGTTTTGAAAACCGCACAGTTCAAAGATGCTGCATATATAAGGTAAGCTGTGAAAATCCCACTTTAGATTGCTTGTATTTATTTCCCCTTCCCAAAATGTTCAAGGTTTAATGCCATCTTATATAGCTTAATACTTTAAAGTGGGGAAAAATATTTCTAGAGCTCCCTCCAGCTTTAGTGCAGACTTCCTTATTAGCCATTCTTTGTAGTTGGGGATGAGACTGCAAATTTCTGGCCTGTGTTAGAGAGTTAAAAAGACTTTTTACTTTCTACAGGGATATAAATTTCTAAAGGAGGCACTATAAATGCTTGGAAAGCATTGCACTTGGTTGACTTTTAGCTTGGGGCAATTTCTCTAAATTGGTTAGATTTGTGCACTGTGACAGTCATGAACTTCACTCTTAAGCCAGAGTATTGGAAGATGATTTCAGTTTCTCAAGTTTACTGCTAATGCATAGTACTTACTTCGTACCAAAGAGAAGCTTCCTTCTGGAGTTCGTAAGATGTAACATGTATGAGTAATTTATCAAGGTGTGATTGGAGATTTGGCTTTGAAGTACTGCTTGTAATCTTTTTCCAGATCTCCCTTTTTATTTTATTGCTTTTTTTTTTTTTTAAGAGTGAGAGAGTATGTGTGTGTGTATGTTGGAATTGAAGTGATTTTTTTTTTCTCACTCTCCCTCTTTCTTCTTCTTGTTCTCGTTCTCTACTTTTATTCAGAGTTTTATGTCATACTTATTGTCCCCTTTTCTCATCTGATTTCCGCTCCTCATTTTTTCCTTTCCTGCACTTTATTAAAATCTCAAAACATTGCTTTGTTTTAGCTAGTCAAACCTCTCCAGGACCAAGCAGGAAGTCAGTCCTCACATTTGGGGTGACGGTGCCGACAGAGCCCCCGTGCGGAACATTTCCCCAGCTTTCAAGGAAAGCCTTTGGGAATGCAGCGTGCATGCGCGGTCCCCTTCCTGCCCAAGGGTGCCATCTTACTCGTCTTTCTTTTCCCGCGGCGCCCAACGGACATGCGTTCGTGTCACCCGGGAAAAGTAGATTTGTTTCGGCTGTTTTGGCTTTTTCTGATCCGGTTCCCCTTCCCACCTGGGCTCGGTACACCGGTATCGAGTCCGAAGTTTTGATTTTTGTTTTTTGTCCTTTGTGACTAGCGTTCGCTCTTTTTGTGTTTTCACTGGCAGCCCGGTCTTTTGACCTTGCAGGGGCCCTTTTTCCCCTGATGGCTGCCAGCGAGTTCAAAAAGTGTGATCTGTGCAAGAAGCTTATGTCTCTCACCGACACACATGACTGCTGCCTCCGTTGCCTCGGGCCCGACCATGACCCTGTGGCCCGTGCAGCAAATTGTCGTCGAAGGTACTTCGGAGCCGTCAGCATCAACATGAGAGAATTTTCTCAGAGTCCGTGTCCGGCCGGGCCCGGACTTTGTCAGAGGCCTCGACATCTCGGGAGTCTGACCCCGAGCGCCGTTGGGGTTCCTCTGAGAGGGAGTCTCCCACCCGGGAGCACAAAAGGAAGAAGAAGCTCACAAGGGCGGCGTCGGTGGAGGCTCCTGGGTCCTCGAGGGCCAGGTTGCGTAGCCCTGACCGCCGCCCCGGGCACTCGGAGTCGGAGAGGCCGTCAAAGTTACCTCGCATGGAGCCGGAGTCCCTGAGTCATGTAAGTGCTGTTGTCCTTGTGGACTCTCCTCCGGGGGAGCCGACGCTGGGCCCTGGGTCGGAGGCTGGGAGTCTCCTGAGCTTGGACTCAGGTTGACGGCCTTGGAGAGCAGCTTGGCTGCCTTCATGGAACAGCAGCAGGTGCTGATCGCCGGTCTGACCGGTGCATCTGCCCCGACCACCGGGACCTCGATTTCCAAGTCGACCCCGGAGACTGAGCCGATCCTCGAGTCAATGAAGTCTCGAGTTGATCCTCAGTCAAGGTCCCCCTCGACCTCCCCTGCAGGGCCGAGGTCATCGACGCCGATACTCTCGGCGTCGGGGCGGGTGGCACCGAGGCCCGCATGGCCTGAGCCGCTCGATTCCTCCTTGGAGGAGTCGGCATGGGAGATGGAGGATGAGGAGTCCCCAGATACCTTCCGGACCCAGTGCGTCCCTTCGGACCCACTGGAGTCTGAGCCTCGGAGAAGGTCCCTCCCTGGAAGATTCCTGGTTCTCGGACTTTGTGAGGGACATGGCCAAAGCTTTGGCCTTCCCTGCGGACGTCGAGGAGGAGCCTTGAGCCGAGGAGCTTGATGCCCTCCAGTATGACTTTCCTCCGAAAGAAGCCTTTACTGTACCGGTTTCTCCAATGCTGGAACGGCTGCTCTTCCGTATGTGGGAGGCACCGTCCTCAGTGCCAGTTCTTAGCAAACGGGTTGATTCCATTTCTCGAGTCCGTAAGAGCCCTGGGTTCCAAAAGGCGCAGCTACCGCTCAACTCCATTGTTGTAGAATTGGCCATGCACCGCCTGAAGAGTCAGAAGATGCACTCCTTGGTGCCCCCCGGCCGGGAGGCCTGGAACTGGATGCCCTCGGTAGAAAGAGCTTCCAGTGCTCTATGCTATCTTGCCATGTCCAGACCTACCAGCTGTACATGGGCATGGAGCTATGAGACCTGGCAAAGGAGATTGCCAGGTTCTCAGCTGGCCTCTCCGAGGAACCTTTGCAGAGGTTCAAGGCTTTGTCAACAGGGATCTGAGAGTGCTCGAAGTTTCTCTCTCGAGCAGCCTATGATGTCTTTGAGGCTTCGGCCTGGGTAACCGCGGCTGGCATCGGTGCACATCGTCAGGCCTGGCTACAGTCATCAGACCTGGAGTCATGGGTACAAGACAAGTTGGTCGATGTCCCATGCCGAGGTGACAACCTATTCGGTAAGCCCATGACTGAAAAGGCTGCATAAATCGAGACTGAGACTCTCACCAGGACAAGGCTGTCCAGGAAAACTTCTGCCCCTTCTCAGAAAAAGAAGGGCTCAGGAAAGAAGCCCTTTTTCCCGAGGAAGGGTGCTGCCTACAAATCCTACCCTCAATATGAGGCCTCTCCAGCTCCCCAACAGGGCCAGCACGCCAAGGGGCAGGGGCATGGGCCTCGTGGGCAGAAGACCCCCAAGCCGCCAGCTCCGGCTCCTGCACAGCAGGGAGAGCGGAGTTTTGACCACCACAGCATAGCTTCTTCTTCGCCGCTGGCTGCACTCAGCACTGGAGGTCGGCTGACCCCATGCGCCTACATGTGGCCAGCCATCACAGGGGATACCTGGGTACTGAGCATAGTCCAAAAGGGCTACATGCTCCACTTCCACCAGTTACCCCCCTCCTACTTTCCAGGGGAGCCTCCAAGACTCCCTCTACACAGAAACCTCCTCCTTCAGGAGTTGGCAAATCTTCTAAAGGAGCAGGCGGTGGAACCGGTGCCTCACCACCTGGAAGGGCAAGGCTTCTACTCCAGGTACTAACTGGTACCAAAAAGGACATGAGGCCTCCGGCCTATCTTAGACTTGCAAAACCTAAACAAGTTTCTGGAGAGGGAAAAGTTCAAGATGCCTACCCTTGGGCTACTGCTGCCCTACCTCCAGCAGGGAGACTGGCTATGCTCCTTAGACCTAAAGGATGCTTATACCCACATCCTCATTCATCCAGACCACAGACAATATCTCAGATTTGTGGTGGGAGGAAACCATTTACAGTACAGGATACTCCCCTTTGGCCTAACCTCTGCCCCCAGGGTTTTCACCAAATGCCTGGCGGTGGTAACGGCCTATCTCAGGAATCAGGGAATTTTTCTTCTCATACCTGGACGACTGGCTCATCAGGGGCCAGTCTCTACAGGAGGCCAGACAAGCCACTCTTCGCACTGTCTCTTTTCTTCAGCATCTGGGCTTTGTCATAAACTATGCAAAGTTCACTTTGCTCCCCTCACAAAACCTAGAGTTTATAGGGGCAAGATTAGACACCCTGCAGGCAAGAGCTTACTTGCCCGAGGACAGGGCCACAGACTGATGCAAACCAGTTCCAAAGCAGTTCTCAGGTCTCCGCCAGGCACTTCCTACGGCTCCTGTGCCACATGGCATCCACTGTACATGTGACTCCGAATGCCCGTCTGCACATGCGGGCTGCTCAGTGGTGCCTCAGAACTCAGTGGGCGCAGGCCACAGGTGACCTCCGAGACAGAGTAAAGGTGTCCAAACCACTTTTGGACTCCTTACAGTGGTGGCTACATCTCCCAAACCTTCTCAGCGGGGTACCTTTTCAGGCTCCAGCACACACAAGGGTGCTGACGACCGATGCTTCCTTAAAGGGCTGGGGTGCACTTTGCCAGAGCGCGTGCACTCAAGGCCTCTGGTCTCTTCGGGAGGCCACATAGCAGATCAATCTTTTGGAGCTGCGAGCAATCCGCTTAGCTCTACAGACATTTTCTCATGCCCTCTCTCACCAGTCTGTCTTAGTTCAGACGGACAAACAGGTAGCAATGTTCTATGTGAACAAGCAAGGGGGCACGGGGTCCAGGCTCCTATGTCAGGAGGTGCAGGCCCTTTGCTCCTTTGCAGTCAAATAAGGCATGTTTCTCAAAGCAGTTTATCTACCTGGTCAGGAGAATTTCCTAGCAGACAAGCTAAGCAGGATTCTCCAGCCTCATGAATGGCAGTTGAATCCATGGGTGGTCTAGCAGATCTTCCTCTGCTGGGGACTTCCGTCCATCGATCTCTTTGCCAGTCCACAAAACCGTCAGCTGCCCAGGTTTTGCTCCAGACGGCTGCATCCCCTGAGAATGACAGCAGATGCTTTTCTGATCTCTTGGTCTACGGGCCTCCTGTATGCGTTTCCTCCCATGCCCCTGGTGGCCCGAACTCTATTCAAGATTCTCCGGGACAAGGCCTCTGCGATTCTGGTAGCCCCCATATGGCCGAGGCAACCGTGGTTTCCACTTCTGCTACAGTTGGCGGTGGAAACTCCTTTCCCTCTGGGGTAGCAACACAATCTCCTGTCTCAAGATCAGGGTTCCCTTCTGCACCCCAATCTCGGGTCCCTCAATCTGATGGCCTGGCTGCTGAAAGGATAGTGCTACCTCCCTTGCTTCTACCTAAGGAGGTTGAAGAGGTGGTTTTGGCCTCTAGGAGGCAGTCCACCAGAAAGTCCTATGCCCTCAAGTGGCGTAGGTTCACGATATGGTGTGCTCAGCGCAATGAAGATCCTTTCCCTTGCCTTGTACCAGTAGTACTGCAGTATCTACTTCACCTGTCAGACTTAGGCCTTATGTCTAACTCTGTTCGGGTCCACCTCAGTGCTCTATCAGCGCACCACTCACCGGTGGAGGGACAGTCTGTCGGTTCATCCCTTGGTGTTCCGCTTTCTCAGAGGTCTGCTTCTTCTCAAGCCTCCGGTTCGTCCACCGGCAACTGAGTGGGATTTGAACGTGGTCTTGCAGCAATTACTCGCCCACCGTTTGAGCCGATGGCTACTTGCCATTTGCGCTTACTTTCTTGGAAAGCACTCTTCCTGGTAGCTCTTACCTTGGCCAGATGTGTGAGTGAACTACAAGCTCTGGTTTCTGATAGACCGTACACACGGTTCTATAGGAACAGGGTGGTCCTACAGACCCATCCGAAGTTCCTTCCAAAAGTGGTCTCCTCCTTCCACCTCAACCAGGAGGTGGTTTTTCTGACCTTCTTTCCCAGGCCACATACCAGCCGGGCTGAAACAGTCTTGCATACCCTGGACTGTAAGAGGGCGTTGTCTTTTTACATAGAACGTACGAGGGGGCATCGAAGGGCGACTCGGCTCTTCATCTCCTTTGACCCTAATAAACTGGGGTTACCTGTCTCCAAGCGTACGTTGTCCACTTGGGTAGCAGATTGTATCGCCTGGGCGTACAAGGCAGCCGACCTGCCCTTGCAGGATCGAGTCACGGCCCACCGTGTTAGGGCGAAAGCCGCGTCAGTAGCTCATCTCCGCTCTGTTCCGTTGGCAGACATCTGCCGGGCCGCTACTTGGTCTTCAAGCCAGACTTTTGCAGCACATTACTGCCTCGAGAGAGAGTCCCGAAGGGACAGCGCTTTCGGATAGGTGGTACTCCGTAATCTCTTTGAGGTTTAGGCAACTCCTACCCTCCGGCCCTTGTGTTGGGCTACCGTACGGGGGCGTTCTCAGAGGATATTCTTATCACGAATGCTGAGGCTGTTGAGAGGGAGCCATTTTTTCAGCTTAGGGTTCCCGGTAGTCTAGAGCTGGGGAGTCCCATATGTGAGGACTGACTTCCTGCTTGGTCCTGGAGAAAGAGTAGTTACTCACATATAACCGTTGTTCTCCAGGAGCAGCAGGAATCAGTCTTCATGACCCTCCCTCCTCCCCTGGAGTTGCAGTCATATACTTCATTTTGTTTTTTTTGCTGTCTTTTAGCTATGTCATCAGACTGAGCAAGATGGCACCCTTTGGCGGGAAGTGGACCGTGCATGCGCGCTGCATTCCCAAAGGCTTTCCTTGAAAGCTGGGGAAATGCTCGCATGGGGGCTCTGTCGGTGCCGACGTAACCCCATATGTGAGGACTGATTCCTGCTGCTCCTGGAGAACACCTGTGAGTACAGTTGAGTAACTACTCTTTCTCTTTGCTTTTATATTCTTTCGTTTGAATTTGATTAACTTTGATTCTGTTTATTTTCTCCTTGCTCTTCATGTGCTCTGAGCTAACATGTCAATACTTTCAACAGTGCCCAATAAACATTTGTTTCACTGAATAAACTTTGCTACAATACATAACCAGTCTGTATACACCACCTGGGAGAAAATCAAGTTTGCAAAAATCAAAGAAAATGTCATGTTGAAATCATAGAAAATGTCTCAATTAGCAGGTACAAATTTTTTTTCTTTATTTTACTCTGTGTATATACTACATAGTTTCTGGTTAAATTCGGTCATTTTATTTAACTTGTTTTTTCTTGTTTTGTTTTATCTTTTATTAGTAATCCTGTGGATTTAAGTAACCCAGCAATCATAAGTTCAACCCCCAAATTTCAAGAGCAGTTCCTAAACGCCAGTGGAATGACACAGGAGTTGAACCAGTATCCTTGCCTTAAACAGCTTCCTCAGATCTTCTTTCGGGCCATGCGAGGGATCAGTTGTCTTGTGGATGCATTCCTAGGTAAATTTTTGACCTTGTGAAAATCTGCACTCTGGGTTGGTGCTAGAAAAGAACTTTCCTATTTCTTTCATAATACCACAATGTCTTGTCCGCTTTGGAAGTTCCCAGTGAGCTCTACCTGCATTCCTGCAGTTTTAATGATGTGCAGCCAGTGGAGAAAAAAGCTTTTGTGAATCAAAACATTTACGTTTGAAGACTATTTCCATCTAGCACTTTAAACATATTTTCTGTAGAATTCTAATTATTACAGCTTTAAACTGTCTGCAATTTTGGCTCTGTGCTAAACTCACAAGGGGCCAAAAATAGTTTGTTGCTCTTGGAAATAAGGAACAGTTAGATAAAAAGATGGGATCAAGGAATTTATTAGCAAGCCACAGGTTTTAGAGATAGTGGCCTAGATTTTGGAATTAAAAAGGGTTTTCAAAAGTGAAAAGGAGGTTTGTTTTTTTTTAGTTGGAATGAAATTTATGAAGCAAAGACTAAAATTGGGTAACAATGTAATTGTGCCAAAAGGACAGACTTAGTCAGCCCTAACTTTGCTCCCATTGCATCTGTGGTTGTTTAGTTTCGCTTTCTTGGTGGTGGGAAAGGGAGAAAAAGTTGGAGGTTAAGTAGTTTTGTAACAGAGGTGTGCAAATGTGGTCCTTGAGGGCACAAAGAGGGCTTTCAGAGTAACCAAAATATGTAGTTCTTTGAATCAGATGTGTACTGATACAGCTGATCAGTATTCCTTGTGGGTGGTCTGTGCTCACAAGCAGAATGAACTGCAGAGGTGTTATGTGGGGACTCATTACTTGACTAGGCTCTTCACAGTTTATTTTAAGCTTTTCAACAGACAATCTGATTCAAAAGTTCTGATTTTGTTTAAAATTTAAAATTCTCTCTTTTTGGGTCTTCGTGCATTTTTTAAAAATTTATTGAAAATTTTATTTTAAATTGTTTTTTTAAAAAATCCTTATTGTAATTTGAAGTAAAAGAAGAATGCTTTGAATAACAAAATCTGATTTTGACTAATTTAGCACACGCTGTCGGCTGCAGCACCCATATTACCCCTATGGGCCCAGTGACAGATAGCGTGCACTAAGGGTTAGTATACATCACCCAAAATATTTAAATCTTGGCATTTTATCCATCCTAAAATTTTCCAAATTGCTAGATCCCATAGAGCTATTTACTTTCCACTGTGTTAAAGAAGTGTCCATGATTTTTAAAAACTACAACAAAAGTCTTTTTGACCATTAAAAAAGGTCAGTGATGTTAGTGCATTTATTCTGTTTCATTCATTTTTCCTTCTCTAGGCGTTGCAGTCTTTAAGAACAAAGGTTGTGAAAGATTACCCATATATGGTACTCATACTTGATACTTGATGCACTCTGGTAGAAAGAATCTGGGCAGATGGGGGTCAATGTCTTTAAATCTAAATGATTTTAACCATGGTTGTGGCTAATGCTAAAATTTTTAAAAGCTGCAGCATTCTGTGCAATTCTGTTCAAGTACATAGTATCTTCAATTTGAGCATTGATTTCTGTATTGTATATGTGTACATACATACGTATGTACGTTTTTAAATTTAACCACAGTTTCCATCTTGAGTGTTTTGATTTATAACAGAATACTGCTTCTTGATTCTGAGGGCACGTAGAAGTCTTTATGTAATCATTAGTAATCTCTTCAGTCACCATTAAAATCCTGTTTTTTTCCTGTAATATATGTGCATGGTGCAGATAGCGATAGTCTGTGCTCACAAGCAAAATGAACTTCAGAGGTGGAGGGATCTTTCTCCATGTTAATGCAAATTTAACAAGCCTTCTCTTACAGAATTAAAAAAAAGAAATTCTTCTAAGCTTCTTTTAGATCCGCACGAAGCAGAGTATTCTCCATATTTTGATTCAAATATGTGTTTTACATTTTTTTACTACCTGAAAGATGGCACGTGGAATTTGTAGATGAAGCTCAGTACAGAGCTAGAATTAACTCATCTTTGCCAAAGGAAAACTAGTCAAAAATTCATCAAGGAAAGACTGTGATACTTATGGGGGTAATTTTATAAAGGTTGTCGATCTGTAAAGTCTGTTTTACACATGGAAAAAGCTTTTATAAAAAATGCAAGGCTGTATTTTTTTTTTAAAATGTACAGTCAGGTCAATGCTGACATCTGGTAACCCAGCGGCCCCTGTGTTTTCTTATCAAGGCATCACCGGAAGTAGATTGCCAGGTCTTTTCTTCTGAGGCAATGGAGGGTAAAGTGACTTGCCCAAGGCCACACAGAGTGCCAATGGGAATTGAACCCAGATCTCTGGGATGGTAGGCTGTTGCTCTAAGCACTATGCTACTCCTCCACTCGCACAAGGCTGTATATAAGTATGCATTACAATAATGTTACAAGCTCATTTTATCAATCCAAACCCAATTCTACATAAATATTTACTTCATTTCTCTGTGGCTACTAAACTCTAATTTTTTGTCTGATCGTTTGCCTTGGGCAGTGCAATCCTTCTTATACTTTATTATTATCTGCAGACACAATTGCCAAATGAATATTAAGAACCAAGAACCTGCACACAGCGAGTGCTCAGTAC
Organism: Ichthyophis bannanicus; assembly: GCA_033557465.1. Lineage (NCBI taxonomy): Eukaryota > Metazoa > Chordata > Amphibia > Gymnophiona > Ichthyophiidae > Ichthyophis > Ichthyophis bannanicus. Next base: position 17,406,196 of record CM066049.1, on the reverse strand, counting down.
ACTTATTTGTTATCGAGCCATTAGTATAGCCTTGTCAACCTGAAAGCCGGAGAGGCTTGTTCCACCATCTTCCATTTCAGGAATCGTTATCCTCTAGGTTGGCGTCTAGCCTCATTTGAGCATTTGTGCTCATTGCTTTCCAGCATTTGTTGTCTGGCTTGCCCGTTCTACACTCTTCTTCCCACTTGCCATTGGTGTGTGGTTTAGAAGTATGGCCGTTACCAATGTTATGCTTTTGCTGGGGGTGACGTCCTGAACTTGTCCTCCTCCATCCGTCACCCCCTGTCCCTTAGTTTAAATGCCTATCCACATACTGCCTGAATTTTTCACTTAGGATCCTTTTCCCTGCGAGAGAGAGATGTAGTCCATCAGCACAGTATAGTCTCTTGCTGATCCATCTGTTTCCCCATTTCCTATATATCTAAATCCTTTTTCTTTGCACCAGGTTTGGAGCCATGTATTAAAGTTGTTCATGCAATGCAGCCTTTCTGCCCCCTTACCAAGAACAAGTAGATCTTCTGTGAATGCTATCGTGTTAACAATGGGCTTGAGTTTCTCTCCCAGAGTCTGGAAGTCCCTTTGAACTGCAGAGGCACTGTTACTAGCCAGTTTATTTGTACCCAAGTTGATGACCATGTCAATTTTGGAGTGCTCACTTTCTGTACTAACTGCACCATCAGTTTGCTTCGTATTCCTGCTGATTGAAGAGCCTGGGAGGCATTTGACCATCTTCTCTCCTTTGAACTGTATTCCCAAGTTGGTGGCTCTGATGATGGGATCTCCAAGTAGTAGTAGTTTTCTGTTTTGTGATTTTTTTTTCTTCATATTTGGTGCATTATCAGTAGATTGGGCCTTAACTTTCTCATTTAAGGGCACTTCAGTTTCCACGGATTGGGCACCCTCATTTTCCAAGGCAGAGAAAGCATTATGCAGGGATATCTCTTGATGTAGAGGGTGTCTGTGTTACAGGTCTCCACCTACCAGAGTCCACTGTGATCCATTTAATCTCCAGGAACAAGCAGGAATGTAGTCTTCACATATGGGTATCGTCGGTACCGACAGAGCCCGCGCGGGAACGCTCCCCAGCGTCCAATAGGAACGCTTTTGGGAGCATCCCACAGCGCATGCGTGCTGCCTTCCTGCCTCTGTACCTCTCTCACTTCAGTTCTTCGTTTTCCGCGGAGCCGACAGGACATGTACCCTGTCACCGTAGAAAATTTCCTTTTATTCTTTGTTTTTTTCGTGGTCGCGTCTGCCTTCATTCAACGCCTACTGGTACCGCCAGTTCTTCTTCTTTCTTTAAAAAAAAACAAAACCCAATCTTGTATTTCTTCAGGGGTCTTTCCCCTGTTTCTGGTGCTAGGTGCCATTTTGGGCACTAGGCCCACTTTTCTTCAGGCATGGAGAAACCAGCTAGTGATTTCAAAAAATGCTCAAAGTGTGGCGGTACCATTTCCGTCACAGACACCCATGATTGGTGTCTAAAATGTTTAGGTCCTGAACATTGTCCAACGAAGTGTCTCTCCTGCACGAAGATGACCAAAAGGAGCCTGCAGAATAGAGCTGCAAAACCCGATACCCTATTTGCCGCGGATACAATGTCGCTTGCATCAATGTCTTCCAGGGCTTCATCTTCCTCCCATGGATCTCGGGTAACTAAACTTAAGTCTTCTAAGACTAGCTGGTCCTCGAAGGGTAGATCTCAGTCAAAGTATCGAGATGCCTCTGGCGTTGCCCTCGAGGATAGTTCACCGGCAAACCAGCCCCGGTGGGCGTCTTCGGGCTACAAATCATTAACGGGGCTCCAGGATGTTCCAGAGGCTTCCACCTCTGCAGAACTACTGGTGCCATATTCTGGGGTCGTTGCCGCTTCCACCGGTACCGGCATCGGCAGGAGCGATGGATAAGAGAATCCTCGCTATTGAACGCAGTCTAGCGTCCCTCTTAGCAGCTTCGGTACCGCTACAGACGGTTCAATAGGTATCGGTACCGACATTGATACCGGTACTGATAGTACCTGCTTAGACAGGACTGCTTCCCCCCCCCATGCCGAGCCTTGAGTCTATCTCTGGTATTGGGGATTGGGAACCGAGACATTTCGGTACCAACTTCAAGCGGTACTGATACCATGCGTTACAGGAGCACCTGGTACAGAGTGCCCTTGAGTCTTCCGATTCTGATGACTCTGACGATTCTACCAGTACCAGAGCGAACCTACTAGAGGATTCAACTCCTTCTCAATGCAGAATGTCTCCTCTAGAAGATATGTCCTTCCAGGATTTCATTCGTGATTTGGCAAGGGTCTTGCAATCACTGTGATTCCAGAAAAGGAACCTAGGGCAGAAGAATTAAGAATTCTACAATACCCTCTGGCTCCCAAGGTGGCAGCTATGCTTTCCATTCACAAGATCTTACATGATCTGATGTTGAGAATGTGGGAAACTCCTTTAACGGTATCTTCACATTCCCGACGCCTTGACACTATGTTCCGAGTGTCAAGTTGTCCTGGTTTTCCAAAAACTCAGTTACCACACCATTCAATGGTAGTGGAATCGGCCATGCGAAGAATTAAGAGTGCTAAAACACATTCTTCTAATCCTCCAAGTTGTGAATCCAGGACACTCGATGCCTTTGGGCATCGATCCTTTCAATCCTCCATGCTATCAGCCAGGATCAGTTCCTACATTCTTTACATGGGAATGTTCCTGGAAGGAGTCACAAGACGTAGAGCTCATTAGTCCTTGTGTCTCTGAGGAAAAAAGAGCAGACTACCTTACTCTGGTCAAGCACGCCCAGAATGTCTCTAAATTCATGAACCGTGCTACCTTTGATTGCTTTGAATGTATTAGCAGAACCTCTGCTATATCCATAGGAGCATGTCGTATTGCTTGGCTTCAAGCATCAGACTTAGAACAGTGGGTGCAAGAAAAGCTGGGAAACATTCCTTGTACAGGAGAAAATCTCTTTGGCAAGGACTGGCAAAACAAGGCTAATCAGATTGAATCTGATAATACTACTTTGAACAGATTGTCGAAGTTCACAGCCAACCCAGCAAAGAAGAAAACATTCAAAAAACCCTTTTTCAATAAGAAAAAGAAGTTTTACCCATCTTACACTCATAAAAGCCACTGTCCGCTTCATGTTCCCCAGAAGGGGAACAACAGAACAGACAGCAAAGAAAGCCGCAAGCTCAAAGAGCTCAACCGGCCCAACAGACCCAGCCCCCTCAGGGTCTTTGACTTCTGCCTAGAGAACTTAGTCATTCTGCCCCTGAAAGGTCCAGAACCCTTAACCATTGCAGGAAGACTATGCTATTTTGCCAAAAGATGGCAACAAATAACATCAGAAAACTGGACTCTGTCCATTGTAAGACTGGGGTACAAGCTTCTTTTTCTCAACTTGCCCCCACCTACAATAATAAAACAGTTCAATTCTCAGGCCCCTGCCACCAACCTCTTGTGGCAGATCACATCACTTCTCGCTCAAGGAGCAATCAAAGAAGTACCCATACCCCAACAGGGTTCGGGGTTTTACTCCCCCTATTTTCTTATTCCAAAGAAGACAGGGGGACACAGGCTTATACTAGACCTCAGAGAATTAAACAAATATTTGTTCCGAGAAAAGTTCAAAATGATCTCCCTCGGGGACACTCCTACCATACCTTCAAAGTCAGGACTGGCTATGTTCTCTAGATCTAAGAGATGCGTACACGCATATTCTCATCCACTCAGATCACAGGACGTTCTTTCGATTCCTGATCCAAGGAAGACACTTCCAGTACAGAGTTTTTCCTCTCGGACTGGCCTCTGCTTCAAGAGTCTTCACAAAATGCATGGCAGTGGTAGCAGCATTTATGAGGACTCTGGGAATATTCGTCTTCCCTTACTTAGATGATTGGCTCATTCGAGCATCGACAGCTCGAGAGGCCAGCTTCGCTCTTTCTTGAGCAATGAGAATTCTTCAATACTTGGGACTGGTCATAAACCTCCCAAAATCTCATCTCACCCCCTCTCAATCTCTCGAATTCATAGGGGCTTGTCTAGATACACGGCAGTCAAGGGCTTTCCTACCACAGCCACGCTGTCTACGGATAATACAACTGGCATCTCAAGCATCTATGAAGGTGTTCCTTACTGCTCGGGAGATGCTTCAACTTCTGGGACACATGGCGTCCACTGTCCATGTGGTTCCCTATGCTCGCCTCCACATGCGAGAAGCCCAGTGGACCCTATCCTCTCAGTGGTCATAGGCCTTGGTTCAGCTAATGGACAAGATCAGAAACGCCACGCGTCTGATTTCATCCCTGCAATGGTGACAATCTCTAGAAAGCCACCTCGTAGGCTCTCCTTTCCAGCAGCCTCTATATCAGGCCACCCTAACAACAGATGCGTCCAAGATGGGTTGGGGGGCCCACTTGCACGATCTCTCCACTTAGGGTCTTTGGACCTCATAGGAGGTTTCCCTTCACATAAATCTCCTAGAGCTGAGAGCCATTTTCAATGCTATTCAAGTCTTTCTGACCCATCTCGGCAACAAAACAGTTCTGGTCCAAACTGACAATCAGGTAGCTATGTTCTATGTGAACAAGCAAGGCGGAACAGGCTCTCTGTCGCTATGCAATGAAGCTTTGTGACTATGGGCCCTCGCCAGAGAGTTGCAAATTCACCTGTTTGCGGTATACCTTCTGGGCATTCAAAACTTATGGGCAGACAGACTCAGTCGAATACTGCTGCCACACAAGTGGTCCCTCCACTCATACCAGCTTGCTTGAGTATTTCAAATCTGGGGAACACCAGATATAGACTTATTTGCAGGTCCACAGAATGCCAAACTTCCCCGATTCTGTTCCAGAATCCCGGCTCATAACTGTCAGGCAAGAGATGCTTTCCTACCCAACCGAGGTCAGGACTTCCTCTATGCCTTCCCACCCATTCCCCTCATTCCCAAAACTGTATTCAAACTTCAGAGAGACAAACGTGGTATCCTCTTCTGTGTCTCTCTCAAACCACTCCTCTGGAGTTGGGGAATGCTCCAGATCTCCTGTCGCAGGAGGGCGGATCTATCTCCAGGAACAAGCAGGAATGAGTCTTCACATATGGGTTTCATCGGTACTGATGGAGCCTGCGCGGGAACGCTCCCCAGCGTCTAAAAGGAAAGCTTTTGGGAGCATCCCACAGCGCCTGTGCGCTGCCTTCCCGCCTTTCAAAACTGCCTCTCTCCAATTCTTCTTTTCCGCGGAGCCAGCAGGTCGTGTTCCTGTCACCGCTGAAGAATTTCTTTATTTTCTTTTATTTCTTTGGTCTGCCTTCTCGACGCCGGACCGGTACCGCCGGTCTTTTCTTTCTTTATTCTAAAAAAACCAAAACAAAACTGCTGTTTTCTCACTTCAGTGCATTTTTTCTTTCTTTGGCCTTAGTCCTAGGAAAAAGTTTCCTCATGGAAAAGCCCGCCTCCGGGTTTAAAAAGTGCACGAAGTGCAGCGGCACTATTTCTGTCACCGACACCCATGAATGGTGTCTAAAATGTTTAGGTCCTGACCACTCCATTACGGATTGTGAGTCCTGTTCCATGATGTCTAAAAGAGGTCTACAGAATCGAGCAGCCAAACTCAGTACCCTGTTTCCCTCTGATGCAGCTTCGGTGGCATCGACGTCTTCCAGGGCTGCTTCTTCCTCCCATGGATCTCAGGTAACCAAACTTAAGTCCAGCCGGTCCTCGAAGGGTAAATCTCCCTCTAAGTATCGAGATGCCTCCGGGCTTGCTCTCGAGGAATCCACACCAGCAAAATTACCCCGTCGGGAGGCTCCGGCTTCCAAAGCTTTATCTATGGGGTCACAGGTTGACATCGATGGCTTGGCCTTGACCGATCACCTGTTGCCATGTTCTGGGGTACCGGTGGTTCCCACTGGTACCGACATCCAGACATTGGTGGCGTCGATGGATCAGAATATCCTGACCATGCAGCGTGCCATCACGGCATTCATACAGGCTGTGATGCCTTTGGTACCGCAACAAACTCCGTTGTCGGTACCGACTCCAGCACCAGTACCGATATTGGTTCCGGTGCCGGTACCGATTCCATCAACATCGGCTTCGGTGTCGACTGCAGCGGTACACTGTTCTGTGATGCCCATCGGTACCGAATCGGTACCGATTACTCCCGATGTCGATAGCACCCGGTACGCGTATCGGGCTCTGCAGGAGCATCCAGACAGGCGATACTTCAATTCCTCTGAAGACTCTGATGAATCAGAGGCCTCTTCCAGGCATCGGTGATCCTTCCTCAGGAGCCCTCTTCTCCAAAAAGAAGAATGTCTCCTCCAGAAGACTTGTCTTTTCAAGACTTCATTAGGGAAGTGGCCAGGGGCCTTTCCATCTCAGTGGCCCCTGAGGCAGAGCCTAGAGCCAAAAAATTAGATATTTTACAATATCCTAAGGCTCCTAAAGAGGCAGCCACTTTACCAATACATGAGATTCTTTATGATCACATGTTGGGTATATGGGAGACTCCTCTCACCACCTCCCCTCATTCTCGTAGGTTGGACACCATGTATCGTGTTCCTCCTTGTCCTGGCTTTCATAAGACTCAGCTTCCTCACCACTCCATTGTGGTGGAGTCTGCTATGAAGAAGATAAAGAGTACCAAAAGGCACTCTTCTACTCCTCCAGGAAGAGAATGCAGAACCTTAGATGCCTTTGGCAGGAGAATTTTCCAAGCCAATATGCTTGTTGCCAGAATCAACTCCTATAGTCTCTATATGGGGATGTTTCTAAAAGAAGTTACAGATCATCTGCAAACTTTGTCTCCTTTTATTTCAGAAGATAAAAGGGAAGAGTTTCTTACCTGGCTCAAACATGCCCAGGATGTTTCCAAGTTTTCCAACCGTGCAGCCTTTGACTCTTTTGAAGGTGCCAGCAGAGCCTCGGCTATTGCCATAGGTGCATGCAGAGTTGCTTGGTTACAAGCTTCTGATTTAGAACCCTGGGTTCAGGATGGACTAGGAAACCTTCCCTGTATAGGTGAAAACCTTTTTGGCAAAGATTGGCAAGCAAAGGCCTCCCAGATGGATGCTGAAAATTCTGCTTTAGATAGACTTTCAAAGTCTACTTCTGCTCCTTTTAAGAAAAGGTTGTTCAAGAAGGGATTTTTTCCCAAAAAAGGCAGATATTATTCTGCTTATGGTCAGCAGGCATCTTCTGCAGGTCGTTTTGCTACAAAGAGACAGCAACAACCGAAACAGGCCAAGCCTAAGGCTGCTAGGACTGCTACGGCCCAACAGCCTCAGCCTCCTCAGGGCCTTTGACTTACAACTAGAGAACTTAGCCTTTCTGTCTCTAGAACATCCAGAGCCTCTCACCATTCCAGGAAGGTTAGCTCACTTTGCTCCCAAATGGGAACAAATCACAGCAGAGCAATGAACCCTCTCCATCATAAGGGAAGGGTACAAGCTTCATTTCTTAAACCTTCCCCCTCACACCATGGTGAGACAGTTCAATTCTCCAATATCTCTCCTCGACCTTCTGGTTCAGGAGATTGCTACCCTTCTTGCCCAAGGGGCAATAGAAGAAGTACCCCTTTTTCAACAGGACTCAGGGTTCCACTCCCCCTACTTTCTCATCCCAAAGAAAACAGGGGGCTACAGACCCATATTAGATCTCAGTGAATTGAACAAGTTTCTATGCAAGGAGAAATTCAAGATGACTTCTCTTGGTACTCTCCTGCCATACCTCCAGAGTCAGGACTGGCTTTGTTCTCTAGATCTCAAGGAAGTGTACACCCATGTCCTCATCCATCCAACACACAGAAGGTTCCTTCGGTTCCTTTTCCAAGGAAAGCACTATCAATACAGAGTGCTTCCCTTCGGTCTGGCCTCTGCACCAAGGGTGTTCACAAAATACATGGCAGTAGTTGCTGCATTTCTACGTACTCTAGGGATATTTGTATTCCCATATCTGGACAACTGGCTCATCCGAGCTCCATCCCAGTCAGAGGCCCAGGCTTCCCTGGCCTGCACAAGGCGTATCCTTCAGTATCTGGGACTTGTAATAAACATCCCAAAATCTCATCTCACCCCTACTCAATCTCTAGAGTTCAGAGGGGCCTTACTGGATACCACCACTGCAAGGGCCTATCTTCCCCAGGCCCGTTGCCTACGCTTGGTGCAGTTAGCCTCCCAGATTCAGTAAAAGTCCCATTTAACTGCTCGAGAGATGTTACAACTGTTAGGCCACATGGCATCCACCGTGCATGTGGTCCCCTATGCTCGCCTTCACATGAGGGCAGCTCAGTGGACTCTGTCCACCCAATGGACCCAGGCATCAGGGTGCCTGTCAGACAAAATAGCAACCTCCAGTCGCCTTTTTTGGTCCCTCCAGTGGTGGAAGTCCACTCAAAATCTGTTGCTGGGGTCCCCCTTTCAACAGTTGCTACCCCAAGCAACCCTTACAACAGATGCCTCTCCAAAGGGTTGGGGAGCTCATCTACAAGATCTCTCCACCCAGAGCATCTGGTCTCCACAGGAGACATCTCTACATGTCAATCTCTTAGAGCTCAGAGCAATCTTTCTGGCTCTGAGTCTTCCACACCCTGCTCAGCTACAAGACAGTCCTCATCCACACGGACAACCAAGTAGCCATGTTCTACGTGAACAAGCAGGGCGGGACTGGCTCTCTGTCGCTTTGCAACGAAGCTCTGAGATTGTGGGCCTTCGCCAGAGAGCATCAAATTCATCTCATGGCAGTGTATCTTCCAGGGGTTCAAAACTCTTGGGCAGACAGACTCAGTCGAGTTCTGCTTCCACACGAATGGTCCCTCTATGGGGACCAGATAGCCAGGATCTTTCAAATTTGGGGAACCCCAGACATAGACCTGTTTGCAAGTCCGTGCAATGCCAAAATTCTCCGGTTCTGTTCCAGGATTCCGTGTCAGGGAGTTCAGGCCAGGGATGCCTTCCTCCTTCATTGGGAGCAAGACGTCCTCTGTGCCTTTCCACCCATTCCCCTAATTCCCAAGACACTGTTCAAGCTTCAGAGAGACAAGGGGTCTATGATCCTCATAGCCCCACGTTGGCCACTCCAAGTGTGGTACCCTCTACTTCTGCATCTCTCTCAAGCTCCCTCTCTGGACTTGGGATCTGCTCCAGACCTCCTATCCCAGGAGGAGGGAACGTTGTGGCATCCAAATCCCCAGTCTCTTCATCTCAGGGCCTGGTTGCTGAAGGCCTAGACCTTCAAGATTTGCATATTTCTCAGCAAGTGAAAGATACCTTTCATGCTTCCAGAAAGCCTTCCACCAGACGTTCCTATGCTTTTAAATGGAAAAGGTTTACCATTTGGTGTGCAGAGAAGGGTCTTAACCCTCTTGCAATACCTATGAATTCTTTACTAGAGTATTTACTGCATTTATTCCATGCAGGCCTCAAAATGAATTCAGTAAGAGTCCATTTGAGTGCTATTGCAGCTTCCCTTAAGCCTCTCAATGGACAACCTATTTCCTCTCATCCTCTTATTGCAAGATTTATGAGGGGCCTTCTTTTAACTAAACCTCCCATTAGACCAGCTCCAGTGGCATGGGACTTGAACTTGGTTCTTGGCCAGCTTATGAAGCCACCCTTTGAACCCTTAGCCACTACCTCCTTGAAATTCCTTTCCTGGAAGGTTGTTTTTCTCATTGCAGTCACCTCAGCTCGCCGCATCAGTGAACTGCAAGCTTTTGTGGCTAATCCTCCTTATACAAGGTTCCATTATGATAAGGTAGTCCTCAGGACTAATCCACACTTTATGCCTAAAGTGGTCTCACCTTTTCATCTGAACCAGGAGGTTTATTTACCTGTCTTTTTTCCAGGACCTCATGCATCCAGTGCAGAGAGGAATCTTCATACCCTGGATTGTAAGAGAGCTCTTGCTTTTTACTTACAAAGGACACAGCAACATAGAAAGTCCTCTCAACTCTTTGTTGCTTTTGATCCCTCTCATTTAGGACTTCCGGTCTCTAAGATAACTCTGTCCAACTGGATTGCTCAGTGTCTTTCTTTCGCCTACCAGAGTAAGAACCTTTCTCTGGAGGGCCATGTCACAGCTCACAATGTGAGGGCCATGGCAGCCTCTATGGCTCATCTAAATTCTGTGTCCATCGACCAGATCTGTCTAGCGGCCACCTGGGCCTCGGTTCATACCTTTACAGCCCATTACTGCTTGGACAAGGACTCCCGCCGGGATGCCTTGTTTGGTCAGACTGTTCTTAAACACCTGTTCCATACCTAATCATCTCCTACCCTCCATCCCTGGCTGGATGCCTGAGATTCATGGGTGGAGGTAAAGCCCTTCTCAGGGACTCACAACCTGAGGGATCTCCCAGGCATCTCTAGCTGGGGAGTCCCAATATGTGAAGACTCATTCCTGCTTGTTCCTGGAGATAGCACAGTTACTTACCTGTAACAGGTGATCTCTGGGAACAGCAGGAATAATTCTTCACAACCCACCTCCCCTAGGAGTTGTATCTCTCTTTCTATCGTTCCTTTCCTCACTCTCTCTTTGTCTCAGCTTTAAAACTCGAACTGGAGAGAGGCGGTTGGGAAAGGCAGGAAGGCAGCGCTCAGGCGCTGTGGGATATTCCCAAAAGCTTTCCTTTTGGACGCTGGGGAGCATTCCCGCGCAGGCTCTGTCGGTACCGACGAAACCCATATGTGAAGACTTATTCCTGCTGTTCCCAGAGATCACCTGTTACAGGTAAGTAACTGTGCTTTACTGCATCCCAATCCCCAGTCCCTACATCTCAGGGCCTGGTTACTGAAAGCCTAGAATTCCAGGATATTAACCTTTCTCAACAAGTAAAGGATATCCTTCTGGCTTCCAGAAAACCTTCCACAAGACGTTTCTACGCTTTTAAGTGGAAAAGGTTCTCTGGTGTTCACAAAAGGAACTTAACCCCCTTTTGGTACCTGTAGAGTCGCTACTAGAGTATCTCCTCCAATTATCATCTTCTAGTCTAAAGACCAATTCAGTGAGAGTCCATCTTAGTGCTATTGCTGCTTTTCATAAACCTTTCGATGGACAACTTATTTCCTCTCATCCACTTGTATCAAGATTTATGAGAGGCCTACTCTTAACAAAACCTCCCATTAAACCACCACTGGTGGCATGGGATCTGAATCTTGTTCTTGGTCAGCTTATGAAACCACCCTTTGAACCTTTAGCCACTTCAGACCTAAAGTTTCTTTCATGGAAAGTTATTTTCGTAATTGCCATCACTTCTGCAAGACGCATTAGTGGACTACAGGCGTTAGTAGCTGACCCTCCTTATACAAGGTTCCACCATGATAAAGTAATCCTCAGGACTCATCCTCAATTTATGCCAAAGGTGGTTTTGCCTTTTCATTTAAAGCAGTCAGTTTATCTTCCTATATTCTTCCCTAAGCCTCATGCCTCCATTGCGGAAAGGAATCTTCACACATTGGATTGTAAAAGAGCCTTGGCTTTTTATTTATTTATACATTTTTTCTATACCGCCACTTCCAGAGATCAGTGGCGGTTTGCAGGTAACAAAACATAAATAATAGCGTGGCAGACTCATTTTTACAGGGAACAATTGAAGAACATTTTTAACATTTAACTCTTAACATCAAAGCAGGAGTGCACAATAATATGCCGTTTCATATAACTGATTTCATTCAATATTAAAAAGGTAACTATTTTTTATCTCCAAAGAACTAAGCCACATAAAAAATCTTCTCGGCTTTATGTGGCTTTTGACTCTAGTCATTATTTATTATTATTATTTATTTGGTTTTCATTTGTATACCGCTACTTGCAGCAATCAGAAGCGGATTACTTTGCATGACAAACTTAGATACATATGCTAGGAATCGGTATTATTTACTTTTGGATTTCAGGATAGGAATCAGTATTATTTACATTTTGATTTCAGGATAAGAGTATACATATATATAATTTTTACATGGGATGAGCTTTGTAATTGCACTTGAGAGTAATTTCATAGTCATTTCGGACTTCCAGTTTCCAAAAGAACTCTGTCAAATTGGATTGCAGATTGTATATCCTATACATATCAGAGTAAAGGACTTTCTCTCGAGGGCCATGTCACAGCTCACAATGTGAGAGCAATGGCAGCCTCAACGGCTAACCTTAGTTCTGTGTCTATTGATGACATCTGCAAAGCAGCCACTTGGGCTTCGGTACACACCTTTACATCATACTACTGCTTAGACAAGGACTCCCGTCGGGATGCCTCATTTGGCCAGGCTGTTCTCCAGCATCTCATCCATACTTAATACAACTCCGACCCACCGTCCACGGTTTGGATGCCAGAGGTCCATGGGAGGAAGCATGACCTATCTCACCTGGGTTTGCAGCTTGCTGGGGTCACCCCTTGGCATCTTTCAGCTGGGGAGTCCCCCATATGTGAAGACTACATCCCTGCTTTTTCCTGGAGATAGCATAGTTACTCACCTGTAACAGGTGATCTCCGGGAACAGCAGGAATTTAGTCTTCACAACCCACCCACCACCCCTAGGAGTTGTCTCTATCTCTTTCTCTACTTCTCTCCTTTGGTCTCAGCTATAAACTGAACTGAAGTGAGAGAGGTACAGAGGCGGGAAGGCAGCACGCATGTGCTGTGGGATGCTCCCAAAAGCATTCCTATTGGATGCTGGGGAGCGTTCCCATGCAGGCTCCGTTGGTACTGACGATACCCATATGTGAAGACTACATTCATGCTGTTCCCGGAGATCACCTGTTACAGGTGAGTAACTACGCTTTCTTGGGCTGTTTGAATCTTTGTGGGAGCGGTGGTAGATTTGGTTCAGTTTGTACCCTAGAGGAGTGTGATTAAGTGCAGCTAATTCTTCCCTTAGAATCAATTCTTTATGCATAGCAGATAACGTGAGGCATATAGGCCAAGCTCTTAGGCTCCAAATGATTCTTCTTAGAATGAAGGCACCACAGTAAATTGCATTGAATACATGACTTGCTGATTAAGGCTGTTATAAAGCGGTCCTAGGAGAAGGAGAAAAGTTGGGCGTAACACCTAATTAAAGGACAGATGTCAATATATATTAAACATAGAAACATGATGACAGAAAAAGACCACATGGACTATCTAGTCTGTCCTTCCATATCAACAACTACAGCAGTCCACTATTTACCTTTAGAGATCCTCTGTGTTGGTCCCTGCTTTTTTGAATTCAGTTACTGTCCTCATCTCTCCACTGGGAGACTATTCCACGGATCCACTACTCTTTCCGTAAAGAAATATTTCCGCATATCACTCCTGAATCTATCTCCCTTCACCCTCATCCCATGTCCCCTCGTAGCAGAACTTGCTTTCATTGAAAGAGGCTCTCTCCCTGAACATTTATGCCACGGAGGTATTTAAACATCTCAATCATATCACCTCTATCCCGCCTTTCCTCTAAGGTGTACATATTAAGATCCTTAAGTCTGTCCTCATATGCTTTATAATGAAGCCCACTAATCATTTTAGTAGCCACCCTCTGCACCAACTCCATCCTGTTCACATCCTTTTGAAGGTGCGGTCTCCAGAATTGCACACTATACTCCAAATGAGGTCGCACCAAAGACTTATACAGAGGCATTATCACCTCCTTTTTTCTGCTAGCCATTCCTATCCGTATGCACCCAAGCATCCTTCTAGCTTTTGCCGTCGCCTTTTCTACCTGTTTAGCTACATTAAGATCATCAGACACAACCACGCCTAGGTCCCGCTCTTCTTTAGTGGACAAAAGTACTTCACCTCCTATACTGTATTGCTCCCTTGGATTGCTGCAGCCCAAATGCATGACCTTACATTTTTTAACATTAAATCCCAGCTGCCAAATTCTAGACCATTCTTCAAGCTTAGCTAGATCCCTCCTCATGTTATCTACACCTTCCTGGGTGTCTACTCTATTGCAGATTTTGGTATCATCTGCTAAGAGGCAAACCTTACCCGACAGCCCTTCCGCTATATCACTAACAAAGATGTTAAAAAGAATCGGACCAAGGACAGATCCCTGGGGCACACCACTGGTAAAATCCTTCTCCTCAGAGTGAGTTCCATTTACTTGTACTCTTTGTCGCCTCCCACCCAACCAATTTCTAACCCAAGCAGTAACTTTAGGGTCCATCCCTAGGGTGCTCAGTTTGTTTATAAGTCGCCTGTAAGGAACAGTGTCAAAGGCTTTACTGAAATCTAAATACACCACATCTAGAGCTCTCCCTCGGTCCAACTCCCTGGTCACCCAGTCAAAGAAATCAATCAGATTTGTCTGACAAGACCTGCCTCTGGTGAATCCATGCTGCCTCGGATCCTGTAATCCGCTGGACTCCAGAAACCTCACTATTTTCTCTTTCAGCAGCGTTTCCAATCATTTACTCACCACTGAAGTTAAACTAACCGGCCTGTAGTTTTCAACCACATCCTTACTTCCGCTTTTGTGTAAAGGCACCACATTTGCCTCTCTCCAGTCCTTTGGTACCACTCCCGACTCCGAGGCATTGAAAAGGTCAGTCAGTGGAGCTGCTAGAATGTTCCTAAGTTCCCTCAGTATTCTAGGGTGTATCCCATCTGGTCCCATCGCTTTGTCTACTTTAAGTTGAGCTAGTTTCTCACGAACACAGTCTTCTGAAAATTGTTCAAGATGTCCCTCGCTTCTGTTCCTATTTGTGGGTGTTTTCTGAGGTCCTGCTCCTGGTTCTTCATCTGTGAACACAGAACAAAAATATTTAAGCAATTCCGCTTTATCCTTATCAGCTTCTACATATTCCCCCCCCTGCACCCTTAAGTCTGACAATACCACTCTTGCCCTTCCTCTTCTCACTAATATATCTGAAAAATGTCTTATCCCCCCATTTTATTGCATTGGCTATTTCCTCCTCCTTTTGAATCTTTGCCTTCTTGACTACTTTGCTAGCTTCTCTGAGTTTTTCCAAATACAGATGCCTGTCTTCCTCTCTCTGTGATCTCTTGTATTTCATGAAGGCCTCCCTCTTTTTCTTCACTTTTTCAGCTACTTCCTTAGAAAACCATAGCGGTCTCCTTTTCCTTTTGCCTTTATTTACCATTTTAACAAAAAGTTTGGTTCCCCTTAAAATATCCCCTTTCAGTTTTGTGCACTGTTTTTCTACATCCCCCAGCTGTTCCCATCCCACTAACCACTCCCTGAGATATTGGCCCATCTTCGCAAAGTTAGTCTTCCTAAAGTCTAAGAGCCTCACCTTGGAATGGATTCTAACAGCCGAAGTCCTAATACTGAACCACACCATCTGGTGATCACTGGATGCAAAATGATCTCCCACTACAACATCAGAAAGACTTTCACCATTGGTAAGCACCAAGTCCAGTATGGTCCCTTCACGTATGGGGTCTGTTACCAATTGCCTGAATAGTTCTCCCTGTAGAGAATCCAGGATCTCCTTACTTCTAGATGATACTGCAGCAGGAATGTGCCAATCAACATCTGGCATATTGAAATGTCCTATCAGTAGCACTTCCCCTTTCCTAGCAATGCTGCATATGTCTTCAATTAACTCTCTGTCCACCTCTTCCTCTTGTGAGGGAGGTCTGTATATCACACCAATGCAAATAGATTTCTCTTTCCCTCTTTCTAGTTTAACCCACAATGCCTCCTCTCTCCCTTTTAAGCTCTGTAATTCCAAAGCTTTAATAGTAGTTTTTACATATAGTGCCACTCCTCCTCCCCTTCTTCCTACCCTGTCCTTTCTGAATAAAGTATAGCCAGGTATAGTTACATCCCAGTAATGGTTTTCTGTGAACCATGTTTCTGTAACTGCCACTAAATCCAAGTCGGCCACTCCCACCAAAGCTTCAACATCAGGGATCTTATTTCCCATGCTACGGGCATTTATACACACTGCTTTCCATATGTTACCCCTGTTACCCATTTCCATAAAGGTATTTAATGTATCACCTACCTGGGGGCTTTCACTTACCTGGGGCTTTCTTCACCTATCCCCAATGAATCTAGTTTAAAGCCCTCTTCAGTAGATTAGCCAGTTTACTACCGAAGATGCGTTGACCTTTCTTGGACAGATGGATGCCATCTCTGCTCTGCAACCCTTGGAACAGCATCCCATGGTCTAGGAAACCAAAATGCTCTCGATGACGCCATCCACGCAGCCATGCATTCATCTCCAGGATGCGAGCCTCTCTGCCTTGGCCTTTACCCTCTACAGGGAGGATTGAAGAGAACACCAGCTGTGCACCTAACTGCTTCACCCTCTGTCCCAGAGCCATGAAGTCACTTTTGATACGTTCCGAGGTATACCTGGCAGTATCATTTGTTCCAACATGGATTAGCAACATTGGGTAATAGTCAGTGGGCTTGATGAGTCTCGGCAAACTCTCCGTAACATCTTGGATTTTGGCACCAGGCAGACAGCATACCTTTCTGGACATCAAGTCTGGTCGGCAGATGGACGCCTCAGTACCCCTTAGAAGAGAGTCTCCAACCACCACTACCCTTCGTTTCCTTCTGGTCACTGATTCTGCAACTTTGGGGTACTTGAACTCTGGTTCTTCCCTTTCCAGGGATGCTTTCACCTCCTCCACTTCCAGGGCTGCATAATGGTTCTTCAATTCAAGGGCTGGAGAAGTTGGATTGGTGATTTTGCAGGCCCTGGTGACTTGTGTCCAACCATAGACATTCTGTTGGCACCCATCTTCTCCTGTGCTGGAGAGCTTGGTTGCTGCAAGAAGCATCTCATCAATGTACTTCTCACTGTCTTGAATGCTCCTCAGCCTCGCCACCTCCTCTCTGAGTTCCTCCACTTGTTTCCTCAGAGCTTCAGCATGCAGGCACCCTGCACATGGAACTGGTCCTTCAACTGGCATTAGGACCTCTGTCTGGACCGAGGCAGAAGCTGTAACAGGGGCAACAGCTTTAGCAATACGATCTTTCCCAGCCATTGTTCTGTTCGTGGAGCTTAGGTATCTGTTAAAGCAAAAGAGAGAGATCTACAAAGTACCAGCTGGTTTTGCAGCTGTCCTTTCAGAGAAAAAGCAGCTAAATCTCTTTAATTATATTCAAAATGTGCTGGTCCAATTCTCTGTGATTTGTTAAACGGGGAGGTGCCCTATAAAGCAAGACTGCTCACTAGGGGTGGGTGGGAGTCGGGGTGGGTAGGGAGGGAACTAACACCTGATTAGGTGTTAGCAGTTTCTAAACCTGAGGAGGTTACTAGAGTTCAGCAACCTAATGTGCTCAAGGAAAGTTCCCCTAAAGCACCAAAAAGAAAGTAACCTTGCTTTAAAAAATATACCAAAAACCCTTTTAAGAGCTCCCAGTCAGAGAGCTAGCAATGTAATATAATAAAAACAAACAAACCCTCAAATCCTTACTGTTTGTTGATCTGTAGAGCCCTGGATAGGAAAGCCTGGTTACTATATAGCTAATGCAACCCTGGGGCGGATGGGGTGAAGGGTAGGGTGGGTGGGAAGTTAAGTGTCCCTGGCCAGCAGACCTTATATGAACTGAAGGCACACTCAGATATCTGATTTAAAGACTATATAAGGGATGTAGGCAATCTAAATATTCCTAAACGTATAGCCAAATGTTAGGCTGTTTGCCACTAGACTGTAGATTAAGGTGGTTGTGAACAGATAGAAATGGGATGGAGACAGAAAGATAGGAAGAGCAAAGTCTTTTTTTGAGGGGTGTTTTTTTTGGTATTTGTCCCACTCCCTTGGTGCAGTTACTCCAACATACCACAGTGCCTAAGTAGTCTTCTAAGAGAATAAAACAGGTAACAAATTGGCAAGGAAAATTTATAGTAACCCCCCCCCCCCCAGGCAATTGTTAAGTCTGTAAACTTAGCTTTGTAGAGTCTCTTGGAGCCGGAGATTTGTTAGAAAGAGAAATTATGTAACTTGTAATGCCCGCTTATGTGTAATAGATAAAACCATGGATTGAATTTCAAAATTAAAATGCCGAGGTTGATATAAGCGAATAATTAATTAAAGGTCGTAAAATATAACAGTAATTGTCAAAGTCGGGCTTATGCCGTATGCATGTAAAACTAATTAAAACAAGGAAAAGCATAGAGGACCTAAAAGCAACTGGTTAATTAAGAAGCTATAAATAATGAAAATAAAGGATAAACCGGGGTCGAGCATATACTTTATATAATCAAAACCACATAAGAGCAAGGCTGAACAAAGGGAGAGTACAAAATGGTTAAAAACAAAATGAGTGAAAAAGATATTTCTTGGTGGAATTGCCAAGGGGTATACTAACTTGGTTCTGTTGACGGGTGGCAATCTTAAACAAAAGTATGAGCAAATAAAGACAAATTTAAAAAAACAAGTTTAAAACAGTAAGATTAATTCAAAACAAATGAACGGGGCCATAGGGAAAAGGGGGAAGGGTGGCGGAGGAAGGGAGAGAGAGTAAAAACAGCTAAAAACAAAATAAATCGGTGAAAAAGAATATTTGGTGGAGTTGCCAAGGGATGTACTAACTGGTTCCATTAACATATGGCAATCTTAAACCATTAGTATGAGCAATTAAAAGGCTAATTAAGAGAAGTGGGGAAGGGAAGAGGGGGAGAAAGGGGGAGGGGGAATGGGGAGGAGAAGGAAGGGGGAGAAGGGCGGTGGGAGGGAGAGGAAAAGGAGAGGGAAGGAAGGGAAAGATAAAAACTAATAAATATAAGACACTAAATAAATAAACAATTTCATTCAAAAGTCCCCACGAGACCTACATGGATATAGTCCTGAAGTCCCACATCCAGTCCGGCAACCATGGAGGAGAGAGGTCACGTGACAGGAGAGCATCACTCTGGTATGGCAGGAAGTGATCCTGTAACTAGGATCTGTCCTCCAGGTGATGTAAAACCCTCTCACACCGAGGAAGTTTCTCCAGGGCCCATGTGCCCATGAGGGAAGGGTTAGGACAGCCATTATAGTTGGTGATTCGATCATTAGGCATGTAGATAGCTGGTTGGCTGGTAGACGTGAGGATCGCCTGGTAACATGCCTGCCTGGTGCGAAGGTAGCGGACCTCATGTGCCACCTAGACAAGGTCTTAGATAGTGCTGGGGAAGAGTCTGCTGTCTTGGTCCATGTCGGTACCAGTGATATAGGAAAATGTGGTAGGAAGGTTCTGGAGGCTAAATTTAGGCTTTTAGGTATGAAGTTGAAATCCAGAACTTCCAGGGTAGTGTTCTGCGAAATGCTTCCCGTTACACGCGCAGAACCCAAAAGACAGGCAGAGCTCCGGAGTCTCAGTGCGTGGATGAGACAATGGTGCAAGGATGAGGGTTTTGGATTTGTTAGGAATTGGGGAACATTCTGCGGAAAGGAGGGGCTATTCCGAAGGGATGGGCTTCACCTTAACCGGAATGGAGCCAGGCTGCTGGCATTAACCTTTAAAAAGGAGATAGAGCAGCTTTTAAACTAGATAATAGGGGAGAGCTGACAGTTGCCCAAGAGCGCATGGTTTGGGTCAATATATCCTTGAAGGATACTACCAAAAAAATGAAGTTAGGGCACATCAGCAGAGAGGCTCCAATAAAGACAAAGGTAGCCCAAATGCCCTTGAGTACAGAGCAGACAGAGTTTAAAGATTCCAAATTACCCCTGCCTACCAATAACCAGATTAATATGAATAAAATGCAGTCTCTAAAATGCTTGCATGCAAATGCTAGAAGTCTAAAAGATAAGATGGGAGAGTTAGAATATATAGCACTAAATGAGAAGTTAGATATGATTGGTATCTCAGAGACAAGGTGGAAGGAGGACAACCAGTGGGACACTGTAATACCTGGGTATGAACTATATCGTAATGATAGAGGTGATCAAATTGGTGTAGGGGTTGCGCTCTGTTAGAGAGGGCATTGAGTCACAAAGGATTAAAGTTTTTCAGGAAACAAAATTTGCTCTAGAATCTCTATGGATTGAAATTCAATTTAAAATGGGGAAGGCAATGGCAGTGGGGTTGTACTATCGACTGCCTGGCCAGAATGAACAAATGGATGATGAAATGCTCAAAGAAATCAGGGAAGCTAACAGAAGTTATAAAACAGTAATAATAATGGGTGATTTCAATTACCCCGGTATTGACTACGTCAGTGTCATGGCAGGACATGCTAAGGAAATAAAGTTTCTAGATGAAATAAATGACTGCTTCTTAGAGCAGCTGGTTCATGAACCGACCAGAGGGGAAGCCATTTTGGACTTAGTCCTTAGTGAAACACCAGATCTGGTGCAAAAGATAAGAGTGTTGGGGCCACTTGGCAATAGTGATCATAGCATGATCGCGTTTGATCTAATTAATGGAGGAGAGGGATGGTAAGGAAATCCACAGTACTTCTTTTTAACTTTCAATAGGAAACTATGATAACATGAGGAAAATAGTTACAAAATAGTTAAAAGGAGCAGTTGCAAAGGTTAAAGACTTACATCAAGCTTGGGTGGTGTTTAAAAATACTATCTTCGAAGCCCAGACCAGCTGTATTACATGCTTTAAGAAAAGTGGAAGGAAGTCCAAAAAACTGCCAGCATGGTTTAAAGGTGAGGTCAGAGAGGCTGTTGCCAAAAACGCATCTTTCAGGAATTGGAAAGAAGAGCCAAATGACGAAAACGGGAAACAGCACAATCACTGGCAAGTTAAATGCAAGGCATTGATAAGGCAGGCAAAGAGAATTTGAGAAGAAACTTGCTGTGGAAGCAAAAACGCGTAATAAAGACTTTTTCATGTACATTTGTAGCAAAAAACCTGTGAGAGAGTCAGCTGTACCATTAGATGATAGAGGGGTAGAAGTGGCTGTAAGAGGGGAGAAGGCTATAGTGGAGAGAATGAATTCTTTGCTTCGGTCTTTACTGAGGAAGATGTAGGGATGTTACCCATGACTGAAGTGGTATTTAAAAGTGATACTGTGGAAGAATTGAAGGAAATATTGATACACCGGGAAGATGTATTACAACTATTTGATAAACTGAAGAGTAGCAAATCACCTGGACCGGATGGTATACATCCAAGGGTATTGAAAGAACTGAAATATGAGATTGCAGACCTGCTATTAGTAATCTGTGAACTATCATTAAAATAATCTGTAACACCTGAAGATTGGAGGATCGCCAATGTAACGCCAGTTTTTAAAAAGGGTTCCAGGGTGATCCTGGAAACTATAGACCGGTGAGCCTGGCATTAGTACTGGGAAAAATGGTAGAAACCATCATAAAGAACAAAATTACTCAACATGTAGATAATCATGGCTTAATGGGAGACAGCCAACATGGCTTTAGACAAGGAAGATCTTTTCTTACTTATCTGTTATGTATTTTTGAAGGTGTGAATAAACAGGTAGACAAAGGTGAGTCGGTTGATATAGTGTATCTGGACTTTCAGAAAGCTTTTGACAAGGTCCCTCATCAGAGACTTTTGGCAAAACTAAAAAGTCATGGGATAGGAGGCAGTGTACTATTGTGGATCAGGAACTGGTTAAAAGATAGAAAGCAGAGGGTAGGGCTAAATGGCCAATTTTTCCAATGGAACAAGATGAGTAGTGGAGTACTCCAGAGATCTGTGCTGGGTCCGCTGCTTTTTGACATTCATAAATGACCTAGAAAAGGGAATAACGAGTGAGGTTATCAAATTTGCAGGTGATGATACAAAACTATTTAAAGTTGTTAAAACCCAAGAGGATTGTGGAAATTGCAAGAGGATCTTGATAAGTTGGAAGACTGGGCATCCAAATGGCAGATGAAATTTAATGTAGACAAGTGCAAATTTATGCACCTAGGAAAGAACAACCCAAACTATGGTTACCCAATGCAAGGTTCTACATTGGGAACCACCACCCAGGAAAAAGATTTAGGTGTCATCGTGGATAACATGTTAAAACGTTCTGCCCAGTGTGCAGCGGCGGCCAAGAGAGCAATTAGAATGCTAGGCATCATAAGGAAAGGAATGGAAAATAAAACATAAGATATTATAATGACTCTGTATCGTTGCATGGTGTGACCGCACCTTGAATATTGTGTGCGGTTCTGGTCGCCGTATCTTAAAAAGGATATAGCATTATTAGAAAAGGTACAGAGAAGAGCCACCAAAATGGTAAAGGGGATGGAAGGATACTTCTATGAAGAGAGGCTAGAAAGGTTAAGGCTCTAAAACCTGGAAAAGAGACAGCTGAGGGGAGATATGATAGAGGTCTCTAGATTAAGGAATGGAGTGGAACGGGTAAACATAGATCGATTGTTTACGTCATGAGAATATAAAAAGACTAGGGGACGTGCATTGAAGCTACAGGGTAGCCTATTTAAGACTAATAAGAGAAAATATTTTTTCACTCAACGTGTAATGAAACTGTTATTTGTTACCGGAGGATGTAGTAAATGCTCTTAGTGTAGCCAGGTTTAAAAAAGGTTTGGACAAGTTCCTGGAGGAAAGATCCATAAACCATTATTAAAAGGGACCCAGGATATCACTGCTTGACCCAATACAAGCATTTAGGAACCTGTGTCTTTTGGGGGGACTGCTAGGTACTTATGACCTAGATTGACCACTGTTTTGAAAGAGGACACTGGGCTTGATGGACCTTGGTCTGACCCAGTATGGGATATCTTATGTTCTTATGAGACCTGGTGAAGGAGCTTGCCAGGTTCTCCTCTCTAGGGGAACCTCTCCAGCGGTTCCGGACCCTGGCCTCAATAGTCAGGGAGTGCACAGTTTATCACTCGAGCGGCCTATGATGGCTTCGAGTCAGTGGCTAGAGTAGCTGTGGCAGGCATTAGTGCCCCACACCAGGCTTGGCTACAGTCCTCCGACCTAGAATAATGGGTTCAGGATAAATTGGGCGACATCCCTTGGTGTGGCGAGAACCTCTTCAGCAAGCTCATGACAGACAAGGCTGCCGAGCTGGAGTCCGAGTTCCTTTCCAGGACCAGGCTTTCCAAGAAGACTGCTGACCCTTCCCGGAGGAAGACTTCGGGTAGACATTGCTCATACCCGAAGAAGAGGAAGGCTCACGGAAACTGCCTTCAATACCAGGCCTTTCCAGCTCCCCAAAGTGGCTAGCAGCCAGGGAACAAGGGCATGGCCTACATAAGTCTAAGACCGCAAACCCCAGCCGGTGCCCCAGTGCAACCTGGAGTGGGTTTTTGACTCCTTGGGCATAGCCTCTCTTCCCCCAGGAGGGACAGCCCTGCAGCACCCAGGGTTCGTCTGGTGCTCTTTGCCCATTGGTGACCCTCCATTATCACCGACATCTGATCCCTATGGTTGGTGAGAGAGGATTACCTGCACCAGACACCCCACCATTCTTCCCAGTAGAGACCCCCAGAACTCCCCTCCACCGGGACCTTCTCAGGCAGGATATCGCAGGCCTTCTGGTGGACCAGGCAGTGGAACCCGTCCCAGCTCACCTCAGGGACACAGGATTCTACTCCTGCTACTTCTGGTACCAAAAAGGATTGGAGGGTTCCCCCTTTCTCAATCTGCAGGACCTCAATAGATTCCTGGTGAAGGAAAAGTTCAAAATGCTTTCTCTTGGAACATTGCTGCCATACCTCCAGCAAGGAGACTGGCTGTTCTTCTTGTAATTAAAGATGCACGCACACATCCTCATACACTCCCTACACAGACAGTGCCTCCGCTTCGTGGTTGGGGGAGAACATTATCAGTACAGAGTGCTACCCTTCAGCTGGCCTCTGCCCCAAGGGTATTCACCAAGTGACTCCAGGGGGGTATTCATCTTCCCCTATCTAGATGACTGGCCCATAAAGGGCAGCACGGCCGTTGAGGCCCATCAGGCGATGGCATGTCCCATCCTCCTGCTGGATTGTCTCTGCTTCTTGATAAATTACCTGAAGTCCCATCTCCAGCCAACCCAGGACCTGGAGTTTATAGGAGTTCGGCTGGACACCATCCAAGTCAGGGTCTTTCTTACTCGGGACAGGGCTCTATGCCTCCAAGCGCTTCCTGCAAGAACACAGCACTGTCACTCGGCGTCAGCCTGCCTCATGCTCCACCTGCTGGGGCATATGGCATCCGTAGTGCATGTCACTCTAGGTGCTCTCATTCAGATGGCCTAGTGGTCCCTCTGCTCACAATGGACCCAGTCCATGGGATACTTGCAGGACAGAGTGCTCATCACCTGTCCCCTGGCTCGCTCTCTCTCTACTGATGGCAAAACCTGCAATGTCTATTGGCCGGGATGCCCTTCCAGTCTCCTCCGCATCCCAAAGGATCCTCACTTACAGATGCCTCCAGTCTGGGGTGGGGAGCACATTGCGACAACCTCTGCACTCAGGGCAACTGGTCACTGAAGGAGAATCTCCAGCAAATCAGCCTCCTGGAGCTCTGAGCCGTAGCCTTAGCCCTCTGCGGCTTTTCACCACCACCACCTGCAGCACCAGGTGGTGCTGATTCAGACTGACAACCAGGTGGCAATGTTCTGCATAAACAAGCAAGGGGGCATGGATTAGGCCCTGCTCTGCCAGGAAGCGGTGAGCCTCTGCTCGTATGCCAGCAGCAACGAGATTTTTCTATGTGCAGCATACCTCCCGCGCCAGGACAACATCCTGGCAGACCGGCTCAGCCAGGTCCTCCAGCCGCACGTGGAGGCTGGATAGCAGGGTGACCAGCCAGCTGTTCTAGCTGGTGGGGGGGGGGGGGGGTGGGGGGGACTCCTGAGGATGGGCCTCTTTGCCAGTTTGGCCAATACATAACTGCTCCGCTTTTGTTCCCGGCAGCCACACCCTTCTTGGGTGGTGGCAGATACATTTCTGATCTCTTGGGAAGAGGGCCTCCTTTACGCTTTCCTGCCCACACCACTGATTGCCAAGACTCTGTTCAAGGTCCAGTGCGACAGGTTCCTGGTGGCCTCATGATGGGCCAGGCAGCTATGGTTTCCCCTGCTCCTCCACCTGGCCACATCACCCCTGGTTCTCTCCTGCACCTCAACCTGGGGTCTCTGACACTCATGGCCTGGCTGCTGAAAAGGTAGCCCTGTCCCCTTTCGATCTCTGTACTAAATAGAGGAGGTCCTCCTCACTTTCACCAAAACCTCCAACCATTGGGTGTACGCCTTCAAGTGTTGGAGGTTCTTGGTCTGGTGTGCGGAGCTTCTGGTCAACCATTTCTCCTGCTCCGTCCAGCTCTCGCTGCAGTACTTATTTCACTTGTCCCAGGCAGGGTTGAAGTCTAAACATAAGTGTGTATCTCAGCGCTCTCGCGGTGCACCACCATCTCATTGAGGGCAAACCCTTCTCTGCTCAACCCCTTGTGTCTCGCTTCCTGAGGGGGCTCCTCCTGTCGAAGCTGCCGCCCGGCAGTGGAGTGGGACCTTAATGTTGTGCTCTCCAAGCTCACTGCACCACCCTTTGAGCCTCTCTCCTCCTGCCACCTCAAGTATCTCTCCTGAAATGTGGTGTTCTTGTGGCGCTCACCTCTGCCTGCTGCAGGGTCAGTGAGCTCCAGGTATTGGTGTCATAACCACCATACACTAGGTTCTATAAGAACAGAGTCTCTTGCCCCGTTCTGGATTTCAAACAAGTAGGGAACACTAAGAGTTCCCAATTTATGGAAGGAGACTACAGTCTGTGATCATGGTGGTGCGGCATTGGACCTCACAGAAGCATATCTTCACATCCCTATTCATCCCTATCATCAATGATTTCTGTGTTTTGCAGTGTTTGAGTCACGTTTTCAATTTCAGAGCAAGTCCTTCGTGCTTCAGGGATCTTATCCAATGTAATAGTGATAGTACTGTAGCTGTGACCTTAAGGAAGCAAGGCATCTTAAAGGACCAAGGCTGGGTAGTGAACTTTACCAAGAGCAAGTTGACTCCCAGGCCTTGGAATATCTGGGAGTTCTATTCAAAGTGCAGCTTTGATATGTCTTTCTAATGGGAGAAAAAATCCAGAAGTTGCAGTCACAAGTTCAGAGTTTGTTTCAGACATGGTGCCTTTCAGTATGAGACTATTTACAAATACTAGGTTCCATGGCAACTGTGCTGGAGTTGGTTCCAATGGCCAGGGCACACATGCATCTGCTACAGAGATCACTTTTGGCTCATTGGTGGGCTCGGTCTCAAATGCTGCAGAAGCAGTCTTACCTGTTGGTTAAAAAGCAACAACTTGAAAGTGTTAGAAATGTCCAATGGATTCTTTCTGTCAACAAGACAGTTGTATCTTATATTAATCACTAGGAAGGAACCAGGAAGCCCCCAAGTGGCCGAAGAAGCGGTTCTATTGCTGTGTGGAGGAACACCTGACAGCACTGTTGGTAGCTCATATGACTGGCGAGCGGAATGTGCAGACTGATATTTTAAATTAAAAGGTTTCAGATCCCTGAGAGTGGCATCTAGCAGATTTGGTATTTACATGCATAGTATGCCATTGGGTGTTGCCAACCATGGATCTGATGGCCAAGGCCGAGAAAGCCAAGATGACGATGGTTTTTCAGTCACAGAAAGGTTGAAAGGGTGGATGTACTCATTCAACCATGGCCGCAGGGATTTCTTCTTTGGCAGCCTATGATACAAAGTAATCTGGAATTGGTGCTTCTTGTAGTTCTACAACTGCTGATTTAGATCATGGTATATGGACCAAATTTTCTGCAGCTACTGTTGTCTCGTGCAGAAGAGGATCTTCCACAGCAGGGACTGCTCAGAATGGCAAAGCTGGATCAGTTCTCAGTTATGTCTTAGCTCTTGAGAAGGCAAGACATCAGAAGAGAGGATATTCCCCTGCGGTAATTACCATATTGCTTAAGTCTAGGAAACAATCAACTTTCTTAGTATACTTTCCAGTCTGGAGGAGTTTTGAAGATTGGTGCCAATCTAGGGATCCTCTGTCCTCTACATTCCTGGACATCTCAGACATTTTTGCAGGATGGTATAGATAGGGCTTTAGCCCTAAACATGTTGAAGGTGCAGGTAGCAGTCTTGCTTGCTACAGAGGCCTTTGTATAAGTCTTTGCTGATATCTCATTTGGAGTATTGTGCGCATTTCTGGAGACCATACCTTCAAAAGAATATAAACAGGATGGAGTCGGTGCAGAGGGTGGATACCAAAATTTTCTGTTGTCATTGTCATAAGGCATATAGGGACAGACTGAAATATCTCAATATGCATACTATGGAAGAAAGGTAGAAGAGGGGGAGATATGTTGGAGACTTAAAAAAAAACCTCCATTTCATAAATGCAGAGGAGGAGAGCCTCTTTCAGTTGAAAGAAAGCTTTGCAACGAGGGGGCATAGGATGGAGGTAAAGGGGATAGACTCTGAAGTACTTTGTGTAAATAGTTCTTTATGGAAAGAGTGATAGATGCATGGAGTGGTAGATGCAGTGGAGGTGGTTTAGATTACGACTGTATCTGAATTCAAGAAAACATGGGACAGACTTAGAGGATCTCTAAAGGGGAAAAAAAGGACTATAAAGTTTTAGTAGTTTATATAGACGGGAAGATGGATAGGCTGTTTGGTCTTTATCTGCCATCATTTTTCTGTTTCTATATTTCTATTTAAGGTCAGACAGTGTTGGCTAACCCTGATGATGGGCATTTTTTGTGGTGTGAAGCATCTCAAAAATCCATTGTGTCCCATAGTTCCAGCTTGGGGTTTGAATTTGGTGTTATCTCATTAGTGCAGGCACCCTTGAAGCCTCTTCAGGATACTTTGCTAAAGGCTATGTTTTTGGTGGCTATTTGCTCAGCAAGACTGATTTCAGAATTGCAGGCCCCCCTCTTGTGAAAAACCATTTCTGTCCTTTTTTGGAGGATATGGTCATTCTTCACATAATTTCATTCTTCCTAAAGTGGTTTCAGCATTCTATGTAAATCATCCTGTTTCCCTTCTGGTGTGTAGAACAGAGGATTAGGAGAAGTATGCTGGTTTACACAGCATGGTGTAGTACAAGTATTTGAGGAGGACTAAGGTCTTCCGCAAGTCAGATCCATGTGTTTGTGCTACTTGGTGGTCTGAGGAAAGGTAATGCTGCCTCGAAGATAATCCTTGCCTGAAGGTTGAAGGAGTGATTGCGTCCACATATATTTATAGTGAGGCTGGATGGTTCCAGAGGGGTTGAGAGCTCATTTGACGAGAGCACTCACAGCTTTTTGGAAATCTGATGTCACATTGTGGGATCTGCAGGGTAATTTACCTGTCTAACCTGCATGCCTTTGAGACATTGTATATTGGATATATTGGCCAGCCAGGAGGCCACATTTGGGGTTGGCATCCTGAGGGCTGGTCCTTTCCCCTTTCCATAGTGTGGTACTGCTTTGATACTTCCCTCTCGTTTGGACTAGACTGGAGGAATCATAAGGAAGGTACAATTTGACACTTCTTGCATCCCTCCAGTCCAGTCCAGGACCTTCCCAGAGGAATTTGATGTCAAGAAATTCTGTTGCTGACTAGTTTTGGAAGTGGAGTACTATTTGGAAAATTGCTGCACTTCTTTTTTACTCCGCTTCTGTACTTTGCATGTTGAATCTGTTTTTAACATTTCTTGCTTTCATGCTTTGAGCCATTTCTTTAGATGTTCAGGGTCAGTTCTAGGATCTTGGATGGGCAGGTTCACAAGCTCTCTGGAATGCACATGTAGAGTTTTGGATAAGATTTGCTTTGTTTGAAAAATAGTGGTGATCTTACAACAGCACAGGACCCCTTTATAGGGTGACATCATTGTCAAATGAGTGATTCTTAGTCTCCATCTGCTGGCAGGAGAGCAGAAACCCACTCGACTGGACTGAACTTGAAGGAATCGAGGAAAGAAAATTAGCAGGTAAGATCTAATTTTACCATCACATCAAATGTATTCTCCATAAATGGTCAAAATAACAGCATGCCCTTCCTCAAAAGAAAATAAAGAAATAAAGCATTAGTCAAGAACATGAGCTAACAACCATTTATGTATTATTTATTTGGCTGAACATTTATACCGCTTTTCACAGAGGTCAGAGTGGTGTACAATTAACTTGAACAGGTTAAACGTTTACAGAGAGCAGCGGTGCACATGGAACTTAAACAGGTTTAAATGACATTTGAAGAGAACACTAACTTGGAACATTATATTTAACAGAGGCATGTTGCCTTAGAACTTGTCAGACGGCTGCCTAGGGTGAGAACTTACACAATCTTGACGATGCATATATTCATATGATTCTTGCAAGGTATTGTGGGTAATGTAGTTCTTTCACTCCCAAACACAGCTGAAGACAATAATTGAGTTGTGATACCGGTGGTAAGGCCAATAAAATACTTCTTTTATTGATGAGGTTTAATTCACCCAGCACAAATATGCTTGGTAGCAATATAAATGAGGTTACTTGCTTGCAGTGTTTAAATGGATAACATAAAGTCATAAAGCAAATCAGAAAACAACCTTCAGCTTGTCAGGCAATTAGCTAATGTTTTCTTAGCAAATAATTACCAAATAAAAAGGCACAAAGAAATGAATAAACTTTGCTGGTTAGGTTAACTTCTGCTTATTTTCCACGCAGATCCCAGCAGTGATTCTCCCTTGCTCACACACACAATCAGGTGCAGCTTTAATTACTATCAATTGACCAGCTGAAAGCCTTTAGCTGGCTGGCTGCTACTGTGTGAACCCAAATCCTGCTTTAAGAGCGGTTTGCAGTGGAAATAAAGAACAAAGTTAGGTTTCTTTGTGATGGCTGATGTGTTTGCTCACAGAAAGCTAGCAATAGCATTTAGATAGAGAACAGTCCATGTAATTAATAGTTTCATCTGCTGTATCTTCCCCTTCATCAATCAGCATAGGGTCACTATCATACATTGGCACAGACGAGTCTTTCAATAAGGCACTATCATGAGAATGCTTATTCCCTTGCTGCCATTCACTATTATAGATAGGGTCTGGATCAGTGTTCATACCTGAGCCTCTCCTGCTATCATAATTCCTCTCTGTATAGCCTGGCCAGTATGTAATCCAGTTCTGATGTCCAGCCTTCCAATCTTGATCCCTGGACACTGGATCTTCTCTCACATACCTTCTGGCCTTGGTCTGAAAGTCCCTTCCACGTGCAGTCTTCTCTCTCCCAGGTAGCCACTGGTGATTCCTATCTCTGCCAATCCATTCCTCTGGCTGAGTCCAGTCCAATGGACTCTGCTGGCATTTGGAATACCTCCCAGTATAGGTACTGCTTTGGAATCTCCCAGACCTTCCAATGGCCCTTCTTCTCTTCCTTCCAGAGAGTTTCCTTCTCTCTCTATCCGCTTGGCTTGGCTTCTGCTTCTCGAGATGATGTTGGTGCTTGAGCTTGAAGCTGTTGCTGTCTCTGTCTCTGTATCTCTTCCTGAAGCTCTTATCTGAAGAATAAGCTCTATTCTTATTCTGTTCTAATGTGTGCTCCTCCCTAACACAGCGCAGCTGTGTTGAATCAGGCCCTGCCCTTTGAGATGAGTGCTTAGGGATTACCTCATAGCTCTCTTGATTGCACACACATTTTCTCACTTCAACCCCTCTCATGGCTGCTGGAAACCTGGTGCATTCTGGGACTGGTAGTCTTTTATGTGAAAACTCTGTTTTCTTGCTTCTACCAGAACTGACAGGTTGCTTGTTCAGAGTCACATCATCTTTTCTATAGCTCCTACCTGAGCTATGATAAGCTTCCTTATCACAAACTATTTACAAAGCATTCTTAGTTGGGGGGAAGGGGTTGGAGAATGAAGAGGATTAGGGGGTGGGGTCAAAGTGCAGGGTGAACAGGTGGGTTTTAAGGAGCTTGCGGAACCCCACGCTAGGTCGTTGGTGTTTCTGATTGTGTTGGGGAGGGAATTCCAGATTGTGGGTGCATAGAGCTCAAAGGATCTTGCATAAGCTGCTTGAGTGCTTTTAGTTTTTTACTTAGGGGAGTGGCCAGGGTGTCTCTTATGGTGTGTCTACAGGGTCTGCTTGTTTGGGGTGGTCCAAAAAGGGTTCAGAGGTTGGGGGATGATTGGTTGTTGAGAGTTTTGAATATCATTAAGAGGATTTTGTATTGTATTCTGCTTTGTAGTGGAAGCCAGTGCAGGTGCTTGAGGATGGGGGGTGATGTAATCATATCTGGATGCTCCTTGGATGATTCGGGCTGTTGTGTGGAGGGCGGTTTGTAGAGGGAGGAGCGTTGAGTGTGGTAGTCCATAGTATATGGAGTTGCAGTAGTCAACATGCGTCATGACCAGAGCTTGTAAGGCAGAGCGGAATTCGGATGGGGCGAGTAGCAGGTGAAGATGATGTGTTTCGTTTTGTAGTATTTTTTTTTTTTTGCAGTGTTTGTTACTTGGGACGTCAGGGAGAGGTGACTGTCTAGGATGCCATGCCTTAGCTACCTTCCTAGAACAGTTTCTTATAAATAGGCAGCACTGAAAAAAACCAGTAATAAGCAAATAATAGATCTTTGCCACACATCTCGCTATGATCTAGCAGTATTTCCAACCCAGATATAGTGCAAATGCATTTTAATAAACTATTACCACTGATGCTTTGTTTGGCATGTTCCTAATGCTAGAATATATTTTCATTGATTCATCATAATTTGGGAGTACAAGTGGAGATTACCTGATACCAAATCATTGCACCATTGATTGTGATGGCTAGCCTTTATTTGTTTTCCCCTCCTTAGCAAACCTGTATATGCAGGCTTTTGAAGATTATGGGTTAATTGCTCCTCTTATGTAGAATGTATTATTGAATGGCAGCGTTATATTGATGATATTTTTCTGCTCTGGAGTGGATCAAAAGTCCAGTTGCAACAATAATTTGAATATCTCAATTCTTGCAATCAAGCTATAAAGTTTGAGATGTGTTGCGACCAGTCGATTGTCATGTTTTTGGATGTTCGTGTAACTAAAGAGATTTTGATACTACTATATATTCTAAACCGACAAATCTCAACACTTTTTTGAGATGTAATAGTTTCCATCCCATCCATTTATTTATTTATTTTATTTATTACAATCTCTTATATACCGCACTATTTAGCATCAGCGCGGTTTACATAAAACAAAGGACCACAACATCAAGCTGTTTGGTTTACAGAGAACAGGAAAGGCAACTTGGCTAACATAGGGAAATATGAACTGGAACTATTTACATATATACAGTATACTTAGTGCTACAGATTAGGATATTATCTTGCAAAGGTAGTTGAATATGTCAAATATGGAAGAGGTGTAGTTAAGATGGTGTCTAGCTAACCTGGTAATAATGAAGGAATAAGTGGTATTTGAGTGCCTTTCTAAGTTGTGTTAAGTCAGTTACAGCACGAATCTCTAGTGGTAATGTATTCCAACATTTTGGGGCATAAAGGCTGAAGGCCCTGTTTGATGTTGTTAATGTGCATTTTGTTGATGCCTTTGGGATTACTAGAGCGTTTGAGGATGTGATTCTCCTAGTTCTGTTGGGCGGAATGGACTGAATGAGGTCTATTAGAATTAGATGATACCACTATGTTAACTCAGCAAGAAGTAAGCATCTTCACGGGAACAGTTTGGCTAAGTACCTTTGGCGCCATACGTCCTACAGCACGTTATGGTGAACAATTACTGTGAATTTATGCTTTGATAGAAGTAACAGCTCAAGATTTGACTGATGCTCTCACAGTCATGCAACGTACTGTAGACAAACTGACTGCGTACTCTGCCCAAAATAGAATGGCTTTAGATTATTTACTAGCCAAGGAAGGAGGCGTGTGCAGGTTTATACACCAGCATTGCTGCACGCTCATCGATTAACAGAGTAAGGTGGTCTCTGGTATCCTAGAACAGGTGAGAAAAGAAACTCGCTTCTCTAAAGATAATATAGAAGGAACTTCTGATTCCGTATGGCCCTGGTTTGAAAACATGTGGAGTGGCTTGTCAGGTCCGGTAAAAGCCTTACTGACAGGCCTTTTTGGTTTCTTAGTAGCCCTCTTACTCTTAGGACTATGTTTTGCCTGTATTATGAAGTGTTGTACTTCATACATGGCCAAAACTACAAATACTATTGCAGTCCTTAAATTGCGAAGTGTTCTTAGTACTGGAGATCTACTCCGTGAAATGATAATAGAGGATAATTTGCTATATTCTTAATTCTTGCACTTCAGGCGCATATGTTCTACCATGGTTGAGTTCCGTTCACAGGCTAGAGTTTTGAAAAGAATAGTTGAAGAATGGTCATATCCTGATAAAGTTCTCAGGAAAAGCGTATAAAAGAGCCCATTCTAACCATTGGGAATGGCTGTTGGCGTAACCTGTTGGGACTCTAAATATGGAACAAGATTTAATCACTTGTGTTTTGCAATATTCATCTTTATCATCTCGTATTGCTGTAGCAAAGTGCAATCAATGAATAAGTCCAGGAGTCGATTGACAGGGTCCAAGTCAGTTTATTGTGCACAAGGCCCAGTCAGTCAAAGCTTCAAAAGGAACTGAGCAAAAGTTTATACAGAGACATAACTTTTTATACCTTTTTTTCAGTTTGATACATGAGAATTTTCTATTGGTTCTAGCTCGATACATGCAAACTTCTCATTGGTTATACATTCCCTGCACCTGTCCAATTAGAAATCCCTCCGGAGCCTAGCAACCGGCCCCCTCCTTTAGGATTGCTTGAACAATGGTACAGTTCTGAATCTCGTTACTTTTCTACTGCAAGGTTAACTTCGGCTTCTGGAATGCATATATTGTTACATTTCTGTTCTTTCACACACAAGAGAATAATAGAATACTTATGAATTCATGAAAACTCCTTATTAAGCATTTTAAAACAGCTTTCTTATTTTTCACAGATTTTTGGTTCTTTTCTAGCTATAATGGGAGTTAGGATCCAGGCCTAACTTACAGGCCTTTCATAATAGCAGGCCATGCTAGGCCATAGCCTACCTCATTCCCCCCTTTGATTATTCTCACCCGCAAGTGAGGAAGGGTGAGAATTAAATCACTCATTAGGCAATTAACACATTATTCTGGTGTAATGGCATCATCTTCGTGGGGTATAGGGTAATATCGCCACATAGCTAATACTTTCGCAGCTGCCTTCCGCTCTATAGTGTTATCAATTGAGGGTGTTATCATGCGTAAGCAAAGGGGTATGAGACAAGGGAGCAATAAGCACATGGCTAATATGAATAGTACAATCAACATAAGGGATTTCAGACCACCAATCCAAGAAAACAATGAACCAAACCACCCATCCATCTTTAAACTGTGCCAGGTCTGGACAGGCACAAATGTCTGCTCTCTCATCTGGATGGCTAAATCTTCAACTACATGCCCATTATTATCAATCTGTAAACAACAATTACTTAGATTCAACTTCCCACATACCCCACCTTCAGCTGCTAACAAATAATCTAAAGCTAAACGATTTTGATAAATGGCTGTACGCATTTGCGTACTTTGCTTTGCTAGTAGGATTAGTGCTTTACTAGATTCATTGGTTATTATTTCAACAACAGCTTGCAAACGTATTATTCGATTAATCATATAAACAGGGGTACGATATCCCCAAGTCCCATCCTGCTCCCAAGTAGCAGGTCCATAGTATGAGATGATTCTTTCTGGGGGCCATTCTTCACCATCCCATTTGTCCCATTGGCCTATTTTCAAGGCCTCCTTCAGCTGTCTACTCCTGTACACAGGATATCCCAGCTGTTCTCCTTGGGATGTTGGCAAAAGGAAAAAGGAAGGTCGTATGGTTCCCAATACACATGCGCCTCCCCAGTGATGAGGAAGTCTGGCATATGCTCGGGTTCCGCAAATCCAGTACAGTCCAGGTGGTGCTTGCCAAGAATTATACGCTGCTAAATTAGTCCAGATGCTGGCAAGTCTGGGGAACTGGACTGAAGGATTGGAGGGTTCAGTAGCGTTGGCTCCTGACCACCAAGATGTTTTCTTAGTGGTACTGTTGTAAAACGTCTGATTGAGACAGACCAGCTGCCCCACTTCCATATTAAACATTGGTCCATAGCGAGAGAAACATAAATTACCCACAATGGAGTGGGCCAATACCCATTCACTTGTGGTATTGCGTATATTAGTCTGATTATATGGAACAGAATAGGTCAGTTCTTGTGCTTCCCAAGGCCATTGGTCTCCCATTTTTGTTCCTCCACAAAACAAACAGTCTGAAACATGGAGACTAGAAGCAACTGCTCCCGCCAATTCAAGAAATAAGTTCTGGGAGGCAGGAGGGATCTCAAACTCTGATTTCATGGCTTCATAGAAAGAGTGATGTATACGATAGGGTGAGGATACATGGGTGTTGGTGTTTACTCGCAGATATAAAATAGTCCCAGGATTGACACCTCCTCCTGCAATACGCAACCCAAACTTGTATCCTTGCTTCCAGTGGCTGGGGTTGGCTATGAAGAGTTGTAGAGGATTACAGGCACCTTTTTGGCATTTCTTGGGTTCTGGTAAGCTGATCTTGGTTAGGCTGCCTTTGCGATGATCGCCGTCTTGTCCCGTCGGTGCATTCTTCCAGGTAGCAAAATATACACATTCCCATTTTGGGCAAAAGTAATCATGTTTAGATGCAGTGGTGTAAATAGTGGCTGCAGTACTCTTTCCTGTACACTTTCCCCATCCGTAGGCTCCTTCTGGACACATGTATTTATCATCATGGTAGCAGGCTCGCTCCCATGACCCACATCTGTGGTAAGCATTTCTGTTGATGGCATCACAAGCGTCAAAGTTCAAGGTAATAGGTTTGGTGGGGTCGGTAAGGGGTTTTGTAGCATTCAGGATGGCTCCATCTTCATCATTCCAGCGTATCTCAAATGTATAGTATGATGGGTTTTGTCGGGGGGTATAACATGTCTTACTTCTTCCCTTTGTGCAAACGTTCAGTTCGGTGCCCTTATAAACACACCGGCTGACTGTTCCAGTGCAAGTATAGTAGGAATGATAGAGCAAAGTCTGAGTAACCTTTTGTCCTGTTCGGGTGGTGGTTATGCAAGCTATACAAGGGGGTAGAGCAAAAGTCTCTTCCAGGATTCCCAGGATCACCATCCCCACAAGGCAATAGTGGAAGAACATTGTGATTACAGTCTCTGGAGGTTAACTGGAAAGTTGAGGATAATGAACTGTGCTGCGTTTTCTTCTGTTTCTGTAGTGATGGTCACTTTCGCGTGACGTAAGTGGACTCTGAAGATTCTCTATAAAGCTGGCTGTCTCCTCAAGGTGAGTCGCAATGGAGTCTCGGGATCATTCACTGATGTCCATTGGCCAGGATCAGGAGCAACTGCCGGCTTCACTCGACTATGGTGGATCCAGGGTTCAAACTCTGCAACTTTCACTGCGGTGGGGGTTGATAGGATGACGACATAGGGTCCCTTCCAATGCGGCGCCAGCGGGGTCTTTCTCCACTCTTTCACCCACACGGACGTTCCTGGCTTGAAGGGATGCAGAGTCTCGGTCAGGTTGATGGGTAGTCGGTCTTGCACCCATGTTTGAAGTTTCTGCAAAACAGAACCTAAAGCTAATTGTTCATGTCTGGTTATTTCAGATCCTATCTTTCTCATGTCTCCCTTTATTCCCTGCACTATGGGTGGAGGTCGCCCATACGAAATCTCAAAAGGGGAGACACCTAAGGATCTGGTGGGAGCTGAACATATCCTAAGAAGGGCTATGGGAAGGACTTGGAGCCACTTCAGGTGTGTTTCTTGGCAGAGCTTGGATAACTGAGTTTTCAAGGTTCTATTCATACGCTCTACTTTCCCTGAGCTCTGGGGTCTGTAAGCAGTGTGCAACTTCCATTTTATTCGCAGAGCTTGTGCTGTTGAGTCACTTGAGATACAAATGATGGACCATTGTCTGACCCTATAGTTGATGGTATTCCAAATCGGGGAATGATCTCATGGAGCAATACCCTAGTGACTTCTCGGGCTTTCTCAGTTCGGGTGTGGTAGGCTTCCACCCACCCTGAAAATGTGCAAACTAACACTAACATATAGTGATATCCATTCACACGGGGCATTTCAGCAAAGTCTATCTGTATATCACTCATGGGGGTCACCCCTACTGACTGAACTCTTGGGGGGTGGAACAGGACCTTGCTTGGCATTATTTTTGGCACATATTTATTTATTTATTTATTTTAGTTTCTTATATACCGCACTATTTAGTATCAGCGCGGTTTACATGGAACAGTTAAACATAATGAACAAACGTTAGTTTTACAGAGAACAAGGAAATACAACTTGGATAACTTAGGGAAACATATCAGACATTGCTGCGCCACTGAGGCGGTCAGGGATCCTAGCAATGAAATACAGAAATGGGGTCTCAAGGCTTTCTCCATGGCTGTTTTTCCATAATGTGTGGCTTGGTAGAAAGCTTGGACAAAGGCTGGCCCTAATGCTTCAGGGATGACGGTAGGACCCGGAGGTGGACTACCTTCTGGGGGTGGCAGCACTATCCAGCCTTGTTCTGTCAAGACTCCTCCCTCCTTTTCACAATAGTAGTCTAACTCTCTTGTAGTGTATCGGGGTGCCCAGGAACTAAGGGGCACAGGGAATAGGGCTGCCTGCAGTACAGTATCTTGGGTCCTAACATGTCCTGTGGTGGCTGCCTTTCGGGCTGTGGCATCTGCAAATCTATTCCCTCGTGCAACGTCTCCTGCTCCTGCCTGATGACCTCGGCAGTGCATGACTGCCACTTGTTTGGTGGCCCACACAGCATCTAATAACATCAATATCTCGGGCCCATACCTAATGTCCTTACCCCCTGAGGTGATTAACCCTCGTTCTTTATACAAGGCTCCATGTGCATGCAAAATAGTGAAAGCATATTTGGAATCTGTGTACACATTTATGCGGAGTCCTTCTCCTAATGTCAAGGCTTTAGTGAGGGCTACCAATTCAGCTTTCTGTGCAGAAATTCCTGGGGTCAGGGCTGAGGACTCAACTACCAGATCAAGGGTCACCACTGCATATCCAGCACAACGATGTCCATTGATGACCAGACTGCTTCCATCTACAAAGAAAGTCCGTTCTGGGTCCTCTAGAGGGACATCGGTCAAATCATGGCGACTTGAAAATAGTGTCCATGGTTTCTAAGCAATTATGATCAGGTGGCCCAGGCAATTGGAAACAATGTTGCAGGGTTCAGAGCTTGACTAACTTTCAACTGTATCCGAGGGTTCTCACACAGCATACTTTGATACTTCAACATCCGTGCTTTGGTCAGCCAGAAGTTTCCTTTGTGTTCCATAAGGGTCAGAACAGAGTGTGGCACGGTGACTTGAAGAGTTTGTCCTAATGTAAGTTTGTCTGCTTTGCCCACTAGGAGGGCTGTTGCTGCAACAGCTCTCAGACAAGGAGGCCATCCTTTTGCAACTACATCCAATTGTTTTGACAGATAAGCTACTGGTCGTTGCCAGGAGCCAAGAGATTGGGTCAGTACTCCCAGCGTGTTTCCTTGTGACTCATGAACAAAAAGATGGAAAGGCTTCTGAACATCTGGAAGACCTAAAGCTGGAGATGACATCAGGGCCTTTTTCAAAGTTTGGAATGCTATATCTTGTTCAGGTCCCCAATCTAGTGGGGATTTTTCCATTCCTCTGGTGGCTTGGTATAGTGGTTTTGCAATCATGGCAAAGTTGGGGATCCATATGCGACAATATCCCGCGGCCCCCAGGAAGGCTCTTACTTGCCTCCTAGTGGTTGGTGTGGGGATATTACACACAGCTTCTTTGCGTTCTGGTCCTAAACGTCGGGTCCCACTGGACAACTGGAATCCTGAATACTTGACTTCAGTTTGGCATAGTTGTGCTTTGGCTCTTGAGACTTTGTATCCAGCATTTTTAAGAAGGTACAAACGTTCACTAGTAGCTTGTAGGCGTTCACTTTCTGAGTTGGTGGCTATGAGCAAATCATCTACATACTGGAGAAGAACCCTTTTTCCTGGGTCCACTGGGTAACTTGAGAGATCTTGATTCAGTGCAGCACTGAAGAAAGTAGGTGAATTCTTGAATCCTTGGGGTAATCTGGTCCAGGTGAGCTGACCCCGTCTTCCTGTTGTGGGGTCTTGCCATTTGAAGGCGAATAGAAATTGACTGGTGGGTGCTAAGCGCACACAGAAAAAGGCATCTTTCAGGTCCAGGACGGTGACATGAGTAGCCTCAGCGGGGGTCAGTCCCAAGAGAGTATAAGGGTTTGGTACTACTGGGTGTATAGTTTCAACTGCATCATTTACTCTCCTTAGATCTTGTACTGGGCGGTAGTCCCCTGTCCCAGGCTTCTTTACTGGGAGAAGAGGGGTGTTCCAAGGTGACTGACATTCCTTGAGAAGTCCATACTTTAGCAGTTTCATCAAATGGCAATGAATTCCTTCTATGGCTGGTCGAGGGAGAGGATACTGCTTCACATGCACTGGCTCCATTCCTGGCTTGAGGGTGACAATGACAGAGGCTATGTTCTTCGCTAGGCCAGGTGGATTATCTTCTGCCCATACTTCAGGTGGGGCTATCAGGTTGGTAGGTATACAGGGATTGGTTGACTTTATTGGAGGTGCACTATAGAACCGCCACTCTTCTTCTCGGGAACAGTAAGCACCATCAATCCAGCAGGCTTTGGGTTCACAGTCATTTTCATTTCTCCCCCTTCAGCAAAGGATATTTGGGCCTGGAGCTTGGCAAGCATGTCTCGGCCCAGTAGTGGAATAGGACACTCAGGCATATACAAGAACTGGTGCGTTATCTTCTGTCCCCCTAGTTCACACATGCGGTTCTGCAAGAATGGTTTTGTGGCTTTATTTCCTGTGGCTCCTATAATGGTGACAGATCGTGAGGACAGTGGAGCTACTGGCTTGGCTACTACTGAATGTTCTGCTCCTGTATCTACCATGAATTCCATGTATTGGTCCCCTATCTTTAAACTGACCATAGGCTCCTAGGGACCCAGGGTAAACTTGGAGCCCGGCCTGGCCTAGTCTTCATCTACGTCATCCAGGTCATAGCCCGTTGCTACTGCCACTCCCTCAAGGGCTTCTTCCCTCTCCTGCTGAAACTGTGTTCGATTCATTCCTCCTCTCCTTCGAAATCTTCCTCCGGGCCTCCAGGGGCTCCCTCCTCCCCTTGCAGGGGCGGAGTCCAGATGCGGGCACTCATTTCTCCAATGTCCTTCCTTGCAGTAGGCGCACTGATTTGCACCTAATGGAGGCCTGTCGCTTCCGCGGCCTCGTCCACGTCCTCTGGTCCTTTGATTAGGAAAACCTCCTCCACGTTGTTCGGTTATAGCAGCAGTAGGAAGATCTGCCTTCTTCTTCATCTTTCGTTCACTTTCTCTGTCTCGTTCATTTTCACGATTCACAAATACTTTCTGAGCGACTTCCATTAACTGAGCTGTATTTATGCCCGCAAATCCATCCAATTTCTGTAATTTTCGCTTTGTCTCTGGGACTGACTAACAAAAACCGCATTTACCATGCGTAAATTTTCCTGAGCGGCAGGATCATATGGGGTATACAGTCTATAAGCTTCAGACAACCGCTCATGAAAGGCCGCTGGGCTCTCATCTGGACCCTGGAGAACTTCCGATACTTTCCCGATATTCATGGCCCTCTGGCCTCCCTTCTTCAGGCCCTGCACTAAGGCCTGGCGAAATCTGGTTAGGGCCGCCACCCCCCTTTCCTCGTTCGGGTCCCATCTGGGATCTTCATTGGGGTATTCTGCAGCTGCTGCTTGCGGGGGATTCATTCCTCCCCTTTCTATAGGGTTTTCTTCTAACCATCGGAGGGCTGCTTGCCCGATTCGGCCTCGCTCCTCAGTAGTGAAGAGGGTGGACAGGAGCTGGCGACAATCGGCCCAGGTAGGCTGATGGGTTTGCATAATGCTTGACATTAATTCTGTTAATTCCTGGGGCTTGGCTGTATAGGAAGCATAATGCGTTTTCCAGTTTAATAAATCTGTGGTAGAAAAGGGTACATAAACTAAGCTGGTTGGTCCTGGTGCCATCTGGCCCTGATCATTTAAAACAGGTATTCCAGGCACTTGGTGTAATGGCATTAGGTGCCCTGCCTTCTCCTTCTTGGGAGTTACGCTTCTTAAATCATAAGGCTCCCGGGCACTAGTCTCCTTGGCGGGTGACCCTGAACTAGCAGGAGAGCTTTCACTTTCTATCTCATCAGAGGACTCGAGTCCCCCTGCTGTGCTTGGGCGTCACCCGGAACTCTCACTCGGGGTAGGTTGCTTCTTGGGCTGTTGCTTTGGCATTTTCTGGGGCTCCTCCTCGGGCTGTACTTCAAGTTGCGGGGCTGTAGGGACTAATTTCTGTGGGTGCCGGGGTAAACTATTCAAAATATCTGAGGACTCTGGGTCAGAATACACAGGCGGCTTCGCTTCCTTAGCCTTTTTGGTTCCCCTAGTAGTCGCTACAAATATTTTACAGTGCTCCTCATAACAGCGCTTCATCCATGAGGGCTGCTGTTCACATGCACTTAACCAGGAATCTATATAGGGGAACTGGTCAGGATACACTCTTAATATAAGCCGATGAAGTCGTAAAACTGTCTCAAAATCAAAGGTGCCCCCTCGGGGCCATGAAGCAGCTAATGCGGGCCACTCCCTTTCACATAACATTTTTAATCTGGATGGAGTCATTTTCGTACCATAATCACCCGAAAATCCTTTACGGAAATTCTTGATCATACATGCCAATGGAGTGTGCTTGGATTCCGTCCCTCCCATCTTGTAAACGCACCTACCTACACTTTCTACGTACTCAACGTACCTGCGTACGTTACGTACCCTATGTCCCTATGTACACGTAATGACGTACAAGACAACGAACAATAAGGATAGGCAGTATGGCTGCAGGTAAGGGGTCCGTACAGCCCACAGAACACCGGGGGGGGGGGACAAACACCACTCGCTTCCTCCTGTTCGCGACCTGGGTGCGGTCGCCCGGCCAGGAACTGCGCTACTTAGGAGTCCGCTCTTGCTCGGTCTGTATTTCAAGACCTCTCACTCACACACGCAAGCATATTTCAACAAGATATATTTCAATATTTCAAGTGCCCAGGTTTTCTGACTACCTGACTATTCCAAACAAGAAGGGTCGATGGCTTCAGCTTCCGCTTTCCTTACGCGGAGCTTACTAGGACCGCCCTTATGGGAGGTGATCAGACTCCCTTGTCTCGCGCATACTCATGCGAGATTTCCCAGTTAGTCTATACCAAATATACCAAATCAGTCCTGCGCTCGCAAGACGCTGTCCCAGGCTGTTCTTTCTGACTATCAAATCACAAAATATCTACTCACCGGATCCTGTCCCCGATACCTCACCAAATCACGGTCTTCTTAGGAACGATTTGGTACAGCCTATAGAAAAAGTCGTTCACTATCAACTCCAAAAATGCAGAGGAATAGTATTCTTCAACTTGCCTTACAAGCCAAACACTCAAGTGTAAAACAAGGTCTCAGATTTTACAAGTGCTACTTCCTGACAATCGTCATGGAAGAAAAACACATAAATACATCAACGACCTTGTATGAATTAACTTAGAGTGAACCAGTCCTATTATTCAAAACATGTATTCCGACACTTTACTCAAACACTTCAAAGAACTGGGCTAGACTTTTAACTGTTCTACTAGTGTCTTTTTTTCATCGAGTGAGCCAGTCTTACTTTTCCATAAAATGAATAATTCAAGAATTCTATGAACTTATCACTTGAAAAGGCTGGCTGGACTTATCATTACTCGGTAGTTATTTCTCCTGATCCCGACGCTTGCCTCAGGTACCAATCTAGCGTTTCTCTTCTAGGGTTCCTCAGGGGATCCTGTTATAAACTGTTATCGATGTTCTAATAAAACAGAAAATGGACATATTAACTAAAACCCCTCATACCACACCTCCACGAACATTAATCTTACACTAATAACAAACCACCATTAAAATTCCATTAAAAAGCCTTACCAATGGTGCTGCCAACGTTACAATTTCAATCAAAACCCTTCTTGCTCTAACTTCATTCTTTCTCTCGGGTCGAAAAAACGCCGCGCATGCGGGGTAAAGCTCCCCCACCATATTTAAAACCCCACTAATTACCATAACCACCTCCTACAAGACGGGCTTACTCGAATGTAACGAAACCACTATCCTTCAAATGTAGCAAAAAAAGAAGAAAGAAAAGAAAAAATACTCCTAACTACTTATAAACAACCATCAAAAATTGCAAAAATTACAATAGTTCCAAGCTACGTGTCAGTTCATGTGATCGAATCACAACATTTGCCTCTCCATAATAACATAAAGTTATTGTGCCAACAGTTGAAAATTTCAAAAAGCGAATTTTATCTAAATCCTTTATATTATTAACTGCACACCGACCAATCTATCGCTACGTTAAGGCCTTAAGGTTCCACTGTGTTTAACTTAAATATCCAGCGTTGCTAACGCCTAAGCAATTCCAGGTCTAGAGTCCTGCCACAGTTACCTCTCTCCACTTGATCTATGCAGAGACAACGTAAATCTTGGAATTCATGACGCTCAAGTAAACAGTGCCGCACAATCAGGGCTTCGTGCACTTTGTTTTAATCTGCTCTTGTGCTCACGCAGACGTATTTTAAACTGGCGTGAAGTCTTGCCTATATAGGCCAGTCCACAGGGACACAAGAGTACATACACTACATTGGTTGACTCACATGTAGTGGAAAACCGCAACTTTACTGTCTGTACTGCGTAATGGAATTCCGAGACTGTTAAAGTAATTGAACACATTTCACAGTTCCCACAAGCCTGGTGGCCCTTCACTCTCAATGTGGGAAACGCTTCCAATGGACCTATCACTGCTGGACTTAGCCT
Organism: Ichthyophis bannanicus; assembly: GCA_033557465.1. Classification (NCBI taxonomy): domain Eukaryota; kingdom Metazoa; phylum Chordata; class Amphibia; order Gymnophiona; family Ichthyophiidae; genus Ichthyophis; species Ichthyophis bannanicus. Next base: position 17,362,422 of record CM066049.1, on the reverse strand, counting down.
TTCTTTTAAATTACGGTCCCTCTGCCATACACACCGAACTCGTTTGTCTACAAGCCCTGGGACAACTGACAAAACGTTACTATGTTTTTTAATTATTTGCTGGATCGCTATGCTCAAAGGGGAATATTTGGTAATTAAATTAACGTTGTTCATATCAACATCATTACATCCTGGTGTTACTCGTTTGTGCAAAAGTAAACTTCTACAGTTATAGAGTGCCCTATGATACGCTCTACGTACGATCTTACCGGGATATCCCCTCTCTAGAAATTGTTTACTAAGTTGTTTGGACTTGTGCTTGTAGTCCCTCTTATCAGAACAGTTCCTCCGGAACCGTAGAAATTGGGAGAGTGGAAGACTCTCCTTCAAACGTTGAGGATGCAAACTCCTAAAATGTAGGAAAGTGTTTCGATCTGTCGATTTGCGATATACTGAGGTCTCCCAACCTTCACTACCTCGAGTGACCTGGACATCCAAATATGTTAAAGTGTCCCTATGATAGACATGAGTAAACTTAATGTTGGTATCTAATCGGTTAATCCAGTCTATGAAAGTTTAAAAGAGAACCCTCAGGCCCCTTCCACAGTAAGAAGATGTCGTCTATATAGCGGCGCCATTCTAAAATGTTAGAAATATACGGGGAAGACTATAGCCATTGACGTTCAAATTGTGCCATGTAGAAATTGGCTACTGAAGGGGCGCAAGTTGCACCCATAGCCACTCCGGAAATCTGTTGATACAGAATTCCCTGGAACGTGAAATAATTTTGAAAAATCGCTTTACGTGCTAGATTCAACAGAAAAGTGAGTTTCTCTTCTGACATATCTTCCCTCTGTACCAATTCACTCTCAACCACTTGTAATGCTGCCCCTTGTGGGATGCTCGTGTAAAGAGACACTACATCTAGAGATACTAATATAACCTCCTTATTACAAGACCATTGGTTCATATCTCTTAATATGGTCAAAAAATGCGTTGTATCTCTCAGGTAAGATGGAATTTTGATTAACAGAGGCCGCAAAAAAGAATCAAGAAAAACAGATAGTGGCTCTAGGACACTCCCCCTTGTAGAGACAATAGGTCTACCAGGGGGTAGTTCCAAGTTCTTATGAATCTTAGGTACAGTATAGAATTTAGCAGTTACTGGATCTGAAACATTTAAATAGCGATATTCTTTTCTAGTAATCAATTTTGCTTGTAACGCTTCCAATGTTATATTTTTAATTTCTTGCTGCAATATTTCTCTAGGATCAAATTCTAAGATCTTATAAACAGTTGTATCTTGTAGCTGGGACAGAGCTTCTGAAATGTAATAGTCTCTCGTCATCACGACCACAGCTCCTCCCTTATCTGCTCGCCTTATTACTATATCAACCCTCTTCTGTAAATCTAAAAGAGCAGAATTTTCTTCTTTAGATAGCGCAGTGTGGTATGAGAAATGAGTTCGTTCCAGTTCTTGTACATCTCGCCATACTAATCTCTTAAACACTTCTATTGCTGGAGGAATCGGACTTGGGGGAGACCATGTGGATTTAAGAGGTAACCGTCCCTGATTAGGTGTCCCCGTCTCAACTGGTGTAGAAACTGATAAAACCTTTGTAGAGAAATAACTTTTAAGATGAAGTTTTCTTACCAGACCTTCAAGGTCAACTCGAAATTGAAATAAAACTGATACTAGGAACGAGCCCGTCTTGTAGGAGGTGGTTATGGTAATTAGTGGGGTTTTAAATATGGTGGGGGAGCTTTACCCCGCATGCGTGGCGTTTTTTCGACCCGAGAGAAAGAATGAAGTTAGAGCAAGAAGGGTTTTGATTGAAATTGTAACGTTGGCAGCACCATTGGTAAGGCTTTTTAATGGAATTTTAATGGTGGTTTGTTATTAATGTAAGATTAATGTTCGTGGAGGTGTGGTATGAGGGGTTTTAGTTAATATGTCCATTTTCTGTTTCATTAGAACATCGATAACAGTTTATAACAGGATCCCCTGAGGAACCCTAGAAGAGAAACGCTAGATTGGTACCTGAGGCAAGCGTCGGGATCAGGAGAAATAACTACCGAGTAATGATAAGTCCAGCCAGCCTTTTCAAGTGATAAGTTCATAGAACTCTTGAATTATTCATTTTATGGAAAAGTAAGACTGGCTCACTCGATGAAAAAAAGACACTAGTAGAACAGTTAAAAGTCTAGCCCAGTTCTTTGAAATGTTTGAGTAAAGTGTCGGAATACATGTTTTGAATAATAGGACTGGTTCACTCTAAGTTAATTCATACAAGGTCGTTGATGTATTTATGTGTTTTTCTTCCATGACGATTGTCAGGAAGTAGCACTTGTAAAATCTGAGACCTTGTTTTACACTTGAGTGTTTGGCTTGTAAGGCAAGTTGAAGAATACTATTCCTCTGCATTTTTGGAGTTGATAGTGAACGACTTTTCCCGATACCTCACCAGCTTCTGAGTTGGAACCTGGACTCCCCCGGGTCGGAGGTGTTGGCCAGCTGGACCCGATGGCCCGCAGAGGCAGGCGGAACCCTCTCCGGCACAAAGGGGCCGGCGGCGCCTGAGGTTTCCCCCACGGTCGGACAGACACGGTTTCAACCGGGCCAAACCTCAAGGCGAATTACGTGGATTATTCACTTGAATACCATTTACCACTCGCACTTTCCGGCCAACGCACCAAGAATATGCTGTAGCAAAGTGCAATCAATGAATAAGTCCAGGAGTCGATTGACAGGGTCCGAGTCGATTGACAGGGTCCAAGTCAGTTTATTGTGCACAAGGCCCAGTCAGTCAAAGCTTCAAAAGGAACTGAGCAAAGGTTTATACAGTGACATAGCTTTTTATACCTCTTTTTCAGTTTGATACATGAGAATTTTCTATTGGTTCTAGCTCGATACATGCAAACTTCTCATTGGTTATACATTCCCTGCACCTGTCCAATTAGAAATCCCTCCGGAGCCTAGCAACCGGCCCCATCCTTTAGGATTGCTTGAACAATGGTACAGTTCTGAATCTCGTTACTTTTCTACTGCAAGGTTAACTTCGGCTTCTGGAATGCATATATTGTTACATTTCTGTTCTTTCACACACAAGAGAATAATAGAATACTTATGAATTCATGAAAACTCCTTATTAAGCATTTTAAAACAGCTTTCTTATTTTTCACAGATTTTTGGTTCTTTTCTAGCTATAATGGGAGTTAGGATCCAGGCCTAACTTACAGGCCTTTCATAATAGCAGGCTATGCTAGGCCATAGCCTACCTCAGTATTGCTTCCATTGTAGCGGCGGAACGCCACCAAACCAATTACACCAGGAGTCTTTATCAAGGTTCAAGCCAGTTTATTGTGCACAAGGCAGTCTAAAAAGTGACAGAGCCCCGCTTTAGCGGAAACATGTTCATTTTATACAGCCAAAACATTTTGATACATGAAAACATTCTATTGGTCTCATGCTAATTTCTACAAACTTTCTATTGGTCTGACATTTCCCTGAATTTGACCAATCAGGATCTATGCCCTTTGCTCTGCTTTCTCCAGCTAGCTGAACAATGGCTTGGTTCAAACCTGGTTACTTTCCTTCATCAAGGTCATATCTAGCTCCTAAAATGTGTAAGTAACAATTCTGGAGTAACAATTTAACATACAGGCATTGTATTCACTTTGTGCAAACTTTGCAATAGCAGCATTTCATTCTAAAGCAGCATTTAATTCTGTCTTTTAATTTTATGTCTCAGCACTACTGAAATCCAGGCTTGGTTCTTAGGCCTGTCATTTTTCAGGTTCAGGCTTATGGCCTAGTCTATAGGTCTTGGCTACCACACCATAATTAAATACTGTTGGTCAGTTCTTCAGGTTCACCCCTGTTTTTGCCAAAAAAGACCAATAGGTATGTTTACTAAGCAGTGGTAGCGGCCCCCATGCAATATCTGAGCCGCAGCCCCATTAAATTCAATGGGGCTGTAGCTCCGATATCGCCCGGAGGCTACTACTGCTGCTTAGTAAATATACACCCAAGAGTAGTCTACAGCAGAGTCAAAAAAATGTAAAAGATCATCTGTGCCCAGCAGTATCAAAGGTCCTAGGTATGGGTAAAAGGGGAGGTGATTCTAAATGTGGGAAATGCCAATGCTGTGCGATTATCGATGAAGATGTTCAATTTATCCTTGATAAAAAAAAAAAAAGTGTTAAAATTACATCATGCTACTTCGTATTTGTCCTTCTATATAGTGTTTGTGGTGCGTTATCTGTGCCAAAAGATCTATGCAGGCAAGACGACTCGTCAACTTCGAGTTTTACTATCTGAGCACAAATATTGTTTGCCTAAACAAAAGGAAGAGGCATCTTTGGTGCATCACATGCCTGCAGTTTAAGCATGTTTTTGCTGATTTGCACTGCATGGCGATTGACCACGTTCCAGCTAATATCCGCGGGAGTGACCTTGGGAATATACGTCTACAGTGTGAACATTGATGGATTTTTGAATTAAACTCCTTAGAACCTTATAGTTTTAATAACATGATTGAGTGTGTGGGGGAGGGGGGGGGTCCTTTAAAGCTGGTTTGCTTGCCTCTTTACCAAAAATGCAAAAAGTTTTAAATGTTTGAATTGGGCTCCCTTGAGAGAGGTTTAAAAAAATGGGATGTAGCTCCTTCTACTGTTTTTCTGATTGGTCATTTATTGAATAAAAGAAGGCATTATGACATGAGATGCCACAGCTGCAGATTGCAAAATCACTTCTGGAAGGATACATTGTAGCCGCTGATGAAGCTATAGTGAAACAAAGATTTTTGTAGGGTTGGATGTTGTTGAAAACTTCCTCTGAGGAACGCAGAAGATGCTACAGTAAGATAAGTGATTATATTCTAAATGATTTGGTTATAAAGTATCTTACTCCAATGGAATTTGTTTCTCTGTTTTGCTTTTTCAGGAGCTGAGTTCTCCATTATGTACTACAAAATATGCTGTTTAAATCCTTGTAGTACTGGTTGGGATTATAAGGAATCACAGTTTTGCAAAGATTAAATCGTGGATAGCTCTTTTTAGAGCTTAATAAAAAAAAAAAATAATAATAATAAAAAAAGGATTTTGAAAATAAAAGAGGAGTTTATGACCGGTGATGTTTGCTTGTGAGAATTCCCCTGTGGCAAGGGATTTTACCATTGCCTTATAGAGGGACAGTTGGTTAAACTGATCTCTTTCTCCTCTAATTGTTAGTATTTACATTTTGGATTACACAGCTACACTACCAAAAAACTGCCTCCAGTTTTGCAACTGATTCCTATAGATTTTGGGGTGTTGAATCCAGGAAAAATAGCCAAAATGTTCCATCACGTCACGTTTTCTTGCAAAATTAGATTTCTTACCCATATAAGGAATGTTCACATAATTTCTTTTTAGCCGACTGCAGTTTATTTTCTTGGCCCAAAATAGAGGTTGTAATGGTTAACTAACTAGAAACACTCCCTCATGATATTTTAGAGTGTTTTGTATTCATTTTATACATTAACAGGACAATTGGAAGGCGGGGGGCTAAATCCAGTACTCGCGCTGGCGCATGTTCTTTCCTCCTCGCCTCGTTCGCTCGCTCAAACACGGTGGTTGCGACATGAACGTTCCTGTCAAATTTCAGTTTCTTGCAAGTTCATTATTACCTTTTGTTTGCTCAGTCGTAATCCAGCTTTATTCCGAAGTGGTTCACTACAGTTGTAGTTTGCAGTGCTGTGTATTTGTGATGGCTCACAGAGCCAGAGGTTGCGTCTACTCTCCGGACAGTTTTTGTTTTATTTGTGGGGAGTATACCGTGAAAAAGCGGCAGAGGAACATTTCTGCATTTATTAAAAAAGTATATTTCGCCTATTTCGGTTTGAAGTTAGGCGATCAAGACAAACCGTGGGCTCCTCACAAAGTGTGCAAGACATGTGAGGAAGATCTACGCTTATGGATGAAAGGTAAAAAACAAGCATTTCGTTTTGGAATACCTATGATGTGGCGTGAACAAAGAGATCACAGCAGTGACTGCTATTTTTGCTCTTGCATTGTGAAGGGATACAACTTAAAAAATAAGAACGTAATAAGTTACCCCAACCTTCCCTCAGCAATTAGGCCTATGCCTCATAGCAACGAAGTACCTGTGCCTGAACCACCAAAATCTTTGGATCATATTTGTGTGGACGGTTCTGATCATGATGAGACTCATCAGATGGCTTTTCCCGATGAGTCCAGTACTTCCGAGTTTGAAACTGAACCAGATCCGAAACCTGAACTTTTCTCTCAAGCTGAATTGAATGATTTAGTCCGGGATTTAGGACTCCCAAAAGATGCTGCCCAACTGCTAGGTTCTCGGCTTAAACAGAAAAATCTATTGTCACCAGGAACAACTTTTTATTGGTACCGCAACCGCGAGACACAATTTTTGAAGTATTTCAGCAAAGAGGAAGATTTGGTATTTTGCAACGATATATACGGAGTGATGGAAAAGTTTAAACTCAAGTATGATCCTGCTGAATGGCGGCTGTTCATTGATTCGTCAAAAGACAGCATAAAAGGCGTTCTTCTTCATAATGGCAACACATTCGCTTCAGTTCCTATTGCTCACTCTGTTATTCTCCAAGAAAAATATGAGAATTTGGCCCTGATTCTTCAGAAGATTCGTTATGATGTGCATAAGTGGATGATTTGTGGAGACTTTAAAATTCTATCCATGCTATTAGGGCAGCAATCCGGTTTCACCAAATATCCCTGCTTCCTTTGCTTGTGGGATAGCCGGGCCCGCGACCTACACTGGGGGAAAAAAGACTGGCCAATTCGGGAGTATTTGAGACCCGGTGAGAAAAATGTTCTTCATGAGAGCTTGGTACCTCGTGATAAAATTCTATTACCACCTCTCCACATTAAGTTGGGTCTCATTAAGCAATTCATCAAGTCCCTTCCAAAAGATGGTGAGTGCTTTCGGTACCTTTGCTCAAAGTTCCCCCGACTTTCTGAAGCAAAGCTAAAGGAAGGAGTGTTTGTTGGCCCTGATATAAGGAAACTCATTTCAGATGGAGCATTCGCTGAAACGATGTCTGAGAAGGAAAAAGAAGCCTGGGATTCCTTCAAGGATGTTGTTCTCAAATTCTTGGGGAACAGGCGGGATGAGAACTATAAGGATATTGTTGCCAGGATGCTCAATGCCTTCAAAGAACAAGGCTGTAACATGAGCCTGAAAGTCCATTTCTTGCACTCCCATGTGAACTACTTTCCCGAAAACTTGGGGGCGTACAGTGAAGAACAAGGTGAAAGGTTTCACCAGGACATCAAGGACGCAGAGAGAAGGTACCAAGGAAGATGGAACACCACTATGATGGCTGATTTCTGCTGGTTGCTGCTGCGGGAAACCCCAGATGAAAAATACGCCAAGCAGCGCACCAAGAGAAGCATTCGGGGGAAGAAGAAACGGGCCCACCAGGAGATTGATTGACCCAAGAATGACTTTAAAATCTAAACTGTGTTCCTGTTCGGTAATCCAGTTTAGTCCTCCAACATCGGGTAGTGCCCCTCCTCCTGCAGCCTGGAGACTGGACCAATCAAGTCTTCTGTAGTATATATGCAGACGGAGCTCCCAGAAGCCCCCAGTGTGTCCAGTCTCCTTGCAGCTTGCAGACTTCTGTGCCCTTTCTGGGCACACTAAGTGACACTTGAAGGAGCAACACTAGTTAGTTCTTTTGGGGTTTTATTTTGGGTCCTTTATTTACCATTTCTTTGCTAGGTAGCTGTATCTTTAAAAAAAAAAAAAAAAAAAGGAGCATTGCCACAGGGGACATCCTGGGGGAAGCCAGACCTGCATTGGGCTCCTGCCTTCCTGCCTGGGAATATCTGAAACCTGGGTTGAGCTCTCCCCAAGACTGTTCGGGGAAGAGCCATACCTGCTACAGCATTGCCTGTCACTTGGAGAAGTTGGCTGAGTTCCTTGCTGTTCCCTGAGCTGGTAGGAATTTTCCTTGCTTTATCTTTTCAGCTCTGTTGTTTTTTGCATTGTCAGAGGCTCTGTCGGCTCCCCTGGCTTCCGAATTGCACTTTTTCCTGATTTTTTCGCTTGCCCTGTATTAGAGGGTCGTTTTCTTTCTTTTCCATATTATTTGGTTACCTTTGTATTTTCGCGCCCTTTTTTATTGTGGGTGGAAAAGTGCGGCGGCCATTTTGGATTTCTAAAGTGTGCTTTTTAAGGGCACTTTTTAACACTTGTGCACGGGTTCCCCTGGCATTTTTGGGGTTTCTTTTGCTGGCGATTTTGCTCAGGGCACCCCTAGGATTCTGGGGAGTATTTTGTTTTCTGTAAAAAACAAAACAAAAAAAAAACGTTTTAAATTTAAAGCTGTACTGATTTGAATACGGTTAGTCCCTTTGCTGTGGGCTTCCCTGTTCCTGTTTCCTTCTTTCCCCCTGGAAGCAGGTTGCCTTAGCATGGCTGCCAAACCTCAATGTGTGATTTGTGGGTCCCGCAGAGGTACAATGACTGACTCTGGCATCTGCAAGAGCTGTGCTGCAGTTTCTTCAGACCTGGAATGTCTTCTCCCACTGCTGTTTGCAGCTCTGTGGTAACTCGATTGATTTTTCTTGATTTTTCAGCGATTTTAGGCATTTCTCTCATGCCTGCAACCCTCCCACCTTCTTCTTTGACTTTTTAAGTTAATTCCTTAGCTTTTGGGGGTTTTAATTCACTCTTTTGGTGTTTTATTTTTGCTGGTGGCCATTTTGAATAGCTAATGAGCCTCGGTTTTTGGCGGGAAGCCAGATTACTTCTCTGCTGGCTTCTAAAAGCTATATTGTTGTTTCAGTTTTTTTCTTCTTTCCACAACACTTGCTAGATGTCAGTTGTGCAGAGGTTACTTTTTTCTCTGCCTATGTATGAACATAATGGATAAAAAGTACAGAAGACATGGATAGAGAACAGTATGCAATTCAGAGCCACAGTACAATGCTGAGTCACTGATGAAGGGTGCAGGGCTCATGGCTTCCATTCCCCACTGTGCCCAACAAAGAAGGCTGGCTGAGGCATTACCTATTATGGGGAATATTGTTAAATGCCTGTTCCTGCGGGACGCAGTTATTTCTTTTTAGTTCTCCCTGTGCCTTATTCAGGTTTACGCTGCATAGGCTGTCAGAAGAAACACAGGGACCTCAGGCATCAGCTCTGCTCTTCCCCCAGCATCTTGCTTCCCCTGAGGAACTTGGGAACTCCGGAGCTTGGCTTCGGGGGAGCTCTCCATTGGCTTTACGCTGCACTGAGTCTTTACCACGAGAGTTTGGATACCTCCAGGAAGTTCAGGTATCATTTTCTGTAAGAAAACTGTGAGTACTCTGTTTTTGTTTTTTCTTCCTTGCCTCAGCTGCTCTGGGATGCTTTCAGCTGTATCCGGACCGGCTGCCCCTGAGTTTGGAAGTGCCTACTTTGACTTTTTAGTCCACAAACTGCAGCCGGGTTACTTTGTACGTCCTACTGATTATTGTACCTGTCTTATTCAATATACCATTTGGTTGAGGTTTTAAGTCAGTGTTTTGGATCCTGACTGTTTTGGGCTCGGCCTAATTAAGCATGCTCACTGTAATTTTCCTATGGCTGGGTTGAGCTTCTACATCCCTCCCCAGAAACACCTTTCAGCCCCTACCATGGAGGTCTGAATGGCTGCGGAGGGATCCCACTCTAATTTCCCTACTTTCAGTCACTGTAATTGCCTTACCCTGACCTTGAAAGTTTCTCTATGCCAGCACAGTGAATGACTGACAGTTCCCTTCTCAGTTCTGCGAATACCTGACAGTTTTTCGGTGCCAGCGGCTGTTTTGTTTTTCTCTTCAGTGTTTCTTTTTAGAGGAAACAGCTCTAAACAGCAGTTTCCACACACTTAATCATGCTGTGGAGGCGCGTGGAGTTTCAAAATCCTTTTCTTAAACAGTCTTGGGTTTCCCTGAGCCTTCCTTGCTTTTTGTTTTAAATGCAAAAATAAAAAATAAATAAATAAATGAAACCCCACACAAGAAGAGGAAAGGTGGTTTAAGTCTCTACAATGCTTTTTTCTCTGGCTGTATTATATGTGAAATGTAATCAGCCGAAGGGTACATTAATAGCTTGCTTGTGTTACACCTGCACGCTGCATCCAGGAGGCTTTCCCCATACCCACTGCGTTGCTAGCTGGGTCCCTCAGCACCTTATCTCCCCCCTCCTCAGAGCCCCTGCTGCAGGATCTTCCACAGCCGCTGCAGACCACATTACACATTCCCATCCGGCCGTCTCATCAACGGTTTCTCCACTTCGCTCTTCCGTGGGGCCACTTCCAATTTCCGGCCATGCCGTTTGGTCTCGCCACGGCCCCCCGCACCTTCACAAACGTGATGGTAGTGGTTGCGGCGGCCTTGTGCAAAGAGGGCATCCTGGTCCATCCGTATCTCGACGACTGGTGGATTCGGGCAAAGTCCAGTCGGGAGTGTGTGCACGTCACGAGCAGGTTGGTGGCTCTGCTGCGGTCCCTCGGCTGGGTGGTGAAAGAATGCAAGAGTTGTCTGTGCCCGACTCAGGATCTCGAGTATCTGGGAGTGAGCCTCGACACAGCACGGGGCTTGGTGTGCCTGCCGGAGCGCCGCATTCGGTCTCTTGTCTGACTCTTCAGGGGGATGCCCGCTCCGTCTGCATGGTGATAGCTACAGCTCCTCGGTACGATGGCAGCAACCTTGGAGGTGGTGCCCTGGGCGCGCTTCCACATGCGCCCGCTGCAGAGTGCTCTGCTGCGCCGTTGGTCCAACCAATTCGACTCGTTGAACAGGAGATTGACTTGCCCAAGGGCAGTTCGCCGATCACTCCGGTGGTGGCTCTCCTCCGAGGACCTGGCGCGGGGGATTCCCTGGAGCCTCCACTTTGGGTTCCGTTCACAACGGATGCCAGCTTAACCGGCTGGGGGGCTCACTGCGAGACCCGCTTCGCTCAAGGGGAATGGTCTCCCCTGGAGACTTCTTGGTCGATCAACCGCCTCGAATTGCGGGCGGTGCGGCTAGCCCTCTTGGCCTCAAAGCCCTCTTGGCCTCAAAGCCCTAGTTCTCGACCGGCCGGTGCGAGTCCTCTCGGACATTGCAACCACCGTAGCTTACATCAATCGCCAAGGGGGCACCGGCAGCATGGCCCTGGAATCTGAAGCGATGGCCTTGGTTAATTGGGTGCAGTCTCGTCTTCCGGCCATCTCGGCAGCGCCTATTGCAGGCGCAGACAATGTTCAGGCCGATTTTCTCTGCAGAGTGCGGGTGGACCCCGGAGAGTGGGAGCTAAACCCGCCAGTTTTCGCGCAAATAGTTCGTCGGGGGGGGGGGGGGCCGCCCTTCATGGATCTCATGGCGACATTTCAATCGGCCGAGACAGGACGCTTCTTCAGCAGGCAAAGGGAGCGCATGTCCGAGGGGCTCGACGCTCTCATTCAGCCGTGGCCAACGTCCGGCCATCTTTATGTCTTTCCTCCGTGGGTTCTGATTGGCCGGGTCGTTCAGCGCATCGAGGGCCATCGGGGTCGAGTGTTACTGGTGGCCCCGGACTGGCCTGGGTGGCCCTGGTATGCCGATCTGGTCCGGCTGAGCGACGGCATTTCTTGGCTCCTATCCACGCTGCCGAATCTTCTTTTTCAGGGACCCTTGCGGATGCCCCAAGTGGGTCGATTCTCGCTTACGGTTTGTCCATGGAGAGGGCTCGGCTGAAAAAGAAGGGTTACTCCCCCCGCGGTGATTTTTACCCTACTGCGGGCGGGGAAAACGTCCATTTCTCTTACTTACGTTTGGATTTGGGGGATCTTTGAAGACTGGTGCTCCCGGCGTGGAGTCCGGGCGGCGATGGTTTCCGTTTCCGTCGTTTTAAGTTTCTTCAGATTGCTTTTGATAAGGGCCTTGCGGCTAGTTCCCTGAAAGTCCGGTTGGCGGCTATCTCTTGTTATCGAGGCAAAGTTTTAGGCCGTCTCCACGGTTCTTATCCGGACGTACGTCGTTTTCTTACGACTGTTTTTCATTTGCGGCCCTCCCGCAGGATTTTCGTTCCTCCGGGGGACTTGAATCTAGTGATGCGGGCCCTGGTTCGTGAACCTTTTGAACCCCTGAGTAGGGCGTTTCTGAAAGATTTTACGCTGAAGACGGTTTTTCTTGTAGCCATCTGTTCGGCACGGCGTATTTCAGATCTACATGCGTTGTCCTGCCGAGAACCTTTTTTGTCTTTTTTGTCTTTTTCCCTGGTCCCTTCCTTTTTGCCGAAGGTGGTTTCCCCTATTCATGTGAATCAGGCAGTGTTTCTTCCAGTTCTTTCTTCCCACTCTGTCGGGTCGGCGGACAAAAGTCTTCACCGTCTCGATGTGGGTCGTGCACTTCGTCGTTATTTGAAGGCTACCGAATCTTTTCGGAAGACTGACCGGTTATTCGTGCTCTTCGGTGGTGCACGTAAAGGGGAAGCGGCGGCTAAGGCCTCCGTTGCAAGATGGCTCAAGGAAGCGTTCGCGTCTGCGTATCTGTTGCAGCAGCGGTCTGTTCCGGAGGGGCTACTGGATCATTCCACTAGGGCTCAGGCGACCGCTTGGGCGGAATATAGCCTAGTTCCGCCAGCAGATATCTGTAAGGTGGCCACCTGGTCGTCTCTGCATGCTTTCAGTACGCACTATCGTTTAGATGTGTCAGCGGCTCGGGATTCCTCTTTTGTTCGGCGGTTCTGCGCGCCGGATGGCAAGGTCCCGCCCGGTCTTAACTGCTCTGTTACATCCCGATGTTGGAGGACTAAACTGGATTACCGAACAGGAAATGGAAATTACACTAACCTGGTAATTGTAGTTCCTGGAGGGTCCAGTTTAGTCCTCCTTCCCTCCCGACTATCTGTTATAAAAATGCGGCGCGCTTTCCGAACGGTGGATCATAAGACGGTTCCTCTTGCCGTTCGAACATTTTTTGCAGCCGCATTTTGGGCTATGGCTCTTCCTTTCTCAGGTGTTCAGTCAGCTCCTGAGATTTCTGATACGGAGCTGTATTTTGATTTCTGGGGCGTTGGTTCCAGTGCAATACAGTGTTCTGACTTCCTCGTTTGGGGAGAAAGTTGGATATTTTTGTGGGGGGGAAACAAATTGTTCTTTAATTATGTCATTTTCATTATGTCATTTTGTATATTAATCTAATGTGTTGCTTCGTTAAGTATGCTTTGTTACTAGTACACTGGGGGCTTCTGGGAGCTCCGTCTGCATATATACTACAGAAGACTTGATTGGTCCAGGCTGCAGGAGGAGGGGCACTACCCGATGTTGGAGGACTAAACTGGACCCTCCAGGAACTACAATTACCAGGTTAGTGTAATTTCCATTTGACAAATATCGTGTTTTTACTAAACTTTGAAATAAAAATTTGCTAGTTATTACCACAGTGTCGGATCTCATTTATTAGAATTTTATTTTCACACCATCGGGTGTTTGTCTTCATGTATTGCAATGGTGCGGTTTGCGTTTTCTATTCTTACATATATACCTGTACAACATTTTTTGCACATTTCTTTGCTTTGCTTTGTGTCTAACCTCGCTCTTATATGCTCAATGTTTGTGCACATGTATGTGGCTGTTTTAAGTGCAGACAATTTTGCTACCATCACAGTGTGTTTTGTTGACATTACTCTATTCTTATGTGCTGCCTTGTTACAATTTTCTTTATTCTTATTTGAATAACTACTAAACAATTAGTATAAAGAATTCATCCAAGAAACTTTTATCTCGATCGCACTCAATCTGAAACGTTCACCTCAAACTGCTAACCCAATGTAGCAAAAAATCTGTACGTGATGGAGCAAATTGGTTACCAGATTTGGATTCAGCGCACCAAAAATTGTAAAAATCAATCGAAACATTAGAGGCAGTTTAAAAAAAATTTTTTTTAGTGTACCTGTGTTATTTGTTCCTGGTAGGAAGTTTGATCAATAGAGTAAAGGGGACTTTTTTTTTTTTTTGGTTTCTGAGTCCCCAGTGCGGTTTTGATTTGTTGGTGTTTAGCCTTTATTTGTACCAGCTCCATAGGGTATTGTGAAGGCATGGCATAACTTGATCTTAATACTTTATTCTCTTCAGGTATTTCAAGACCCCGATCTGACAGTGCTCCTCCCACACCAGTGAATAGGCTCAGTATGCCTCAGAGCACTGCCACAAACACAACACCACCTCATAGTCGAAGACACCGTGCTGTGACTGTGAACAAGACCACAGTGAAAACTAGTGTGGTAAGATATATACCCTGTGTTTTGTACAAAGAATGCCTGTGCTTACTGTGTGCCTGATGTTTCCTGTATAAATGAGTGTCCCTGAATGTCACAGTATGTTTGTGGCAACATCGCCATTGGCATTGATGTAATCTATAGGAGGTAATTCCTTATCGTCTCTCCAGGCCAGTCCAGGTAGAGATGAGTAGTCTGCCTCCTCCAGCAGCTGAGGACTGAGCATGACAAAGTCTTGCTGGAGTGGTATAAGAGCTCCTCTAACGCCACTGACTCCAGTCTTTCAGTCCTCAGCAGCTGAAGGAAGAGCTTTTGGTGTGGACTCCTTGAAGAGACGATCTGGCAAGATCTGGCACTGAAAAAAGTAGAGAGAAGTTCCACAGTGAAGGCTGGGAGCGCTCCCCTTCGAGTAGCAGGGGAGCGCAGGAGGTAGCATGGGCAGAGCCTGCCTCAACTGGCACTGACAGCACCAGAAACTGCCCGGGGGTGATATACGTAGGAGCCCAAGGTCCCTTTCCTCAGCGGGATAGCCAGGAGCTCGTGTGCTGCGAGCTCTCACGCTATCCACAGGCTGGCAGACACCAGGTAGAGTAAAAAAAAAAAAAAAAAAGTACATACAAACAAGCACTTTCCGGTTGTCAGGAGGCTGTGGAGACAGTGGGCGGCACTAGTTCCTCCCTCCTTGCGGCTATTGTGGGGTTCCCCTGGATGGTGATGCTGCTGTGGGGAAATGCGCATGTTTGCTCCCAGCTCTTGCAGTGTATCTAGTGTGCGGGAGCAACCGTGGCTTCGGTGCGGCAGAGCTCTGCCGTTTTTGTGTATGTTGGAGCCAGCACTTACATAAGGAGTTCCTGACAGGCCGCATGGAGGAGGATAGCTTAGCCCATGGGGGTTGTGTAGCTAGGCCAATGGTTCCCGTGGTTCTGGTGGGAACCGTGGCCGTTTTGCAACCGGCAGCCATTTCCTCTGCACAATTTGAGCAAGGGGAAAAGAGCAAAGCCAAGTGCAGGGCAAAGGCACAGAAGCCGGCTGGAGTAGTTTCAGCACCTCAGACGGGGCACCAGGACTGTAGGAGGTACTAGAACCAGTTTTTTCCCCAGATTTTATTCTGTCCCTTCACAAGCTTCCCCTTACCCTGGCAAAAGAGTTCTTACGGAGGTGGGGAACATCCTGATGAAGGGCCTTCCCATGTGGAAAAGGTGGAAGATACCAGTCACGTCTGTTTTGGCGTGGATCCTTTACAGACACAAGCTGAAGGGGAGGAAGCCACGGCCGAGCTCTCGGGGGACCCCTACGCCCAGGAATTGGAGGAAGGGGAAATTACCTCAGGAGAGGACTCCAGTATCTTTTGGGTTCCATTGAGTGGAGCTAGGACCTCTAATCGCCCATTCCCTCTCAGCCCTGAATATTAGGCAGGCTGCGCAGCTGCTTCAGTGTTTCGGGGGGGGGGGGGGGCACAGGGTGTGTTTCCTGGTTCATAGAGTGATCAAGAAGATGATTGAGTCAGAGTGGGTGTATCCAGAGGCTACCTTGAGGGGTAGTCTGCATATGAGCCATTTATACTCAATTCCACAGGTAGAGCGGGACCTCTTGAGTATGCCTAAGGTGGATGCTGTGGTCTCAACGGTCACCAAGAAGACTACCATTCTGGTAGAAGGCGGGGTGGCTCTCAAGGACCTGCAGAATAGGAGGTTGGAGTCACTCCTTAACAGGCCTTTGATTCTAGTGTCTTGGCTCTACAGGCATCCATTTGTGGAACCTATGTGTCCAGAGCCTCTATTTGTTGGCTCTAAGGCTTTGGCCCATTTGGATCCAGAGAGTCCAATGGGGCGGAGGGAGCTAAGCTGGAGTTAGTTGTTGCTTACACGGCTGACACCTTTTATGATTTGGTGCGGATAACTTCTGAGACTATGATGCCAGTGATCACAGCACAACAGTTTCTCTGGCTTCGTAATTGGGTGGCAGATCCATCATCCAAGTCCAGACTGAGCAAGCTGCCATACAAGAGTAAGCTACTTTTTGGAGAGGCTTTGGATAAAATTGTAAAGGACTTGGGCGACTCCAAAGGAGAACACCTACTGGAGAGGATTGCTCAAAAGATCCGAAACAGAGAGGTCCGCAGAGAGGACAAGCCGGAGATTTCCGGAGGTTCCATGCATTGTGGTTCACTCCGTGGCATGGGGTCAGTCCTTTCGTGGAGCCTGAGGATTCGGCCAGGGCCTTTACACTTCCCAGTCGGCCCCGGCTTAGAAGTCCCAATGAAGCCATGCTGGTCCAGACGGAACAAATAGGAGGTTGGTTACATAGTAACATACTATATGACGGCAAATAAAGACCAGTATGATCCATCTAGTCTGCCCAGCATGGCGGCAAGAGCAAGTGCACCTGCCGCTCTGTGCCGGTCACCCCTCCACATGCCTCTGCCTAGGGGTGTACCGCTCCGTGTAGGTCACCCCTTATTGCTGAAATAATTAGTTATGTTTATTTTGATTTTATCCTGTTGCTATAAAGGGATCCACAGTGTCCCATGCCAGTTTGAATTCCGTCACTGTCTTAGCCCCCACCACTTCAATCGGGAGGGCATTCCAAACATCCACCACCCTTTCAGTGAAAAAGTATTTCCTGACATTGCCTCTCAGTTTACCCCCTTGCAGCTTAGTTATGCCCTCTAATTTTACAGCTTCCCCGTCTTTGGAAGAGGTTTCTTTGTTCATTAGTACTCTAAGTATTTAAAGGTCTGAATCATATCTCCCCTGTCCCTCCTCTCCTTCAGAGTGTACATATTTAGGTCTTCAAGTCTCTTCTCATGCATCTCCTGATGCAGGCTCCAAATAATTTTGGTCTCCTTCCTCTGAACCCTTTCAGACTTTTTATATCCTTTGCGAGATACGGTCTCCAAAACTGAACACAATATTCCAAGTGAGGCCTCACCAGCGACTTGTACAGTGGCATTAGTACCTCTTCCTAATCTGCTGGTAATTCCTCTTTGTATGCAACCCAGCATCCTTCTGGCTTTTGCTACCTCCTTGTCACACTGTTTCGCCATCTTGAGATCCTCAAAAAAACAATCACTCCAAGGTCCTTCTCCTGGTGCTTGCACACCAAACTCTCGCCCCCTATCACATAAATTTCCCTTGGATTTCTGCTTCCCAAGTGCATGACACTGCACTTCGTCACATTAAATCTTAACTGCCAAGCATTAGACCATTCTTCCAGCTTTTGTAGATCTTTCCTCATGTTCTCCACTCCCTCAATGGAGTCCACTCTGTTGCAAATTTTTGTGTCATCTGCAAAAAGACAGATTTTTCCATTCAGTCCTTCCCCAATATTGCTCACAAATACATTGAACAGTTCTGGCCCCAGGACCGAACCCTGGGGCACACCGCTAATCACCTTTCTTTCATCCGAGTGAGTTCCGTTTACCATCACATTCTGTCGTCTGTCAGTCAACCAATTTCTGATCCAGTTCGCCACCTTGGGACCCATCCTCAAGCTATTGAGTTTATTGATAAGCCTCCTATGAGGAACAGTATCAAAGGCTTTGCTGAAATCTAGATAGATCACATCCATCGCATGCCCTTGTTCTAGTTCTCTGGTCACCCAATCAAAGAACTCAATCGGATTTGTTTGGCAAGATCGTCCTTTGGTAAAAACATGTTGTCTTGAGTCATGCAATCTGTTGGTTTTGAGAGAGTCATTCGCTCTTTCAGGAGCACCTCCATTACTTTTCCCACCACCGAGGTAAGGCTTACTGACCTTAGTTTGTCACCTCTTCCCTATAACCACTTTTGTGAAGAGGTACCACATCAGCCCTTTTTCAGTCCTCTGGAACTTCTCCGGTTTCAAAAGATCTATTAAAAACATCCCTTAAAGGCCCTGCAAGAACCTCTCTGAGCTCTTTCAGTATCCTGGGATGTATCCCATCTGGTCCCATGGCCTTGTCTACCTTCAGTTTTGCAAGTTGTTCTAACACAACATCCTCTGTGAATGGTGTGGTATCTACTCCATTCCCATTTGTATATTTGTCAATCACAGGTGGTCCTTCTCCAGGATTTTCTTTAGTAAAAACAGAGCAGAAGTATTTGTTTAGCATGTTTGCTTTTTCAATATCGCTTTCCACAAATCTGTTCTCATCACTTTTGAGTCCTGCAATTCCAGCTCTGATTTTCTTCTTCTCCCAAATATACCTGAAAAACGTTTTGTTGCGACACTTCACATCTGTCACCATCTTTTCTTCTGCCTTTGATTTTGCTGTCCTTATTTCTCTTTTAGTTTTATCCTGTATTCTTTTCTGTGTTCCTCTGTTTGCGAACTTCTGAATTTTGTGAAAGTTCTGTTTTTTTGCCTTTATTTGTGCAGCCACTTCTTTGGAGAACCAGGTAGGTTTCCTTTTCCTCTTGTTTTTATTTAATTTCCTTACATATGTATCTGTTGCCCCTTTTATTGCCTCCTTTAGCCCATCACAATTCCACTTCCCTTATCGTCTCCCACCCTGCCAACTCCTCCTTCAGGTACTTAGCCATTTTACTGAAGTCAGTGTTTCTGAAGTCTAGGACTTTGAGCTTGCTGTGATTGGACTCCGCCTTGGCTTTAATCTCAAACCACACCGTGTGTTGGTCGCTGCTGCTCACATGGACACCCACCCAGATATTAGACACGCTATCTCCGTTGGTGAGAATTAAATCCAACATCGAGCCTTCCCTGGTCGTTTCCTTCACCATTTGTCTAAGTAATGCATCTTGGAAGGCATCCACAATTCTTTTTACTACTTTCCAGATTTGCAGAAAGAATCCTGCAGTCCACATCAGGTAAATTAAAGTCGCTAAAATGATTACTTCCCCCTTCATGGCTATCTTTGCATTATCAATTCTCTATCTATTTCTTTGGTTTGAGTTGGAGGCCTGTAGACTACACCAGTATGGATGATGGTGCCATCTCCTCTTTCCAATACAATCCACATTGCTGCTTCTTTTTCCCCACGTCCCCTGCATTTCAGCAGCTTTAATATTGCTTTTGACATATAGGGCTACTTCTCCTTTTCTACCCTCTCTATCTCTTCTAAATAGATTGTAGCCAGCTATGGCTATATATTAAAGTTGCCCAATATGATCACTTCCCCCTTCATGGTTACAGCAGTATTATTCCGTCTGGACCACCGTGACCACCGACCATTGGGTACTGGAGATAATCCGCGAGGGATATGCACTGGAGTTTGTAAAACCGCTGTCCGAGGCCCTTGTCCAGTCGCCTTGCCATGCACCCGAGAAGAGGGCAGCGGTTTGTTCCACTCTTTGATGTTTACTCCAGTTCCTCGAGACCAATACAGGTGCCCAAAAAGGAGAGTTCCTTCCGGCCCATCCACGACCTCAAACAAGTGAACTGGTCCTTAAGGGTGCCGCACTTCTGCATGGAAATGCTGTAGTCAGTCATTTTGGTGGTGAGACGGGGCATTTTCTATCTACCCTGGATCTCACAGAGGCCTATCTCCATATTCCCATCAGGCGGGAACACCAGCAGTTCTTGCGGTTTGCAGCACCCATGGGACATGTCCACTTCAGGACCTTGCCGTTGGGGCTGGCCACCGTGCCCTGTTTTTCATGAAGATCATAGTGGTAGTGATGGCAGCCCTGCAACAGCAGGGAATCTTGGTGCATCCTTACCTAGATGATTGGCTCATCTGAGTGAAGTCTGAGGCACTGCGACGTGACAGGTGATGGAGTTTCTGCAATGGCTCGGTTGGGTAATCAATAATGCCAAGAGCCAGCTTCAACCAGTGCAGTGTCTGGTGTATATCGGGGCTCTGTTCGACACGGAGACCGGGAGGGTATCACTGCCTGAAGACAGAGTGCAGAGGTTTTTGGGACAGGTCCAGAGGTTCCTGCATATGGTGGTGCCAACCGCGTGGTACTACATGCAGCTATTAGGCTCCATGGTGACAGCACTGGGTCTGGTCCCGTGGGCCAGAACGCATTTGCGACCACTACAGTAGGTGCTTCTTTTGCGGTGGTCCCTGCAGAGAGACTCCCTGTCACAGAAATTGCCGTGTCCTTAAGAGGTGAGAGACATTCTGGAATTGTAACTGGAACCTGCTCATTTGAGGGCAGGGATGCCTTTGGATCAACTGCCATGGATCCTAGTGACTACGGATGCCAGCCTCTCCGGCTGGGGGGGCTCACTGTCATTTGCAAGTGGCACAGGGCAGTTGGTCCGCAAAGGAAGGCGCTTGGTCCATGAATTGGCTCGAGATGTGTGCCGTGCTTCGGGTGTTACAGCACTTCCAGAAGCTGGTGGAAGGGAAGGCCGTGCGAGTCTTCTCTGACAATGTGATGACAGTGGCCTATGTCAACCATAAGGGGGGAGCATGGACAGTGCTACTCTGGTGCAGGAGAGTCAATTGCTCCTGTCTTGGGCGGAGCTATCAGCAGCAGATGTTGCTGGCAGGGACAATGTTCATGCGGACTAATCTCAGCCAGCACATCTTGAATCCTGGAGAGTGGGTGCTCAACATGGCTGTATTTCACGAGATCGAGATCCAGTGCGGGTAGCCGGTCATGGATCTCAAGGCTACCCTAGGAAACACCAAGGGCCCAGGTTCTTCAGCAGGCGCAGGGAACACATGGCCTAGGGGCTCGATGCATTGGTGCAGCTGTGTCCAATGGAGGGTCTCTTGTATGTCTTTCCACCATGGCCGCTAATAGGTTGTTTCTTACGGTAGATAGAGAGGCACGATGGGTCAGTGATCCTCATGGTGCTGAATTGGCCACTCAGGCCATGGTATGCCGACCTCACACGGATCCTGGTTGAGCATCCTTGGGGGCTTCCCAATGGGATCTATCTTTTGGCACACCCATTTTGGAGGCACGTCTGGCATACAGGAAGGTACTCAGCGATTTCTTCTGTTCAGACCCTTCTATACTGGCCTTATCCCTGTAAAAGGGGGGTAAAAGGGGGTGTTACTGAGTGCACAGAGCTAGTTGAGCAGATTGGTCCTGTTAGGGACTCGGAAAGAGGGTTGGAGTGCCCCCATTCTTCCTGTACTCTGTAGGGGGGTCGTGTTATACGTTCAAGGGATATTTTTTCTTAGGATAGTATTAGTAGTTTGTTTCGCTGCTTTGTCAAGTGGAGACTGAAGTCAGTGGCGGTAGAGGGAGCTCTTATACCACACCAGCAAGACTCTTTAATGCCTAGTCCCCAGCTGCTGGAGGGAGCTGACTACTCATCTGTACCTGGTCTGGCCTGGAGAGAACTCAAGGAAAGACATTTAGCAGGTAAGATCTAATTTCACTTTTCTTAACAGGGTGCTTATGTGAAATTCAAAAGTACCTGTTACATCAAGGCAATAGAGGGGCCTTTATACCTTGATAAAACGGGTTCCTATAATAACCTTTAGTAGAGCACATATTTACATGGTTCAAAGAAGTACAGACATTTTAGAAAATATGGATGTATATTGTAACTACACCCTGGAAATTTCTAAAGGCCATTTTTGCCTACTTTTACACAGTCACACAGTATACCTACTATTTATGTGGATATCCCCGCATGCAGTATTGTAAGAGCCATTCTCTGGGAACAAGCAGGAAGTCAGTCCTCACATATGGGTGACGTCTGCGCCGAAAAGAGCCCATGCGAAAGCTTCTCCCCAGCTTTCAAAGAAAGCCTTTGGGAGATGCGCCATGCATGCGTGGTCCCCTTCCAGCCCAAGAGTGCCATCTTGCCTCAGTCTCCTTTTTTGCATGGAGTCCATCGGATGTATGTCTGCTTTCCCTGGAAAAAGTGTTAATTTTGTCCTGATTTTCCCTTAAATTTCCCTTGGCTCTTCCAGCTCTGGGAAACTCCATGGCTGGACCTCTTCACTAGCCCAGTCAACTCTCAGCTGCCCCGCTTTTGCTCCTGACAGCCACACCTGTCCTGGGTGGCAATGGATGCCATCCTCATCCCATGGATGGAAGGCTGCCTTTATGCCTTCCCACCCACACCGCTGATAGCCAAGACTCTCTTCAAGGATCAGCAGGATGGGGCATCGCTGATATTGGTGGGCCCTTGGTGGCCCAGGCAACTATGGTTCCCACTGCTCCTTCACATGTCCATAGCGCCCCTGGTTCCCCTGGGGAGCGACCCGGGACTACAGTCGCAGGAGGAGGGCTCCATCCTACACCCCCATCTGGGGTCTCTGGCGCTAATGGCTTAACTGCTGAAAGGGTTGCCTTTTCCCCTTTCAGCCTTTCAGGGGAGGTTGAGGAGGTGGTCCTGGCCTCCCGCAAGACCTCCATGAAATGGACTTACACCTTCAAATGACGCAGATTATCTGTGTAGTGCGCAGAGCAGCGAGTTAACCCGTTCTTGTACTCTATGCAGCTTGTGCTGCAATATTTGCTTTACCCGTCTTAGGCGGGATTGAAGCATAAATCAGGGCGCACCACCACCTCATCAAGGGCAAGCCTCTCTCTGTGCAGTCCCTCGTAACCCGCTTCCTGTTATCTAAACCCCCTGTCCGCCCATCAGTGGTGGAGCGGGACCTAAATGTGGTGCTGTCACAGCTCATGGGCCCACTATTCGAGTCCCTGGCTACCTGCCACCTGCGTTACTTTTCATGGAAGGTTGTCTTCCTGGTGGCGCTCACGTTCACTCGCAGGGTCAGCGAGCTTCAGATTTTGTTGGCAGATCCGCCTTACACTAGGGTCTATAAGACAAGGATCGTGCTCCGCATGGACCCTAAGTTCCTTCCCAAGGTGGTGTCCCCATTCCACCTCATTCAAGAGGTGGTGCTCCCCACCTTTTTCCCGCAGCCTCATACTAACAGGGCGGAGACTGTCCTTTATACCCTGGACTGTAAGAGGGCCCTGTCCTTCTATCTCCAACATACCCAGGGCCACTGCAAAACCTCACAGCTTTTCGTCTCTTATGACCCCAGCTGGCTGAGGGAGGCAGTGACTAAGCATACTCTGTCCATTTGGGTGGCAGACTGCATTGCCATCACCTACGAGGCGTCTGGGTTCTCGCTGGAGCGCCTGGTCACAGTGCACAGCATCAGGGCCATCTGTGGCAAACCTGTGTTCCGTCCCTGTGATGGAAATTTGCCGGGCCAACATCTGATCTTCGGTCCATATCTTCGCAGCTCATTACTGCCTAGAGAGGGAGTTCTGATGGGAAAGCGCCTTCGGCCAGGCTGTACTCCGTCATCTGTGTAGGCAACTCCTGCCCTCCAACCCTTCTATGTTCAGGCTACTGGAGTGCTGGTTCCTCACTGGACACTTGGGTCTCTCGAGAGTCTGTTACTTAGGACTCCATTGCTGCTGCTCACGGCTCACCTTTTTCTAGCCACCCATGGCATTTTACAGGTTTTTCAGTAGCCTGTAGCTGGGGAGTCCCATATGTGAGACTCACTTCCTGCTCGTTAAAGGAGAAAGCGGAGTTACTCACCTGTAACAACTGTTCTCTAGGCACAGCAGAAATCAGTCCTTGCAACCCTCTCTCCTCCCCGTGGAGTTGCTTCTTTGTCATTTTTTGCCATCTCTAGCTATGTCATTTGAAGCAAGATGGTACTTTTGGGGGGAAGGGGACCACACATGCGTTGTGCATTTCCAGAGGCTTTCTTTGAAAACTGGGGAGAAACTTCTGCACAGGCTCCGTCAGCACTGATACCACCCGTATATGAAGACTGATTCCTGCTGTTCCTGAAGAACACCTTTACAGGTGATAATTACACTTTTTCTGCATGGAAAACATGCTTTACATGCAGAAAATGCTTTCTACAATTACTCTGATAGTGTCATGCAGACCCTCTGTTTTGTATATTGCCATTTACAAGGGTACCTTGTAACTGCCCTCTTTAATAGGACTTATCTCCCCCCCTCCCTCCCCAGCACCCACCCACCCCTGGGGAAATTGTAGTTTTATAGGTACTTGGACATCTTAGAGGAAAGGGGCTGCTCTCAGGTGCAGCTCTTAATCCAAATCAGTCATACACAGAGGACCTGTGATTAATTAGCTTCAGGTACACAGGGTGTATTAGGGGTATTAGATACACTTTTATTAGTATAAGCATCTACACCAATCCTTATTATATACCGATTTAAAAGACCTAAACACAAGCTTTAAACTAAGATGCAGTCAGAGGTCCAGCAACGAGATGGGGGTTCTCCAGTCTTTTGCATCGAGTGTCACATGTATGATTATCTCCCAGTTGGTGAGAGGTCCTACATATGCACTAAGTGCAGGGAGCTCTTTGCTCTCAGGGAACGAGTCCGTTCTCTAGAGGCTAGAGTAGCAGACCTGGAAGACATAAGAAAGACAGAGAAGTACATGGACGAGACCTACAGGGATATAGTCCTGAAGTCCCACCTCCAGTCTGGCAGCATCCCTGTTGCCATGGAGGAGAGAGGTCACGTGACAGGAGAGCATCACCCTGGTGTGGCAGGAAGTGATCCTGTAACTAGGACCTGTCCTCCAGGTGATGTAAAACCCTCTCGCACCGAGGACGTTTCTCCAGGGCCATGTCCCCATGAGGGGAGGGTCAGGACAGCTGTTATAGTTGGTGATTCAATCATTAGGAATGTAGATAGCTGGGTGGCTGGTGGACGTGAGGATCGCCTGGTAACATGCCTGCCTGGTGCGAAGGTAGCAGATCTCACGCACCGCCTAGATAGGATCATAGATAGTGCTGGGGGGGAGTCTGCTGTCTTGGTACATGTTGGTACCAATGACATAGGAAAATGTGGTAGGGAAGTTCTGGAGGCTAAATTTAAGCTTTTAGGTAGGAAGTTGAAATCCAGAACTTCCAGGATAGCGTTCTCCGAAATGCTTCCTGTTCCACGTGCAGGACCCAAAAGACAGGCAGAGCTCCGGAGTCTCAATGCGTGGATGAGACAATGGTGCAAGGATGAGGGTTTTGGATTTGTTAGGAACTGGGGAACATTCTGGGGAAAGGGGGGGCTCTTCCGAAGGGATGGGCTTCACCTTAATCAGGATGGGACCAGACTGCTGGCATTAACCTTTAAAAAAGAGATAGAGAAGCTTTTAAACTAGAAAATAGGGGAAAGCCGACAGTCACCCAGGAGCGCACGGTTCGGACAAAGGTATCCTTGAAGGATACTACCAAAAGCAGTGAGGTTCCAAAAGGGAGTATAGTAGCCCAAATGCCCTTGAGTAAGGAGCAGACAGAGCATAAAGATTCCCAATTACCCATGCCTACCAATAGCCAGATTAATATTAATAAAATGCAGTCTCTAAAATGCTTGTATGCCAATGCTAGAAGTCTAAACAATAAGATGGGAGAATTAGAATATAGCATTAAATGAGAGGTTAGATATGATTGCACTCTCAGAGACATGGTGGAAGGAGGATAACCAGTGGGACACTGTGATACCTGGATACAAACTATATCGTAATGATAGAGCTGAACAAATTGGTGGAGGGGTTGCGCTCTATGTTAGAGAGGGCATTGAGTCAGAAAGGATTAAAGTTTTGCAGGGAACAAAATATGCTGTAGAATCTCTATGGATTGAAATTCCATTTATGAAGGGGAAGGTGATGGCAGTGGGAGTATACTATCGACCACCTGGCCAGAATGAACAAATGGATGATGAAATGCTCAAAGAAATCAAGGAAGCTAACAAAAGCCACAACAGAGTAGTAATAATGGGTGATTTCAATTACCCCGGTATCGACTGGGACAGTGTCACAGCAGGACAAGCTAAAGAGATAAAGTTTCTAGATGAAATAAATGACTGCTTCTTGGAGCAGCTGGTTCATGAACCGACCAGAGGGGAAGCCATACTGGACCTAGTCCTTAGTGGAACGCCAGATCTGGTGCAAGAAATAAGGGTGTTGGGACCACTTGGCAATAGTGATCATAGTATGATCATGTTTGATTTAATCAGTGGAGGACAGATAGTAAAGGAATCCACAGTACTACCTTTTAACTTTCAAAAGGGTGACTATGATAGAATGAGGAATATAGTTCGGAAAAAACTAAAAGGAGCGGTTCCAAAGGTTAAAGACTTACAGCAAGCTTGGGTGTTATTTAAAAATACTATCCTCGAAGCCCAGACCAGCTGTATTCCACGCATTAAGAAAAGTGGAAGAAAGTCCAAAAAACTGCCAGCATGGTTTAAAGGTGAGGTCAGAGAGGCTGTTGCTGCCAAAAGAGCAACTTTCAGAAAATGGAAAAAAGAGCCAAATGATGAAAACTGGAAACAGCACAAGCACTGGCAAGTTAAATGCAAAGCATTGATAAGGCAGGCAAAGCGGGAATTTGAGAAGAAACTTGCTACGGAAGCAAAAACACGAAATAAAGACTTTTTCAAGTACATTCGTAGCAAAAGGCCTGTGAGAGAGTCAATTGGACCATTAGATGATAGAGGGGTAAAAGGGGCAGTAAGAGGAGACAAGGCTATAGCAGAGAGACTGAATGAATTCTTTGCTTCGGTCTTTACTGAGGAAGATGTAGGGGTGTTACCCAAGACTGAAGTGGTATTTAAAGGTGATACTGCAGAGGAATTGAGAGAAATATCGCTACACCGGGAAGATATATTACAACTATTTGATAAACTGAATAGTAGCAAATCACCTGGACCGGATGGTATACATCCCAGAGTGTTGAAAGAACTGAAATATGAGATTGCAGACCTGTTATTGGTAATCTGTGAACTTTCATTAAAATCATCTGTAATACCTGAAGATTGGAGGGTTGCCAACGTAACACCAATTTTTAAAAAGGGTTCCAGGGGTGACCCGGGAAATTACAGACCGGTGAGCCTGACGTCAGTACCAGGGAAAATGGTAGAAGCCATCATAAAGAACAAAATTACACAGCATGTAGATAGTCATGGCCTAATGGGAGACAGCCAACATGGCTTTAGACAAGGCAGATCTTGTCTTACTAATCTGATCTGTTTTTTTGAAGGTGTGCATAAACAGGTAGACAAAGGTGAGTCGGTTGATATAGTGTATCTGGACTTTCAGAAAGCTTTTGACAAGGTCCCCCATCAGAGACTTTTGGCGAAGCTAAAAAGTCATGGGATAGGAGGCAGTGTACTATTGTGGATCGGGAACTGGTTAAAAGATAGAAAGCAGAGGGTAGGGCTAAATGGCCAATATTCCCAATGGAAAAAGGTGAATAGTGGAGTACCCCAGGGATCTGTACTGGGTCCGCTACTTTTTGACATATTCATAAATGACCTGGAAAAGGGAATAACTAGTGAGGTAATCAAATTTGCAGATGACACAAAACTGTTTAAAGTTGTTAAAACCCAAGAGGATTGTGGAAAACTGCAGGAGGATCTGGATAAATTGGAAGACTGGGCATCCAAATGGCAGATGAAATTTAATGTGGACAAGTGCAAAGTTATGCACCTAGGAAAGAACAACCCACACTATAGTTACAAGATGCAAGGCTCCACATTAGAAACCACCACCCAGGAAAAAGATTTAGGAGTCATCGTGGATAACATGTTAAAACCCTCCGCCCAGTGTGCAGCGGCGGCCAAGAAAGCAAATAGAATGCTAGGTATCCTAAGGAAAGGGATGGAGAATAAAACAAAGGATATTATAATGCCTCTGTATCGCTCCATGGTACGACCGCACCTTGAATATTGTGTGCAATTCTGGTCACCGTATCTTAAAAAGGACATAGAGTTATTAGAAAAAGTACAGAGAAGAGCCACCAAATTGGTGAAGGGGATGGAAGGCTACTCCTATGAAGAGAGGCTAAAAAGGTTAGGGCTCTTTAACCTAGAAAAGAGGCGGCTGAGGGGAGATATGATAGAGGTGTATAAATTAATGAATGGAGTGGAACGGATAAACGTGGATAAATTGTTTACGCTATCAGAATATAGAAGGACTAGGGGGCATGTAATGAAGCTACAGGGTAAACTATTTAAGACAAATAGGAGAAAATATTTCTTCTCTCAACGTGTAATCAAACTCTGGAATCTGTTACCGGAGGATGTAGTAAGGGCTGTTAGTATAGCTGGGTTTAAAAAAGGTTTGGACAAGTTCCTGGAGGAAAGGTCCATAAACCACTATTAAAAAGGGACCCAGGATATCAATGCTTGGCCTAGTACAAGCACTGCAGAACCTGTGTCTTTTGGGGAAACTGCTAGGTACGTATGACCTAGATTGGCCACTGTTGGAAACAGGATACTGGGCTTGATGGACCTCGGTCTGACCCAGTATGGCATTTCTTATGTTCTTATGTTCTTATTAATGACATTGAGAATATGGATTAATTGGGTTCTCCCCTTCTAATTTTCTAGCTGTCAGTTCTGAATATACCAACATAGCCACTTATTGGGGGGTGGGGGGGGGGATGATATGACACATCTTGGGTCTCTTGTTTCAGAGTATGTCACAGAAAGCGTAGCATGGCATATATGGACTTGTGGTCATCTCACCTAGATATATATAAGTAAGTGTCTTGTATGATAAGGCACCTTCCAGATTGTCCTGCTAGACCATTACTGAAAAGTGTGTTGTGTTCCCCTGCCAGCAGAGGTGGAGACAAAATAAAACTAGATTTCTAGTGACATCATCCTGCTACTTGAGCTAGTGCAGCTAGGGGCATACTTCAGTATTTCTCTGTCTTCTGCAGATGATAGATGCAAGATAGTGCAGCTTGGTTTTGAAATGGGTTAGCTCCTGGGCAGCATCCTAAGGGGCGCTGTAGACTCAGTGAAGCATGACAGCGGACATTGCCAGACATATCTAAGGGTACCCTGCTTGGAGTTTCCTGCATGGAGGGAGAAAAAGGGGCCTTCCCTGTCATTAATCCTGACAGGTGAGAGCTCCATATTAAGACCTGGTCTTCACACAGGCCTTCAACATCCCTCCCCCAGCTCCCCAGAGCAGCCTCTGGACCAGGAGAACAGGTATGTGAGGAGAGAATAGAGTACAGGTGAGCAGCTTGAATCCATCACTGTCTTCCGTCTCGGACTCCATAGGAGTAAGTGCAGCCTTTGACTTGTTTGTGCCTGCACTTGTCAGCTACAGTCGTGGAGGGTAACCTTTCCTTCCTGTTGGCATGATTTAATTTTGGGTCCTGTGAATGCTTCTGTTTAAGTGCTAATTCTTTCTGCTTTCTTACAGTGCATGGGAATTTGCGTGCACATACTAATAAGCATTGTACCACTGCATGCATGTGTAAAGTTAAAAGCATGCACTTATAGATCCTATGACAGACTTCCATGTGCAAAGTTACATGTGAACGTTTAGTCGCCGCTACTGCCTATTAAGTCCTTCAGAACACTGTCTGATCTGTGGCAAGTGCCAAGGTGGGCCCATGGAACTTTGTGTATGCTGATCAAAGAACTCAGGGGAGCAGTTAGTCATGGATCCTGGGAATTGGATCCTGCAAATAAGAGCGCCCCTCCAACTCTGGGCTTGGAATCTGAGGAGACTGCTGGTGGGGGCCTTGGTCATGACCTTGCACAGTTCTGAGCCCTCTTCCCCACTTCTGCTTTCCCAGACAGGTTCAAGGAATGAGAAAACCGGTATTGGTGGAAGGGGATGCAACCAAGGACCTGATGCCTGCTGGTTTTGGTCCCTTATTGCAGACGTCTTCAACAAATGTAGCTTCATTGCATGTCCCCTAGTCTTTTTATATTTTGATGACGTAAACAAGCGATCTGTGTTTACCCATTCCACGCCATTCATTAATTTATAGACCTCTATCATATCTCCCCTCAGCTGTCTCCTTTCTAGGTTGAGGAGTCCTAACCTTTTTAGCCTCTCCTAATAAGGATATCCTTCCATCCCCTTTACCATTTTGGTGGCTCTTTTCTGTACCTTTTCTAATTCTGCTATAACCTTTTTAAGATATGGCAACCAGAATTGCACACAATATTCAGGGTGCGGTCGTACCATGGAACGATACAGAGGCATTATACTATCCTTTGTTTTCCCCAGGAACAAGCAGGAGGTCAGTCCTCACATATGGGTGATGTCGGCACCGACTGAGCCTGCTCAGAGCATTTCCCCAGCTTTCAAAGAAAATCTTTGGGAATGCTACCACGCATGCGTGGTCCCTTTCCTGCCCAAGGGTACCATCTTGATCAGTCTCCCTTTTTCCGTGGAGTCCTTCTGATGTACGTCCTTGAACCTTGTTTTTCTCATATTGTCTTTTATTCTGGTTCCTGGTCCTCTTCCTGCCGTCCCCAGTGCCCCTGCTTCGGCAGTGGATCCTGGGACCTTGTTGTTTTTTCTTTTCCCTCTTTTTTTTCTTCGTGAGTTCACCTCCAGCGCGTTTCGCGCCCTTTTCAACTGCTGGTCGAACCAAAGGTCTTCGACTTTGTGGGGATTCTTTTTGCCCCCATGGCCTCCAGTTTCAAAAAGTGTGACAGATGCTCCAAAAACATGTCGCTCACGGACACCCATTACTGTTGTCTCAGGTGTCTGGGAGCGGACCATAACCCGGAGCTCTGCTCCCTTTGTAAAAAGATGTTCTCCAAGGCCATCCAGAGCCGCAAACAGAAACTGGATGATATTTTATGCAAGGCGGCCCCGGTGTCCCTGGTAGCTTCCTGCTCCACCGACCTTCCGCCTCTGGGGTCCTCCATGGCTGCTCCACGATCCCGGCGCCACTCTAAGCAAGGGTCCCCTGAAAGTGAGCAGGAGAAGGCCTCGAGGACCCTGTCAGGGGCTCTGGACAAGCGTGAACGTTCTTGCGCTCGGTCCCTTAGCCCTCCTTGGCAGTCCCTGGAGTTTGAGGAGGAGTGGCCCCAAAAGGTATCTCGTACAGATATGGAGGCCTCCAATGAGGGCGCCTGGTCTCTGAGGGTCATCCCGGCAGGGACTCCCCTCTCCTTTTCGACTCCCGACCTGGTTACTCCGGTGTTGGCATCGCAGGGCTCCACTACTACTCTTCCCAAGCCAGCGCCTTTGGCTTCAGAGGTGCTTCGGCCTCAAGAGCCCAGCGAGCTTCACGGGCTCTGCTCGAGTAGCCTAGCTCCATGTCTTCCTCAGAGATTTCAGACTGGGAGTCCGACGGGGATACCTCCCCTTGGATCCTTCCCCACCTGTTCAAAAGTAGCGGTCGCCTCCCGAGGATACCTCCTTTCTGGAGTTTGTGCGGGACATGGCTTGAGCCCTGGCGTGTGCTCTGCACAATCCGAGGTTGAGCCCTGTGTGGAGGATCTTGATATTTTACAATACAAGGCCCCACCGAGGGAATCTCACGGTCCCGGTCCCGGTCCCACCCATTCTTATCCTGCTGCTCCTCTGCATGTGGCATGGATCCCTGGGTATGCCACTATTGACCATTCTCCATTGGGAAAATTGGCCATTTAGCCCTACCCTCTGCTTTCTATCTTTTAACCAGTTCCTAAACAACAATAGTACACTGCCTTCTATTCCATGACTTTTTAATATCACCAATAGTCTCTCATGAGGGACCTTGTCAAAGGCTTTTGAAAATCAAGATACAGTATATCAATTGACTCACCTTTGTCTACCTGTTTATTCATACAAATCTGTTATAATTTTTTGAAGGTAAGACCAAAACCTTGCTTGGCTAAAGCCATGTTCACTTTCTCCCATTAAACCATGATTATCTACATGTTCAGTGATTTTGTTTCTACAATTTTTCCCTGTACTGACGTCAGGCTCTCCGGTCTGTAGTTTCCTGGATCACCCCTGGAACCCTTTTTAAAAATTGGCGTTTCATTGGCCATCATCCAATCTTCAGCTTTTACAGATGATTTTAATGATAGTTCACAGATTGCTAATAGTAGGTCTGCAATCTCATATTTCAGTTCTTTCAACACTCTTGGTTGTATACCATCCAGTCCAGCTGATTTGCTACTCTTCAGTTTATCAAATAGTTGTAATACATCTTCCCGGTTTATCGATATTTCTTTCAGTTCTTCCAATGGATCACTTTTAAATGCCATTTCAATCTTGGATAGCATCCCTACATCTTTTTCAGTAAAGATCGAAGCAAAGAATTCATTCAGTCTCTCTACTATGGCCTTGTCCCCTCTTAGTGCCCCTTTTACCCCTCTATCATCTAATGGTCCAACTGACTCTCTCACAGGTTTTTTGCTATGAATGTAGTTGAAAAAATATTTCTTATTCATTTTTGCTTCTGCAGCAAGCTTTTTTTTTTTTTTTCAAATTCTCTCTTCTTCTGCCTTATCAATGCCTTGCGTCTAATTTGCCAGTGCTTAGCCTAGTGGTTGGGGCAAGGTACTTCAGGCCGGAAGGTCGGGGGTTCAAATCCCACTAGAGGACAGCAACCTTGGGCCGGAAGGACTGGGGTTTCTAGTCCCACAGGTGCTCCTTGTGGTCTTGGGCAAGCCACTTAACCCTCCATAGCCCATGTTCCCTGTAAAATAGTTATCTCCAAGTTATAATGCCCTGTTCAATGTAATTTCAGTTTGTTCAATGTAAACCGCACTGATGCAGAATAGCGCGGTATATAAGAGAATGTAAATAAATAAATAAATTCTTCTTTTGACTCCTTTTTCCATTTCCTGGAAGATGCTTTTTTTGGCAATAACAACCTTTCTGTTCTCATCTTTAAACCATGCTGGCAACTTTTTGAACTTCCTTTCACTTTTCTTAAAGTGTGGAATACAACTGGTCCGGGCTTCAATGATAGTATTTTTAAAGAACACCCTTGCTTGATATAAATCTTAACCTTTGCAACTGCTCCCTTTTGTATTTGCTCAACTATTTTTCACATTTTATTATAGTCTCCCTTTTGAAAGTTAAAAGGTAGTATTGTGGATTTCCCTGCCGTCCATCCTCCATTTATTAAATCAAACACAATCATGCTATGATCACTATTGCCAAGTGGCCCCAACACCCTTATCTCTTGCTCCAGATCTTGTGTTCCACGAAAGACTAGGTCCAAAATGGCTTCTCCTCTCGTTGGCTCATGAACCAGCTGCTCCATGAAGCAGTCATTTATTTCATCTAGAAACGTTATCTCCCTAGCATGTCGTGCCGTGACACTGACCCAGTCAATACTGGGGTAAGTGAAATCACTCATTATTACTGTGCTGTAACTTTTGTTAACTTCCCTGATTTCTTTGAGCATTTCATCATCCATTTATTCATTCTGGCTGAGTAGTTGATAGTACACCCCCACTGCCATCGCCTTCCCTTTTTTACATGGTATTTCAATCCATAGAAATTCTACAATGTATTTTGTTTCCTGCAAAAGTTTAATCCTTTGTGACTCAATGCCCTCTCTTGCATGACTGCAATCCCTCCACCACGTTGATGTACTCTATCATTGCGACTGGTTGCCACCATGTCTCTGAGATACCAATCATATCTAACCTCTCATTTAGTGCTATATATTCTAATTCACCCATCTTATTTTTTATACTTCTAGCATTTGCATAGAGGCATTTTAGAGATTGTATTTTATTCATATCAATCTGGTTGTCTGTTGATAGAGGTAATTTGGAATCTTTAAGCTCTGTCTGTTCTGTACTTAAGAGCATTTAGGTTACTTTTGTCTTTATTGGAACCTCTCTGTTGATATGGTCTCAAGTCTCAAACGCTTATGGGAGGTGACTGGTGACTAGCGGCTGCCCCTGGAATCTGAGCCAGAGGTCAATTTAGGGAGGAACCTGGACTGGAGAAGATGAGTGGTTCCAGACAAACAGCAAAAAGATGCCCACGTTTTCCGGCCATTGAGACGAGAGGAATTGGTGGGCTTGTTTTCTCAGGTGGCCTTCTCCCTACAGCTATTGAATGTTCCCTCTGGTGGCAAGACCCCTCAGGGACACCTCTTCTTGCATGTTTATGTTTATTGTTACATTTGATATACCGCTCAGGCCAAAGCATCAGCGTGGTTTACAATACAGTATTAATGTTACAGAAAATATGAAAAGAAGGCCATTTATAAGATAGGACAGAATAAGAGACACAGTGATAGACAAAAGAATAGAAGAGGCAAGAGGAAGGAAACGGCAGATTACAACTCACAGCTGTTGGATCATTCGCCACGGACTCATACCTAAGGGCCATGCCAAAGGGCCCTCTGGCGTGGGCACGCCTCCGGAGCGGCGGTTTTAAAGCCGTTGTGCAGGGAACATGATTGGCAGGCAGTTGTGATAAGTAGAAGCTCCCGCCCACACTCCCCGATCATGGCTTCGGCTTCTGCTGCTGCTGCTTTCCCCGTTCTCCTTTCTGCTCTTGTAGGCCCTTCAGGATGTGGTTCTGCAGAGTGCAATGAAGGGTAACAGAGTCATGAGCAAACTGTATGCACTCCTTCAATAAGATCTGTGTAAGTGACTGCATTTTCCGAAGGTAGACATGCATGTTGCTGCTGACCATATCACCATCCAGATACAGCCTCTAGTGTGGGCCAAGCTCGCACTTAGGGGAAAGCTCCTGTTCAGTAAGGGCCTTGAAATTCATAGAGGTATTGACGGAATCCAAATCCCAGTGCTTCCCAGAGGATAGGCCTAAAGATTCCTGGAAATGTGCATTGTCTTCATATTTTCCATTGTTCTCGATTCTGGGACTCATGAGACTCTCAGCAGTACCGACCTGCGAATTCTACCCTGGGCTGCTTCAGTTCTCAAGCCAGGAATCAGCCCTTTCATGGAACCTGCAGGTCCAGTGCTGCTTCCTCTTCAAGGATCAACTTCATCCGCCCAGCACTATGATAGGCTGTATACTCATTCTGGGGTGCCTCCAGTGGGCTTCACTGGTATGGACCCCTCGTTGTAAGCTGCTGTGTTCTGGTTGTAGTCCTTCATGACACCACTTGGAGTCTTCTCACTGGATGATTGGATGCCACTCAGGGTAACTCCCCTTTGCCCTTAGTGTAGGCTTCTGGGGCATTGTTGTTGCAGTGAGCCACAGTGTTTTGAGACTCAGTATGTCCTGTAAGTACATGTTCTTGGACACTCTATGCATGGACACCAGACATTCTCTCCAAGGGTTACCACCAGATAGTTCTGAAATTCAGCATCCTAGATCCCTCACTGCTTCAAGCTCTCCCTTTGTGCTAATCATGGCTCCGCTTACCTGTCAGCCAAGGGCTAGTAAATTCCGATGTCTGGCTTTGGGCCAAATCGGTACAGGAGTGTACTGTAGGTGTGGAAACCCTGTGATGACAATTATCCTGAAAAACAATTTATTCCTTCCTAGTATCTGAAGTATAGGGAAGACCTCTGCCTCTGAAGAAACATATGGGCTTATGACCTTGGATGCCAAGGATTCAGAACCTCACTCCGTGTCCAGATCTCCTGATTCCATATCTATCCTGATAATGGTAATCTCCAGGAACAAACAAGAATGTAGACTTCACATATGGGTATCATCGGTACCGACGGAGCCTGTGCGGGAACGCTCCCCAGCGTCCAATCGGAATGCTTTTGGGCGCATTCCTCAGCAGATGCGTGCTGCCTTCCCGCCTTTCCAACTGTCCCTCTTCAGTTCTTCGTTTTCTGCTGAGCCGACAGGATCCATACACTGTCACCGCAGAAAATTCCGTCTTTAAAATTGTTTTCTTGTGGTCGCGTTTGCCTGCCACATGACGCTTACCGGTACTGCTGGTTCTTTTCTTTTCTTTTCCAAAAACCCCTCAAAAACCCCTTATACTTTAAGCTGTTTCTCTTCAGAAACTTTTCTTTTCTACAGGACCAAGCAGGAAGTCAGTTCTCACATATGGGTGATGTCGGCGTTGACGGAGCCCTCATGCGGAGCATTTCCCCAGCTTTCAAAGAAAGCCTTTGGGAATGCAGCGCACATGCGCGGTCCCCTTCCCACCCAAGGGTATCATCTTGCTCAGTCTTCATTTTTCCGCGGAGCTCGTTGGACATGTGTCCTAGTCACCCGGTTAAAAGTTGATTTTTCCTTCGAAGATTCATGGGTTTTTGCCAGTTCGATGCCGGTTCCCCTTCCCGCCTGGGGTATCGAGCCCGGAGCTATTTTTGGGGGTTTTGTCCTTCGAGACTAGCATTCGTGCTCTTTTTCTTTTTCACTGGCAGCCCGGTCTTTTGACCTTGCAGGGGCCCTTTTTCCCCCGATGGCTGCCAGCGAGTTCAAGAAGTGTGATCGGTGTAAGAAACTGATGTCTCTCACCAACACACACGACTGCTGCCTCCGGTGCCTCGGGCCCGATCATGACCCGATGATCTGTGGCCTGTGTGGCAAAATGTCCTCGAAGGCGTTGAGGAGCTGTCAGCATCAGCGAGACAGGATCTTCTCTGACTCCATGTCCGGCCGGGCCCGGACTTCGTCAGAGGCCTCGACGTCTCGGGAGTCCGACCCCGAGCATCGTCGGGGCTCCTCTGAGCGGGAGTCTCCCTCACGGGAACACAAAAGGAACAAGAAACCCGCGAGGGCAGCATCGGTGGACGCTCTTGGTCCCTCGAGGGCCAGGTCGCATAGCCCCAACCGCCGCCCGGGTCCTCGGAGCCGGAGAGGCCTGCAAAATTACCTCGTGTGGAGCTGGAGTCCCCGAGTCACGTGAGTACTGTAGTCCTCGTGGACTCTCCTTCAGGGGAGCCGACATCGGCCCTGACGCCGTCAGGGGCCGTGTCGGGGCTGCTGAGTCTCCTGAGCTTGGACTCAGGTTGACGGCCTTGGAAAGGAGTTTGGCTGCCTTCATGGAACAGCAGCAGGTGCTGATCGCCGGTCTGACCGGTGCATCTGCCCCGACCACCGGGACCTCGACGTCCAAGTCGACCCTGAAGGCCGAGCCGATCCTCGAGTCCATGCGGTCTCGAGTCTATCCTCGGCCAAGGTCTCCCTCGGCTTCCCATACGGGGCCGAGGTTGTCGACGCCGGTACCCTCGGCGTCGGGGCGGATGGCATCGGTGCCCGGCTGGAGCCGCTCAATTCCTCCTCGGAGGGGTCGGGCTAGGAGACGGGGGATGAGGAGTCCCCAGACACTTTTCGGACCCAGTGCGTCCCATCGGACTCACCGGAGTCTGAGCCTCGGAGAAGGTCCCACCCGGAGGATATCCGGTTCTCGGACTTCGTGAGGGATATGGCCAAGGCCTTGGCCTTCCCCGCGGATCCTGAGTAGGAGCCTCGAGCCGAAGAGCTCGAGGTCCTCCAATATGACTCTTCCCCGAAGGAGGCCTTTACTGTACCGGTTCCTCCGATGCTGGAACGGCTGCTCTTCTGCCTGTGGGAAGCACCTGCCTTGGCGCCGGTTCTCAGCAAACGGGTCGATTCCATTTATTGAGTCCGTAAGAGCCCTGGGTTCCAGAAAGCACAGCTACCGCACCACTCCATGGTTGTGGAATCGGCCATGCATCGTCTGAAGAGTCAGAAGATGCACTCCTTGGTGCCCCCTGGCCGGGAGGCCTGGAACCTGGATGCCCTCGGTAGAAAGTGCTTCCAGGGCTCTATGCTGCCGTGCCGTGTCCAGACTTACCAACTGTACATGGGCATGTACCTCCGAGACCTGGCAAAGGAGAGATTGCCGGGTTCTCTGCTGGCCTCTCCGAGGAACCTTTGCAGAGGTTCAAGGCTTTGTCATCGGGGATTCGGGAGTGCTCGAAATTAATATCTCGAGCAGCCTATGATGGCTTCGAGGCTTCGGCCCGAGTAGCAGTGGCCGGCATCGGTGCACTCTGTCAGGCCTGGCTACAGTCAACGGACCTCGAGCCATGGGTCCAGGACAAGTTGGTCGATGTCCCTTGCCGGGGTGAGAACCTGTTTGGCAAAAGCCCATGGCTGAAAAGGCTGCAGAAATCTAGACTGAGACTCTCACCAGGACAAGGCTGTCCAAAAAGACTTCTGCCCCTTCTCAGAAGAAGGGCTCGGGGAAAAAGCCCTTTTACCCGAGGAAGGCCTCTGCCTACAAATCCTACTCTCAATTCCAGGCCTCTACAGCTCCCCAACAGGGTCAGCAGGCCAAGGGGCAGAGACATGGGCCCCGTAGGCAGAAAACCCCCAAGCTGCCAGCTCCGGCTCCTGCACAGCAGGGAGAGGGTTTTGACTCCCACAGCATAGCCTCTCCCCCACAGTTGGCTCCACTCAGCACAGGAGGCTGGCTGACACACTACGCCCACAGATGGTCAGCTATAACAGGGGATACCTGGGTGCTGAGCATAGTCCAAAAGGGCTACTTGCTCCACTTCAACCAGTTACCTCGCTATTTTCCAGGGGAGCCTCCAAGACTCCCTCTGCACAGGAACCTCTTCCTTCAGGAGTTGGCAAGTCTTCTACAGGAGCAGGTGGTGGAACCGGTGCCTCACTACCTGATAGGAAGAGGCTTCTATTCCAGGTACTTTCTGGTACCAAAAAGGACAGGAGGCCTCAGGCCCATCCTAGACTTGCG
This sequence comes from Ichthyophis bannanicus, assembly GCA_033557465.1. Taxonomy (NCBI): domain Eukaryota; kingdom Metazoa; phylum Chordata; class Amphibia; order Gymnophiona; family Ichthyophiidae; genus Ichthyophis; species Ichthyophis bannanicus. The sequence goes on along the minus strand of CM066049.1, from coordinate 17,323,930 downwards.
AAATCTCAACAAGTTCCTGGAGAGGGAAAAGTTCAAGATGCTTACCCTTGGAATTCTGCTGCCCTACCTCCAGCAGGGAGATTGGCTATGCTCCTTAGACCTGAAGGATTCTTATACTCACATCCTCATTCATCCAGACCACAGACAATATCTCAGATTTGTAGTGGGGGGAAACCATTTTCAGTACAGGGTACTTCCATTTGGCCTAACCTCCGCACCCAGGGTTTTCACCAAATGCCTGGCGGTGGTGGCGGCGGCCTATCTCAAAAACCAGGGCATCTTTGTCTTTCCATACCTGGACGAATGGCTCATCAGGGGTCAGTCTCCACAGGAGGCCAGACAAGCCACTCTTCGCACTGTCTCTCTTCTCCAGCACCTGGGCTTCGTCATAAACTTCGCAAAGTCTACTTTGCTCCCCTCACAGGACGTAGAGTTCATAGGGGCAAGGTTGGATACCTTACAAGCAATGGCTTATTTGCCCGGGAACAGGGCTCACAGACTGATGGCTCTGGCACAGCAGTTTCGCAGTGGATCTCTGGTCTCTGCCAGACATTTCCTGAGGCTTTTGGGCCACATGGCATCCACGGTCCATGTAACTCCAAATGCTCGTCTGTATATGCGGCCTGCTTAATGGTGCCTCAGAGCTCAGTGGATACAGGCCACAGGAGACTTAAGAAACAGAGTAAGAGTGTCCAAACTACTAGCGGCCTCCCTGTAGTGATGGCTCCATCTCCCAAACCTGATCAAAGGGGTGCCTTTCCAGGCACCAACACCACACACAGGTGCTGACGACCGATTCTTCTCTTCAAGGTTGGGGTGCACATTGCCAGGGGGCATGCACTCAGGGCCTCTGGTCCCCTTGGGAGGCCACACAGCAGATCAATCTGTTGGAGTTGCGAGCTATTCGATTGGCTTTGCAAACTTTCTCTCATGTCCTCTCTCACCAATCTGTCTTGATTCAGACAGACAACCAAGTAGCAATGTTCTATGTGAACAAACAAGGGGGCACAGGATCCAGGCTTCTGTGTCAAGAAGCACAGGCCCTGTGCGCCTTTGCAGTCAAACAAGGCATGTTTCTCAAGGCAGTTTATCTACCTGGCCAAGAGAATCACCTGGCAGACAGGTTGAGCAGGATTCTACAGCCTCACGAATGGCATTTGAATCCCCTGGTGGCCCAGCAGATCTTCCTAAAATGGGGTCTTCCAACCATCGATCTCTTTGCCAGTCCACTGAACCGTCAGCTGCCCAGGTTCTGTTCCAGACAACCGCTTCCTCTGCGAATAGCAGCAGATGCGTTCCTAATCTCTTGGTCTACGGGCCTGCTGTATGCGTTTCCTCCAACGCCTCTAGTGGCCTGAACCCTATTCAAGGTTCTTCGGGACAGGGCCTCGCTGATCCTGGTAGTCCCCAGATGGCCGAGGCAACCGTGGTTTCCACTCCTTCTGCAATTGGCGGTGGACACTCCACTCCCTCTAGGAGTGCAACCCGATCTCCTCTCTCAGGATCAGGGATCTCTCCTGCACCCCAACCTCCAGTCCCTCCATTTGATGGCTTGGCTGCTGAAAGGGTAGTTCTAGCCCCCTTACTTCTACCTATGGAAGTAGAGGAGGTGGTTTTGGCCTCTAGGAGACAATCCACCCGGAAATCTTATGCCCTCAAGTGGCGTAGGTTCTCCACCTGGTGTGCTCAGTGTCAAGAGGATCTGTTTTCGTGCCTGGTACCAGTGGTGCTGCAGTATCTGCTTCACCTGTCGGACCTAGGCCTTAAATCCAACTCTGTTCGGGTCCACCTCAGTGCTCTGTCAGCGTACCACTCACCGGTGGAGGGCCAGTCTCTGTCGGTCCACCCCTTAGTGGCTCGTTTCCTCAGAGGCCTGCTTTTGCTCAAGCCTCTGATTCGTCCACCAGCCCCTGAGTGGGATTTGAATGTGGTCTTGCAACAACTTACTCGCCCACCGTTTGAGCCAATGGCTACCTGTCATTTACGCTTCCTTTCCTGGAAGGCGTTGTTCTTGGTAGCTCTTACCTCGGCCAGGCATGTGAGTGAGCTAAAAGCTCTGGTGTCTGATAGACCATACACATGGTTCTATAAGAACAGGGTAGTCTTACTGACTCATCCTAAGTTCCTTCCAAAGGTTGTCTCCTCCTTCCACCTCAATCAGGAGGTGGTTCTTCCGACCTTTTTTCGCAGGCCGCATGTAGCCGGGCTGAAATGGTCTTGCATATCCTGGACTGTAGGAAGGCATTGTCTTTCTACATTGACCGTACGCAGGGGCATCGAAGGGCTGTCCAGCTCTTCATCTCTTTTGACCCTAATAGGCTGGGGTTACCTGTCTCCAAGCGTACCCTGCCCATTTGGGTAGCAGACTGTAAAAGGGCAGCCAGCCTCTCCTTTCAGGGTCGAGTCATGGCCCACTGTGTCAGGGTGAAGGCTACGTCAGTAGCTCATCTCCACTCTGTTCCGTTGGCAGACATCTGCCGGGCCATTACTTGGTCTTCAAGCCAGACTTTTGCAGCCCATTACTGCCTCGAGAGGGAGTCCTGCAGGGACAGTGCTTTCGGACAGGCGGTACTCCGTAATCTCTTTGAGGTTTAGGCAACTACTACCCTCCGGTCCTTGTGTTGGGCTACCGTTCTGAGGCGTTCTCAGAGAAGATTCTTATCTCGCATGCTGAGGCTTTAGAGGGAGCTTATTTTTCAGCTTGGTTTCTCGGTAGCCTAGAGCTGGGGAGTCGCATATGAGAGTACTGACTTCCTGCTTGGTCCTGGAGAAAGTGTAGTTACTCACCTGTAACAGGTGTTCTCCAGGACCACAGGAATCAGTCCTCACGGCTCTCCCTCCTCCCCTTGGAGTTGCAGTCCTATATATTTCATTTTATTTTTTGCTGTCTTTTAGCTATGTCATCAGACTGAGCAAGATAGCACCCTTGGGTGGAAAGGGGACCACGCATGCGTGCTGCATTCCCAAAGGCTTTCTTTGAAAGCTGGGGAAATGCTCCACACGAGGGCGCCGTTGACGCCCACGTCACCCATATGTGAGGACTTATTCCTGCTGCTCCTGGAGAACACCTGTTACAGGTGAGTAACTACGCTTTCTCCAGGACCAAGCAGGAAGTCAGTCCTCACATATGGGTGACGTCGGCGTCGACGTAGCCCTCATGTAGAGCATTTCCCCAGCTTTCAAAGAAAGCCTTTGGGAATGCAGCGCGCATGCTTGGTCCCCTTCCCGCCCAAGGGTGCCATCTTGCTCAGTCTTCTTTTTTCCGCGGAGCCCGTCGGACGTGTGTCCTAGTCACCCAGTTAAAAGTTGATTTTTCCTTCGAAGATTCAGAAACTTTTCTTTTTTGGTGCTAGGCGCCATTTTGGGCACTAGGCCTCATATTCCTAAAACATGGAAAAACCAACTAATGGTTTTAAAAAATGTACTAAGTGTGGCGGTACTATTTCTGTCACTGACACTCATGATTGGTGTCTTAAATGTTTAGGGCCTGAACATTCTCCATCTGAATGTCTCTTCTGTATGGGGATGACTAAAAGAGGAAAGAAAGAACCGGGCTGCGAAGCTCGGTACCCTCTTTTCTTCAGATGCCAGATCCATTGCATCGACATCTTCAAGGGCTGCCCCTTCCTCCCATGGATCTCAGGTAACTAAACATAAAAACCGGTCCTCAAAGGGTAGCTCTCCTGCTAAGCATCAAGAGGCCATTGGCATTGTCCTTGAGGGAACCACACCGGCAAAGCAGCCTCGGCTGGAGGCTTCGGCTTCCAAAGCATCAAATGGGGCTCCAGGATGTTCTCGAGGCCCCGACCTCGCAAGAATTACCTGTGCCATGCTCAGGAGTTCCGGCAGTTTTCACCGGTACCGATACCCAGGCATCGGCAGTGTCGATAGACCAGAGGTTCCTCGCTATCGAATGCAGCATCGCAGCTCTTCTCTCAGCTGCAGTACCGTTGGTCCAACGGGCACTGGTACAGACACCGGTACCGGTACAGACGATACTGGTGCCGATGGGAATTCTTCCCACACCATCTTGGGTGGAATCGACAGATCGGTACCGGATCAACTTGGTACCGACTTCGATCGATACCGGGACCGTGCTTTGCATAAGCATCGTGGTCAGGAATACTTCAAACCCTCTGATTCTGAAGACTCTGACAATTCTGCTGCTACTAGAGGGTTTCTCCCAGAGGATTCCTCTACTTCCCAATGCAGAATGTCACCTCCAGAGTACATGTCTTTTCAGGATTTTATTTGTGATATGGCCAAGGGCCTTTCAATCACGGTGGCTCCTGAAGAGGAACCCAGAGCAAAGGAATTGGAAATTTTCCAGTATCCTAAAGCGCCAAAGGAGGCAGCCACTCTGCCCATCCATGAAAATTTGCATAACCTGATGCTCAGAATGTGGGAGACGCTTCTGACCACATCTCCTCATTCTAGGAGACTTGATACTATGTATCGAGTTCCGCCATGTCCTGGATTTCAAAAGACTCAGCTGCCACACCATTCAATGGTGGTGGAGTCAGCCATGCGTAGGATGAAAAGTGAAAGAGGCATGCATCCAATCCTCCAGGTCGTGAATGCAGCACTCTGGATGCTTTTTGGCGCCAAACTTTTCAGGCTTCCATGCTTTCAGCTAGGATCGGTTCGTATATACTGTATATGGGAATGTTCCTCAAGGAAGTTACAGGAGACTTGGAGCTTATGAGCCCATTTCTCCCAGATGACAAGAGACAAGACTTTCTTGCTCTAGTTCAGCATGCTCAAGATGTCCAAGTTTGTCAATCGTGCAGCCTTTGACTGCTTTGAATGCATCAGCAGAACCTCTGCTATTGCCATTGACGCATGACGGATAGCCTGGCTTCGGGCATCAGACTTGGAGACTTGGGTACAGGATAAGTTAGGCAACATTCCTTGCACGGGAGAGAATCTCTTTGGCAAGAATTGGCAGGAAAAGGCTAACGAGTTGGATGCTGACAATACTACTCTAGATAGATTGTCGAAATCTATAGCCACTCCAGCCAAAAAGAAGCCTTATAAAAAAAACCTTCTTTCAGCAAAAAGAGGAAATTTTATCCTTCCTATACCCAGCAGAGTCAGACTCAGGGTCAGGTTGCCCAAAAGGGACAAACTAGACAGGAAAGGAAGCCAGAAGGCCCGAGAGCATAAGAACATAAGACATAAGACATGCCATACTGGGTCAGACCAAGGTCCATCAAGCCCAGCATTCCGTTTCCAACAGTGGCCAATCTAGGTCATATGTACCTAGCAGTTTCCCCAAGGGACACAGGTTCCACAATGCCTGCATTGGTTCAAGCATTGATATCCTGGGTCCCTTCTCAATAATGGTTTATGGACCTTTCCTCCAGGAACTTGTCCAAACCCTTTTTAAACCCAGCTACACTAACAGTCTTTACTACATCCTCTGTTAACAAATTCCAGAGTTTGATTACACGTTGAGTGAAAAAATATTTTCTTTTATTAGTCTTAAATAGTTTACCCTGTAGCTTCATTGCATGTCCCCTAGTCTTTCTATATTCTGATAAGGTAAACAATCGATCTACGTTTACCCGTTCCACTCCGTTCATTAATTTATAGACTTCTATCATATCTCCCCTCAGCCGTCTCTTTTCCAGGTTAAAGAGCCCTAACCTTTTGAGCCTTTCTTCATAGGAGTATCCTTCCATCCCCTTTGCCATTTTAGTGGCTCTTCTCTGAACCTTTTCTAAAATCACTATATCCTTTTTAAGATACAGCGACCAGAATTGCACACAGTATTCAAGGTGCGGTCTCACCATGGAACTATATGGAGGCATTATAATATCTTTTGTTTTATTTTCCATTCCTTTCCTTATCATACCTAGCATTCTATTTGCCCTCTTGGCTGCCGCTGCACACTGGGCCGAGGGTTTTAACATGGTATCCACAATGACGCCTAAATCTTTTTCCTGGGTGGTGGTTCCTAATGTGGAACCTTGCATCGTGTAACCATAGGTTGGGTTGTTCTTCCCTAGGTGCATAACCTTGCACTTGTCCACATTAAATTTCATCTGCCATTTTGATGCCCAGTCTTCCAATTTATCAAGATCCTCTTGCAATTTTCCACAATCCTCTTGGGTTTTAACAACTTTAAATAGTTTTGTGTCATCTGCAAATTTGATAACCTCACTCGTTATTCCACTTTCCAGGTCATTTATGAATATGTCAAAAAGCAGCGGACCCAGCACAGATCCCTGGGGTACACCACTATTCACCTTTCTGCATTGGGAAAATTGGCCATTTAGCCCTACCCTCTGATTTCTATCTTTTAACCAGTTCCTGATCCACAATAGTACACTGCCTCCTATCCCATGACTCTTTAGGTTTGCCAAAAGTCTCTCATGAGGGACCTTGTCAAAGGCTTTCTGAAAGTCCAGATACACAATATCAACCGACTCACCTTTGTCCACCTGATTATTCACTCCTTCAAAAAAACATAACAGATTAGTAAGACAAGATCTTCCTTGTCTAAAGCCATGTTGGCTGTCTCCCAATAGGTCATGACTAATGGGAGACAGCCAACCTGGCTTTAGACAAGGATGCTGAGTAATTTTATTCTTTATGATGGTTTCTACCATTTTTCCTGGTACTGATGTCAGGCTCACCGGTCTGTAGTTTCCCGGATCACCCCTGGAACCCTTTTTAAAAATTGGTGTTACATTGGTGATCCTCCAATCTTCAGGTATTAGAGATGATTTTAATGATAGTTCACAGATTACTAATAGCAGGTCTGCAATCTCGCATTTTAGTTCTTTCAACACCCTTGGATGTATATCATCCGTTCCCGGTGATTTGCTACTCTTCAGTTTATCTAATAGTTGTAATACATCTTCCCGATGTTTCGATATTTCCTTCAATCTTCCGCACCTTTAAATACCACTTCAGTCATGGGTAACATCCCTACATCTTCCTCAGTAAAGACTGAAGCAAAGAATTCATTCAGTCTCTCCGCTATCGCCTTGTCGCCTCTTACTGCTCCTTTAACCCCTTTATAATCTAATGGACCAACTGACTCACATGTTTTTTGCTACGAATGTACTTGAAAAGGTCTTTACTTCGCGTTTTTGCTTCCGCAGCAAGCTTCTTCTCAAATTCTCCCTTTGCCTGCCTTATCAATGCCTTGCATTTGACTTGCCAGTGCTTGTGCTGTTTCCAGGTTTCGTCGTTTGGCTCTTTTTTCCATTTCCTGAAAGAAGCTTTTTTGGCAACAACAGCCTCTCTGATCTCACCTTTAAACCATGCTGGCAGTTTTTTGGACTTCCTTCCACTTTTCTTAAAGCGTGGAATACAGCTGGTCTGGGCTTCCAAGATAGTATTTTTCAACAGCAAACAAACCTGATGTACGTCTTTAACCTTTGCAACTGCTCCTTTTAGTTTTTTCTTAACTGTTTTCCTCATTTTATCATAGTCTCCCTTTCGAAAGTTAAAGGTAGTACTGTGGATTTCCTTACTATCCCTCCTCCACTAATTAAATCAAAGGCGATCATGCTATGATCACTTTTGCCAAGTGGCCCCAACAACCTTATCTTTTGCACTAGATCTGGTGTTCCACTAAAGATTAGGTCTAATATGGCTTCCCCTCTGGTCGGTTCATGAACCAGCTGCTCCAAGAAGCAGTCATTTATTTCATCTAGGATCTTTATCTCCCTAGCATGTCCTGACGTGACACTGACCCAGTCGATACCGGGGTAGTTGAAATCACCCAGTATTATTACTGTGCTGTAACCTTTGTTAGCTTCCTTGATTTCTTTGAGCATTTCATCATCCATTTGGTCATTCTGGCCAGGCGCTCGATAGTACACTCTCACTGCCATTGCCTTCCCCCTTTTACATGGAATTTCAATCCATATAGATTCTACAGCAGATTTTGTTTCCTTCAAAACTTTAATCCTTTCTGACTCAATGCCCTCTCTAACATAGAGAGCAACCCCTCCACCAATTTGATCAGCTCTTTCATTACGAAGTAGTTTGTACCCAGGTATCACAGTGTCCTCCTTCCACCATGTCTCTGATATTCCAATCATATCTAACCTTTCATTTAGTGCTATATATTCTAACTCTCCCATCTTATTTTTTAGACTTCTAGCATTTGCATACAAGCATTTTAGAGAATGTATTTTATTCATATTAATTTGGCTATTGCTGGACATGGGTAATTTAGGATCTTTAAGCTCTGTCTGCTCCATACTCGAGGGCATTTGGGCTAGTTTACTCTTTTGTGGAACCTCTCTGCTTTTGGTAGTATCCTTCAAAGATACATTCTTCCGAACCATCCGCTCTTGGGCGACTGTCGGCCTTTCCCCTAATATGTAGTTTAAAAGCTGCTCTATCGAACTTCTGGTGATGTCACGGAGCTGATGGCGGCTTAGGTGCCTAGCTCCTCTCCGACCCCCACATTTTCGCAACCTTCGTGGATACCCTCACGGCCTTAAGGTGGAAGGCAAGGGTGCTGAGGAACTGGGGATGGCAGCGCGGAAGAAACTGGCCTCCTTTCAATCCTCTTACGCCAGAACCGAGCGGCAGGATGACCAGGCGGGCCCGGGGGAGTTGGTAGACACGGAGATCCCGGAGGCCGACGAGCCTAACTCTGACGCGGAGGAGTTACAATTGAAATCCTGGCTGACGCTGTTCAAGGCGGAGATGAAAGGCGCGCTGCGGGAGATACGGACAGATTTGAAAGAGGGTTTGGAAGCTATACAGCAGGAGGTGAGCTGTATGGGACAACGCATGGTAGAACTTGAAGGCCATGTTGAGCAGCACGAGGAGGAATTGAGGGAAATGGTGGCAGAACAAGACCGTGTCAAATCTCTTCAGGAGGAGATGCAGGAAAAAAATCGAAGAGATTGAGGACAGAGCAAGACAGTGCAATTTACGAATTCGAGGGGTGCCAGACACAGAAAGGACTGAAGACTGCGAGAAAGTGGTGCAAAGACTATGCAGCCATATATTGAGGTTGGGTGGAGAGGGGGAGGCGCACGTGGACTCCATTGCAGTGGAGCGCGCGCACAGGAGCCTCGGCCCCCGAAAGGAGAGACAAGGGAGAGACATTATAGCGTGCCTAAGCAGATTCCCTGTTAAGGAACGGGTCCTAACTACCGCCCGGAAATATGGCAAGATTGCCTGGGAAGGAGATGAGATTGAGGTATTTAATGATCTCTCCAGGGGCACGTTAGAGCGGCGGAGAAGCCTTAGAGAAGTTACTACATATCTGCGCAGGGAAAACCTCCGCTACCGCTGGATGTTCCCCTTTGGCCTACTTCTTACAGCGAATGGCATTTCACGGAAAGTTAAAACCGTGGAGGAAGCCTGGGCAGCACTGGCGGAGTTGGGATGCGGGAACTTGCCCCAGTCAACCGGGAGTAAACATCGGGAACACCCGCAGGCCACCCCCGGGAAGCAACGAACGAAGACGCAGTGGCAGAGGGTCGGCGAGAAGGGGAAACAGCTGAAGCGGCTGGCCCCGGAGCAGGAGATTACAGCATCGGAGCCTGTGGACTGAGCTTATAACATTAGTGGTTGGTTGCTGATTTGATGGGGGGAACGAGATGCAAGTGACTATATGCCCTCATTGTCTGGACATTGCTTACATGGGGAGGGTGGTGGGCACGAGTGGTAGGGGGGATATGTTGGGGGGCCTTGCTTCCAGGAGATTATGGGGGAAGAGATGGCTTGATTTCAAGGCTGTGGGGGTTGACGGATACGGGGGGGGGGTAGGATATGATGGTCACGGAAGGGGAGGAGGGCGGTTGGCTGAGGGTTGATGGGGGGGTTGGAGAGGGGAGGGAAGGGCAGTGGGAAGGGGGGAGAGGGGGGGTACCGGGGGGGAGGGTGGAGGGAGGGGGGGGGGGAACTCTTAGCACAACACCGGAAAGAGGGAGGTGGAAGGGGGGTGCGGCCTTATGCTGCGGATAGGGACGCTAAATGTGAAAGGGCTGAATTCCCCGACTAAACGCAGTTTACTTTTTCGAGAGGCAGACCGTAACAAATGGGATGTGGTATTAATTCAGGAGACCCACCTGCGGAGGGGGGACGTGGGACGGCTGCGGCACAAGCTGTTCCCGGACCAATTTTTTTCTTGCAATAAGGGGGGGTTGAAAAAAGGGGGGGTGGCGATATTAGTACGGGCAGGGTGTGGCTTAAATGTTAAGGGACAATTTAAAGACACCGAAGGTAGAGTGGTGGGGATTAAGGGGAGGTGGGGTATGGAGGAGGTGGTGTTGCTTTCAGTATATGGGCCAAATGGCAACCAAGGGACGTTTTGGGCAGAGGTGGGAAGGTTGGTGGAAGGGGAGGGAGGGGGAAAGTTGGTGGTTGGCGGGGACTGCAATGTGGTGTTAGACCCATGGGTAGATCGCGACTCGGTGGGGGAGGATGGGGGGAGTAAGAACCGCCAAGGGTTGCGAAGCTTGATGCAGCGCTGGAACTTGGTGGACGCGTGGAGGGTCCTACATTCTGGGAGGCGCGAATATACGTTTTTTTCCGCTCCTCATAAGAGCTGGAGTAGGATCGACATGATCCTACTAGATAAGTGGTGGATGATGGAAGTGATGGGCGGAAACATCCTCTCCGTGGGGTGGTCGGATCATGGTGCTGTGGAAGTAGAGCTTAAGAGTCCCATCCGGGGTGGGGTGGCCTTTTGGCGGCTGAATGAAAGCCTGTTGGATTGTAGGGAGGTGGTGGAGGATGTACGGGCAGCGCTGAAAGACTATCTCACCTTGAACGATACGGGGGAGGTGCGGGAGGTGATGGTATGGGGTGGGCTTAAGGCCTATATTCGTGGGAGGTTTATTATGTGGGGAGCTCGGAAGAAAAAGGAGAGGGGGCAGCAGGAGGAGGAGTTGAGGAAAGGGTTACAGGAGGCGGAAGGTTCCCATCAAGGGAGAGGGGGAGGGGGAGATTGGGGCGAAGTGGAGAAGGCTCAGGCAGCGCTCTACGCTCTACAGCTGGAACAGGTAGCATTGGACTTACAAAAGGTGAAGCAAGTCCATTATGAGTTTGGGGATAAGGCGGGCCGGTTGCTGGCAACGGCAAGGGGCGTCCACGATCTATCAGATTAACGGGGAAGATGGAGCGAGGCTACGGGGGGACGAGCAGATCCGCGGTTGCTTTCAGGATTTCTATAAGGGACTCTATACGGAGCAGGCGGGGATAGCGGAGGGGGACATTCGGGAGTACTTAGCGGGGGTGTCACTTCCTCGGTTATCGGAAACGGCTAAAGAGGAGCTGGAGGCCTTAATGGGGGTAGATGAGATTGGTAGGGTAGTGCGGGAGTTGGAGGGTGGGAAAGCTCCGGGTTTAGATGGGTTGCCAGGGAGGTTTTATAAAGTTTTTTGGGGGGAGTTGGGGGACCTGCTACAGCGGGTGTTTAATGAAATGCTTGAGCAAGGCGGAGGGCTTTCCCGGGAGATGTTGACGGCAGGGATCACGGTGCTGTTGAAGCCAGGGAAAGACCCCATGAAATGTGGGTCCTACCGTCCTATTTCCCTCTTGAATGTGGATGTAAAAATTTTGGCCAAAGTATTGGCGGATAGGTTGGCCGGGTGGTTGCCAGGAGTGATACATGGGGATCAGGCGGGGTTTATTCAGGGGAGGCAGGCCGCGGATAATATTAAAAGGGCAGTAGGGGTGGTTTGGGAGGCCAGTCAAGGAGGGGAGGAGCTGCTCTTAATGTCTATTGATGCCGAGAAAGCCTTTGACAGGGTGCATTGGGGATTTATGATGGAGGTGCTGGAGAAAGTGGGTTGCGGGGACAATTTTATGCGGTGGATACGGAGATTATATCAAGAGCCGAGAGCTAGGGTAAAAGTCAATGGCCGATATACGGGGGATTTCCCGGTGGGGCGTGGGACCCGGCAAGGGTGCCCCATGTCCTCCTTGCTGTTTGCCTTGGTGGTTGAGCCTTTGGCTGAACGCATCAGGCGGAATACGCAGATCAGTGGGTTGGAGAGAGGCGGTGTCTCTCATAAGATTTCTCTGTATGCGGACGACATCCTATTGTATCTCTGCCGGCCCATGGTATCCTTGCCGGAGGTGCTCCAGGAGGTGGAGGTCTTTGGGGAGGTGTCGGGGTTCAAAATGAACCTCGATAAGACAGAGGTGTTGAACATACATCTAGGGGCACAGCAGGAGGGGAAGCTACGGGAGGCGTTTCCCTTGAGGTGGGTGCGTTCCTCTTTGGGATATTTGGGGGTCAGGCTGACCAGGTATTATGAGGAGCTGTATGCGGCTAATTACCCTAAACTTTGGGGAACTATTACTTCGGACCTCGAGGGATGGATGGGACTGGAGACATCCTGGTTGGGCAGGATTGCCGCTATTAAAATGAATATTCTTCCTCGCTTGTTATATATGTTCCACGCGTTGCCGGTGGCAATTCCGGAGGGCGCCATGAGGGGCTTGCAACGCCGGGTTTTCCGATACATTTGGCGTCGGCGTCCCCCGAGAATTTCTCGGCGGGTCCTGTACCTGGGAAAGGCCGAGGGGGGGCTAGGAGTTCCCAACCTTAAGGATTATTATAAAGCGGCACAACTAAAGCATATTCTGGACTGGAGGAGTGGGGGGAGTGGGGCCCCTTGGGTTAGTTTGGATAGTACGAGGGTTCAGGGGGGGCGTTTAGAGGCCTGGATTTGGTCCCAGGGTTGGGAGCGGAAATTATTGGGGAAGGGATCGCCCATACTGTCCCAGGTGTCAAAAATCTGGGATGCCGTGCGGAAGCCGGAAGCTTTACGGCGGAGGTCCTGGTTTTCAGTAATGACTCCCTGGAGGGGGTGGCGAGACTTTCGGCCGGGATGGGAGGGGGGAAGGTTTGATGTCTGGAGTGGGAAAGGGCTCCGTTGTGGCTTCCAACTGTTAGAGGATGGGGACATTCGGGAGTTTGGGGAGGTACAGCGGGACTTTGACCTTGATGAAGGGGATCGCTTCGCGTATGTGCAGGCTAGTTCCTTTCTCAGACGGATCATGGGACGTGAGGGGTTCGGGAGGGAAGTCTCGGCCTTGGAGGCCCTTTGGTACGGGAAGCGGGGTTCGAAAGGGATGATCACGGCCCTATATAAAGGGGTGCAGGGACAAAGGGTGGGGAAAGTTAAATATATGGGAGGGAGGAGTAGCCTAGTGGTTGGGGCACGGTACTTCAGGCCGGAAGGTCGGGGGTTCAAATCCCACTAGAGGACAGCAACCTTGGGCCGGAAGGACTGGGGTTTCTAGTCCCACAGATGCTCCTTGTGGTCTTGGGCAAGCCACTTAACCCTCCATTGCCCATGTTCCCTGTAAGTATTAGTGTATGTGTCTCATATCCCCGCGTGTTAAATGTATCCCCCAATTGTGTTGTGACCGCTTTGATTGAAGGATAAGGCGGTATACAAAACTGTCTAAATAAAATAAATAAATATGTTGGAATGGGAACGGGATCTGGAGCAAAACCTTAGCTCTGTGGCCTGGAAGTCCATTTGGGAAGTGATAAAGAAGAGGCCGAGTGCGAGCCAGTTACAAGAAAATAGTTATAAAGTGCTCATGCGATGGTATCTCACTCCAGTGAAACTACACAAATTTTACCCAGAGCTTTCCCCCTTGTGCTGGAGGGGGTGTGGGGAGGAGGGGTCTTTTTGGCACATCTGGTGGGGATGCCCAAAGGTACAAGAGTATTGGGGGAGGATCCAGACATGGATACACTTAAACCTGGGGGGGAATGTGGTCATGACTCCCCAGATTGCCTTGTTGTCCTGGTGGGGTGAGGGGCAGATGAGACAAGGAGGGAAGATGGTGCTGGCCTGCCTGAGCGTGGCTCGGTGTGAGGTAGCGGCGGCTTGGAAAAAGCCTGAACTGCCCTCTTTAGGGGAATTTGTGATCCGACTCCGGAGGGTCACCTTGATGGAAAGGCTGACCGCAGTCCGGAGGAGGCGAGCGATGAGATTTGATGAGGAATGGGGGGTGTTGTGCCGGGTGGTGGGATTAGAGGTAGCGGGGGGTGGGGGGGGGGTGGGCGAGAGGGGGAGTAGGGGGGGGGTGGGGGTGGAGGGGAGGAGGGTAGAGGGGGGGGGCAGGGGTAGAATGAGGCAGACCTAGCGGAACTTGCCACGGTGGTCATACCTGAAGGGGCAGGGAAGGGGGGGGAGGGGGTATATACTGTGTGGTAAAGCTATAATCCCCCTGATATTGGATTATTTCTATATGTTGTATTGATGGTTGCCCGGATGGGTGATTGTTATTCTGTTCTTTGTGGGGTGCTTTTTGTATCTATTCAAATATAATAAAAAGTAAAAAAAAAAAAAAAGCTGCTCTATCTCCTTTTTAAAGGTTAATGCCAGCAGCCTGGTTCCATCCCGGTTAAGGTGAGGCCCATCCCTTCGGAAGAGCCCCTCCTTTCCCCAGAATGTTCCCCAGTTCCTAAAAAATCCAAAACCCTCATCTCTGCACCATTGTCTCATCCACGCATTGAGACTCCGGAGCTCTGCTTGCCTTTTGGGTCCTGCGCGTGGAACAGGAAGCATTTCGGAGAATGCTACCCTGGAAGTTCTGGATTTCAACTTCCTACCTAAAAGCCTAAATTTAGCCTCCAGAACCTCCCTACCACATTTTCCTATGTCATTGGTACCGACATGTACCAAGACAGCAGACTCCTCCCCAGCACTATCTAAGACCTTATCTAGGTGGCGCGTGAGGTCCGCTACCTTCGCACCAGGCAGGCATGTTGCCAGGCGATCCTCACGTCCACCAGCCACCCAGCTATCTACATGCCTAATGATCGAATCACCAACTATAACGGCTGTTCTAACCCTTCCCTCATGGGCACATGGCCCTGGAGAAACTTCCTTGGTGCGAGAGGGTTTTACATCACCTGGAGGACAGGTCCTAGTTACAGGATCACTTCCTCTCACACCAGGGTGATGCTCTCCTTTCACTTGACCTCTCTCCTCCATTGCAACAGGGATGCTGCCAGACTGGAGGTGGGACTTCAGGACTATATCCCTGTAGGTCTCGTCTTATGCTTTCCAAGTCTGCTACTTTAGCCTCTAGAGAACAGACTCGTTCCCTGAGAGCAAAGAGCTCCTTGCACCTAGTGCACACGTAAGACCTCTCACCAACTGGGAGAAAATCATACATGTGACACTCAATGCACAAGACTGGAAAGCCCCCATCCCGCTGCTGGACTGCTGTCTGCATCTTAGTTTTAAGTTTGTGTTTAGATCTAAGTTCTTTACTTACTAAGGGTTGCTATGGATATTTATACTAATAAAACTGTACCTAATACGTGTAATATACCTTGTTCACCTGAAGCTTAACTAATCTCATGTCCTTAGTGTATGACTGATTTGGGTAATGAGCTTCACCTGAGAGCACCTCCTGTCTTGTAAGATGTGTAAGTACCTTTTAAAGCTACGATTATCCCAGGGGTGGGTCGGTGTGGGGAGGGAGGGAGGGGAAATAACACTTATTAAAAGAGGGCTGCTACACAGTACCCTGTCTTGTGCTGCTGAGGTAAGCTATATTCTGATTTGATTTAAATTATAGCTCTTAGCTGCTGCTAGGCTCTAACTTCTTATGAAATTTAAACTACAAGCTCTCTGCTGGGTTCCAAATGTAACCAGAAAGCTCTCTTCTGTGTTTTAAATTTAAACTAAAAGTACTTTGCTGTTACTAGGCCCTGAGTGACTATTAAATTTAAACTACAAGCTCTCTGCTGGTATGAAATGTAACCAGAAAGTTCTCCTCTGTGTTTTAAATTTAAACTTAAACTGCTGCTACTAGGCCCTGACTGATTTAACAAAAATAGTGGGTTCACAGATTAATTAGCTTTAATACAAAGAATTCCTTTTAGAAAATTACCAGAAGTATATACTCACAGTTGCAGATCTCTCTCCAGAAGTAACAGTCCCTTTTTCTAGTCCTTCAGACTCCGCAGGTACAGCCCCCTCAAGGGCTTTGACTCCTTCCTAGAGAGCTTAGCCTTCCTGCCTCTGAGGGGTCCCCAACCCCCCAATATCCCAGGCAGGTTTGCCACTTTGCCAACAGATGGCATCAGATAACAGCAGAAGATTGGACTTTGTCCATTGTAGGAGAGGGGTACAAGCTTAATTTTCTCAGCATGCCCCCTCCTACAGTTCTAAAGCAATTCAATTCTCAAAGCTCCGCAGATGATCTGCTAGATCACGAGGTCTCAACACTTCTTGTCCAAGGGGCAATAGAGGAGGTACCCACTCTTCAACTGGGTGCAGGGTTCTACTCCCCCTATTTTCTTATTCCAAAGAAAACAGGAGGACACAGACCCATTTTAGACATCAGAGAATTGAACAAATACCTGTTTCGAGAGAAGTTAAAAATGATTTCTCTAGGAACTCTTCTACCATACCTTCAAAGCCAGGATTGGCTTTGCTCTCTAGACTTAAAAGATGCATACACTCACATTCTGATCCATCCAGATCACAGGAAATTCTTACGATTCCTTTTCAGGGGAAAACATATCTCCAGGAACAAGCAGGAATGAGTCTTCACATATGGGTACGTTGGTACCGACGGAGCCTGCGCGGGAACGCTTCCCAGCGTTCAATCAGAAAACTTTTGGAAGCATCCCACCACGCCTGCGTGCTGCCTTCCCGCCTTTCCCAACTGCCTCTCCTCAGTTTTCGATTTTCCGCGGAGCCGGCAGGACGTCCTCCTGTCACCGCAGAAAAATCTTCTTTTAATCCTTTAGTGTTCTTGTGGTCGCTGCTGTCTCCCCGACGCCACCGGTACCGCCGGTGTTTCTTTCTCTTTTCTTGTAAAATTTTTTCCTTTTAGGGAATATTTTTTCTTCTCAGTGTCTTACGGTTTTTCAGGCCTTCCTGGCCTCTCCATGTCCTTCATGGAACCGCCAGCCACTTTTCTCCAAGAAATGTTCAAACTGTGGCGGTACAACTTTATTTTTAGACTCCCAAAATTGGTGTCTAAGCTGTTTGGGTCCTGACCTTTTTCCTCCGGAGCCCTCGGGCAACAGTATTGTGAGAAGAGGTTTTCAACATCGTGTTTCCCTCCAACTTCAGGGCACTGACCATTTCTTCTTCTACACAGGATCAGGTAACCCACAAACAGTCTGTTAAGAATAGCCAACCCTCGAGTGGTAGGTCTCATGCACAGCATGTAGACTGCTCCGGCCTTGCCCTCGAGGGCCCATTGGCTTCAAAACCCCGGCGGGAGTCTTTGGCCTCCAAAGCCTATGTGGGATTTCAGGTTGTTCCTGGGGTTCACCCCCCACAGAACATACCTGAGCCGTGTCCGGTGGTGGCATCCGCTTCGAGCGGTACCGATACCCCGGCATCGGCACTCCTCACCAGGGATCGTCGTCTGGCGTCCTCGGTACCTACGGGACCGGTGCATACGTTCCAGACTGACTTTCCAGTATCGGTACCGGCACCGATACTGCCTCCGACGTCAGTACCCTCCAGACATGCATCGATAAACTCGCTTCCTTCGATGCCGAGTCTGGAATCGATCTCCAGTATGGAGGACTGGGTACCGACTCGCCTTGGTACCGGCTCCCGTCGGTACCGAAGACTCGGTTCCGATGGTTCGGATCCACAACTCGCGGTTCCTCTGATGCCGTTTGGGTTGCCACCGGCTGGGTTTCATCCATCGGTATCAGACACGGTACCGAAGTCGGTACCGATGTCTACATTATCCTCAATGCCGAGTTTGGAATCTATCTCTAGTCTGGAAGACACAGTTCCGACACGCCTTGGTACCGCGACCTGTCGATACCGGAAACTCGGTGCCGAGGGTGACTGCCGAAAGTTTTCGGTTACCTCGGTACCGATTGAGCTGTCACCGATGGCTGTTCCGATGTCTGTGTCTGGTTCGGTTCCGACATCGGTATCGGTACCGGTATCCACTGTAGCATCGTGACCAGCTCCTTCCATGCTTCTTTCAATAGGATCGCTCCCTTCTATACCAAGTTTGGAGTCGATACCTGGCATGGACAATGTGCTACTGACTGTCGCTGGTCCTGACCTCCAGTACCAGCGTCCATCCGTTAAGGATCCCATATTGCACCGTGCAGATACATCCTTCGGTGCCCAGGCTAGTTCCTCAGATCTAACCTGTCCAAGGGAGATTCTCTTTGGAGATCCTTCTTTTCAGAGTTTCCTCTGGGATATGGCAAGATCACTTGCCATCTCTATCCCTGGACATGATCCTACACAAGGCTCTGTTTCTACTGAAGCAAAGGAAAACATAATGCTTCCTTTGCATCATTCCTTGCAGGATCTTCTTCTAGGAATGTGGGAAGCACCTTTAAGGGTACCCCCACCTTCCAGAGCAACTGATCTCCTATATCAGGTGCCCCCCTCTCCAGGGTTTCAAAAGACTCAACTTCCTCATCATTCCATTGTAGTGGAATCAGCAATGAGGCGGGGGAAGAGTAAGAAAAAGCACTCTTCTTATCCGCCAGGTCATGAGTCTAAGACACTAGATGCCTTTGGACGTCAAACCTTCCAGACATCCATGCTTTCAGCAAGAATTCTCTCATATGTATTTTTTTTTTTTTTACTTATTTATTTATGAAATTTTCCATATAACCAGAAAAGTATACAATTACAAGCCATAGTAATCTACAGCCCAGGAAAATAACAGTAGAAGAAAATAAGTTACAATGCACTAGTTCACATCACGGAGGTACTTTAAAAATATTAAGAAAAGAAAATAATAAACGACCCTGAATGGTCTCTAATAGAAACTCCTTTTAACATATCAGTGAACTAAAAAAACTTTAAACCACATAAACAGAGAACTTAGGTCTTACTGTCAAGAAAAACCACCAATTCATCTACCTTAAGAAATATATATCTCTTCCCTTGATAAACAATGTGACATTTACATGGGAACTTTAAATAGAACGAGGCACCTAGGGCCTGAGCCCGAGGGCGATGTTCTAAGAAAAGCTTACGTCTCCTCTGGGTGTCCCTAGAAACATCCGGAAACATTTGAATTATATATCCACAAAATTTTTCATCCTTTTTTTTAAAGTATGATCGCAGGACTCTATCTTTATCTAATTCTGAAACGAACTTTACGAGAAGAGTTGCCCTTGAGGGTATAATATCATCAGATTCAATAAATTCTGAGATGTCCAACGGAGAGGAGACAAGCTGCCCTAACTGAGGGGCGGCCTCACCTCCCTGGACATCTCTATCAATCTTACCCTGGGGTACATAATAAAGCTGAGAAATCAAAATCGATTCAGAATCAGTGAACTGCAAAATCTCCTTAAGGTATTTACGCAACAGGATCAACGGAGACAGAAAATGAGTCTTTGGAAAATTTAACAGCCGTAAATTGTGAGACCTTAAAACATTTTCCAAAAATTCATCCTGCTGATGTAATAATACAGCATCTGCAACAGACTGTTCTAAGGAAAGTTTATGCGATAAGGATAATGTATCTTGAGCCTCCACCCGTCTTTCCAGCGACAACATCCGATCCTCATGATCTGATAACTTTGATACCGTCTCTTTGGAAAACACAGAAATCTTCTGCAGGGAAGTACTCAGAGCTGAGTCCATTCGAGAAACTATCACCCAAATATCCTTTAGGGAAACTTCCGAAGGAGGTGAGTCAGCTTCCAAACTCAAGGGAAAAGTTAAAACAATAGGCATAGGTAGAGGCAAATTCAAATCAGAATCAAGACGAAGAAAAGAAGATGGCAGTAAGGCCGTACCTTGATCAGTGTGCACCAGGGACCCACCCTGAGACGCCGATCGAGATAAACATTTAAGTTCATCGATGGGAGGAGTTAAACCCGATTCGCTTAGAGAAGGGGTAGAAGAAACAGAACTCACGGTTGATGTATTCATCAGGCCAGCCGTCGATAACAACACAGGTGCAGATACAGACACCTCTTCTTGCACCCGTACATGAGCATCCATCGGGCCAGTGGTCTTTACTGCCTTCATTTGGGCAGCCGGCGGATATTTCTTCTTTCTCTTACCCATAACAAGGGGGAGGAGAACACCTTCTCACACCGACGTGCACTGAAGGGGCGCCAAAGGGGCGTGGCCTGCCCCTTTGGTCACGCCCCACAGGGACGCCCGCGACCGCGTCCCGCGGTAGGGCAATGGATTTTAAAGCCCCGGGAGCAGAGGAGCAACCAATCAGCACTGCCCCTGCAGCCAACAACCATCCAGGAGCGTCGAGTCAGAGAAGAAGCAGGAAATTGAAGACCTCAGCATCCCGCGGTAGGGCAATGGATTTTAAAGCCCCGGGAGCAGAGGAGCAACCAATCAGCACTGCCCCTGCAGCCAACAACCATCCAGGAGCATCGAGTCAGAGAAGAAGCAGGAAATTGAAGACCTCCATGTATTTTTTATATGAGTCTATCTCTTGAGGAGGTCACAAAGAAATTGCATCTTTTGACTCCTTTTCTTTCAGAACCCAAGAGTGCAGACTATTCCTCACTGCTTAGTCATATTCAAAATATCACTTGGTTTCTTACTCGTGCTTCCCTAGACTCATTTGAGTCTGTTTGCAGGACTTCTGCTATAGCCATAGGGGCACGACGTAGAACCTGGCTCCAAGCTTCAAACTTAGACAAATGGGCACAACAAAGACTGGGTAATACTCCTTGCACTGGAGAAAATCTCTTCAATAAGGAGTCTTTACGTCAGGTTACTCAGTCGTCCTCTGACTTACCTGTTTCTAAGGGCTGTTCTACGCCCTCTTCTTTCCCAGTACGTAGGAAATGTCCTACCAAACTTTCTTCCCCCTAGGGGGAGAAGGTTTTATTCATCTTCTGCCCATCATACAGATGTTCCCAAACAGAGGAAACATCGCCCTGGTCTGATGAAGCCAAACTTTCACCAGGCTCACCAAACCCAGCATCTGCAGGGTTTCTGATTAATCACATATTTTTTATGTCTCTTGGGGTTTAGAGCCTGCAGTTGGCTTCTTCTTCCGTCAAGGATTTGCTCTCATCTTTCTGGACATCGCCGCAGCTTTTGATTCAGTAAGTCATGAGCTTCTCTTAGGTCGACTAATTGAGAAAGGCATTGCTGGTAGAGCGCTTGAATGGTGCAGATCTTACCTGTCCGAAAGATGGCAGCATGTGCGTTCTGGAGGGATGACCTCGGAACCTTTCCACCAAAGCCAGGGAGTCCCACAAGGTTCCTCCCTTTCAGCCCTCCTGTTTAACATATACATGCAGCCAATTTGCAAGATCATCCGATCCTTCAATGTTGACTGCATGTTATACGCTGACGATGTCCTGCTATACATACCCTTCTCTACGGAACATCTCGACCTCTCTCCACTGACGAGCTGTTTCAATGCAATATCTGACTGGCTTTTCCCAAAACCTCCGAATACAACATAAGAAAACGGAAGTACTCTTCATTACGAGGAACCCTAACTTCACCCCACCACAATTCCTTAAAGTAAAAGAAGCAGAGTTACAATCTAAACCATCAATACGCTACCTGGGTGTCACCTTGGATCAACGCCTGGACATGAAAGCCCACATAGGGAACACAGAGCAGTATACTACAAGATCCGCTCACTTAGGCATTTACGATCCATGCTGGAACCAAATGACTTCAGGACTATATACCAGGCGTTGATCATACCTCATTTTGATTACGCCAATGCCATCCTTCAAGGCCTGCCCCTATCCACCTTGCACCCACTACAGCTCGCCATGAACGCGGCAGCAAGGGTCATCCATGGAGCCTCCAGAAGTGACCACGTGACACCTCTGCTGATACAGTTACATTGGCTACCTATCCAGGCTAGAATCGTTTTCAAGATTCTGCTATTCACTTTTAAAGCTATTAACAAGCTCTCCTCTGAATCAATAACTGCCCTCATCCATACCACATCTCCTAATAGAGCAAGGAGATCCACAGCTACAAACACCCTAAAAGTCCCGAAAGCATTAACAGATTGCACCGCATCCACAGCCAATAGGGCGTTTAGTACCAGTGCGCCAAGATGCTGGAACGCACTACCTCCAGATATCCGGGCTATTAAGAGCCTTACACAGTTTAGGAAAGCCCTCAAATACCACCTTTTCAATAAGTACCTCATAGAACCCAACCTCACCCACTGAGACTGAGATGTAATCCGCTAAGCTAATATATGGTTTCCCAACAACATGCCAAGAAAGATTCTCTAACCCTTAGTGGTGCAGTTGTTTCTATGGAATTCATGATTATACGACTCTATGTAGCAATATTTGTAAAAAGTTTACCACTGTTATCCAAGTTTATGTAGTAAGTTTTGTAAATAGTTACCCCTGTTATCCAAGTTATTTGCCCTGTTATCTGTAAACTCATACGTGTTAACTGTACTGAGCATTTCTGTTCCATGTAAACCGCGCTGATGCTGAATAGTGCGGTATATAAGAGACTGTAAATAAATAAATAAATATAAGCCTTCCACTGCTTCATTCTAAACTCTAGGCTTGGATCTCTTTTCACAAGACTTCCATTTTTCTCTGTTATACGAGCTCTTAGGATGTTCATGTCTATAGGTCACAGCTTCTCCTCTTCTTCCTGCTAGGGAAAGAGGTTTAACAACTATCAAACGATAGTTTTCTGTACCAGCATGAATTTTTCCTTTCTATAGACTTACCACATTGTAAGTCTCCATTCAGCTCCATCTTCTCTACCCTCTTATCAAGCATTTTCCCTGTAAGAGTGGTACTATTACACTGGAGGGCTTCTCTTCAGCCCTTCTAGTTTTGTCACTATTCCAGTGTGGAGTTTTCCTCTCTGAGTTAACTCCTTCTTTTTTGCTTTGGGGCAGCTTTCAGACAGGTCCAGAGTTTTCTTACTCCTGTTCTGTCTGTTCTTTCTGTTTTTTAACAGGAAGTTTCTTTCTGATGTCTTACTAGCAGCTGCCCATGCAGGAGCCCTAGTGATTGGACCACTGGTTCGTCCCCACAAGCATCCAGAGTTGTCCTCCACTATATTCTTTCTGGCCTTAGTAGTGACTCCAAGACAGTGGATTCATCTTTCTTGGCAAATCTTATCACTACAGGCTTCTCAGATTGTTTTCTATTCTTGCCATCTCCAATTCTCTTGGGTTTGGCAGCATAGTCGACCTAGGTGCTGGGCAGCCAGTTCTATCTCCTAATTCTCCTGCATTATGCTCTCTGCAATCTTACAGAGAAACTTTCCACTATGGGCCCTTGCTAGAGAGCATTAGGATTTCCTCAAACAGCTGTCCTAGATGGTTGGAAAAGGCTCCCTCAGTCATGCCCCTCATGACTGGAAGGGTTCTTCTACCCTACTATCTCCTTTTTAAAGCAAAGGACATGGGCCTTCTCTTACGTGAAAGCTTAAAGAGTTGTTCAATTCCCTCATTTGGTCCTCAGGATTCCCACCGGGAATATGCTCTTTTTCCCCTTGCAACTTGTCCTCATGATATCCTAATCCTTCATGGACGGTGCATATTTAGCTAAAGAACGCATGATACCCTTTGCCCCTCAAGTAGGTCAACATGGTATCTCATTCCTATGCGTCTTCTGTCCATTTACCATGCCAGAGTTCTGAGGGACTCGGGACTTGCTGTCTGCAGACTGATATTATCCTCTGTTTTTCACGTAACCATCCTGGTTATTTCACTGGCTAGCATTCTTGCAGTAATCTAGTCTGTTCATTGTCAGGGAGATTTTTCCCCTGACTCCTTCCATCATAACCAGGTGGAATAGATTCTCTATATATCTTCTCAAGTAGGTTCCACCTTCTTGTTATTAGATGAATCTTTCCTCTTCACATCTCCTATGTGAATATACTTTCTATAGGCATATCTCTGTCTGCTTAATTGCAGACACATATATAAGCCTATATATTCATATCTATATCTATATATATAGATATATATGTCTGTCATTTTTGCGTTATTATAGGTAGATATGTATTTACATACTTATCTATCTGACTGTCTATGCTCATATAGATATATATATCTCTATATGATTCTGACAGTTGGGCTCTACCCATATCATGCTGTTTCAGCATGTTTGGGGTGCTACACACACAACCATTCCAGTGGTAGTTAACAACTTTTCTACCATAACCTTGAAGGTTAGGTACCCCTGAAGCTCTCCATCTTCCAGTATCTTTCCTACCTGACATCAGTTAGGAAAGACATTGCAGATCTTCAGTCATTCTGAGGCTAACGCCTCGGGCATCTGTCCTTTCTTTTGGGATATAAGGGTTTTCCATACCCCTTCTTCCCACAAGGATTAGGCCTGTTTGTCCAAATCAGTCAGCCTTTTCCTCTTTTTGCGCCTATGAGTGAGCCACTCTGTCGCCAAAAGAGTTTGGGCTTTTTTCATAAAGCCTTCCGCTGACAGCTTACAGTTTTTGTAGTACCCCAGTTTATCCCTGGGGTTACCTCTTACCTTTCAGAATTTCTGACCTCCATTGTGTTTTCCTACAGGTTTATTACCTCTACTTTGCAGTGAGGTCTTCCTTGAGGTTCCTCTACTGGATTCCCAGTAGATATCATGAACCTCCATACTTTTGTACAATCCTGTTAGGGGAGGTCCATATTGCAATATTTCATTTTCAATATATTTGATGATAATTGTCATCCACACAAGGACTTCTTATCTGCAGTCCTATGCTAGGTTAGCTGTCTTTTACAGCACCTTTCTGTTTCAACACCTTCCCACCATCCTGAGGATGCCTGGCCATATGAGGTGTAGCATGTTCCAATCCATAACATGCTGGGGGACTCCAGGCATCTTAGCTTCGGAGTCCCCATATGTGAAGACTCATTCCTGCTTGTTCCTGGAGATAGCACTGTTATTTACCTGTAACAGGTGATCTCTGGGAGCAGCAGGAATAAGTCTTCACAACCCATCCACCTCCCCTAGGAGTTGTATTCTCTATCTCTATCTTTCCCTTCTCTCTCTCTCTCTCTTTGTCTCAGCTTTAAAACTTAACTGAGGAGAGGCAGTTGGGAAAGGCGGGAAGGCAGCACGCAAGTGTGGTGGGATGCTTCCAAAAGCTTTCTGATTGGACGCTGGGAAGCGTTCCCGCGCAGGCTCCGTCGGTACCGACGTACCCATATGTGAAGACTTATTCCTGCTGTTCCCAGAGATCACCTGTTACAGGTAAGTAACTGTGCTTTCCAGTTCAGGGTTCTTCCCTTTGGTCTGGCTTCAGCACCAAGAGTATTCACGAAATGCATGGCAGTCGTAGCTGCATTTCTGCGAACCCTGGGGATATTCGTCTTCCCTTACTTAGACGACTGGCTCATTCGAGCCCCTACAGTTGCAGAGGCCGGGACTGCACTGTCTCGCACAATGCGAATCCTCCAATACTTGGGGTTGGTAATAAACTTCCCAAAATCCCAACTTGTTCCTTCCCAATGCCTGGAATTCATAGGGGCCTGTCTAGATACCAGACAGGCAAAGGCTTTCCTTCCACAGGCCCGGTGTCTTCGCATAATGCAACTAGCTTCTCAAGCAGCGGGGAAATCCTCCCTAACTGCTCGGGAGCTACTACATTTGCTGGGACATATGGCATCCACAGTTCATGTAGTCCCATATGCTTGCCGTCCAACAAAGAGACGTGGATAGCAAGCAGAGGGACGTATATTAACCTTTATTGACCAACAACAGCCATTGGCCCAACACAGGCCGTGTTTCGGAATTCCCTTCTTCAGAGGCTAAAATGGCTAGAACAAATCATAAATAAATCAAACACTAAAAATTAAAAACAATTAAAACAAACTGGCTCAAAACGCGGACATAATTGAATGTATAATGTATAAAACTATATATATATGTATATGTAGCACCATTTTTAAATGGTGGAACGAATAAGTACGGCTAACATAAAAACCAAAAGAGCTAAAAAAAATAAAATAATAAATAATAATAATAAATAATAAATAATAAAAAATTAAATGAAACTGAATGTCGCATTAAAATCCATTAAAAACATAATAATTAATTATAATAAAAAGAATTTTTTGAATAAATGGTAAATAATTAAATAAATTAATTAATTAATTAATTAATGTCTCCAAAAGAACATATAAATTACACATACCTGAGTCAACAATGTGTATGACCTAATCAAACAGGAATGTAACAATTTGTATCTTCAAAAATATGCTAAATAAAAACAACCAATAAAATGATAAACATACCAATAATGAAATCCTTTATAACTTAACAATAACCATCAAAAAATTAAATAATAAATACTACAATAATATGTATACACATATATATAAATAAATAATTTATAAAAAACCTTATATGTAATAATAAATAATTATTAATTTTATAATATGAATAGGTTAAAAAAGATAATACGTAAATATAAATCAACCTAGATATGAGAGATGAAGACTCATATATATATATATATATATATATATATATATATATATTTATTTGTTGAATAATAATATAAAAAATAAAAAATATAAAAAATTATATGTATAAAAAATAATAAATAATAAATAAAATTTAGATGGGAGAATAAAAAATGTTACCTGACCACGGATATTCTTCCTATATGTGTGAATGTGCGATCTATAGAATATAAATAAGATAATAACATATAGGTATAAACCGAAACGACTGACCAGTGTAATATTTGAAAGGAACATACTAAAAAACTGAATTTGATGAAAGAAGGAATATCACAAATAAAACTCCTTTACAAGATTTGTATTGTGGGAGATGAAACAAAGTAAATGGACAAAGCTTCACTACATGGTTTTAAAAGGATGTGCACAAACATATTAGTATGCCACCAAAAAGTAAACATAACAAATGATGTGCCAGTGATACTTAAAAACCGGGTAGAAAGGAAAAGATCAATGTGAATAAAAATACAAAGTGAAAAATTCCCGGACGAGTGTTTGACTATTTTTGTGAAAGCAAACCTGTTAAAAAATTTTTTATCAAACAGAAACTACTAACCAAACCAATTTTGTGCTGACAGACAGCTAGGAAAGTAATACCACTAAAAAGAAGAAGTGTGAAGAAATATATGAAAACATGTGTATATGTAATTACCAACGCAATAGAAAGCGAGTGAGGAACTCGTGAATAATAATGAAAATAAAAGTAAAAACATTGTGTCCATTCTACATATTGGAAATAAAATGTTTATGTTTATGTTTATTTGAATTTGATATACCGCTCAGACCAAAAGGTATTAGAGCGGTTTACAATACTACATCATTTAAGGAAATAAGAAAAGAACGCCATTATAAATAAGGTGCCAGTTATATGACCTTGTGAGGAAGGATTATCTCGTGATAAATGTAAGACCAACATATAAAAACTAATGAAGAAAGAATTGAACTGGTGAATGTGTCAATTGCATTTCAAAACCCAGGTGAAGTGGTATCTAAAAAATCTCTTACAAACGAGTGAAAGTGAACCTCAAGAAACTGAGAAAAGGATCGTGCCAATAAACAAGAATATGAATAACTGCATAAATTTGCAGGCTAGCGCACAGATGGGACGTCCGCACGTAAAAATGAAAGTGCTCTATGGACAAACCGTATTTGCACTAGAGACCATGAATGAAGCCCAAAGAAAAACTTTGTGGGGCAAAAAACTGCCGTAATACAATATGAAACATACTTATAAGAACAGCAAAGAATAAAAAGCATTAGAGACACTGGACGCCACAAGCCGTGCCCTGTTAAAATTGAAAGGAACGAGGAGCCAAGTGATCTTTCTAGGCAATGTATCAAAGAGATGTCGCCAAACAAACATGAAGGGGCTGTAGACTTACTCAGATTGCAACAATGTATGGCGATATAGTAACACTAACCCAAAATTAAAATGAAGTGGAAGGGACCCCGATGTTAAGTTAAATAATAAAATGGTAGAACAACTTACTACCGGAAGATAGAACTACCGTCCGCAGCAAGCGTGCCAAAATCAGCAAACATTCTGCAAAATAAAACGCCCGCACCTGCGCGGTGCAGAGATGAAATAGAAACCAGGCTAATGACGTCATCTTAATTATGCAAATGAAAATGTGAAGCAGGAGACAAACGATGAAAGTATCCCAAATGAGAAGGGGTAATTTAAAACTTTATTCGATAAAAAGGTAAACTTAAAATTTATCAATAAAAAACAATGGCAAAAGAAAATAAAGGTATCTAATTCATCATTTCTGCATGTGTGGAGTCACCCTGAACTAGCAAGCAAGACAAATGCTGGTGCATATAAACCAAGAACAACCATAAAAGCATGAATGAACTTTCGAAAAAATGTAAGATAATAAAAAGAGGGGATGGGGGTTGTGTGATAAAATAAAACCATCTAAAAGTGGAAATAAATAATTGAATGAATAAAAAATAATAAAGTAATAAATAAAAATATATAAATATATGGGAATGCTAAATATTTAAAAATATGGTGTCATGTAAACAAATGTAACAACATGAGAGGCCAGCATGTGGACCGACTGTAAGGGGCAAACACGCTTTGCCATATGGCTGTTCACTATAGGGGGTAACACACAAAGGAGACAGATGCATTATTGGCAACAAACCAGCATAACCATAGTACACTACAAATGCAAAAATTAAAAGGTGCAAATAAATAATTAAAAAAATTAAAAAAATTAAAATGTGTGAATGAATAATTAAAAGATAAGTAGACAAATAGTGATCATGTTTAAAGGAAAACTGAAAGATCACTTTCCATATTAAGACCCTCTGGATGCAGGCTATGCAAATTAAAGATATAGCGTTCTAATCGCAAAAGAGTGTTGTCAACATTGCCACCGCGCCAATTAAATTTAAGCTTTTTTTTTTTTTTTTTTTTTTTTGAGAGACCACAAGGTGCAGATTTAATGGAGACAAAAAGTAAGGGAAAATGTCAGACATGACTTAAAACAGTTGATGCCGAAACTCTCAATTGAGGGTTATCGGCCAGAATTATAGCATTCTCTAATCACTCCGCCTCAGAGCTAAACTAAACATCTGTGCTCCCCTAGCTGAATAACGACCCTATTATCCTCTCCCCTACCTCCCTTTTTCTAATGGATTTGGTGGCATAAATCCTAAGACATTACCAAAGGAAACCCAGAAGGATGAGGCATGAGGGTATAAGCAAGGGAACAAGACCCCTTTGCTCATCGCCCTACAGTGGTTCCCACCCTTGGCTTGCTTACAATATAGAATTTTAATCCTGGTACACCAGGCTTACTTTATCTCCTGTCCACCATATCTGGCCTCCCTCCTCTGTCCTTACCAATCTTCCTCTTGTCTCCATTCCTTTCTTTTTTTTTTTTTTTTAAATACTTTATTTTCATTTTCCAAAAACAACACAAATAATAATACAGAAAAACAAAATCCCCCGAGCCCCAACACAACCCAACTCCCGTAAACCCCCCCACCCCTAACCCCCCTCCCCTCTCCTCTAGAGCCGATTCAGCAGAGGCAGTGCGCTACATACCACCCTCGTAGCGTGCAACCAGTGGCTTTCCCCGTTATATCCCTGAGTCAATCCTGGCAGCCGGTTGAAGAAGACCCCACCTTGGCTGCCTTTACAAAATCATTTAATAATTGCCATTTAAGGAGATTCTGAGGATGTGGAAACTTTAACTGGAAAAGTTGCTCAAACTGGCTATATATACAAACACGGTTCCACCACTCCTGTGCGCTGAGCTGAGAAGTACATTTCCAATGACTCACAAGTAGAAATATTGCAATCCCCATCATAAAGTCGAAGAGAAAGGAGCCATCAGAGGGTATCGAAGACAGCTTCGCCGCCGATCGTAGGCTAATAAGTCGTCACGATAAGGCCTCTTTAAAATTAAGAATAAGCTGGATTCGTTTCCACACCCAGTTCCAGAAATCTTGAACCCCGGGGCACTTATACAGAACATGTATCAATGTACCAGCCTTCTCGTGACAAGTCCAACACAGAGGGCTACTGTTCTTATCCCATTTTGCCACCCTGACAGGAGTGTAAAAGCTTCTATGCGCAAAGAAGAATAGAGTCTGCGTTATCGATGCCCATCTCGAGACTCGCACCTGTTTGCTCCAGAACTTTTCCCACTCACGGGCGGTAAGGTGCACCATGGTTTCCCGTTCCCATTTAAGTTGAGTTTTCCGTATCTGAACACCTGGGGAGAAGGTTAGCTTTTTGTAAAAACTCGAAGCTACGCCAGTATCTTGCATAGCAGCTTGCAGGATATCACTAATTCCCCCCGGTCCTACCCCTTTGGCAGGAACAATGCCCACAGCCTCTAAACAATGTCGAAGCTGCAGCCATTGAAAATAGCAGTGGGCAGGGAGGCCAAATTCGAGTCGCAATTCACTGAATTCCTTCCATTTGTGACCCACTATTAATTGAGAGACGGTCCAAATCCCTTTCCGATACCAATGCCGCCAGACAATAGGCTGCTTTTGAATTCTAAAAAGAGAATTATGCCAGATGGGCAATTTAGCCAATGGGCACTGATCCTGTCGGCAAGCCTTAATTAAGGTCCGAACCGCCTGTAGAGTATCCGCAATCATATAGGGACATTTTACCCCTTGATCCAGATGCATCCCTAAAACATGTTTCAATGGTAGCGGTGCTAGAAGCCTCTCCTCAATATCAACCCAAACGGGCCGGGTGCTATCACTATCCTGTAGCCATCTGGACCCTTGCTTTAGAAGAAAAGCCTCGTGGTACGCATAAAAATCCGGGAAATTCACACCCCCATGTGCTCGGTCAAGTTTTAGCTTCTGTTTCGCTATTCGCGGGGTCTTGTTATTCCACAGAAACTGAGTCAAGAGTTGCTCTATTCGCCGATAGATAATGGGAGAAAACAAACAAGGAACCATTTCTAAGATATAGTTGACCTTGGGTATTATCATCATCTTGATGGTTTCCAGTCTACCCCACCACGAGAGAACAAGAGGGGACCACTTCAAAAGCAGATCTCGAACCATCGCAACTAACCCATCCACGTTCCGTCGAATCGTCTCTTCCAACGGAAAGGTATAATTTATACCTAGGTATTTCACCAAGCCGGGCTCCCAGACGAAAGGATAGTCACTCACATCCGCTTTATGCACTAGGTTATTTAGAGGAAAGATAACCGACTTAGACCAATTGATTTTATATCCCGAGAGCACCGAGTATCTGTCAATTTGTTTTAGGATTTCAGGAATGGAAGCGGGCGAGGTGAATAGAAGCAAATCATCCGCATATGCGGAGAGCTTAATTTCGAGGCCTTCAATTAGCGCTCCACGAATCTCGCCACACTGCCTAATTATCAGCGTCAAAAGTTCAAGGGCTAGATTAAATAACATGGGGGAAAGAGGGCACCCTTGTCTGGTGCCACGTTTTAACGCGAATAGTTGAGAGTCGGTCCCATTAACGCAGATCCGCGCCTCCGGCTGAGCATACAAAGCCTCCAGAGCTTGCAGAAAACCATTCCCGAACCCGAACCAGCGCAGAGCAGCAAACAGGAAAGGCCACTCTAACCGATCAAAAGCCTTTTCGGCGTCAAGAGATATCCCGATTAGAGGTGTCGGTAGATGCTCAGCGCCCGCCAGTACATGGCAAAAGGTCCTGGCATTGTCAGCTGTCGACCTACCTTTCGTGAAACCACATTGATCGGGATGAACTAAAACTGTCAACTGCCCAGCGAGCCGGGCTGCTAGCACCGATGCATAGATTTTGTAATCCGCATTGAGTAGCGAAATGGGCCGGTAGTTGGCCGCAGAGCGCGGATCTCTACCCGGTTTTTCAAACACTGCCAAATTGGCTGTGGCAAAGGCTCCGGTGTGCTGGACCCTTTCCACTAACAGATTATAATAGTAAACGAGCGGGGGGACCAGTTCTACCGCGAAGGTCTTGAAGAATTCTGCCGGTAGGCCGTCAGGGCCCGCGGCCTTGCCGGAAGCAATAGAGGCAATCGCACCGCGGATTTCCTCATCAGTGAAGGGTCGATCTAGCGTCTCCCGAGCGGAATCACTCAGAACGGGCCGTTGAACCCCGTATACTAATTGGTCAAAGCCTACTTGCGAAAACTCACACTCCGAGGTATACAGGCCCGTGTAGAACTCACGAAAAATTTCCGCAATCTCCGAATCTTTAACAGCCAACCCTTGCCCGTCCAAATTCCATAGAGCTGCGACTCTTTTGGCCTCCCTATTACCTTTGAGCGCATTCGCCAGCATTCGACCCGCTCTATTCCCTTCCCGGTAATAGTTCCCTTGCTGCACTTTGATACTATGCGCGGCTGCGACTGTAAGTATCTCATTATATTGGAACCTTAACTGTTGAAGTCTAAGCAGGATACAGGCGTCAGTACGGCGGCTCAAAACCCGCTCTCCAATTTGAATTTGCTGTTCCAGGAGGAGCAATTGCTGTTTCCGCAGTTTCGCCTGCTTAATAGCATAGCTGGTGATGACCGCCCGTATTGCTGCCTTAAAACCTTCCCACCAGGCCCATCCCTCCGTAGCTTGTGGGGAATTAAAATGAAAGTATTCAGCGATGGCCCCTTTCACCTCGATACAAAATGCTGGATTATTGAGAAGAGCTCGGTCAAATCCCCACTTAACTGAGTCCGCTGTTAGCGCATCATCTTGGAGAACCAAGGATATGGCGGCATGATCAGAAACATGGGTGGCATATATACTCGCCTCTACAATGTTAGGCATTAGCATTTTAGAGACTAGAAAAAAGTCAATTCTTGATTGTGACGAATGCGGAGCAGAAAAATAAGTAAACTCTAAGTCCGTGGGATGAAACAGCCGCCATATATCCACCAGCGCCATATCCTTAATTAAAGATGTAAGCATAAGTTGTCCTTTAGAAGATGTGAGAGTACGCGGCGGCAGCCTATCTACTAGAGGGTCAATGATCTGATTAAAATCCCCCCCTATTATAAGAGGCTTGCCCGCCTCCAAATGCACTAAACGTGCAATCTCCGCAAAAAAGACAGAGTGATCAGTGTTAGGGGCATAGAGACATAGGACCACTACCTCTAATCCCCCCACTTTCAGCATGACTTTGGCCCAGCGGCCCACTGAATCTGACTGACTATGCATCAGCGTGACATTAAGAGACTTTCTGGCCAGGATTGCAACACCATTCTTTTTCCCTACAGCCGCCGAGTACGCCAGCACCTTAAAAGGCTTAATATTCAGCTTTAAGGATTCCCTGTTATTTAAATGAGTTTCTTGTAACAGTAATAGATCGGCTTTCTTGTGCCGCGCATAATCTATAATTTTTTTCCTTTTAACTGGGTTATTAATACCTTTCACATTCAGTGATACAATGTTACAGATAGCCATCACAATGATTAATAACCATTCGCACCCACATCCCAGTATAGCATATCCTCTCCTTCAGTTCCCAGCCCGAAGAGCTGGCACTGGGCATCACAACTCGGCTGCCGTATCTCTTGCTCAAACGCTCACTGATATCACACCTGCCGATACATGTAGGCTCTAGAGGAGAACACCTTCCCAAAAAGAGTATAGGTGAGCTTAAGTCAGCAGGACTGGCCCGGGAGCCCGACCTTGAGGGAATTATAAACAAACTCTTAAAACATGGCATAGCATAAAGTATAAATACATACCCACAAAATATACTGACATAGCCATAGCCCTAGATATAGCTACTACCGCCACCTCCTCCCCTTGGATCAGTTCAAACAAGTCATTCCCAGGACACACATTTAAAATCATGTGCCCCTGAGCGAGCGACATCTGTCGCCATAATGATGCCAGATCCCACAGTTCCTTCACTGCAGATAACTGAATCAGTATCGTAGCTTTGGTCCCGAATATATAGCCATTGAGGTTATCCAAAAGCAACTACCGCTGCCCTCAGCGCATCTGCGCAGCTTCTTTTTCGTCCAGAAAGGACACTAAAGCATCCGGCTCATCAAATGTCCGGGTCTGATTGTGTAAGGTGACGCGCATTTTCGCCGGGTACATCAGCCCAAATCGCGCTTGTAGCTGCAGCAAACGCGGCCGTAGAGATAGGAACCGCTTCCGTCGATCCACGGTATTTTTAGCCAGGTCAGGGTAGATGTAGATCCGTCGGCCCTCATATTCCAGCTGCGCACGTGCTCGTGCTGCTGCCATGATCTGCGCAACTTGTTGAAACCTCAGTACGCGCAAGATGACTGGTCGGGGCCGCGGATCCCGTTGTGAGACCTGAGCGGGGATGCGATGAATGCGGTCTATTTCCAGCTCCTTATCAAAGGTAATGTTGAGAATAGCAGGGAGAAGCTTTATTACAAAAGCTCTTAAATCGGGGCCCTCTGCCCCTTCAGCTAGACCCACAATCCTGATGTTATTACGGCGAGCACGGTTGTTGCCATCCTCTACGTCTCTTTGCAGTGCTCGCAACTGCCTCTCAAGCTTTTCTATTTTCCCCAAACGGGCTTCATGCGCGGTAACAATCCCTTCCAGCTTGTCTTGCCTCAGTGACATACCTTCAACTTTACTGTGCAGTGCACTTAATTCCTCCTGTACCGAGTGCAAAGAAGCTCCATTTGCCTTCACCAACTCTTTCACTCCTCGTATCTCAGCGAGGAGTTCCTGCTGCACATCAAGGCCTTCTCGTCCCGGCGCCATCTTTTGAGGGGAGATGGGGTCTGTCTTAGTACGCTTCGCATTGCTGTTTAGTGCTCCTGCGAATTCCAGCCGGGTCGGCTTCGACACCGCCATCTCAGGCCGTGCTGCTGCGGCGATAAGCACTTTAGTGGTACCAAATTAGACAGTATTTTACCGGATTCTTGTCGGGTCTCCCGGGAGCCTCCACGTTACGCGACTATCCTGCTCGACATCAAGCTCCGCCCCTAAATTTAAGCTTTTTGATAACGAAAAATTTCAAATCAGATATCTTATGTGCTGCCGTATGCCAGTGCATAACAAGCGGTTTGTCCATTGCACCTCTTTTAATACTACTTCTATGTTCTATTATTCTAGTCTTGATAGGACGTGTAGTTTTCCCTACATAAAGTTTGTTACAGGGGCATTTCACTACATAAATTACGTGACTGGTCATACAATTTGAAAAGTCATCTAAATAGAACTTTTGATTAGTAGATGGATGTGAACATAGGCCACAGGTCATTTATCAGACAAAATATTAAACTCTCAACGACTAATTTTGTCTCTCCAATGGTGGCAATCATTAGAAAATTTGACGGTGGGGTCTCCTTTTCATAAACCCCTCTTTCAGGCCACCCTAACAACAGATGCATCACAGGTGGATTGGGGAGCACACCTGAATCATCTCTCTACCCAGGGCACCTGGACTCCACAGGAGGCTGGTCTACACATAAACCTCCTGGAATTAAGAGCAATCTATTTAGCTCTTCGAGTATTCCACGCCCAGCTCAGCTACAAGACAGTCCTATTCCAGTAGCCATGTTCTGTGTGAACAAGCAGGGAAGACGAATATCCCCATGTCTGTACAGCGCTGCGTACGACTTGTAGCGCTATATAAATGCTCAGTAGTAGTAGTAATAAATAATATTTGTGATAATTCTAGAAAACCAAATATAAATATACCCAAATACATCCGACACAATATTGTGTTTCGATAAGAAAAAGAACTTACTGCATCGGGGAAAGTCCAAAAATGAAAATCCTCAGAGCCAAACTCCAGCTGGCTGAATGCTCCTACCTCCATCTCAAACTCCTTAAAGAATAAAAAAAACAAAAAAACAACCCTATCACGGCATTCAAATTGTCATATGGTCAGAACAGCCATTCAAAACAAGGGAGTCCAATCTGTAGCCTGATAAGACCTCATGGCTCAATAGAGTTCAGTCAAAACATCCAGCTATGTTCACGAACATCCAGTTGTTTCAATCTATTACCTCATGTCAGGATGATGGTAAGCGTGATTAAGGAATCACCATAGTAAATCAGATACTTGATGATGTAATTGCAACCAATGAGAAACAAGTGGAGCAGTTTCTAAATGAGTCTTGATGCAGCTTTTATGTTCAGTTAAACACAAATGCATCTTCTCTTGTTTCGACCCACATAGATCAAGGAACATGGACAGGTGATCATATATACCAGGGGTGAGCAATTCCAGTCCTGGAGGGCTGCAGACCAGTCAGGTTTTCATGATGTCCCTAATGAATATTCATGGACCTATTTCCATACAATGGAAGACAGTGGATGCAAATAGATATCATGAATATTCATTAGGGACATCATGAAAACCTGACTGGTCTGCGGCCCTCCAGGACCGGAATTGCCCACCCCTGATATATATAACCCATTTGGTATTGCAAGTAGTATGAAATTTAGAGTGGTAAACTTTCCCCGGAGGATGTGTCCAGCTTTCTCCTGTGAAAGAATACTGATAGCCGTTACAATTGCCACATGAATAGTGACCAACAGGCTGTTGAGTGTCCACAGTAGGGAAGCTAGATAACATAAATTTAGTCAGTAGTTCCCCCAAATTTTTACCACGTTTAAATACAATATGAGGAGAATCAGCCATTCTCCAGGAACAAGCAGGAAGTCAATACTCGCATATGGGTGCCGACTGAGCCTGCGCGGAGCATTTCCCCAGCTTTCAAAGAAAGCCTTTGGGACATGCTACCACGCATGCGTGGTCCCCTTCCTGCCCAAAGGTGCCATTTTGTTCAGTCTCCTTTTTTCTGCGGAGCCCAATGGCGCTTGTTCTGTTTGTCCTGAAAAATTCCTTCATAAATTACCCTTAACGGTGGTTTTTTCCCAGTTGCGTACTGGTTCCCCTTCCCGCCTCGAGCCGGCGCTGTCCTCCATGCTGTTTTTGGCTCTTCCTTCCTTTTTTGATGAGGCTTGCCCTTGACCGGCGTTCGTGCCATTTTTCGCCTGGGGGTTGTCCCCCCACCCCCATGTCTCCCGGTGGATTCAAAAAGTGTGATTGCTGCAGCCAAACCATGTCGGTTACAGATACCCACAACTGCTGCTTGTGTTGCCTCGGCCCAGATCACGACAGTACTCCTAGCAACCAGTGCCATGCCATGACTCTGAAAACCAACAAGAAAAGGTCACAATTGCAGGAGAAGATGTTCTCTCGCTCCAATTCAGCCCCAACTTCCCCAATGCTGAGCCCCAAGCCTGACGCCTCCCGCGAGGCCCGGGCATCTTTGGATTCCCACAGTGGCGGCTCCTTCGTAAAGACACCAGACACTGTAAAGAGAAAGAAAAAATCCTTGACGCCGGGCAGGGATCCACCGGGGAAACCTGGCAAGGACCTGTGGCAGGACTAGGGTGATTCCGAGCAGTGCCCCCCTAAGATCTTTAAGGAGTCCTTGGCCAGAAGTGACCTTGTGAGGCTCCTTGAGGCCATCGTCATCGTCGAGGACGCACTCGCGAGAGTGCTGGCATTGGACCTGAGACCCTCTGTGCCCACGCTGACAGCTGCGGAGCCTTCTGGTATTGAATCCAGAATAGCAGCCCTGGAACAGAGTATCTCTGCCATCCTGGCCCTGCAGCAGGCGATGATGTCTGGTTTGTCTGCATCATCTGCCCTGACAACCGGGCCCCCGACTGCGGGGGAGTCCCTGGGCATCGAGCCAGGCCCCGAGTACCATCGGCCTCTGTCAAGCCCTTGGCACCAATCGAGGTCCCGGTCCCGGTCCTCCGGGATCTGGTCCTCCCCGGCCAATTTACATGAGTCGGACCCGAGACCCACCGCCTGGTTTCTTGGGGCCGGCCTTGAGGGCTGGTAGTCCCAAGCCTCTGAATAATCGACACCCTCCGGCTCTGATTGAGAGACAGACACCGAGGCTTCCCTGAGACCTCTTGGCACCGAGACGTCCCTTCGGAGCAGTCTCCCCCAGAGCCCCAGCGCCATTCCCCTCCCAAGGACGTGGTCTTCCACGACTTCGTCTGGGATATGGACCCAGGCCCTTTCGGTCCCGACAGAGTCAGAGGAGGACCCACACACCGAAGAAATGGAGATCCTCTAGTACGAGTCCCTGCCTAAGGAGACTCTCAGAAGGGGGAGCCCTCCTCTTGAGACAGTCCTGGTGCAGCCCATCCTCGATCACCTGCTCTTGCGGATGTGGGAGACCCCGGCCTCGGTGCCGGTGGTCAGCCAGTGCGTCAACGCCATCTACCACTTCAAGAAGGGCCCTGGTTTCCAAAAATCACAACTCGTACATAACTCCAGGGTTGTGAAGTCTGCGATGCAAAAGCCAGAAGAATTCTTCTGTTCCCCCAGGCAAGGAGGCCCGAGCCCTCGATGCCCTCGGGCGCAAGTGCTTCCAGGGCTCCATGCTGATTTGTTGGATAAACATAAGAACATACTGGGTCAGACCAAGGTCCATCAAGCCCAGTATCCTGTTTCCAAGAGTGGCCAATCTAGGTCATATGTACCTAGCAGTTTCCCCAAAAGACACAGGTTCCGCAATGCTTATACTGGGTCAAGCATTGATATCCTGGGTCCCTTCTTAATAATGGTTTATGGACCTTTCCTCCAGGAACTTGTCCAAATCTTTTTTAAACCCAGCTACACTAACAGCCTTTACTACATCCTCCGGTAACAAATTCCAGAGTTTGATTACACGTTGAGTGAAAAAATATTTTCTTTTATTAGTCTTAAATAGTTTACCCTGTAGCTTCATTGCATGTCCCCTAGTCTTTCTGTATTCTGATAACGTAAACAATCGATCTACGTTTACCCGTTCCACTCCGTTCATTAATTTATAGACTTCTATCATATCTCCCCTCAGCCGTCTCTCTTCCAGGTTAAAGAGCCCTAACCTTTTTAGCCTTTGAATTGTACATAGGAATGTACCTCAAGGGCCTCATTCAAGAACTGGCAGGCTTCTCCGCATGCCTCGCCAGGGAACCTCTCCAGAAGTTCCAAGCCCTGATGGCCGGGATCAGAAACTGTTCAAAGTTCCTATCCCGAGCCGCCTACGACAGCTTTGAGTCCGCAGCTTGGATAGCAGCAGTGGGCATCATGGCCTGGCACCAGTCCTGGCTGCAGACCTCCAATCTTGAGCAATGGGTGCAAGAAAAATTGTTTGATGTTGCCTGCACTGGGGAGAACTTGTTTGGCAAGCCCATGGCCGACATGGTGGCCGAGATAGAGGCAGAGGTTGTGACCAGGCAGAGGCTCTCGAGGAAAACCCCGACCCTTCCCTGAAAGAAACCGTTGAGGAAGCGACCACTCTTCCCGAGGAAGAAGGAGCCCTTTCACCAGGGCCATTACCAGTCCTCCTCTGGGCAACAGCAATAGGGCCCTCAGCCCAAGAACCATAGTATTTGGCAGAGGAAGCCAAAGGTTCAGAAACCTCAGCCATAACCCCCTTCCCAACCCGAGAGGAGCTTTTGACTTCCAGGGCGGGGCCTCCTTACCCCACAGGAGACCCCTCCCCCAGCCCACAGGGAGCCACCTGGCACTCTTCGCCCACCCGTGGGCATGTATCAACATGGACCAGTGGGTCCTGCAGGTGGTGAAAGAGGGCTACCTCCTCAGATTCCATCAGACACCCCTGGGGTTCTTTCTGGGAGAGCTGGTGCGGCCTCTCCTTCATCAGACCTTGCTCCTCTCAGGGCTCGCGGGCCTGCTCCAAGACAGGGCAGTAGAGCCAGTACCCAGACATAGGTGAGGAAAAGACTTCTATTCCAAATATTTCCTTGTCCCCAGAAGAAGAGGGGGCCTCAGGCCCATTCTAGACCTGTGAAACCTGAACAGGTTTCTGGTGAGAGAGAACTTCAAGATGCTCTCCCTTGGAATCCTACTGCCCTTCCTTCACCAGCGAGATTGCCTGTCCTTCTTAGACCTAAAGGATGCATATGCTCACATCCTGATCCACCCTTCCAACAGACAGTACCTAAGGTTTGTGATGGGAGGAGAGCACTTCCAGTACAGGGTACTTCCATTTGGCCTGGCCTCCTCACCAAGGGTCTTTACAAAATGCCTGGCGGTTGTGGCTGGCTACATGCGCCTACAAGGGGCCTTCATCTTTCCCTGTCTGGACAACTGGTTCATTAGAGGCTGCACGGCCCTCAAGGCCAGCCAAGCCAAACCACCAGCCTCCTGCAGTGCCTGGGGTTCGTCATCTACTACCCCAAGTCCACCTCTCTCCAGCCTAGAACCTGGAGTTCATAGGTGCCCAGCTCGACATGTTGCAGGTCAAGGCCTGCCTTCCTACAGAAAGAGCGCAGCGCCTTGTGCAGTTGGCTGGAGAGGCTCACTGATTAGTTCTGGCCCACCGCCTCCTGCGCTTGCTGGGCCACATGGCCTCAACTTTCCACATTGCGCCTCTAGCTTGCTTGCACATGTGGGAAGCTTAGTGGTGCCTCTGCTCCCTGTGGACCCAGGCCACGGGCAGGCTACGGGACAGGATTGAGGTCACCCGCCAGCTAGCGGTATCCCTCAACTGGTGGCAGACCCTGTGCCAACTCCAGGCAGGGATACCCTTCCCAGGTGCCTGTGCCACAGAGGCTCATGACTACGGACTC
This sequence comes from Ichthyophis bannanicus, assembly GCA_033557465.1. Classification (NCBI taxonomy): domain Eukaryota; kingdom Metazoa; phylum Chordata; class Amphibia; order Gymnophiona; family Ichthyophiidae; genus Ichthyophis; species Ichthyophis bannanicus. Next base: position 17,283,490 of record CM066049.1, on the reverse strand, counting down.
CTCCCTACTGGATTGGGGGGCACATGGCAAGGACCTCCGCACACAAGGCATCTGGTTGCAGCAGGAGTCTGTCCTGCAGATCAAACTCCTGGAGCTCAGGGCCATTTTCCTGGTCTTGCGAGCATTCCACCACCTCTTATGCAACCGCCCTGTGCTGATCCAAACTGACAGCCAGGTTGCCCTGTTTTACATGAACAAGCAGGGGGAGCACGGGCTCGTACTCCCTCTGTCAGGAGGCGGTGGCCCTCCTCTTCTTTGCGGTGCGCCATGGAATGCTCCTGCGAGTGGTATACCTTCCAGATCAGGACAGTTGCCTGGCAGACAATGGCATCTGACTCCCAGAATGGTGCACAGGCTCTTCTGACTCTGGGGCAGGCCTGCTTTGGACCTGTTTGCTTCCCGAGACAGCACGCAACTGCCCTGCTTCAACTTGCGCCAGCCGCACCCTGGGAGGGTAGCAGCCGATGCCTTCCTGACACCGTGGTCTGAGGGTCTACTCTGTCCCTTCCCACCGATACCATTGGTGGCGAAGACCCTTTTCAAGGTGCAAAGCGAGCTGGCATCGGTGATTTTGATTGTCCCCAGATGGGCCCAGCAACCTGGTTCCCTCTAATGCTCTCCCTGTTGGTGGCACTCCCAGTCCCCTGGGTCATCATCCGGACCTCCTGTCTCCTGGAACTCAGAGCAATCTTCCTTGCTCTTCGAGTATTTCACATCCAGCTCAGCTACAGACAGTCCTAGTTCAAACAGATAATCAGGTAGCCATGTTCTCTGTGAACAAGCAGGGCGGAACTGGCTCTCTGTCGCTATGCAATGAGGCTTTGCGACTATGGGCCCTCGCCAGAGAACATCAGATTCATCTCCTTGCGGTGTATCTTCCAGGCATTCAAAACTCTTGGGCAGACAGACTCAGTCGAGTTCTGCTTCCACACGAATGGTGTCTCCATGCAGACCAGGTGGCCAAAATTTTCCAAATTTGGGGAACCCCGGACATAGACCTGTTCGCAAGTCCGCTGAATGCCAAACTTCCTCGGTTCTGTTCCAGAATTCCGGCTTAGGGTTGTCAGGCCAGGGATGCTTTCCTCCTTCATTGGGGCCAGGACATCCTGTATGCCTTTCCACCCATTCCCCTAATTCCCAAAACCCTGTTCAAGCTTCAGAGAGACAGAGGTCATATGATTCTCATAGCTCCACGTTGGCCATGGCAAATGTGGTACCCTCTGCTCCTACATCTCTCTCAAGCTCCGCCTCTGGAGTTAGGATCTTCTCCAGATCTCCTTTCTCAGGAGGACGGGATGCTGTGGCATCCCAATCCCCAGTCTCTCCATCTCAGAGCCTGGTTGCTGAAAGCCTTGAACTTCATGGTCTTAACCTTTCTCAGCAGGTAAAGGATATCCTTTATGCTTCCAGGAAACCTTCCACAAGACGCTCTTATGCTTTCAAGTGGAAAAGGTTTACCATATGGTGCTCGCAGAAGGGTCTTGACCCTCTTGCGATACCTTTGGAATCATTACTGGAGTATCTCCATTTGTCTAATGCAGGGCTTAAGACCAATTCAGTGAGAGTTTATTTGAGTGCTATTGCAGCTTCTTTCAAGCCTCTAAATGGACAACCTATTTCCTCTCATCCTCTCATAGCGAGATTTATGAGAGGCCTTCTTTTAACTAAGCCTCCCATTAAGCCAACACCGGTGGCATGGGACTTAAATCTGGTTCTTGGGCAACTCATGAAGCCGCCTTTTGAACCATTAGCTACTACCTCTTTGAAATTCCTTTCCTAGAAGGTCATCTTTCTTATTGCAATCACATCAGCACGTCGCATCAGTGAATTGCAAGCATTGGTGGCTGATCCTCCTTATACAAGGTTCCATCATGATAAGGTAGTCCTTAGGACTCATCCACACTTTATGCCAAAGGTGGTGTCACCTCTTCATTTAAACCAAGCGGTTTACCTTCTTGTATTCTTCCCAAGGCCTGATGCCTCAAATGCAGAAAGGAATCTTCATACTTTAGACTGTAAAAGGGCCCTGGCCTTTTACTTACAAAGGGCGCAGCAACATAGGGAGTCCTCTCAACTTTTTGTTGCTTTTGATCCTAGTCATTTGGGACTTCCAGTCTCCAAAAGAACATTATCCAACTTGATTGCACAGTGTATATCTTTTGCCTATGAGAGTAAAAACCTTCCTCTGGAAGGCCATGTCACAGCTCACAATGTGAGAGCTATGGCAGCCTCTGTGGCTCATCTTCACTCTGTGTCTATCGACGACATCTGTCGAGCAGCTACTTGGGCCTCGGTTCATACCTTCACAGCCCATTACTGCTTGGACAAGGACTCCCGCCGGGATGCCTTGTTTGGTCAGGCTGTTCTTCAACACCTGTTCCATATTTAATTAACTCCTACCCCACCATCCCTGGTAGGATGCCAGTGATCCATGGGGGGAAGTGGAGCCCTTTCACAAAGGCACACAACTTCTGAGGTTTCTCCCTGGCATCTGCAGCTAGGGAGTCCCCATATATGAAGACTACATTCCTGCTTGTTCCTGGAGATAGCATAGTTACTCACCTGTAACAGGTGATCTCCGGGGAAAGCAGGTATTTAGTCTTCACAACCCACCCACCTTCCCTAGAAGTTGTATCTCTCTATCTCTCTCTTTCTCTCTTTCCCTTTCTCTTTGTCTCAGCTTTAAACTCAACTGGAGAGGGACAGTTGGGAAAGGCGGGAAGGCAGCACGCAGGTGCTGTGGGATGCTCCCAAAAGCTTTCCTATTGGACACTGGTGAACGTTCCGGCACAGGCTCCGTAGGTACCGACGATACCCATATGTGAAGACTAAATTCCTGCTGTTCCCGGAGATCACCTGTTACAGGTGAGTAACTATGCTTTCTCCGCCAACTGATTCATGTCGAACAATTATAAGTAAGCTGAAAGGGGCGGTATATAAGAAACTGTTAAATAAATAAATAAATAAATAAGTAAGCCTTTATTTTTTCTTTTTGCACCATGCTTTTGCTCCGATATAATTTCAAGTAGAAGGTTCTTAAGACTTCCTTAATTTGTTCTTCATCCCATCGCAGCTGCCTTTGCGCATTACAAATTTTCAGGATTTGCTGTGTAGCATTTGCATCTTAAGATTATGGGCCAAAAGTCTTCCTACGTTATTGCTCCATTGAAAGTATGCTTGCTGGAGCCGCTCCATCTGGAATCTCAGATCATTGTGCATCATTGCTGTAAGCTCTTGATGATATTCAGTGAGCTGTTTAGCCCCCAACTTCGTGTGACCAGTCCCCGGCTGCCTCTCTAAGGAACTAATATGTGCCCAAAGCTCTTCTTGGGACATTCGTTGCTTTTTATAAAAGATGGCCGCTGATACCAAGACCCCCATAAACACTGCTTTGAGCAATTCCCATAGCCTCCATGCCGCCACATCCCCCCCTCATTAAACGGATAAAACTGTAAAGGCTTTTTCAATTTGATTGACCACTTCTGGGCGTTCCAGAAGGGAGTCGTTGAGCTTCCAAAATCGTAACCCAGGAGTTTTCCAGCCCAGTGTCACCAACACACCAATTGGAGCATGGTCTGAACACACAATTTCCACTATCTCTACTTATTTAATAAAGTTCACCAGTGTACAATCCAACCAAACATGTCTATCTTACTGTAGCTACAATGGGGGATCGAATAGAAAGTATGCTTATGTGTCTTTCCCTGTTTTTTCCTCAAACAGTTAATCAAATTTAACACCCCCATTTTATGTCTGTGTAGACCCCCCCCCCCCAATATGCTCCATACCCATACCCATAGAATTATCTAACTTGGGGTCTTTGGTGATATTGAAGTCCCTGCCCATTATTATGGAAGCAGCAGTTAGCGGAAACAAAACACTCAGCAGTTCGTCAAAGAACAATCCCTGTTTTTTGTTTGGAGCATAAACATTGACCAATACCAATGCCACTCCATCCAGTTTCACCTCCAGAACAAGTTATCACCCTTTTTGTTGCTAAATTGCTTTTGTATTTCAAAACTGTGTTGGGCTCCAACTAATATTCCCACCCTTTCCTGCCAGTGTGCCCCTGCATTGGCAGCCAGAAACACACGTGTGTAATCCCAATTTTTTTTTCAACAGGTGGGTTTGGCTGCATTTCAGGTGTATCTCCTGAATACACATTACTCCTGACTTTCATCTTCTTGCCTCCTTTAGAAGTAGGCTGCATTTCTGCCAGCTACCCAGTCCCTTGACATTAAGGGAGACAATTTGTCATAGCCCTTCTGTCCCTCTACTACCCAACATTACTCTGATGTATCTTTTATTTCCAAGACTCAATCATGTAGGCACCATACCATTACCCCAGTTTATACCAACCTATCTCACATATCATCCCGTAGTACAACAATTATCCTCAAGCCCCTATATTTCACTTTTAACATTATTTCCATTAATACTATCCCTCAAACCCACCTCCTGTTTTTGCTTTAATCTTTATGCCCACTCATTGTCCAAACCTACACACTGCTTTCTACTCAAAGGTTTGCTGCCCCCTGTATCATCAGTATTGTCCACTGATGCCTTCCTCATTTCTGCAAACATACAACCTCGGCATCTCATCTCAGGCCGTTTTTTTGTGTTCCACTTTCTTTTGTGAACGTTGTGTTTTCTTCCCCACCACCTTCTGCCAGCATGCTCTCTTGCCTAATGAACTTTCGGTGTCACTGCCTTTGTCCATTAATTGAATGTCAATGAACACCTTCTCCCGAAAGCCCAGCAACACCTTATGTGGTGTACTTCCCTGCTTAGTCACTCCATTAATTGTGAAAGCTATATCTGCTAGATATAGCCAGCGATATTGGTGGTTCCCTTCCTGCAATTTGTACGTGATGGGGCGGAAGGCTCTGCGCCTCGCCATAGTGGCTGCTGTTAAGTCCAGTAGCAATATAATATTCATCCCCTTCCAAACAAGTTTCCTCATCTGCCATATCTTCAGCATAATCTGCTCTTTGATTGTATATTCATGGATACGGATAATAATGTCTCTGGGCCTCTGGTTCTGGGGAAAGCCCAGTGCACTGGAGCAGTTGGTTCATGAACTGACCAGAGGGGAAGCTATTTTAGACCTAGTCCTTAGTGGAACACCAGATCTGGTGCCAAGAGATAAGGGTGTTGGGGCCACTTGGCAATAGTGATCATAGCATGATCGCGTTTGATTTACTTAATGGAGGAGGAAAGGTAAGGAAATCCACAGTACTTCCTTTAACTTTCAAGAGGGAGACTATGATAAAATGAGGAAAATAGTAAAAACAAAACAAAATTAAAAAAAAAACCCTAAAAGGAGCAGTTGCAAAGGTTAAAGACTTACATCAAGCTTTGGTGTTGTTTAAAGACACTATCTTGGAAGCCCAGACCAGCTGTATTCCACGCTTAAAAAAAAAGTGGAAGGAAGTCCAAAAAACTGCCAGCATGGTTTGAAGGTGAGGTCAGAGAGGCTGTTACCAAAAAACCCCCATCTTTCAGGAAATGGAAAAAAGAGCCAAATGACAAAAACTGAAAACAGCACAAGCACTGGCAAGTTAAATGCAAGGCATTGATATAAGGCAGGCAAAGAGAAAATTTGAGAAGAAGCTTGCTGCAGAAGCAAAAACGCATAATAAAGACTTTCAAGTACATTCGTAGCAAAAAACCTGTGAGAGTCAGTTGGACCATTCGATGATAGAGGAGTAAAAGGGGCACTAAGAGGGGACAAGGCGATAGCGGAGAGACTGAATGAATTCTTTGCTTCAGTCTTTACTGAGGAAGATGTAAGGATGTTACCCATGACTGAAGTGGTATTTAAAGGTAATACTGCGGAAGAATTGAAAGAAATAGCGATACACCGGGAAGATGTAATACAACTCTTTGATAAACTGAAGAGTAGCAAAACACCTGGACTGGATGGTATACGTCCAAGGGTGTTGAAAGAACTGAAATATGAGATTGCAGACCTACTATTATGTGAACTATCATTAAAATAATCTGTAATACCTGAAGATTGGAGGATCGCCAATGTAATGCCAGCTTTTAAAAAGGGTTCCAGGGGTGATCTGGGAAACATACAGACCGGTGAGCCTGACGTCCGTACCAGGAAAAATGGTAGAAACCATCATAAAGAACAAAATTACTCAACATGTAGATAGTCATGGCTTAATGGGGGACAGGCAGCATTTCTTTAGACAAGGAAGATCTTGTCTTACTAATCTGTTATGTGTTTGATGGTGTCAATATACAGGTAGACAAAGGCGAGTCGGTTGATATAGTGTATCTGGACTTTCAGAAAGCCTTTGACAAGGTCCCTCATTAGAGACTTTTGGCAAAACTAAAAAGTCATGCGATAGGAGGCAGTGTACTATTGTGGTCAGGAACTGGTTAAAAGCTAGAAAGCAGAGGGTGGGGCTAAATGGCCAGTTTTCCCAATGGAGAAAGGTGAATAGTGGAGTACGCCAGGGATCTGTGCTGGGTCTGCTACTTTTTAACATATTCATAAATGGAGTGGAGGAGTGGCCTAGTGGTTGGGGCAAGGAACTTCAGGCCGGAAGGTCGGGGGTTCAAATCCCACTAGAGGACAGCAACCTTGGGACGGAAGGACTGGGGTTTCTAGTCCCACAGGTGCTCCTTGTGGTCTTGGGCAAGCTACTTAACCCTCCATAGCCCATGTTCCCTGTAAAATAGTTATCTCCAAGTTATAATGCCCTGTTCAATGTAATTTCAGTTTGTTCAATGTAAACCACACTGATTCAGAATAGCGCAGTATATAAGAGAATGTAAATAAAATAAATAAATAAAATAAAATAAATGACAGGAAAAGGGAATAACGAGTGAGGTTATCAAATTTGCAGATGACAAGAAACTATTTAAAGTTGTTAAAAACCATGAGGATTGTGGACAATTTCAAGAGGATCTTGATGAATTGGAAGACTGGGCATCCAAATGGCTGATGAAATTTAATGTGGGCAAGTGCAAAGTTATGCACCTAGGAAGAAAAACCCAAACTATGGTTACACGATGCAAGGTTCCACACGAAAAAGATTTAAGTGTCATCGTGAATAACATGTTAAAAACCCTCTGTTCAGTGTGCAGCGGCAGCCAAGAGAGCAAATAGAATGCTAGGTATCATAAAGAAAGGAATAGAAAATAAAACAAAGAATATTATAATGCCTCTGTGTCGTTTCATGGTGTGACCGCACCTTGAATTTATGTGTGCAGTTCTGGTCGCCGTATCTTTAAAAGGATATAGCGTTATTAGAAGAGGTACAGAGAAGAGCCATCAAAATGGTAATGGGAATGGAAGGATACCCCTATGAAGAGAGGCTAAAAAGGTTAGTATTCTGCAACCTGGAAAAGAGACGGCTGAGGTGAGATATGATAGAGGTCTATAAATTAATGAATGGAGTGGAACGGGTAAACGTAGATCGATTTGTTTACGTCATCAGAATATAGAAAGACTAGGGGACATGCAATGAAGCTACAGCGTAAATTATTTAAGACTAATAAGAGAAGTGGAGTGGAGTGGAGTGGAGGAGTAGCCTAGTGGTTAGAGCAACTGCCTCGTACCCAGAAGATCAAGGGTTCGATTCCCACTGGCACTCCTTGTGACTTTGGGCAAGTCACTTTACCCTCCATTGCCTCGGAAGAAAAGGCTGGCAATCTACTTCCGGTGATACATTGCCAAGAAAACCCAGAGGTAGCTGGGTCGCTATGAGTCAACACTGACTTGATGGCACTAAAAAAAAAAAAAATAAGAGAAAATATTTTTTTCACTCAATGTGTAATCAAACTCTGGAATTTGTTACCGGAGGATGTAGTAAAAGCTGTTAGTGTAGCTGGGTTTAAAAAATGTTTGTACAAGTTCATGGAGGAAAGGTCCATAAACCATTATTAAAAGAGAACCAGGATATCACTGCTTGACCCAATATAAGCATTGTGGAACCTGTGTCTTTTGGGGAAACTGCTAGGTACTTATGACCTAGATTGACCACTGTTGGAAACAGGATACTGGGCTTGATGGACATTGATTAGACCCAGTATGGCATATGTTACGTTCTTATGGTCTTTTCTTCACGTTCTCCATGCAAGCTCTGCAGACAGATCTTCTTTGCTACTTGCATGGCATCTGTGTGTTCAGTGGATTCTGGTATTCCCCGAATTCGCACATTTGGTCTATGTTCTGGTTCTCCATGCTCTCTATTTTGAGGCCTATCTCCTCCTTTTCATGTGCAAGCTCTTGTACCATTCATTGTAGCCCATCTACCTCCTCTTGAATGCTCTCCATGTGTGTCTCTCCGTCGTCTACCCTTAGGCCAAGCTCTGTAATTCTTTAACAAGGCCTCCAATTTTGGAGGGCACCTGCTGTGTAGTTGGGCCTGCATCTCCATCGCTGCCTCCTTCTGAGTTCTCATCGCCCACGTCCATCTTGAGACCGCTGCATACTACTTTAGGCGCCATTTTCATGCTCTCACATTGGGGCGCTTTGCTGGTCTTCAAGGCATAATCTCTGTGGTCCGAGGGTTTTTTTTGTGGGTGGACATACCGGTTGCCGCCTCAAGTTTCCCCACGCTTATTCAAGCCAGGTTTGTACTCTATTTCTATTAAAATGCTATTGAAGAGGTTTCTGGCAGAGCTCTGCTCTTAACCTGCCATCCTCTTGAATCTGGGAGGATTTTGGATGGACAACCGAGATATCTGGAGTAGAGGGGTGGGATTGAAAATATACCCTCAGTTGAAGCTTCCTGATAAAGGCTATTCTTTGAGGTCATCTATTTATTTCATAAGTTAATAATCTGGTTGTGTTTTTGTGGCTCCTTTTCTAGAGAGCAGTGCCAAGGGAAGGACACGGAGCTTTGCCTGGTGGGTTTCCAGAGAGTGCTTCTCCAGTACTTGAAGATTACTGATTCTGTTTGCAAGTCAGATGATCTATTTGTGCTGTTTGTGGGTCTGCATAAGGATGACCCGGTGGCTAAGTCTACTTCAGAGCGCTAGATCATGGAGGCCATTGCCTCAGCATATCTATTGTGGAACTGGTCAGTTCTGGAGGTTTGCATGTGCATTCCACTCAGGCACAAGCATCCTTGTGGGTGGAATGTAGCTTGGTTACCCCTTCAGACATTTTCAGATGGCAGCATGGGCATCAGTTTTCACATTTGTCAAGCATTATCGCTTGGATGTTCATGCTTGGGCAGACGTGGCCTTTGGCTCAGAGGTCTTAAAAGCTACTGTGTCTTCTTCCCACATAGTGGATTCATAGCTTTGGTATATTGCACTTGACTGGTCTAGCAGGACGATGTGGAAGATGAGATTTTACTTACCAGATAATGTTCTTTCCTTGAGTCCTGCTAGACCTGTTCAGAACCTCACCCCTGTGATCTGTAGTGCTCTCTATGGTTTGCCTACTACTACTACTGCTGCTACTTAACATTTCTATTATTGGTAATCCAAAAACACAATGGTCAAGTTGTAGAGTGTATAATCCACAAAACAAAAAACTCACTCTAATACAACAATATTTGTTTCTTTATCAAAACAACATGTGAAATTACTGTTGGTGCTAATATGGAACGGAGGTGGCAAGGTCTCAGTTATACTCGGGCAAAGGCACACATCATCAGGACCAAAGTCCAGATTTTACTGCCAACCACAAGCCCATTCACATCAATGACCTGTTGCCTCCTCCACCATATGCACGTTTAAACACAAATTGTAGCAGAAAATACGTTTTCAAATGCAACTGCGGCCCGGCCCCTATATGTCACACTTAGCTTGAAAAAACATTTCAAGGTGATCGGACCGCAAACTGCTCCCCGACGTCAACCATAGAGCTCCCATACGTTTCGCAATCAACGCTGCATCAGGGGAATTCTGCTGCAAAACCGAAACCAACATACACACTCAACCACAAAATTTAAAAACCAGAAACAAAAACCAAACCCCAACCCATCACATATTCAAACCACCCAAACCAACTGAGAACACTGCTCACCTCAAGCGGCAACCAAATCCACGCTTCACTGTTCCTGCACAAAAATGCCACGCATGCTCAAATCGCTACAATTACCACCCCCCAGAAATACTCTGCGGCTGACGTCAACGGCTTCAAACTCCGCCCCCCTGCCTAAAGGCAGACTACCCAATCAATACGAAGGTTCAATCCTGCTGGAACCACTGTATTGAGCCGAAAAATGTGCCGCTGCTCACACAATAACAAAGACTGCTCTCTGCTCTTGCCGTCTCTGCCTGACAGCACCCGATCCAAACCAAAACAGCGCAAATCGCCAAACTGATGTTTGTGTTCCAAGCAGTGTGGGACCAAAGGGGCCTCCCGAACTGCACATTTAAGTCTACTTTTGTGTTCAATGAGGCGCTTATGAAGCGGCCGGCATGTGCTGCCAACATACAAGAGACCACAAGGGCAGAGAATCCCATACACCACAAAAGTGGAATCACAGAAAGTCCAATGTCTAAACGTGTGTTTGACACCACAATAAGCAAACTGGGAAAGCTCACTAGACACCCCACAAATAGAGCAGTTCCCACAAGGGCGATGACCCCCTGCCCTGTGGATCGTATCACCAGGAACTGCCCGCAAAACCGAAGGACTCAAAATTTCCCGCAAATTGCGGTGCCGCCGCCAAACACACCGGACCTTTCTTCCCTCCAACCCCGGAAGGGTGCACAATAACCCTGAGTGTCTGCGTATACTTCGCTGTATGAAAAAACTCAAAGGGGAGTATTTCGAGATTAGATTTATAGGCTCATCAACATCCACTACCCGCCCTCTATTTTTAGGGACTAGCAACAGGGAGCGATTGTTATACAAAGCTCTCCGGTAAGCATCGCGCACAACCCTCTGGGGATACCCCCTAGCTAACCGACTACAAGCCAAAGACTTAGACTGATGCTTAAAATCAGAAATATTTGAACAATTCCTCCGAAACCGGACAATTAAAGATCTGACTGAGGCTGCCCTAACAGCCAAATTGATTTCTAAAAAAGAGTATCTGTTCCTCAATGTACGGAGTCCTCCTTTAGCTAGGTTCTATCTGTTGCCTAAAATTCATAAAAGCTTGCAACGTCCTCCAGGGCGACCTATTGTCTCCACGCGTGGTACAGTTTTAGAACCACTTTCAGTGTTCGTAGATTCTTTCTTACGGCCTTTATTGTTGGACATCCCTGCATATATTAGAGATACTATGCATTTTTTGAACATTCTGGATCAGCACTCTGATTTGGCGAATTCTTCAGAAATTTTGTTGGCCACTTTGGACGTGGCTTCATTGTACACGTCGATTCCGCAGGGGGATGCAGTAGCAGTGGTGGAAGATTGTTTGCGGCGTAGGGGAGATTTGTCATGTGCGATGGTAGAGTTTGTGACTCATTTGGCTCATTTTGCCATTTTTGAGAACTATTTTATGTTTGAGGATCTTTTGTATCATCAATTATCGGGGGTGGCCATGGGTGCCACCTGTGCCCCCTCGGTGGCCAATCTGTACATGGCCAATTATGAAGCGAAGTGGATTTATGCTTCTCCCTTTTCAGCCCACTTGCGTTTATGGCATCGTTTCATCGACAACGTGTTTGTTTTGTGGCAAGGTACCTCTGACAGTTTTCAGGAGTTTGTTGTTTGGCTGAATGGTTGTGAGCCTCATATTCAGTTTACCAGTGTGTACAGTTCCATCCAAATTGTGTTTTTGGATGTGGTAGTGGTTAGGGCTTGTTCTGGTTGGGCAACTAGTATCCATAGAAAAGTGACTGATAAAAACACTCTATTACATTATGGGAGTGCGCATCCGGTGGGTTTGCGCAACAGTTTACCTTTTTCTCAATTCATCCGGTTTCGGAGGAATTGTTCAAATATTTCTGATTTTAAGCATCAGTCTAAGTCTTTGGCTTGTAGTCTGTTAGCTAGGGGGTATCCCCAGAGGGTTGTGCGCGATGCTTACCGGAGAGCTTTGTATAACAATCGCTCCCTGTTGCTAGTCCCTAAAAATAGAGGGCGGGTAGTGGATGTTGATGAGCCTATAAATCTAATCTCGAAATACTCCCCTTTGAGTTTTTTCATACAGCGAAGTATACGCAGACACTCAGGGTTATTGTGCACCCTTCCGGGGTTAGAGGGAAGAAAGGTCTGGTGTGTTTGGCGGCGGCACCGCAATTTGCGGGAAATTTTGAGTCCTTCGGTTTTGCGGGCAGTTCCTGGTGATACGATCCACAGGGCAGGGGGTCATCGCCCTTGTGAGCACTGCTCTATTTGTGGGGTGTCTAGTGAGCTTTCCCAGTTTGCTTATTGTGGTGTCAAACACACGTTTAGACATTGGACTTCCTGTGATTCCACTTTTGTGGTGTATGGGATTCTCTGCCCTTGTGGTCTCTTGTATGTTGGCAGCACATGCCGGCCGCTTCGTAAGCGCCTCATTGAACACAAAAGTAGACTTAAATGTGCAGTTCGGGAGGCCCCTTTGGTCCCACACTGCTTGGAACACAAACATCAGTTTGGCGATTTGCGCTGTTTTGGTTTGGATCGGGTGCTGTCAGGCAGAGACGGCAAGAGCAGAGAGCAGTCTTTGTTATTGTGTGAGCAGCGGCACATTTTTCGGCTCAATACAGTGGTTCCAGCAGGATTGAACCTTCGTATTGATTGGGTAGTCTGCCTTTAGGCAGGGGGGCGGAGTTTGAAGCCGTTGACGTCAGCCGCAGAGTATTTCTGGGGGGTGGTAATTGTAGCGATTTGAGCATGCGCGGCGTTTTTGTGCAGGAACAGTGAAGCGTGGATTTGGTTGCCGCTTGAGGTGAGCAGTGTTCTCGGTTGGTTTGGGTGGTTTGAATATGTGATGGGTTGGGGTTTGGTTTTTGTTTCTGGTTTTTAAATTTTGTGGTTGAGTGTGTATGTTGGTTTCTGTTTTGCAGCAGAATTCCCCTGATGCAGCGTTGATTGCGAAACGTATGGGAGCTCTATGGTTGACGTCGGGGAGCAGTTTGCGGTCCGATCACCTTGAAATGTTTTTTCAAGCTAAGTGTGACATATAGGGGCCGGGCCGCAGTTGCATTTGAAAACGTATTTTCTGCTACAATTTGTGTTTAAACGTGCATATGGTGGAGGAGGCAACAGGTCATTGATGTGAATGGGCTTGTGGTTGGCAGTAAAATCTGGACTTTGGTCCTGATGATGTGTGTGCCTTTGCCCGAGTATAACTGAGACCTTGCCACCTCCGTTCCATATTAGCACCAACAGTAATTTCACATGTTGTTTTGATAAAGAAACAAATATTGTTGTATTAGAGTGAGTTTTTTGTTTTGTGGACTTAACATTTCTATAGCACTGCAAGGTGTACCCAGCGCTGTATAGATATGTAAGAGACAGCCCCTGCGACTATCTTGGTCTGCTGTGCTCTCTGTTTGGCCTGCTGCTACTACTACTACTTATTTGTATAGTGCTGCTGTAGACATGTAAGAGACAACCCCTGCTCATAAGAGCTCAGTCTAGTCAAGACAGACTGCTGCAGCAAAGTGCAATCAATGAATAAATCCAGGAGTCAATTGACAGGGTCCAAGCCAGTTTATTGTGCACAGGCCCAGTCAGTCAAAGCTTCAGAAGGAACTGAGCAAAGCTTTTACAGAGACATAACCATTTATACCTCTTTTTCAGTTTGATACATGAGAACTTTCTATTGGTTCTAGCTCGATACATGCAAACCTCTCATTGGTTCCAACGCTCCCTGCACCTGTCCAATCAGAAATCCCTCCGGGGCCTAGCAACCAGCCCCCTCCCTTAGGATTGTTCTAACAATGGTGCAGTTCTTGATTTTGATACTTCTCTACTGCAAGGTTATCCCTAGCTTCAGGAATGCATGTATTGAAACATTTCTTTCTTTTGCACAGAAGAGAATAATGAAAGACTTATGAATTCATGTAAAACTTCTTATTAAGCAGTTTAAGACAGTTTTCTCATTTTTCACAGATTTTTGGTTCTTTTCTAGCTATAATGGGAGTTAGGATCCAGGCCTTTCATAGTAGCAGGCCATGCTAGGCCGTAGCCTGCCACATTCCCCCCTTTGATTATTCTCACCCGCAAGTGAGAAAGGGTGAGAATTAAATCACTCATTAGTCATTTAACACATTATACTGGTGTAATAGCATCATCGTGGGGTATAGGGTAATATTGCCACATAGCTAATACCTTTCCAGCTGCCTTCCGCTCTATAGTGCTATCAATTACTGAAGTTACCATGCGTAAGCAAAGGGGTAGGAGACAAGGGAGCAATAAGCACATAGCTAATATGAATAATACAATAAACACAAGGGCTTTTAGACCACCAAACCATGAAAATAGTGAACCAAACCACCCATCCAGCTTCAAACTGTGCCAGGTCTGGACAGGCACAAATGTCTACTCTCTCATCTGCGTGGCTAGATCTTCAACTACATGCCCATTATTATCAATCTGTAAACAACAATTACTTAAATTCAACTTTCCACATTCCCCACCTTCAGCTGCTAACAAATAATCTAAAGCTAAACGATTTTGATAAATGGCTGTGCGCATTTGCGTACTTTGCTTAGCCAAAAGAGTTAGTGCTTTAATAGTTTCATTGGTGGTTATTTCAACAACAGCTTGCAAAACGTATTATTCGATTAATCATATAAACAGGGGTACGATATCCCCATGTCCCATCCTGCTCCCAAGTAGCAGGTCCATAGTATGAGATAATTCTCTCAGGTGGCCATTCTTCGGATGTTGCATCCCATTTGTCCCATTGGCCTATTTTCAAGGCCTCCTTTAGCTGTCGACTTCTGTACACAGGATATCCCAGTTCTCCCTGGGATGTAGGCAAAAGGAAAAAGGAAGGTCGTATGGTTCCCAATACACATGCGCCTCCCCAATGGTGAGGGAGCCTAGCATATGCTCGGGTTCCGCAAATCCAGTACAGTTCAGGTGGTGTTGCCAGGAATTATATGCTGCTAAGTTAGTCCAAATACTTGGGGAAACGGACTAGAGGATTGGAGGGTTCTGTAGCGTTGACTCCTGATCACCAAGACGTCTTCTTAGTGGTACTGTTGTAGAACTTTTGATTGAGACAGACCCGCTGCCCCACTTCCATATTAAACAGCGGTCCATAGCAAGCAAAGCATAAGTTACTCACAATGGAGTGGGCCAATACCCATTCACTCGTTGTATTATGTATGTCAGTCTGATTATATGAAACAGAATAGTTCAATTCTTGTGCCTCCCAAGGCCATTGGTCTCCCATCTTAGTTCCTCCACAAAATAAACAGTCTGAAATGTGGAGACTAGATGCTACTGCTCCCGCTAGCTCAAGGAACAAGTTCTGGGAGGTAGGAGGAATTTCAAACTCGGCTTTCATGGCCTCGTAGAAGGAGTGATGTATACGATAGGGTGAGGATACATGGGCCTTGGTGTTCAATTATAGATACAGGATAGTCCCAGGATCTACACCTCCTCCTGCTATACGCAATCCAAATTTGTATCCTTGCTTCCATTGGCTAGGGTTAATTATGAGAAGTTGCAGAGGATTGCAAGCACCTTTCTGGCATTTCTTGGGCTCAGGTAAGCTGATTTTCGTCAGACTGCCTTTGCGATTTTCACCATCTCGTCCCACAGGTGCATTCTTCCACGTAGCAAAATATACGCAGTCCCATTTTGGGCAGAAATAATCATGTTTAGATGCAATGGTGTAAGTGGTGGTTGGAGAGTTCTTTCCTGTACACCGTCCCCATCCGTAGGCTCCTTCTGGGCACATATATTTATCATCATGGTAGTATGCGCGCTCCCATGACCCACATCTATGGTAAGCATTTCTGTTAATTGCATCACAGGCATCAAAATTCAGGATAATGGATTTTGTGGGGTCTGCAAGAGGTTTTGTCGCATTTATGATGGCTCCATCTTCATCATTCCAGCGGATTTCAAATGTATAATATGAAGGGTTTTGTTGGGGGTTATAACAAGTCTTACTTTTTCCCTTTGTACAAATATTCAGTTCGGTGCCATTATAAATACACCGGCTGACTGTACCAGTGCAAGTATAGTAGGAATGGTAGTGTACAGTCTGAGTAATCTTTTGTCCCGTTCGGGTGGTAGTTATGCAGACTGCACAAGGGGGTAAGGCAAAAGTCTTTTCCAGGAATCCCAGGATCACCACTCCCACAAGGCAATAGTGGAAGAACATTGTGATTACAGTCTTTGAGGATCAACTAGGAAGTTGGGTATGATGAACTTGTTGAGTCGTCGTCTTCTGTTCCTGCTGTGATGGTCACCCTCGCGTGACGAAAATAGAGCTGAAGATTCTCTATAGTGCCAGTTGTCTCCGCAATGTAAGTCGCAATGGAGTCTCGGGATCATTCACTGACGTCCATTGGTCAGGATCAGGAGCAGCTGCCGGCTTTACTCGACTGTGGTGGATCCAGGGTTCAAATTCTGCAACTTTCACTGCAGTGGGGGTTGACAGAATGACGACATATGGTCCCTTCCAATGTGGCGTCAGTGGGGTCTTTCTCCACTCTTTCACCCACACGGACGTTCCTGGCTTGAAGGGATGCAGAGGCTCGGTCAGGTTGATGGGTAGTCGATCTTGCACCCACGTCTGAAGATTCTGCAAAACAGAACCTAAAGCTAATAGTCCTTGTCTAGTTATTTCGGATCCTATTTGTCTCATGTCTCCCTTTATTCCCTGCACAAGGGGTGGAGGTCGCCCATATAAAATCTCAAAAGGGGAGACTCCTAGGGACTTGGTGGGAGCGGAACGTATCCTAAGAAGGGCTATAAGGAGAACCTGAAGCCATTTTAGGTGTGTTTCTTGACAAAGCTTGGACAACTGAGTTTTCAAGGTTCTATTCATACGTTTCACTTTTCCTGAACTCTGGGGTCTGTAAGCAGTGTGTAACTTCCATTGTATTTGCAAAGCTCGAGCTAACTGTTGGGTCACTTGGGATAAAAACGATGGGCCATTATCTGATCCTATAGTCAATGGTATTCCAAATCGGGGAATAATCTCATGAAGCAATACCCTAGTGACCTCTCGGGCTTTCTCAGTTTGGGTGGGATAGGCTTCTACCCATCCCGAAAATGTGCAGACTAACACTAACATATAGTGATATCCATTTGTACGGGGCATGTCAGCAAAGTCTACCTGTATATCACTCATCGGGGTCACCCCTACTGACTGAACTCTTGGGGGTGGAATGGGACCTTGCTTAGCATTATTCTTGGCACATATCAGACATTGCTGTGCCACCGAGGCAGTCAGGGATCCTAATAGTGAAATGCAGACATGGGGTCTTAGAGCTTTTTCCATGGCTGTTTTCCCATAATGTGTGGCTTGGTGAAAAGCTTGAACAAAGGCTGGCCCTAATGCTTCAGGGATGACTGTAAGACCTGGAGGTGGACTACCTTCTGGGGGTGGCAGCACTGTCCAACCTTGTTCTGTCAAGACTCCTCCCTCCTTTTCACAAAAATAGTCTAACTCACTTGTAGTGTATCGGGGTGCCCATGAACTAAGGGGCACAGGGAATAGGGCTGCTTGCAGTACAGTATCTTGGGTCCTAACTTGTCCTGTGGTGGCTGCCTTCCGGGCTGTGGCATCTGCAAATCTATTCCCTCGTGCAACGTCTCCTGCTCCTGCCTGATGACCTCGGCAGTGCATGACTGCCACCTGTTTGGGGGCCCACACAGCATCTAATAACATCAATATCTCGGGCCCATCCCTAATGGACTTACCCCCTGAGGTGATCAACCCTCGTTCTTTGTACAAGGCTCCATGTGCGTGTAAAGTGGTAAAAGCATATTTGGATTCTGTTTACACATTTAAGCGGAGTCCTCCTAATGTCAAGGCTCTGGTGAGGGCTATCAATTCAGCTTTCTGTGCAGAAGTTCCTGGGGTCAGGGCTGAGGACTCAACTACCAGATCAAGGGTCACCACTGCATATCCAGCACAACGATGTCCATTGATGACCAAACTGCTTCCATCCACAAAGAAAGTCCGTTCAGGGTCCTCTAGAGGGACATCGGTCAAATCAGGGCAACTTGAGAATACAGTGTCCATGGTTTCTAAACAGTTATGAACAGGGGGCCCAGGACCAATTGGGAACAATGTATCAGGGTTCAAAGCTTGACTGACTTTTAACTGTATCTGGGGGTTTTCGCACAGCATGCTCTGATATTTCAACATTCGTGCATTGGTTAACCAGAAGTTTCCTTTGTGTTCCATGAGAGTCAGAACAGAGTGTGGTAGAGTGACTTGAAGAGTTTGCCCCAGTGTGAGCTTATCTGCTTCGCCCATTAGGAGGGCTGTCACTTCAACAGCTCTCAAACAAGGGGGCCATCCTTTTGCAACTACATCCAATTGTTTTGACAGCTAGGCTACTGGTTGTTGCCAAGATCCAAGAGATTGAGTCAGTACTCCCAACGCATTTCCTTGTGACTCATGGACAAAAAGATGGAAAGGCTTCTGAACATCTGGAAGACCTAAAGCTGGGGATGACATCAGAGCACTTTTCAGAGACTGGAATGCTGCATCTTGTTCAGGTCCCCACTCTAGTGGAGATTTTTCCATTTCTTTGGTGACTTGGTACAATAGTTTTGCAAGCAGCACAAAGTTGGGGATCCATATGCGACAATACCCCGCGGCCTCCAGGAAGGCTCTTACTTGCCTCCTAGTGGTTGGAGTAGGGATACTACATACAGCTTCTTTGCGTTCTGGTCCCAGACGTCGGATCCCACTGGACAACTGGAATCCTAGATACTTGACTTCAGTTCGGCATAGTTGTGCTTTGGCTCTTGAGACTTTATATCCAGCCTCTTTGAGGAGGTACAAAAGTTCACTAGTAGCTTGTAGACATTCACTTTCTGAGTTGGTGGCTATGAGCAAGTCATCTACATACTGAAGATGAACCCTCTTTCCTGGGTCCACTGGGTAACTTGAGAGATCTTGATTCAGGGCAGCACTGAAGAGAGTAGGTGAATTCTTGAATCCTTGGGGTAATCTGGTCCAGGTGAGCTGGCCCCGCCTTCCTGTTGTGGGGTCTTACCATTCAAAAGCGAATAAAAGTTGACTAGTGGGGGCTAGGCGTACACATAAAAGGCATCTTTCAGGTCCAGGTGAAGTGAGTAGCCTCAGCGGGGATCAGTCCCAAGAGAGTATAAGGATTTGGTACTACAGGGTGTATAGTTTCAACTGCATCATTCACTCGCCTTAGGTCCTGTACTGGACGGAAGTCCCCTGTCCCAGGTTTCTTAACTGGGAGAAGGGGGGTGTTCCAAGATGACTGGCATTCCTTGAGAAGTCCATACTTCAGCAGTTTCATCAAATGGCAGTGGATACCTTCAATGGCTGGTCGGGGAAGAGGATACTGCTTCACATGCACTGGTTCCACTCCTGGCTTGAGGGTGACAATGACAGGGGCTATGTTCTTCACTAGGCCAGGTGGATTATCTTCTGCCCACACTTCAGGTGGGGCTATAAGGTCGGTAGGTATACAGGGACTAGTTGACTTTATTGGAGGTACAGTATAGAACCGCCACTCTTCTTCTCGGGGAACAGTGAGCACCATCAATCCAGCAGGCTTTGGGTTCACAGTCATTTTCATTTCTCCCCCTTCAGCAAAAGATATCTGTGCCTGGAGCTTAGCAAGCATGTCTCGGCCCAGTAGTGGAATAGGGCATTCAGGCATATACAAGAACTGGTGCGTTATTTTCTGTCCCCCTAGTTCACACATGCGGTTCTGTAAGAATGACTTTGTGGCTTTATTTCCAGTGGCTCCAACAATGGTAACAGATCGAGAGGAAAGAGGAGCTACTGGCTTGGCTACTACTGAATGTTCTGCTTCTGTATCTACCATAAAATCCATGTATTGGTCCCCTATCTTCAAACTGACCATAGGCTCCTGGGGACCCAGGGTGAACTTGGAGCCCGGTCTGGCCTAGTCCTCGTCCACATCATCCAAGTCATAGCCCGTTGCTACTGCCACTCCCTCAATGGCTTCCTCCCTCTCTTGCTGGAACTGTGCTCGGTTCATTCCTCCCCTCCTTCGAAATCGTCCTCCTGGTCTCCAGGGACTCCCTCCTCCCCTCGCTTGGGCGGAGTCCAGATGCGGGCATTCACTTCTCCAATGTCCTTCTTCCTTGCAGTAGGCGCACTGATTCGCACCCAATTGAGGCCTTTCGCTTCCGCGGCCTCTTCCACGTCCTCTGGTCCTTTGATTAGGAAAACCTCCTCCTCGTCGTTCGGTTATGGTGGCAGCAAGAAGATCTGCCTTCTTCTTCATCTTCCGTTCACTTTCTCTGTCACGTTCATTTTCACGATTCACAAACACTTTCTGAGCGACTTCCATTAACTGTGCTGTATTCATGCCCGCAAATCCGTCCAATTTCTGCAATTTTCATTTTATGTCTCTCTGGGACTGACTGACAAAGGCCGCATTTACCATGCGTAAATTCTCCTGAGCGGTGGGATCATATTGGGTATATAATCTATAAGCTTCAGGCAGCCGCTCGTAAAAGGCCGCTGGGCTCTCATCTGGACCCTGGAGGACTTCCGATACCTTCCTGATATTCATGGCCTTCAGGCCCTGCAATAAGGCCTGGCGAAATCTGGTTAGGGCCGCTGCCCTCCTTTCATCATTCGGGTCCCACCCGAGATCTTCATTTGGATAATCTGCAGCAGCTGCTTGTGGGGGGTTTATTCCTCCCCCTTCTACAGGGTTCTCTTCTAACCAACGAAGGGCTGCTTGCCTAATTCGCCCTCGCTCCTCAGTAGTAAAGAGGGTGGACAGGAGCTGGCGACAATCGGCCCAAGTAGGCTGATGGGTTTGCATAATGCTAGACAGTAATTCTGTTAATTCCTGAGGCTTGGCTGTATAGGATGCATAATGCGTTTTCCAGTTTAATAAATCAGTAGTGGAAAAGGGCATGTAAATTAGGCTGGTTGGTCCTGGCGCCATCTGGCCCTGATCATTTAAAACAGGCATTCCAGGCACTTGTCGTAATGGCATTAGGTGCCCTGCTTTCTCCTCCTTCTTCTTGGGAGTTATGCTTCTTAAATCATAAGGCTCCCGGGCACGTCTCCTTGGTGGGTGACCCTGAACTGGCAGGAGAGCCTCCGCTTTCTACCTCGTCAGAAGACTCGAGTCCCCCGACGTGCTTGGGCCTGATTCGGGACTATCACTCGGGGTAGGGAGCTTCTTGGGCTGCTGCAGCGGCGTTTCCTGGGGCCCCTCATCTGGCTCCACTTCAGGCCGTGGTGCTGGGGGAACTAACTTCTGTGGGTACTGGGGCAACCTAGCCAGGATATCTGGGGACTCTGGGGCAGAATACACAGGCGGCTTCTCCTCCTTAACTCTCCTGGTTCCCCTAGTGGTGGCTACAAATATTCTACAGCATTCCTCATAGCAGCGCTTCATCCATGAGAGCTGCCGTTCACAAGCGCTTAACCAGGAATCTATATAGGGGAACTGGTCAGGATACACTTTTTGTACAAGCTGATGAACTCGAAAAACTGTTTCTAAATCAAAGGTGCCTCCGCGGGGCCATGAAGCAGCTAACGCGGGCCCCTCCCTTTCACATAACATTTTTAATCTAGACGGAGTCATTTTCATACCATAATCACCCGAAAATCCTTTACGGAAATTCTTGATCATGCATTCCAACGGAGTTTGCGTGGACTCCGCCCCTCCCATAATCTAAACGTAACTACGTACACGTAATGACGTACAAGACAACGAACAATAAGGATAGGTAGTATGGCTGTAGGTACGGGGTCCGTACAGCCCACAGAACACTGGGGGGGACAAACACCACTCGCTTCCTCCTTTTCTTGACCTGGGCGTGGTTGCCCGGCCAGGAACTACGCTACTCAGGAGTCCGCTCTCGCTCGGTCTGTATTTCAAGACCTCTCAATCACACAAGCAATCATATTTCAACAAAAAATCATTTTTCAAGTGCCCAGAAGGGTCGATGACTTCGGCTTCCGCTTTCCCTTACGCGGAGCTTACTAGGACCGCCCTTATGGGAGGTGATCAGGCTCCCTTGTCTCACACACACTCATGTGAGATTTTCCCAGTTAGTCTATACCAAATATACCAAATCAGTCCTGCGCATGCAAGACGTTGTCCCAGGCTGTACTTTCTGACTATCAAATCACAGAAATGTCTATTCACCGGATCCGGTTCCCGATACCACACCAGTTCCTGGGTTGGATGCTGGACTCCCCCCGGGTCGGAGGTGTTGGCCAGCTGGACCCGATGGCCTGCCGAGGCAGGCGGAACCCTCTCCGGCACAAAGGGGCCGGCGGCGCCTGAGGTCTCCCCCGCGGTCGGACAGATACGGTTCCAACCGGGCCAAACCTCGAGGCAAATTTCGTAGATTATTCACTTGAATACCATTTACTACTCGCACTTCCCGGCCAACGCACCAAGAATATGCTGCAGCAAAGTGCAATCAATGAATAAATCCAGGAGTCAATTGACAGGATCCAAGCCAATTTATTGTGCACAGGCTCAGTCAGTCAAAGCTTCAAAAGGAACTGAGCAAAATTTTTACAGAGACATAACCATTTATACCTCTTTTTCAGTTTGATACATGAGAACTTTCTATTGGTTCTAGCTCGATACATGCAAACTTCTCATTGGTTCCAACGCTCCCTGCACCTGTCCAATCAGAAATCCCTCCGGGGCCTAGCAACCAGCCCCCTCCCTTAGGATTGTTCTAACAATGGTGCAGTTCTTGATTTTGATACTTCTCTACTGCAAGGTTATCCCTAGCTTCAGGAATGCATGTATTGAAACATTTCTTTCTTTTGCACAGAAGAGAATAATGAAAGACTTATGAATTCATGTAAAACTTCTTATTAAGCAGTTTAAGACAGTTTTCTCATTTTTCACAGATTTTTGGTTCTTTTCTAGCTATAATGGGAGTTAGGATCCAGGCCTAACTTACAGGCCTTTCATAGTAGCAGGCCATGCTAGGCCGTAGCCTGCCACAAGACAACACAAACGGAGACTAGGATATATCTTTGGGAATGGTAAGGAAACACATAGGATGTGAACAGGAGAATAGGGGGATCAGGATCCAAAAGCAGTCTCAAAGTGAGTTTTTCCCTGGATTTGAATGAGGCCACTAATGGACCTGATGTACCGACTCTGGTAGTTCCAGGCATAAGGAGCAGCAAGGTAGAAACATCAAAGTCTGGAGTAGGCTGTGGAAGAGAAGGGCATAGATAGAAACTATCTGCTAGAAGAGTGGAGTTCCCGAGGAGGGGTATAGGGAGAGATAACAGAGGAAAGTCAGTGAGGAGCAGCCATATGAAGACACTTATAGGGCAGTAGTTTGTTTTGTTTTTCTATACCACGCTATTACAGATCAGTATGTTTGAACAGGATGCAGAAACAGATAGGGAGCCACTGAAGTGACTGCAGGCTCATACCCTTCTGACAAGCCTTCTGTTGAAGCTGATCCTGTACATAATTATGATTTCTGTTCAGTTGAACCTAGTTATTTTCACTAAGGTTGTTAGAGGCCAGAGATTCCAAGCCACATGCTTGGTTATGAATACCTGAGCATGACCCTTGGGACACAGGCTGATAATGGCACGATGATGTCATAAGAAGCCTCTAGAATGTTTGTCTCCATATCTGCTGGTAGGAGAACACAACCCACTTATTTGGACTGATCTAGCCAGGACTCAAGGAAAGGACATTATCTGGTAAGAAAAATGTCACCATTGTGCAGCCGCACAGAATTTCCTCAGAAATAATAAATTATATGGACACCAAGGAACATAGAAATGTTGTCACATTTTGTGCTAAAAGCAAAAATTGGCAGCACTGATTAAGAGGCACATATTGGGCATTATTTCTGTGGCTAAGCAGGGTTATGTCTGGTTAGTACTTGATTGGGAGTTGGGTGCAGGACTTACTGTGTGGAAGAAAGGCCTGGCAATCTACTTCATTTGACTTCACTTCATTTTTCACTGGGCATCATGACTCTACAAAAATAACGATTGTATTGTGGAATTTGGCAAGTGAATGCTCTAATAAAAGGAGGTTAATGGGACTTGGAGAAGAAATTGTCTTTGCATGCTAAAAAGTTCAAAGCTGATAAAAGCAAATTCTAAGTTAACTTCTTTCCTTTTTGTAGGCTACTACTGCTCATGCTTCCAAGGTTCAGCATCAGCCGTCTTCGACCTCTCCACTGTCCAGCCCAAATCAGACCAGTTCTGAGCCTCGACCTCTACCTGCCCCTGCAAGACCAAAGGTCAACAGTATCTTGAACCTCTTTGGGTCGTGGTTGTTTGATGCAGCTTTGGTGCACTGTAAGCTCCATAACGGAGTAAACCGAGACAGCAGTATGACTGGTAAATGTTGATGGCCAGATTGGTAACGTTATCTTAACTTATTACTTGACATCTCCTACTTGAAAGATTAACTTACATAAATTAGGAAAGATATAAAACAATTTCATTTAATAGATCTGCAGATTCAAGTTTAATCCCTTCCAACTTAACAAATGCATACTTTATCAACTTGTTATCCAGACAGAGTATGTTTGGCTTATTTATCTGGGAAAGACAGTCTTTCAATAATTAAGATTTTCAGTAAGAAGCCACTTTCTTCATGAAATAGTGTGTAATATAATAGGTGTTGGTGTTGGGTGCAAGAAAGGGTTTGCAGCAGAATCTATGTTCAGTGTTGGATACTGAAAGAACTTGATGCAGGGCTTTGGGAACCAATGGCATCATACTCTGTGTAGGTTTGCATTACCTTAGTTTGTGATATTTATGTATATGAACATTTCATAGTGTCAATTCACATCATGCAGTATTTAGAGGATCTTTGTATATGAAACATCAAGTTCATTAATTTCGTATGCAGCCACTGGATGATGATGGTTGCTACATGCCATAGTTCAGGTATTCCATATTGATATTGGTTCAGTACTTCTCAGCTCATTTGCCTTTGAGCAGCGTCTTTACTTTGCTAGAGAAAGGACTAAAGATTAGCAGGAGCAAGTGCTAATCTTATCTTTGCTTATAAAAAACAAAGCACTTAAAGCCTCACTGAAAAAAGTGTACATCTGCTACCAGCTACTGGAGTGCAGCAAGAATAGAAGAGACGGGAGCGGGAATAGGATCTAAAAAGGCTGCAAAAAGAGAGAGAAGCCAAATAAACCAAAAGTGCCAGGAAAATGAGGGCCACAAATTATACAAATTTGAATGAAGCTGATTATAAAAGTGCGGTATAGAAAACCAAATAAATAAATATGCAGTTAAAGGTTAATGGGAGAGAGAACAGGCAGAGTGATCTTTTAAAGTGAGTTTCCCTATAAGTAATTAGGATAAAAATGACCAATTTAAAATCCTGAATTTTAAAGAAGAAAATATTTCCTGGTCTCCTAAAAAATTTTCAATAAAAATACAATTGAAATAAAAGCTAGTTGCCAGAAAAATGTTATTATTTATTATGTTAATTTAAACAGATTTATATCCCATCTATCAAAGCTTCCAATTAAAAAATTTAACAGACATGTCTCACATAGACAGCAGTTTCTTAAGCACTTCAGGAATTAAGAAGTGATTAAGATAGACAGAGCCCAAAGTCTTCTCAAATAAACGTTTGTTTGTTTATTTATTTATTAGGGTTAGCACAGTGACTATAAATGGTCAGGAATATCTCTTTGCTCTTCATATGCAGTGAGGGGAGACACGATGGCTAGAAGAGCAATAAGATGTTATTGATGAAAGGCATTAAGATGCCAACCTAGTCGCCATAAGCAATTGGTTCTCCAAGGTTTTCTTTTTCAGAATCATATTTGCCTATTTGAAACTTCATCCTGTCAGAAATATTTGTTAGCCGAAAACACGCCAAGCGTTACAACATCTGCACTGAATATATAAAATTAAATTAAGAATGTCAAGCATGGGTAAACAAAGCCCCCAGGTGAGTAAAATATTAAACAATATTATAGAAAAAGGAGAAAAGGACATTATCTACAAAGCTGTGTATACTAATGTTCCTAGCCTGGAGTGGAGGAGTGGCCTAGTGGTTGGGGCAAGGTACTTCAGGCCGGAAGGTCAGGGGTTCAAATCCCACTAGAGGACAGCAACCTTGGGCCGGAAGGACTGGGGTTTCTAGTCCCACAGGTGCTCCTTGTGGTCTTGGGCAAGCCACTTAACCCTCCATAGCCCATGTTCCCTGTAAAATAGTTATCTCGAAGTTATATTGCCCTGTTCAATGTAATTTCAGTTTGTTCAATGTAAACCGCACTGATGCAGAATAGCGCGGTATATAAGAGCATGTAAATAAATAAATAAATAAAGCTCCAGAAGAGGCTGATGGGATATACTGGTGGTTATGGAGACACATTATGCAGAAAATGGTGACAGAAACGTAGTTATACTAGGCTATAATTTATTCAGGAAAGGGTAGGAAGAAAGGGAGGAGGAGTGCTGCTATATTTTAAAATATAATATTAAAGCCAGAGAACTTCAGGACTTACAAGCGAAGGAGAAGGCACTCTAGGCTAGTCTGGAAAGAGGGAATGCAACATCTGTTTATGCTGGTGTGATGTACAGATCTTTGCAAGCAGAAGAAATAGATAAAGATTTAATTGAAGATATCCATAATATTGCTATGAAAGAGAAGGCGCTATTAGTGGGAAATTTCAGTTTGCCATATATTGATTGGGACAGCCCAACTGCAGGGTCTTCTAGAAGTAGTAAGTTCCTGGATTCTTTACAGGGAGAACTGTTCAGGCAACTGGTAATAGAACCCATGTGAGGGGGCAATACAGGAATTAGTGCTTACAAATGGAGAGAATTTTTCATGATGTAATGGGTGATCATCTGACATTCGGTGATCACTGGACCGGGGGGGATTTCCTCAAGGAGGAGCTAGCTGAATGGGAACAACTTGGGTGAAGTAGAATAACAGTGGGCAAAACTGAAAGGAAATGTTTTAAGGACAACAAATCTTTTTGTCAGAAAAGTAAATAAAAGTAAGAGGAAAAGGAGGTCACTAGGGCTTTCAAAAGAAGTAGCTGAAAAGATGAAAAAGAGGTTGGCCTTCAAATACTATAAGAGATCACAGAAAGAGGAAGACAAACAGCAATATCTGGAGAAGCTAAGGGAAGCTGGTAGAAGTAGTCAGGAAAGCAAAAATGCAAATAAAAATAATCAATACAGTAAAATATGGAGGTAAGACTTTTTAGGTATGTTAATGACGAGGTAGTGCAAAGGTGGCATTGTGAGACTCGTGGATGAAAGGGGGTTATACATAGACTGAGGTTACAGTGGAATTGCTTAACAAATATTTGGGTGGACAAGTCACTCATACTGACCATATGGAGCAAGTAAGGAAGTGTGATGATCCCTGCATGTGTCCATCCTAAATGTAGGATGTGACTTCATGTAATGCATACATGTGATGGAGGCAAAACTGGTGGTGATGAAATAATTGAATCATGTTTGCTACATAGTAGCATAGTATATGACTGCAGATAAAGGCCAGTATGGTCCATCTAGTCTGCCCAGCAAGGTGGCAAGAGTAAGTGCACCTGCCACTCTGTGCAGGTCATCCCTCCCCATGCCTTCGTTTAGGGATGTACCCACCGCTCCGTGTAGGTTGCCCCTATTTGTTGAGATATAAAAGAGTAATGTTAGTTTTGATTTTATCCTGTTGCTATAAAGGGATCCACTGTGTCTGTCACAAGCAATTTTGAATACTGTCACTGTATTTGCTCCCACCACTTCCATCGAGAGGGCATTCCAAGCACCTACCACCGTTTCAGTGAAAAAGTATTTCCTGAGGTTGCATTTCAGTTTACCCCCCCCCCCCCCCCTTGCAGCTTCATGTTATGCCCTTTAGTTTTACAGTGTCCCCATCTTTGGAAGAGCTTTGTTTGTTTATTAATACTCTTAAGTATTTAAAGGTCTGAATCATATCTCCCCTGTCCCTCTCTCCTCCAGAGTGTACATATTTAGGTCTTCAAGTCTCTTCTCATACATCTTCTGACTCAGGCTCCAAATTATTTTGGTTGCCGCCTTCTGAACTGTTTTCAGTCTTTTTATATTCTTTGCGAGATGTAGTCTCCAAACTGAACGCAATATTCCAAGTGAGGCCTCACCAACGACTTGTACAGTGGCATTAGTGCCTCTTCCTGTCTGCTGGTAATTCCTCTCTGTATGCAACCCAGCATCCTTCTGGCTTTGGCCACTGCCTTGTCACACTGTTTCGCCACCTTGAGATCCTCAGAAACAATCACTCCGAGGTCCTTCTCCTGGTCCGTGCACACCAACCTCTCGCCCCCTATCGCATACAGTTCTCTTGGATTTCTGCTTCCCAAGTGCATGACACTGCAGTTCTTCCCATTAAATTTTAACTGCCAAGCATTATACCATTCTTCCAGCTTTTGTAGATCTTTCCTCATGTTATCCACTCTTTCAGGGGAGACCATTCTGTTGCAAATTTTCATGCCTTCTGCAAAAAGACAGACTTTTCTATTCAGTCCTTCAGCAATATCACTCACAAATACATTGAACAGTACCGGTCCCCGGATCGAACCCTGTGGCACACTGCTAATCACCTTCCTTTCATCTGAGTGAGTTCTGTTTACAGTCACCTTCTCTTGTCTGTCAGTCAACCAGTTTCTGATCCAGTTCACCACCTCCCATCCCCAAGCTGTTTATTTTATTTTATTTGGTTTTATATACCGCACTATTTAAAGTCAGTGCAGTTTACAGTATAATAACTTAGTACATAGAACATGTTTGCATTGAACAGGATTACATTGAACAAGTAACAGGTAACAGATCTAACAACAGATAGCAGAACTTATAATTAAAAAAATAATTAGTTTATTGATAAGCCTCCTATGAGGAACAGTATCAAAGGATTTGCTGAAATCTAGGTAGATGACATCCATCGCATGCCCTTGATCTAGTTCTCTGTGGTCACCCAGTCAAAGAACTCAATCAAATTTGATTGGCAAGATCGTCCTTTGATGAAACCATTGCCTCGGATCATGCAACCTGTTGATTTCAAGAAAGTGCACTATTCTCTCAGGAGAACCTCCACCACCAAGGTAAGGCTTACTGGCTTGTAGTTTGTCACTTCTTCCCTATTACCACTTTTGTGAAGAGGTACCACATCAACCTTTCTTTATCGTCCCTCCAGTCTAGTCCCGAACCTTGGAGTTGTGCTCCTCCTCCAGCAGCTTGGAGACTGAGAAATGTCATCTTTTTTTTTGATGACACTGGTATTTCCTGCCCGGATCCACCTCCTCACATCAGTTATCTCAGCCTCCAAGCAGCTGGAGGATCTGTGAGCCGGGAGGTCCGAGGCTCACTTGAGGGACAATTAAGGATTGTAGAGTAGTTTAGCTGAAGGTCTATTTAAAATTCTCATTTGTTGTTTTTTTGTCATCTTTACTCACTTTTGATCCAGTGCTGAGGTGTTTTTTTTCTCCCCCCCCACCTCCTCCTGTTCCCATTCATACTATCACTCAAGAGCTTGCTGGCGGAAGAGGCTTACTAGTGCAGAGGAAAGACTACGGTTTTCATCTCTACACTGTTGGGGGAAGAGCCGGCAGTGTCGGTGCTCTGGCGCATACAGAAGTTCTGCCTGTCAGCGCCCAGAACCCAGCGTCAGAGACATAGCTGCAGTGATCGTGTGAGGCCCAGGGGTCAGAGATTACGCGGCTTTGCTTGCTTGGTGCTGTGAACGGACTGTCAGCACCTGAGCTTGCTAGCAGCGTTTACCGGCCCTCCGGAGCACGTCAGTTTGGAGGTAAGGGGGTCCCCCGCTGAAAGACAGCAGTTGGGTACAAGGAAGGAGACAGCACCTGCCGTTAACATCAGGCTGCGCCACGTGGCTGCAGCACGGGAAAAATCCCCGCTCTACATTTTGAGTCAGCAGTGGCTTTTAATTAGCCCAGAGAGCTTTGTTTTTGAAAATTTTCTTCAACATTCCACTGCCGGGGACTCAGTGAAGCTGCGACATTGTTTAAAAAAAAAAAAGTTGGCTAGACATTTCAGGCCGCAGCCGGGCATCAGGGGACAATTCAGAGTTTTGGTTTTCTACCGGGATACCATCTAGGCCTCATTGTTTGCTCTGCGGCACTAAGAGGGGAACTCTTTCAGAAGCAGGAATCTGTAAAAGGTGTATTCACGAGGTGGCAGCTATGGAGCGCACTTTGGAGGAGGGAGCAGAGGGACAAGGGTTCCCGGTAGCTCAACAAGAGCCGGCTGCCCTGGAGTTGCCGCTAAGGGAACCCATAGCCGGGCCGTCGTCAGCTCCAGATCTCCCAGCCGCACAGGGGCCTTTGCCGCGGGGATTAGCAGCCATCTTTTCCCCAGAGTTTGTAGCGCTTATATAGCAGGCCTTCGGAGGGCAGCGGAAAGGCTTAGCACCAGGTCCTGCAGAGGGGGCCCGGGGGAAAAGAAACCTGGTTCGCTAAGTGCGGGGGTATCCGGACTTCCGGCAAAGAAGTCCAAGGAGCTGAAGGGAGCTGTCAGTGGACTCGGAGGGGCTTCACTCGGATGAGGGTGACCGTGACTTGGACTTGGATGACGACCTAAAAGAAGGAGAGATTACGGACAGGGAGGATCAGGCTAGGGTCGTCCGAGTGTTTAGAAGAGATGAGCTACCGGCTCTCATTTCAGAGACATTGCAGGTGCTGAACATGCCGGCGCCGGGTCCTTCTGAAGATGCTACTTTAGAAGATCCTTTGTTGCAGGTCTTCCAAAAGACTCAAAGGGCGTTTCCGGTAAACAGAGTGATCCAGGAGATGATACAGGAAGAATGGGATATGCCGGAGGCGACTCTTAAGGGGTCAAGAGTGGGACTTCCGGTGACGTCAGGGAGCACGATGGCAGCTTTCTGAGGGAGCTCCGGGGCGCTCTATAGAAAAAGCTAACAGAGAGCGATCCTACCCTGACCGAAGAGCACAAAAACCTAGGGCTGAGAGCACCAGCCGCCAGTGCGAATGTCCGTGAAAAAGCGGCTGGCGGCGTACCGTTCCTCATACGCGGTAGCGGAGGAGAGGGGGAAAGGAGACCACGAGGACAAAATGGCGGCTGAGGCAGCCGAGCGGTCCGATTCGGATGGTAAGCCAGATTTGGACACAAACTCCCTGGGGGAACTTAAGGACTGGCTTACAGCCTTTAAGGAGGAGCTAAAGGTTGAGATGGGCTCCTTTTAAGAAGGATCTCAAAGAAACGCTGGCCTCGTTGAAGCAGGATATGAAGGAGCTCGGGGCCCGAGTGGAGGCCACGGAGGAAAGGCTGGAGCAACAGATGGAGACGACAAGGGACATGCGGGCCGGCTGGGCTGAGTTGAAAAATGCCCAGGACCTTCTCAGGGCAAAGACCGAGGACCTTGAGGATAGGTCCCGCAGGAGTAATGTGCGGGTGCGGGGCATACCGGAGGACCAACTATTCCAGGATTGTGAGGCGACACTTGCACGACTGTTCAGTGCTATGTTAAAGGAGGCAGATCCCACGGGTGAGTGGGAGGGACAACCGATGCACATGGAAAGAGCCCATCGGAGCTTGGGCCCCGCACGGGACAATAGACCTCGTGATGTGATAGCGTGCATGAGTTCATTCAAGCTGAAGGAGAAGCTTTTGGCAGCTGGGCGAAAGCTTGGCCCGTACAAGTGGGAAGGGGCAAAGATTGAGCTCTATCATGATCTCTCGGCAGGCACGTTACAGTGGAGGTGGGAGCTGCGAGGGGTCACATCTTTGCTGCGCATAGAAGGATGGAAGTATAAATGGCTCTATCCATTTGGGCTCCTGGTGACGGTGCAGGGCATCACACGACGAATTCAGAGTGTGGAAGGGGCATGGCCAATCCTGCGAGACTTGGGGGTAGAAAATATCCCGGAGAGCCACTTGCGCAGCCAGCCCAAGGAACAGCGCCCGTCGACCAAGAGCACAGGGATGAAGTGGCAGAGAGTGGAAAACAGGAGCAAGAGGTTAACCAGGCTATCTGGAGGCAAAGAGCAGCTGCCGGTGGAGGAGGAGACTGACTGAAAGAGCCTGTTTTTACCATACCAGGAGGGGTCTGGATTGTGAAGGACTGGCTCAGCTGTAATTAACTAATCCACTAGTTTATATTTAGGTCTTCGATGTAGTAGAATGTAAGGTATGGTGGAGGTGGAGTGACACCATAGGTGTCTACGGTATCACACTGTAGGTACTGGATCTCCCAGGGGATGTGGATGGAGGGAGGGGCAGGTGGGGGGGGGTGTGGAGGTGTGATGGGGGCGTGGAAGGGGGGGTAAGACTTCTTGCCTTTATCTGATTGTGGGGAAGGGGGGGAGATCGCAGGGAATGGCAGAAAGAGGGAGGGGAACAGGGAAAGTGGGATCCCTGGGTAAGCCGGGGGGCGGTCGGTAGGGGAGGGGGTTGGGGGGATAGGATGTGAAGCGGGAGCGCCCGGGGAGTATCACTGGGGGTTGTCATGGTATCTCCGGTGGGAGTGGTAATGCAGGAGGGGGGGACGGGGAGGGGGGCAGCAGGGGGTAAGTGGCCAGTGGGCAGCTGGGGGGGACGGAGGGGGAGAGGTATGGGGGATTAAGATAACCCAATGGGGAAGATAGGATCTATTAACACAAAGGGGTTGAACGACCCCCGGAAACTACATCAGCTTTATAGAGAGGCCACTAGGCTGGGTTGGGAGGTAGTGCTGGTGCAGGAAACTCATTTGAGGAGGAAGAATGAGGGGCTGCTGTGGAATGCGAAGTACCCGCATCAGTATTTTGGAGGTCTTAGGGGGGCGGCGGCGAGCAAAAAGGGGGGGGGGTGGGCTGTATTGCTTCGCAGGGACAGCACCTTTCAGGTAAGCAAGGTGGAAAGGGATAGTGAAGGAAGGGTGCTGATTCTGGGGGGGGGGAATGGCAGGGCAAATGGGTTACTTTGGTTAACATCTCTGCCCCGAATGAGCGGCAGATGAGGTTTTGGAGAGGGGTGAAGGAACTACTGGCCCGGCATGTGCAGGGGCGGCTCATTCTGTGGGGAGACTTTAATCTAGCTCTACACCCAGAGTGGGACAGACAAGCGGTGGGAAGGGATGGGAAGAATAACATTAGAAGGGTGCTGCAGGGCATTATGGAAACCTATCAGCTGCGAGATGTGTGGAGGCAACAGCACGAGGGGTGTAGAGAATATACTTTCTACTCCGCACCCCATGACAGTTATAGCAGGATAGATTATATTCTGTTGGATAGTGGGTGGGGCTCTCGGATTCAGGACGCGGAGATTGGGAACATCACTTGGTTGGATCATGCCCCGACGTGGGTGGGAGTGTGAGATTTTGGAGGTTAAATGAAAGTTTATTAAAAAAAGAGGAGGTGGTGACGGATGTCAAAGCATGTTTGAAGGAGTATTGGAATATCAATGATACGGGGGAAGTGGGGGACGTGGGTTTGTGGGAGGGCATGAAGGCAGTGGTGCTGGGGCGGTTAGTGATGTGGGCATCTCGCTATAAAAAGCAACGGTTGGCACGGGAGGAGGAACTGCAAATAGAGATATGAGCGGCGGAGCGCTATCAAGGCCGGGGCAACAAGCGGGATTTTAAACATTTAAATCAGCTCAGGATGGAGTTGCATAAACTGCAAGTTGAAGAGATCGTGTTTCAGCTGACTAGGTTGAAACAGTGTTATTACGAATGGGGAGATAGAGCAGGGAGAATGCTGGCCAATAAATTGAGACAGAGAGTGGCCCAGACAACTATAGGGGGGTTGGTGGGGGCAAAGGGGGAGATGTTAAGGTCCGAGAAACAATTTGGAGAGCGCTTTTGCCAATTTTATAGGGATTTGTACAAGAAAAAGGAGGGGGGGGGGACGTTGGTGCAAGGGGAGGAGTATTTACAGGGGATAGGGCTGAAGAGACTGGAGGAGGGGGAGAGTCAGGGCTTGGAAGAGGATATCACCCGGGAAGAAGTGGAGCAGGCCCTGGGGGCGCTGCCACCTGGGAAGGCTCCAGGATTGGACGGCCTGACGGGGGCTTTCTATAAAACATTTCGGGAGGACCTGATGGATCGGCTGGTGCGGGTAGCGAATGGAGTACAGCGGGAAGGGGGGCATTTCTCGACGGAAATGCTCACAGCGGGGATTACTGTTTTACCTAAGGGGGGTAGAGACCCTCTGCAATGTAGGTCCTACCGCCCCATCTCTTTGATAAATGTAGATGTAAAAATTATTGCCAAGGTGCTGGCTAATAGGTTGGCCCCGCTGATGCCAGGATTGATAGAGGTAGACCAAACCGGGTTTATAATGGGGCGGCAGGCCTCTGATAATATAAAGAGGGTGCTGGAAGCAGTTTGGGGGGCGCAGGCTCAAGGGGAAGAGGCAATGTTGCTGTCTATCGACACTGAGAAAGCGTTCGATAGGGTGGATTGGGACTTCCTGTTTCTAGCCATGCGGCAGATGGGCATAGGTCCTAAGTTTATGAGGTGGGTACAAGCGATGTACAGGGGCCCAAAAGCAAGGGTGAAGGTGAATGGGAGGTATACAGAGGCTTTCGACTTGGAAAGGGGGACTCGCCAGGGGTGCCCTATGTCCCCGCTATTGTTTGCTATCGCTATCGAACCCCTGGCGAGGGCCATAAGGGGCAATGGGAAGGTGTGGGGTACTGCAGAGGGGGGGGGGGGGGTTACCACCATAAAATATCGCTATTTGCGGACGATGTCCTCATGGTGGTGACACAGCCGGAGGAGTCTTTGCCAGAGATCTTGCGACAGTTGGACAAGTATGGGGAGGTGTCGGGGTTCAAAGTGGAACACTGACAAAACGGAGGCCTTAAATATAAATATGTCCCGGCAGCGGCTGGGAAAGCTGCAGCAAGCTTATCCGTTTAAGTGGGTGGAGAGGGCTCTCCGATACCTGGGGGTCAATATTACTCCTAAGCCCCAAGAGATGTATGGGGCCAACTATAGCAAACTGTGGACAGAGATAGGTCAAGATTTACAGAGGTGGGGGAGTTATGAAGTGTCGTGGCTGGGGAGGATAGCGTCGGTAAAAATGAATGTGCTCCCGCGAGTATTGTATTTTTTTCAGGCCTTGCTGGTGGCCATTCCGGGAGCTCATTTGAGGGGGTTGCAGCGGCAGGTGAACCCAGTATATATGGAAAAAACGACCGCCTCGGATAGCGCGGGCTGTGATGTATAGGAAGAGGGAGGAAGGGGGGCTGGGGGTGCCCAACTTGCAGGTTTATTACTGGGTAGCCCAGGCACGCCATGTGATGGACTGGCGCGAAGGGGGGGAGAGGAAGAACTATGTAGAGATGGAGAAGGAAAGCGGAGGGGGGCTGCCCTTGGCTGGGCTTCCCTGGATGGGAAGGGGAGAGGGGGGCAGGAGCGCGGGACAGTCCCCATGTGTGCCACGTGTTGCAGGAGTGGGACAAGATCAGGGGGGTTGCAGGGGAGGGCGGGGGGACACACTTTTCTCTGATGAGGGAACTCTGTCATACAGAGGAGTTTCGCCCCGGGAGAGAAGGGGGAGGATATCGAAGGTGGGCACGAGGGGGCTTGAAGTGTTTTTATCAATTTGTTGATGGGGGGGGGAGTGGGTCCCATTTGAAGAATTGCGGGAGACCTACGGGTTGCGGGAAGGGGATCGGTTCTACTATGGGCAGGTGGTGCATTTCCTTGGGAAGAAGCTAGGTCGGGAAGGCCTCGCGCGGGACTGCACCCCGTTGGAGGTGGTATGGTATGGTAAGAAGACATCCCCGGGGCTAACTTCGGCGCTATATAAGGCAATCCAGGGGACATTAGTAGGTAAGCACAGATATATGTGGGAGTGGGAAGGGGATTTGGGAATAGAGTTAGGGATGGGGCAATGGAAGAACATATTTGACCAGTTGAGGATGCTACCATTATCGATAGCCATTCGAGAGAACTGGTGTAAGGTGGTTATGCGCTGGTACTATACCCCTGTCCGATTGCACGAGATGTTTCCGAGGGCATCCAACATGTGTTGGAGGGAGTGCGGGGAGGTGGGATCCTTCTTCCATATATGGTGGACTTGCCCCAAGATACAGAGGTATTGGGAGGCGATTTGGGAGTGGATACGGGAGGTGGTTGGGAGGGAGGTGACAATTGACCCTATTGGGTATTTGATGGGGTGGTGGAGTGTAGGTGGGCCGGCCCAGGACAAGAGGCAGATAATGGCGTGTTTGTGTGTGGCCCGCTGTGAGTTGGCATACTGCTGGAAACAGCGTGATGCCCCGCGTGTGGAGCAGTGTGTAGAACGACTCAGGCAGGTTTATCTAATGGAAAAACTGATGGCTGCACGAAGATAACGGGTAGATAGATTTGAGAAGCAATGGGATAAGGTGCTGGAGTATTTAAGGAAAGATA
This sequence comes from Ichthyophis bannanicus, assembly GCA_033557465.1. NCBI lineage: Eukaryota > Metazoa > Chordata > Amphibia > Gymnophiona > Ichthyophiidae > Ichthyophis > Ichthyophis bannanicus. The sequence goes on along the minus strand of CM066049.1, from coordinate 17,247,106 downwards.
CTATATCATAGCGGGGCCACAGAAGGGGGGGAAGGGGAAGGGTGGGGGGGCAATGAGGCTAGGGTGGTACGGGATTAAGGGGAAGGGTGGAAAGAACGGGTAGGTCTGGAGGGTGAGGGGGAGGCAATAAGTATCAGGGGGGGGGTAGGGGTTGGGGGACGGAATGGGGGTGGGTGGGAGGGAGAGGGTGCAGGAGTTTGAAGGAGATGCAGAGGGCAAGGATGCACATACACATTGCTGTACTTGGGGGGGGGGGGGGGAGAGACCTCCTGAATTTGCAGTTCTGTACCTTACATTCTCGGGAGGGGGGGGAGGGAAAGGGGCAAGGGGAAGTTACATGGTTCAGGGGTAGACAAGTTGTGCTTTGCTATTTTTGAATGTTACAGTATTTGAAGTTTGGGGAGGGGATGACAATGCTACGATTCGCAATAGACTGTCTAGATGATGTTATGTTATGATATTTGTACATGGAACTGTGCAGGAATTGTCGATTACAATAAAAAGTTAAATTATAAAAAAAAACAAAAAAAAAACGGGGTCAAGAGTGATGGGCCGTCTTTACCCATTAGTGGAACAAGATCGCAAAGTGTTTGTCTCCCAAGGTGGATGCAGCTGTTTCAGCGGTAACAAAGAAGACTACAATTCCGGTTGAAGGCAGTACGGCACTTAAGGATGTCCAAGACAGAAAGCTGGATTCCTTATTGAGGCAGATTTTTGACATCAATGCTCTTTCCATCCAGGCAGCTATTTCTGGTGCTTGGGTGGCAAGAGCCTGTCTCCGCTGGTCTCAGCGGGTACAGGGCAACTGTGAGGAGGACAATACCAGGGAGGCGGCCAGGCTGGAGTCCGGGACAGCTTATCTCGCCGATATCCATTACGACCTCATTCGAGGACTATCTAAAACCATGGCTTCCGCTGTAGCGGCTAGGCGTTATCTCTGGCTGCGCAATTGGGCGGCAGATGGGTCTTCCAAGGCTAGGCTCAGTAAGCTTCCATTCCGGGGGAAGCTACTCTTTTTAGAAGATTTAGATAAATTGGTAAAAGAGCTCGGCGAGTCCAAAGGCGGTAGGCTTCCAGAAGACAAGCAAAAGCCGGGTCGCTCAGTTCCTCCGGCCAAAGGGCAGCAGAGGGAGTTTCGTAGATTCCGGTATTCTAGGTATGGTCAATCTCAAAGAGGGCGCTTTCCCAACAGGAATCAGGGGTTTCGTGGATTTCGGGGGGCAGGAAGGGGCTTTGGGGCCTCTACCTCCTTCGCCAATCTGCGGCAATCACAATGAAGTTTCGAGGGCATGCATAGGCTTCGATACCCGTAGGGGGTCGACTGTGGGATTTTTTACCCTGCCTGGGCCAAGATTACGTCAGACCGATGGGTACTACTAGAGGTCGTTCGGGAAGGTTATGCCCTAGAATTGCGGTGGCCAGTGAGAGACCTGTTTGTGCGATCCCCATGCAAAGCGCCCCTCAAGTGCGCTGCGGTGGGAGAGACGGTAGAGAAACTGGTCGAACTCCGAGCGGTGGTTCGAGTGCCCCCACACCACTGTGGCTTAAGTCGGTACTCCATTTATTTTGTGGTCCCGAAGAAGGAAGGAACTTTTCGGCCAATCCTAGACCTCAAAGTGGTAAATCGTTGCCTTCGAGTGTCTCACTTTCTCATGGAAACTCTACGGTCGGTCATTGTGGCAGTAAGGAAAGGGGAGTTCTCCAGGACCAAGCAGGAAGTCAGTCCTCACTTATGGGTGACGTCGGCGCCGACTGAGCCCTCGCGGAGCAATTTTCCCCAGCTTTCAAAGAAAGCCTTTGGGAATTGCAGCGCGCATGCGCGGTCCTCTTCCCGCCCAAGGGTGCCATCTTAGCCAGTCTTCTTTTTTCCGCGGAGCCCTACAGACGTCCCCGTCTTGTCCCCGCGAAAAAGTCGATATATTCTTCATTATTTTATTCTTTTTCCTTTGGTTCGACGCCGGTTCCTTTTCCCGCCCGGACTCGCGACGCCGGTCACGAGTCCTCTTCCTTTTTTCGGTTTTTCTGACTTAGTCAGCTTTCGTTTTCGATTTTCCCTGGCAGCCCGGTCCTTTGACCTCGCAGGGGCCCTTTTTCCCCCGATGGCTGCCAGTGGTTTTAAGCGGTGTGGTCAGTGTGACCGAAATATGTCACTAACTGACACACACGACTTTTGCCTCCGCTGCCTGGGCCCGGATCATGAGGAATTGATCTGTGGGCCCTGCGGCAAAATGTCCTCCAAAGCGTTGAGAAGTCGGCGGCATCAGCGTGATAGGATCTTCGCTGACCCCAGCCGTACCCGGACCTCGTCGGAGGCCTCCGCGTCCAAAGGCTCCAGCTCGGACCGTCGCCGGAGTTCCTCCGACAGGGGTTCTCCCTCCGGGGACCATCGTCGGAAGGTGAAACCCGCGAGGGCGTCGTCGGTGGACGCTCCTGGTTCCGCGAGGGCCAGGTCGCATAGCCCCGACAGCCGCCCCGGGTCCTTGGAGAAGGAGCACCTCACGAAGTGACCTCGCCTGGAGTCGGAGATGCCTGCTCGGGTAAGTCCTGTGGTCCTTCTGGACTCACCTCCGCGACAGCCGACGTCGGGCCCGACGCCGTCGGGGCCCGAGTCGGGGGCTGCTGGGTCACCTGAGCTCGGACTCAGGTTGACGGCCTTGGAGAGCAGACTGTCTGCCTTCATGGACCAGCAGCGGGCACTGCTCGCTGGCCTCGCTGGCGCCGCTGCCCCGACCGCCGGGATGTCGACGTCCAAGTCGACCCCGGAGACCGAGCCGATCCTCGAGTCGATGCGAACTCGAGTCGATCCTCGGTCGAGGTCACCCTCGGCCTCCCGTTCGGGACCGAGGTCGCCGACGCCGACTCCCTCGGAGTCGGTCTGGGAGTCTGAAGAGGAAGAGTCGCCTGATTCTTTCCGGACTCGGTGTGTCCCCTCGGACTCACCGGAGTCCGAGCCTCGGAAGCAGTCCCCCCCGGAGGATGCCCGGTTCTCGGACTTCGTCAGGGATATGGCCAAGGCTTTGGCCTTCCCTGCGGAACCCGAGGAGGAGCCTCGAGCCGAAGAGCTCGACGCCCTCCAGTATGACTCTCCCGCAAGGGAACACTTTACTGTACCGGTTCCTCCTATGCTGGAACGACTACTCTTCCGCATGTGGGACAGTCCGGCCTCCTCGCCGGTCCTGAGCAAGCGGGTCGATTCTATCTATCGAGTCCGCAAGAGCCCTGGCTTTCAAAAGGCACAGCTACCACACCATTCCATGGTAGTGGAATCGGCCATGCATCGTCTTAAGAGCCAGAAGATGCACTCCTCGGTGCCTCCTGGCAGGGAGGCCCGTAACCTGGATGGCCTTGGTAAGAAGTGTTTCCAGGGCTCTATGCTCGCATGTCGTGTCCAGACCTACCAGCTATACATGGGCATGTATCTCCGAGATCTGGCTAAAGAACTAGCCGGATTCTCCGCTGGTTTGTCCGAGGAACCCTTGCGGAGGTTCCTGGCCTTGTCCACTGGCATTCGGGAATGCTCAAAGTTCATGTCCCGAGCAGCCTATGATGGCTTTGAAGCATCGGCTCGAGTGGCCGCAGCCGGCATCGGTGCCCGCCGACAGGCTTGGCTTCAGTCGTCAGACCTTGAGCCCTGGGTGCAGGACAAGTTGGTCGATGTCCCCTGCCGAGGCGAGAACCTCTTTGGCAAGCCCATGGCTGAAAAGGCTGCACAAATTGAGACTGAGACTCTCACCAGGACCAGGCTTTCTAGGAAGACCTCTGCCCCTTCCCAGAAAAAGAAGGGCTCGGGGAAAAAGTCCTTTTACCCGAGGAAGGCGACTGCCTACAAACAATACCCCCATTATCAGGCCCCTGCAGCTCCCCAACAGGGCCAGCAGGCCAAGGGAAGGGGTAACGGGTCCCGTAGGCAGCAAGCCCCCAAGCCTGCGCCACCAGCCCCTGCTCCGCAGGGTGGGGGTTTTTGACTCACTAAGCATAGCCTCTCCCCCCCCGCTGGTTCCTCCCAGCACCGGAGGCCGGCTGGTTCACTTCGCCCACAGGTGGTCCAGCATCACCGCAGATGCCTGGGTGCTTCAAGTCGTGCGAGAAGGCTATCTTCTCCACTTCCACCAGGTCCCTCCCTCCTATTTTCCGGGAGAACCTCCACGACCCCCTCTGCACAGGGAATTACTCCTTCAGGAGTTGGCAGGTCTTCTGCAGGATCAGGCGGTGGAACCGGTGCCACACCACCTGAGAGGTCAAGGTTTTTATTCACGGTATTTTCTAATACCAAAGAGAACAGGAGGCCTCAGACCCATCCTGGACTTGCGCAACCTCAACAAGTTCCTCGTGCGGGAGAAGTTCAAGATGCTTACCCTTGGAATCCTTCTGCCCTACCTCCAGCAGGGAGATTGGCTATGCTCCTTGGATCTAAAGGATGCCTACACGCACATCCTCATCCACCCAAGCCACCGCCAGTACCTAAGGTTTGTGGTGGCAGGAAATCATTACCAGTACAGAGTACTGCCCTTTGGCCTGTCCTCCGCTCCGCGAGTCTTCACAAAATGTCTCGCGGTGGTGGCGGCCCATCTCAGGCTTCACGGCCTCTATGTCTTTCCGTACCTCGACGACTGGCTCATCAGAGCGGCGTCCGCTCCGGAGGTCACCAGCGCCACACACCGCACGGTGACTCTTCTGCAATACTTGGGCTTTGTTATAAATTTCGCAAAGTCCACTTTGCTCCCCTCACAGGATCTCGAGTTCATCGGCGCAAGGCTGCACACTCCTCAGGCACGGGCGTACCTACCGCTCGACAGGGCTCAACGGCTCATGGACCTAGCCGACCGTTTTCGCAGCCAGCCCCTGGTCTCCGCCAGGCGCTTCCTGAGACTACTCGGCCATATGGCTTCCACCGTCCATGTGACCCCCAATGCCCACCTGAATATGCGGCCTGCTCAATGGTGTCTCCGCCAGCAGTGGCGACAGGCCACAGGCGGCCTAGCAGACCTAGTGCGCGTCTCTGAGCCGCTGATCTCGTCTCTCCGGTGGTGGCTTCAGCAGCCGAACCTGATATTCGGAATGCCTTTCCAATCACCCCAGCCGACCCGGGTGCTGACCACGGATGCATCCCTCCTGGGCTGGGGAGCACATTGCCAAGGGGCACGTACTCAGGGCCTCTGGACCACGTGGGAGTCTGCTCAGCAGATCAACTTCCTGGAGCTCAGGGCGATCCGCCTGGCTCTCAAGGCCTTCTCCCACCTGACTTCCCACCAGTCCGTCCTTGTCCAGACGGACAATCAAGTTGCCATGTTCTACGTGAACAAGCAGGGGGGCACGGGCTCCTTCCTCCTCTGCCGGGAGGCACAGAAGCTCTGCTCTTGGGCCGTCAGTCACGGCATTCTCCTCCAGGCAGTTTATCTCCCGGGCCAAGAGAATTGCCTGGCGGACAAACTCAGCAGGATCCTCCAGCCGCACAAGTGGCGGCTGGATCCCTTGGTCGTTCAGAAGCTCTTCCTAAAGTGGGGCCTCCCCACGGTGGATCTCTTTGCCAGTCCTCACAACCGGCAGCTTCCTCGCTTCTGCTCTCGTCAGCCACACCCCCTTCGGGTTGCGGCGGACGCGTTTCTAATTTCATGGTCGGGGAGCCTTCTGTACGCTTTCCCTCCCATCCTGCTAGTCTCTCGGACTCTTTTCAAGGTTCTCCGATTCAAAGCCTTCATGATCCTGGTGGCCCCTCGTTGGCCCAGACAGCCATGGTTTCCGCTCCTGCTGCAATTAGCGGTGGAGGATCCATTCCCTCTGGGGGTACAACCGGATCTCCTCACTCAGGATCAGGGGTCTCTACTACACCCCAACCTCAGGTCTCTCAACCTCATGGCCTGGCTGCTGAGAGGGTAGTCCTTGCTCCCCTTTTCCTGCCGGCAGAGGTGGAGGAGGTCGTCTTGGCTTCGCGACGGCCTTCTACCCGCAAATGCTATGCCCTTAAATGGCGTCGCTTCGCCGTCTGGTGTACCCAGCAGTCTCAGGATCCCTTCTCCTGCCCGGTGTCGGTGATCTTGCAGTACTTGCTACACCTCTCTAATCTGGGACTTAAGTCCAACTCCGTCAAAGTTCACCTCAGTGCTCTTTCGGCCCATCATGTGCCAGTGGACGGTAGACCTCTCTCCAGCGACCCTCTCGTAGCGAGGTTCCTCCGAGGTCTCCTTCTACTTAAACCACCTCTGCGCCCGCCAGCGCCTGACTGGGACCTGAATGTGGTTTTGCAGCGGATCACCTGTCCGCCTTTTGAACCTATGGCTACCTGTTCTCTCCGTTTTCTGTCTTGGAAAACACTGTTCTTGATAGCCCTCACTTCCGCTAGACGCGTAAGTGAATTGCAGGCCCTCGTGTCTGATCCCCCTTACACTCGGTTCTACAAAAATAGGGTAGTCCTATGGACTCACCCAAAATTTCTTCCAAAAGTGGTCTCCCCTTTTCACATCAATCAGGAGGTGGTACTTCCAACCTTCTTTCCCAGACCACACTCCAGCCGAGCTGAAACGGTCCTCCATACCCTGGACTGTAGAAGGGCATTGAACTTCTACCTTGACCGTACGCGGGAGCACCGTAAAGCTGCTCAGCTTTTTGTGTCTTTTGACCCCAATAAATTGGGGCTCCCGGTCTCCAAGCGTACTCTGTCCATCTGGGTTGTGGACTGTATCTCTTGGGCTTATGGGGCAGCCGGACTCTCCTTAGAAAGTCGAGTCACGGCTCATTGCGTTCGGGCAAAGGCTACGTCAGTGGCTTACCTCCGCTCTGTTCCGCTGGCAGACATCTGCCGGGCCGCTACTTGGTCTTCGAGCCAGACTTTTGCGGTCCATTACTGTCTCGAGAGGGAGTCCCGCAGGGACAGTGCTTTCGGACAGGCAGTCCTCCGTAATCTCTTTGAGGTCTGAGCAACTCCTACCCTCCATCCCGGATGTGGGCTACCGGTGGGTGATAATTCAGCGAAGATTCTTTCCTTCTGTGCTGCTGAGCTAGAGGGAGCTCATTTTTGTGCTTAGGGTCTCCGGTAGCCTTGAGCTTGGGAGTCCCATAAGTGAGGACTGACTTCCTGCTTGGTCCTGGAGAAAGCGTAGTTACTCACCTGTAACAGGTGTTCTCCAGGAGCAGCAGGAATCAGTCCTCACTACCCTCCCTCCTCCCCTTGGAGTTGCAATCGTCTGCTTATGTTTGTTTGCAATTTTTTTGTGCTGTCTTTTTTAGCTATGTCATCTGACTGGCTAAGATGGCACCCTTGGGCGGGAAGAGGACCGCGCATGCGCGCTGCAATTCCCAAAGGCTTTCTTTGAAATCTGGGGAAAATTGCTCCGCGAGGGCTCCGTCGGCGCCGACGTCACCCATAAGTGAGGACTGATTCCTGCTGCTCCTGAAGAACACCTGTTACAGGTGAGTAACTACGCTTTTCTTACATCCCTAGAACTGTCAGAAGCGTATTTATATATTCCAATCCGAGAGGAGCATCAGAAATTTCTCAGATTTGCTGTGCCTCCTCGACATTTTCAATTCCGAGCCTTACCATTCGGAGTGGCTACGGCACTGCGGATGTTCACGAAGGTGATGGTGGTAGTAGCGGCGGCGGCATTGCGGAAGGAGGGTGTTCTGGTACATCCTTATCTGGACGATTGGTTAATCCGAGCAAAGACAAGAGCCGAAAGCGAGGCAGCTACGGCCAAAGTGATGGCATTCCTGCAGAGTCTCGGCTGGGTAGTCAACATGACGAAGAGCAAATTGACTCCGGCTCAACGTCTAGAGTACTTGGGGGCTCAGTTTGATACAAACGAAGGGAGAATCTTTCTACTGCAACAGCGAGCGAAAGGCTTACAGCGACTGGTTCGAATGTTTCTTCGCAGAGTGGCCCCCACGGCGTGGCATTACTTGCAGTTGCTCGGAACCATGGCGGCGACTCTGGAGCTAGTATCATGGGCGAGGGCTCACATGAGAACGTTACAGAGGGCATTACTCAGACAATGGTCTCACCAATCCGATCCGCTGTCAAGGAGGTTGCCTTGCTTGGCGGAAACAAGGCTTGCCCTGCAATGGTGGTTGCTCCCCGGCTGTCTGGAAAAGGGGATGCCGTTGGAAGCACCGTCTTGGAAACCCCTGACGACCTATGCCAGCCTCTCAGGTTGGAGAGCTCATTTTCAAGGAAGATTCGCCCAGGGTCTGTGATCCGAGGAGGAAAAGACCTGGTCAATCAACAGGTTGGAGATAAGGGCGGCGACGCTAGTGCTAAAAGAGTTCCTGCCTTATTTTCAGAACGACGCCGTTCAAGTGTTCTCCGACAACGCGACCGCGGTGGCCTATATCATCGACAAGGAGGGACCAGCAGTGTTCCGCTGGAAGCCGAGGCCGAGCAGTTGTTCGTGTGGGCCGAGGAAAATCTGCTGGCGTTAATGGCCGCACATATAGTGGGGGTGGACAGTGTGGAGGCCGACTTCCTGAGTCGGGTGAAAGTAGACCCGGGGGAATGGGTCCTTCATCCGGAGGTGTTGGAGATGCTGGTACACCGTTGGGGAGCGCCAGTAATGGATCTCATGACAACTTTCCAGTCAGCCAAGGTGAATCAGTTTTACAGCAGGCGGAGAAAGAGGATGTTGGAAGGGCTGGAAGCTCTCATACAGGTTTGGCCAGTAGAGCAGCTCCTGTATGTTTTTCCACCGTGGGTGTTAAGAGGAAGGGTGGTGCGACGCATCGAACTACACAGAGGACACATCATACTCATAGCGCCGGATTGGCCTCGGAGGCCATGGTATGCGGATCTCATGAGGCTTGTGGTGGAGAAGCCTTGGCGGCTACCTCTTCATCCAGATCTGTTAGCCCAGGACCCCACTGTTCATGCCTCAGTTGGATCGATTCTCGCTTACGGCTTGGCTCTTGAGAGGGCTAGGCTGAAGACCAGGGGTTACGCCGCATCAGTAATCTCCACATTGTTGAGGGCGAGGAAAAGGTCTACATCATTTATTTATTTATTTATTTATTTAACAGTATTTCTAAACCGCCTTATCTTATTAATCAAGGTGGTATCAGCAAACAATCGGGTAAAGTGAGAGTGTTAAACATGCAGTGAGGGTGATATTTAGTTGAGTGTGTGTTGTATTGTGTGCTAGATTGGTTTGAGCTATGTACAATGTGTGTTGTATTGTGTGCTAGAGTGGTTTGAGCTATGTACAATATGGGCTATATACAGTGATGCAAAAACATTTTCTATACATACAGTGTTTAGGCGGTATCATGTGCTGTTATACATTCTCTGAGGTTATGTGATGTGTCCATAGTGTTCTATGAACAGCATGGTTTTTAGCTGTTTTCTAAAGTCTTTGAGGTCTGTAGTTGCCCTCAACTCGTCCGGTAGTTTGTTCCATATTGTTGGAGCAGCCATGGAGAGTGCTCTGTCTGTTGTGTCCTTGCGTGTGTGTTTGAATTCACTTGGGGTGCTGACTCGGTTGTGTGTTTGTTTTCTTCTAGGACGTGTGCTGGTGTCTGGTTGTATGAGGGTGTGCAGGCTGTTGGCTGATGTGTGCTGATTTATCTTGAATAGGTTTATGATAGTTTTGTATCTGATGCGTGCACCGATTGGGAGCCAGTGTAAGTCCTTCATTGGCTTATGTATGCATCTGGCGGGTGTTTGAAGCTTGGTGTATGGATAGACATTGCGAGGCGCTAAAGGCATCGGTGCCGCAGGTATTAGCTTTTTTGCAGAATGGTTTGGAGAAAGGTTTGGTGGCTGCTACCTTGCGAGTGCACGTGGCAGCGTTATCCTTTTATAGAGGAAAGATCGGAGGACAACAAATAGGGGGTCATCCAGATATCAAACGGTTTTTACGGGCAGTATTCCTTCTGAGGCCGGTGTGTAGACAGGTAGTACCAAGCTGGAGTCTCCCGTCCGTTCTACAGGCGTTGGAGAGACAGCCTTTTAGCCCTTATCCAGAGCCTCCTTGAAGGACCTTACCCTGAAGGTGGTGTAGCCATTTGTTCAGTTCGAAGAATCTGAGTTACAGGCGTTATCCTGTAGGAAGCCTTTTCTGTGTTTTTCTGACTCTAAGGTGGTTTTGAGACCGGTACCATCTTTTTTGCCCAAGGTAGTCTTGGCATTCCATGTTAATCGGGTGATTTCCTTGCTGGTATTTACGGAAAAGGAGGGTGGTTCTCTTGCGAGTAGACTACACCTATTGGACGTTCGCCGGGCATTGAAGAAATATCTCTGGAGGACGGAGAGTTTTCGCAAATCAGTTAGACTAATTTGTGGTGTTTGGAGGACCAAAAAAAGGGGAGGCTGCATCAAAAGCCTCCATTGCCAGATGGATTAAAGGGGCCATAGCGTCCGCTTATATTCTAAAGGGGAAAGCAGTGCCAGAAGGTCTGAGAGCTCATTCCACTAGAGCACAAGTGGCTTCTTGGGCTGAGTTTCAGTATGTCCCAGCGGTGGAAATTTTTAAGGCTGCCACCTGGTCCTCATTGAACTCCTATGTTAGACATTATCGTCTGGATGTTCAGGCGCAGAGGGATACCTGTGTTGGATCAGCGGTGCTTCAGGCTGGTGTCTCAGATCCCTCCCGTTGATTTTTCTGTACTGCTCTGGTACATAACCCAAGGTTCAGGACTAGACTAGAGGGACGATATGGAAGGGTAAATTAGACTTACCTGCTAATTGTTGTTCCTTTAGGAACTCCATTCTAGTCCCGTATCCCTCCCTAGTTGGCTATCTGTACTCTGGTGCCTGAAGAAGAGTGGTGATGATAGGTAAGAAGACAAGTGTTAACACATAAGCTATCTTTATTCTTCCATCTGTTTCACACAAAGGGAGAGAATATACCTCAGTGCCAGCAATAGAACCTGTTAAGTGTTCCGGGGGGAGCTAGCAAGGGCGATTTTGTTCCCCTTATAAGATGTTGGATTTGTTAGTTACAATTCTGGTTAATAGTTGCTACTTACTTGTTGCTCCGGTGAGTCTGCTTTGTCAATAGGTTACTGATGTGAGGAGGCGGATCCAGGCAGGATATACCAGTGTCATCAAAAAAAGAGATGACATTTCTCAGTCTCCAAGCTGCTGGAGGAGGAGCACAACTCCAAGGTTTGGGACTAGACTGGAGTTCCTAAAGGAACAACAATTAGCAGGTAAGTCTTTTACTCTTCTCCAGTCCTGTGGAACTTCTCCTGTCTTCAAGTATCTATTAAAAACATCCTTTAGAGAAGAGCAGAGATAGAAGCAATCTGCCAGGAGGCAAGATGGTGGCAGTGTGATTCCCCTGGTGTGAGTTCTGGTTCCTGTAGCGCGTAGCTGTCGGCATTTCTCCTTTCCTGAAGCCGGTATGGGCAGGAGGAAATGAAAACAAGCTTACCTTCCCTCGGGTGAGGCTGGATCCATCGGTGCGGACCAAAAGACGCTTCAGATGTGCGGATTCTCAGTGCTGGGGAAGCGAGTGGTGTCTTCGGCAGGTCCGGAGTGCTTTCTGGACCTGAGCACATCTGGGGTTTTCTTGTCCCTGGAGCAGCGGGCCCCCCCGCCTTGTCTTGGAAGCGGTTTCTCTGGCAGAAGAGAGTCTCCTGCTGGCTTGGTGACTAGCACGCCGAAGCAGGGGATTGTGGAGGGCTCTATAGCCGATGTAAACGCTCCGTGTGGGTCTCCTGGAGCTGTGGGAGGATCGGGGGCTGAGTCGAGGATATTGACCAGCCCTGCCCAGGAGAATTTGACCCCGATAGTCAATACAGGAGTCGGTGGTTTGGTGAGGCCTGCAAAAATAACGCTTGAAGTGCTATGGGAGGCCATTTCTATAATGAACTCTTCTTTGGAAAAAATTATTAAGACTTTAACGGTTGATCTGCAGGAGGTTTCTAAGGTGCAAAAGGAACAGGAGGGGAAGCTGGCACAGCTGAGTTTAGCTCTGGAGCAGCTCCAAGAATTACACCATGCCCATGTGAAGGACCGGAATGTGAATACTAGGAAGTTGGAATATCTGGAGAACCAAGTCCGGAAGAACAATTTAAGACTGGTTAACTTTCCTAGGTCTCCCGTGCTCTCTCCTCTGGAAATGGTTCATAGATACTTCCAAGAGGTCTTGAAGATCCCCAGGGAGGATCTCCCACCATTGACCAGAGTTCAATATCTAACTATGGGTAGGGGTACTCAGGGAGTTAATAGTGCTCCTCTGAGGGTTCCTGGGGATCTTACGGGGTTTCTAGAGAGCTCCCTGGAGTTAGTTACTGCTCGTATTACCCTCCTTATTACATTGGCCCTTGAGACCGATAAAGCTTTAATTCTTTTTTGGATTTTCGGAATTTCAATGAGCAGTTTGAGTTCATATGTATGCATTTTTCCTGATTTAGTTAAAGGTGCCCAGCTGAGGAGGAAGGAATTTCTGGGTTTTAAGCTCCGAGTACTCTCCCTTGGTGGGACATTCTTGTTGAAATTTCCTGCTAGGTGGTGTTTCGTATAAAGAAAAATTATATATTTTTTTGAGCCCTGCCAACTGCTGGAGTTCCTGATAGCTAGGGAGGAATGAATTGTGAATTTTGCTTCTCATACGGCTGACGTATAAGTCTTGCACTGCTTTTTTGTTGTTCTTTTTCCTATATTTTATGTAAGTAATTTCCTGATGCCTCTTCTAAAGATTGTGGACTGATTATGGTAATGTATTGACATATACTGTTTATTTTCCATATTATTTTGGAATGTTATTTCCTTGTTGCCATTTTTCCTTCATTCAACTGTTTGAATGTATTTCAAATTCAATAAATATTAAAGAAAAAAAAACATCCTTTAATGGCCCTGCAAGAACCTCTCTGTGCTCTTTCAGTATTTTGGGATGTATCCCATCCAGTCCCATGGTCTTGTCCACTTTCAGTTTTGCAAGTTGTTCTAACACATCATCTTCTGTGAATGGTGTGGTATCTACTCCATTCTCATTTGTATATTTGTCAATCACTGGTGGTCCTTCTCCAGGATTTTCTTTAGTTAAAACAGAACAGAAGTGTTTGTTTAGCATTTTTGCTTTTTCAATGTCACTTTTCACAAATTCGTTCCCGGCACTTTTGAGTCCTGCAATTCCACCTCTGATATTCTCCTCTCCCAAATATACCTGAAAAAAGTTTTGTTGCCACACTAAACATCTTTAGCGATCTTTTCTTCTGTCTTTGATTTTGCTATCCTAATTTTTCTTTTTGTCTCTGTCTTATCCTGTAATCTTTTCTGTGTTCCTCTGTTTGCAAACTTCTGAATTTTGTGACAGCTGTGTTTTTTGCTTATCTCCAGGAACAAGCAGGAATGAGTCTAAACATATGGGTACGTCGGTACCGACGGAGCCTGTGCGGGAACGCTCCCCAGCTTTCCAAAAAAGGAAAGCTTTTGGGAACATCCCACAGTGCCTGCGCGCTGCCTTCCCGCCTTTCCAACCGCCTCTCTCCAGTTCTTCTTTTCCGCGGAGCCAGCAGGTCGTGTTCCTGTCACCGCTGAAGAAGTTCTTTGTTTTATTTTATTTCTTTGGTCGCGCGTCTGCCTTCTCCGACGTCGGACCGGTACCGCCGGTCTTTCTTTCTTTTCTTAAAAAAAACCAACAAAAAAAAAACCCCATATTTTTCCCTCACTTAGTGTGTTTTTCCTTTTTGGGCCTTAGGCCTCACGAAACCTTTTCCTCATGGAAAAACCAGCCTCCGGGTTTAAAAAATGCACTAAGTGCAGCGGTACTATTTCTGTTACCGACACCCATGAATGGTGTCTCAAATGTTTGGGTCCTGACCACTCCATTTTGGATTGTTCGTCCTGCTCCTTGATGTCCAAATGAGGTTTACAGAACCGAGCAGCCAAGCTCCATGTTCTGTTTCCCTCTGATGCAGCTTCAGTGGCATCGACGTCTTCCAGGGCTGCTTCTTCCTCCCATGGATCTCAGGTAACCAAATATAAAACCAGCCGGTCCTCGAAGGGTAGATCTCCTTCCAAGCATCGAGATGCCTCCGGGCTTGCCCTCGAGGATCCTGCACCGGCAAAACTACCCCGGTGGGAAGCTCCGGCTTCCAAAGCTCCACCTATGGGGTTACAGGTTGACATCGATGGCACGGCCTCGACCGATCACCTGTTAGAATGCTCTGGGGTACCGGCACAACCTTCCGGTACCGAATTCCAGGCATTTATGGCATCGATGGATCAGAATGTTCTATCCATGCAGCAGGCTATCATGGCCTTCATTCAAGCTGCGACGCCGCTGATACCACAACAAACTCCATTGTCGGTATCAGCCCGGGTACCGGCACAGACTGCATCGACATCGGCCATGGTGTCGACTGCAGCGGTTCCCTGCCCAGGGGTGCCCATCGGTACCGAACCGGTACCAATAACGCCCGATGTCGATACCGCTCGGTACGCGTATCGAGCTTTGAAAGAGCACCCTGAGAGTCGATACTTGATTCCTCCGAAGATTCTGATGCATCGGAGGCGTCTGCTGAAGTATCCATAGCCCTTCCTGAAGAGCCGCCTTCTCCAAAAAGAAGAATGTCTCCTCCAGAAGACTTGTCCTTTCAAGACTTTATAAGAGAAGTGGCTAAAGGGCTTTCTATTTCAGTAACCTCTGAATCAGAGCCTAGAGCTAAAAAACTAGATATTTTAGGTTATCCCAAGGCTCCTAAGGAGGCAGTCACCTTGCCAATTCATGAGATTCTTTATGATCACATGATTGACTTATGGGAGACTCCTCTCATTATCTCTCCTCATTCTCGTAGGTTGGACACCATGTACCGTGTCCCTCCTTCTCCTGGTTTTCATAAAACACAGCTTCCTCACCATTCTATTGTGGTGGAGTCAGCTATGAAAAAGATAAAGAGTGCAAAAAGACACTCCTCTGCTCCTCCAGGAAGAGAATGCAGGACCGTGGATGCTTTTGGTAGGAAAATCTTCCAAGCCACTATGCTCATTGCCAGAATCAACTCCTATAGTCTTTATATGGGGATGTTTCTGAAAGAAGTTGCAGATAAGCTACACACTTTCCTCCCTTTTCTTCCAGAGGATAAAAGGGAAGAATTTCTTATTTGGCTTAAGCATACTCAAGATATTTCAAAGTTTTCCAACCGTGCAGCTTTTGACTCCTTTGAGGGTGCCAGCAGAGCTTCGGCCATTGCCATAGCTGCTCGCAGAATTGCTTGGCTCCAAGCTTCTGATCTAGAATCTTGGGTCAGGATGGTTTGGGAAATCTTCCTTGTACAGGAGAAAACCTGTTTGGCAAAGATTGGCAAATAAAAGCCACTCAAATGGATGCAGAAAATTCTGCTTTGGATAGACTTTCAAAGTCAACCTCCATTCCTGCCAAGAAAAAACCTTTCAAGAAGTCTTTTTTCCTCAAGAAAGGCAGATTCCATCCTGCTTCTGGCCAGCAATCTTCTACAGGTCGTTTTGCTGCTAAGCGTCAGCAACCTAAGCAAGCCAGGCCTAAGCCTACAGGGGCTGCTGCAACTCAGCAGACCCAGCCTCCTTAGGACTTTTGACTTGATGCTAGAGAACTTAGCCTTTCTGGCTCTGAAACAGCCAGAGCCGCTCACCATTCCAGGAAGGTTAGCTCATTTTGCTCCCAGATGGGAGCAAATTACAACAGAGAAGTGGACCCTCTCCATCATAAGGGAGGGGTACAAACTTCATTTCTCAAACCTTCCTCCTCCTCACACTATGGTGAGACATTTCAATTCTCCAACATCTCTCCTCGACCTTCTAGGTCAGGAGGTGGCTGCCCTTCTTGCCCAAAGGGCAATAGAAGAGGTACCTCTTCTTCAACAAGGGTCAGGTTTTTACTCCCCCTACTTTCTGATCCCAAAGAAAACAGGGGGCTACAGACCCATATTTAGATCTCAGAGAATTGAACACATTTCTATGCAAGGAGAAATTCAAGATGCTTTCTCTGGGCACTCTCCTTCCATACCTTCAGAGGCAGGATTGGCTTTGTTCTCTAGATCTCAAGGATGCGTACACCCATGTCCTCATCCATCCATCTCACAGAAGGTTCCTCCGTTTCCTTTTCCAAGGGAAGCATTACCAATACAGGGTGCTTCCTTTCGGTGTGGCCTCTGCTCCAAGAGTGTTCACCAAATGCATGGCAGTAGTAGCTGCATTTCTACGCACTCTGAGGATATTTGTATTCCCATACCTGGACTACTGGCTCATCCGAGCTCCATCTCAGTCAGAGGCCCAGACTGCCCTGGACTGCATTCTTCAGTATCTGGGACTTGTGGTAAATCTTCCAAAGTCCCAGCTCACCCCTACTCAGTCCCTAGAGTTCATAGGGGCCTGGCTAGATACTACCACTGCAAGGGCCTATCTTCCTCAGGCCCGTTGCCTATGCCTAGTGCAGTTAGCCTCCCAGATTCAGTCAAAGAGCCATTTAACTGCTCGGGAGATGCTACAACTGCTAGGCCACATGGCATCCACAGTGCATGTGGTCCCCTATGCTCGCCTTCACATGAGAGCAGCTCAATGGACTTTGTCCACCCAGTGGACTCAAGCATCAGGGGGTCTGACAGAAAAAATAGCAACCTCCAGGCGCCTCTTTTGGTCTCTACAGTGGTGGAAGTCCACCCAAAATCTGTTGCTGGGGTCCCCCTTCCAACAGTTGTTGCCCCAACAACCCTCACAACAGATGCCTCCCCAACAGGTTGGGGAGCTCATTTACAAGACCTCTCCACTCAGGGCACTTGGTCTCCACAGGAGACCTCTCTACATATCAACCACTTGGAGCTCCGAGCAGTTTTTCTAACTCTCAAGGTCTTCTATACCCTGCTCAGCTACAAGACAGTCCTCATTCATACGGACAATCAGGTAGCCACGTTTTACATAAACAAGCAAGGAGGAACTTGGCTCTCTGTCGCTTTGCAACGAAGCTTTAAGATTGTGGGCCTTCGCCAGAGAGCATCAAATCCATCTCCTGGCCGTATACCTTCCAGGAATCCAAAACTCTTGGGCAGACAGACTCAGTCGAGTTCTGCTTCCACGCGAATGGTCCCTGCACATGGACCAGGTACTCAGAATCTTTCAAGAGTGGGGAACCCCGGACATAGACCTCTTTGCAAGTCCGTGGAATGCCAAACTTCCCCAGTTCTGTTCCAGAATTCCGTGTCAGGGAGTTCAGGCCAAGGATGCCTTCCTCCTTCACTGGGGTCAAGACTTCCTGTATGCCTTTCCACCCATTCCCTTAATTCCCAAGACTCTATTCAAGCTCCAGAGGGATCAAGGATCCATGATCCTCATAGCTCCACGCTGGCCACGCCAAGTGTGGTACCCTCTACTTCTGCATCTCTCTCAAGCTTCCATCCCTAGACTTGGGAGCTGCTCCAGACCTCCTGTCCCAGGAGGAGGGAACTTTGTGGCACCCAAACCCCAAGTCCCTTCACCTCAGGGCTTGGTTGCTGAAGGCTTAGACCTTCAAGGTTGGAATCTTTCTCAGCAGGTGAAGGATATCCTCCATGCTTTCAGAAAACCTTCTACTAGACGTTCCTATGCTTTTAAATGGAAAAGGTTTTCCATTTGGTGTGCTGAGAAGGGTCTTGACCCTCTAGCACTACCTTTGAATTCTCTATTGGAATATCTCCTGCATCTCTCCAATGCAGGCCTTAAGACGAATTCAGTAAAAGTCCATTTGAGTGCTATTGCAGCATCCCTTAAGCCTCTCAATGGACAGCCTATTTCCTCTCATCCTCTTATTGCAAGGTTCATGAGAGGCCTAACTTTAACTAAACCTCCCATTAGGCCTCCTCCGGTGGCATGGGACTTAAATCTGGTTCTTGGTCAGCTTATGAAGCCCCTTTTGAACCCTTAGCCACCACCTCCTTGAAATTTCTTTCCTGGAAGGTTATTTTCCTCATTGCAGTCACATCAGCTCGCCGCATCAGTGAGCTAAAGGCCTTGGTTGCTAATCCTCCTTATACAAGGTTTCATCATGATAAGGTAGTCCTCAGGACCAATCCACACTTTATGCCTAAAGTGGTCTCACCTTTTCATCTGAACCAAGAGGTATATTTACCTGTCTTTTTTCCAGGTCCTCATGCATCAAGTGCAGAAAGGAATCTTCATACCCTGGATTGTAAAAGGGCTCTTGCCTTTTACTTACAAAGGACTCAGCAACATAGAAAGTCTTCCCAACTCTTTGTTGCTTTTGATCCTTCTCATTTAGGACTTCCAGTCGCTAAAAGGACACTGTCCACTTGGATTGCTCAGTGTATTTCTTTTGCCTACCAGAGTAAGAACCTTTCTCTGGAAGGCCATGTCACAGCTCACAATGTGAGGGCCATGGCAACTTCTATGGCTCATCTAAATTCTGTGTCCATCGACCAGATCTGTCGAGCAGCCACATGGGCCTCGGTTCATACCTTCACGGCACATTATTGTTTGGA
Organism: Ichthyophis bannanicus; assembly: GCA_033557465.1. Lineage (NCBI taxonomy): Eukaryota > Metazoa > Chordata > Amphibia > Gymnophiona > Ichthyophiidae > Ichthyophis > Ichthyophis bannanicus. Next base: position 17,228,725 of record CM066049.1, on the reverse strand, counting down.
CAAGGACTCCCGCCGGGATGCCTTGTTTGGTCAGGCTGTCCTAAAACACCTGTTCCATACTTGAGCAACTCCTACCCTCCATCCCTGTTTAGATGCCTGAGATCCAAGGGGGAGGTAGGGCCCTTTCAGGGTCTACAACCCTGGGGATCTCCCCGGCATCTCTAGCTGGGGAGTCCCCATATGTGAAGACTCATTTCTGCTTGTTCCTGGAGATAGCACAGTTACTTACCTGTAACAGGTGATCTCTGGGAACAGCAGGAATAAGTCTTCACAACCCACCCACCTCCCCAAGGAGTTGTATCTTCTATCTCTCTTTCCTTTCCTCTCTCTCTCTTTGTCTCAGCTCTGAAACTCGAACTGGAGAGAGGCGGTTGGAAAGGCGGGAAGGCAGCGCGCAGGTGCTGTGGGATGTTCCCAAAAGCTTTCCTTTTTTGGAAAGCTGGGGAGCGTTCCCGCGCAGGCTCCGTCGGTACCGACGTACCCATATGTGAAGACTTATTCCTGCTGTTCCCAGAGATCACCTGTTACAGGTAAGTAACTGTGCTTTCTCCAGGAACAAGCAGAAAGTCAGTCCTCACATATGGGTGATGTTGGCACCGATGGAGCCCGCATGGATAATTTCTGCAGCTTTCAAAGAAAGCCTTTGGGAATGCCATCACGCATGCGTGGTCCCCTTCCCGCCCAAGGGTGCCATTTTGATCAGTCCCTTTTTCCGCGGAACCCTTCAGACGCACATCCTGTACCTCAGAAAAAGTTTCCAAAATACTCTCTCTAATTTTGGTTTTCCGGTCTTCTTCCTGCCGTCCCCATTGCCCTTGCCTCAGCAGCAGACCCGGGGACTTTGTTGGTTTTTTTTCATTTTTTCTTGACCAGTGCGTTTTTGCGCCCTTTTCAACCACTGGCCAAGCCGAAGGTCTTCGACCTTGCAGGGATTCTTTTTGCCCCCATGGCCTCCGGTTTAAAAACGCGTGACAGGTGCTCCAAAAATATGTCGCTCATGGACACCCATGACTGCTGTCTTAGGTGCCTAGGAGCTGACCACAACCCAGAGCTCTGCTCCCTTTGTAAAAGACATCCTCCGAGGCCATCCAGAGCCATAAGCAGAAACTGGATGACATTTTCTGCTTCCTGCTCCACTGACCTTCAGCCTCTGGGGTCCCTTCCGGCCGCTGCGCAGCCTCAGCGCCCCTCTGAGCAAGGGTCCCCCGAAAGATAGCGGAAGAAGAAGAAGGCCTTGAGGACCCTGTCGGGGGCTCCGGACTAGCGTCAGCATTCTCGTGCTCGGTCTCTCAGCCCTCTTCAGCAGTCCCAAGAGTTAGAAGGAGCAGCCTCGAAAGGTACCTCATACAGACACCAAGGGTCATCCCTGCGAGGATCCCCTCTCTTCCTTGACTCCCAACCTGGTCACGCTGGTGTCAGTGTTGCAGGGCCCCACTTCTGAGTGGGAGGCCCGAATGTTGGCACTAGAGCGCAGCAATTCTGCCTTCCTTTCTGCCCAGCAGACGCTGGTGCCAGGCCCCGCTGGCATGCACCCTGAGACCTCGAGCTCGATACTTGTTATGGCTCCCCAGACCGCCGTGACAGCCCCCGAGAGCTAAGGGCCTCGTGAGGGATCCCGGCAGAGGTCTCGATCTCCATCCCGGTCTTCGGGTGTGAGATCTTCTCAAGCTAGCGCCTCTGGCTCCAGGCGGGCTTCAGCCTCAGGAGCTCAGCGCAAGGCACAGGCCCTTATTGAGCAACCTAGCTCAGTTGCTTCCTCGGAATTCTCAGGCTAGGAGTCCGAAGGGGACTCCCAGAGCTCATCAGAACCTCTCCTCGGATCCTTCCCCACCAGTTCAGAAGTGGCGGTCTCCTCTCGAAGACACTTTCTTTCTGGAGTTTGTGCGGGACATGGCTTGAACCCTGGCACTCTCCACGCAGTCCGAGGGGAATTGTGTGCGGAAAAACTCGATATTTTACAATACGAGGCTCCGCCAAGGGAATCCCTCTGGTCCTGGTTCCAACCATCTTAGCCCAGCTGCTCCTCCACATGTGGGAGATGCCTGCGTCTATCCCCATTGTCATCAAGCACCTGGACACCATGTACAGGGTCCAGCAAGGGCCCGGCCTCCGGAAGACCCAGCTTCCTCATACCTCGATAGTGGTGGAGTCCGCCATGCGTAAGCAAAAGAGTCCAAAAACCCACTCTTCGGTCCTGCCGGGTAGAGATTCTCGCGTTTCGACTCCCTCAGGTGTAAGGCCTACCAGGACTCCATGCCAGCGTGCTGCATCCAGGCTTACCAGCTATACGTAGGTATGTTCCTTTGTGACCTCGTGTAGGAGCTCGGGGGTTTCCAGGCAGGCCTTGATGGCGATTACCTCCGCTGTTTCCAGTCCCTCCTAAAGTCAGTGGGGGACTGTTCAAAGTACCTGTCTCGCGCTGCTTACAACAGCTTTGAGTCCTCCTCTCGTGTAGCAGCTGCTGGTGTCGGGACCAGGCAGCAATCAGTGTTTTTTGACGTCTAGGACTTTGAGCTTGCTGTGATTGGACTCCGCCTTGGCTTTTATCTCAAACCACACCATGTGATGATCGCTGCTGCTCGCATGGACACCCACCTCGATATTTGACACGCTCTCTGTTGGTGAGCATTAAATCCAGAATCAAGCTTTCCCTGGTTGGTTTCATCACCATTTGTCTAAGTAATGCATCTTGGAAGTCATCCACAGGGGTTTTTTTTGTTGTTGTTTTTTTTTTTTACTTCTTTCCAGATTTGCAGAAGGAATACTCCAATCCACATTGGGTAGATTAAAGTCACTCAGTATGATCACTTCCCCCTTCATGGCTATCTTTGCAATATCAATAATCAATTCGCTATCCATTTTTTCGATTTGAGTTGCAGGCCTGTAGACTAGACCGATATGGATGACAGTGCCATCTCCTCTTTCCATCACAATCCATAGCACTGCTTTTCCCCACGTCCACTGCATTTCAGCAGCTTTAATATTGCTTTTTTGACATATAGGGCTACTCCTCCTCCTCCTTTTCTACCTCTCTATCTTTTCTAAATAGTTTATAGCCAACCATGGCTATATTCCATTCATGCGACTGGTTAAACCATGTTTCTGTAATGGTCACAGTGTCCAAGTTCATTTCCACCATTAGGGCTTCCAGGTCAGGAACTTTGTTGGCTAGGCTTTGAGCATTTGTGTTCATTGCTTTCCAGCATTTAATGACTCTTTTGCCTGTATTTTTTGTATGGATTTTGTTCTGCATGCCTCTTCCCACTTGCCATTGGTGTGTGTATTAATAGCATGGCTGTTTCCAATGTTTTGTTTTTGCTGGGAGTGAGGTCCTGAAATTGTTGTTTTCCATCCATCACCCCCCTTTCTCTGGTTTAAGTGCCTGTCCACATGATGCCTGAATTTTTCACTTAGGATCCTTTTCCCTGCAACAGAGAGATGTAGTCCATAAACACAGTATAGCCTCTTGTTCCATCTATTTCCCCAGTTGCCTATATACTAAAGTAAAGTCCTGATGTACATAGTATTGTAAACAGCCAACGCTGTAAATAGCTCACCAAGAATCAATGTCCATCTACACACACATGCACTCACTGCTCATTGCATGCACACACTAGACACTGTATCTTGTTGATTATTTGCTGTGTAGACCGCCTTGATTGTAGGAAAAGGCGGTATAGAAATCCGTTAAAATAAATAAATAAATATATCTAAATATGTCTTGTTTGCACCAAGTTTGGAGCCATGTATTAAAGTTGATTATGCGATGCAGCCATTCTGCCCCCTTACGAAGAACAGGTAGAACATCTGAGAATGCTATAGTGTTAGCAGTGGTTTTGAGTTTCTCTCCCAGAATCTGGAAGTCCCTCTGAACTGTAGAAGCACTGTTTCTAGCCAGGTCATGTGTACCCAAGTGGATGATAACATCAATTTTGGAGTGCTCACTTTCTACACTAACTATACCAGCAATTTGATTTGTATTCCTTCTGGCTGAAGCGCTTGGGAGGCGTTTGACCATCTTGTCTCATTTGAACTGTGTTTCCAAGTTGGTGTCTGTGATGATGGAATCTCCAAGTAGTAGTACTTTTCTCTTTTGTGACAGTTTCTTCATATTTAGGGCATTATCAGTAGATTGGGCATTAACCTTCTCATTTAAGGGCACTTCAGTTTCCATTAATTGGGCACTCAAATTTCCCAAGGGAGAGAAGGTGTTATGCAGGGCTATCTCTTGATGGAGAGGTTGTCTCCGTGTTACAGGTCACAGTCTACCAGAGCCCACTGTGATCCATTTGTTCCTGGGCTTCTTGATTCTTTGTGGGGGTGGTGGTGGATTTTTTTTTCCAATTTGTACCTAGAGGAGGTGTATTAAATCGCAGCTAATTCTTCCCTTAATAGAATCATTTCTTTATGCATGGCAGATAACTTGAGACATATAGGGCAAGCTCTTAGGCTCCAAATCTTTCTTCTTAGAATGAAGATAGCACGACTATTGCATTGAATATCCATCAAGGATGCATTTTTCCGAACCAGGTGCTCTTGGGCGACTGTCAGCTTTCCCCTATTATCTAGTTTAAAGGTTGCTCTATCTCTTTTTTTACAGGCTGCTGGTATTAACCTTAAAAAAGGAGATAGAGCAGCTTTTAAACTAGATAATAGGAGAAAGCCGACCGTCGCCCATGAGCGCATGGCTCGGAAAAATATATCCTTGACGGATACTAGCAAAAGATTGAAGTTAGGGCATATCGGCAGAGAGACTCCAGTAAAGACAAAAGTAGCCCAAATGCCCTTGAGTACAGAGCAGACAGAGCTTAAAGATTCCAAATTACCCTGCCTACTCTGATAGCCCGATTAAATATGAATAAAATACAGCCTCTAAAATGCTTGTATGCAAATGCTAGAAGTCTAAAAAATAAGATGGAAGAGTTAGAATATATAGCACTAAATGAGAAGTTAGATATGATTGGTATCTCAGAGACATGGTGGAAGGAGGATAACCAGTGGGACACTGTGTTTTTTTTTTTTTTTTTAGTGCCATCGAGTCAGTGTTGACTCATAGTGACCTCTGGGATTTCTTGGCAGTGTATCACTGGAAGTAGATTGCCAGCCTTTTCTTCCAAGGCAATGGAGGGTAAAGTGCCTTTCCCAAAGTCACAAGGAGTGCCAGTGGGAATTGAACCCTTGATCTTCTGGGTACTAGGCTACTCCTCCACTCCACTGTGATACCTGGATGCAAATATATCGTCATGATAGAGCAGATCAAATTGGTGGAGGGGTTGTGCTCTATGTTAGAGAGGGCATTGAGTCACAAAGGATTAAAGTTTTGCAGAAAACAAAATTAACTGTAGAATCTCTATGGATTGAAATTCCATGTAAAAAGGGGACGGGGAAGGCAATGGCAGTGGCGGTGTACTATCAACTGCCTGGCCAGAATGAACAGATGGATGATGAAATGCTCAAAGAAATCGGGGATGCTAACAAAAGTTACAACACAATAATAGTAATGGGTGATTTCAATTACCCCAGTATCATAGAAACATAGAAAAATGACAGCAGAAAAAGACCACATGGCCTATCTAGTCTGTCCTTTCATATCGACAACTACAACAGTCCTCTTTTTTCCTTTAGAGATCCTCCATCTCATGCTTTTTTGAATTCAGATACCATCCTCATCTCTGTCACCTGCATTGGGAGACTATTCCACGGATCCACCACTCTCTCCATAAAGAAATATATCCGCATATCAATCCTGAATCTATCCCCTTTCACTCTCATCCCATAGCAGAACGTGCTTTGCATCGGAAGAGGCTCTCCCCCTGTGCATTTATGCCACGGAGGTATTTAAACATCTCAATCATATCACGTCTATCCTGCCTTTCCTCTAAGGTGTACATATTAAGATCCTTAAGTTTCTCCTTGTATGCTTTATAATGAAGACCACTAATCATTTTAGTAGCCACCTTCTGTACTGACTCCATCCTGTTTATCTCCAGAAACAAGCAGGAATGTAGTCTTTACATATGGGTATCGTCGGTACCGACGGAGCCTGCGCGGGAACGCTCCCCAGCGTCCAATTAGAAAGCTTTTGGGAACATACCACAGCGCTTGCGTGCTGCCTTCCCGCCTTTCCCAACTGCCTCTCTCCAGTTCTTCGTTTTCCGCAGAGCCAGCAGGTCGTTGTTCCTGTCACCGCAGAAAATTTTTCCTATTCTTCTTTTTTGTGGTCGCGTCTGCCTTCCTCAACGCTATACTGGTACTGCCGGTGGTTCTTTCTTTCTTTAAAAAAAAAATATATAGTATTTTTTTTCCAAATTTTTCTTCCTCAGGTGCACGCGCCATTTTGGGCCTTAGGCCCAAAATTTCCTCTACTATGGAAAAACCCGCTTCGGGTTTCAAGAAGTGCACCAAGTGTGGTGGTACCATCTCCGTCACCGACACCCATGAGTGGTGTCTCAAATGTAAAGGTCCTGACCACTCCATCTCGGAGTGTATGGCCTGTGCCATGATGTCCAAGAGGGGTCGACAAAACCGAGCTGCTAAGCTCAGCACCCTTTATACCTCTGATGCAGCCTCTGTGGCATCGACGTCTTCCAGGGCTTTGTCTTCCTCCCATGAATCTCAGGTAACTAAACATAACCCTGGCCGGTCTTCAAAGGGTAGATCTTCTTCCAAGCATTGAGATGCCTCTGGCGTTGCCCTTGAGGGTTCTGTACTGGCAAAATTGCCTCGGTGGGAGGCTTCGGCTTCCAAAGCATTATCGGGGCTCCAGGATGTTCTCGAGGCCACAACCTCGGCAGAACTACTGGTGCCATACTCTGGGGTACCGGTTGTTTTCTCCGGTACCAACACCCAGGCATCAGCAGCGTCGATAGACCAGAGGTTCCTGGCTATTGAACGCAGTCTGGCAGCTCTCCTTGCGGCATCGACACCCTCGGAACCGCATCAGACAGTTCAACCGGTACTGGCACCGGTATCGGTACCAGTACCGACAGCATCGGCATCGACATAGGTGTCTGCTTTGCTGGCACCCAGTCATGCTATGCCTTCCGGTACCGATACACCGGTACCGATTCCCCCCGGCTTCGGTCGGTATGCGTATTGTGCTCTACAAGAGCATCCAGACAGAAGGTACTTTGAATCCTCGGAGGAGTCTGAGGATTCTGACAGCTCTGTCGGTACCGGAATACTTCTCCCGGAGGAGCCTTCCTCTCCTAAATGTAGGATGTCTCCTCCAGCAGATATCTCCTTTCAGGATTTTATCAAGGAGGTGGCTCAAGTTTTTTCCATTACTGTGGCTCCCGAAACAGAGCCCAGGGCAAAGGAGTTGGAGATTCTACAATATCCCAAGGCTCCTAAGGAGGCAGCTACTTTGCCTATCCATGAGATCTTACATTATCTCATGCTAAGAATGTGGGAAACACCTCTTACCACCTCCCCTCACTTTCGTAGACTGGATACTATTTTATTTATTTATTTATTTATTTATTACAATTTCTTATATACCGCACTATTCGCTATCAGCGCGGTTTACATTATAACATAATGACCATAACAACAAGCTGTTTGGTTTTACATAGAACAGGGGTATGTATCGAGTCCCTCCTTGTCCTGGTTTCCAGAAGACTCAGCTTCCTCACCACTCCATTGTAGTGGAATCAGCTATGAGAAGGATCAGGAGTGCAAAGAGGCATGCCTCTAATCCTCCAGGACGTGAGTGCAGAACTTTGGATGCCTTTGGATGTCGTACTTTCCAGGCTTCCATGCTTTCTGCTAGGATCAGTTCCTATATTTTATATATGGGAATGTTCCTTAAAGAAGTCACAGGAGATTTAGAAGTTTTGAACCCTCTTCTTCCTGAAGATAAGAGGCAGGATTTTCTCACACTGGTTAAACATGCCCAGGATGTTTCTAAGTTTGTCAATCGTGCAGCTTTGGACTGTTTTGAGTGCATAAGCAGAACCTCTGCCATTGCCATAGGTGCACGTAGAATTGCCTGGCTCCAGGCATCCGATTTGGAGCTCTGGGTGCAGAACAAACTGGGCAATTTCCCTTCTACAGGTGAGAATCTATTCGGCAAAAAATGGCAAGAAAAAGCCAATGAGTTGGATGCTGACAACTCCACCTTGGATAGATTATCCAAAGCCACAGCTGATCCAAAAAGAAGAGGTTTTATCCCTCTTATTCCCAGCAGGGATGTCCTGCAGGTCAACCTGCCCGAAAGAGTCAGCAACCACCTAAACAAAGGAAAGCAAAGACTGCTAAGCCTCAACCGTCTCAGCAGTCAGCCTCCACAAGGCCATTGACTTCCATCTAGAGAACTTAGCCTTCCTGGCCCTCAACGGACCAGAGCCTTCCACCATTCCAGGCAGGCTGTGTCACTTTGCCCCCAGATGGGGGCAGATAACAGCAGAACATTGGACTCTTTCCATTATAAAAGAGGGGTACAAGCTTCATTTTCTCTGCATGCCCCCTCCCACAATGGTAAGACAGTTCAATTCTCAGACCTCTCTCATCAACCTGTTAGATCAAGAGGTCACTATGCTTCTTGCCCAAGGGGCAATAGAAGAGGTACCCATTCTTCAACAGGATACAGGGTTTTACTCTCCCTATTTCCTTATCCCAAAGAAAACAGGGGGACACAGACCTATTTTAGACCTCAGAGAATTGAACACATTTCTGTTCAAAGAGAAATTCAAGATGATTTCTCTGGGAACTCTGCTGCCATACCTTCAGAGTCAGGATTGGCTTTGTTCTTTAGATCTCAAGGATGTGTACACTTATGTTCTCATCCATCCAACTCACAGAAAGTTCCTTCGGTTCCTTTTTCAAGGAAAGCACTACCAATACAGGGTGCTTCCCTTTGGCCTGGCCTCAGCACCAAGAGTGTTCACGAAATGCATGGCTGTGGTAACAGCATTTCTTCGCACTCTAGGAATATTCGTCTTCCCCTACTTAGACAACTGGCTCATTCGAGCCCCATCAGAGTCAGAGGCCAGGATTTCTCTATCTTGCACAATGCGTATCTTTCAGTATTTGGGTCTGGTCATAAACATCCCAAAATCCAGTCTAACTCCCATTCAGTCTCTGGAGTTCATAGGAGCTTTGCTGGATACCAGAAAAGCAAGAGCCTATCTTCCCCAGAAAGCATCAGATTTATCTCCTGGCAGTGTATCTTCCAGGCATCCAAAACTCTTGGGCAGACAGATTCAGCCGAGTTCTGCTTCCACAAGAATGGGCTCTACATGCAGACCAGGTGGCCAAGATTTTTCAAATTTGGGGAACCCCGGACATAGACCTCTTTGCAAGTCCGTTGAATGCCAAACTTCCCCGGTTCTGTTCCAGAATTCCGGCTCAGGGCTCTCAGGCCAGGGATGCTTTCCTCCTTCATTGGGCTCAAGACTTCCTTTATGCCTTTCCACCCATTCCCCTAATTCCCAAAACCCTCAGAGAGACAGAGCACGTATGATTCTCATAGCTCCACATTGGCCACGGCCAATGTGGTACCCTCTGCTTCTACATCTCTCTCAAGCTCCCTCTCTGGAATTAGGGTCTGCTCCAGATCTCCTGCCTCAGGAGGACGGAATGTTATGGCATCCCAATCCCGAGTCTCTGCATCTCAGGGCTTGGTTGCTGAAGGCCTAGATCTTCATGATCTTAACCTTTCTCAGCAAGTAAAAGATATCCTTTATGCTTCCAGAAAACCTTCTACAAGACGCTTTTATGCTTTGAAGTGGAAAAGGTTTACCATATGGTGCTCGCAGAAGGGTCTCAGCCCCCTTGCGATACCTCTGGAATCATTACTGGAGTATCAACTTCATTTATCCAATGCAGGACTTAAGACTAACTCAGTAAGAGTCCATTTGAGTGCTATTGCAGCTTCCTTCAAGCCTTTAAATGGACAACCTATTTCCTCCCATCCTCTTATAGCAAGATTTATGAGAGGCCTTCTTCTAACTAAGCCTCCCATTAGGCCACCACCGGTGGCATGGGACTTAAACCTGGTTCTTGGCTAGCTCATGAAGCCACCTTTCGAACCCTTAGCTACTACCTCATTGAAATTCTTTTCCTGGAAAGTTATCTTTCTCATTGCAATCACATCAGCACGCCGCAACAGTGAGTTGCAGGCACTAGTGGCTGATCCACCTTATGCAATGTTCCATGATGACAAGGTAGTCCATAGGACTCATCCACACTTTATGCCAAAGGTGGTCTCGCCTTTTCATCTAAACCAAGCGGTCTACCTGCCTGTGTTTTTTCCAAGGCCTCATGCATCAAATGCAGAAAGGAATCTTCATACTTTGGACTGTAAAAGAGCTTGTAAACGGGGGCGCTGGTCGTGAATGTCCACAGTCTTGGCAAAGGCAAAATATTATTATGACTTGCAAAGGATTGTGGGGGATGTAGTTCACTTATTCCAGAATCAGCCGTTCACAAAATAATGAGTTGTGTTGCTCGAGTGTAAGCAAAGAAAAACAGATTTTATTCATGGGGTTAATTCTCCCACACAGATTTACTTGGTAACACAAAAGGACACTTGCTTCAGTATTGTACTCAGGAAAAACAAAACAAGATATAAGGTAACTGAACTTCTTAAGCAAAAATCAATAAAGACCTTGATGGGAAACAGAAAAGGTCTTTTTGATGGCTCCTGCTAATGACATTCTTAGCAGTGCTTCAAAAGGCAAAAACAAAACCCAAAAGTAACAAAAAAAACCCTGTTCTATATCAAGGATAACTTTCTTCTATTCACACACACACAAAAAAAGAAAAGTTTCCTTCCAGAGCTCACGTGCACTTGTGCCTGGCTCAATCACCAATAATTAGCCAGCTGCAAACCCCTTTGCTGGTTCACTCTCTCTACGTGGCTCAATCCTACCCTAAAGCTTTCTTGCAGAGACTTTTCTGGGTAGATAAAAGAACAAGTTACAGTTCCTTTTGGTGGTTGTTGTATTAGTGAGAAAGTACTTTAAAACAGCAGCCTAGACAGAGAGCAATCCATGTATTCATTCTGATCATTTGATATATCTCCTTCGTCCTCAAATATCATGGAATCAATATCAGGGTCTGGCTCAGAGGAATTCTTTAATTGATCATTCTCAGGATAATATTTGTTTCCCTGCTGTCTTCCTAGAGAAGAGCTAGGGCATAGATCAAAGTTTATACCTGAGCTTCCTTTGCTGTTAGGTTTCCTCTCCAGGTATCCTGGCCAGTAAGTAATCCAGCTTTTATGTCCAGCCTTCCAATCAAGATCCCTGGACACTGGGTCTCTCTTCACATACCTTCTTGCACCGGTCTTAGGGCCCCTTCCAAATGCAGCCATCTCCTTCAAAGGTGCCGTCTGGGAATTCCTGGCTTTATACCCCACTCCTCTGGCTTCCTCCAGTCCAATGGAGTGTGCTTGCCTCTGGAATCACTCCTAACACACGTACTGCTGTGGGCTCCTTCTTTAGACCTCCAAGATGTCTTTCTCTTCTTCCTTCCACGTTGCTTCTGCTGTTGTAGTGCTCTCTCTTCTTTCTGTCTGCTCTCACTGTTCTCTCTGTTCCCACTGTTATGTCTCTGTGGAGAATATCTTTTACTTTTAACCTGCTTAGAGGGACACTCCACCCTAGCATAGCCCAGCTGTGCTGAATCAAGCCCTGCCCTTGGAGATGAGTGATTGGGGATTACCTCATAGCTCTCCTGATTGAACACACGTTTCCCCACTTCAGCTCTTCTAGAGGCTGTTTGAAACCTGGTGCATTCTGGGACTGGTAGACTTTTATGAAAACATTCTGTTTTATTATTTCTACTAGCAAAGACAGGTTGCTTGTTCAAAGCCAATTCACCTCTTTTATAGCTCCCTCCTGAACTATGATACGCTTCCTTATCACAAGCTTTAGCCATTTACTTACAAAGAACACAGCAACATAGAAAGTCCTCTCAACTCTTTGTTGCTTTTGATCCTTCTCATTTGGGACTTCCAGTCTCCAAGAGAGCACTGTCCAACTGGATTGCACAGTGTATTTCATTTGCCTATCAGAGTAAGAATCTTCCTCTGGAGGGCCATGTCACAGCTCACAATGTGAGAGCCATGGCAGCTTCAATGGCTCATCTGCACTCTGTGTCTATCGACGACATCTGTCGAGCAGCCACTTGGGCCTCGGTTCATACCTTCACAGCCCATTACTGCTTGGACAAGGACTCCCACCGGTATGCATTGTTTGGTCAGGCTGTTCTCCAACACCTGTTCCATACCTAATCAACTCCTACCCACCATCCCTGGGTGGATGCCAGAGATCCATGGGGGGAAGTGGAGCCCTTTCACAGGGACTCACAACTTCTGGGGTCTCTCCCTGGCATCTAAAGCTAGAGAGTCCCCATATGTGAAGACTACATTCCTGCTTGTTCCTGGAGATAGCATAGTTACTCACCTGTAACAGGTGATCTCCGGGAGCAGCAGGAATTTAGTCTTCACAACCCACCCACCTCCCCTAGGAGTTGTATCTCTCTGTCTATCTCTTTGTTTTCCCTCTCTCTCTCTTTGTCTCAGCTTTAAACTCAACTGGAGAGAGGCAGTTGGGAAAGGCGGGAAGGCAGCACGCAGGCACTGTGGGATGCTCCCAAAAGCTTTCTAATTGGACGCTGGGGAGCATTCCCGCGCAGGCTCCGTTGGTACCAACGATACCCATATGTGAAGACTAAATTCCTGCTGTTCCCGGAGATCACCTGTTACAGGTGAGTAACTATGCTATATCCTTTTGAAGGTGCGGTCTCCAGAATTGCACACTATACTCCAATGAGGTCGCACCGAAGACTTATACAGAGGCACTACCACCTCCTTTTTTTCTGCTAGCCATTCCTCTCCGTATGCACCCAAGAATCCCTCTAGCTTTTGCTGTCGCCTTTTGTACCTGTTTAGCTATTTTAAGATCGTCAGACATAACCACGCCTAGGTCCCGCTCTTCTTTAGTGGACAAAAGTACTTCACCCCCCATACTATATTGCTCCTTTGGACTGCTGCAGCCCAAATGCATGACCTTGCATTTTTTAACATTAAATCCCAGCTGCCAAATTCTAGACCATTCTTCAAGCTTAGCTAGATCCCTCCTCATGTTATCTACACCTTCCTGGGTGTCTACTCTATTGCAGATTTTGGTTTCATCGGCAAAGAGGCAAACCTTACCCGACAGCCCTTCTGCTATATCACTAACAGATGTTAAAAAGAACCAGACCAAGGACAGATCCCTGGGGCTCACCACTGGTAACGTCCTTCTCCTCAGAGTGAGCTCCATTTACCTGTACTCTTTCTCGCCTCCCACTCTACCAATTTCTAAACCAAGCAGTATCTTTAGTGTCCATCCCTATGGTGCTCAGTTTGTTTATAAGTCGCCTGTGAGGAATGGTGTCAAAGGTTTTACTGAAATCTAAATTCACCACATCTAGGTCTCTCCCTCGGTCCAACTCCCTGATCACCTAGTCAAAGAAATCAATCAGATTTGTCTGACAAGACCTGCCTCTGGTGAATCCATGCTGCCTCGGATCCTGTAATCCGCTGGACTCCAGAAACCTCACTATTTTCTCTTTCAGCAGCGTTTCCAATAATTTACTCAGCACCAAAGTTAAACTAACTGGTTTGTAGTTTTCAACCACATTCTTACTTCCGCTTTTGTGTTAAGGTATCACCAGTCCTTTGGCATCACTCCTGACTCCAACGAGGCATTGAAAAGGTCAGTCAGTGGAGCTGCTAGAATGTCCCCAAGTTCCCTCAGTATTCTAGGTTGTATCCCATCTGGTCCCATTGCTTTGTCTACTTTAAGTTAAGCTAGTTTCTCGTGAAGACAGTCTTCTGAAAATTGTTCAAGATGCCCCTCTCTTCTGTCCCTGTTTGTGGGTGTTTTCTGAGGTCCTGTTCCTGGTTCTTCATCTGTGAATACAGAACAGAAATATTTGTTGAGCAATTCTGCTTTATCCTCATCAGCTTCAACATATTGCTCCGCTTCACCCTTGAGTCTGACAATACCACTTTTGCTCTTCCTCGTCTCACTAACATATCTGAAAAATGTCTTATCCACCCCATTTAACTGCATTGGCTATTTCCTCCTCTTTTTGAATCTTTGCTTTCCTGACTACTTTGCTAGCTTCTCTAAGTTTTTCCAAATATAGATGCCTGTCTTCCTCTCTCTGTGATCTTTTGTATTTCATGATGGCCTCCCTCTTTTTCTTCACCTTGTCAGCTACTTTTCGAAAGCCATAGCGGTCTCCTTTTCCTTTTACCTTTATTTACCATTTTAGCAAAAGGGTTGGTTGCCCTTAATATATCCCCTTTCAGTTTTGCCCACTGTTTTTCTACATCCCCCAGCTGTTCCCATCCCGCTAACGACTCCCTGAGGTATTGGCCCATCTTGGCAAAGTTAGTTTTCCTAAAGTCTAAGACCCTCACTTTTGAATGGATTCTATCAGCCCTAGTATACTGAACCACACCATCTGGTGATCACTGGATGCAAAATGATCTCCCAATATAACATCAGAAACACTTTCACCATTAGTAAGCACCAAGTCCAGTATGACCCCTTCACGTGTGGGGTCTGTTACCAATTGTCTGAATAGTTCTCCCTGTAGAGAATCCAGGATCTCCTTACTTCTAGATGATACTGCCGCAGGAATGTGCCAATCAACATCTGGCATATTGAACTCCCCTATCAGTAGCACTTCCCCTTTCCTAGCAATGCTGCGTATGTCTTCAATTAACTCTGTCCACTTCTTCCTTTTGTGAGGGAGGTCTGTATATCATGCCAATGCAAATAGATTTCTCTCTTCCTCTTTCTAGTTTAACCCACAATGCCTCCTCTCTCCCTGTTAAGCTCTGTAATTCCAAAGGTTTAATATTATTTTTTACATATAATGCCGCCACTCCTCCCCTTCTTCCTACCCTGTCCTTTCTGAATAAAGTATAGCCTGGTATAGTTACATCCTAGTCATGGTTTTCTGTGAACCATGTTTCTGTAACTGCTACTATATCCAAGTCAGCCACTCCCACCAAAGCTTCAACATCAGGAATCTTATTTCCCATGCTACGGGTATTTTTACACACTGCTTTCCGTATGTTACTACTTTACCCATTTACATAAAGGTATTTAATGTATCACTTACCTGGGGGCTTTCTTCATCCATCCCAAACGAATCTAGTTTAAAGCCCTTTTCAGTAGATTAGCCAGTCAACTACGAAGACGCGTCAACCTTTCTTGGACAGATCGACGCCATCTCTGCTCTGCAATCCTTGGAACAGCATCCCATGGTCCAGAAAACCAAAACGCTCTCGATGACACCATCCACGCAGCCATGCATTCATCTCCAGGATGCGAGCCTCTCTTCCTTGGCCTTAACTCTCAACAGGGAGGATTTGGGTCAGTGTCACGTCAGGACATGCTAGGGAGATAAAGTTTCTAGATGAAATAAATGACTGCTGCTTGGAGCAGCTGGTTCATGAACCGACCAGAGGGAAAGCCATTTTGGACCTAGTTCTTAGTGGAACACAAGATCTGGGGCAAGAGATAAGTATGTTGGGGTTACTTGGCGATGGTGTTCATAGCATGATCGCGTTCGATTTAATAAATGGAGGGGGGAGAGTAAGGAAATCCACAGTACTACCTTTTAACTTTCAAAAGGGATATTATGATAAAATGAAGAAAATAATTAAGAAAAAACTAAAAGGAGCAGTTGCAAAGGTTAAAGATTTACATCAAGCTTGGGTGTTTTTTAAAAATACTATCTTGGAAGCCCAGACCAGCTGTATTCCACGCTTTAAGAAAAGTGGAAGGAAGTCCAAAAAACTGCCAGCATTGTTTAAAGGTGAGGTCTCAGAGGTGGTTTTTGCCAGAAAAGCATCTTTCAGGAAATGGAAAAAGGAGCCAAATGACGAAAACTGGAAACAGCACAAGCAGTGGCAATTTAGATGCAAGGCATTGATAAGGCAGGCAAAGAGAGAATTTGAGAAGAAGCTTGCTGTGGAAGCAAAAATGCATAATAAAGACTTTTTCAAGTACATTCATAGCAAAAAACCTATGAGAGAGTCAACTGGACCATTAGATGATAGAGGGGTAAAAGGAGCACGAAGAGGGGCAAGGCTATAGCGGAGAGACTGAATGAATTCTTTGCTTCAGTCTTTACTGAGAAAGATGTAGGGATGTTACCCATAATTGAAATGGTATTTAAAGGAGATGCTGCAGAAAAATTGAAAGAAATATTGATACACCAGGAAGATGTATTACAACTACGTGTATTTGATAAACTGAAGAGTAGCAAATCATCTGGACCGGATGGTATACATCCAAAGGTGTTGAAAGAACTGAAATATGAGATTGCAGACCTACTATTAGTAATCTGTGAACTATCATTAAAATCATCTGTAATACGTGAAGACTGGAGGATGGCCAATGTAATGCCAATTTTTAAAAAGCGTCCAGGGTTGAAACGGGAAACTACAGACCGGTGAGCCTGAAGTCAGTACTGGGAGAAATGGTAGAAACCATCATAAAGAACAAAATGACTTAAGATGTAGATGGTCATGGTTCATTTATTTATTTATTTAATATACCACGCTATTTAGAATCAGTGCGGTTTACATGTATACTAACAGGTACTTTTTATTCCCTTGTCCCCGAAGGGCTCACAATCTAAGTGTACCTGAGGCAATGGAGGGTTAAGTGGCTTGCCGAAGGCCACAAGGAGTGGCCATGGGACTAGAGACTCCAGTCTCTCCGGCCTGAAGTTGCTTGTCCCCATGCGGGAATTGAACCACCGGCCTTCCGGCCTGAGATTACCTGTCCCAACCACTGAGCCACTCCTCCCTTTAATGGGAGGCAGCCACCATGGCTTTAGCCAAGGAAGGTCCTGTGTTACTAATCTGTTATGTTTTTTTGAAGGTGTAAATGAACAGGTAGACAAAGGTGAGTCGATTGATTATAGTATATCTGGACTTTCATAAAGTCTTTGACAAGGTCCCTCAGTGGAAAACCTTTGGCAAAATTAAAAAGTCATGGGATAGGAGGCAGTGTACTGTTGTGGATTAGGAACTGGTTAAAAGATGGAAAGCAGAGGGGAGGGTAGGGCTAAATGGCCAATTTTTCCAATGGAGAAAGGTGAATAGTGTTGTACCCCAGGGATCTGTACTGGATCCGCTGCTTTTTAACATATTCATAAATTATCTGAAAATGGGATTAGCGAGTAAGGTTATCAAATTTGCAGATGACACAAAACTATTCAAAGTTTGTTAAAACCCATGAGGATTGTGGAAAATTGCAAGAGGATCCTGATAAATTGGAAGACTGGGCATCCAAATGGCAGATGAAATTTAATGTGGACAAGTGCAAAGTTATGTACCTAGAAAATTAAAACCCAAACTATGGTTACACGATGCAAGGTTTCACATTAGGAAAAGTATTTAGCCATCATCTTTGATAACATGTTAAAACCCTCCGCTCAGTGTGCAGCGGCGGCCAAGAGAGCAAATAGAATGCTAGGTGTCATAAGGAAAGGAATGGAGAATAAAACAAGGGATATTATAATGCCTCTATCGTTCCATGGTGTGACCTCACCTTGAATATTGTGTACAATTCTGGTCACTGTATCTTAAAAATGATATAGCATTATTAGAAAAGGTACAGAGAAGAGTCAGTGACCCAAACGGTAAGGGGGATGGAAGGATATCCCTATGAAGAGAGGCTAAAAAGGATAGGGCTCTTCAACCTGTTAAAGAGACGACTGAGGGGAGATATGATAGAGGTCTATAAATTAATGAATGGAGTGGAACGGGTAACTGTAGGTTGATTATGCCATCAAAATATAGAAAGACTAGGTTGCATGCAATGAAGCTACAGGGTAACCTATTTAAGACTAATAAGAGAAAATATTTTTTCTCTCAACGTATAATCAAACTCTTGAATTTGCTACTGGAGAATGTAATAAAAGCTGTTAGTGTAGCCGGGTTAAAAAAAGGTTTGGACAAGTTTCTGGTGGAAAGGTCCATAAACCATTATTAAAGTGGACCCAGAATATCCACTGCTTGACCCAATATGAACATTGTGGAACCTGTGTCTTTTGGGGAAACTGATAGTTACTTATGACATGAATTGGCCACTATTGGAAACAGGATACTGGGCTTGATGGACCTTGGTCTGACCCAGTATGGCATATCTCATGTTCTTATGACATGCTGATTAAGATGATTATAAAGGTGCTGGCGACGAATACTGTGTATACTGTGCCCAAAGAACATACCAGTCAGTACTAGAGGAGATCAAACCTAAACTTTCCTTAGAAGCTCAGATGACAAGACTTTGACTTTCATACTTTGGACATATCTTGCAAAGAGAGAGATCTTTTTAGAAAGACATAATGCTTGGTAAGGTAGAAGGTCACCATAAAAGAGGAAGGCCAGCAATGAGATGGATCGATACAATAACAGCAGCTGTGGATACCACTCTATCAACAATGAGCCGCTTGGCTGAAGACCGAACAAAGTTTAGGTTAGTTATCCAGAGGTTTGCCAGGAGTCGACACCGGCTCAACGGCACTTAACAACAACAAAAGAAGTTCTAGGACAAGGAGAAAAGATGAGTGTTACACCTAAGTGGAGGACTGATGTCAGTCTATATGGTGACTATATAGACAATGCAACGCTGGGGTGGGTGAGGTGAGGGGTAAGTTCGGCAGGATTTTAAGTGTCCCTGGCCAGCAGACCACCTATGAGCTGAGGGCCCACTCAGATCTAAGAGAATATAAACAGGTAATAAATAGGCAAGAAAAATGTATATCAAAACCAGCCAAAATAATAAATTTAGAAGCTTAGCTTTGTAGTCTCTTGGAGTTGTGATGGCAGTTGCTGGATCAGAACGCCTACTTAGGCAGCAGAGACCGATTGAACTAACCACATTCTGTGAGGTGGGCTTCTAACAGAGCAATGTAAACTTTAAAGTTTCAATGAAATCCTACTTTTATGTACCAGTCTACTATGCAAAGGACTTTGGAACTTTAAAATGTATATCTTTACCTCAAAATTTATTAGGAAACCAGGTCTTTGCAAATCTAAAAGCAAATGTGTACTGCAAGTCCTAGTAGACAAATATTAAGGATGTAGTGTCCCTTCCAGTAGATCACCTATGAACTAAGGGCACACTCAGATCTAAGAGAATATAAACAGGTATTCCTTGTTGTTCCTCTAGTCTAGTCCCGGACATCTGGGGTATAAACACCTCCTCCCGCAGCCTTGGAGACTGAGCCCATCACCTTTTTTGGTGCCAGCAGTATAAGTAGGGAAGGAACCGCCTCCTTGAGCCAGTAAGCTCAGTCTCCAAGGCAGCTGAAGGAGGTGTGAGCCTCGGGGGGCTCACTAGAGGAATCAGTGAGGAGTCAATGTAGTAGCTTAAAAATAGCAAGATAAGGCAGTAAAACAAAATAGCTATCTTGTGTAAAGGAGTGCCTGCAGCTTTAAATTTACCAGCGAGGTTTTTTTCCTGCTGAGCGGCTGTTCTTTTACCGGCTGAGTTTTGTATTCCCCCTCTCTCCCCCCCTCCTGGGAGGTACTGTGTCCGGTTGGAGTGTGGGAGCAGCTGTTGGGGCCTCCGTCTCCCTAACCCGGTCTGCAGGTGAGGAGGCGTTGAGAGGGGGCCCGTCCTGAGGTCCGGAGCCGCACCGCGGGCTGCTTTGGCTGATGCGGCAGAACCGGAGCCGGCGAATCGCGTGCCTGTGGCCTTGGCGGGTGGTAACAGGTGACCGCGAGGTGCTCCGGCGGCT
The DNA here is from genome assembly GCA_033557465.1 of Ichthyophis bannanicus. Classification (NCBI taxonomy): domain Eukaryota; kingdom Metazoa; phylum Chordata; class Amphibia; order Gymnophiona; family Ichthyophiidae; genus Ichthyophis; species Ichthyophis bannanicus. The sequence continues at coordinate 17,208,955 of CM066049.1, read as the reverse complement.
GTGAGAGCCGTGCAGTGAAGGGGCTGCTGACAGAGGCTCCGGAGCACTGCGAGTCTAGCCAGTGAGAGAGAAAAGGCTCGGCAATCGGTTCGCGCTCAGGTAAGCTGTGCACGGGCCTTGCTCACGCGGCGTTTTTGGCGGGAAACGCCAAGCGGCTTCGCACACATTTTTTTCTGCAGGGTCTTAGGCCGGGGCTGCATTCTGCGTGCAGGGAAGTTGTTGTCATAGGTACAGAAAAAAAAAAAAAAAGCCAAAAAGCAAACGGAAGGTGTTTCGCTTCAGCTCCAGTTCTTTGGTCAGCAGAGAGTGGTTTGCTGTGGCAGCTGAAGGGTGAGCTTGCTAGCATGCCCTCCAGGCCCCAATGTGTTATGTGCGGGGCCAAGAGGGGATCCCTTTCCGATTTGGGAGCCTGTAAAGCATGCGCGCTGGAGGCGGATGCCACGGACATCGAGGGAGACGGCACTGCGCCGAGGGAGGCCGCGTCGGGCTCTCCAGAGCCGCGCTCTCCGGCGGGACCATCGGGGGGGCCTCCCCTGGGGCCTCCCATGGCGGCGGAGCCCTCCACGTCCCAGGCGGGCTTGCAGGGGGGGCTGGCAGCCATTTTCTCCCCAGATTTCCTTTCTTTGCTTCAGCAGGCCCTAGCAGGGAAGCAAGGCGCTGCGGAGTTAGGAGGGAGCCTGAAGAGGCCTGGGGGTTCCTCGGTAGATGGCCGGGAAGGCACCCCCATGCAAAAAGGCCAGGTTAGCGGTGGTAGTCCCTGAAGAGGTCTCGGAGGGTCCGGATTCGGATGGGGATCTGGATCTGGAGGATGGTGAGATTGTGGAGCAAGAGGACCAGGCTAGAGTGGTTAGGGTCTTCCACCGGGAGGACCTGGCAGCCCTTATCGCCGAGACCCTGAAGGCCCTCAACATGCCGGTGGCGGAGGGCGTGGCGGATTCTGCTTTGGAGGATCCATTGCTTCAGGCGACGCGACAGTCCCAGCGGGTGTTTCCACTACATTGGATTTTTAAGGAAATGATTCAGGAAGAATGGGACAGACCAGAAGCCGGGCTTAAAGGGTCCAGAGTAATGGCCCAGCTGTATCCGTTGCAGGAGCAGGATAAGGAACTTTTTAAGTCCCCTAAAGTGGATGCGGCGGTTTCCGCTGTGACCAAGAAGACCACAATTCCAGTGGAGGGCGGTGCAGCCCTTAAGGATGCGCAGGACCGTCGTCTAGATACACTGCTGAAGCAGGTGTTTGATGTCAATGCTTTATCCTTGCAAGCGGCTATCTGCGGCGCGTGGGTAGCTAGAGGATGTCTAAGGTGGACTCAGAGGATTTCGCTGGACCGGGACGACGAGGCAGTAAATGAGACGGCCCGCCTGGAGTCGGGGGCTGCTTATTTAGCGGATGTGCAGTATGATCTGATTCGAGGCCTGGCGAAGAGTATGGCGTCCGTGGTTGCGGCAAGGCGGTATCTCTGGTTGCGCAATTGGGCGGCGGACGGAGCCTCCAAAGCAACGAAATCAACTCCAGCAACGAAATCACAGATATTACTCCTCAGACCTTGGCAAATTATTATATGAACAAAACAATGTCCCACCCCCCCCTACCTAAATCCACATATACCTCTCAAACACATCACACTGACACTTATACTTTTCAAACACATCACATAGACGAATGGTCTGAATTCCAACCCCTAACTAACGTTGCACTCAAGAACATCATAACAAACATTAATACAACAACCTCACTCCTCGACCCTTGTCCTGTAACATGGATAAAGAACTCTCTATCAATACTCTCCCAATTCATCCTCCCAATAATAAATCTTTCCCTAAAAAACGGATACTTACCCCCTACACTAAAACATGCTCAGATCCGCCCAATCTTAAAGAACACTACCCTTGACAAATCATCACCTAAATCTTACAGACCCATATCAAGTATTCCGTTCATGGCTAAATTAATTGAAAAAGCAGTACAAATCCAAACCCAGGACTACATTGACAGCTCAGCCCCCCTTGATGATCAGCAGTATGGGTTTCGTCCCAGACACGGAGTTGAGTCTCTTCTAACAGTTCTAATTGATACACTTGTAAGAGGAATAGACAACTCAAAACAAGCATTCCTACTTATATTCATTGATGTCTCCGCAGCCTTTGACAGTGTTCACCACTCAACAATGATCAATAAACTCAGGCAAATAGGAATAAAATCTACAGTACTAGAATGGTTTACCTCCTACCTAACAGACAGAACTCAAACGGTACAAATCGGTAATCTTACTTCAAATACATATAATCAAGAACTAGGCCTCCCCCAAGGTTCAGCACTGTCAGCGCTACTATTTAACATATACTTAAAACACATCTGTAAAATCTTCAAAAAATTCAATGTCCACTATCACCTATATGCGGACGACATTATGATGTATGTCCCTTTCAAAATACCAAATATCCCTTTACAACTTATTAACGATTGCCTCAATGAAATAAACACCTGGCTAAATGAGAACAACCTATACATCAATCACTCAAAAACAGAAGCCCTAATAGTAACAAAAACACAACATTCATTCCCCCCTCACATATCACATTGCAGAATAACGATATCAAACTAAAAACTGAAGTACGTTATTTAGGCGTAATACTAGACAAACACCTCAGCATGGACACACATGTAAGAAACATAACAAAAAAGGTTTATTTCAAACTCAAAGTATTAAAGCAACTCCGCCCACTAATGCACCTACAAGACTTTCAACGAATTATACAAGCGATAATAACCCCCCACTTCGATTTCGCAAATCAAATCCTCCTAGGTGTAACAAAACAGACTTTGAAAAAGCTCCAATTGGCACAAAATGCGGCAGCTAAGACCATTACAAAGGCCCCACCTTTCCAACATATAACCCCAATTTTAGAATATCTACACTGGCTCCCGATTCAAAGTCGAATAGAATATAAAACTATTTTAACCACCTACAAAGCTCTAAATAAAACAGCACCCCTGTCTATAAATAACCTCATTAAAACTGAGCCTACACATAACCTTCAAAGGAGAGACCAGCTAAACAAATTAACTACACCAAAAGAATTTATTAAGGCCAAAAAGACTACAAACAAGAAAGCCTTCTCCCATGCTGCCCCCATACTTTGGAACACTATCCCATCAGAATTAAGATCCTTACCCAAAATCATGGAGTTTAGGAAAAAACTCAAAACACACTTATTCACAATGTACTATGCACCCTTGGCGAACTCACCTCCCATCTCACAGATAGATAAAGGATAGTCATATTTCAGCCAATACAACTATTCCAAAAAAGGTCGAACCACTAAAGCCCGAAAACAATGTATTCAAAGACTAACGAATAATATCTAAGCCTGTATATAGTTTTAACTCTGTTACTCTGTACATAGTTCACAAATTGTTAAATGTAAGTTACAACTTGTTATCTGTAAAAACAGTTTCACTGTTTCATTGTTGTTCCATGTAAACCGCACCTGATCAATGGAAGGAGCGGTATATAAAAAATCTGTAAATTAAATTAAATTAAAGCTCGTCTCGGTAAGCTTCCTTTTCGGGGTAAGCTGCTCTTTGGAGAGGATTTGGATAAGTTGGTGAAAGACCTCGGGGAGTCTAAAGGGGGAAGGCTGCCAGAGGATAAGCAGAAGCAAAATTGTCCGCCAGCGCCTTCCCGCAGTCAGCAGAGAGAGTTTCGGAGGTTTCGAGCGCCCAGATTTGGGCAGTTTCAAAGAGGGCGTTTCCAGTATAGGTCCCAGGGTTTTCGTGGGTTCCGGGGGGCAGGGAGAGATTTTGGAGCCTTCTCGTCCTCGGCCCTCAAAAAGCCACAATGAAGTGAGGGGGGCCCAGGCAGGTTTAGTGCCGGTAGGGGGTCGGCTTTGAGAGTTTTACCCTGTCTAGGCCCAGATTACTTCGGATCGTTGGGTTCTGGAGGTCATAAGGGAGGGGTATGCCCTAGAGCTTCAACGACCCGTTGCAGTCCTTCATCCAATCTCCCTGCAGGACACAGTCAAAGCGCCGGGCGGTGCAGCAGACGTTGCAAAGGTTGCGAGACCTACGGGTGGTAGTGCCAGTCCTTGTCAATCAGTATGGCAGCGGTCGGTACTCGATCTATTTTGTGGTGCCCAAAAAGGAAGGTTCTTGGCGGCCGATTCTAGACCTCAAAGGCGTAAACAGGTATCTCCGTGTGTCTCATTTTCGCATGGAACCCTGCGGTCCGTCATAGTCGCAGTGCGAAAAGGGGAATTTCTTTCCTCTCTGGACCTCTCGGAGGCATATCTGCACATTCCCATTCGGTTAGAGCATCAGCAGTTCCTGCGGTTTGCAGTTCCGATGGGGCATTTTCAGTTCCAGGCGTTACCGTTCGGCTTGGCGACGGCTCCGCGTGCTTTTACCAAGGTGATGGTGGTAGTGGCAGCGGCGTTGCACAGAGAAGGGATGTTGGTTCACCCGTACCTGGACGATTGGTTGATCCGAGCGAAGTCACGGTGCGAGAGCGAAGAGGCTACTCTCCAGGTTGTGCGGTTTCTTCAAAGCTTGGGGTGGGTGGTAAACTTCGAAAAGAGCAAGTTGACACCGACCCAGGAACTGGAATACCTAGGGGCTCGATTCGACACGGAAGCTGGCAGAGTGTTCCTTCCGCTCGCCCAGGCCCAAGGCCTGCAGCGGCTCGTTTGGGAGTTCCTGAAGAGGAAGGCCCCGTCGGCGTGGCATTACCTTCAGCTTTTAGGGACAATGGCTGCCACGCTAGATCTGGTGCCTTGGGCCAAGGCGCACATGCGGCCGTTACAGCGGGCGCTGCTCCGGCGGTGGTCCAATCAATCGGATCCGTTGTCCCGGCGGTTGGTGTGTCCGGAGCCGGTGAAGCTCTCTCTCCAGTGGTGGTTCGACCCCAGAAATCTCGAAAGAGGTATCCCGTTGGAGTCGCCGGATTGGAAGCCGTTGACGATGGATGCCAGTCTTTACGGCTGGGGGGCACACTTCGAGCGGCAGTTTGCTCAAGGACAGTGGTCGCTTCAGGAAAGGCAGTGGTCGATCAATCGGTTAGAGCTCCGAGTGGTCACCCTGGCGCTAGGAGCCTTCCAGTCCCAGGTGCAGGGCTGTGCAATTCGGGTCCTGTTGGACAACGCCACGGCGGTGGCGTATGTCAATGGTCAAGGGGGCACCAGCAGTGTGGCTCTGGAGGCGGAGGCGAAGGAGCTTCTTGCGTGGGCCGAGGTGCATCTGGAGGCGTTGTCAGCGGGACATGTAGCCGGCGTGGAGAATGTGACCGCCGATTATTTGAGTCGGAACGCGGTGGACCCGGGCGAGTGGGTCCTCAATCAGAAGGTCTTTGAGATGCTAGTGCAGCGCTGGGGAGTTCCGGTGATGGATCTCATGGCGACCTTCGCTCCGGCAAAAGTAGAACGGTTCTTCAGCAGAAGGCGAGAAAGGATGTCCGAGGGCTTGGACGCATTGTTGCAGGCGTGGCCGGAGGAGCAGCTCCTTTACGTATTTCCTCCATGGGCCTTGATAGGACGTCTGATTCAGCGAATAGAGATGCACAGGGGACAGGTGCTTCTGATAGCGCCGGACTGGCCCAGAAGGCCGTGGTATGCCGATCTGGTGAGGCTCCTGGTGGGGTCTCCGTGGAGGCTGCCGGTCAGAGAGGATTTGTTGGGACAGGGTCCCTTGCTAATGCCTCAGGTGGCTCGGTTCTCGCTTACGGCCTGGCTATTGAAAGGGCGAGGTTGATGGCCAGGGGGTATTCATCAGCGGTTGTTGCCACCTTGCTAAAGTCCAGGTGGTGATCGACGTCGATAGCTTAGATCCGCGTATGGCGTCTTTTTGAGGCCTGGTGCGAAGTGCGGCGAGTGGTCGCGTTACAAGCCTCCATTCCGCAGATTCTCGACTTTTTGCAGGACGATTTTGATAAGGGTCTGGCGGCAGCGTCCTTGAAGGTTCAGTTGGCAGCTCTCTCTTGTTATCGGGGTAAGGTGCATGGTTTGGTGCTAGGTGCCAACCCAGACGTGAAGCGGTTTTTGAGGGCGACTTCTCTGTTGAGACCTCCTTTCCGGGTGCCGGTCCCGCCTTGGGATCTCAACTTGGTGCTGGCGGCGTTGGTGAAGGCGCCATTCGAGCCTTTGGCGAAGGCGCCGTTCGAGCCTTTGGCGAAGGCGCCGTTCGAGCCTTTGGCGAAGGCGCCGTTCGAGCCTTTGGCGAAGGCGCCGTTCGAGCCTTTGGCGAAGGCGCCGTTCGAGCCTTTGGCTACGGCTACTTTGAAGGATCTCACTTTGAAGGTGGTGTTCTTGGTTGCTATTGCTTCCGCGCGGAGGATTTCGGAATTGCAAGCATTATCGTGTAGAGCGCCGTTTCTGACCTTCTGTGATAGAAAGGTGGTGTTACCACCTTCGGCAAAAAGGAAGGTACTGTGCGTATCGGTTTTTCATGTGAATCAGGCCCTTTCTTTACCGGTTTTCGCAAAGGACATGACAGACAGTGCTGGAAAGCGGTTGCATCGCTTGGATATCAGTCGGGTTTTGAAGGTGTATTTGCAGAGAACGGCAGCTTTCTGTAAAACGGATAGATTATTTGTTCTATTTGGAGGGCCGTGGCAAGGGGAGTCGGCATCCAAAGCCTCTATTGCGAGATGGATTAAGGAGGCCATTGCCTCGGCGTATCTGTTAAAGGGTAAGGTTGTCCCTGCGGGTTTAAGAGCTCATTCCACGAGGGCGCAAGTGGCTTCTTGGGCGGAGTACCGTTTGGTGCCTGCGGAAGAGATTTGTAAGGCGGCGACTTGGTCTTCGCTGCATTCCTTTGTCAAGCATTACAGGATCGATGTACAAGCGGACAGAGATACTCGTTTTGGATCAGCGGTTCTTCAGGCTGGTCTGGCAGGTCCCTTCCGTTGAAGTGTTACTGCTCTGTGTTACATCCCCAGATGTCCGGGACTAGACTAGAGGGACGATAAGGAAGGTGAATTTAGACTTACCTGCTAATTGTTGTTCCTTGCGGAACTCTAGTCTAGTCCCGTGATCCTCCCTTCTTTGGACTTGGATCTGTGGCCTGAAGAACTTTAAAGTTGGTAGCGCTTGGCTGCGGCGGCGCCAGGGTGGCCTGCAATCCAGGGGTGGGGCGGAGCAAGTCTCTAAAGAATAGTGATAACAGTACCTTTTTGGAGGTTTTTCGAGAGGGGACCAGACGCGGCTGAGCGATCTTGCTTAGGCCTTGTCTGGTGTGTTTGCCGGGTTCAGCTGTTCTGTAATTGTTTTATTGGCAGTTACATTGGTTAGGATGTAGTGATATAGGTTCATAAAAAAAAAAAAAAAAACGAAAAAGAAACTTATGCAACATGTTATTTCTACTTACTTATTCCTCTGGTGAGTCTGCTTTGTCAATAGGTTACTGGTTCGAGGAGGCGGTTCCTTCCCTAATACTGCTGGCACCAAAAAAGGTGATGGGCTCAGTCTCCAAGGCTGCGGGAGGAGGTGCTTATACCACAGATGTCCGGGACTAGACTAGAGTTCCGCAAGGAACAACAATTAGCAGGTAAGTCTAATTTCACCATAAATAGGCAAGGAAAATTTATATCAAAACTAGTCAAAATAGTAAATTTAGAAGCTTAGCTTCGTAGTCTTTTGTGGTTGTGATGGCAGTTGCTGGATCAGAACTCCTGCTCAGGCAGCAGAGACTGACTGAATTAACCACACCATTCCCTGTATGTGGGAAACCCACCTTATGGTGTCACCTATCAGTAAGAGACTGGACACCATGTATCGAGTACTGGACTGCCCAGGCTTCCAGAAGCTGCAACTACCTCACCATTCTATGGTAGTTGAATCAGCAGTGCACAGCATAAAGAGTGGCAAGAACCTCTCCTTGATGCCCCTGAGCAGGGAATTGAGAATCCTTGTTGCCTTTGCACGCAGTTCCTTCCAGGCTTCAGTGTTAGCAAGTAGGATTAACTCCTACACCTTCTACATGGGCATGTTCCTCAAGGACATTGACAAGGACTGGGAAGAATTCTTCTCATTCATCTGTGACGAGAAAAGACCAGCTTTCCAAACTCTCTTGAAACACAGCAAAAATGTCCCGAAGTTTGTTAACAGAGCTGCTTTCGATGCATTTGTTTCCAGCAGCAGCGTCTCTGCAGTAGCCATTGGGGCTCATAGCCTAGCATGGCTTCAGGCTTCATATCCGCAACAATTGGTCTGGGACAAATTAAGCAACATCCCCTGTATGGATTAAAACCTGTTTGACAAAAATTGGAAGGAGAACTCTGGAGAGTTGGAGATTTTATCCCTCCTACTTGCAGCCTGTGACCTACCAGTCTCATCAGAAACAGCAGGGTCCAAGGCAAGCTAAGAAGCCCAAGGGCACTAAGCCACAACCAGCCACACAGCACCAGCAGCACCTAGCTTTTGACTCTTTTTGTGAAGAACATTGCCACCTTGCCCCTGCAAACTCCCAATCCTCCTCATATAGCAGGTCAGCTAAGCCATTATGCACACGATTGACACTCATCACCACAGAACTGTGGACTCTCCAAATCATCTATGGAGGCTACTTTTAACAGTATCCCCTTACACACCTCAGAGGGGAATACCCTACTCGGCCCCCTGCAAGGGCTCTGCTACAGCAAGAGGTGACCACAATGCTTTCCTAAGAGGCCATAGAGGCAGTCCCACCAGACTAACTTCTCAAGGGGTTCTACTATCCTTACTTCCACATCCCCAAGAAGTCAGGAGGATACAGATCCATACTTGACTTCTGGGACCTCAACAAGTTCCTGGTTAGAGAGAAGTTCAAAATGATCTCTCCAGGAACTCTCCTACCATATCTGCAGGAGCAAGGTTAGCTTTGTTCTCTGGACCTCAAGGAGGCCTATACCCATATCCACATACATCCATAGTAAAGACAGTATCTCCGGTTTACATTTCAAGGAACCCATTACCAATACAGGGTTCTCCCCTTTGGCCTCGCATCTGCTCCAAGAGTCTTCACAAAATGCATGCCGGTGGTAGCCGCTTACCTTCGCAGTATGGGAATTTTTTTCCCCCCTACCTGAACGATTGGCTGATAAAGGCAGACTCTCCAGGAGTACTCTGCACTTCACTTCAGCGAACCCTCTCAGTTTTACAATTTATTTATTTTATTTTATTTATTTATAGTCTCTTCTATACCGCACTATTCAGCATCAGCGCGGTTTACAGTGAACAAAGAATTTACACATTTCCGATGGTACTTTGTGTTTACAGATGAACAGGCAAAAGTAACTTGGATAACAGGGGTAACTATTTACAAATTAAAAACAGAATCATGAACATTTCTTGGTTTCAGCGTAATGGGTTTTGGAAGCTCTGTGAGGTGGTTGAAATAACTGCATTGGTTACTGGGTAATACAAGAGGAAGAGGTGGTGTTTCAAGGCTTTTCTGAATTGAAATAGATCTGGGATTGCTCGGATGTCTTGAGGGAGGCTGTTCCAACACCTTGGGGCACAGAACTTGAATGCCCTGTCTGCTGTTGCTTTGGTGCAGTGTGAAATTGATTTTGGGACTACAAGTGTGTTGAGTGTTACTGACCGTCTGTCCCTATTTTGAGGTGTCATCTGGATCAGATCCGTTAGTGACTCAGATGAGAGCCCTTTGATGGCCTTGAATGTCAGTAGTAATGACTTGTAATACCTGGGATTTGTTGTCAATGTCCCAAGATCCCATCTCACAGCAACAAAAAGGCTGGAGTTCATAAGTGTGATGCTAGACACCCAACAAATCAGAGCCTTCCTTCCAGAAGACCAAATGAACTGCCTTGTAGGCCTAGCCACCCACACGCGGTAACAAACAACTTTAACAGCTGGGGACTTCCTGAGACTCCTGGGCTACATGGCATCCATAGTGCATGTGGTTCCATATGCGCCTAGCATAGTGGACGTTATCCTCCCAGTGAACTCAAGATGTAGGACACTTACAGGATCTAATCCAACTGACCCACCCCCTTGCCCAGTCCCTGCTCTGGTAGTGTACCCCAGCAAATCTTGTAGGTCGCCTTTTCAGATGCCTCAGCCTCCACGCACCCTCACCACGGATGAATCCATACTCGGGTGGGGAGCCCATCTGGACTCTATCTCCACACAGGGCCTGTGGAAAACTCAGGAATCGGCTCTGCAGTTAAACCTCTTAGAGCTCAGGGCAATCACAAACGACCTCCAAGTCTTCTAACACCACCTCTGTCTCCCAGCTGCTGATCAGAACAAACAGGCGGCACTGTTCTACATGAACAAGCAGGGAGGGATGGGCTCTGTTCTCCTCTGTGAGGATGCATGTTGTCTTCGGAAACTTGCAGTCTCCCACCGCATCCACCTCCGAGTGGTGTGTCTGCTGAGAGATCTCAAATTACCTGGCAAACAAGCTGAGTCAGATTCTCCGCCCATACAAATGGACCCTCGATCTGCATGTCGTTGCTCGGATCTTCCAGAGATGGGGAACCCCATCCATCGATCTCTTTGCCAACCCCCACAACAGACATTTCCTGCTCTTCTGTTCCTGCGTATCCTCCAAACTCAGCCAGGCACCAGATGCCTTCCTCCTTCACTGGGTCAAAGTCTGCTGTATGCCTTCCTTCCCACACCCCTGATCCCAAAGACCCTCTTCAAACTGCAAACAGATAGAGGCAAGATGATTCTCATAGCCCTTTTCTGACTTTGTCGGCCATGTTTTCCCCTAGTTCTTTGACTAGCACAGACTCAACCAATGCGCTTGGGTTGCCAACCCGGCCTTCTGTCCCATGACAACAGAACAGTCCTGCATCCCAATCTACGATCTCTCTGCCTGACAGCATGGCTGCTGAAGAGATGATGCTACGGCATCTTGACCTTCCCCAAGCAGTGAAGGATATTCTCCTAGTTTCCAGGAAACCCTCCACCAGACGAGCATACTCCTTCAAGTGGCATAGATTTGCATCATGGTGCGTGGACGGGAATCTAAATTCCTTTAACACACCAATAGCTTTGCTGCTTCAATATCTGCTTCATCTGTCCTCCTCAGGACTCAAAACCAATTTGGTATGAGTCCACCTTAGTGCCATCACAGCTTTTCAAAAGGCAGATGATGGGCACCCCATCTCCTCGAATCCACTGGTGGCACCGTTCATGAGAGTTCGCCTTCTCTCCAAGCCACCTCTCAAATCTCCGGTGGCTTGGGATCTCAATGTCATCTTGGCACAACTCCTCAAACCTCTGAGCCATTGGTTACCACTCACCTACGATACTTGTCTTGGAAGGTCATATTCTTCATTGTCCTGACCTCAGCCAGGTGCATCAGTGAACTACAGGCCTTGGTGGCGCATCCATCATATACCAGGTTCCACCATGATAAGGTCCTCCTATGGACACCCCCCCCCCACTTCCTATTGAAAGTGGTCTCACCTTTCCATTTCAATCAATCTGTGATCCTTCCAGTCGTCTTTCCAAGACTGCTGTCTGTACATCCTTGATTGTAAACGAGCCCTGGCCTTCTATCTTCAAAGGACCCAGGATCTCCGCAAATCCTCAGTTATTGGTTTCCTTTGACCCCACCCTCTTGGGTATTCCTGTGTCGAAACAAACGCTCTCCAGATGGATAGCAGATTGTATCTCCTTGGCTTATGATCAAGCCGGCCTCACCCTTACAGGCCATGTCACTGCTCACAATGTTAGAGCCATGGCAACTTCCGTTACCAACTATATTGAAGACTATGCCCCCCTTGATCCCTTCCAACATGGTTTTAAAAGGAACCATGGTGTAGAAACTTTAATTACTTCTCTGTTAGACTCAGTGATCTCCTACACCCAAACACCTACCCAAGGCTGTCTATTAATCTTCCTAGATATATAACTCCCTTCCCTATGATCACCTCCTGGAGAGACTACATTACATTGGCCTTAGAGATACTACACTAAACTGGTTCTGCTCCTACCTCGAGCACAGGACCCAACAGGTAAGAATTGGTGAAAAAACTCCCAGCTATTCACACTAGGACAGCAGATATAGCTGGTGATTCGAACATTAGGCATGTAGATAGCTGGGTGGCTGGTGGACATGAGGATCGCCTGGTAACATGCCTGCCTGGTGCTAAGGTAGCGGACCTCACGCGCCATCTAGATAAGGTCTTAGATAGTGCTGGGGAGGAGTCTGCTGTCTTGGTATATGTCGGTACCAATGACATAGGAAAATGTGGTAGGGAGGTTCTGGAGGCTAAATTTAGGCTTTTAGGTAGGAAGTCAAAATCCAGAACTTCCAGGGTAGCATTCTCCGAAATCCTTCCTGTTCCACGTGCAGGACCCAAAAGGCAGGCAGAGCTCCGGAGTCTCAATGCGTGGAAGAGACGATGGTGCAAGGATGAGGGTTTTGGATTTGATAGGAACTGGGGAACATTCTGGGGAAAGGAGGGGCTCTTCCGAAGGGATGGGCTTCACCTTAACCGGGTTGGAACCAGGCTGCTGGCATTAACCTTTATAAAGGAGATAGAGCAGCTTTTAAACTAGATAATAGGGGGAAATCGACAGTTGCCCAAGAGCGCATGGTTTGGAACAATGTATCCTTGAAGGATACTACAAAAAAAATGAAGTTAGGGCACATCAGCAGAGAGGTTCCAGTAAAGACTAAAGTAGCCCAAATGGCCTTGACTATGGAGCAGGGAGAACTTAAAGACTCCAAATTACCCATGCCCACCGATAGCCAGATTAATATGATAAAATACAGTCTCTAAAATGCTTGTATGCAGATGCTGGAAGTCTAAAAAATAAGATGGGAGCGTTAGAATGTATAGCAATAGATGAGGGGTTAGATATGATTGGAATCTGAGACATGGTGGAAGGAGGACAGCCAGTGGGACACTGTGATACCTGGGTACAAACTATATCGTAATGATAGAGCTGATCAAATTGGTGGAGGGGTTGCGCTCTTTGTTAGAGAGGGCATTGAGTCACAAAGGATTAAAGATTTGCAGGAAACAAAATTTTCTGTAGAATCTCTATGGGTTGAAATTTCATGTAAAAAGGGAGGTGTACTATCAACCGCCTGGTTAGAATGAGCAAATGGATGATGAAATGCTCAAAGAAATCAGGGAAGCTAACAAACGTTACAGCACAGTAATAATAATGGGTGATTTCAATTACCCTGGTATTGATTGGGTCAGTGTCACGGCAGGACATTCTAGGGAGATAAAGTTCCTAGATGAAATAAATGACTGCTTCTTGGAGCAGCTGGTTCATGAACCGACCAGAAGGGAAGCCATTTTGGACCTAGTCTTTAGTGGAGCACCAGATCTGGTGCAACAGATAAGGGTGTTGGGTGCACTTGGCAATAGTGATCATAGCATGATCGCGTTTGATTTAATAAGTGGAGGAGGGATCAATCAATCCACAGTACTACCTTTTACTTTCAAAAGGGAGACTATGATAAAATGAGGAAAATAGTTAAGAAAAAACTAAAAGGAGCAGTTGCAGAGTTTAAAAACTTAAAACAAGCTTGGGTGGTGTTTAAAAAGACTATCTTGGAAGCCCAGACCAGCTTTATTCCACGCTTTAAGAAAAGTGGAAGGAAGTCCAAAAAACTGCCAGCATGGTTTAAAGGTGAGGTCAGAGAGGCGGCTGTTGCCAAAAAAAAAAGCATCCTTCAGGAAATGGAAAAAAGAGCCAAATGACGAAAACTGGAAACGGCACAAGCACTGTCAATTAAATGCAAAGCATCGATAAGGCAGGCAAAGAGAGAATTTGAGAATAAGCTTGCTGCGGAAGCAAAAACGCATAATAAAGACTTTTTCAAGTACATTCGTAGCAAAAAACCTGTGAGAGAGTCAGTTGGACCATTAGATGATAGGTAAAAGGGGAAGTAAGAGGGGACAAAGCTATAGCGGAGAGGCTGATGAATTCTTTCCTTATGTCTTTACTGAGGAAGATGTAGGGATGATGTTACCCATGACTGTAGTGGTATTTAAAGGTGATACTGCAGAAGAACTGAAGGAAATATCGTTACATCGCGAAGATGTATTACAACTATTTGATAAACTGATGAGTAGCAAATAACCTGGACCGGATGGTATACATCCAAGGGTGTTGAAAGAACTAAAATATGAGATTGCAGACCTGCTATTAGTAATCTGTGAACTATCATTAAAATCATCTGTAATACCTGAAGATTGGAGGATGGCCAACGTAACGCCAGTTTTTGAAAAGGGTTCCAGGGGTGATCCAGGAAACTACAGACTGGTGAGCCTGACATCAGTACCGGGAAAAATGGTAGAAACCATCATAAAGAACAAATTGCTGAACATGTAGATAGGCATGGCTTAATGGGAGACAGCCAACATGGCTTTAGACAAGAAAGATCTTGTCTTACTAACCTGTTATGTTTTTTGAAGGTGTGAATAAACAAGTAGACAAAGGTGATTCGGCTGATATAGTGTATCTGGATGTTCAGAAAGCCTTTGACAAGGTTCCTTGTCAGAGACCTCTGGCAAAACTAAAAGGTCATGGGATAGAGGCAGTGTACTATTGTGGATCGGAATTGGTTAAAAGATAGAAAGCAGAGGGTAGGGCTAAATGGCCAATTTTCCCAGTGGAGAAAGGTGAATAGTGGAGTAACCCAGGGATCTGTATTGGGTCCGTTGCTTTTTGACATATTCATAAATGACCTAGAAAAGGGAATAACAAGCGATGTTATCAAATTTGCAGATGACACAAAACTTTTTAAAGTTGTTAAAACTCATGACGATTGTGGAAAATTGCAAGGGGATCTTGATAAATTGGAAGATTGAGCATCCAAATGGAAGATGAAATTTAATGTGGACAAGTGCAAAGTTATGCACCTAGGAAAGAACAACCCAAACTATGTTTACATGACGAAAGGTTTCAGATTAGGATCCACCACCCAGGAAAAAGATTTAGGCATCATCACGGATAACATGTTAAACCCTCTGCCCAGTGTGCAGCGGCGGTCAAGAGAGCAAATAGAATGCTAGCTATCATAAGGAAAGGAATGGAAAATAAAACAAAGGATATTATAATGCCTCTGTATCGTTCCATGGTGCGACCGCACCTTGAATCTTGTGTGCAGTTCTGGTCGCCGTGTCTTAAAAAGGATATAGGGTTATTAGAAAAGGTTCAGAGAAGAGCCACCAAAATGGTAAAGGGGATAGAAGGATACCCCTATGAAGAGAGGCTAAAAAGGTTAGGGCTCTTTAACCTGGAAAAGAGACGGCTGAGGGGAGATATGATAGAGGTCTATAAATTAATGAACGGAGTGGAACGGGTAAACGTAGATCGATTGTTTACGTTATCAGAATATAGAAAGACTAGGGGACATGTAGTGAAGCTGCATGGTAAACTATTTAAGACAAATAAGAGAAAATATTTTTTCAGTCAACGTGTAATCAAACTCTGGAATTTGTTACTGGAGAATGTAGTAAAAGCTGTTAGTGTAGCTGAGTTTAAAAAAGGTTTAGACAAGTTCCTGGAGGAAAGGACCATAAACGTTTATTAAAAGGGCCCCAGGATATCACTGCTTGACCCAATATAAGCAGTGAGGAAGCTGTGTCTTTTGGGGAGACTGCTAGGTACTTATGACATAGCTTGGCCTTTGTTGGAAAGAGGATACTGGGCTTGATGGACCTTGGTCTGACCCAGTATGGCAGTTCTTATGTTTGAGGGTGCCAATAATCATGTCCACTTCGTGTTCAATTAATGCCAGTCATGGAGTGAATAAAAATGTGTACTGCATCTAATAAGAACTCACTCCACTAAAATATTGAGGACTTTCGAAATCTCAGGAAGAAATGGATGTTGTTAATCATGAAGAGAAAACAATCTCAGAACCATTTGAGCTGGTAATATGGGCATGTCAAACTAATCCCACACTTATACTCAGAACATCACCGATCCAAAAAACTCATTTTGCTCTCTTTTTGTGTGTGGTTTTTTTTAATATAATAAGTGAGTTCTTATTAGTTGCAGTAATCATGTTCTGGCAATGTCTCAGTTTTTATACTGTTTCCTTTTCTAATTGGGTCTTGTTTTATGTGTCAAATATGTGTGCATATATAGTACAAAGCCATTTCACTTGGCACTTTTTTTTTTTTTTTAAAGATATCTGGCATTAAGAGGTTGAACTGCAAGGATGCCAATAATGTTGACCACAACTGTAAATAAAGTGGGGACAACTTCCCCACAGTTTATTTTAACATAGCCATCATTACCTACACATTTGTAGCTGTCATTTCCTCCCTGGTCAGTGCCACCCAGATTCCCAAATATCTGGTTGTTTCTGTCAGGTAATTATACTTGTTTAAGGGAAGGACCTCTGTCTTCTGCCATGTTATTCAATAGGTATACACTGCAGACAACTCACTTGTTTTTTGCGGTACCCAGGGAATGGAGACCGTATTCAGGGGCATCATAATATTATTAGAATGTGCTTTCACTCTTTGGCTATATTAAATGAAAAGGGGGAAAGAGGGCATCCCTATTAATTGCCTTTTTGTAAGCTAATTAGTAGAGAGAGCACACTATTCATGAAAACTCTAGCGACTGGCTTTACACGTAAGGCCTGCACCATCTTAACGTACTGCTTTCCCAGCCCTATCCACAGCATCACCTTAAATAAATATTGCTACTCTATGAATACTGTATTAAATGCTTTCTCCATGTGAAGTGAAAGCCTTGTTTGCGAGGTCTCTTGTTGCATCACACAGCAGGCACGTATTGTCTGGTGGCATCTGTCCTTTCATTAAACCACTCTGCTCTCATTCTATTAGTATCCTTAATTTCTTTCCTAATCACATAGCCATGATCTTAAGAGTGGATCATGAAACAGGCCTTGATGAAATTTCTTAGGGGTTGTAAGCCAGTGGCTGAGTTTCTTTTCTCCAGGACCAAGCAGGAAGTTAGTCCTCACATATGGGTGATGTCGGCGCCGACGGAGCCCTCATGCGGAGCATTTCGCCAGCTTTCAAAGAAAACCTTTGGGAATGCAGCTTGCATGCACGGTCCCCTTCCCGGCCAAGGGTGCCATCTTGCTCAGCCTTTCTTTTTCCACGGAGCCCAACGGATGTGAGTTCGTGTCACCCGGGAAAAGTAGATTTTTTTTTCTGTGATTTTCGCTTTTTCTTCTCCGGTTTGACGCCGGTTCCCCTTCCCGCCTGGGCTCGGTACACCGGTATCAAGTCCGGAATGTCTTTTTTTGGTTTTTATCCTTCGTGACTAGCGTTCACGCCTTTTTTTGTTATTTTCAGAGGCAGCCTGGTCTTTTGACCTTGAAGGGGCCCTTTTTCCCCCGATGGCTGCCAGCGGGTTAAAAAAATGTGATCAGTGCAAGAAACGTATGTCTCTCACCGACACACATGACTGCTGTCTCCGATGCCTCAGGCCCGACCATGACCCGCTGGTCTGTGGCCCATGCGGCAAAATGTCGTCGAAGGCGCTTTGGAGTCGTCAGCATCAACGTGAGAGAATTTTCTCTGACTCAGCGTCCGGCCGGGCCCGGACTTCGTCAGAGGTCTCGACATCTCGGGAGTCTGACCCCGAGCGCCGTCGGGGTTCCTCTGAGAGGGGATCTCCCACTCGGGAGCACAAAAGGAAGAAGAAGCTCGTGAGGGCGGCATCGGTGAGGGCCCTGGGTCCTCTAGGGCCAGGTCGCATAGCCGTGACCGCCGCCCCGGGCTCTCGGAGTGGGAGAGGCCGTCCAGTCTACCTCGCATGGAGCCGGAGTCCCCAAGTCACGTAAGTTCTTTTGTCCTCGTGGACTCTCCTCCGGGAGAACTGACGTCGGACCCGACTCCGTTGGGGCCTGAGTCGGGTGCTGCTGAGTCTCCTGAGCGTGGACTCAGGCTGACGGCCTTGGAGAGCAGCTTGGCTGCCTTCATGGAACAGCAGTGGGTGCTGATCGTCGGTCTGACCGGTGCATCTGCCCCGACCACTGGGACCTCGACGTCCAAGTCGACCTCGAAGACCGAGCCGATCCTCGAGTCCATCAAGTTTCGAGTCGATCCTTGGTCAAGATCCCCCTCGACCTCCCGTGTGGGGCTGAGGTTGTCGACGCTGGTGCCCTAGGCGTCGGGGCGGGTGGCACCGAGGCCCACACGGCCGTAGCTGCTCGACTCCTCCTTGGAGGAGTCAGCGTGGGAGACGGAGGACGAGGAGTCTCCTGACACCTTCCGGACCTGTTGCGTCCCTTCGAACTCCCCGGAGTCCGAGCCTCGGAGAAGGTCCCTCCCAGAGGATACCCGGTTCTCGGAGTTCGTGAGGGACATGCCTAAGCCTTTGGCATTTCCTGCGGACGCTGAGGAGGAGCCTCGAGCCGAGGAGCTCGATGCCCTCCAATATGATTTTGCTCCAAAGGAAGCCTTTACTGTACCGGTTCCTCCGATGCTGGAACGGCTGCTCTTCCATATGTGGGAGGCACCGGCCTCGGCGCTGGTTCTTAGCAAATGGGTCGATTCCATTTATCGATTCCGTAAGAGCCCTGGGTTCCAAAAGGCGCAGCTACCGCACAATTCCATGGTTGTGGAATTGGCCATGCACCGCCTGAAGAGTCAGAAGATGCACTCCTCGGTGCCCCCTGGCCGGAGGCCGGAACCTGGATGCTCTCGGTAGAAAGTGCTTCCAGGGCTCTATCCTATCTTGCCGTATCCAGACTTACCCAGCTGTACATGGGCATGTACTTAAGGGAACTGGCAAAGGAGATTGCCGGGTTCTCAGCTGGCCTCTCTGAGGAACCTTTGCAGAGGTTCAAAGCCTTGTCGACACTACCACCACTTCTCCGATTGGAATCTTCGTATCCTCAATTTAAAGCATCACTCAAAACCCATTTGTTTCAGCAAGCCTTTCACCTCTCTCCTGATGGTCCTCCCTGATGTTCTCATTTGTTATGTTCTTCTGTTTGTTCGTATATTTGTCTTGTCGTGTACTTTGTCTACCCGTAGTTTGTTTTGTCTCCCCCTATATGGGCCTACTATCTCGTTGTACTCTTATGTTTTATTACTTTTATGTTTTTAAAGTATTGGCCCTTTTGCTTTGTCTATTTTATTTGTCTATGCTTTTATATTTTTACTTTCCTATCCTATTTTAGCGTTCCTTTTCCTTGTCTTTGCATTGCTAACCTTTTATTGTACACCGCTTTATGTTTCGACGGAAAGCGGTCTATCAAATTTTAAATAAAGATAAAGACAGGAATCCGATAGTTCTCGAAGTTTATTTCTTGAACAGCCTATGATGGCTTTGAGGCTTCGGCCCGGGTAGCCGCGGCCGGCATTGGTGCATGCCATCGGGCCTGGCTACAGTCATTGGATCTGGAGTCATGGGTGCAGGACAAGTTGGTCGATGTCCCATGCCGAGGTCACAACCAATTCGGTAAGCCCATGACTGAAAAGACTGCAAAAATCGAGACTGAGACTCTCACCAGGACAACGCTGTCCAGGAAGATTTCTGCCCCTTCTCAAAAAAAGGAGGACTCGGGGAAGAAGCCCTTTTTCCAGAGGAAGGGTGCTGCCTACAAATCCTACCCTCCGTATCGGGCCTCTCTAGCTCCCCAACAGGGCCAGCAGGCCAAGGGGCAGGGGCATTGGCCCCGTAGGCAGAAGACCCCCAAGCCGCCAGTTCTGGCTCCTGCACAGCAGGGAGCGGGGTTTTGACTTCCACAGCATAGCCTCTCCTCCGCCGGTGGCTCCACTCAGCACAGGGGGTCGACTGACCCTGTAATCCTACAGGTGGCCAGCCATCACAGGGGATACCTGGGTACTGCGCATAGTCCAAAAGGGTAACATGCTCCACTTCCACCAGCTTACCCCCCTCCTACTATCCAGGGGAGCCTCTGAGACTCCCTCTATACAGGAACCTCCTCCTTCAGGAGTTGGCAAGTCTTTTAAAGGAACAGGCGGTGGAACCGGTGCCTCACCTCCTGAAAGGGCAAGGCTTCTACTCCAGGTACTTCCTGGTACCAAAAAGGACAGGAGGCCTCCGGCCTATCCCTAGTCTTGTGAAACCTAAACAAGATTCTGGAGAGGGAAAAGTTCAAGATGCTTACCCTTTGAATACTGCTGCCCTATCTCCAGCAGGGAGACTGGCTATGCTCCTTAGACCTAAAGGATGTTTATACTCACATCCTCATTCATCCAGACCACAGACAATGTCTCAGATTTGTGGTGGGAGGAAACCATTTTCAGTACAGGGTACTTCCCTTTGGCCTAACCTCTGTCTCCAGGGTTTTCACCAAATGCCTGGTGGTGGTGGCTTATCTCAGGAATCAGGGAATTTTTGTCTTCCCATACCTGGACGACTGGCTCATCAGGGGCTAGTCTCTCCAGGAGGCCAGACAAGCCACTCTTCGCACTGTTTCTCTTCTTCAGCATCTGGGCTTTGTCATAAACTACGCAAAGTCCACTTTGCTCCCCTCTCAGAGTTTATAGGGGAAAGCTTAGACACCCTTCAGGCAAGAGCTTACTTGCCCGAAGACAGGGCCCACAGACTGATAGACTTGGCCAACCAGTTCCAAAGCAAGTCTCATGTCTCCGCCAGGCACTTCCTGCGGCTCCTGGGCCACATGGCATCCACGGTACATGTGACTCCGAATGCCCATCTACACATGTGGGCTGCTCAGTGGTGCCTCAGAGATCAGTGGACGCAAGCCACAGGTGACCTCTGAGACAGAGTAAAGGTGTCCAAACCACTTTTGGACTCCTTTCAGTGATGGTTACATCTCCCTAACCTTCTCAGGGGGTTACCTTTTCAGGCTCCAGCACACACAAGGGTGCTGAGGACCGATGCTTCCTTAAAGGGCTGGGGTGCACATTGCCAGGGCAGTGCACTCAAGGCCTCTGGTCTTCTCGAGAGGCCACTCTGCAAATCAATCTTTTGGAGCTGCGAGCAATCTGCTTGGCTCTACGGACTTTTTCTCATGCCCTCTCACACCTGTCTGTCCTAGTTCATATGGACAATCAGATGGCAATGTTCTATGTGAACAAACAAAGGGACACGGGGTCCAGGCTCCTATGTCAGGTTGCGCTGGTGCTTTGTGCCTTTTCAGCAGCGGTTCTCAACCCTGTCCTCGGGACCCACCTAGCCAGTCGGGTTTTCAGGATAACCACAATGAATATGTATGAGAGAGATTTGCATACACTGCCTCCATTATATGCAAATGTCTTCCATGCATATTCATTGTGGTTATCCTAAACCCGACTGGCAAGGTGGGTCCCGAGGACAGGGTTGAGAACCCCTGCTTTGCAGTCAAACAAGGCATGTTTCTTAAAGCAGTTAATCTACCTGGTCATGAAAATTTCCTAGCAGACAAGTTTAGCAGGATTCTCCAGCCTCATGAATGGCAGTTGAATCCACGGGTGGTCCAGCAGATCTTCCTCCGCTGGGGACTTCCATCCATCGATCTCTTTGGAAGTCCACAAAACCGTCAGCTGCCCAGGTTTTGCTCCAGACACCCGCATCCCCTGAGGATGGCAGCAGATGCTTTTCTGATCTCCTGGTGGCCTGAACTCTGTTCAAGATTCTCCGGGACAAGGCCTTGGTGTTTCTGGTAGCCCCCAGATGGCTGAGGCAGCCGTGGTTTCCACTTCTGCTGCAGTTGGTGATGGAAACTCCATTCCATCTGGGGTTGCAACACAATCTCCTGTCTCAAGATCAGGGTTCCCTTCTGCACCCCAATCTCAGGTCCCTCAATCTGATGGCCTGGCTGCTGAAAGGATAGTGTTAGCTCCCTTACTTCTACCTAAGGAGGTTGAGGAGGTGGTCCTAGCCTCTAGGAGGCAGTCCACCAGAAAGTCCTATGCCCTCAAGTGGCGTAGGTTTACGGTATGGTGTGCTCAGCGCAATGAAGAACCTTTCTCTTGCCTTGTTCCAGTAGTACTGCAGTATCTACTTCACCTGTCAGAACTAGGCCTTAAGTCTAACTCTGTTCGGGTCCACCTCAGTGCTCTATCAGCGCACCACTCACCAGTGGAAGGACAGTCTCTGTCGGTTCATCCCTTGGTGTCCCAATTTTTCAGAGGTCTGCTTTTTCTCAAGCCTCCGGTTCGTCCACCGGCGACTGAGTGGGATTTGAACGTGGTCTTGCAGCAACTTACTTGCCCACCGTTTGAGCCAATGGCTACTTGCCATTTGCGCTTCCTTTCTTGGAAAGTGCTCTTCCTGGTGGCTCTTACCTCGGCCAGACGTGTGAGTGAACTACAAGCTCTGGTTTCTGATAGACCGTACACACGGTTCTTTAGGAATAGGGAGGTCCTACGGACCCATCTGAAGTTCCTTCCAAAAGTGGTCTCCTCTTTCCACCTAAACCAGGAGGTGGTTCTTCCGACCTTCTTTCCCAGGCTGCCATACCAGCCGGGCTGAAACAGTCTTGCATACCCTGGACTGTAAGAGGGCGTTGTCTTTTTACGTAGAACGTACGCAGGGGCATCGAAGGCTACTCAGCTTTTCGTCTCCTTTGACCTAATAAGATGGGGTTACCTGTCTCCAAGCGTACATTGTCCACTTGGGTAGCAGATTGTATCGCTTGGGCGTAAAGGGCAACCAAACTCCCTTTGCAGGGTCGAGTCATGGCCCACCGTGTCAGGGCGAAAGCCGCGTCAGTAGCTCATCTCCGCTCTGTTGCGTTGGCAGACATCTGCCGGTCCGTAACTTGATCTTCAAGCCAGACTTTTGCAGCCCATTACTGCCTGGAGAGAGAGTCCCAAAGGGACAGTGCTTTCGGAGAGGCAGTACTCCGTAATCTCTTTGAGGTTTAGGCATTTCCTACCCTCCGGCCCTTGTGTTGGGCTACTGTACGGGGGCGTTCTCAGAGGATATTCTTATCACGAATGTTGAGGCTCTTGAGAGGGAGCTATTTTTTCAGCTTACTGTTCTCGTTAGCCTAGAGCTGGGGAGTCCCATATGTGAGGACTGACTTCCTGCTTGGTCCTGGAGAAAGAGTAGTTACTCACCTGTAACAGGTGTTCTCCAGGAGCAGCAGCAGGAATCAGTCCTCACGACCCTCCCTCCTCCCCTGGAGTTGCAGTCATATCATTAATTTTAATTTTTTGCTGTCTTTTAGCTATGTGATTAGACTGAGCAAGATGGCACCCTTGGGCTGGAAGGGGACCGCGCATGCGCGCTGCATTCTCAAAGGCTTTCTTTGAAAGCTGGGGAAATGCTCTGCACGAGGGCTCCTTCGGCGCCGACATCACCCATATGTGAGGACTGATTCTTGCTGCTCCTGGAGAACACCTCTTACAGGTGAGTAACTACTCTTTCTCTGTGAACAAGCAGGAAATAAGTCCTCACGTATGGTGATGTCACCAACTGAACCCTGCACGTAACTCTCCTCAACTTCCAAAGGAAGCTTTTGGGAGATATGTCATGTATGTGCACCTGCCTTCCCTGCCCTCCACGGTGCCATATTTTCCAGTCGTCTTTTTTTTCTCCGGAGACCTAGGATGTGTTCCTGCTGTCTGGAAAAAAGTTTGAATTTCCTGCCCTTGTGGCTGAGCTTTCGCTCATTTTTTTTTCACTCGCCTGTCATTGGTTAGACTTTTTTCTGCCCTTCGGGTGGTTGTTTTTTCTGTAGTTTTTGGTGCCTTTTTGGCATTTTTCCCCTTCGGGGGCTTTTTCCCACCCATGGCCATGTTTCAATTTGATTTTGCAGAAATGGTCTTTTTCAGCATGTCTAAGAAGGGACTTTAGTATTTGATTTGGAAGGGCAGACTAGATAGGCCATGTGGTCTTTTTCTGCCGTCATGTTTCTTTTGCACGTGTTCTCCATGAATAGAAGGAAGAAGTCCTCTCAACTCTCCCACCTCCCCGGGGAGTTTCCTTTTGGTTCCTACTTTGTGATCATACTGGAGAAGATGGTGTCGTTGCGGATGGGGAAGGCAAGCTAGCATATGCGGCATACCTCTCAAAAGCTTCCTTTGGAAGCTGAGAAGTGTTCCGTGCAGGGCTGCATCAGTGATGTCACCTATACGTGAGGTCTTACTCGTGCTATTCACTGAGAACACCTGCTACAGGTGAGTAACTATGCTTTCTTCTCCTTCCCCCTCTCCCATTGTCTCTGCTAAAGTTGAAGAGTTGAGTTGGGGTGGGAAGGGGCGTGGCAGGGAATCTTTTCTGAGGTTCTAATACAGCTCCATTAGGCCCTGACTTACCAGGGCAGTTTTTCCCATTCCGTGCCCTGTCCCTTCTCTTTTTGGGGTACACATATCGTCTTTGGGTCTGTTTATGTATCAAAGCAAAGGAAACAAGTGGAAGAAGACCATCTGCAAGCAAGACACTTTATTCAGGGCCTGACTCTGCCAAGTTTTGACTTGTAAACCTTCATCCGGGTCCTATTACTCTTGGGGTCATATCCCCGATCCTATTCTGTTTGCCGATAGGAGCCGCTGAACAGTTAACTAAACTGAATGAAGTACGGCCACCCTTTTGTGTGCCTAACTTCAGCTGGTTTAAATTTCCTGACCCAGCGGCTAAATATTGCTGGTGACCGGTTAACTCAAGTGCCACCCCTGGAATTGACCGATGCTACATGGTTATCAGGGCATGCACTGGTGTTAGGAGGGGATATTCAGAGGCACAAAATGGCTGTATGTTGTTGAATATCACTCTCACCGGAATTAACACAGTTGGTCTACTAATCGTGTTAATCTTTTGAAAATGCCTCCCTCCCTTGTGTTTAGTGAAGTATAATTTTCAAAACTGAACACAGTAATCCAAGGCATTATCACTTCCTTTCTTCTAGTTGGTGCCCCTCGCTGTATGCAAGTCTTCATGCTTGTACACAGCAAGCCCATCGTCTCACACACTGTAGCAAGGTCCGGGACTGATGGGATTCCCAGTTACTGCCAATAGAAGAAAAAAACGTTCAGGCCTCAAAACTGAGCATGGGCAGCAGAATCAGAAGGAACAGCTTTAATAATAAGGTTGGGGTGAAGGGTGGAGAAAGAGTCCAGGATAATAGTAGAAGAAGCAGAAAGAACAAGATACTGGTGAGATTAGGTTGTGAAGGGTCCTCAAGACTTTGAGGTTGAAAAAGGGTCTGCACCCCAAAAAACCTCAGTGTTGCGTTCATATGGGAGTGAACTACAGTCAAAGAAAAAACCCTTAATATTATTTAAATGTTGCTTCTTTCAGCGTCATAAACTCAAATCTTTCCATATTTCTATCCCTTTTAATGGACTAACAGTATATCTATGGCAAGCTTTGAAGAGTTATCCTCCCGAGGCAGGGGAAAGAGAGACTGAACTGCCAACACAAGAGCTCCCTACATGCCAAACTTCTCCTCTTTCCCCAGATAGGGGGATAAGCCAAGCCCTGTAGCTAGGGAAAACAGTCTCCTGCAGCTCTTAGGGCCAGAGCAGTCAGCCACAGAGGGTGACACAAGTTTCTCTGGAGACCAAGGGAAGGTGTATGGCTGAGCCTTTTCCTTGGGCTGGCATAAAATACAGCCTGCAGCCCCGGAGAGGGGAAGCTCCAAGGCCAGGTAGCCTGCCCCATCCTAGTCATCCTGCAGTGGAGGAACCAGAGAAACAGACAGAAATTAAGATTCCAAAAGAGTTCATTGACCCAGAGGATCTTTGAGACACCTTAGAAGTGGAATGAGCCAAATTTTCAATCTTCCCAGGGCTGTAAAAAGAACTTGCTGTGATCCAAGGAGTGAGAAGTCTGCCATGGTACTGTGTGTGAATTACTGAGGGTGGGTGGGGAGGAGAAGAGCTGAGCCATTGTTCCTTTTGCTATTCTTCTGCTTATGTTCAGAAAGATGTTTGAGCAGGGGAAAGAGAACAAAAGTGTTTTACATACCTTACGAGATCTGCACTATTAATGTACTGCTCTGCACAGTTCTGTTCATACTTCTTGCTGTAGTTTTAAAAGCCTCATAATGATGTTTTATTTTGCTTCACCATTATGAAGGATGTTGGACTGCTTCCCCAAACAGTTGGTGAGCAAAGAGACTCTGGGGGTCTTGCTGCAGTGCTAATGAACTCAGAGCTAGGAAGCACTTCAAATTTTTTCACCTCCCTTTCCATATTTCCTATTCTCGTATGTTCCCATTGACAGCCAACCACAAATGTGATTCTATGTCACCTGCTAGACCAGTCCAGACAAGTGGGTTGTGCTCCCTTACCAGCAGATTGATGGAGACAATGAAAAGCCCACGTTTCAATGAATTCACTCCTATGCCTCTGTTCATCTCAGCCACCAGAGGTCTCTTCAATATTTCTTTTTCTCCAGCAGATGGTGGACGGCTTTTTTCCTCTCTGAAGAAAATCTGAACATTGAGAGGAAAAGATTGATTAAACACTCATGAACAACCACCCTGAGTATGTCTTTCTCACTTGAGCGCGATGTGGGAGACTTCACTAGACTATGGTCTTTTCGGTAGCCATAGGAGGGAAAATTGGTTCAGCTCCACGCGCTTATTATGATCAGAACCTGTTGAGCAGCCAGAAATAGGAAACAATGTAACCTGTTTAAGACTAATAAGAAAAAATATTTTTTTGGAATGATATGGAAAGGTGCATCAGCCTCACACAACCTCAACACTCCCTTCCTCCTCCTCTGTTGCCCCCTGTTAGGGATCTGCCTCCAGCCACCTTAAACGAAATGCTGCAAAAGCCAGTGAAACAGTATCGGGGGAGTATCCCCGGCAATCAGGATTTAGGGCCGGGCACTCTTTAATGAACTGCACCGCTCTCACGACAAGGGTGATTTTTCAATAGCTGTATCTTTAGACCTTTCTGCTGCATTCGATGTTGTCAATCATCGTACACTTCTTACCCATCTTTCAGATCTCGGTATTCATGGCACTGTTCACCAGTGGTTCCATTCCTTTCTTTCCTCTCGGACCTTCACTGTTCATTCTGGTTCCACCTCTGCTTCCTTCCCTCTGCACTGTGGTGTCTCTCAGGGCTCCATCCTTGCCCCTCTCCTATTCAATATTTTCCTCGCCCCCTCGCCCTTCTCATACAACAGACCAGTATTTCTGCATACTTTTTCGCAGACGACATCCTTCTAATTCACCACACATCTTCCTCAGCTCCAGACCTCTCTCCCCTCAACACTTGTCTGGCTGCTATCGCTGATTGGTTTTTCCTCGTAGTTAACCCCTCCAAGTCGGCGTCTATCTGGTTTACCTTCGGCGCCCCCTCCCCCACCTTGACACCGCATATGTTGTCAGACGGCTGCCTGGTTGAGAATCTTCACAGTCTTGGCAAGTGCATATATCTATATGATTTGCAAGGGATTGTGGGCAATGCAGTTCATTCACACCAGACACAGCTGCTGACAATTATTTAGTTGTGCTCAAGTGTTAAAGCCAATAAGATATTTATTTATTTATGGGGTTATTTCTCCCAACACATATATGCTTGGTAGCACATAAATCAGGTTACTTGCTTCCAGTGTTTAACTTGGAAAAACAAAGTCAAAATCAGGAAAACAACATTCAAACTTGTCAGGCATTAGCTAATGTTTTCTTAGCATATATCAAACAACAAACGAAAAGCCACAAAGAAAGAAAAAAAACTGTTCTTTTCAGGTTAACTTCTGATAACTTCCCACATAAATTCAGAAGTGATTCCCTCCTAGCTCACAAGCAATTAGGTAAGGCTCAATTGCTAGCAATTATCCAGCTGAAACCCCTTAGCTGGCTTGCTTTCTACTCTGTGGGTCAAATCCTGCCTCAGGAGCTTTTCTGAGTAGATTAAAGAACAAGTTTGTATTTCTTTGTGATGGTTGCTGTACTTTATAACAGAAAATCACCAAAGGAGTTTGGACAGAGAGCAGTCCATATAAACACATTCTTCATCTGCAGTCATTCCCCCTTCTTCAACAAGCATGGGTTCAATATCATGAATTGGCACAGATGAATCTCTCAATGGAGCACTTTCAGGAGAATACTTGTTTCCCTGCTGTCTTTCAAGGTTATAGCTAGGGCATAGATCAGTGTTCATACCTGAGCTTCCATTGCTGTTAGAGTTCCTCTCTATATAGCCTGGCCAGTATGTAGTCCAGTTCTTATGTCCAGCCTTCCAATCCAGATCCCTGGACACTGGATCTCTCTTCACATACCTTCTGGCACGGGTCTTTAGGTCCCTTCCACGTGCAGCCGTCTCCCTCACAGGTAGCGTCTGGAGTTTCCTAGCTCTGCAGCACCATTCCTCTGGCTTTCCCCAGTCCAATGGTGTATGCTGGCCCTTGAAATGCCTCCCAGTATACGTACTGCTCTGGACTCTTCTAGACCTCTCAAAGGCTTTTCTCTTCCTTCTTCCAAAGGGTTTCTTTCCTTCTCTGTCCGTCCGGTCTGGCTTCTGCTTCTGATGATCCTTCAGATGAAACTGATGATCAAGCTCAAGCGGATTCTCAGGATAATGAGGATAATTCTCTGTAGAATAAACTCTACCTTTATTCTGCCTAGATGAGTGCTCCCCCCTAATACAGCGCAGCTGTGCTGAATCAGGCCCTGCCCTTTGAGATGAGTGCTTAGGGATTACCTCATAGCCCTCCTGATTGAACACACGTTTCCCCACTTCAGTTCCTCTAATGGCTGTTGGAAACCTGGTGCATTCTGGGACTGGTAGTCTTTTATGGGAAAATTCTGTTTTCTTATTTCTACCAGAACTGACCAGGTTGCTTGTTCAGAGTCACTTCACCTTTTCTATAGCTCCTTCCTGAGCTATGATAAGCTTCCTTATCACAATGTCCAACTCACCGATCCCTCTGGTACCAACTCTCCATTATCTTGGTGTTATCCTTGACCCATCTCTATCATTCCACCAGCACATTTCCGGGGTGATGCGTAGTTATTTTTTCCACCTTCGTAGGATTAGGGCTGTTCGTCCTCTCCTTTCAGTTGCATCTCTCACTACTCTTGTTCTCTCTCTAGTGATCACTCGGCTCGCTTATTGTAATTCATTTCTTGCAGGTCTCCCTCAACACCAACTTCGCCGATTACAAGTAATCCAAAATACTGCTGCTTGTCTCCTCACCTTTTCCTCCTCCCATGACCATGTCACTCCCTGTCTTCTTTCTCTTCACTGGCTCACTGTCAAGGCCCGCCATCTCTACAAGCTTCTCATTCTTACCCACTTGGTTCTCATTCTCTCACTTGGTTTGCAGCATGTCGTGCTGTGAGGGCTTGCGTGCATCAGTGATGCTGAGAGCTAAACTATCGGTAGTTTAACTACTGGCAGGGTCTCCCAAGATGTACAGGTCTCAGCTGAGGTGCCAGACCAAGACAAACCACCCTTCTGGGCAGCAGCAGAATGGGACAGTGTTGACGGCGGAGGATCACATTTTTGTGACAACACGGCAACAACACCAAACTTAAACTGCGCGGAAGAAAGGCCCGGCAATCTACTTGTGTATCTTCCCATGAAAACCCAATGGATAGTTACAACAAAACAAATTGTTCTATGGTGCTGGAAGATGAGACCCTCAGGTCAGAAGGCACTCAACTAGCTACTGGGGAAGAGCTGAAGACTTCTCAGAGTTAAGCCAGCATTTATAATGTGGTTGGATCAAAGCCCTCGGGAAGTCTGACTGCTGATGTAGCTGCGCATGAAATGAGAGTCAGAAGCTGTAAAGATGTCTTACACATTGGAACATGGAACGTATAAAGCATGAACCAAGGGAAGTTGGAGGTGGTCAAGAATGAAATGGAACGTGTACAACTTGATCTGTTGGGTGTCAGCGAACTGAAATGGACTGGCATGGGGCACTTTGCATCAGATGATCACATGGTCTACTATGCTGGAAATGAAAGACAAAGAAGAAATGGTGTTGCATTTATAATAAAGAAGAAACTTGCAAGAACTGTAATGAAATACAATGCAGTCAGCGAACGCTTAATCTCTATTCGTCTACGAGGATTGCCTATCAGCACAACTATAATTCAAGTATATGCCCCAACAACAGCTGCGGAAGAGAATGAAATTGAAGAGTTCTATGAACAAGTACAAGCTGAAATTGACAGAACATGCAAACAGGATATCCTGATAGTCATGGGTGACTGGAACGCAAAAGTTGGCAACAAAGCAGAAGGCAAAGTAGTTGGAAAATATGGACTTGGCAACAGAAATGAAGCTGGAGAAAGACTGATAGAATTCTGCAAGACCAATGATCTATTCATCTCAAACACCTTCTTCCAGCAACACAAGCGGCGACTGTACACATGGACTTCACCAAATGGATTATATAAAAATCAAATTGACTACATATGCGGAAGTCAACGATGGAAAAGCTCTGTAACATCAACAAAGACAAAACCTGGAGCTGACTGTGGTACAGATCATCAACTACTAGTATGCAAACTCAAGCTAAAGTTGAAAAAGAGCAAACCACTCATGAATGCAGCAAAATATGACCTTGAGAATATACCACTGGAATTTAAAGACTGCCTGCAAAATCGATTTGCTGCTTTAGATACAAATGACAGAGCTCCGGAAGAGTTATGGAATGACATCAAGAAGGTTGTGTTG
Organism: Ichthyophis bannanicus; assembly: GCA_033557465.1. Taxonomy (NCBI): domain Eukaryota; kingdom Metazoa; phylum Chordata; class Amphibia; order Gymnophiona; family Ichthyophiidae; genus Ichthyophis; species Ichthyophis bannanicus. The sequence goes on along the minus strand of CM066049.1, from coordinate 17,178,476 downwards.
GAAGAAAGCGAGAAGTCTCTACAAAAGGTGAAAAAGCAAAAACGGCCAAAATGGATGACGGAAGAAACTCTGAAAATTGCCCAGAAACGCCGAGAAGCTAAAGCCAGAGGAGAAAGAAAGACAATCGCAGAACTCAACAGAGATTTCCAACGTGCAGCAAGACAGGACAAGGAAAAGTACTACAATGACACTTGCAAGGAAATAGAAGCAGAAACTATTAGAGGAAGAACAAGATCGGCTTTCCTAAAGCTACGAGAGTTAAAGAAAAAGTTCCAGCCTCGAATTGGAATGTTACAAGATGCTCAAGGTTCTATGTTGAATGATGCTGAGAAGATCAAGAAAAGGTGGAAGGGAATATACAGAGTTTTTATATGATAAAGATCAAGTGGACCAACAGTCGTTTCAACCTGTACCTTATGATCGGGAACCATTGGTGATGAAAGAAGAAGTTGAAGCAGCATTGAAAGCCTTATCAAAGAACAAAGCACCAGGCATTGATAGCATTCCCATAGAAGTATTGCAGCAATCTGATACAGCTGTTACCGTACTCACAAGGCTCTGCCAAGAAATATGGAAGACAACATCATGGCCAACTGACTGGAAAAGATCTGTGTTTATACCAATACTAAAGAAAGGTGATCCAACTGACTGTGGAAATTATCACACAATCGCTCTGATCCCACATGCCAGCAAGATTCTACTGAAGATTATTCAAAAGAGACTACAACCATACCTGGAACAAGAACTACCTGAAGTGCAAGCAGGGTTCAGGAAAGGGCGAGGAACGAGAGACATCAATGCGGATGTGAGATGGATCCTTGAAAAGACTAAAGAATACCAAAAGGATATCTATTTGTGCTTTATCGACTATAGCAAGGCTTTTGACTGTGTAAACCATGAGAAACTCTGGGCCACATTAAGAAGCATGGGTATACCAGAACACCTGATCGTTCTCTTGCGCAATCTGTACATTGATCAAGAAGCAACAGTTCGAACGGAACAAGGAGAAACAGAATGGTTTAAAATAAGCAAAGGTGTAAGACAAGGCTGCATACTTTCCCCCTACCTGTTTCATTTATATGCAGAACAAATCATCAGAGAAGCAGGATTGTATGAAGACAACAGAGGTGTGAAGATTGGTGGAAGACTCATCAACAACCTTCGCTATGCTGATGATACCACATTACTGGCTGAAAATGAAGATGATCTGAAACATTTGCTTCTCACAATCAAAGAACATAGTCTCAAAATGGGCCTGCACCTTAATGTAAAGAAGACAAAGATCATGACAACTGGCATAATCAACAGGTTCATCGTTGAAGGAGAAGAAATTGAAATTGTGAACAACTTTAAACTACTTGGATCAACTATCAATAAAGAAGCAACAAGCAGTCAAGAAATCAGATGACGCATTGCTCTTGGCAGAATGGCTATGGAAGACCTAGATAAGATTCTCAAGAGCAGAGATGTCTCTCTCCATACAAAGATTCGACTTGTTCAAGCCATAGTATTTTTAATAACATCATATGGATGTGAAAGCTGGACGGTGAAAAAGATAGGAAGAAAATTGATGCCTTTGAATTATGGTGCTGGCGGCGAATACTGTGTATACCAAGGACTGCCCGAAGAACAAACCAGTCGGTACTAGAGGAGATCAAACCTAAGCTTTCTTTAGAAGCTCAGATGACAAGACTTCGACTTTCATACTTTGGACACATCATGCGAAGAGAGAGATCATTAGAGAAAGACATTATGCTTGGCAAGATAGAAGGTCAACGCAAAAGAGGAAGGCCAGCAATGAGATGGATCGATACAATAACAGCAGCTACGGGTACCAGTCTGTCAACAATGAGCCGCCTGACTGAAGACCGAACACAATTTAGGATAGCTATCCAGAGGGTCGCCATGAGTCGACTCCGACTCGACGGCACTTAACAACAGCAACAACATCTACCTACAGCCAACTCCTCGTTTACTCCGCTCGGCATTTGGCAAGTGTCTCTTCTTACTATCCCCTACCCAGGCCCACCTTGAGTCAACCCGACGTGCTGCTTTCTTTTTCGCCAGCCCCACCCTGTGGAACTCCCTCCCACACTCCCGCCGTACTGAATTGTCTTTCCCTCGGTTCAAGGCCCTTCTCAAGACCTATCTTTTCTGCCAGGCTTTTGATCTCCCTGCCCCCCAATCACACCCTCCACTAACACCTATCCAACGTCAGGCGAACCTCCTTGTCACCACTAAACATTACTCGCTTGTGCTACGCCTTAAACATCCCTCTCCCCCCTTCCCTTCAATTTTTTGTCCTCACGTTCTCCTGTGTATCGTATTCTTGATGTCTATGTTGATATCTGTCCTATTCTATCCTTCTTCCCCCTTTTTCTAATCACTTTCCTATCAAATTTAATGGCGTTCTTTTCCTCCTATGTTTCTTAGTAGCCCCAATTTTATTGTACACCGCCTTAACACTTTGGTAACAGGCGGTTTGTCAAGTGTCACAGATAAAGATAAAGTAAAGCTGAGCCCAGCATTCAGGGCTTGACTGTGTCATTGTCCTCGTTGTGGGCTCCTGATTCTGTCTGTGTGGGATGCTGACAGCCATTGACACAGTGTGGGGGTTTCCTGCTATTTTCGTCACGTCTTAGTAGCGTTTTCTCCTATTGTGCCCATGGCGGTTGCGTGGTCTGAATGCGCATTCCAACCAAATGGTTCCAAAGCACATTCCTACCCTAGTGCCTGTAACATGCATTGAAGTAAAAGCGCAGTTAACGTGCAGCTTCGGGCCACCACGTCCTTTGCATGCGCTGTTGTGATACTTGCCTTAACTCTCTCTGTCATTTTCCAGGAAATATTGTTTGGCCTGTAGCAAGCAAGGTGTCTCTTTTCCAGATTCTGGACTCTGCTGTTCTTGCATGGCAGCTTCTGAATCATCCCTGGACAGCCTGCTCCTGCTCTCTGAGCTGTGGGGGATGCATTTAGTCTAGCCTTGCCTGCCTCAGGACAGGAGGTGACGGATGGTGCTATAGGTAAGGATATCCAGCCGACCGGATTGTCTGGCGACTGCTGTGAGCAACTTGTCATCCTCTAAGGGATCTGTGGGGATTGTGCCCCCTGATGTTGGGGGGTTATTTCCAAATAGAGAGCTTCCAGACTCCAGTGTGTCCTCCCCATAATTGCTTTCTTTTTTGAAGCAGGCTTGGTTCTTCTGACATAGAAATTCAGACCCCGTGGCCCCTGGCGCAGTCTTATGCAGGCAGGTGGAGAGTGGAAACCCTGTTTGATTGTCTTTGGCTAAGTGTCCCTGGCGTAGGGCACGCCCCTGGAGATGGCTAGGTACAGAGCTCTGATGTGGATGAAGAAGTACTGTCACCTTCAGAAGATTGTGAGGAGGCCGGTGTAATCTGCCTATTCTAGCTAGGAGGAGGAGCTGGCAGCGGTGATTGACAGGGTCTCATCCGCCTTGAACTTGATAGATGCTTCTATCACAGAGCAGGAGCCGAAGGTACACTTGCTTCTTAAAGGGGTACGTAAATCCACTACTATCTTTCGTTCCCAGATGTGATCCGGTCAGAGTGGGACTCTCACGACTCCCTGTGTAAGGGGCCAAGGGTGTGTAAGAAGATCTATCCTCACCCAGAGAAGTAGTGTGTTGAGTGGTCTAGTTATTTCCAAGGTGGATGCGCAGGTCCAGGCAGCCTCCACCTGTCTACCGAGGGCACACTGGCCAGATACCGGGGGTCTCGGGACCTGGAAAACCTTTCTCCTCTGTTTCCAGTCTTCAAGCTCTTTCTCGCTCCTTTCATGGAGCACATGGGTCCAGGGATCTGTTCCCCTCGAGAGGAGGACTCTCCTGGCTGCACAGTGAAGGTTTGGGAGCTCAGTCCCTGATTTCTCCAGTTGGAGGCAGGCTTTGCCTTTGCTTTCAGGGATGGACTCAGGTTACCAAAGATCACTGGATGTTAGACACCTTTCAGTTTGGCTGTGTCCTGGAATGCAAAGAGCCAATTTCAATGCCTCCGACATCTCCCTTTGTGGGTCTGTGATCAATAGTGCTGCTGTGCGGACTGCCTTAGACAATTTGCTCCCCCAACTCCCTATCTAAAGAGTTAAGTATGTATAAGAAGATCTCTGCTCTCCTGGAGGAGGAGCGCGTATCAAGTAGTTTAACATTCCGAAGGTGGATGCGCAGATCACGGCAGTTGCCAGACAGACCACCATTTCTATGGAAGGCTGATTGTTCTTAATGGATGTTTTGGACCGCAAGGTGGATTCCTTGCTGAGGAGCCAGTTTTCCGTGGAAGCGGCTGTTCTACAGCTGGTGGTATGTACCAGCCTGACGTCTCAAGCCCTTCTCCAGTGGATTCAGCCTCTTCTGCCTGATGATGATACCCCTTTTTTAGAGTCTGCTACGGCCTTCCTTTCTGATGCCATGTATAACCTGGTACGTTTGGCGGCCAGGAATGGTGCCCTGATGATGGTGTCATGGAGTTGGATTTGGCTCTGATACTGAGTGACAGACACATTCTCCAATGCCCTGCAAGCTGAACTGACCTTTAAGGGGCAGCTTTTGTTTTGGAACTGATTTGGAGAAACTGGTGAAGGACCTAGGTGAGACAAAATCTTACTATCTCTCGGAAGACAGGTCCAAGGGGCCTGTGTAGTGGGCTAGTGCCCCTTCCTTTCTCATCAGCCTCCACCCAATCATCAAGGGTGCACTGGCCAGATTTCCTCAGGTCTCAGGACTATCGTCATTACTGGCCTGGAAAACATTTGTTCCCCTCTGTTTCAGCGCCTCTGGCTCATTCTCTGTGTTTTCATGCAGTGCGTGGGCCTAAGGACTTGATTCTCTCCAGAGGAGGATCCTCCCGGACTGTGCAATGAAGGTTTGGGGTGACCATTCCCTGGTTGCTCTGGTGGGTGGCGGGCTTCGCCTTTTTTTCAGGAATAGGCCCGGGTTACCAAGGATCGCTGGGTTCTAGCCACCATTCAGTTTGGCTGTGTCCTGGAATGCAAAGAGCCAGTTCTTAATGCCTTCATAATTTTCCCTTGTGGTTCTGTGATCAAAGATGCTGCTGTGTGGACCATATTGGACAAGTTGCTATGCGGTGGTGCCCTTACTCTCCAGATGAGCGGGGCAATGGCAGATACTCCATCTATTTTGTGGTGCCAAAGGAGAACAGTTCCTTCTGGCCCATTCTTGATCTCAAGCTGCTGACTTGCGTTTCCTGTGCTTCTGGATGGAAACTCTGCGCTCTGTGATTTAAGCACTGCGCCAAGGGGAATTCTTGGCTTCTCTGGTTCTGGCTGAGGTGTATTTTCATATCCCCATCCGGGCGGATCAGCAGAAGTATCTCTCTTGCCATTCTTGGCTATCACTATCAATTCACTGCCCCAAGGACATTCTCCAAGGTCATGTTGGCGGTGGCTCTGTCACCAAGGGATCTGTGTCCATCCCTATATGGATGACTGGTTCATCCAAGCCCGTTTCCTGTCAGAAACCTTTCGGGTGGCATCCCGAGTGGTGTCCTTCTTAAAAAGCCTTGGCTGGATGATCAATTGGGAAAAGAGCCAGCTTTTGCTTTCCCAGTCCTTGGAGTTTCTGGGAGCATGTTTTGGCACTCAAATGTGCAGTTTTCCTGTCGGAGAATGTCAAACTGTTGGATTGCCTAGTGCTTCTACTGTGCATAGCAGTCCCCCAGTCTGGGATTATCATCTTCTCCTTGGATTGAGGTCATCGACTATAGAGATGGTGCCATGGGCACAAGCTCATATGGAACTCGGTTCTTGTTGAGTTCTCAGGAGTTCAGGCTTCCGCTCCCGTTGATGGTGAAGACCAGCCTGCAGTGGTGATTGCAGCCCTGTCATCTGAGAAAGGGCATACCACTGGACGATTTCTCAGAGACTTAAAAGGTTAGGGCTCTTCAACTTGGAAAAGAGACAGCTGAGGGGAGATATAATTGTTGTTAAGTGCTGTTGAGTCTGTGTTGACTCATGGTGACCCCCTGGATAGTTGACCTAAACTGTGTTTGTCAGTCATGCGGCTCATTGTTGTTCAAGTGGCACCCATAGCTGCTGTTATATCGATCCATCTCATTGCCGGCCTTCCTCCTTTGTGTTGACCTTCTACCTTGCCAAGCATTATGTCTTTCTCTAACGATCTCTATGATATGATATAATATGAGATATGATAGCGGTCTATAAATTAATGAATGGAGTGGAACGGGTAAACATAGTTCAATGGTTTATGCCATCAAAAAGTAGAAAGTCTAGGGGACATGCAATGAAGCTACAATGTAACCTGTTTAAGACTAATAAGAAAAAATATTTTTTCACTCAATGCATAATCAAACTCCAGAATTAGTTACTAGAGAATGTAGTAAAAGGTGTTAGTGCAGCTGGGTTTAAAAAATATTGGGACAAGTTCCTGGAAGAAAGGTCCATAAACCATTAAAGAGGACCCGTAAAAACCACTGCTTGCCCCAATACAAGCATTGTGGAACCTGTTTGTCTTTTTGGGAACCTGCTAGGTACTTGTGCCCTGGATTGGCCACTGTTGGAAACAAAATACTGGGCTTGATGGACCTTGGTCTGACCCAGTATGGCTTATCTTATGTTTTTATGTTCTCCTGGATCCTGCTGACGACGAAAGCCAGTCTCTCGGGCCGAGGGGCCCATTGTCAAGATCTGGGCCATTGGAAATGCAGGGAAGCGGTGTGGTCTATCAACCGCCTCGAGCCGAGGACCTTCAGGTTGACTATTCTGTGTTTCCAGACTCTGGTCGAGAGCCAGGTGGTTTGAGTGTTTTCAGACAACCCCATAGCGGTGGCCTATGTCAATTGCCAAGGCAGCACAAGGAGCGTTGGGGTGGCTCTGGAGAATGATCTCCTATTTTTCTGGGTAGAGAAAAACCTCCTAGCCTTGTCAGCCCAGCACATTGCTGGGGGTGGATGGTGTAGAAGCGGACTTCCTCAGCCAGCACTTTCTGGATCCTGGAGATCGGGAATTGAGTCAGGAGGCGTTTCAGTTGATTCTGTGATGCTGGTGTCTCCCTGAAATGGATCTAATGGATGTCTGCTCCAGTGCCAGAGTTTGCCGTTTATTCAGTCACAACACGGAGATTGGGTCTGAGGGTGTTGATGTTGGAGCGTGTGATTCGGCGTATAGAGCGCCACCCAGGCAAGATTGTTCTGGTACCACTGGATTGGCCGCGGAGAATGTGGTTTGGAGAACTGATGTGGCTCCTGCAGGCACCTCCTTTTTGGCTGCCTCCATCTCGGGGGCTATTGTGGTAGGGACCAGTCGTCCTGGAGGACCTAGCTCCTTTCTCACTTATGGCATGGCTCTTGAAAGGAGACTGCTAGGGTGTAAGGGCTGCTTTTCAGCAGTGATCTCTACTCTGCTTGCTGCCAGGAGAAGGACTACCAAGCTAGCATATATACGATTATGGTGCCTTTTTGAACACTGATGCGGTGCATGACAGTTGGCTCCTGAGGTGGCCAAGGTGTCCTCCCTGCTGGCCTTTCTGCAGAACAGCCTAGAGAGGGGCTTTTCATTTAGCTCTCTGACAGTTCAGATGTAGCTCTGGCCTGTTTCCTTGATCTGGTGGTAGGTTATCTTTTGGCCTTGCACCTGGACATCTTACGTTTTCTCCAGGTGGTTTGGTGTCTGCGTCATCCACATCGGTCTGTGATCCCTTCCTGGGATCTGTCTCTGGTGCTCTGGGCCCTGTTGGTGGCTCCCTTTGAGCCATTGAGGCATGCTACTTTAAAGGATTTGATGCTCAAGACTGTCTTCTTGGTTGCTATTTATTCCGCAACACAGATTTCTGAGCTGCAGTTTCTGTCTTGCCGAGATCCTTATCTGTCTTTTTCAGAGGAGGCTGTTTCCATTTGGCCTGTGCCTTTCTTCTTGCCTAAGGTGCTTTCTCCCTTTTATGTGAACCAAGTGGTTTGCCTGCCGTCTTTCCTGAAGGAGCAGTAGAGGGGAAAGGATAAGGATCTTTGCCTGGAGGAAGTCTGGAGGGCACTCCTCTGGTACCTTGGAGGTTATGAATCCCTTTGTAAATCCAACCATCTTTTTGTATGGTTTATTGATAGCGGCCAGCAGTGCGTTCTGCAGTTGGTGGCAGTAGCAATGTCCTAAGCCTTGTAATCAGTAGTGCTTGTTATTGTTTTGATGTCTATGGGTGTTGGGGGAGGATAATTTCGTTATAAACTGCTTTGTATTTTTAAACTGTTGTAAACTACCTTGAATGTTTGTGCATAAAAAATCTGTTGTGGAACCGACCGGTTCCAGAGGGTTTATGCACCCATTCTATTCAAGCACAAGCGTTCTTGTGGGCAGAACCTAGCTCGGCAGCCCCTGCAAACATTGTTGGGCAGCATCATGGGCATCACTTTACACTTTCATCAAGCATTACTGCTTGGCTGTCCACATGTGGGAGGACATGGCCGTTGGCTCAAAGGTTTTGTGAGCCCATTAGTGTTATAACTTTGGTAAACTTGTCTGGATTGATCTAGCAGGACAATATGGAAGGTGACATTTTACTTGCCAGTTTATGTCCTTTCCTTGAGTCCTGCTAGACCAGTCCAGGGCCTATCCTTGAAACAGTATTCTGTTGTTCTGCTGTGGTACCCTTGGATCTGCTGTGATTTTTATAATTGGCTCTAGAGGTTTATTTTGTTTTATTTATTTATTTATTTATTTATTTAACTAGGCTTATATACTGCTTTTTTACAAGTCAAAGTGGTATACGTTCAGGTACTGTATATATATTTCCCTTGTCCCTGAAGGGCTCACAATCTATATTTTTTGAATCTGAGGCAATGGAGGGTTAAGTGGCTTGCCCAAGGCCACAAGGATCATCATCTGTTGACAACCTTCTGTTTATACTTTCCTGTACATAGTTCTCTACTGTTGATTGCTAATTGTTGCCCACAGTTGAGGTTGTGTGAGTCTTGCTATGTATTTCTCGTATGTTTTGGGAGAAATACTAAAGGGACCTCTGGTGGCTGAGGTGAATAGAGGCATATAAGCGATGTCATTGAAACCTGCGCTTTTCATTGGTTCTTTGTCTCAACCAATCTGCTAATAGGGGAACACAACCCACTTGTCTGGACTAGTCTTGCAGGACTCGAGGAAAGGACATTAACTGTTAAGTATAATGTCACCTTTTGAGAACACGTTAAATGTATATCATTGTAAATTTTTTACCTATTGAGATTGTCCTCATTTTGTGACTGTTCTGTCATGTGAGGAGTTTAAGGATAAGATAACCTTTTTGAGTTCTCGATTTATCCAACCTCACCACTTGTTATGAAGTTTGTTCTGCCTTTTCTAGTAAAACCTGCCGTTTTTCCTCCGTAACATAAGTAAAATTGGTTCATTCCTTTCTGAACATACTACGAAGTCTCTTATCTGCTCTCTATTCACCTCCCGTATAGACTATTGCAACCTGCTACTCTCCAGCCTCCCTCAGAATCATCTCTCTCCCCTTCAGTCTGTTCAAAACTAATCTTCCACCAGTCTTTCTGTGCTCACATAACCTCTCTTCTCAAGTTCCTTGTACCCTAGCCTCCAATAAACTACTCAATCCCTTTCCCCTGCCCCCTCACCCTACAAAGTTTACCCCACAAACTCCACCCTCTCTTGACTACCATATGTCATTAATGATACCCTAGAGTTACAAACTTAAGCTAATGTTAAATATTGCTTCCAAGTTGATTTCCCTGTTCAATATATAATGTTCTGTTGCAATGTGAACTGCTTTGACCGTAGACCAAAGCAGTATAGAAAACGCTTAAATAAATAAATAAATAAATAAATAAATAAATAAAATCAAACTTCTGCTGACTTACAAGTGTACCCATTCTGCAACTCCTTGCTACCTTTCCTCTCTTATCTCTCCTTACACCTCTTTTCAGGAATTCTGCTCCTCTGGCAGATCCCTTTTATCTGTGCCCTTCTCTGCCACTGCCAACTTTGGACTTTGCTCATTCCATTTTGCTGCTCCATATGCTTGGAACAAGCTACCCTAGTTAGTAGGTAGGCTCCTTCTCTGGCCCTATTCAAATCCAGGCTAAAAACCCAATTCTTTGAGGCTGTGTTCGGATGCTGATCTCCTTATTCTCGTTTTTTCACTTATCTGGTGATTCCCCTTGAACTATGCTAGTCTCCAGTTGTTATGTGGTCTGTCTTAATTAGATTGTAAGCTCTGGGCAAGGTGCAGATGTCCAAGACATCAAAAAGGTTAGATAAAACATAAGATATGCCATACTGGATCAGACCAAGGTCCATCAAGCCCAGTATTCTGTTTCCAACAGTGGCCAATCTAGGTCATATGTACCTAGCAGTTTCCCCAAGAGACACAAGTTCCACAGTGCTTGTACTGGGTCAAGCATTGATATCTTCGGTCACTTCTTAATAATGGTTTATGGACCTTTCCTCCAGGAACTTGTCCAAACCTTTTTTAAACCCAGCTACACTAACAGCCTTTACTACATCCTCCGGTAACAAATTCCAGAGTTTGATTACACGTTGAGTAAAAAAAATATTTTCTTTTATTAGTCTTAAATAGTTTACCCTGTAGCTTCATTGCAAGTCCCCTAGTCTTTCTATATTCTGATAAGGTAAACAATCGATCTACGTTTACCCGTTCCACTCCGTTCATTAATTTATAGACTTCTATCATATCTCCCCTCAGCCGTCTCTTTTCCAGGTTAAAGAGCCCTATCCTTTTTAGCCTTTCTTCATAGGAGTATCCTTCCATCCCCTTTACCATTTTGGTGGCTCTTCTCTGTACCTTTTCTAAAATCGCTATATCCTTTTTAAGATACGGCGACCAGAATTGCACACAATATTCAAGGTGCGGTCTCACCATGGAACGATATAGAGGCATTATAATATATCTTTTGTTTTATTTTCCATTCCTTTCCTTATCATACCTAGCATTCTATTTGCTCTCTTGGCCGCCGCTGCACACTGGGCCGAGGGTTTTAACATGGTATCCACAATGACGCCTAAATATTTTTCCTGGGTGGTGGTTCCTAATGTGGAACCTTGCATCGTGTAACCATAGTTTGGGTTGTTCTTCCCTAGGTTGTGATAAGGAAGCTTATCATAGCTCAGGAAGGAGCTATAGAAAAGGTGAAGTGACTCTGAACAAGCAACCTGTCAGTTCTGGTAGAAATAAGAAAACAGAATTTTCCCATAAAAGACTACCAGTCCCAGAATGCACCAGGTTTCCAGCAGCCATTAGAGGAGCTGAAGTGGGGAAACGTGTGTTCAATCAGGAGGGCTATGAGGTAATCCCTAAGCTCTCATCTCAAAGGGAAGGGCCTGATTCAGCACAGCTGTGCTGTGTTAGGGAGGAGCACTCATCTAAGCAGAATAAAGGTAGAGTTTATTCTACAGAGAATTATCCCCAGGATCATCAGAAGCAGAAGCCAAACCGGACGGACAGAGAGGGAAAGAAACCCTTTGGAAGAAAGAGGAGAAAAGCCTTTGAGAGGTCTAGAAGAATCCAGAGCAGTACGTATACTGGGAGGCATTCCAAGGGCCAGCATACACCATTGGACTGGGGAAAGCCAGAGGAATGGTGCTGCAGAGCTAGGAATCTCCAGACGGTACCTGTGAGGGAGACAGCTGCACGTGGAAGGGACCCTAAGACCCGTGCCAGAAGGTATGTGAAGAGAGATCCAGTGTCCAGGGATCTGGATTGGAAGGCTGGACATAAGAACTGGACTACATACTGGCCAGGCTATATAGAGAGGAACTCTAACAGCAATGGAAGCTCAGGTATGAACACTGATCTATGCCCTAGCTATAACCTTGAAAGACAGCAGGGAAACAAGTATTCTCCTGAAAGTGCTCCATTGGGAGATTCATCTGTGCCAATCCATGATATTGAACCCATGCTTGTTGAAGAAGAGGGGGTGATAGCAGATGAAGAATCTGTTTACATGGACTGCTCTCTGTCTAAACTCCTTTGGTGATTTTCTGTCAGCAACCATCACAAAGAAATACAAACTTGTTCTTTAATCTACTCAGAAAAGCTCCTGAGTAGGATTTTTAGCCACGCAGTAGAAAGCAAGCCAGCTAAGGTGTTTCAGCTGGATAACTGCTAGCAATTGAGCCTTACCTAATTGCTTGTGTGCTCTGAGAGAATCACTTCTGAATCTATGTGGGAAGATATAAGAAGTTAACCTGAAAAGAACAGTTTTTCCTTTCTTAGTGGCTTTTGGTTTGTTGTTTGATAAGTTGCTAAAAGAATATTAGCTAAAGCCTACAGAAAAGACCAGTTTGTTGCCAACCAGGTCTTATTTCTTTTGCTTTGATTGCCTGACAAGTTCAAATGTTTTCTTAATTTTGTTTTTCCAAGTTTAACACTGAAAGCAAGTAACCTGATTTATGTGCTACCAAGCATATCTGTGTTGGGAGAAATAACCCCATAAATAAATATCTTATTGGCTTTACCCAAAAGCACAACTAATTATTGTGAGCAGCTGTGTCTGGTGTGAATGAACTGCATTGCCCACAATCCCTTGCAAATCATATAGATATATGCACTTGCCAAGACTGTGAAGATTCTCACCCAGGCAGCCCTTTGACAAGGTGCATAACCTTGCACTTGTCCACATTAAATTTCATCTGCCATTTTGATGCCCAGTCTTCCAATTTATCAAGATCCTCTTGCAATTTTTCACAATCCTCTTAGGTTTTAACAACTTTAAATAGTTTTGTGTCATCTGCAAATTTGATAACCTCACTCGTTATTCCACTTTCCAGGTCATTTATGAATATGTCAAAAAGCAGCGGACCCAGCACAGATCCCTGGGGTACACCACTATTCACCTTTCTCCATTGGGAAAATTGGCCATTTAGCCCTACCCTCTGCTTTCTATCTTTTAACCAGTTCCTGATCCACAATAGTACACTGCCTCCTATCCCATGACTCTTTAGTTTTGCCAAAGGTCTCTGATGAGGGACCTTGTCAAAGGCTTTCTGAAAGTCCAGATACACAATATCAACCGACTCACCTTTGTCCACCTGTTTATTCGCTCCTTCAAAAAAACATAACAGATTAGTAAGACAAGATCTTCCTTGTCTAAAGCCATGTTGGCTGTCTCCCATTAGGTTGTGACTATCTACATGCTGAGTAATTTTATTCTTTATGATGGTTTCTACCATTTTTCCCGGTACTGACGTCAGGCTCACCGGTCTGTCGTTTCCCGGATCACCCCTGGAACCCTTTTTAAAAATTGGTGTTACATTGGCGATCCTCCAATCTTCAGGTATTAGGGATGATTTTAATGATAGTTCACAGATTACTGATAGCAGTTCTGCAATCTCATATTTCAGTTCTTTCAACACCCTTGGATGTATACCATCCGGCCCAGGTGATTTGCTACTCTTCAGTTTATCTAATAGTTGTAAGACATCTTCCCGATGTATCGATATTTCCTTCAATTCTTCCGCACCTTTAAATACCACTTCAGTCTTGGGTAACATCCCTACATCTTCCTCAGTAAAGACCGAAGCAAAGAATTAATTCATTCTCTCCGCTATCGCCTTGTCGCCTCGTAGTGCTCCTTTAAACCCTTTATCATCTAATGGACCAACTGACTCTCTCACAGGTTTTTTGCTACGAATGTACTTGAAAAGGTCTTTATTTCGCGTTTTTGCTTCCGCAGCAAGCTTCTTCTCAAATTCTCTCTTTGCCTGCCTTATCAATGCCTTGCATTTGACTTGCCAGTGCTTGTGCTGTTTCCAGGTTTCGTCGTTTGGCTCTTTTTTCCTTTTCCTGAAAGATGCTTTTTTGGCAACAACAGCCTCTCTGACCTCACCTTTAAACCATGCTGGCAGTTTTTTGGACTTCCTTCCACTTTTCTTAAAGCGTGGAATACAGCTGGCCTGGGCTTCAAAGATAGTATTTTTCAACAACACCCAAGCTTGATATACGTCTTTAACCTTCGCAACTGCTCCTTTTAGTTTTTTCTTAACTGTTTTCCTCATTTTATCATAGTCTCCCTTTCGAAAGTTTCCAAGTTGATCTCCCTGTTTATTGTAAATACAACTCAAAGTGCCTGTGTTGTATAGTTGATGTTAAATGTAAACCGCTCTGATCTAAAATAGAGCGGTATAGAAGAACTGTTAAATAAATAAATAAATAAATAAATAAAATAAAAGGTAGTACTGTGGATTTCCTTACTATCCCTCCTCCACTAATTAAATCAAAGGCGATCATGCTATGATCACTATTGCCAAGTGGCCCCAACACCCTTATCTCTTGCACTAGATCTGGTGTTCCACTAAGGACTAGGTCTAATATGGCTTCCCCTCTGGTCGGTTCATGAACCAGCTGCTCCAAGAAGCAGTCATTTATTTCATCTAGGAACTTTATCTCCCTAGCATGTCCTGCCGTGACACTGACCCAGTCGATACCGGGGTAATTGAAATCACCCATTATTATTACTGCGCTGTAACTTTTGTTAGCTTCCTTGATTTCTTTGAGCATTTCATCATCCATTTGTTCATTCTGGCCAGGTGCTCGATAGTACACCCCCACTACCCCAACTTTTTGGTGGTGGTGAGAATCGAGGAGGAATGTGACACATTCTATATACCCTTTCGATGTCTAGGACATCTATACCTTGCCCACTCACAATCTTAAATGACAGAGGTGTAAGGCAGGAGTCTCCAAATCCAGCCCTGGAGGGCCACAAACCAGTCAGGTTGGCAGGATTTTATTTATTTTATTTATTTATTTAGCTGTATTTATATCCCGCTTTTCACCGGGTCAAAGCGGTCAATTGGGGGATACATTTAACATGAGGGGATATGAGACACATACACTAATACTTACAGGGAACATGGGCAGTGGAGGGTTAAGTGGCTTGCCCAAGACCTCAAGGAGTGCCTATAGGACTAGAAATCCCAGTCCCTCTGGCATGAGATTGCTGTGCCCAGGTGGGACTTGAACCCCCGGCCCTCCGGCCTGAAGTACCTTGTCCTAACCACTAGACCACTCCTCCCTCCGATGCATATATATCTCATGCATATTCATTAGGGATATCCCGAACACCTGACTGGTCTGCGGTCCTCTAGGACCGGAGTTGCCCACCCCTGATATATTGTATCTAGACTTTCAGAAAGCCTTTGATAAGGTCCCTCATCAGAGAGTTTTGGCAAAACTAAAGAGTCATGGGATAGGAGGTAGTGTACTATTGTGGATCAGGAACTGGTTAAAAGATAGAAAGCAGAGGGTAGGGCTAAATGGCCAATTTTCCCAATGGATAAACGTGAATAGTGGTGTACCCCAGGGATCTGTGCTGGGTCTGCTTCTTTTTGACATATTCATAAATGACCTGGAAAAGGGAATAACGAGTGAGATTACCAGATTTGCAGATGACACAAAACTATTTAAAGTTGTTAAAACACAAGAGGATCGTGGAAAATTGCAAGAGGATCTTGATGAATTGGAAGACTGGTCATTAAAATGGCAGATGAAATTTAATGTGGACAAGTGCAAAGTTATGTACCTAGGGAAGAACAGCCCAAACTATGGTTTCACGATGCAAGGTTCCACATTAGGAACCACCACCCAGGAAAAAGATTTAGGCGTCATTGTGGATACCATGTTAAAACCCTCGGCGATTGCTGGGATCACGTGATGTGGTAAGCCTGGGTGGACGTTGATCGCCTGGGCTCCGGACCCCCAACTCCAGTACCGACTTTTTAGAACCGTTTGGTGGAGACGGGAGACAAAAATTTGTTCTCCCGTGGTGTTGCAGATAGAGGAGATCTTCTTGGAAGAGAAAACCGCACCGCTAATCATGGCCTCGGCGGTGAAATCGGCACGGCGGGAGAAAGATCGAGCCGTGGGCTCGCAAAAGATGGCGGATCCGCCCTCGCCCAGTGGACCAACTACAGCATTAGCCTCCGTAGAGGAGATTTCGACAGCAGTATCAGGGGCCTTATCGGGGCAGTTTGATGCCCTTCACGGCAAAATGGACCTTTTGCAGAACTCCGTGGATGGCCTGGGTAAATGAATGCAGGCTGCGGAAGATCGCATTGCACACACTGGAGAGGAGGTAGAAAATTTAAAGCGGGAGCTGGGCAGTGTGCACGCGGTGCTCTGGATGCACGAGGCCAAACTTGACGATATCGAAAACCGCTCCAGGAGGAACAATTTGAGATTTTTAGGGGTTGCGGAGCGGATATCGGACAAGGACTTAAAATCTTTTGTGGAGACCTTGTCAGCAACTTTGTTAGCCGGATCGGAGCCGAGGGGGCAGATTCAGCTGGAGCGGGTTCACCGAGTCGGAGCTCGGTTGGTGAACGAGCGTCGCCCCAGGATCGTCCTGGCTAAATTCCTATAATACCCGCAAAAAGCGGCCGTCCTGAGAGCAGCTAAGACATCGGGTGTTATAGACCAAGATGGGATGAGGATACGCATTGTACAGGATTACTCTGTGGTGTTGAGCCAACGTCGGAAGGCATATGCACCTTTGTGCCAGAAACTGATTGAAGCTCAGGTCCGGTTTACCATGCAATACCCTGCTCGGCTGCATATTGTGAATAACGGAGTGCATAAAGTTTTTGACTCGGCGGCCGAAGCAGCTCCCTACATTGAAAATCTGACAAGGGACAAAGGCTCTGCGTCGGAGTAATAAGACGGCATTCTATGTGGGCCTGGTGGTGATTAGCCACATTTCTTGATTGATGCACTCCAGCGGGGCCCGGGTGAGTTCTATGCGTGGGGCCCTCAGCTGCGCTACCCCCCGAGCAGGTAGTAAGGCCTTCGCTAATGACTGTGAGCTTGGGGGCGACGCATTGTGTCCCTACGGGGCAGCTTTTGCTGACCTCCGAACATGATCAGAACATTTTCTCACAACTGTTGGTCAGGGGCCTACTCCTATTCTGGTGCAGAGCGTGTCCGCACAACACCATCGCGGTTTCCCGGACCTGTGGTTTTTTTTTTGGGACACCCTCCACCGCTGTGTGTTCATTGACCGTGTTACTGCTGACTTCAAGCTGGAGAGCTGATACTGGCGGCGAGACCCTGGAGACAGCGAGGCCTTGCACCTCCCTCTTCTAAATATCATCGTGCTCCGTTGGGGAGAGGGGAGATATGAAGATGCAGCCCTCCCCTGACGTTAGTAGCTGTGGATGCTCTGGACATTGGGGGGGATGTGAATTGTGCAATGTCCCCTCGGATGTATCATCTGGTCTTATGTTAAGGCTTGCATGTTGGGTTGCTAACGTTTAGTCCCCTTTTAGGACCAGAGAGGGTGGGGGGGGGGGTGAGATGGTAGGTAGGTGGTGGTGTGAATGTATGGAAGTGGGGGGAGGTTGGGATATGGACAACTGGGGGTGGAAGTATGGTATAGGTTTGAGTGTGGTGTGAGATGGAGGGGTACAGTAGGTGTATAGTGGAGGGGGGGAGGGGGTCCGGAGCACATCAAGTGTGATCCCTACGAGAGGGGAACTGGGAGCGTGGAGGGGCAGGTTAGGGATTTTGGAGGTGGGGGGGAGGGGGGGTTAGGGGGATGAGGGAGGGTGGAAGGGGGTTGGGGGAGGGTGGATGGGGAGGGTGAGGGGAGGGGGGAGAATGGGAATTGGGGGACTTGTACTCAGGATCTACTGCCTCTATGTATGTTGCACCACATATCTATACACATGGGGGAGCCCCAGGCTGGGGGGGCGACCCCTTGGGAATTGTCAACTGTATTGCACGGGCCGGTTTTGTTGTTGCATGCCACTTAAAATAATCTCTTGGAATGTATGCGGCCTGGGGAGTCCGGTCAAACGGGCCAAGATCCTGCAGGCTTTGGCTAGGCAGAAGGCGGACATAGCCATGCTCCAGGAAACCCACCAGACTGCCGAGGAGCACCATAAGCTTTGCCGGGAGTGGGTAGGCCAAGTATGGGGGGCCCCAGCTCTTGGAAAGAAGGGGGGTGTGGTGCTTTTGATACATAAGCGTATAAGGCTGGAGGTGGTAAGGGACGTGGTGGATCCCTCGGGTAGATTTGTGCTCCTGCAGGGCGTCCTTGAGGGGAAGCCGGTTATCTTAGGTAACTTATATTGTCCTAACGTACTAGACTTGACCCTTTACTCTCGTTTTGCCTCTAAAATTGAGACGTTGCCGGAGCTCCCCATGATCCTGGGGGGGGACCTTAACGGGGTTTTGGATGTAGCTCTGGACACGTCTAGAGGGGGGGAGCCTAGGGATAGAGTATCGACAACTCGGGCGCTGTGTCGTTTGTGTTCTCGGTTGGGGCTGGTAGATCCATGGCGATTGTTACACCCGACCGAACGGGATTATACGCATCAATCTCGGGCACACGGTACCAGTGCACGCATAGATTACCTTTTGATCTCCACGGGTTTGTTTGCTAAGATAGCGGACGCACAGATAGGGCCCGTAGAGATCTCAGACCACGCGTTTATTTGGTTAACTGTCCACTGGAACGGAGACCTTACCCGGACGTCCTTATGGCGCTTCCCGCTTGAATTATATAGGGATGCGCAGTTTCGTTCCTTCATTCGGAAAAGATGGCAGGAATTTGAGGCAGATCACAGCGGCCATCGAGACGATCCGGAGTTGATTTGGGAAACTGCGAAGGTTGTCTTGTGGGGGGACATCATCGGTTTTCTTGCCCGGAAGCGGAGGGTGCGGGCAGAACGTATCATCTTCTCCTTCTTCCCCTGATCGGGGAGTAAAACGCCGCCTCATCATCCGGCCCTCCAGGTCAGCACCTCCAGCCCAGTCGGGGCTGTGGGAGGGGGAGGAGCTGCAGACCGGCACAAATAGGAAGCCGCCGCCGGCGGGAAGACAGCAGCGCCATCTTCTCCTTCTTCCCCTGATCGGGGAGTAAAACGCCGCCTCATCATCCGGCCCTCCAGGTCAGCACCTCCAGCCCAGTCGGGGCTGTGGGAGGGGGAGGAGCTGCAGACCGGCACAAATAGGAAGCCGCCTCCGGCGGGAAGACAGCAGCGCCATCTTCTCCTTCTTCCCCTGATCGGGGAGTAAAACGCCGCCTCATCATCCGGCCCTCCAGGTCAGCACCTCCAGCCCAGTCGGGGCTGTGGGAGGGGGAGGAGCTGCAGACCGGCACAAATAGGAAGCCGCCGCCAGGCGGGCCCGCGCCTGGTCGGGCCCGCGCCTGAGGGCCTCGCCAGAGGGCCCTTTGGCGTGGCCCTTAGGCGGGGCATCGATCGGGGCTGAGCACAGGGCCAGAAGCCACTTTTGTTCGTGAACACAGTGGCTCACTTAAATAGAAACGCCGCCGCTACGAGTCAGACCTTTTCCACAACTACAATCAATATTACCTGTTCCCCGATTGATGCTGTCCGCTTTCTTTGGAGAAAAAAGCTATAACCTAACGAAAACCAGCAACCATCAATAACTCCAGCTATTTACTACATAGACTGTAAGTTACACTATCGATTGATACAGTACGAAACTCTCATATCAAACAAGTAATGTAAGCTTGTAAAAGTGCCACAGGACTGCCTTATCCACTATAGGCTCCAAATAGTAAATATTCCTTGTTGTGCTGTTTCTAAAACGTCATCATAAATGCTTCAATGCTTATGGCTAATATCATTACTAGTATTCACATCTTTGTCCACAAAGTTCTCTAATATTACAAAAGTTTGCTGTCATATTATTGTATTTATAAATCGTTGCCATTCATTGTTGCTAGCATCCTCCCAAAAAACATTTTGTCTCCCATAAGACTGTTACCTCTCACACATATCTACACTGTTACTAATCTGGATACACTGTCTCCAGTTTTCCTCACATTTGGTAAGTTGTTATATGTACCTAACTTAACTCTATTGAACTATCTTTGCCTAACCAAATTACACCTTTCACTATGTAAGCCTCTGCAACAGGGTACTGTCTTTTCCTACCCAGATATTAAATTACTGCACCACACTAAAGTATAAACCCTCGCTCAAAAATCCCCCTCTCAAGCAACATTTCTCACATACACACAATGGCTTTCCATTTCAAGATTACAATAGGCCTATACCTCCTCCTCATAGGTCTGATTCCAGATATCCTAGCTCTAATTTCTTCAGGCAATACCATACCTATTTTACATCACAACTGGCAAAAATGGTCAAGCACCAATTACCACAATAGAAATTGTTATCACCGTTCTCATCACCATTATTTATTATACATACCTATTCAGCACTCTACAAAGTCAAACACAGAAAACTACAATCAACCATGCCCTCTCAAATGTGCCCTCATTAATGCTCGCTCTCTTCGTAAAAAATGGCCAGCTGTCATAGACTTAATAACATCTTATAACCTTGACATAATTATGGTCACCGAAACATGGCTATCTCCTGAAGACAATATAATTCTCAACCAGCTCCTCCCCAACAACTTTGAGGTCTTCACCAGTAGTAGACAAGGCAAAAGAGGTGGAGGAGTACTTATCCTTGCCAAGGCTGAACTCCAACTTAAAATGATTGTCTCTTCTAGCAACAACCGCCTCGAAATCGTCTCTATCTCTAACAGCCTTTACTCTATAAACTTAATTTACAGAGCGCCATCATCCTCCCCAGATGACCTTTCAAATATTATAAACCTTGCCTCCAATGCACAGAATCCAAACAGACCTAACTGGATCTTAGGAGACTTTAACCTACCGTCTCTACAAGACAACCATTCTGACGCCTTCATAGATGCTCTAGAAACTCTAGGTTACAAGCAAGTGATACAACAATCAACACATATTAAAGGTAACATCCTGGATCTCATATTTGCCCCACTATCTGCCCTCAATCAACAGCAAAACATTATACTAGCAATTACAGAAGTACCATGGTCAGATCATAACCTCATTACGTTCCAGCTTCCCATTCAAAAGAAACAATATTCCGATGACAATAACCTAAACAAATATGCAAATCCCACATCCAGAAGCTTCCAACCTTTTAACAGGGAACAGATCCTCGTGGAAACTGACGCACTCATTAATGACTCTACCCTAAACCTGGAAGAGATTATTACTTCTTGGAACAATAGACTCAATCGCATTTCATCCCGTCCACCTAAAAACAAGCCCTCAAGAAGAAAAGCTACAGCACCTTGGTTTACATCAGAGCTTAAAGATTCCCTAAAACTTTTGCGAAAGCTCGAGAAGAAATGGAGGAGGTCACGCACCAATACCAATCAGACTGCATACATGCAACATCTTGAAGCCCACCGTAAAGCTATTTCAGAAAAAATGAAACTATATCATACAGACACCCTTAAACGTGCTATAAACAAACCTCATGATCTATTTACACTTGTCAAGAAATTAGCCAAGGAACCTTCACAGGAACACCAATGTGAAATCAACCCACAAGAATATGCCCTTTACATACAATCTAAGATGTGTTGTACAAATAAAATTACAATACCCCCTATCCTCAATACTCATGGGCTCCCAGCTCCTTTAACTTCATTCTCAACCCCTTCTTTGAAGCTAATTGAAGATATAATCTCATCTCTCAACTTATCCACAGCACACACTGATCCGTGTCCAGCCTTTTGGATAAAGGACCTTCGCAAAGAGCTTGCTCCAATAATATCCAAGATCATAAGCCTATCATTTGATACCGGCTCATTCCCTGCTGCCCTCAAACAGACTTCCATCAGACCTCTACTAAAAAATCTCAAGTTAGATCCACACAAAACAGACTCTTACCGACCTATCTCCAGCATACCCACTCTTGCTAAAATAATCGAAAAAATAGCCTACAGACAACTGCAAGACCATATTGATACTGAAGCGCCTTTGGATACCTGTCAACATGGATTCAGGGAATACCACGGGGTCGAAACGCTCCTTACCTCACTCCTCAACAGCCTAAACTCTGGTATCGACAACATCAAACAAGGCTTTGTTCTCATCTTTTTAGATATTGCGGCTGCTTTTGACTCGGTATGTCACGATCTTCTCATTATCCGCCTAAAAGAGAAGGGCCTTTGTGGAAATGCTCTCGAATGGTGTATCTCATACCTCTCAGATAGATGGCAACAGGTCCGCTCAAATGGTGAAACATCAGATCCGTTTCACCAAGAACAAGGAGTCCCGCAAGGTTCCTCTTTGTCATCACTATTATTCAACATCTACATGCAACCCTTATGCAACATTATCAGGTCCTTCAATGTCAACTATATGATATATGCCGATGACGTGTTATTATATATGCCGTTCTGCATAGACAAGATCAACCTCACCCCCATAACCAACTGTTTTAACGCCATCTCAGATTGGCTACTAACTCAAAATCTCAGAATCCAGAACAAAAAAACAGAGGTTCTTTTTATCTCAAGGGACTCTAAGTTCACACCACCCACATTCCTTGAAGTTCAAGATGCCAAGCTGCAAGTAAAATCTCACATCCGTTACCTTGGAGTTACCCTTGATCAGAATCTAGATATGAAGATCCACATAGCCAACACTGTAAGGGCAATTTATTTTAAAATTCGCTCCCTCAGACACCTCCGCCAACTGATTGATCCAGATGATTTCCGCACAGTCTACCAAGCTCTAATTATCCCACACTTTGACTTCGCAAACTGTATTTTACAGGGTCTCCCCCAATCTACTCTTATCCCGCTTCAACTAGCATTAAACAGTGCAGCAAGAGTGCTTTTCGGGGCACCAAAAAGAGAACATGTAACACCTCTCCTGAAACAATTACACTGGCTGCCTATCCAAGCTAGAATTACATTCAAAACTCTGCTACTAGCCTTCAAAGCTCACAAAGGTCTTGCTCCCCCCTCACTATCGGAGTTGATCCAACCAATCCCTTCAAACAGGCTTAGAAGAACCATGGAATTAAACTTGCTAAAAGTTCCAAAAGAGTCTTTAAGATGCATTTCCGCAACTGTAAACCGTTCCTTCAGTTTATGCGCTCCAAAACTGTGGAACACCCTCCCACCACACATTAGGGCCATTGCTGATCTATCCCAGTTTAAAAAGGCCTTGAAGCATCACCTTTTCATCAAATATTTCCCAGAAAACATAATAACACAAGCTCACTCAAACAGCACCAATCACGCTCTTAACACGTAACCTCTGCTAACTCAGTAATTCTTCATACCCCTCTCTCATACTAACAAGATTATTTTCAGGCTATATTCTGTTCATATGTAATTAGTCAGTGTTTAGTTTTCTTTGTAAATAATTACCCTGGTTACCCAAGTTTTTTGTTCCTGTTCTATGTAAAAATAATACGGATAATATGTATCTTATCTGATATTTCATTGTTCTATGTAAACCGCGCTGACTGCAAATAGTGCGGTATATAAAAGTTGTTAAATAAATAAATAAATAAATTTGCTTAGAGAGATTGGTGATGAAGTTGAGGCGCCGATGGGCCTCCAACCCGACAGCCGGGCTCAAAAGGCAGTTATGGGAAAGCCAAACAGAGCTGAACGAACTTTTACATCAAAGGGCAAGGAAGTGTGTGACATATTACCGATATCAATTGTACCGTTATGGGGATAAGCCCGGGAAACTATTGGCCAGGTGTCTCCGAGGACCGCGGGGCTCTAAATTGGTACCCGCTTTGCGTGATGATCAGGGGATGCTCCATCGGGAGAGCCTGGCGATAGCGAGAATATTCCGATCTTTTTTCCAGGGACTTTATACAGCGGAGCCTCCCGACCTCGCGCGGATGGCAGAATATGTGGGAGACTTGGATTTACCTCATTTGTCTGCAGAGTAGCGGGCTCAGTTGGAGCGACCGATTACGGCTGCGGAGCTCCAAGGTGCCATTCTTACTGCCAGTTGTTATAAAGCCCCGGGGTCCGATGGGCTCGGGGCTGAATTTTATAAAATTCTCAATGAACTAATTTCTCCAACCCTGGCTGCGGTGCATAATCAGAGGGCACAGCAGGGGTATTTTCGCTGGGGGGCAAATCATGCCCATATTGTTCTTATTCCCAAGCCAGCTAAAGACCCTCTCTCCGCAGCCTCATATCGTCCTATTTCCCTGCTCAACTTTGATCTTAAATTGATGGCAAAAATTTTAGCGGATCACCTGGCGGAGTTTTTGGGGCGGTTGGTTCACGGATCCCAAGTGGGGTTCGTTAAGGGACGATACGCTGTCTGCAACTTGTGTAAAATCATCGCATCCTTCGAATGGGTCCGACACAAGCGTTTGTCCTCCTTACTTATCAGTTTCGACGCGGAAAAAGCCTTTGATAGGGTAGACTGGCAATATTTGATGCATCTTCTCCCACACTACGGTATAGGGCCCCTTTTCTGTAATATGGTCACCAGCCTATACGCTGACCCGACTGCAGCGATTCTCTGTAATGGGGTGTTGTCCGAGGTGTTTCCGTTGCAGAGGGGAACTTGTCAGGGCTGCCCCCTCTCCCCTCTTCTTTTTGTTCTGTCTTTGGACCCTCTTCTGCGTAAAGTGGCGGGATTACGAGCGATAAGGGGGGTTAGTATAGGCGACCACGAGTTTAAGATATCGGCCTTCGTCGACGACTTGCTGGTACATTTGCTTTCGCCCAGAGAGTCCTTGCCCCACCTTCTACGGGAGTTCCGCACCTTTGGGCAGTTCGCGGGGCTGCGTATCAATCAGGATAAATCTGTGGCCTTGGATGTCTCGGGTCATATCCGGAGGGAATGGCCGGGTGTGTTCCCGCTTAAGTGGGCCGACGCTCACTTTCTGTACCTGGGGATCGTCCTGCCCTGTCAGCCAACGCAACTGTACGAGTGTAATTTAAAGCGGATGTTGACCAAGGTGCGAACTCAGCTGCAGTCCTGGCGGCCCCTCCCCCTATCCTTAGCGGGGAGAATAGCGGCGATTAAGTTGGTGATCTTACCGCGGCTCTTATACTGGCTGCAGACTCTCCCGGTTTGGCTCCTTCGACGTGATGTTCGGCATTTTGAAGCGGAGTTTCGGGGCTTTCTTAAGGGGGGGGGGGTGGGCGAGAGCCCGTATCCCCTACAGTCGGTTGGTGGGGAAGGGGAGAGACGGGGGTGGGGGCTCCCAGATCTAGGCGCTTATGCGCTGGCCTGTCATGCGTGACACCTGGGGGATTGGCTTGGCAATACAGATCTCTATACGCCTAAGGGGCTGGAAGAGGCCTATGTGGCCCCCCATTCTTTGCAGGCTCTCTTGCACTTGGAATTTAGTAGGTGGCCTACTCACTTGGCTGATAGTGTGTTATTGGCTCCGGTATGCCGGACTTGGCGGCAGCTGAATGTCTATTGGGGCCGTAGTTGGAAAATATCGAACTGGTTGCCTATTCGGGGGAATGCCGATTTTACCCCAGGTACTGAGGCTGCTTGGTTTCGTGTCTGGGAGGCAAGGGGTATTCGGAATCTCGGCCATGTGGTTGACTTAGTGGGGAAATCTAAACCCTTTCCGGTATTATCGCGGGAGTACGAATTGGGGTCCAGCCACTCTTTTGCATATATGCAGCTGGCTCACTATGTGGCATCCCTTTCGAGGGATGAGATGCACAGTGCCCGATCGGCCCAGATTATCGAGTTTTTTGGACTGGGTGGTGAGGGACAGCCGTCCATTCGTGTCTTCCATTCTAGGCTGGTGCAGTTCCGGCCGCGGCTGGATTATCGGCAGGTGGAACAGGCTTGGGGGCCGAAATGGGGCGGGAGATTCCCCCTGATACAATCTTGGTAGCCCTTCGGAGAGTGGGGAACCTGGTGGACGGTGTTCGCTGGCGGGAAATACAAATTAAATGTTTAACCAGGGTTTACTTTTCTCCACGACGAGCCCTGCGGTGCCGCCTGACCTCGGATGGCAGTTGTCCGCGGTGTGCAGAGCCATTGGCGACTTTGTTGCACATGTGGTGGAGCTGCCGATGGATTCGTTCATACTGGAAGAGAATTTCTCTTTTTATGGCTTTTCTCCTGGGCCAGCCTGTCTGTTGGGATGCTGCCTTGGTTACCTTGGACCTCCTAAGCCTTAACTCCCCAAAGGGGAAATGGGGGCATTGGTTAGTTTGGAAGGCTTGTCTGGTGGGTAAGGGACCACTCTACGTCGGTGGAGGGAAAACCACCCCCCCTCCTTTTGGGAGTGGCGGAATTCCTTCCATCAACTTATGCTCCTGGAGTGTAGGGCTGCCCGAGGCCATGTTAAGCGCTGGTCCGCCTTCTTGCTACTTTGGGACCCCTATATTCATAACCTGAGTCCCCGGGCCCGCAATGTTGTTTTGCAACTTGGATGTTAATTTGTATCATGACATGTTTGTGGCACAGAGCAGGTGTTAAACAGAACCTTTATGAGCGGTCCTACGTGGATTAAAGTGGGGTTGTTGAGGGGGGGGGTGGTTGGGGGGAAGGGGGAGGTGGGGAATAGGGGGAGGGAGTGGGGGTAAAATCTAAAAACCTTTGTGACCATCATTTTGCTCTTCCTGGGGATAAGAATCCACCCCGGGGAGAGGCTGTTAACAGTTGTGTATATTCTGTTGTTTTTGGTGGTTCTAAATAAAAGATTGAAAAAAAAAAAAACCCCTCGGCCCAGTGTGCAGCGGTGACCAAGAGAGCAAATAGAATGCTAGATATCATAAGGAAAGGAATGGAAAATAAAACAAAAGATATTATAATGCCTCTATATCGTTCCATGGTGAGACCGTACCTTGAATATTGTGTGCAATTCTGGTCGCCGTATCTTAAAAAGGATATAGTGTTATTAAAAAAGGTTCAGAGAGGAGCCACCAAAATAGTAAAGGGGATGGAAGGATACTCCTATGAAGAAAGGCTAAAAAGGTTAGGGCTCTTTAACCTGGAAAAGAGACGGCTGAGGGGAGATATGATATAAGTCTATAAATTAATGAATGGAGTGGAACGGGTAAACGTAGATTGATTGTTTACATTATCAGAATATAGAAAGACTAGGGGACATGCAATGAAGCTACAGGGTAAACTATTTAAGACTAATAAAAGAAATTTTTTTTCACTCAACATAATCAAACTCTGGAATTTGTTACCGGAGGATGTAGTAAGGGCTGTTACTATAGCTGGGTTTAAAAAAGGTTTGGACAAGTTCCTGGAGGAAAGGTCCATAAACCATTAAGAAGGGACCCACGATATCAATGCTTGACCCAGTACAAGCATTGTGGAACCTGTGTCTTTTGTGGAAACTGCTAAGTACTTATGACCTAGATTGGCCACTGTTGGAAACAGGATACTGGGCTTGATGGACCTTGGTCTGACCCAGTATGGCATATCTTATGTTCTTATGTTCTTAACAGGGAATGTTAACTTGGAGTGTTAAAAAAAACTTAAAATGAGATATAATCAAATGCAGTCTAGGTTAAGATATCATTTCCGAAATGCTCCTAAAGAGCTGAGTCTTCAGCACTTTCCTGAAATCTTTGATATCAGATATGGATCTTAATTCCCCTGACAGAAAGTTCCAAACAGATGAAGCGAATAAAGATAAGGTACGTTGCTTACGTACAGATATTAAATTCTCACAAGAAGATCTCTGTCTATTATTAGGTCTTATCGTAAGTAAAGGTTGCTAGAAAAATATGTATAATTTTGAAAAATGATCAGAATTGATTTAAACTTGCTGCGCCAATGAATTGGAAGCTAGTATAACTGAAATAGAATTCGAGTTACGTGATTCATCTTGGAGGCTCCCTTGATCAGACATGCAGCTGTGTTCTGAACAAGTTGTAGAGGGTATATCGATTATCTCCAGGAACAAGTAGGAATGTAGTCCTCACATATGGGTATCGTTGGTAGCGACGGAGCCTGTGTGGGAACGTTCCCAGCATCCAATAGGAACGCTTTTGGGAGCATCCCTCAGCACATGCGTGCTGCCTTCCCGCTTTTCCAACTGTCCTTCAGTTCTTCATTTTCCATGGAGCCGACAGGACACATACCCTGTCACCGCAGAAAATGTCTTCTTTAATCTTGTTTTCTTGTGGTCGCGTTTGCCTCCGCATGACGCCTACCGGTACCGCCGGTTCTTTTCTTCTTAAAAAAAAAAATTCTGAATTGTTTCTCTAAAGAAACTTTTCTTTTTCAGTGCTAGGCGCCATTTTGGGCACTAGGCCCCATTTTTCCTTAAAGATGGAAAAAACAGCTAGTGGTTTAAAAAAAAAAAAAAAGTGTGGCGGTACCATTTCCGTCACCGACACCCATGACTGGTATCTTAAATGTTTAGGCCCTGACCATTCTCCATCTGAGTGTCTCTCTTGTATGGAATGACTAAAAGAAGAAGACAGAACCGGGCTGCAAAGCTCGGTACCCTCTTTTCTTCGGATGCCAGGTCCATTGCATCGACATCTTCAAGAGCCTCTTCTTCCTCCCATGGATCTCAGGTAACTAAACATAAAAGCTGGTCATCAAAGGGTAGCTCTCCTGCAAAGCATCAAGAGGCCATTGGCATTGCCCTTGAGGGAACAACACCGGGAAAGCAGCCCCGGTGGGAGCCTTCGGCCTCCAAAGCATCAGTGGAGTTCCAGGATGTTCTCGAGGCCTCGGCCTCGATAGAACTACAGGTGCAATGCTCAGGGGTCCCGGCCGCTTTCACCGGTACCAACAGCGTCGATAGACCAGAGTTTCCTCGCTATCGAGCGCAGTATTGCAGCTCTCTTTACAGCTGCGGTACCGTTGACACCAATGGTTCAACGGGCGCCGGTACCAGCACAGATACCGGTAACGGCACCGACGGTACTGGCCCCGGTGGGAATTCTTCCCATGCCGTCTTTGCCTGGCATCAAAAGATCGTTACCGGATCAACTCGGTACCGACTTCAATTGATATCTGGACTGTGCCTTACATGAACATCGTGATCAGAGATACTTCGAATCCTCCGATTCCGATGACTCTGATAATTCTGCCGGCACCAAAGTTTTTTCTCCCGGAAGACTCTTCTTCTCACCAACGCAGAATGTCACTTCCGGAGGACATGTCTTTTCAGGATTTTATTCGTGATGTTGCCAAAGGCCTTTCAATCACGGTAGCTCCTGAAAAGGAACCTAGAGCAAAGGAATTGGAAATTCTCCAATATCCTAAGGCTCGAAAAGGAGGTAGCCACTCTGCCCATTCATGAAATTCTTCATGATTTGATGCTCAGAATGTGGGAGACACCTTTGACCACATCTCCACATTCTAGGAGGCTTGATACCATATATCTAGTACCACCATGTCCTGGATTTCAAAAGACTCAGCTGCCACACCATTCAGTGGTAGTGGATTCAGCCATGCGTAGGATGAAAAGTGCAACGAGACATGCATCCAATCCTCCAGGTCGTGAATGCAGGACTCTTGATGCTTTTGGACATCAAACTTTTCAGACTTCCATGCTTTCAACTAGGATCAGCTCATATATTTTATATATCGGAATGTTCCTCAAAGAGGTCACAGGAGATTTGGACCTTATGAGCCCCCTTCTCCAAGATGACAGACAAGACTTCCTTATGCTTGTCAGGCATGCTCAAGATGTCTCCAAGTTTGTGAATTGTGCAGCCTTTGACTGCTTTGAATGCATCAGCAGAACCTCTGCTATTGCCATTGGTGCACGATGGATTGCCTGGCTTCAGGCATCAGACTTGGAGATTTGGGTACAGGATAAATTAGGCAACATCCCTTGCACAGGAGAAAACCTCTTTGGCAAAAATTGGCAAGAAAAGGCTAATGAGATAGATGCTGACAATATCACCTTAGATAGATTGTCAAAATCTACAGCCACTTCAGCCAAAAAGAAACCCTATAAAAAACCCTCTTTCAGCAAAAAGAGGAAGTTTTATCCATCCTATACCCAGCAAAGCCAAGCTCACGGTTAAGTTGCCCAAAGGGGACAACAACAGCAGTTCAACAGCAGCAGAAGCCAAAAGGCCTGAGAGCTCAACCAGCTCCGCAGGTTCAGCCCCCTCAAGGGCTTTGACTCCTTCATAGAGAGCTTAGCCTTCCTGCCTCTGAGGGGTCCAGAACCCCTAAATATTCCAGGCAGGCTGTGTCATTTTGCCAACAGATGGCACCAAATAACAGCAGAAAATTGGACTCTGTCCATTGTAGGAGAGCGGTACAAGCTTCATTTTCACAGCATGCCCCCTCCTACAATCCTAAGGCAGTTCATTTCCGAGACCTCTGCAGACAATCTGCTGGATCACAAGGTCTCAACACTTCTTGCCCAAGGGGCAATAGAGGAAGTACCCATCCTCCAGCAGGGTACAGGGTTCTACTCCCCCTATTTGCTTATTCCAAAGAAAACAGGGGGACACAGACTCATTCTAGACCTCGGAGAATTGAACAAATACCTGTTCCGAGAGAAGTTCAAAATGATTTCTCTAGGAACTCTTCTGCCATACCTTCAAAGTCAAGATTGGCTTTGCTCTCTAGTCTTAAAGGATGCATATACTCACATTCTGATCCATCCAGATCACAGGAAATTCTTACAATTCCTTTTCAAGGGAAAACTTCCAGTACAGGGTTCTTCCCTTTGGTCTGGCTTCCGCACCAAGAGTTTTCACGAAATGCATGGCAGTAGTAGCTGCATTCCTGCAAACCCTAGGGATATTCATCTTCCCTTACTTGGGGACAACTGGCTCATTCGAGCCCCCACTGGTGCAGAAGCCAGCTCTGCACTGTCCCGCACAATGCGAATCCTCCAGTACTTGGGATTGGTAATAAACTTCCCAAAATCCCAACTTGTTCCTTCCCAGTCTCTGGTGTTCATAGGAGCCTGTTTAGATACCAGACAGTTAAGGGCTTTCCTTTCACAGTCCCGGTGTCTTCGCATAGTGCAACTAGCTTCTCAAGCAGTGGGAAAATCCTCCCTAACTGCTCGAGAACTGCTACAGTTACTAGGAGACATGGCACTCACAGTTCATATAGTTCCCTATGCTCGCCTCAGCATGCGAGCAGCCCAGTGACCCTATCCACACAGTGGACACAGGCCACAGGACGTCTGTCAGACAAGATAACAAACTCTCATCGACTGATCTTGTCCCTTCAATGGTGGCAATCACTGGAGAATCTTTTAGTGGGGTCTCCTTTCCAACAACCCCTATTCCAGGTTACCCTAACAACAGATGCATCACAGGTGGGCTGGGGAGCACACCTGCATCATCTCTCTACCCAGGGCACCTGGTTTCCACAGGAGGCTTGTCTTCACATAAACCACCTAGAATTAAGAGCAATCTATTTAGTTCTTCGAGTATTCCATGCCCAGCTCAGCTACAAGACATGCCTAGTCCAAACGGACAATCAAGTAGCCATGTTCTATGTGAACAAGCAGGGCGGAACAGGTTCTCTGTCATTATGCAACGAAGCTTTACGACTTTGGGCCCTCGCCAGAGAGCATCAAATCCACCTTCTCGTTGTATATCTTCCAGGCATTCAAAACCTTTGGGCAGACAAACTCAGCCGAGTACTGCTGCCTCACGAATGGTCCCTCCACCTAGACCAGGTGGCAAAGATATTTCACATGTGGGGGACTCCAGACATAGACCTCTTTGCAAGTCCACTGAATGCCAAACTTCCCCGGTTCTGTTCCAGGATTCCGGCTCACAATTGCCAGGCAAGGGATGCCTTCCTCCTTCATTGGGGTCAGGACTTCCTCTATGCCTTCCCACCTATTTCCTTCATCCCCAAAACACTCTTCAAGCTTCAGAGAGACAGAGGTCGTATGATCCTCATAGCGCCACGGTGGCCACGCCAAACGTGGTATCCCCTGCTTCTACATCTCTCTCAAGCTGCGCCTCTGGAGTTAGGGTGTGCTCCAGATCTCCTTTCCCAAGAGAGCGGGACCCTATGGCACCCGAATCCCCAGTCCCTGCATCTCACGACATGGTTGCTGAGAGCTTAAATCTTCAGGATCTCAACCTTTCCCAACAGGTAAAGGATATTCTTCAGGCTTCTAGAAAACCTTTCACAAGACGATCTTACGCCTTCCAGTGGAAACGTTTCACTATATGGTGTTCCCAAAAGGGGTTAAACCCCCTGGTGATACCTTTGGAAGCGATACTAGAGTATTTATTTCATTTATCAAATTCTGGTCTAAAAACCAATTCAGTAAGAGTCCATCTTAGCGCAATTACAGCTTCCTATAAGCCTCTAAATGGACAACCAATTTCCTCTCATCCTCTCATATCCAGATTTATGAGAGGTCTTCTGTTAACAAAACCTCCCATCAAACCACCACCGGTGGCATGGGATTTAAATATATATTTCTCGGGCAGCTCATGAAACCGCCCTTTGAACCTTTAGTCACTACTACCCTGAAGCTTTTGTCCTGGAAGATCATCTTCCTAATTGCAATCCACCTCTGCACGTCGCATTAGTGAATTGCAAGCGTTAGTGGCTGATCCTCCTTACACTAGGTTTAACCATGATAAGGTTGTCCTCAGAACTCATCCACACTTTATGCCAAAGGGGTTTCGCCTTTTCATTTAAATCAATTGATTTATCTTCCTGTATTCTTTCCGAGGCCTCCTGCCTCTAATGCAGAGAAGAACCTTCACACTTTGGACTGTAAAAGAGCCTTAGCTTTTTATCTACAAAGAACACAGCAAGATAGAAAGTCGTCTCAACTTTTTATTGCTTTTGATGCTAGTCATTTGGGACTTCCAGTCTCCAAGAGGACTTTATCCAAATGGATTGCACAATGCATATCCTTTGCTTATGAGAGTAAAAGTCTTCCTCTTCAAGGCCATGCCACAGCTCATAATGTGAGAGCCATGTCAGCCTCTATGGCTAATCTTCACTCTGTGTCTATTGATGACATTTGTCGAGCAGCCACCTGGGCTTCAGTACATAACTTTACAGCCCACTACTTCCTAGATAAAGCCTCCCGTCGGGATGCCTTCTTTGGCCAGGCTGTTCTTCAAAATCTCTTTCAAACTTAATACAACTCCTACCCACCAACCCTGGTAGGCTGCCAAAGATCCATGGGAGGAGGCATGGCCCACCTCACTATAGGTGGCAGCTTCCTGGGGTCATCTCGCTGGCATCTTCAGCTATGGAGTCCCCATATGTGAAGACTACATTCCTGCTTTTTCCTGGAGATAGCCTAGTTACTCACCTGTAACAGGTGATCTCCGGGAACAGCAGGAATTTTAGTCTTCACAACCCACCCACCTCTCCTAGGAGTTGTCTCTCTATCTCTCTGTCTCTTTCCTCTCTCCCTCTATCCTTTCACTCAGCTATAAACTTAACTGAAGAGGGACAGTTGGAAAGGCGATAAGACAGTGCGCATGTGCTGAGGGATGCTCCCAGAAGTGTTCCTATTGGACGCTGGGGAGCGTTCCCGCGCAGGCTCCGTCGGTACCGACGATACTCATATGTGAAGACTAAATTCCTGCTGTTACAGGTTGAGTAACTATGCTTTATTGGAAGACCTTGGAAGATAAAATTGCAATAATCCAGGGTAGGTGTTATCATAGATTGACAAATCGTCCTGAAGTCGCATTCATTTAGTAGAGGCTTTAATTTCTGGATTGTTTTTAACTTATAGTAAGTTTTTCTAATTACTCTCTTAATGTGTTCTTGGAAGTTGAGATTTTGGTCAAGAGTTATACCAGGATACTTTACTTGTTGCTTAACAGCTAGATCATAATCTAGAATATGTATTTTCTTAGGTGGGGTAAAAGAGGTGTTTCTTGTAAGATAAAGAATCTCAGGCTTTGTGAAATTGATTGCAAGGCTTAACTTATTAAGGCAGACTATCATTGCTCTTAGACAATTTGCAATCCGAGAGTTATCCAGTTGATAAGTATTGAATGGGGTAAAAATCATAATATCATATCTCCAGGAACAAGCAGGAATGAGTCTTCACATATGGGTATGTCGGCGCCGACGTAGCCCGCACGGAAATGCTCCCCAGCATCCAAACAGAAAGCTTTTGGGAGCATCCCCTGCACCTGCGCAGTGACTTCCCGCCTTTCCCACTGTCTCCTCAGTTTTCGTTTTTCCGCGGAGCCAACAGGACGTACCTCCTGTCACCGCAGAAACTTTTTTCTTTAAAATCCCTTTTTTCTTGTTTTCTTGTGGTCGCGGCTGTCTTTCCCGCCGATACCGGCACCGCCGGTGCTTTATTCTTTTCTTTTCAAACTTAGAGAAATAACTTCTCCTCGGTTTTTTCTTTTATCTAATCGAGGCCTAACAGGCCTTTCCAACATGGAGCCTTCTTCCACTAAGAAGTGCCTTCACTGCGGAAACTTACTTTTCTTTTTAGACTCCAGTGCCTGGTGTCTATCCTGTTTGGGTCCTGACCCCTTTTCCATGGGTCCATCAGGCTTTAGTATCGGGAGAAGACCTTCTCTTTTTCGGGTATCCCTCGATGCCGTTTTTCCTCCTGAGGTGAGGACACGGGTTTATTCTTCTCTCCAGGATCAGGTAACCCACAAAGTCTGTTAAGACTGGCCAATTCTTGATGGGTAGGTCTCATGCCCAGCATGATGACTGCTCCGGCCTTGCCCTCAAGACCCCATTGGCAGTAAGACCCCAGCGGGAGTCTTCGGGCTCCAAAGCATTTACTGGGTTTCAGGTTGTTCCTGGGGTTCACTCCTCACAGAACATACCTGAGCCATGCTCGGGGTTGGCACCGGCTTTGAGCGGTGCCGCTCCCCCGGCATCGGCACCGGTGTCGAGTGCTCCACTCTTCACCAGGGGTCATCGTCTGGTGTCCTCTGTACCTTCGGGACCGATCGACCCGACCCGGACTGGTTTTCCTGCTTCCCAGCCATGCGCGGTGTTGGTGCCAGCTTTGAGCGGTGCCGATCCCCCGGCATCGGCACCGGTGTCGAGTGCTCCGCTCTTCACCAGGGATCGTCGTCGGGAGTCCTCGGTGCCTTCGGGGCCGATCGATACGACCCAGTCTAGATTTCCTGTATCCCAGCCAACCGTGGGGTTGATACCGGCGTCGAGCGGTACCGATGCCCCGGCGTCGGCATCGGTGTCGAGTGTTCCACTCCTCACCGGGGATCGTCATCTGGTGCCCTGGGTACCTTCGGGGCCGACCGATACGCCCCGGATGGGCTTTCCTCTATCTACGCCAGGCTTGGGGGGGTACCGGCTTCGAGCGGTACCGATACCCCGACATCGGTGCCGGTGTCGAGTGTTCCTCTCTTCACCGGGCGTCGTCCTCGGACGTCCTTGGTGCCTTCGGTACCGATCGATACGATTCCGATTGACCTTCAGGTAGCGGCATCGCCGATTCCACCACCGATGCTCAGTTCGATGCCCAGTCTGGAATCCATATCCAGTCTAGATGACTTGGTCCCGACGCGTTTCGGAGCCGATCCATGTCGCCTCCGACTATGCAGTACCGGGGATGATCACCAAAGCTCTCTGGTTACCTCGGTACCGCTTCGGCAACCTCCGATACCTGCTACGATGGCATTACCGTCCCCGATGCCGGTACCGGTGTCGACGTCGTTTCCTGCAGTTCCATCGGTGCCATCGATCCTTTCTATGCCTAGCTTGGAATCGATACCGGGAACCGACGACGCAGTACTAACTGCCTCGAATCAGTACTGTCAGTATCGTTCTCCATCTAGCAGGATTCGTTTTATGCACCAGTCCAGTAGGTCTTCTGGTGTTCGCGCTGCTCATTCAACCTCAGCCTGCCCAGGAATAGTTCCTCTGGGAGATCCTTCTTTTCAGGCATTTCTCCTTGACATGGCAGCCTTTCTTGCCATTCCTATTCCTGGTCCTACTCTTGATCAAGATCCTGCAGAAAAGGAAACCATAATGCTTCCTTTGCATCAGTCTTTGCAGGACCTTCTTCTGAGGATCTGGGAATCACCTTTAAAGGTTCCTGCGCCTTCTACAGCCGTGAATGTTCTGTATCAGGTGCCTCCCTCTCCGGGGTTTCAGAAAAGCCAACTTCCGCACCATTCCATTGTAGTGGACTCAGCAATGAGGAAGGTCAGAAGCAAGAAGAAACATTCTTCTTTCCCACCAGGTCGTGCATCTAAAACACTTGATGATGCCTTTGGACGTCAAACCTTCCAAACTTCTATGTTGGCTTCAAGAATTATTTCATATATTTTTTATATGAGTCTCACACTTCAGGAGGTCACAGAGAAGTTATCTCTTTTGTCTCCTTTTTTGTCAGAACCCAAGGCCTCTGACTATTCCTTGCTGCTTAATCATAGCAGGAATATCTCTTGGTTCCTTTCTCGCGCTTCTCTAGACTCTTTTGAGTCTGTTAGCAGATCCTCTGCTATTGCCATTGGAGCGCGTCGTACAGCGTGGCTGCAGGCTTCAGACTTGAGCAGATGGGCAAAACATACACTGGGTAATTCTCCTTGTACTGGAGACAATCTTTTCAATAGAGAAGCTTTAGGTCAGGTTGCTCATTGCTCCACTGACTTTCCTAGTTCTGGAAACCATCCTAAGCCCTCTTTTTCCCCAGGATGTGGGAAATGTCCTGCCAAACCTTCTCTCCCGAAGAAGAGAAAGTTTCATCCTTCTTCTGCCCATCCTTCCGGTGTACCCAAGCAAGGGACATCTCATCCTAGTCTGAAGTCTCCAGACTCTACCCAGTCTGCTCATAACCAGCAACCATAGGTTCCTGTGTATTGCAATCTACAGTTAACTTTCCCTTAGCAGAAGTTTATTCTTCAAACTCTACACTGGTTTCTTTTCCAGTATGCTATGCCCTCGGATACTTTTGTCCATGGGTTGCAGAATTCTCCCATTCTTACTACCACGAAGGGAGGTCAAAACTCGGGCCGTTCAAAAGAGGAGCGCTAACTGCCCAGAGCCCTCTGCAGCGTTTCCAGCTCTCCCAGGAGGGATCGAGCCTTCCCCACGCATCAGACCGCCTCCATCTGCTGCCTGCCCAATCGGGGCAGTTTCGGGCCGTTCAAAAGAAGAGCGCCAGGAGGCGCACACCCGCGCCGGCGGGCCTCGCCAGAGGGCCCTTTGGTGTGGCCCTTTAAGCGGGGCACGAAAAGCGGGAAAATAACAGATATCCCGATCCAGCCAAACTCTGTGCACCACCAGCTATCTGACACAGAATCCAAGTAAGACTCCTCACACATCAGCTGTTTGTGGCAGAAGCTCAGTAAGTAAGAATTCCTTACAGTTTCAGGAGGCAATCATTGAGCTACAGAGGTTTGCCCTTCTTTAAACAAAGTAACCGATCTAACAGTAGAGAATCCCTGCAACAAAGTAACTAATTGAACACTGAGAATCTAGTAGACTGCTCTTTATGTTGACCATTCTCCTCAACACAGTGTCAGATGTTCCCTTGAATTGTTTACTGCTCTAGTAAACTCCTAGCCTATGTCTTAAACTGTGTATGTATGTTTTAAACCGTTTAGCCGTTTTGTGACCCTATTACCCTGAGCCTATCTGCCTACTGCAACAAAGGCCACAAATCTGCAACAAGAAGACATAAATCACTAAACCCTACGGTTCTCACTCACACACCTGTCCCTAGCCCACACATCCAGCAAAACCACCTCAGGCCTCTTCAAGATGTGTCCAATCCTACCATTGATCACTTTCCTCTTCACATCAGGGCTCCTTAGCTTATCACATGCCTTTAACACCTGTTCCAATTATATACCGATTCTCCACAGCAATGGAAGAAGATGGTCAGAAAACCATTACCACACCTTAACAAAGACCAATAACACATCCTACTTGCACCTACTTCACATCCCTTTACAGAACACCAAAAAGAACCAATCTGATAAACACCAACCTAAACAACCATTGAACTGCGCACTCATAAATGCAAGGTCAAAATGGCCTGCAGTCATTGATCTTATATCAGTCCACGACCTTGACATCTTAATGATCACTGAAACATGGCTATCTGATTGCGATAATGCGATCATCAATCAAATGGCACCTGATGGCTTCTCGCTCTATGCCTGTCACAGGGCTAACCAGAGAGGAGGGGGAGTACGCGTCCTTGCAAAAGAAGAGCTTCAATTTAGTCTAAATGATGCCTCCACTACATTTATTTATTTATTTATTTAACATCTCTTCTATACCGCGCTATTAAAATCAGCGTGGTGTACATCGAACAAAATATACTGCAATGCATACAGGTAACATTGAGTTTACAGAGAACAAAGGAATATATAACATGGAGTAACAGGGATAACTATGTACAGTCAACATTATACTATATATGCTTTTACTATATAAAATATTTAAACTCGAGTGGATATTGTATGTGTATTCATGTAGGTGGCACGGGTCAACAGTAGTAAAGTGAACTATCGTGGAGTTTAACCATTTTCTGGTTGTATTAAGGTGCTAAGGTGTTTAGTGTAAGTTGGAGGCCTGTTGGTTGTGTGAGTGTCCGAGATCACTTCTGGGTAGTATTTTGTGAATAAGTGATGCTTCACGGCTTTTCGGAATTGTAATAGGTTTTTGATGCAACGGATTTCATGGGGAAGTAAATTCCAATTCAGGGGTGCAAATATTGAGAAAGCTCTGTTCGATGTAGCTTTAGTACATGATGTCATCATCTTGGGAACTATTAAGGTGTTCATAGCAGTAGTCCTTCTGTTTCTATTTTCGAGGGTGTTATGGATTAGTTTGCTGATTGGTGTCGGTGGGTAGTTATTCATGGCTTTGAAGGTCAGGACTAGTGACTTATATGAGAGTCTGGCTTGTAGAGGTAGCCAGTGTAGGTCTTTCATGATAGGCGTTATGTGAGCAGATCTTGGTGACCCAGAGAGTACTCTTGCAGCTGCATTCATAGCCAGACGAAGTGGATTTAAGGTTGATTGAGAGAGCCCGTGGAGGAGGATGATCGCAAAATCTAGATGTGGGAGGACTAGTGCCTGGAAGGTTGATTGGTAATCAGTATAGTCAAGCAGGGGGCGGAGGTGGCGTAGCGTTCTGATCTTATGATATATACTCTTTGTCACATTCTTCACATGTATTGTCATATCCAGGTGTTGATCCAATGTGATGCCGAGGTATCGGATTGTGGGTTTGGACGTCAGTTCTATGTTATTGACCAGCAGCGACGGAGGAGGTACGAACTTACGATTCCTTGTAACAAATAGGACATCAGTTTTGCTATGATTTATTCTTAAGTTTTGAGTCAGCAGCCATTCAGCTATTGCGCCGAAACAGTTGATTATTGGTGTAAACACTGGTTGGTCAGTTTTAAACGGCATGTATATGAGGATGTCATCAGCGTATGCCAGGCATTGCACGTTGAAGAATCGGATCAATTCACATATCGGCTGCATATATATATTGAACATTAATGCCGATAGGGAAGATCCTTGTGGTACACCTTGAGACTGTAGGAATGGCTCTGATGATTCCTGGCCTGTTTTAACTTGTTGCCACCTATTGGAAAGGTAGGATCTACACCATTCCAGTGCTGTGCTTCGAATCCCCTTCTCTCTCAGACGTTGCAGCAGTATATTGTGGTTCACAGAATCATCCCATCTTGATACAATCTCCATATCAAATGATCACTGCACAATCAATCTACTTTACCGAGCCCAACGTCATCACCAGACGACCTTCCTACAATCATCAATCTCACCTGTAACCCAAACAACCCACGCTCCCTGAACCGGTTACTCGGAGACTTCAATCTCCCTTCTCTACAGGACTCACATACAACAGCCTTCCTCGAAGCACTGGATGAGCTGGGCTATAAGCAACTCATTGATTCTCCCACACATATGAAAGGGAGTACACTAGACCTCATATTCGCCCCTCAGTCAGTGGCTAACACTACTCAGCAACTGCTGAGGTCCATAACTCCAGTACCTTGGTCGGATCATAATCTACTCAGATTCCACATACCCACCAGTCACTGCCTCAAGACCAATAACACAGCCAACACCTCTTCATCTATAACCCCAACAACAAGATTCTGCCCCATCGTTAAAGAGGAAGTCCTTGAGAAGGTTCTCCCCCTTCTCACTATCACAACTCTTGACCCAGATGAATTGGTAGCTAACTGGAACAACAGCCTCAGTGCAATAGCCCACCTCCCCTCCGCTAGCAAGGAGCCAAGGAGACGTGAACATGCACCATGGTACTCCAAAGACATACGAGCATCCCTCTTACACCTACGTAGACTTGAAAGGCAGTGGCGTAGAACCCAGACAGCAGAAGCCCACTGTGCATACAACTCATTCCTGTTACTACATAGAGCAAAAATAATGGAAAAAAGAAAACAGCACCACACAGATATTCTAAGGCGATCCTTAAATAAAGCACATGACCTGTTCAGAATCGTGAAATCACTAACAGGCGACCCAGCATTAACACATCCACCCATGCCTCAACCCCAGGACTACTCCGACTACCTACAATCAAAGTTGATCCAGACTAGTACAAACTCAGCCTCCACCAATTTACCAGTGTATACATGAAGCCACGGCCAACGCTAATGCACAAATTCTGTGAAGTATCCAGCAAAGAAATCAAAGACATTATCGTCTCTATCAACCTTACTACGGCACCCAATGACCCATGTCCAGCCAGCTGGATAAAAGAATTACGCTGTGAACTAAGTAACACACTATGCAAAATCTTGAACCAGTCATTATTAACGGGCTGTTTCCCACAGAGCCTTAAACACACATCAATCAGGCCACTGCTAAAGAATAGCAGGCTTGACCCAGCCAAAGTTGATTCCTACAGACCAATTTCGAGTATCCCCCTGCTTGCCAAAATCATCGAAAAAGTCGTCCAGCGGCAGATCCAACAGCATGTTGATGCTGAGGCACCTCTTGATCCATCTCAACACGGCTTCAGGGAAGCACACGGTGTCGACACCATCCTAACAACCCTCCTCAACAATCTAATCACAGGAATCGATAACATAAACCAAGGATTCATCCTCATCTTCATGGATATTGCAGCCGCCTTTGATTCAGTTAATCATGGGATATTACTACAACGTCTCCAAGAAAAAGGAATTCAAGGCACTGCTCTACAATGGTGCGAATCTTATTTAACTAATAGATGGCAACAGGTTAAGACAGGTACTTCTACCTCCGAGCCGTTCCTACAGAAGCAAGGGGTAACCCAGGGTTCATCCTTATCTGCATTGTTATTTAACATCTATATGCAGCCTATCTGCACCCTAATTCGTTCTTTAAACGTACAATGCCTCGCCTGTGCAGATGACATCCTGCTATATCTCCCATTCACGATTAACCAGCCCGATTTCTCTCCTATTATCAGATGTTTTGAAGCAGTTTCAGATTAGCTTCTCACACAAAACCTGCGTATCAATCACAGCAAAACCGACGTTCTTTTCGTCACAAGAAACCAGAAGTTCATCCCACCTCCCTCTCTCCAAGTTAATAAGGCTGAACTCAAAACAAAATCCACAATTCGCTATCTAGGCATCACCCTAGATCAGCGCCTAGACATGGTAACACATGTGAAAAATGTTACAAGAGCAGTATACCATAAGATACGAACCTTACGTCATCTTCGACCACTACTCGACTTCTCTGATTACCGGACCATTTTCCAGGCCCTAGTCATCCCACACCTGGACTTTGCCAACATCATTCTCCATGGGCTCCCACAGGCAACTCTAAATCCGCTCCGGCTTGCAATGAACTCGGCTGCTAGAGTGCTTGCAGGTGTACCAAGAACAGAACACATAACACCTGTGCTGAAGGAACTCCACTGGCTACCACTACAGGCCCGAATCCATTACAAGGCACTTATCCTGACCTTTAAAGCCTTGAGAAACCAGCCGCCCACACCCATTTGTAGACTGATCAATAACATCCCTGACAACAGAGCAAGAAGATCTGCAATGCTGAACACTTTAGAAGTACCTAAGATAAATGTAAAATGCACAAAGACAACCGCCAATAGGGCTTTTTCGATTTATGCACCCATAGCCTGGAATGCCCTTCCCACTGGAATCAGGGCCATCATGAGTCTTACCTTGTTCAGAAAAGCGCTAAAATATCATCTGTTACAAACCCACTATCCTGAAACTAGCCCTGGAAAACATAGAAAGTCCCCCCCGACCCCCCGTTCTAACTGCTCCAACAACCTAACTCAACGGGAGAATGGTTAATCTGCCCACCCCCTGGTACAGATTTTTCAATACCACCAAACCTGGGTCAACTAGGAATACCCTGTAGCTTTGTAAAATGATCTGTATATAGTTTCTCCCAAGTTCTCCCCTAAGTTATTACCCTGTTCTCTGTAAGCGCATTGTGTCGTTGTTGCATTGTAGCATTGTTCTGTTCACTGTGAACCGCACTGATTTTTAATAGCGCAGTATATAAGAAATGTAAATAAATAAATAAAATAAAATAAATCCCATGATAGTTTCTGTCCCCATATGGACATCTTTTCCTTCAGCTGCCTTACCCTAGGGTAAGTCACTTCCCCCCCCCCTCTCTTCCAGGGTTTCCCCTGCTTGAGCTGGTGCCATACTGAAACGCTTTTTTTCTTCCAGTGTAGCCTGTTTGTTTTTCCTTCACTGCATGCTCTGAACAACTCATCGGACAGGGACGGAGATGCTCTCTGCTGCCTTTGTCTGTTTTCTCTCTGTTTTCTACAGGAGAATCCCCTCTGTCGGTTTGTTCAGTTGCTGTATATGCGGGAGTTCCAGTGATTACTTTAATGCTCATTGCAAGCTGCTTGCAACTATCTTGCATAATACTATTCACTGCAGCTTATCTTCTTCTAGCGATATCCTTTTCTCGGATGTGGCAACACGCCTGACTTCTGTCAGTTTTATCTTATCATTCTCCTGCACAATGCTCTCGGCAACCTTCAGAGAAGCTTCTACTCTGGGCCCTTACCACAGAGCATTGACCTTTGTCTCTGAGGGTCTTTCATGTACAGCAGACAAGCTTTTCTGCGTGAATGT
The DNA here is from genome assembly GCA_033557465.1 of Ichthyophis bannanicus. Lineage (NCBI taxonomy): Eukaryota > Metazoa > Chordata > Amphibia > Gymnophiona > Ichthyophiidae > Ichthyophis > Ichthyophis bannanicus. Next base: position 17,135,663 of record CM066049.1, on the reverse strand, counting down.
CCACGGAGTTCCCAATCTGACCAGAGTATACTCCTGTTTCTTACAGCTTGGCATTATGTTCTTCTACTCCACTGGACAACGCATACTCCTCTATCGTACATGATACCCCTGAACCCCTTGGGGGGTCACTCTGGTATCTTTGTCTATGCGTTCTTCTTGTCCTTTGGACGGATCAGAGTCCTAAAGTACTGCTGAGTACTCTTGCCAGACTACTGTTATCCTCTGTTTTTCACGCAACCATACTGGTTCTTCCACTGACCTACATTCCTGCTCCACAGAAATCGATTCTCTATATTTCTTCAGGTGGGTTCGCCCCCTATTATTGGGTGAATTTTTTCCCATCACATTCCCCATGTGAATGTTCTTTTTTCTGTGGCTCAGTTGCAGGCATGTATTCTGAAACATTATTTTTATGTATGGGGGCATACATGTTTTGTACCCGGGGTGGGCGTCAGCCATCCCACCTCTACCTATACATATGTCTATCTACATGTCTATATGTAGATATGTATATCAAAAAAACCCCCAAAAACTTCTTGTCTACATACATATATTCTCATAGGCATAGATATGTATGTCTTCCGGATGTACATATATATATATGTATATAGGCATACGCATATTGGGAGATGTCCATAGCACCCTATGTCTACCTATCTCCCTGACTGTCGGTGCTTAGGTTTTTATTTTCTTATGGGGTCCGGACAGTCAGCTTGCCTATTATCATACGGCTCAGGGACTGGGACGGGTTATACTAACCATTGCTGCTGTGACGTCAACAGCTTCTATTTTTGTTATACATCTCCCTATCTGTGCAGTCTCAGACTTCTATGTCTTCCTATCGCTTAACAGCTAGGAAGGACAGTGTACACCTTCAGTGTTCCTGAGTACACTTCTGTTCTCCTTGGGAATAGGGGCTTTTTTACATACCCTCTCTTCCCTTCCGGACTGGGCTAATTTTCCAGATCGGTCAGTCTTCTTCTTTTAGTCCTCAATGTTTATGACTCTGTACCTAATTGAGTTATCAGCTTTCCCATAAAGCTTTTCATTGGAGACCTGCCGATCTTCTCCTGCCCCGGTTGACACCTGGGTCACCTGCCCATTCCAGGTTGGAACTTCTTCCTCGCTGCTGTGGAGTCACCTTGAAGATTCCGCTACTGCATCTACAGTCTACTTCCTACAATCCAGTAGGTAAGCTCTATATTGTGCTAGTTCATTAAATATTTTGATGATTCTTGACATACCTTCTAAAGACTTTTTTCCCTGTAGTCTTTAGATTCGCTGTTCCTCTACAGCTCTGCTCTATTCAACTCCTACCCTCCATCCCCCAGGGGATGCTGGAGATCCAGGTTTGGGAAATGCCATCCTGTTCCAGGGATGCGCATTTTATGGGATCTCCCCTAGCACCCACAGCTAGGGAGTCCCCATATGTGAAGACTCATTCCTGCTTGTTCCTGGAGATAGCACAGTTACTTACCTGTAACAGGTGATCTCCGGAACAGCAGGAATTAGTCTTCACAACCCACCCACCTCCCCTAGGAGTTGTATCTATCTATTTCTCCAGGACCAAGCAGGAAGTCAGTCCTCACATATGGGTGACGTCGGCGCCGACGGAGCCCTCACGGAGCAATTTCCCCAGCTTTCAAAGAAAGCCTTTGGGAATTGCAGCGCGCATGCGCGGTCCCCTTCCCGCCCAAGGGTGCCATCTTGCTCAGTCGTCTTTTTTCCGCAGAGCCCTACAGACGCTGTTTGTATTCACCGCTGGAAAAGTTGATTTTCTCTCTTATTCTTTATTCTTTTTCGGTTCGACGCCGGATTCTTTTTCCCGCCCGGATCCGCTACACCGGTATCGGGTCCGTTTCTTTATTTTTCGGTTTTTTGTCCTTCGTGACAAGCGTTCGCGCCATTTTTTTCCTTTTCACTGGCAGCCCTGTCTTTTGACCTCGCAGGGGCCCTTTTTTCCCTCGATGGCTGCCAGCGGGTTTAAGAAGTGTGATCGCTGTAAGAAACTCATGTCTCTTACCGACACACACGACTGCTGCCTCCGCTGCCTCGGACCCGATCATGACCCGATGATCTGTGGTCCGTGTGGCAAAATGTCCTCAAAAGCGTTGAGGAGTCGGCAGCATCAGCGAGAACGAATCTTCTCTGACTCCGCGTCCGGCTGGGCCCGGACCTCGTCAGAGGCTTCAAAGTCCCGGGACTCCGGTCCTGAGCATTGTCGGAGTTCCTCTGAGCGGGGGTCTCCTACCCGGGAACATCATAGGAAGAAAAAACCCGCGAGGGCGGCGTCGGCGGACGCTCCTGGTTCCTTGAGGGCCAGGTCGCATAGCCCCGACAGCCGTCCCGGGTCCTCTGAGTCGGAGAGGCCTTCGAAACATCCTCGTCTCGAGATGGAGTCGCCTGGACACGTGAGTACTGTGGTCCTCGTGGACTCGCCTCCGAAGGAGCTGACGTCGGGCCCGACGCCGTCGGGGCCCGAGTCAGGGGCTGCTGGGTCTCCTGAGCTTGGACTCAGGTTGACGGCCTTGGAGAGCAGTTTAGCTGCCTTCATGGACCAGCAGCGGGCATTGTTTGCTGGCCTTGCCAATGCGTCTGCCCCAGCCACCGGGATGTCGACGTCCAAGTCGACCCCGGAGACCGAGCCGATCCTCGAGTCCATCCGAGCTCGAGTCGATCCTCGGTCGCGGTCTCCCTCGGCCTCCCGTTCGGGACCGAGGTCGTCGACGCCGACTCCTTCGGCGTCGGAGCAGAGGGCATCGGTGCCCGCCCGACCGGAGCCACTCGAATCCTCCACCGCGGAGTCCGACTGGGAATCGGAGGACGAAGAGTCCCCTGGTAGTTTTCGGACTCGGTGTGTCCCCTCGGACTCGCCCGAGTCCGAACCTCGGAGACGGTCCCCCCCTGGAGGACACCCGGTTCTCGGATTTCGTGCGGGATATGGCCAAGGCCTTGGCATTCCCCGCGGCTCCCGAGGAGGAGCCTCGAGCCGAGGAGCTCGATGCCCTCCAGTATGATTCTCCCCTGAAGGAGGCCTTTACTGTACCGGTTCCTCCGATGCTGGAACGACTTCTCTTCCGCATGTGGGAGAACCCGGCATCGGCGCCGGTGTTAAGCAAGCGGGTCGATTACATTTATCGAGTCCGCAAGTGCCCCGGCTTCCAAAAGGCACAACTACTGCACCATTCCATGGTGGTGGAATCGGCCATGCATAGACTCAAGAGTCAAAAAATGCACTGCTCGGTGCCTCCCGGCAGGGAGGTCCGGAGCCTGGATGCCCTCGGTAGAAAGTGTTTCCAGGGCTCTATGCTTGCTTGTCGAGTCCAGACCTAACAGCTCTATATGGGCATGTATCTCCGAGATCTGGAAAAGGAAATTGCCGGGTTCTCGGCTGGTCTCTCCGAGGAACCTTTGCAGAGGTTCCAAGCCTTGTCCACTGGGATTTGAGAGTGCTCGAAGTTTCTCTCTCGAGCAGCCTACGATGGCTTTGAAGCATCGGCTCGAGTAGCCGGAGCCGGCATCGGTGTCCGCCGACAGGTTTGGCTTCAGTCATCCGACCTCAAGCCATGGGTCCAGGACAAGTTGGTCGATGTCCCCTGCAGAGGTGAAAACCTCTTTGGCAAACCCATGGCTGAAAAGGCTGCACAAATCGAGACCGAGACTCTGACCAGAACTAGGCTGTCCAGAAAAACCTCTGCCCCTTCTCAGAAGAAGAAGGGCTCGGGGAAAAAGCCCTTTTACCCGAGGAAGGCGGCTGCCTATAAATACTACCCTCAGTATCAGGCCTCAGCAGCTCCCCAAAAGGGTCAGCAGGCCAAGGGACGGGGTAATGGGTCCCGTAGGCAGCAGGCCCCCAAGCCCACTACACCGGCCCCTGCTCAGCAGGGTGGGGCTTTTTGACTCCATCAGCATAGCCTCTTTCCCTCAGCTGGTTTCTCTAAGCACAGGAGGCCGGCTGGTCCACTTTGCCCACAGGTGGTCAGCCATCACATCAGATACCTGGGTACTTCATATAGCTCAGAAAGGCTATCTTCTACACTTTCACCAGGTAACTCCCTCCTACTTTCCAGGGGAGCCTCCAAGACTCCCTCTGCCCAGGGACTTACTCCTTCAGGAGTTGGCAAGTCTTCTTCAGGAACAGGCTGTGGAACCGGTGCCCCACCACCTGAGAGGTCACGGCTTTTATTCCAGGTACTTTCTGATACCAAAAAGAACAGGAGGCCTCAGACCCATCCTGGACTTGCGAAACCTCAACAAGTTCCTGGCAAGGGAAAAGTTCAAGATGCTTTCCCTTGGAATCCTGCTGCCCTACCTCCAGCGGGGAGACTGGCTATGCTCCTTAGATCTAAAGGATGCCTATACTCACATCCTTATTCATCCAGACCACAGGCAATATCTCAAATTTGTTGTGGGTCCTGCCCTTTGGCCTATCCTCCGCCCCACGGGTCTTCACCAAATGCCTGGCAGTGGTGGCGGCCTATCTCAGACTTCAAGGCCTGTGATAAGGAAGCTTATCATAGCTCAGGAAGGAGCTATAGAAAAGGTGAAGTGACTCTGAACAAGCAACCTGTCAGTTCTGGTAGAAATAAGAAAACAGAATTTTCCCATAAAAGACTACCAGTCCCAGAATGCACCAGGTTTCCAACAGCCATTAGAGGAGCTGAAGTGGGGAAACGTGTGTTCAATCAGGAGGGCTATGAGGTAATCCCTAAGTACTCATCTCAAAGGGCAGGGCCTGATTCAGCACAGCTGCGCTGTGCTAGGGTGGAGCACTCATCAAAGCAGAATAAAGGTAGAGTTTATTCTACAAAGAACTATCCTCAGTTTCATCTGGGAGATCCTCAGAATCAGCTTGGAGATCCTCATCTTGGACAGCTTCATCATCTGGAGGATCATCAGAAGCAGAAGCCAGACCGGACGGACAGAGAGGGCAAGAAACTCTATGGAAGAAAGAAGAGAAAAGCATTTGGGAGGTCTAGAGGAGTCCAGAGCAGTACGTATACTAGGAGACATTCAAAATGCCAGCATACACCATTGGACTGGGGAAAGCCAGAGGAATGGTGCTGCAGAGCTAGGAATCTCCAGACGGTACCTGTGAGGGAGACGGCTGCACGTGGAAGGGACCCTAGGACCCGTGCCAGAAGGTAGAAGTGAGATCCAGTGTCCAGGGATCTGGATTGGAAGGCTGGACATAAGAACTGGACTACTTACTTGCCAGGCTATTTAGAGAGGAACTCTAACAGCAATGGAAGCTCAGGTATGAACACTGATCTATGCCCTAGCTATAACCTTGAAAGACAGCAGGGAAACAAGTATTCTCCTGAAAGTGCTCCATTGAGAAATTCCTCTGTGCCAATCCCTGATATTGAACTCATGATTGTTGAAGAAGGGGAAGGAGAAGTCTTAGATACAGGTTGTGAATACATGGATTGCTCTCTGTCTAAACTCCTTTGGTAATTTTCTGTTACAAAGTACAGCAACCATCACAAAGAAATACAAACTTGTTCTTTAATCTACTCAGAAAAGCTCCTGAAGTAGGATTTGAGCCACGCAGTAGAAAGCAAGCCAGCTAAGGGGTTTCAGCTGGGTAACTGCTAGCAATTGAGCCTTACCTAATTGCTTGTGAGCTCTGAGGGAATCACTTCTGAGTCTATGTGGGTAGATATAAGAAGTTAACCTGAAAAGAACAGTTTTTCCCTTCCTTGTGGGATTTGCTTGTTGTTTGATGCACTGCTAAGAAAATATTAGCTAAAGCCTACAAAAAAAGACCAGTTTGTTACCAACCAGGTCTTTATTCTTTTGCTTTGATTGCCTGACAAGTTCAACTGTTGTTTTCCTGATTTTGTTTTTCCAAGTTTAACACTGAAAGCAAGTATCCTGTTTTATGTGCTACCAAGCATATCTGTGTTGGGAGAAACAACCCCATAAATAAATATCTTATTGGCTTTACACTCAAGCACAACTAATTATTGTGAGCAGCTGTGTCTGGTGTGAATGGACTGCATATCCCACAATCCCTTGCAAATCATATTGATATATGCACTTGCATAGACTGTGAACATTCTCACCCAGGCAGCCGTCTGACAGGCCTTTTTGTGTTTCCATACCTGGACGACTGGCTCATCCGGGCCCAGTCTTCCCAGGAAGCCACTCAAGCCACTCATCGCACTGTGTCCCTGCTCCAGCACTTGGGCTTTGTCATAAACTTCGCAAAATCCACTTTGCTCCCCTCTCAAGATCTCGAATTCATCGGCGCAAGGTTAAGCACTCTTCTGGCGCGGGCCTTCCTGCCTCTGGACAGGGCCCACAGGTTCATGAATCTCGCCAGCCACTTTCGCAGCAATTCCCTGGTCTCTGCCAGGCAATTTCTGAGACTGCTCGGCCATATGGCTTCCACGGTCCATGTGACCCCCAATGCCCGCCTGAACATGCGACCTGCCCAGTGGTGCCTTCGCACTCAATGGCATCAGGCCACGGGGAGCCTGACGGACTCAGTACAAGTCTCGGACCTGCTGGTCTCTTCTCTGCGGTGGTGGCTTCATCTGCCAAACCTAGTACTGGGAGTGGATTTTCAATCTCCTCCTCCTCAGGTACTAACAACCGATGCTTCTCTCCTGGGATGGGGAGCACATTGCAAGGGACATGTACTCAAGGCCTCTGGACTCCTTGGGAGTCTGCGCAGCAGATAAACTTCCTGGAGCTCAGAGCCATCCGCCTAGCTCTGAGAGCCTTCTCCCACCTCACTTCTCACCAGTCTGTACTGGTCCAGATGGACAATCAAGTAGCAATGTTCTATGTGAACAAACAAGGAGGCACAGGCTCCTTCCTTCTCTGTCAGGAGGCACGCCGGCTGTGCTCTTGGGCAGTCGGCCACGGCATACTCCTCAAAGCGGTCTATCTCCCAGGTCAAGAAAATTACCTGGCAGACAAACTAAGCAGGATCCTCCAACCACACGAGTGGAGATTGGATCCATTAGTGGTTCAGCAGATCTTTCTCAAGTGGGGACTCCCCACCTTGGATCTGTTTGCCAGTCCTCTGAACTGTCAACTACCCAGATTCTGCTCTCGACAACCTGTCAGATGGCTGCCTGGTTGAGAATCTTCACAGTCTTGTCAAGTGCATATATCTATATGATTTGCAAGGTATTGTGGGCAATGTAGTTCATTCACACCAGACACAGCTGCTGACAATAATTTAGTTGTGCTCTTGGGTAAAGCCAATAAGATATTTATTTATGGGGTTATTTCTCCCAACACAGATATGCTTGGTAGCACATAAATTAGGTTACTTGCTTGCAGTGTTTAACTTGGTAAAACAAAGTCAAAAATCAAAATCAGGAAAACAACCTTCAAACTTGTCAGGCTATTAGCTAATGTTTTCTTAGCATATCTCTAACGAACGAAAAGCCACAAAGAAAGAAATAAACTGTTCTTGTAAGGTTAACTTCTGATTACTTTCCACACAGATCCAGAAGTAATTCTCTCCTAGCTCACAAGCAATTAGGTGCAGCTCAATTGCTATCAGTTATCCAGCTGAAACCCTTTAGCAGGCTGGCTTTCTACTGTGTGAGTCAAATCCTGCTTCAGGAGCTTTTCTTAGTGGAATAAAGAACAAATTTATATTTCTTTGTGATGGCTGCTGTGCTTTATCACAGAAAGTTACCAACGGAGTTTGGATAGAGAGCAGTCCATATAAACAATATCTTGATCTGCTATTATTTCCCCTTCATCAACAAGCATAGGGTCACTATCATGAATTGGCACAGATGAATCTTTCAATGGAGCACTTTCAGGAGAACACTTATTTCCCTGCTGTCTTTCAAGGTTATAGCTAGGGCATAGATCAGTGTTCATACCTGAGCTTCCATTGTTGCTATAGTTCCTCTCTATATAGCCTGGCTAGTATGTAGTCCAGTTCTTATGTCCAGCCTTCCAGTCCTGATCCCTGGACACTGGATCTCTCTTCACATACCTTCTGGCATAGGTCTTAGAGTCCCTTCCACGTGCAGCCGTCTCCCTCACAGGTAGTCTCTGGTGATTCCTTGTTCTGCAGCACCATTCCTCTGGCTTTCCCCAGTCCAATGGTCTATGCTGGCCCTTGGAATACCTCCCAGTATACGTACTGCCTTGGACTCTTCTAGACCTCTCAAAGGCTTTTCTCCTCTCCTCTTCCTTCCAGAGGGTTTCTTTCCTTCTCTATCCGTCCGGTTTGGCTTCTGCTTCTGCTGATTCTTCAGATGAAACTGATGATCAAACTCAAGCTGATTCTCAGGATACTGAGGACAATTCTCTGAATATCCAAGGTGATCATGAAGCTTGTCATCTGTAGAATAAACTCTACTCTTATTCTGCTTAGATGAGTGCTCCTCCCTAACACAGCGCAGCTGTGCTGAATCAGGCCCTGCACTTTGAGATGAGTGCTTAGGGATTACCCCATAGCCCTCCTGATTGAACACACGTTTCCTCACTTCAGCTCCTCTAATGGCTGTTGGAAACCTGGTGCATTCTGGGACTGGTAGTCTTTTATGGCAAAATTCTGTTTTCTCATTTCTACCAGCATTGACAGGTTGCTTGTTCAGAGACACTTCACCTTTTCTATAGCCCCTTCCTGAGCTATGATAAGCTTCCTTATCACAAACCGCATCCTCTCAGAGTAGCGCCGGATGCTTTTCTGATTCCATGGTCCACAGGCCTCTTGTATGTCTTTCCTCCCATGCCGCTGGTGTCTCGAACGCTCTTCAAGGTTCTCAGAGACAAAGCCTCGATGATCCTAGTGGCTCCCCGGTGGCCGAGGCAACCTTGGTTCCCGCTTCTAATGCAACTGGCGGTGGACACTCCTCTTCCTCTGGGGTTTCAACCCGATCTTCTGACACAAGACCACGGGTCTCTCCTACACCCCAACCTCCCGTCCCTTTATCTGATGGCCTGGCTGCTGAAAGGGTAGTCCTTGCTCCCCTCCTACTGCCTCGAGAGGTGGAAGAGGTCGTCTTGGCCTCCAGGCGGCCCTCCACACGAAAATCCTACGCTCTTAAGTGGTGTCGCTTCTCCGTGTGGTGTGCTCAGCAGTCTGAGAATCCCTTCTCCTGCTTGGTGGCAGTGGTCTTGCAATATTTGCTTTACCTCTCCAATCTGGGCCTTGTTCTTGGTAGCTCTTACCTCTGCTAGGTGTGTTAGTGAACTGCAGGCCCTAGTGTCTGATCCTCCTTACACTAGGTTCTACAGGAATAGGGTGGTCTTACGGACTCACCCTAAGTTTCTTCCAAAAGTGGTTTCTCCTTTTCATCTCAACCAGGAGGTGGTTCCTCCGACCTTCTTTCCCAGGCCGCACTCCAGCCGGGCTGAAATGGTCCTGCATACCCTGGACTGTAGAAGGGCCTTGTCCTTCTACCTTGACCGTACGCGGGAACATAGGAGGGCTGTTCAGCTCTTCGTTTCTTTTAACCCCAATAACTTGGGGCTCCCTTTCTCCAAGCGTACCTTGTCCATCTGGGTAGCTGACTGTATCGCCTGGGCTTATGGGGCAGCCGGCCTCTCGTTGGAGGGTCGAGTCACGGCTCATCGTGTTAGGGCGAAGGCTGTGTCAGTGGCACACCTCCGCTCTGTTCCATTGGCAGACATCTGCCGGGCCGCTACTTGGTTTTCAAGCCAGACCTTTGCGGCCCATTAATGCCTGGAGAGGGAGTCCTGCAGGGACAGTGCTTTCGGTCAGGCAGTCCTCCATAATCTCTTTGAGGTTTAGGCAACTCCTACCCTCCGGCCCTGGTGTTGGGCTACCGGTCGGGGGCGTTTTCAGAGAAGATTCCTTCCTTCTATTCTGCTGAGCTAGAGGGAGCTCATTTTTGTGCTTGAGGTCTCCGGTAGCCTTAAGCTTGGGAGTCCCATATGTGAGGACTGACTTCCTGCTTGGTCCTGGAGAAAGAGTAGTTACTCACCTGTAACAGGTGTTCTCCAGGAGCAGCAGGAATCAGTCCTCACAACCCTCCCTCCTCCCCTTGGAGTTGCAGTCCTATCATTTCGTTTTTGCTAATTGTTTTGCTGTCTTTTAGCTATGTCATCAGACTGAGCAAGATGGCACCCTTGGGCGGGAAGGGGACCGCGCATGCGCGCTGCAATTCCCAAAGGCTTTCTTTGAAAGCTGGGGAAATTGCTCCACGAGGGCTCCGTCGGCGCCAACGTCACCCATATGTGAGGACTGATTCCTGCTGCTCCTGGAGAACACCTGTTACAGGTGAGTAACTACTCTTTCCTTTCCTCTTTCTCTCCTTCTGTCTCAGCTATGAAACTCAACTGGGGAGAGAGAGTGGGAAGGCGGGAAGTCACCGCGCAGGCGCGGGGGATGCTCCCAAAAGCTTTCTGTTTGGATGCTGGGGAGCATTTCCGTGCGGGCTCCGTCGGCGCCGACGTACCCATATGTGAAGACTAATTCCTGCTGTTCCGGAGATCACCTGTTACAGGTAAGTAACTGCTTTGCGTAAATCTCATAGTTGATATTATGCTTGCTTATCACAGAGCAGAGCGGTTGTAGATAAATGTTAAAAAGTAGAGCAGACAGCGCTGAATCTGAGGAACATCTTGGCGTAAACTGATTCGATTGATCGTTTCCACATCTGACCTACAGCTTTCTATCAATTAGGTAAGAAATGAACCATTTCAGGACAATACCAGAAATTCCAATGTCACCTAGCCTTTTAATTAACATATAGTGGTTTACTGAGTCAAAGGCAGCTTTGATGTCAGTAAAGATATAGCCTACTCTGGTATTGTCTATACCAGGTAGGAGGGTGTCAAGAAAAGATGTAAATAGCATCTCAACACTGTATTTGGGACTAAAGCCATGTTGATGAAGATCAAGTGGAGCATGTATCTCAATGTGATCTTGCAAATGAATCTATACTACCTTCTTAATTATCTTTGATAAGAAAGACAAACTTGATATTGGATGATATGAATTAGGATCCTTCTTATCTAGGTTCTTGCTCTTCAATAAAGGTCTTATGAATGCTTGCTTAAGAGCCATAAAAGAGGGTACCTTGAGTAAGAGACACATATGTAATATTAAGTAATATCGGAACCCGTTTTTTTCCTTGCCTGTTTGTTCTAAAATACTGGTCAAGGATCCAGTGGAAATGTGGAAGCATTTAAATTGACTATTATCAAGTTGGTCTGCAGAGGGAACATGGAAGGAATTCCATAGATTGCTGCTATTATGTGATAATAGAAAATCAAGTCTTATGCTGTGTTTTGGGATGAAATTAGACTTTACTTCTAAGAAGTTAGCAATATCTTGAGTCTTTAATGAAACGGGTACTGAATCAGATATTGGCTCTTTAATTAGGGTACGTGTGATATTGAAAAGTTCCCTTGGCTTATTGAGAGCACCCATTATGAAGTTTGTATAATATTCCCTCTTGCAATTATTTATTAGGTCTTTAGGTCTTGAATATTTCTTTTGCATATCAATATAACTTGTAAGATGCTTTTGATTTTTACTTTAAAACATGCTTGTGTTCGCCCAATGCTGAAAAAGGAATCCATTGATCCTTCTGTACTTGAGAACTATCATCCAATGCCATTATTGTCTTTTTTGACTACCAATAGTAATACCAGTCTTGATCGGCCATTGAACTGAAGTACAAATTTTTACTTGTCAGACCCGTATCAACCCCTTCCTCCTTCAAATACTAATGGGGTAGAGCCAGTGTGTCCCATTTTTTGTTTTTTTATCACCAGTGTATTTTCCTTATACTGTATCTTTTAAAATTTTGAGCTGCCAATTCCAGTAGCAAGAAGCCCAGAACATTAAATATAACAACTGTAACCAACTATGGCAATTTAGTAAATCTGGGTCAGAAATAAAATACTTTAATCATTTATTTATTTAAATTGTGCTTATATACTGCCTTTCTACTATGTAAGGCGGTTTACATAGAATTTAACAGATTAATAGTGCTTGAGAGACTGTTTTACAGAGAACAAGAATCATCCTCCTGATACAACATCGTGTTTCAGACTGCCCATTTTTAAAAGTCCTGCATCAGGAAAAGCAAATCTGTAAAACTTACCTGTTTGAAGTTTCTGTCTTCAATAGTGCCCAACAAATCCTCAATCTTTCACGTCCAACAGCGTCTTTTTCTCACCGCCTGACTTACAGCGTTCTGCGTTCCACCATGCTGCATGTTTTATTCAGATGAACTTTCCATCATGTGATTGGTGGGGATTAGAGAAGGATCAGTTTCTCAGTAATTGATCAAAACAAATGAAGCTCTCACTTATTTTTAGATAAAGTAATATATGACTCTGTCAATCCAGTACAGTATTTTCTCAATTAGATGTCACTATCTGAGCCACAACGTGGCAAAAAATATTTGAAGCAACCCCTTTTTGAGTTTCAGAAGAAAATGATATTGTCATGTGGAAAGCTGTGGATAAGTTAAGTAAATATTTTTTGCCCTGATGTAGAACTATTCATAAAAAAAGAGAGTTTGAAATTCAGTACTATGTTGGTATGCAGAATGGCAGACAGTATGTGGAGCAAACAGACTTGAGCTATTAGCTTAATAACTTGTTTTTGAATTAATGTTAATATTTTCCATATATTTAAAGTAAAATAGAATATGTTTGAAAAATGCATTTAATGAAGTAATTAATTAAAATACAGTCTTAAAAAAATCCTTTATATGAGGGGATATCATTTATGGGGATAATTTTGTAATCCTCGGTTGTCTGACTTTGGTGGATTATAGCCAGATCATAATCTACCTAAGCCCACTGAGGCTATAGATGAGATTATGTATGGGACTACATGTGTATCTTACCATACTCTAATCCCCAGTTTCACTATGTGTTTTGTCTTGATTAGATTGTAAACTGATTAGCAGGGACTGTGTCTTACCTCGTATATGTACAGCGCTGTGTATGCCTTGTAGTGCTGTACAAATGATTAGCAACAACAGCAGCAGCAGCAGTAGTAGTAATAATAAATTAGAATTTGCCGATATTGGTCTCTGAAACGGGTTTTCAAAACGTAGTGCTGCAGTGGATGGACATTGAATAAAGCACATGAATTAATTATACATGCATGGATTAATATAAGTGCACAGCAGTTATTATATAGAATACACTATTGGATGTTTTGCTGACTACTAGAATTAGAGCAGAGACAATTTTTGTTATTCGATAAAGTAGATCCAATTAGTGTACTGTGGATTAATTTATGTTCCTTCAGTTGTCTGTCCCACACAAAAAGATAAAAAAAGAAGAAAAAACTGGCAAAGAAAAAATGTTTATATATAATGTTTGAGAATGTAAGAGAAACTACATTATAGGAATCAATAATCTCTGGGAACAAGCAGGAATGTAGTCCTCACATATGGGTATCGTCGGTACCGACGGAGCCTGCGCGGGAATGTCGGTACCGACGGAGCCTGCGCGGGAATGCTCCCCAGCATCCAATAGGAATGCTTTTGGGAGCATCCCTCAGCACATGCGCGCTGCCTTCCCGCCTTTCCAACTGTCCCCTCTTCAGTTCTTCATTTTCCGCGGAGCCAACAGGACCTATTCCCTGTCACCGCAGAAAATTCCGTCTTTAAAATTCTTTTTTGTAGTCGCGTTTGCCTACCGTACGGCGCCTACCGGTACCGCAGGTTCTGTTCTTTTCTTTTCGTAAAAAAAACAAACAAACAAACCCTGGACTTTGACGGTTTCTTTTCAGAAACTTTCCTGTTTTGGTGCTAGGCGCCATTTTGGGCATTAGGCCCCATTTTTCCAAAATCATGGAAAAGCCAACTAGTGGTTTTGAAAAATGTACTAAGTGTGGCGGTACCATTTCCGTCACTGACACCCATGATTGGTGTCTGAAATGTTTAGGACCTGATCATTCTCCAACTGAATGTCTCTCCTGCATGGGGATGACCAAAAGAGGAAGACAGAACCGGGCCGCAAAGCTTGGTACCCTCTTTTCTTCAGATGCCAGATCCATTGCATCGACATCGTCAAGGGCCTCTTCTTCCTCCCATGGATCTCAGGTAACTAAACACAAAAGCCGGTCGTCAAAGGGTAGCTCTCCTGCTAAGCATTGAGAGGGCATTGGCATTGCCCTTGAGGGAACCACACAGGCAAAACAGCCATCGATGGGGCTTCAGGATGTTCTTGAGGCCTCACCTCGCAAGAACTACCTGTGCCATGCTCAGGGGTTCCGGCCGTTCTTACCGGTACCGACACCCAGGCATCGGCAGCATTGATAGACCAGAGATTTCTTTCTATCGAGCGCAGTATCGCAGCTCTTCTCTCAGCTGCGGTACCGGTGGTCCCAAGGGCACCAGTGTCGACATCAACACCGATGCCGGTACAGACACCGGTACCGACACAGACGATGCCAGTACCGATGGTACCGGCCCCGATGGTTCCGGCCCCGATGGGAACTCTTCCCATTCCACCTCCGGCTGGAGTGGATAAAGTGGTACCGGGTCACCTCGGTACCGGGATCGTGCTTTGCAGGAGCATCGGGGTCAGGAATACTTTGATTCCTCCGATTCCGAAGACTCTGACAATTCTGCTGGCACTAGAGGGTTTCTCTTAGAAGATCCCTCTTCTCCCCAACGCAGAATGTCACCTCCAGAGGACATGTCATTTCAGGATTTCATCCGTGATATGGCTAAAGGTTTTTCAATCACAGTAGCTCCTGAAGAGGAACCCAGAGCAAAGGAATTGGAAATCCTCCAGTATCCTAAAGCTCCTAAGGAGGCAGCTACTCTCCCTATCCATGAAATTCTGCATAGCTTGATGCTCAGAATGTGGGAGACACCTCTGACTACTTCTCCTCACTCTAGGAGACTTGATACTATGTATCGAGGCCACCATGTCCTGGATTTCAGAAAACTCAGCTGCCACACCATTCAATGGTAGTGGAGTCAGCCATGCGTAGGATGAAAAGTGCAAAAAGACATGCATCCAATCCTCCAGGTCGTGAATGCAGGACTCTGGATGCTTTTGGATGCAGAACTTTTCAAGCTTCCATGCTTTCAACTAGGATCAGCTCATCTATCCTATATATGGGAATGTTCCTCAAAGAAATCACAGGAGACTTGAAACTTATGAGCCCATTTCTCCCAGATGATAAGAGACAAGACTTTCTTACTCTGGTTAAGCATGCTCAGGATGTCTCCAAGTTTGTCAGTCGTGCAGCCTTTGACTGCTTCGAATGCATCAGCAGAACCTCTGCCATTGCCATTGGTGCATGACGGATTGCCTGGCTACAGGCATCAGACTTGGAGACTTGAGTATAGGACAAGTTGGGCAACATTCCTTGCACGGGAGAGAATCTCTTCGGCAAGAACTGGCAGGAGAAGGCTAACGAGTTAGATGCTGACAATTCTACCTTAGATAGATTGTCAGTCTACAGCCACTCCAGCCAAAAGGAAGCCTTATAAAAAACCCTCTTTTAGCAAAAAGAGGAAGTTTTATCCTTCCTATACCCACCAGACTCAGACTCCTGGTCAGGTTGCCCAAAAGGGACAAACTAGACAACAAAAGAAACCAAAAGGCCCGAGAGCCCAGCCAGCTCTCCATGTTCAGCCCCCTCAAGGGCTTTGACTCCTTCCTAGAGACCTTTGCCTTCCTGCCTCTGAGGGGTCCTCAACCCCCCAATATTCCTAGCAGGTTATGCCACTTTGTCAACAGATGGCATCAGATAACAGCATAAGATTGGACTTTGTCCATTGTAGGGAGGGGTACAAACTTCATTTTCACAGTTTACCCCCTCCTACAATTCTAAAGCAGTTCAATTCACAAACCTCTTCAGGCAATCTGCTAGATCACGAGGTCTCCACACTCCACCCATTCCTCAACAGGGTGCAGGGTTCTACTCCCCCTATTTTCTTACTCCAAAGAAAACAGGAGGACACAGACCCATTCTAGACCTCAGAGAATTGAACAAATACCTGTTTCGAGAGAAATTCAAAATGATTTCTCTGGGAACTCTTCTGCCATACCTTCAAAGCTAGGACTGGCTTAGCTCTCTAGACTTAAAGGATGCATACACTCACATTCTCATCCATCCAGATCACAGGAAACTTTTACGTTTCCTTTTCAGGGGAAAACATTTCCAGTACAGGGTTTTTCCTTTTGGTCTGGCTTCAGCACCAAGGGTATTCATGAAATGCATGGCAGTAGTAGCTGCATTTCTACGAACCCTGGAGATTTTTGTCTTCACTTACTTAGATGACTGGCTCATCCGAGCCTCCACAGTGACAGAGGCCAGCACTGCGCTGTCTCGTACAATGCGAATCCTCCAATACTTGGGATTGGTAATAAACTTCCCGAAATCTCAACTAGTTCCTTCCCAATGCCTAGAATTCATAGGAGCCTGTCTGGATACCAGACAGGCAACAGCTTTCCTTCCACAAGCCCGGTGTCTTTGCATAATGCAGTTAGCTTCCCAAGCAGCAGGCAAATCTTCCCTCACTGCTCGGGAGCTACTGCATTTACTGGGACACATGGCATCCACAGTTCATGTAGTCCCATATGCTCGCCTCCACATGCGAGCAGCTCAGTGGACCCTCTCCACACAGTGGACACAGGCCACGGGTCATTTGTCAGACAAAATAACAATCTCTCAACGACTAATTTTGTCCCTCCATTGGTGGCAATCATTAGAAAATCTGACAGTAGGGTCTCCTTTCCATCAACCCCTCTTTATTTATTTATTATATTTATTTATTTACATTCTCTTATATACCGCGCTATTCTGCATCAGTGCGGTTTACATTGAACAAACTGAAATTACATTGAACAGGGTATTATAACTTGGAGATAACTATTTTACAGGGAACATGTGCTATGGAGGGTTAAGTGGCTTGCCCAAGACCACAAGGAGCACCTGTGGGACTAGAAACCCCAGTCCTTCCGGCCCATGGTTGCTGTCCTCTAGTGGGATTTGAACCCCTGACCTTCTGGCCTGAAGTACCTTGCCCCAACCACTAGGCAGATACTCCACTCCACTCTTTCAGGCCACCCTAACAACAGATGCATCACAGGTGGGTTGGGGCGCACACCTGAATCATCTCTCTACCCAGGGCACCTGGACTCCACAGGAGGTTGGTTTACACATAAATCTCCTGGAGTTAAGAGCAATTTATTTAGCTCTTCGAGTGTTCCATGCCCAGCTCAGCTACAAGACAGTCCTAGTCCAGACGGACAGTCAGGTAGCCATGTTCTATGTGAACAAGCAGGGCGGAACAGGCTCTCTGTCGTTATGCAACGAAGCTTTATGACTATGGGCCCTTGCCAGAGAGCATCAAATTCACCTTCTAGTGGTATATCTTCCAGGCATTCAAAACCTTTGGGCAGACAAACTCAGTCGAGTACTGCTACCTCACGAGTGGTCACTCCACCTAGACCAGGTGGCAAAGATTTTTAATCTCTGGGGCACTCCAGACATAGACCTCTTTGCAAGTCCACTGAATGCCAAACTTCCCCGGTTCTGTTCCAGGATTCCGGCGCACAACTGTCAGGCAAGGTATGCCTTCCTCCTTCACTGGGGTCAGGACTTCCTTTATGCCTTCCCACCCATTCCCCTCATCCCCAAGACATTCTTCAAGCTTCAGAGAGACAGGGGTTGCATGATTCTCATAGCACCACGATGGCCACGCCAAATGTGGTATTCCCTGCTTCTGCATCTTTCTCAAGCGGCACTTCTGGAGTTTAGGGCATGCTCCAGATCTCCTTTCCCTGGAGAACGGGACGCTATGGCACCCGAATCCCCAGTCCCTGCACCTCACGGCCTGGTTGTTGAAGGCTTAGACCTCCAGGATTTCAACCTGTCCCAGCAGGTAAAAAATATCCTTCAGGCTTCTAGGAAACTTTCCACAAGAAGATCTTACGCCTTCAAGTGGAAACGTTTTACTATATGGTGCTCCAAGAAGGGATTAAACCCCCTGGTCATACCCTTAGAATCGATACTAGAGTATCTCCTTAACTTATCGAATTCTGGGTTAAAGACCAATTTGGTAAGAGTCCATCTTAGTGCAATTGCAGCTTCTTATAAGCCTCTAAATGGACAATCAATTTCCTCTGATCCACTCCTATCAAGATTTATGAGAGGCCTTTTATTAACTAAACCTCCCATCAAGCCACCACCGGTAGCAATGGATCTAAATCTAATTCTCGGGCAGCTCATGAAGCCGCCTTTTGAACCTTTAGCCACTGTCTTTATTTTTATCTTTATTTAAAACTTGGTAGACCGCCAGGACCAGCAGGCATGCGGCGGTTTACATTAAAACAACAGGAGGCTGTGGAGAAAAGGAAACAGAAAGGAACGCCATTTAATGATAGGAAAGGGACAGCGTCAGGAGAGGAAACAATAAAAGACAGCAGGAAAGGGAGAGAGACCATTAATCATCGGAAAGAGGAGGGGAGGGAGGAAGATCAAAGGCTATGCAGAAAAGATGGGTCTTTAGCTTTGCTTTGAAAGAAGGATAAGAAAGTTCCAGGCAAAGTGTAGACGGCAGAGAGTTCCATAGACGGGGACCATTGAAGAAAAAGGCAGCAGAACGTGTAGATTCAAGGTGAGCCTGGGAAGGGGGCGGGAGGAATAACCGGTTAGCGTGGACAGACCTAAGGGTTCTTGAGGGGCAATGAAAATGGACTAAGTCTGAGAGATAGCGTGGGACACCGGTATGGAGGGATCTGTGCACAAAAGTAAGGATTTTGTATTGGATTAAAAAAGGAATAGGCAGCCAGTGTAAGCGAATAAGAAGGGGGGTGAGGTGAGCGAATCGGGAGGTGTGAGTCAAGAGACGAGCAGCTGTGTGGTGAACCAGTTGAAGCCTGCGAAGTTGAGTAAGAGGAAACCCGGCTAAAGATGCATTGCAGTAGTCTAAACGAGAAACGACAAGAGAAAGAAGTAGTGTGGTCAGAGAAGAGGGGGAGAGAAAAGAGCGAACAGCGCGGAGTTGCCTCAATGTACAGAAGGAACGTTGAACAACGGAAGAAATGTGGTCTTTGAAGGTTAGGGCGGAATCCAAGGTGACACCAAGATAACGTAGTGAAGAAACAAGCGGAATGGGATCAGCAGAGAGATGGGGGGGGGGGGGGGGAACAGGAGCACCAGCAGTAAACCAAATAGCCGAAGTTTTTGACAAATTGACGTGAAGGAAGTTTTCTGAGGACCAGGAGGAGACAGCGGAGAGACAGACATTGAGGGGGACCAATATCGGGAGTAAGTGAACTAGTGCGTAAAAGAAGGATGATATCATCGGCGTAATAATACGCCGAGATACCATGTTGCTGGACGAGCAGAGCGAGGGGGGCCAGGAAAATGTTAAACAGAAGGGGAGCTAGCACAGAGCCCTGTGGGCCACCATAGTGAAGAGGGGTTGAGGGAGAAGAGAGAGCCAGAAAGTACTGAGAAGGACCGGTTGAAAAGAAAAGAGTGAAACCAGTGAAGGACTGAACCTGAGAGACCAATAGTGTCAAGTCGTGATAGAAGCGTGCGGTGATCAACAACATCAAAAGCAGCAGACAAATCTAAAGAGACAGCAATGGATATAGAACCGTGATCGTGCGCAACATGCAATTCGTTGAGAAAGGAAATGAGAATAGATTCAGTGCTGTGACCTGGACGGAAACCAGATTGACGGGGGTGAAGAACCAGAGGAGTCTCAAGATGAGCGGAGAGCTGAGAGAAACCCAGACGCTCGAAGTTTAGACAGAAAGGGGAGATTAGAAATGGGACGCCAGTTCGACTTGGACGGTCATCTTCCTGATTGCAATCACCTCTGCCTGTTGCATTAGTGAATTGCAAGCTTTAGTGGCTGATCCTCCTTATACTAGATTTCATCATGATAAGGTTGTTCTTCGAACTCACCCACACTTTATGCCAAAGGTGGTTTCACCTTTTCATTTAAACCAATCAATTTATCTTCCTGTATTTTTTCCCCAGGGCCTCACGCCTCTAATGCAGAAAGAAACCTTCATACTTTGGATTGTAAAAGGGCCTTAGCCCTTTACGTTCAAAGAACACAGCAGCATAGAAAGTCCTTGCAACTTTTTGTAGCTTTTGACCCTAGTCATTTGGGATTTCCAGTCTCCAAAAGAACTTTATCTAAATGGATTGCCCAATGCATATCCTTTACTTATGAGAGTAAGGGTCTTCCTCTTCAGGACCATGTCACAGCTCACAATGTGAGAGCCATGGCAGCTTCTATGGCTAATCTCCACTCTGTGTCTATCGATGACATTTGTCGAGCAGCCACCTGGGCTTCGGTACACATCTTCACAGCCCACTACTGCCTAGATAAAGCCTCCCGTCGGGATGCCTTCTTTGGCCAAGCTGTTCTTCAAAATCTCTTTCAAACCTAAACCAACTCCTACCCACCAACCCTGGTGGGATGCCAGAGATCCATGGGAGGAAGGATTCTCACCTTCGACGGTGGCACCTTCCTGGGGATATCTCCCTGGCATCTTCAGCTAGGGAGTCCCCATATGTGAGGACTACATTCCTGCTTGTTCCTGGAGATAGCGTAGTTACTCACCTGTAACAGGTGATCTCTGGGAACAGCAGGAATTTAGTCCTCACATCCCACCCACCTCCCCTAGGAGTTCTCTCTCTCTCTCTTTGTCTCTTTCCTCTCTCCCTCTATCCTTTCACTCAGCTACAAACTTAACTGAAGAGGGATAGTTGGAAAGGTGGGAAGGCAGCACGCATGTGCTGAGGGATGCTCCCAAAAGCGTTCCTATTGGATGCTGGGGAGCGTTCCCGTGCAGGCTCTGTCGGTACCGACGATACCCATATGTGAGGACTAAATTCCTTTATGCTCACAGGTGGGAGGCTATAACCACTGACTCCAGGGCACTTCGGCTGGTCAGGGAGGGTTACCTCCTCCATCTGAGCCAAATATCTCCCCTGTTCTTCCTGGTAGAGCCCATCGGGTCTCCCCTCCACTGGGACCTTCTTCTAGAGGAGTTGGCAGGGCTTCTCGAAGACAGAGCGGTGGAACCAGTGCCCTACCACCTCAAGGGCAAGGGGTTCTACTCCAGGTACTTCCTCATGCCAAAGAGGACAGGGGGCCTAAGGCCCATCCTCGACCTGCGCAACCTCAACAAATTCCTGGTGAGTGAGAAGTTTAAGATGCTCTCCCTTGGAACATTGTTGCCCTACCTCCAGCAGGGAGACTGGCTATGCTCCTTAGACCTAAAGGATGCCTATACACACATTCTAATCCACCCAAACCACAGGCAATATCTACTTTTTGTGGAGGTCATCTTGGTTGCTCCACGGTGTCCCAGGCAGCCATGGTTTCCGATGCTTCTACAGTTGGCAGTGGAGGACCCCATACCCCTGGGGTCAGTTCCCTGACTCCTTTCCCAGGAGGGGTGCTCACTCCTGCATACCAACCTGGATGTCTTTCGCTGACAGCTTGGCTGCTGAGAGGGTAACTCTAGGTCCACTCCACCTCGGATGATGTTTTGCTGTCCTTGCGCAGGGCATCTTCCAGATGGGCCTACGCCTTTAAGTGGCGCAGATTCTCACTTTGGTGCACTGAGCGGGGGGCTGACCCCTACTCTTGCCCGGTGGTCACGGTATTGAAGTACCTGCTCCACTTCCCTCATTCGGGGCTCAAGTCTAATTCTGTTAGGGTACACCTTAGTAGTGAACCACTACCAGGTAGACGTGAAGCCCCTCTCGGCCCATCCAGTGGTGTCACATTTCCTACGGGTCTCCTGTCTAAGCCCCCGGTTCATCCTCTGGCGACCGAATGGGATCTCAATGTGGTGTTGGGGGCAGCTTACTCGACCACCATTTGAGCCCTTGGCTACTTGTCATCTTTGTTACCTCTCCTGGAAGGTGGTCTTCCTGGTTGCGCTCAGTTCTGCATGAAGGGTAAGTGAGCTCCTGGCTATAGTGGCGGAAGCGCCCTACACCAGGCACACGCACCCTAAATTGCTTCCGAAGGTGGTGTTCTCCTTCCACCTCAACCAGGAGGTGGTCCTCCCTATTTTCTTTCCCAGACCGCACGCCATTCGGGCAGAGACGGTCCTCCATACCTTGGACTGTAAGAGGCCCTTGTCCTCCTATATCCAACGCACTCAAGGCCACCAAAAGGTCTCTCAGCTTTTCATTTCCTACGACCCCCAGTAAGCTGGGGGAGGCGGCATCAAGCGAACGCTGTCCACATGGGTGGCAGATTGTATTGCCCTTGTCTACGAGGAGGCGAGGCTTCCGTTGGAAGGCTGGGTCACAGCGCACCGGGTCAGGGCTATGGCGACCTCAGTAGCTAATCTGCGTTCGGTCCCGCTAGCAGACATCTGTCGGGTCGCCACCTGGTCTTCAGTCCATACCTTCGCAGCCTGGAAAGAGAGTCCTGACGGGACAGTGCCTTCGGCCAGGCCGTGCTCCATAACCTTTTCAGGGTCTAGGCAACTCCTACCCTCCGACCCTTCTGTGTTCAGGCTACCAAAGTGCTGGTTTCATCGGACACAGGGGTCCTGTTGGTCTGTCTATACGGATGCAATTGCTGCTGCTTGTGGCTCTCCATGAGGGAGCCCTGTTTTTGCTATGGGGTTTTGGTAGCCTGTAGCTGGGGAGTCCCATATGTGAGGACTGACTTCCTGCTTGTTCCCGGAGAAAGCATAGTTCTCCAGGACCAAGCAGGAAGTCAGTCCTCACTTATGGGTGACGTCGGCGCCGACGGAGCCCTCGCGGAGCAATTTTCCCCAGCTTTCAAAGAAAGCCTTTGGGAATTGCAGCGCGCATGCGCGGTCCCCTTCCCGCCCAAGGGTGCCATCTTAGCCAGTCTTCTTTTTTCCGCGGAGCCCTACAGACGTACCCATCGTGTCCCCGCGAAAAAGTTGATTTTTATTCATAATTTACTCTTTTTTCCTTCGGTTCGACGCCGGTCTTTTTCCCGCCCGGACTCGCGACGCCGGTCACGAGTCCTCTTCTTCTTTTTTCCCTGGCAGCCCGGTCCTTTGACCTCGCCGGGGCCCTTTTTCCCCCGATGGCTGCCAGTGGTTTCAAGCGGTGTGGTCAGTGTGACCGAAATATGTCACTGACTGACACACACGACCATTGCCTCCGCTGCCTGGGCCCGGATCATGAAGAAATGATCTGTGGGCCTTGTGGCAAACTCTCCTCCAAAGCGTTGAGAAGTCGGCGGCATCAGCGAGATAGAATCTTCGCTGACCCCGGCCGTACCCGGACCTCGTCGGAGGCCTCCGCGTCCAGGGGTTCCAGCTCGGACCGTCGCCGGAGTTCCTCCGACAGGGGTTCTCCCTCCGGGGACCATCGACGGAAGGTGAAACCCGCGAGGGCGGCGTCAGTGGACGCTCCTGGCTCCGCGAGGGCCAGGTCGCATAGCCCCGATAGCCGCCCCGGGTCCTTGGAGAAGGAGCACCTCACGAAGCGACCTCGCCTGGAGTCGGAGCTGCCTGCTCGGGTAAGTCCTGTGGTCCTTCTGGACTCGCCTCCACGACAGCCGACGTCGGGCCCGACGCCGTTGGGGCCCGAGTCGGGGGCTGCTGGGTCACCTGAGCTCGGACTCAGGTTGACGGCCTTGGAGAGCAGACTGTCTGCCTTCATGGACCAGCAGCGGGCACTGCTCGCTGGCTTCGCTGGCGCCGCTGCCCCGACCGCCGGGATGTCGACGTCTAAGTCGACCCCGGAGACCGAGCCGATCCTCGAGTCGATGCGAACTCGAGTCGATCCTCGGTCGAGGTCACCCTCAGCCTCCCGTTCGGGACCGAGGTCGCCGACGCCGACTCCCTCGGCGTCGGGGCAGCAGGCGCCGCGCCCTGCCCGGGCCGACCCCACCGAGTCCTCGTCGGAGTCGGTCTGGGAGTCTGAAGAGGAAGAGTCGCCTGATTCTTTTCGGACTCGGTGTGTCCCCTCGGACTCACCTGAGTCCGAACCTCGGAAGCAGTCCCCCCCGGAGGATGCCCGGTTCTCGGACTTCGTCAGGGATATGGCCAAGGCTTTGGCCTTCCCTGCGGACCCCGAGGAGGAGCCTCGAGCCGAAGAGCTCGACGCCCTCCAGTATGACTCTCCCGCCAGGGAACACTTTACTGTACCGGTTCCTCCCATGCTGGAACGACTACTCTTCCGCATGTGGGAGAGTCCGGCCACCTCGCCGGTCCTGAGCAAGCGGGTCGATTCTATCTATCGAGTCCGCAAGAGCCCTGGCTTCCAAAAAGCACAGCTACCACACCATTCCATGGTAGTGGAATCGGCCATGCATCGTCTTAAGAGCCAGAAGATGCACTCCTCGGTGCCTCCTGGCAGGGAGGCCCGTAACCTGGATGGCCTTGGTAAGAAGTGTTTCCAGGGCTCTATGCTTGCGTGTCGTGTCCAGACCTACCAGCTATACATGGGCATGTATCTCCGAGACCTGGCTAAAGAGCTAGCCGGATTCTCCGCTGGTTTGTCCGAGGAACCCTTGCGGAGGTTCCTGGCCTTGTCCACTGGCATTCGGGAATGCTCAAAATTCATGTCCCGAGCAGCCTATGATGGCTTTGAAGCGTCGGCTCGAGTGGCCGCAGCCGGCATCGGTGCCCGCCGACAGGCTTGGCTTCAGTCGTCTGACCTTGAGCCCTGGGTGCAGGACAAGTTGGTCGATGTCCCCTGCCGAGGCGAAAACCTCTTTGGCAAGCCCATGGCTGAAAAGGCTGCACAAATTGAGATGGAGACTCTCACCAGGACTAGGCTTTCTAGGAAGACCTCCGCCCCTTCCCAGAAAAAGAAGGGCTCGGGAAAGAAGTCCTTTTACCCGAGGAAGGCGGCTGCCTACAAACAATACCCCCAATATCAGGCCCCTGCAGCTCCCCAACAGGGCCAGCAGGCCAAGGGACGGGGTAACGGGTCCCGTAGGCAGCAAGCCCCCAAGCCTGCACCACCAGCCCCTGCTCAGCAGGGTGGGGGTTTTTGACTCCTTAAGCATAGCCTCTCCCCCCCACTGGTTCCTCCCAGCACCGGAGGCCGGCTGGTTCACTTCGCCCACAGGTGGTCCAGCATCACCTCAGATGCCTGGGTGCTTCAAGTCGTGCGAGAAGGCTATCTTCTCCACTTCCACCAGGTCCCTCCCTCCTATTTTCCGGGAGAACCTCCACGACCCCTCTGCACAGGGAATTACTCCTTCAGGAGTTAGCAGGTCTTCTACAGGAACAGGCGGTGGAACCGGTGCCCCACCACCTGAGAGGTCAAGGCTTTTATTCCAGGTATTTTCTGGTACCAAAAAGGACAGGAGGCCTCAGACCCATCCTGGACTTGCGCAACCTCAACAAATTCCTCGTGCGGGAAAAGTTCAAGATGCTTACCCTTGGAATCCTTCTGCCCTACCTCCAGCAGGGAGATTGGCTATGCTCCTTGGATCTAAAGGATGCCTACACGCACATCCTTATCCACCCAAACCACCGCCAGTACCTAAGGTTTGTGGTGGCCGGAAATCATTACCAGTACAGAGTACTGCCCTTTGGCCTGTCCTCCGCACCGCGAGTCTTCACAAAATGTCTCGCGGTGGTGGCGGCCCATCTCCGGCTTCGCGGCCTCTATGTCTTTCCGTACCTCGACGACTGGCTCATCAGAGCAGCGTCCGCTCCGGAGGTCACCAACGCCACATGCCGCACGGTGACTCTTCTGCAGTACTTGGGCTTTGTTATAAACTTCGCAAAGTCCACTTTGCTCCCCTCACAGGATCTCGAGTTCATCGGCGCAAGGCTGCACACTCCTCAGGCGCGCGAGCGTTCCTACCGCTCGACAGAGCTCAACGGCTCATGGACCTAGCCGACCGTTTTCGCAGCCAGCCCCTGGTCTCCGCCAGGCGCTTCCTGAGACTACTCGGCCATATGGCTTCCACAGTCCATGTGACCCCCAATGCCCGCCTGAATATGCGGCCTGCTCAATGGTGTCTCCGCCAGCAGTGGCAACAAGCCACAGGCGGCCTAGCAGACCTAGTGCGCGTCTCCGAGCCGCTGATCTCGTCTCTCCGGTGGTGGCTTCATCGGCCGAACCTGATACTCGGCATGCCTTTCCAGTCACCTCAACCGGCCCGGGTGCTGACAACAGATGCATCCCTCCTGGGCTGGGGAGCACATTGCCAAGGGGCACGTACTCAGGGCCTCTGGACCACGTGGGAGTCTGCTCAGCAGATCAACTTCCTGGAGCTCAGAGCGATCCGCCTGGCTCTCAAGGCCTTCTCCCACCTGACTTCTCACCAGTCCGTCCTTGTCCAGACGGACAATCAAGTTGCCATGTTCTACGTGATCAAGCAGGGGGGCACGGGCTCCTTCCTTCTCTGCCGGGAAGCACAGAAGCTCTGCTCTTGGGCCGTCAGTCGCGGCGTTCTCCTCAAAGCAGTTTATCTCCCAGGCCAAGAGAATTGCCTGGCGGACAAACTCAGCAGGATCCTCCAGCCGCACGAGTGGCGCCTGGATCCCTTGGTAGTTCAGAAGCTCTTTTTAAAGTGGGGCCTCCCCACGATGGATCTCTTTGCCAGTCCTCTCAACCAGCAACTTCCGCGCTTCTGCTCTCGTCAGCCACACCCCCTTCGGGTTGCGGCGGACGCTTTTCTACTCTCATGGTCGGGGAGCCTTTTGTACGCTTTCCCTCCCATCCCGCTAGTCTCTCGGACTCTTTTCAAGGTTCTCCGAGACGAAGCCTTCATGATCCTGGTGGCCCCTCGCTAGCCCAGACAGCCGTGGTTTCCGCTCCTGCTGCAATTAGCGGTGGAGGATCCACTCCCTCTGGGGTTACAACCGGATCTCCTCACTCAGGATCAGGGGTCTCTGCTACACCCCAACCTCAGGTCTCTCAACCTAATGGCCTGGCTGCTGAGAGGGTAGTCCTTGCTCCCCTTCTCCTGCCGGCAGAGGTGGAAGAGGTCGTCCTGGCTTCTCGGCGACCTTCTACCCGCAAATGCTACGCCCTTAAATGGCGTCGCTTTTCCGTTTGGTGTACCCACCAGTCTCAGGATCCCTTCTCCTGCCCGGTGTCAGTGATCTTGCAGTACTTGCTATACCTCTCTAATCTGGGACTTAAGTCCAACTCCGTCAAAGTTCACCTCAGTGCTCTTTCAGCACATCATGTGCCGGTGGACGGCAGACCTCTCTCCAACGACCCTCTCGTAGCGAGGTTTCTCCGAGGTCTCCTTCTACTTAAACCACCTCTGCGCCCGCCAGCGCCTGACTGGGACCTGAATGTGGTTTTACAGCGGATCACCTGTCCGCCTTTTGAACCTATGGCCACCTGTTCTCTCCGTTTTCTTTCTTGGAAAACTCTGTTCTTGATAGCCCTCACTTCCGCTAGACGCGTGAGTGAATTGCAGGCCCTCGTGTCTGATCCCCCTTACACTCGGTTCTACAAAAATAGGGTAGTCCTACGGACTCACCCAAAATTTCTTCCAAAAGTGGTCTCCCCTTTTCACATCAATCAGGAGGTGGTACTTCCAACCTTCTTTCCCAGACCACACTCCAGCCGAGCTGAGACGGTCCTCCATACCCTGGACTGTAGAAGGGCATTGAACTTCTACCTTGACCGTACGCGGGAGCACCGTAAAGCTGCTCAGCTTTTTGTGTCTTTTGACCCCAATAAATTGGGGCTCCCGGTCTCCAAGCGTACTCTGTCCATCTGGGTTGCGGACTGTATCTCTTGGGCTTATGGGGCAGCCGGACTCTCCTTGGAAGGTCGAGTCACGGCTCATTGCATTCGGGCAAAGGCTACGTCAGTGGCTTACCTCCGCTCTGTTCCGCTGGCAGACATCTGCCGGGCCGCTACTTGGTCTTCGAGCCAGACTTTTGCGGTCCATTACTGTCTCGAGAGGGAGTCCCGCAGGGACAGTGCTTTCGGACAGGCAGTCCTCCGTAATCTCTTTGAGGTCTGAGCAACTCCTACCCTCCATCCCGGATGTGGGCTACCGGTGGGTAATAATTCAGCGAAGATTCTTTCCTGCTGTGCTGCTGAGCTAGAGGGAGCTCATTTTTGTGCTTAGGGTCTCCGGTAGCCTTGAGCTTGGGAGTCCCATAAGTGAGGACTGACTTCCTGCTTGGTCCTGGAGAAAGCGTAGTTACTCACCTGTAACAGGTATTCTCCAGGAGCAGCAGGAATCAGTCCTCACAACCCTCCCTCCTCCCCGTGGAGTTGCAATCACCTGCTTTAGTTCTTTTGCAAATTTTTATGCTGTCTTTTTTAGCTATGTCATCTGACTGGCTAAGATGGCACCCTTGGGCGGGAAGGGGACCGCGCATGCGCGCTGCAATTCCCAAAGGCTTTCTTTGAAAGCTGGGGAAAATTGCTCCGCGAGGGCTCCGTCGGCGCCGACGTCACCCATAAGTGAGGACTGATTCCTGCTGCTCCTGGAGAACACCTGTTACAGGTGAGTAACTACGCTTTACTCACCTGTAACAGGTGTTCTCCGGGGACAGCAGGAATCAGTCTTCACAACCCTCACTCCTCCCCTTGGAGTTGCAGCTGTACCATCTTTTATTAGTTTTTGCCGTCTTTTAGCTATGTCATCTGATTGAGAAAGATGGCACTCTTGGGCGGGAAGGAGACCACGCATGCGTGGTAGCAATCCCAAAGGCTTTCTCTGAAAGCTGGGGATTTGCTCCGTGCGGGCTCCGTCGGTGCCGACATCACCCATATGTGAGAACTGATTCCTGCTGTCCCCGGAGAATACCTGTTTCAGGTGAGTAACTACGCTAAATCGAGGCTGTGTGGTTAGGAAAGATTTTTCCAGTAGTTGAAAAACAAATTGAGGGTAAACCAATTCTGTTTAATGAATCTGTATGAAATCTGGGTGTATGGTTAGACTTGGATTTGACCTTTGATGATAATATTTCTAAATTAATCGAGGAAGTGTTTTGTCAGTTAATGCATTATAAAACAATTTAAGCCTTTTTTTATAAGTCCTGAGAAATTGTAGTGTATTACAGGCACTAGTATTAATCAGACTGGATTATGCAAATACAGTGCATGTAAGTTTACCCACTAGGTTTTTGTGGCGTATATAGATTCCTTAGAATATGGTGGCATGATTGTTGGGTGACCTTGGGATTAAAGAACATGTTACTCCAAAGCTTCAATTGCATTGGCTTCCAGTTTAGCAAAGAGATTGATTTAAAGTCCTAGTCCTGTATTTTAAGCTGTTTCATGAACAGGACTTTCCCTATTTGGAGGAGTGGTTTTATTTGTCTGTTCCAGTTCAGAACTTGTGGTCAGGGCAGGAAGCGATATTAAGAATGCCCACTTTAAAAGAGATATGGTTATAATTTGTGAGGTCAAGAACACTTTCATTGATAGCCTCCAATCTTATGGATCTTATCTTATTGACAGTCCATAATGAGGGTGGTTATTTATAGTTCTCTGTTAGTTGAGAGTAGCTTATGGGGTCAGGCTTGTGGTGTGAGTTAGTAATTTAATTGGGGGGGAGGGAGGCATACTTTTTAATGGCTCACCTTATTTTTGTATTTTTTTTTTAAGTTTTATTTTTATAGTTTTGTTTAGTTTTTGTGTTGCTCCTTGAGCAGGGACTGTCTACTATATGTGTTTGTACAGCGCTGCATATACTTTGTAGTGCTATATAAATGATTGATAGTAGTAGTTGTTGTTTAGTGCCGTCGAGTCGATGGTGATTCATGGTGACCCTTTGGATAGTTGTCCTAAACTGTGTTCGGTCCTCAGTCAGGCGGCTCATTGCTGATAGAGTGACACCCATAGCTGCTGTTATTGTATTGATCCATCTCATTGCTGGCCTTTCTCTTTTGCGTTGACCTTCTTCCTTGCCAAGCATGATATCTTTTTCTCATGATTTCTCTCTTCGCATGATGTATCCAAAGTATGAAAGTCAAAGTATTATCTGAGCTGCTAAAGAAAGCTTAGGCTTGATGTACTGTAGTACAGACTGGTTTGTTCTTTGGGCAGTCCATGGTATACATAGTATTCGTTTCCAGCATCCATATGATGTTGTTGAAAATACCATGGCTTGAACAAGTCAAATCTTTGTCTTGAGAATCTTGTTTAAGTTTTTCATAGCCATTCTGCCAAGAGCAATGCGTCATCTGATTTATTGACCTCTTGTTGTTTCTTTATTGATAGTTGATCCAAGTAGTCCACTGTTTTAATTTCTTCTCCATCAGCGATGAACTTATTGATTTTGCCAATTGGCAGGATCTTTGTCACCTTTACATTAAGGTGCAGGCCCATTTTAAGACCTGGTTCCTTGATCTTGAGAAGCAAATGTTTTGGATCGTCTTCACTTTCAGCCAGTAATGTGGTATCCTCAGAATAGAGAAGGTTGTTGATGAGTTTTCCATCAATCTTCACATCCCGGTTGTCTTCATACAGTCCTGCTTCTCTGATGATTTGTTCTGCATATAAATTAAACAGGTAGGGGGGAAGTATGCAGCCTTGTCGTACACCTTTGCTGTTTTTAAACCATTTTGTTTTTTCTTATTCCGTTCAAACTATCAGGTGTTCTGGTATACCTATGCTTCTTAAAGTGGCCCAGAGTTTCTCATGGTTTACACAGTCAAAAGCCTTGCTGTAGTCTATAAAACACATATAGATTTCCTTTTGGTATTTTTTTGTCTTTTCAAGGATCCATCTCTCATACGCAATGATGTCTCTTATTCCTCTCCCTTTCTTGAACCCTACTTGCATTTCAGGCAGTTCTCGTTCCAAGTATGGTTGTAGTCTCTGCTGAATAATCTTGAGTAAAATCTTGCTGGCATGTGGGATCAGAGCGATTCTACGATAATTTCCACAGTCAGTTGAAACATCTTTCTTCAGTATTGGTATAAACAGAGATCTTTTCCAGTCAGTTGGCCATGATGTCTTCCATATTTCTTGGCAGAGCCTTGTAAGTATGGTAACAGTTGCATCTGAGTGCTGTAATACTTCAATAGGAATGCCATCAATGCCCTGTGCTTTGTTCTTTGATAAGGCTTTCAATGCTGCTTTGACTTCTTTCATCACCAATGGTTCCTGATCCTAAGGTGCAGGTTGAAACAGCTGTAGGTCCACTTGATCTTTATGATATAATGACTCTGTATATTATTTCTACCTTCTCAGCAACATTCAGCATGGATCCTTGAGCATCTTGTAGCATTCCAATTGGAGCCTGGAATTTTTTCTTTAACTTTCGTAGCTTTAGGAAGGCTGATCTTCCTCTAATAGTTTCTGATTCAGTTTCCCTGCATGTGTCATTTAATACGTCTCCTTGTCTTGTCTTGCTTCACAATGGAAATCTCTGAGTTCTGCGAGAGCCTCTCTTTCTCCTCTGGCTTTAGCTGCTCTGCGTTACTGAGCATTTTTCAGAGTTTCTTCAGTAATCCATTTTGGCTATTTTTGCTTTTTCATGTTTTGTAGTCTTCTCACTTTCTTCCAACATGACCTTCTTGATGTCATCCCATTACTCTGTCATTCTAAAGCAGCAAATCGATTTTGTAGGCAGTCTTTAAATTCCGATAGTATATTCTCAAGGTCATATTTTGCTAGATTCATGAGTGACTTGCTCTTTTTGAACTTTAGCTTGAGTTTGCAGGCTAGTTTTTGGTGATCTGTACCACAGTCAGCTCCAGGTCTTGCCTTTGTTGATGTTATAGAGCTTTTGCATCGTTGACTTCCACAGATATAGCCAATTTGATTTTTGTGGAATCCATTGCGTGGAGTCCATGTGTACAGTTGCTGCTTGTTTTGCTGGAAGAAGGTGTTTGAGCTGAATAGATCATTGGTCTTGCGGAGTTCTATCAGTCTTTCTGCAGCTTCATTTCTGTTGCCAAATCCGTATTTTCCAACCACTTTGCCGCCGCCTTTGTTGCCAGAAGGGCAAAAACGGAACACCAGAAACCAGACCTAACACAGATAAAATATACAGGGAAACTTTATTAGTAGACCCAACTTAAAAGGTTTCGGCCTGAGGCCTTCTTCAGGGGTCTAAAACAAAGCATAAAAATAAAATTAACATACATATTACAACCATATTTAAACAAAGACGTAAAAATGTACAATAATGTACATACTAATAGTGTAAGTATTATTAACACATATGTATAAAAGTTCATTAAAATACATATTTATTTATATGTGTATGTGTGTAAAAACACTTGACTTAAAAGAAAAATACATTACACAAACGAAAAAACAAAGTGTAAAAGGGGAACAAGCCACTCTTCCCAATCTGCATAAAAGAAAGGAAAGCATAAGACCTTATTATGCTAAAACAGGGTTCCCAATGAAGGGTAAAAACTTGAAAGACAATACATAATTAACAGAATTGCATAAAACCAACAAACAAAAAAAAATATATAGAGTGATTAAAAAAAATGTCAAAATACATATTAATAATCTA
This sequence comes from Ichthyophis bannanicus, assembly GCA_033557465.1. NCBI lineage: Eukaryota > Metazoa > Chordata > Amphibia > Gymnophiona > Ichthyophiidae > Ichthyophis > Ichthyophis bannanicus. Next base: position 17,103,327 of record CM066049.1, on the reverse strand, counting down.
AAAGACAACATTACTAACAATTAAAAAAAATATATGTATTCACACAAATGTGATATACTTGGGGCTCTACAAATTGATATGAGCTCTTCAGATTACTAAACCACTCAACTAAGAAAAATCGTCATAGAAAAAGAGAAGGCAAGAAAATAAACAAAAAGGGTACAATGCAGGGACAAAGAATCTAAAAGAGCTATTTCCTGATAGCGCTAATGTCCAAATGGCTCAATATACATGTGTATACTGCTTAAATAAGAATGTCACCAGAAGAACCCCTAAAAATTACTACATGTGAGTAAAAGCATTAATTTAACTGAAGGAAAAGCAAGGGATAAAACCGAACAAAGAAACGGCACAATATGCAGGGGCCGTAAGCATAAAAAACAAACTGTGATAAAAAGCACCACGTAGGTATGAACATGGTTACAACATTTGAAAAAAGAGAAACAATGTATAAAAACATAATCTAAGCCAACATAGTAAAAGTATAAACAGAAACAATGTAAACCGGCAAAGAAAAAAATACTGCGAATACAGGACTTATCGCAGTGACTCCTAACAATTAGTGCGTATTTAAATGTGGGCAAACATGATTGTTACTATATTCCACACGCAAAACAATTTAAAAACGCCACCACTTAAGACAGTAAGAGCATGCTTAATACTAGGCAAACATGATTGCACTTATATGCCGCTCACATCAAAAGAATCGAGACAATACCACTAAATGCACGATGATCAGAGAAAGGCTATTAGTAGAAAAACAATGACGCACAAGTTAAAACCGCCACCTTTGTGACTAAAAAGTGCGAAAAAGATGATCATTACTGATAAATTAAAAAGAAATACGAAAGAGGCAGGGATTACCAGCGTTGCTGCTGTAGGTGGGAAAACGCCGCGCAAGAGCAGAAGGAAATTTATAAAATGCATTGAAGTACCTCCCACTTGACGACGTACATTGATGGACATGAAGTAAAGGAACGAAACCGAAGACCAAGACTCAAAAAACACAAAACAAAAGACAGATAACAAAAACATTGGAGGAGGACGGGAAGGGGGGGGAGGAGAGGGGGTGTGGGGTAGAAGGGGTGGGAAGGGGAAGGGAGAAAGGGGAGGGGAGGGGGGAAAGGAGAAAGGGGGGGGGGGGGAGAAGGGGGAAGGGAGGGGAAAGGGGAAGGGGAAGGGAGAAAAAAATTGTGGTAGAACAAACAGAATTACAGTATGTACTTGTAAGCATAACAAAAAATGCAGATTAAATATGACAGCAAATATTGTTACAACGTCAATGAAGAAGGAAAACTAATTCAATGTAAAAACAACAGAAATATGAGCATCATGTGCTCGCATAAAAAGGATAAAATAAATTATAACAAAATAGGTTGCTAATATAAATAGAATAATAACATAATACCCTAAAATCAGACACAAACGCAGGGGAAAAGGGGGGGAGGAAAAGGGGAAAGGGGGGGAGGGGTTGGGTAGGGAGAGGGGGGAGGGAGGGAGGGAGAAAAGGGGGGGGGAAGAAGGGGAGAAGGGGGAGGAGGGGGAAGAAGAAAGAGGGGGAAAAGGGGAGAAAGTCCATATAAACAATACCAATTTTGTCCTGGGAACATGTTAGCCAAGACAGAAATTAAACAGAAAATTAAAAACAAAGAGGAAATTTCATACCTTCATTACAAATACAAAAAAAAAATATAATAACATAATTATAAAACCATGTAAACAACAAAAGGTAGTTAAAAAGGGAAGTAAATCGACGTAAATAATTTACAGAAAAACATGGTATTCAATCTCTTTAACCCTTTTGGAACAATTGTGTCAAATAAGAAAATGTACCACTGTTCCTCTTGGACCAGACTGCGGTCAAGGTCCCCACCCCGAGGGGGGGCGTTGACGCGTTTAACAACAAAAAACTTTATATCGTCAAGGGTATGTTGCAATGAGGACCAATGTTCTACCAAAGGGGCTGTAATAAATTTCCTTTTTATGCAGCTTTTGTGTTCTTGGATATGTGTCTTAATTGGTCGGATGGTTTTACCAACATATAACAAGGGACAGGGGCAAATAATAACATACACTACATGTGTAGAGGTACAATCAGTCCTAGTGTGCAGTTTGTATTGCACATGAGTAATGGTATGTAAAAAGACGGACAAGGCAATAGCATGCTTGCAAACCGAGCATTTATTGCATCTGAAATGTCCTTTCTCTCTAGGAATGACATTCGGCTACGAGGGCATGTATGAGGAAACCAATTTGACAGCTAAATTATGTCCTCTATTGTAAGCAATGGTGAGACGCAATGGTAATTGTTTCTCTAACCAACGTTTCACCATTGCTTTTCCCCCACCCCCCCCCCTTTCCCCCTGCGTTTGTGTCTGATTTTAGGGTATTATGTTATTATTCTATTTATATTAGCAACCTATTTTGTTATAATTTATTTTATCCTTTTTATGCGAGCACATGATGCTCATATTTCTGTTGTTTTTACATTGAATTAGTTTTCCTTCTTTATTGACATTGTAACAATATTTGCTGTCACATTTAATCTGCATTTGTTCTACCACATAATTTTTTTCTCCCTTCCCCTTCCCCTTTCCCCTCCCTTCCCCCTTCTCCCCCCTCCACTTTCTCCTTTCCCCCCTCCACTTTCTCCTTTCCCCCCTCCCCCTCCCTTTCCCCCCTTCCCCCCTCCCCCCTCCCCCCTCCCCTTTCCCCTCCCCTCCTTCCTTCCCCCCCTTCTACCCCACACCCCCTCTCCTCCCCCCCTTCCCGTCCTCCAATGTTTTTATCTGTCTTTTGTTTTGTGTTTTGTGTTTTTTGAGTCTTGGTCCTCGGTTTCGTTCCTTTCCTTCATGTCCATCAATGTACATCGTCAAGTGGGAGGTACTTCAATGCATTTTATAAATTCCCTTCTGCTCTTGCGCAGCGTTTTCCTGCCTACAGCAGCAACGCTGGTAATCCCTGCCTCTTTCATATTTCTTATTAATTTATCAGTAATGATCATCTTTTTTGCACTTTTTAGTCACAAAGTTGGCGTTTTTAACTTGTGCATCATTGTTTTTCTACTAATAGCCTTTCTCTGATCATCGTGCTTTTAGTGGTATTGTCTCGATTCTTTTGATGTGAGCGGCATATAAGTGCAATCATGTTTGCCTAGTATTAAGCACGCTCTTACTGTCTTAAGTGGTGGCGTTTTTAAATTGTTTTGCGTGTGGAATATAGTAACAATCATGTTTGCCCACATTTAAATACACACTAATTGTTAGGAGTCACTGCGATAAGTCCTGTATTCGCAGTATTTTTTTTCTTTGCCAGTTTACATTGTTTCTGTTTATACTTTTACTATGTTGGCTTAGATTATGATTTTATACATTGTTTCTCTTTTTTCATATGTTGTATACTGTCAGACGGCTGCCTAGGGTGAGAACTTACACAATCTTGACGATGCATATATTCATATGATTCTTGCAAGGTATTGTGGGTAATATAGTTCATTCACTCCCAAACACAGCTGAAGACAATAATTGAGTTGTGATACCGGTGGTAAGGCCAATAAAATACTTCTTTTATTGATGGGGTTTAATTCACCCAGCACAAATATGCTTGGTAGCAATATAAAAGAGGTTACTTGCTTGCAGTGTTTAAATGGATAACATAAAGTCACAAAGCAAATCAGAAAACAACCTTCAACTTGTCAGGCAATTAGCTAATGTTTTCTTAGCAAATAATTACCAAATAAAAAGGCACAAAGAAATAAATGAACTTTGCTTGTTAGGTTAACCTCTGCTTATTTTCCACACAGATCCCAGCAGTGATTCTCCCTTGCTCACACACACAATCAGGTGCAGCTTTAATTACTATCAATTGACCAGCTGAAAGCCTTTAGCTGGCTGGCTGCTACTGTGTGAACCCAAACCCTGCTTTAAGAGCTGTTTGCAGTGGAAATAAAGAACAAAGTTAGGTTTCTTTGTGATGGCTGATGTGTTTGCTCACAGAAAGCTAGCAATAGCATTTAGATAGAGAACAGTCCATGTAATTAATAGTTTCATCTGCTGTATCTCCCCCTTCATCAATCAGCATAGGGTCACTATCATACATTGGCACAGACGAGTCTTTCATTAAGGCACTATCATGAGAATGCTTATTCCCTTGCTGCCATTCACTATTATAGATAGGGTCTGGATCAATGTTCATACCTGAGCCTCTCCTGCTATCATAATTCCTCTCTGTATAGCCTGGCCAGTATGTAATCCAGTTCTGATGTCCAGCCTTCCAATCTTGATCCCTGGACACTGGATCTTTCCTCACATACCTTCTGGCATAAGTCTGAAAGTCCCTTCCACGTGTAGTCTTCTCTCTCCCAGGTAGCCACTGGTGATTCCTATCTCTGCCATTCCATTCCTCTGGCTGATTCCAGTCCAATGGACTCTGCTGGCACTTGGAATACCTCCCAGTATGGGTACTGCCTTGGACTCTCCCAGACCATCCAATGGGCTTTCTTCTCTTCCTTCCAGAGAGTTTCCTTCTTTCTCTATCCGCTTGGCTTGGATTCTGTTTCTCCAGGTGATACTGGTGCTTGAGCTTGTAGCCGTTGCTGTATCTGTGTCCGAAGCTCTTTCTGTAGCTGTTATCTGAAGAATAAGCTCTATTCTTATTCTGTCCTAATGTGTGCTGCTCCCTAACACAGCGCAGCTGTGTTGAATCAGGCCCTGCCCTTTGAGATGAGTGCTTAGGGATTACCTCATAGCTCTCTTGATTGCACACACATTTTCTCACTTCAGCCCCCCTCATGGCTGCTGGAAACCTGGTGCATTCTGGGACTGGTAGTCTTTTATGTGAAAACTCTGTTTTCTTGCTTCTACCAGAACTGACAGGTTGCTTGTTCAGAGTCACATCATCTTTTCTATAGCTCCTACCTGAGCTATGATAAGCTTCCTTATCACAATACAAACCATGTTCATACCTACGTGGTGCTTTTTATCAGTTTGTTTTTTATGCTTACGGCCCCTGCATATTGTGCCGTTTCTTTGTTCGGTTTTATCCCTTGCTTTTCCTTCAGTTAAATTAATGCTTTTACTCACATGTAGTAATTTTTAGGGGTTCTTCTGGTGACATTCTTATTTAAGCAGTATGCACATGTATATTGAGCCATTTGGACATTAGCGCTATCAGGAAATAGCTCTTTTAGATTCTTTGTCCCTGCATTGTACCCTTTTGGTTTATTTTCTTGCCTTCTCTTTTTCTATGATGATTTTTCTTAGTTGAGTGGTTTAGTAATCTGCAGAGCTCATAGCAATTTGTAGAGCCCCAAGTATATCACATTTGTGTGAATACATATTTTTTTTTTAATTGTTAGTAATGTTGTCTTTTAGATATTAATATGCAAGCAGGTAACTAAGCATAAGAGCTGGTCCTCAAAGGGTAGCTCTCCTTCAAAGCATCGAGAGGCCATTGGCATTGCCCTTGAGGAAACTACACCGGCAAAACAGCCCCAGCGGGAGGCTTTGGCCTCCAAAGCATCAACGGGGTTCCAGTATGTTCTCCAGGCCTCGACCTTGGCAGAACTACTGGTGCCATGCTCACGTGTTCCAGCCGCTTTTCCCGGTACCGATACCCAGGCATTGGCAGCGTTGATAGACCAGAGATTCCTCGCTATCGAACACAGTCTTGCAGCTCTCCTTACAGCTGCGGTACCGTTGACACCGGGGGCTCAACGGGCACCGGTACCGATGCCGGTACCAGCACCGGTACAGATACCGGTACCGATGCCGGTACCAGCACCGGTACAGATACTGGTACCAGCACCGACGGTACCGGCACCGGCAGGAATTCTTCCTATACCGACTTTTTCTGGCATCAAGAGATCGGTACCGGACCAACTCGGTACCTACTTCAATCGATACCGAGACCATGCTTTATATGAACATCGGGATCAGAGGTACTTCGAATCCTCCGATTCTGATGACTCTGATAATTCTGCTGGTACCAGAGTGTTTCTCCCGGAAGACTCCTATTCTCCCCAACGCAAAATGGAAGACATGCCTTTTCAGGATTTTATTCATGATGTGGCTCGAGGCCTTTCAATCACGATAGCTCATGAAAAAGAACCTAGAGCAAAGGAATTGGAAATTCTCCAATACCCTAAGGCTCCCAAGGAGGCAGCCACTTTGCCCATTCATGAAATTCTTCATGATTTGATGTTCAGAATGTGGGAGACACCTTTGACCACATCTCCTCATTCTAGGAAACTCGATACCATGTATCGAGTTCCACCGTGTCCTGGTTTTCAAAAGACTCAGCTGCCACACCATTCAATGGTAGTGGAGTCAGCCATGCGTAGGATGAAAAGTGCAAAAAAACATGCATCCAATCCTCCAGGTCGTGAATGCAGGACTCTTGACGCTTTTGGGCATCAAACATTTCAGACTTCCATGCTTTCAGCCAGGATCAGCTCATATATTTTATATATGGGAATGTTCCTCAAAGAGGTCACAAGAGATTTGGAGCTTATGAGCCCCCTTCTCCCTATTGAGAAACGACAAGACTTCCTTACTCTTGTCAAGCATGCTCAAGGCGTCTCCAGGTTTGTAAATCGTGCAGCCTTTGACTGCTTTGAATGCATCAGCAGAACCTCTGCTATTGCCATTGGTGCACATCGGGTTGCCTGGCTTCAGGCATCAGACTTGGAGATTTGGGTACAGGATAAATTAGGAAACATCCCTTGCACAGGAGAAAACCTCTTTGGCAAGACTTGGCAGGAAAAGGCTAACGAGATAGATGCTGATAATATCACTTTAGATAGATTGTCAAAATCTACAGCCACTCCAGCCAAAAAGAAACCCTATAAAAAAACCTTTTTCAGCAAAAAGAGAAAGTTTTATCCATCCTATACCCAGCAAGGGCAAGCTCAGGGTCACGTTGCCCAGAAAGGTCAACAACAACAATCCAGACAACAAAAGAAGCCAAAAGGCCTTAGAGCTCAAGCAGCTCAAGCAGCTCCACAGGCCCAGCCCCCTCAAGGGCTTTGACTCCTTCATAGAGAACTTAGCCTTCCTGCCTCTGAAAGGTCCAGAACCCCTAAACATTCCAGGAAGGTTGTGTCATTTTGCCAACAGATGGCACCAAATAACAGCAGAAAATTGGACTCTGTGCATTGTAGGAGAGGGGTGCAAGCTTCATTTTCACAGCATGCCCCCTCCTACAATCCTAAGGCATTTCAGTTCCCAGACCTCTGCAGACAATCTGCTGGATCATGAGGTCTCAACAATTCTTGCCCAAGGGGCAATAGAGGAAGTACCCATCCTCCAGCAGGGTACAGGGTTCTACTCCCCCTATTTTCTTATTCCAAAGAAAACAGGAGGACACAGACCCATTCTAGACCTCGGAGAAATGAACAAATATCTGTTCCGAGAAAAGTTCAAAATGATTTCTCTGGGAACTCTTCTGCCATGCCTTCAAAGTCAGGATTGGCTTTGTTCTCTAGATCTAAAGGATGCATATACTCACATTCTGATCCATCCAGATCACAGAAAATTCTTACGATTCCTTTTCAAGGGAAAACATTTCCAATACAGGGTTCTTCCCTTTGATCTGGCTTCGGCACCAAGAGTATTCACGAAATGCATGGCAGTAGTAGCTGCATTTCTGCAAACCCTATGGATATTCGTCTTCCCTTACTTAGATGACTGGCTCATTTGAGCCCCCACGGTTCCAGAGGCCAGCTCTGCACTGTCTCGCACAATGCGTATCCTTCAATACTTGGGATTAGTCATAAACCTCCCAAAATCCCAACTTGCTCAGTCCCTGGAGTTCATAGGAGCTCATTTAGATAGCAGACAGTCAAGGGCTTTTCTCCCACAACCCCGCTGTCTTCACATAGTGCAGCTAGCTTCTCAAGCAGCGGTGAAGTCCTCCCTAACTGCTCGAGAACTACTACAACTATTGGGGCATATGGCATCCACGGTTCATGTGGTTCCTTATGCTCGCCTTCATATGCGAGCAGCCCAGTGGACCCTATCCACACAGTGGACACAGGCCACATAACATCTGTCGGACAAGATATCATACTCACGACGACTGATTTTGTCCCTCCATTGGTGGCAATCACTGGAAAATCTTCTAGTGGGGTCTCCTTTCCAGCAACCCCTATTCCAGGCCACCCTAACAACAGATGCATCACAGGTGGGGTGGGGAGCACACCTGCATCATCTCTCTACCCAGGGACTCCAGAGGAGGCTTGTCTTCACATAAACCTCCTGGAACTCAGAGCAATCTATCTAGCTCTTCGAGTATTCCATGCCCAGCTCAGCTACAAGACAGTCCTAGTCTACGTGAACAAGCAGGGCGGAACAGGCTCTCTGTTATGCAACGAAGCTTTACGACTATGGACCCTCACCAGAGAGTATCAAATTCACCTTCTCGTGATATATCTTCCAGGCATTCAAAACCTTTGGGCAGACAAACTCAGCCGAATACTGCTGCCTCACGAATGGTCTCTCCACCTAGACCAGGTGTCCAAGACATTTCAGATCTGCAGTACCCCAGGCATAGACCTATTTACAAGTCCACTGAATGCCAAACTTCCCCGATTCTGTTCCAGAATTCCGGCTCAAAATTGCAAGGCAAGGGACGCCTTCCTTCTTCACTGGGGTCATGAATTCATTTATGCCTTCCCCACACATTCCCCTCATCCCCAAAACACTCTTCAAGCTTCAGAGAGATAGGGGTCATATGATCCTCATAGCGCCATGGTGGCCACGCCAAACATGGTATCCCCTGCTTCTACATCTCTCTCAAGCTGCACCTCTGGAGTTAGGGTCTGCTCCAGATCTTCTCTCCCAAGAGAACGGGATGCTATGGCACCCGAATCCCCAGTCCCTGCATCTCAGGGGCCTGGTTGCTGAAAGCTTAGACCTTCAGGATCTCAACCTTTCCCAACAGGTAAAAGATATCCTTCAGGCTTCTAGAAAACCTTACACAAGACGCTCTTACGCCTTCAAGTGGAAACGTTTTACTATATGGTGTTCACAGAAGGGGTTAAACCCCCTTATGATACCTTTGGAATCGATACTAGAGTATCTACTTAATTTATCAAATTCTGGTCTAAATACCAATTCAGTAAGAGTCCATCTTAGTGCAATTGCAAATGTTTTCTTATACCTACGCAGTAATGTTTTCCTTGTAAATAGATTGTAGATAGTTACCCATGTTATCCAAGTTCCTTCCCTTGTTATCTGTAAACTCATGCATGTTGACTGTACTGAGATTTTTTGTTCTATGTGAACCGCGCTGATGCTGAATAGTGCGGTATATAAGAGAATTTAAATAAATAAATAAATTGCAGCTTCCTATAAACCTCTAAATGGACAACCAATTTCCTCTCATCCACTCATATCAAGATTTAGTTCTCGGGCAGCTCATGAAAATGCCCTTTGAACCTTTAACCACTACAACCCTAAAGCTTTTGTCCTGGAAGCTCATCTTCCTAATTGCAATCACCTCTGCACGTCGCATTAGTGAATTGCAAGCTTTAGTGGCTGATCCTCCTTATATTAGGTTGTTCTCAGAACTCATCCACACTTTATGCCAAAGGTGGTTTCGCCTTTTCATTTAAATCAATCGATTTATCTTCCTGTATTCTTTCCGAGACCTCATGCCTCTAATGCAGAAAGGAACCTTCATACTTTGGATTGTAAAAGAGCTTTGGCTTTTTACAAAGAACACAGCAACATAGATCTTCTCAACTTTTTATTGCTTTTGATTCTAGTCATTTGGGAATTCCAGTCTCCAAAAGAACGCTATCCAAATGGATTGCACAATGCATATCCATTGCTTATGAGAGTAAGAGTCTTCCTTTTCAAGGCCATGTCACAGCTCATAATGTGAGAGCCATGGCAGCCTCTATGGCTAACCTTCACTCTGTGTCTATTGATGACATTTGTCGAGCAGCCACCTGGGCTTCGGTACACACCTTTACAGCCCACTACTTCCTAGATAAAGCCTCCTATAGGGATGCCTTCTTTGGCCAAGCTGTTCTTCAAAATCTCTTTCAGACCTAATTCTACTCCTACCCACCAACCCTGGTGGGATGCCAGAGATCCATGGGAGGAAGCATGGCCCACCTTATGATAGGTGGCAACTTCCTAGGGCTATCTCCCTGGCAACTTCAGCTAGGGAGTCTCCGTATGTGAGGACTACATTCCTGCTTGTTCCTGGAGATAGCGTAGTTACTCACCTGTAACAGGTGATCTCCAGGAACAGGAGGAATTTAGTCTTCACAACCTACCCACCTCCCTTAGGAGTTGTCTCTCTATCTCTCTGTCTCTTTCCTCTATCCCTCTATCCTTTCACTCAGCTGCAAACTTAACTGAAGAGGGACAGTTGGAAAGGTGGGAAGGCAGCGCGCATGTACTGAGGGATGCTCCCAAAAGCTTTCCTATTGGATGCTGGGGAGCGTTCCTGCACAGGTTCTCTCAGTACCATTGATACCATATCTGAAGACTAAATTCCTGCTGTTCCTGGAGATCACCTGTTACAGGTAACTATGCTTTCTGGTGGCCCTCAGGTCCGCTTGAAGAGTAAGCAATCTCCAGGCCCTGGTGGCGGATCCACCATATACAATATTCTACGAGAACAGGGTAGTGCTCCGCATACATCCCAAATTCCTCCCGAAGGTGGTACCTCACTTCCATCTCAACCAGGAGGTTGTTCTCCCTACCTTCTTTCTGCGGCCTCACACCGGCAGTGAGGAACTACTGCGTCATACACTGGATTGTAAATGGGCCCCCTCTTTCTACCTACAGTGGACCCAGGACCATCACAGTGCTCCTCAGCTTTTTGTGTCTTATGACCCCAGCATACTGAGGCTCCCTGTGACTAAGCAAACTCTGTCCACTTGGGTGGTTGACTGTATTGCCCTTGCCTATGAACGAGCTGTCCTCTCTTTGAACATGGATCACAGTGCATCGTGTGAGGGCAATAGTCATGTTGGTGGCTATCCTACGCTCAGTGCCGGTGACTGAGATATTCAATGCCGCCACATGGTCTTCAGTTCATATGTTCGCAGCTCACTACTGCCTGGAGAGTGAGTCCCACAGGCACAATGCATTTGGCCAGGCAGTACTCCGTTGAATTCTCAGGGTGTAGACAAATTCTGCCCTCTGACTCTTCTGTGTTCAGGCTACCGGAGTGACAGTGTTGCTAGATGTTAGGGTCTTGTAGAGTCTCTCAGTGGAGACTCACCTTCTGCAACCCACAGCCACCCAATTGGGTGCCATTGGTGCTGTTGTGGTTCGGTCCTTGGCAGCCTGGAGCTAGGGAGTTCCCATATGTGATGTCTGACTTCCTCCTTGTTTCTGGAGAAAGCATAGTTACTCACCTGTAACAAGTGTTCTCCAGGGACAGCAGGAATCAGTCCTCACAACCCTCCCTCCTCCCCTTGGAGTTGCCTCCTATACCTTCTGTTATTTTTACTACTGTCCTAGCAATGTCATCTGACTGAGCAAGACAACACTCTTGGGTGGTAAGGGGATCACGCATGCATAGTAGCATGTCCCAAAGGTTTTTTTGAAAGCTGGGGAAATGCTCTGCGTGGGATCCGTAGATGCCGATGTCACCCATATGTGAGGACTGATTCCTGTTGTCCCTGGAGAACATCAGCTACAGGTGAGTAGCTATGCTTCATAGGACAAGAAATTGTCTCTTTTTCCACCTTTATTTATAGACGCCTCTGTGTCTTTATAAAATACTAGGAAAAATCCTGCAGAAATTGTGCCAAATTTGAAGGCACAGGCATTATGCCTGCTCAGAAGAATACTTTGCATATATATTTTCTAAAATACACTTGTAAATCAGAGATCCTTCTACACTTTGCCATAGCTCCTCCTCTGAATATGCCTGTTCTAAAGTATGTGCAATCTTGCACTGTACCTACTTTTAGGTGTGAACAGATTTTTATAAAAGACTTTTTCTGCATGTAAATCAGCATTTTATGTTCTAAAAGGGTTTATAAAATTACCCTTTGAGAGGGGAGAATTGGCTTGGGGGGAAGGAGTAGTTCACAATTCCATTGAGGACTATGGGGACCAAAAGGCAATAGTGAGAAGATAAGATGCACTGCTGGGTGTGAGTGAAAAGTAAACTTAGCTATAGGGTATAAATGAAGGGATCAGATGTGCAATGGGAGTTGCATTAATCATTCCTCCCAAACCAGGATCTCCTCTCTCTTCTCCCTTTTTCTGACCTTCCCTCATTCTCTTTCCTTCTTTCCTGTATTCTCTGATTTCCCCCTTCCCCATGCAGGCAGGATAGCAAGTCCTCACAGATGGAGCCCAGCGCTGGAAACGGCTTCCCAGCTTAGGATCTTTCCTGAAGCTTTTGGAAGGCTTTACTGTGCATACACATCACCTCCCGTCTGCTGCTGTTTCCTGGGTCTGCCTAAATCTTCATTTTTTTTGCAGAGCTGAGAGGTCAGTTTTCTACCAGCAATTCACACCCTTAATTTGGGTGTTTTTTTCCCCTCTAATTTTTGTGTGTGTTTCCTTTTGCTGTCAAGTAGTGCAAATTCCTGTTAGTGTCTTAGTCAGGGTTTCCAGTCATTTTTGAGTTTCCTTTACTTTTTGTGCATTTGATAGTATAGGCCTTTTTTACAGGCATTGGATGCCCCAGTTGAGTATATTTTTCAAAATTGTATTGTTTGATTTTGCTGCAGCCATCTTTTTGAGCAGCATGTCCCAAAAGGTTTAAGTTTCCCAAATACAGCAGGACCAATATCAGTCACAATCACCCACTATTGGTGCTTGCAGTGTCTGGAGTCCAAACATGATGCTGGTTATAGTAACATAGAAACATAGAAACATGATGACAGAAAAAGACCACATGGCCTATCTAGTCTGTCCTTCCATATCAACAACTACAACAGTCCACTTTTTACCTTTAGAGATCCTCTGTGTTGGTCCCATGCTTTTTTGAATTCAGTTACTGTCCTCATCTCTACCACCTCCACTGGGAGACTATTCCATGGATCCACTACTCTTTCCGTAAAGAAATATTTCCGCATATCACTCCTGAATCTATCTCCCTTCACCCTCATCCCATGTCCCCTCGTAGCAGAACTTGCTTTCAATTGAAAGAGGCTCTCTCCCTGAACATTTCTGCCATGGAGGTATTTAAACATCTCAATCATATCACCTCTATCCCGCCTTTCCTCTAAGGTGTACATATTAAGATCCTTAAGTCTGTCCTCATATGCTTTATAATGAAGCCCACTAATCATTTTAGTAGCCACCCTCTGCACCGACTCCATCCTGTTCACATCCTTTTGAAGGTGCGGTCTCCAGAATTGCACAATATACTCCAAATGAGGTCGCACCAAAGACTTATACAGAGACATTATCACCTCCTTTTTTCTGCTAGCCATTCCTCTCCGTATGCACCCAAGCATCCTTCTAGCTTTTGCCTTTTCTACCTGTTTAGCTACTTTAAGATCATCAGACACAACCACGCCTAGGTCCCGCTCTTCTTTAGTGGACAAAAGTACTTCACCTCCTATACTGTATTGCTCCCTTGGATTGCTGCAGCCCAAATGCATGACCTTACATTTTTTAACATTAAATCCCAGCTGCCAAATTCTAGACCATTCTTCAAGCTTAGCTAGATCCCTCCTCATGTTATCTACACCTTCCTGGGTGTCTACTCTATTGCAGATTTTGGTATCATCTGCAAAGAGGCAAACCTTACCCGACAGCCCTTCCGCTATATCACTAACAAAGATGTTAAAAAGAATCGGACCAAGGACAGATCCCTGGGGTACACCACTGGTAACATTCTTCTCCTCAGAGTGAGCTCCATTTACTTGTACTCTTTGTCGCCTCCCACCCAACCAATTTCTAACCCAAGCAGTAACTTTAGGGTCCATCCCTAGGGTGCTCAGTTTGTTTATAAGTCGCCTGTGAGGAACAGTGTCAAAGGCTTTATTTATTTATTTATTTATTTATCTATATTTTTCTATACCGCCCCTTCCAGCGATCAAGGGCGGTTTACAAGGAACATTTTAACAATTGTACACAGATGTATACATTTACATTGAACAATCAGATTCAACTATTTACAATGAACGGTTAAGTTTAACTATTTACATTGAACAAAACTTCAACTTCAAGATGTATTAGTAATACAAACAACCATTAAATTATTTACATTGGATATTTACAGTGGTTGTGTGTTGTGTCTATTTTGGAATTTATTTCCTTTTATGACGTAAATCGGGGGTGTGTATGGGGTTTCAGACGGGGGGGGGGGCGAGTTATTTAGTTTTGAGTAAGGGGGTTCGTGTGTATAATACCATGGTTATGGAGGTGTTTTGGGGGAATATGGGATTTCAAAGTGTTCAGTAAAGAGGTAAGTTTTTAGCTCTTTCCTGAACTGATAGAGGTCATTTATGACGCGAAGGTCTATTGGGAGGTCATTCCAGAGCGTAGGGGCAGTGAATGTGAATGCTCTGGAGCTAGTGGTTTTCTTTGTCTTCCTGAAGGCTTTTGGTGTGATAAGGGAGTGGGCTTCGTTTTGTCTGTGTGATCTAGTTTTGTTTGGTGATTGCAGTAGTGTGGATAGGTGTGAGGGGGCTATGTCTTTTATGAGTTTAAAGGTTGTTAGGATAGTTTTGTATCTGCTTCGGCTATTGATTGGGAGCCAGTGTAGTTCTAGCAGTATTGGGGTTACGTGGTCCGTTAGACGTGCTTTAGCTATTACTTTTGCACAGATGTTCTGAGCTCTTTGAAGAAGGTATGTGCTTTTTTGAGGGAGGCCTATTAATAGACTACTGCAGTAGTCAAAGTGGGGGGTGATTAGTGTATTTACTACAGATCTAAAATCTTGAGTTCCTGTTCGGTAATCCAATTTAGTCCTCCACAATCGGGTAGTGCCCCTCCTCCTGCAGCCGGGAGACTGGACCAATCAAATCTTCTGTAGTATATATGCAGCAGGAGCTCCCAGAAGTCCCCAGTGTGTCCAGTCTCCCTGCAGCTGGAGGACTTCTGTGCCCCTGCTGGGCACGCTAAGTGACACTTGAAGGAGCAACACTAGTTAGTTAGTTCTTTTGGGGTTTATTTCTGGTCCTTTATATTCTATTTCTTTTGCTAGGTAGCTGTATCTTTAAAAAAAAAAAAAAAAAAGACACAGGGGACTTTCTGGGGAAAGCCAGACCTGCCTTGGGCTCCTGCCTTTCTGCCTGGGAATCTCTGAAGCCTGGGTTGAGCTCTCCCCAAGGCTGTTCGGGGAAGAGCCATACCGGCTGCAACATTGCCTGTCACTTGGAGAAGTGGGCTGAGTTCCTTGCTGTTCCCAGAGCTGGTAGGAATTTTCCTTGTTTTAAGCTTTCAGCTCTCTGTTCTTTGCTTGGGCAGAGGCTCTGTCGGCTCCCCTGGCTTCCAAATTGCACTTTTTCCTGCCTTTTTTCGCTTGCCCTGTATTAGAGGGTCGTTTTCTTTCTTTTCCATATTATTTGGGTACCTTTGTATTTTCGCGCCGTTTTTTACCGCGGGTGAAAAAGTGCAGCGGCCATTTTGGATTTCTAAAGTGTGCTTTTTAAGGGCACTTTTTAACACTTGCGCACGGGTTCCCCTGGTGTTTTTGGGGTTTCTTTTGCTGGCGATTTTGCTCAGGGCACCCCTAGGATTCTGGGGAGTATTTTGTTTACTGTAAAAAAAAAAAAAAAAAAAAAAGGTTTTAAATTTAATACTGTGCTGAATTGAATAAGGTTAGTCCCCTTGGTGTGGGCTTCCCTGTTCCTGTTGCCTTATTTTTCCCTGAGAGCAGGTGGCCTTGGCATGGCTGCCAAACCTCAGTGTGTAATTTGTGGCTCCCGCAGAGGTACAATGACTGACTCTGGAATCTGTAAGAGCTGTGCTGCAGTTTCTTCAGAACTGGAGCTGCCTATTGAAATTAAGGAACAGCATGTGCCCGGGGACCATTCTCTTTCGGGGGACAGTGTCCCTTCACCGAGCATCCTTCCTTCTGGTCTGGGCCCGGCGTCTAATACGTCGGTCCCTGAGCTCCAGCAGGCGGCTATGGTGGCGTCGCCTATAGACTTTTCCCCGGATTTTGTTCTTCTCATGCATCAGGCCTTCCGCTTAAGCCGGTCTGGTCATTTGCCGGAGGCTTGGCCCGCCTCTCTCCCCCCAGCTTCCGCAGGGGGGGTTCAGCGGTCTTCCCAACCCGCTGTCAAGCGGCCCAGGTTGGGGGACCAGGATCAGGACGCCCTTTGCCTCCCGGATTCCGAGGCTGAGGGGGATCCAGATATTGAGGCGGAGGAATTAGAAGACGGAGAGCTTCCAGAGCCGGAAGATCAGGCTCGCATCATTCGGGTGTTTCGAAGGGACGAGCTGGTACCTTTGGTCACGGAGTCCCTCCAAGCACTTAACCTCTCTGCGGTGCGGCCGCTGGAGGAGGAGGGTCTCGAGGATCCTCTCATTCAGGCGGTCAGGGATGCCCAGGTAGTTTTTCCTGTGCACCGAGTAGTTGAGCAGATGATCCATGCGGAATGGGAGCAACCGGAATCCGCTTTGAAAGGGATTCGGACCATGAATCGTCTTTACCCCCTTGCCGACAAGGACAGGGACTTGTTTAAGTCTCCACGGGTGGATGCTGCCGTTTCGGCAGTGACTAAGAAAACCACCATCCCGGTTGAAGGGGCCGCGGCCCTGAGGGATGTTCAGGACAAAAAGGTTGATAATTTGTTGAAGCAGGCCTTCGAGACCAACGCCTTATCGTTACAAGCTTCTATATGTGGGGCGTGGGTAGCTCGAGCTTGTTTGCGATGGTCGCAGCACCTGCGCTCGGGGTCCGGTATGGACCAACAGGGGCTGTTGGACATTACCCGCGTGGAGTCGGGATCGGCCTACTTGGCGGATCTGTGTTATGATTTAATACGCTCCCTAGCTAATAGCATGGCCTCCATGGTAGCGGCACGACGGTCCATCTGGTTGCGCAATTGGGCGGCCGACGGTTCTTCCAAGTCTCGCCTCAGTAAACTACCCTTTAAGGGCAGGTTGTTATTTGGGGAGGCTCTGGATAAGTTGGTGAAGGATCTCGGTGAGTCGAAGGGTGGTCGACTTCCAGAGGATAAGCCTAAGCTTAATAGGTCATCCACCTCAGCGCGCGGCCAGTTTCGGGATGCGCGCAGATTTCGTTCTTCCCGGCTGTGGACTTCGCAGCGCGGTCGTTTTGGAACCCGTCATCAAGGGTTTCGTGGTTTCAGAGGAGCGGGAAGGGGCTTCTCCGGAGCCGCCTCTTCCTCGGCCTCTTCCTTTAATCGCAAGCCACAATGAAACGAGGCGGGCTCTAGAGGAAGACCCGGTCATCGGGGGTCGTTTGCGCGACTTTCTTCCTTCTTGGGCCCAAATTACGTCAGATCGGTGGGTGCTGCAGATTATAGAAGAAGGTTATGCCCTAGAGTTTGCGCACCCACTTCCGGATTCGTTTGTTCTGTCTCCCAGCAAGGGAGCTCAAAAGGCGCGGGACATCCGCGTGACCCTGGATCGGCTTCTCTCTCTGGGGGCCGTGGTTCCGGTCCCGCCTTTGGAAAGAGGCGCAGGTCGCTACTCCCATCTATTTTGTGGTTCCCAAAAAGGGCGGTTCCCTTCGTCCGATCTTGGATCTCAAAGGCGTGAATCGCGCTCTCAGAGTACCGCACTTTCGCATGGAGACCCTGCGGTCAGTCATCGTAGCGGTGCGTCAAGGGGAATTTTTGATCTTACAGAGGCCTATTTACACATTCCCATCCAGCCCTCCCATCAACGGTTTCTCCGCTTTGCGCTCCCGTGGGGCCATTTTCAATTCCGGGCCATGCCGTTCGGACTCGCCACGGCTCCCCGCACCTTCACAAAGGTAATGGTTGTAGTCGCGGCGGCGTTGCGCAAGGAGGGCATCCTGGTCCATCCATATCTCGACGACTGGTTGATTCGAGCGAAGTCCTGTCGGGAGTGTGCGCAAGTCACGAGCAGGGTGGTGGATCTCCTTCGGTCCCTCGGATGGGTGGTGAACGAATGCAAGAGTTGTCTGTCTCCGACACAGGATCTCGAGTATCTGGGAGTCTGCTTCGACACAGCAAGGGGCTTGGTGTGCCTTCCGGAGCGCCGCGTGCTGGCGTTGCGGGCTCTGGTCCGTCTCTTCCGGGGGATGCCAGCTCCGTCGGCGTGGTGGTACCTGCGGCTCCTCGGCACGATGGCGGCGACCTTGGAGGTGGTGCCTTGGGCGCGCTTCCACATGCGTCCGCTGCAGAGTGCTCTTCTGCGACGTTGGTCCAACCAGTTCGACTCGTTGAACAAGAGATTGCCTTGCCCAAAGACGGTTCGCCGATCCCTCCGGTGGTGGCTCTCCGCCGAGAACCTGTCGCGAGGGATTCCCTTGGAGCCTCCTCTGTGGGTTCCGTTCACGACGGATGCGAGCTTAACCGGCTGGGGGGCTCACTGCGAGTTCCGCTTTGCTCAGGGGGAATGGTCTCCCCTGGAGGCCTCTTGGTCGATCAACCGTCTCGAATTGCGGGCAGTCCGGCTAGCCCTGGTGGACCTGGAGACCCTGGTTCTCGGACGGCTGGTGAGAGTCCTGTCGGACAATGCGTCCACTGTAGCTTACATCAATCGCCAAGGGGGTACCGGCAGCGTGGCCCTGGAGGCAGAAGCGGCGGCCTTGTTCAACTGGGTGCAAACTCGCCTTCCAGCAATCTCGGCGGCTCACATTGCGGGCGTAGACAATGTCCAGGCCAATTTTCTCAGCAGAGTGCGGGTGGACCCCGGAGAATGGGAGCTAAACCCACAGGTTTACGCACAAATCGTCCGGCGGTGGGGTCAACCCATCATGGATCTCATGGCGACCTTTCAATCAGCCAAGACAGGGCGCTTCTTCAGCAGGCGAAGGGAGCATATGTCCGAGGGGCTCGACGCTCTCATTCAGCCGTGGCCCACGTCCGGTCTTCTTTATGTCTTTCCTCCGTGGGCTCTGATCGGCCGGGTCGTACAACGTATCGAGAGCCACCGGGGTCGCGTGTTACTGGTGGCCCCGGATTGGCCCCAGAGGCCCTGGTATGCCGATCTGGTCCGGTTGCGCGACGGCGTTCCTTGGCTCCTGCCCGCTCTACCGGATCTTCTTCTTCAGGGTCCCTTGCGGATGCCCCAAGTGGATCGATTCTCGCTTACGGTTTGGCCATTGAGAGGGCTCGGCTGAAAAGGAAGGGCTACTCCCCCGCGGTGATTTCTACCCTTCTGCGGGCAAGGAAAACGTCCACTTCTCTTACTTACTTTCGGATTTGGAGGATTTTTGAAGACTGGTGCTCCCGGCGGGGAGTCCGGGCGGCGACGATTTCAGTGCCCGTCGTTTTAAGTTTTCTTCAGGATGGTTTCGATAAGGGCCTTGCGGCTAGTTCCCTAAAAGTCCAGCTGGCGGCTATCTCGTGTTACCGCGGCAAGGTTTTGGGTCGTCTGCTCGGCGCTCATCCGGATGTACGCCGATTCCTTACGGCTGTTTTTCATTTGCGGCCCTCCCGCAGAGTTTTCGTTCCTCCTTGGGACTTGAATTTAGTTCTGAGGGCCCTGGTTCGTGAACCTTTTGAGCCCCTGCGCAGGGCGTCTCTGAAAGATCTCACGCTGAAGGCGGTTTTTCTTGTAGCCATCTGTTCGGCACGGCGCATTTCAGATCTGCATGCATTGTCCTGTCGAGAGCCTTTCTTGTCTTTTTCCGCGGATCGGATCGTTCTCCGTCCGGTTCCTTCCTTTCTGCCAAAGGTGGTGTCTCCCTTTCACATGAATCAGGCAGTGTTTCTTCCAGTGCTTTCTTCGCAATCTGTCGGGTCAACGGACAAAGGTCTTCTCCGGCTCGATGTGGGTCGTACGCTCCATCGTTATTTAAAGGTTACTGAGTCTTTTCGGAAATCTGACCGGCTTTTCGTGCTCTTCGGGGGTGCGCGTAAAGGGGAAGCGGCGGCTAAAGCCTCCATTGCTAGATGGCTCAAAGAGGCGATCGCGTCCGCGTATCTGTTGCAACAGCGGTCTGTTCCGGAGGGTCTGAGGGCTCATTCCACTAGGGCTCAGGCGACCTCTTGGGCGGAGTATAGCCTGGTTCCGCCGGCAGATATCTGTAGGGCGGCCACTTGGTCGTCTCTGCATGCTTTCAGTAGACACTATCGCTTAGATGTGTCAGCGGCTCGGGATTCCTGTTTTGGTTCGGCGGTTCTGCGCGCCGGATGGCAAGGTCCCGCCCGGTCTTAACTGCTCTGTTACATCCCGATTGTGGAGGACTAAACTGGATTACCGAACAGGAAATGGAAATTACACTAACCTGGTAATTGTAGTTCCTGGAGGGTCCAGTTTAGTCCTCCTTCCCTCCCGACTATCTGCTAATGTGGTGCGGCGCGCCTTTCCGAACGGTTGATATTAAGACGGTTCCTCTTGCCGTTCGGTCCCTCTGTGGCAGCCGCGTTTTTTGCAGAGGCTCTTCCCTGTCTCGGGGTTCAGGCAGCTCCTGAACTTCTGGTGGGGAGCGGTGTTTTGATTCCTGAGGCGTCGGTGCCGGCGCAATGCAGTGTTCTGATTTCCTCGTTTGGGGAGGGGGTTGGATATTCCTTGGGGGGGAACAAATTGTTCTTTAATTAGGTCATTTTGTATATTAATCTAATGTGTTGCTTCGTTAAGTATGCTTTGTTACTAGTACACTGGGGACTTCTGGGAGCTCCTGCTGCATATATACTACAGAAGATTTGATTGGTCCAGTCTCCCGGCTGCAGGAGGAGGGGCACTACCCGATTGTGGAGGACTAAACTGGACCCTCCAGGAACTACAATTACCAGGTTAGTGTAATTTCCATTTTCTAGGAGTGGCCTTAGGTGCTGTATAGTTTTTAGTTTGTAGTAGATGGTTTTTACGGTTTGTTTTATGTGTGGTAGCATGGTGAGTGTGTGATCTATTATCACACCTAAATATTTACTGAAATCTAAATGCACCACATCTAGAGCTCTCCCTCGGTCCAACTCCCTGGTCACCCAGTCAAAGAAATCAATCAGATTTGTCTGACAAGACCTGCCTCTGGTGAATCCATGCTGCCTCGGATCCTGTAATCCGCTGGACTCCAGAAACCTCACTATTTTCTCTTTCAGCAGCGTTTCCAATAATTTACTCACCACCGAAGTTAAACTAACCGGCCTGTAGTTTTCAACCACATCCTTACTTCCGCTTTTGTGTAAAGGCACCACATGAGCCTCTCTCCAGTCCTTTGGCACCACTCCCGACTCCAACGAGGCATTGAAAAGGTCAGTCAGTGGAGTTGCTAGAACGTCCCCAAGTTCCCTCAGTATTCTAGGGTGTATCCCATCTGGTCCCATCGCTTTGTCTACTTTAAGTTGAGCTAGTTTCTCACGAACACAGTCTTCTGAAAATTGTTCAAGACGGCAGATAAAGACCAGCATGGTCTATCTGGTCTGCCCAGCAAGGTGGCAAGAGTAGGTGTACCCACCGCTCCATGCTGGTCACCCCTCCCCATGACTTTGTTTAGGGCTGTAACCATTGCTCCATGCAGGTCACCTCGACTTGTTAAGGTATCCAACAGTTACACTTATTTTGGTTTTATCTTGTTTCTATAAAGGGATCGACTGTGTCTGTCCCATGCCCTTTTGCATTCTGTCACTGTATTTGCCCCAACCACTTCCATCAAGAGGGCACTCCAAGCATCCACCACCTTTTCAGTGAAAAAGTATTTCCTGATGTTGCCTTTTAGTTTACCTCTTTGCAACTTCATGTTATGCCCTCTAGTATTACAGCTTCCTCATCTTTGAAAAAGGTTTGTTCATTAATACTCCTTAAGTATTTAAAGATCTGTATCCTATCTCCCCTATCCCTCCTGTCCTCTAGAGTATACATATTTAGGTCTTGGAGTCTCTTTTCATACGTCTTCTGGCGCAGGGTCCAAATCATTTTGGTCGCCTTCCTCTGAACCATTTCCAGTCTTTTTATATCCTTTGCGAGATATGGTCTCCAAAACTGAACACAATATTCCAAGTGTGGTTTCACCAGCAGCTTGTACAGTGCATTAGTACCTTTTCCTTTCTGCTGGTAAATCCTCTTTGTATGCAACCCAGCATAGTAATTTGTGTTTAGTTGTCAGTGACAGGGCTCTAAGGTCAAAAAGAAGCAGCACAAATGTATTTTTGGCGCCAATAAGTACTGCTACTACTAAACATTTGCAGAGTGCTTCAAGACGTACACAGTGCTGCACAGACATGTAAAAGACAATCCCTGCTCATCAGCACTTAGTCTAGTTAAGATAGTCTGCACGATAGCTGTAGACATAGAATACATTTAGGGGGAGTGGTAAGGAAACCCAAGGAGAGTAGGTGAATCAAGATCCAAATCTTAAACATTGGAAGCATTAGTCTCCATGATCCAGATAGTTGCATCAGATGGTGAGGTTACACTGATATTGAGAATGCATCAGTCACCCTTGATATCGAGCATTGGTAGAGGTTATTGGATCAGATACATTCCAGCTCCTGCCCAAAGAAGAGGGAAGGATTTGATCTTTCATTCATCAATGTCAAGGGTTTGCAACACCAAACACCAGGCAGAGGCTGAAATGCATCAGTCTCACGACATCAAAGCACGATTTTATGAGCATCAAGGCACCATGGGATTGAGAGTTCTCAAAGCTTCCCAGACATGAGGACTGCTAATCCTTAGCATTGGAAAGGATGCAGTAGCAGGCTGGGACCTGTCTTCAGTTATAGCCCAACCATCTCAAGAGGATGCAGCCACTCCTGCTATAGTCAAATGCCTTTGTTGATGGCAACCTTTGAGACCAGTTCATGAGGAGATTAGAGGAGTGGATATAGCACCATTTTGCTCATACATTGCTTTCCCTTTGATGACATTGTGGCAAGAAGTGCAGCTGATTCTCAAGACTCAGGTTTTCCTGCAGGAGAGATATTGAAGCCAGGGCATTGAAGGGCCTTTGAATCTGTGACTGCCTAGCTGCTGTCAATCTCTAGTACACTGGGGAAAGAAGTTCACCAAGGCATCAGAGATACTCTGCGACTAGACGTTCTCAGGCAAAACCCACATCCAGAGAAGTGCGACAGTCAAAGTAAGCTGTGATCCAAGCTTATTGGACTAAATATTTTCTCTGGGTCAGACTCTAGCTTATAGTTAGAATCCCAGGATCACTTAGAGGTGTTCTCTGAAGACAGGAGGTCCTCTCGTGCCCCTTCCACCCCCATGAAAGGAGGAGGGGTTTTCTTTCATTTTTTTTGTCATGGAAATGGCCATGTTCACAAAACTCCTCTAGTTTTCTGCTGATTCTATGTTTGTATTCTTTATCTATCTGTATCTGTTTGAAAGAAACAAACAAAAGATTTTATAATTTATTTATTTTATTTATTTACAGTTTCTTTTATACCGCGCTATTCGACATCAGTGCGGTTTACAATGAACATAAAAACCATAATGCCTCTATATCATTCCATGGTAAGACCGCACCTTGAATATTGTGTGCAATTCTGGTCGCCGTATCTTAAAAAGGATATAGCGATATTAGAAAAGGTTCAGAGAAGACTCACCAAAATGGTAAAGGAGATAGAAGGATACTCCTATGAAGAAAGGCTAAAAAGGTTAGGGCTCTTTAACCTGGAAAAGAGACGGCTGAGGGGGAGATATGATAGAAGTCTATAAATTAATGAACGGAGTGGAACGGGTAAATGTAGCTCGATTGTTTACGTTATCAGAATATAGAAAGACTAGGGGACATGCAATGAAGCTACAGGGTAAACTATTTAAGACTAATAAAAGAAAATATTTTTTCACTCAACGTGTAATCAAACTCTGGAATTTGTTACCGGAGGATGTAGTAAAGGCTGTTAGTGTAGCTGGGTTTAAAAAAGGTTTGGACAAGTTCCTGGAGGAAAGGTCCATAAACCGTTATTAAGAAGGGACCCAGGATATCAATGCTTGACCCAGTACAAGTATTGTGGAACCTGTGTCTTTTGGGGAAACTGCTAGGTACGTATGACCTAGATTGGCCACTGTTGGAAACAGGATGCTGGGCTTGATGGACCTTGGTCTGACCCAGTATGGCATTTCTTATGTTCTTATGTAAAGTACATAGTTTTTTAGTTTTTTGAGCTCGTCTGCTTTTCTTTGCCGTCCCTCTAGTTTTGTGCTGATTCTGCTAATCTCCCTTTGCTATACCTCTCCTTATTTTACTAAAGTAGCTTATAAACTCTGGCCTCTTCCTACTTCTCCTGATAACTTCTTGTCTGATATTGTTGTTTAGATATCCTCCCGCCATCTGAAATTGAACATTGCCAAGCCGGAGCTCCTTATCTTTCCCCCTAAACACATGTCCCCCTCCCCCTTCCTCCTTTCTTTCTTTCTGTGGATAACACTTTCATCCTCCCTGTTTCCTCAGCTTGTAATCTTGGATTCATCTTTGACTCGTCCCTCTTTTTCTTCACACATCTAATACTTGTCATTTATTTTTCTATATCCTCAGCAAAATGTATCCCTTTCTTTCTGAACACACTACCTTATCACTCTCTAGTTACCTCCCGTTTAGACTACTGCAACTTGTTCCTCACTGGTCTTTCCCAGAATCATCTTTCTCCTCTTCATCCATTCAAAGTTCAGCTGCATAGCAAAGCTTCAGCCAGTGTTGCTATGCCCATGTAATTCCTGTTCTCAATTCACTTCATTGGCTCCTATCCGTTTGTGCATCCAATTCAGATTCTACTGACCTACAAATACATGCATTCTGCAATTCCTCATTACTTCTCTCTCCCTGCACACCTCTTTAAGAGCTCCCCTCATCAGACAAATTACTTTTATCTATGCCCTTCTTTTCAGCTGCCAACTCCAGACTTTGTTCGTTCCATCTTGTTTCACTTTACGCCCAGAACGGATTACATGAGTTGATATGTCAGGTTCCATCTCTGTTTCTATTCAGATCCCAAACATAGAGTTCCTAGCCCTCACAGCTTGGATTGTTGAAGGGGTAAGACTGACATCACAAAAATGTCTCTCGAATTCTGGCTTCCAATAGAGATTCCATTAGAAGGTCATACAATTTAAGATGGACGTGGCTGACCATATAGTGTCAAAAACAGCATTGACTCTGCATTAGACTCAGAAAGATAGGTTTGTTCAAATACATACCAAAAATTAGTATTGAAATGCACGTTAAATCAATATAGACAAGACTCCTTGGAAGCTAACGTGGTCTCAGTATACAAGGGAGGGAACAGAAACTTCCGATCCCAACCCGGACTTCACATCAATGACCACACTTTCATAGCCACCAGTTTTTTCAAAATTATTTCTAAAACTGCATTCCAATCAAAATAATCAAAAAATTGCTTAGCTTGTCGTGATCGGGCTTAAACTCTGACCCGCAATAAATGGCGTTAGCTCTTCCACGCTCCCGACGCTCACCAGCGCTAGGCGTTTCGCCACTCAAGGTTCCTCAGGGGAAAACTAAGCTTCTACAATATAAAACATAGTTCCAGTTGACACCACTTTCTTCCATTAGATTACCAGTTTATTGTAGATAATGCAGGAGACTGTAGTTACTCACTTTTTCATTAACACGCTAGCGTTCCCACCACAGACAACTGCTGAACTGCTGAACGGAAGTGTGGGATATCACGCTTGCGTCGTTATATACTATGGAGTTAAGATTGAATGGTTTCAGCTGATGCTTGCGTCACAAACACGCCTCCCATTCAACTCGGGCATTCAAACCTAAAGGCATCACAGTCTGTAAAAGATGTATCCATTTCTGTTCACTATACAGCAGAGATTCTTCTTTTTTTTTTTTTTTTAAAGAATTTATTTATATCCACCAACAGAAATCAACAATAAAGTACAAGGCACAGACCGTCCACGGGGGGGTGGTACTCTTATCCCCCCCGGGAGGCACAACAATCAAAATAACAGGTGGCTTTTGCATATTATCAGAAATATCCCTCCCCTCCCCACCCCCCACTCTCCCTACCACCCCCCCCCCCCCACACTTCATCAACAGTCAAACAGAACAAGGAAAAAATGTGCGGATCGCCAACTATGCACTCTACCGCCCCTTGTCCCATCAGTTCCCCAGCTGGAGAATTTCATTACGGCAGCGAACCCCCAGTTGCTGGATGTAAGGTTCCCATATTGACATGAACACTGTCCAGCGTTTGACACTGCCCCGCGCGAGCCAGCGCTCCATCAACATTAGTTGGTGGAAGCTATTCCGCCATTCACTAAAGGTGGGCGATTGAGGTTCTCTCCATAACCGAAGGATCGGCCCTTTACCCACCAGACAGGCCTTCCGGAGGAGCATACGTTCCCCTGCCTTCACAGGCCACGGAGGCGCCAATTGGTCCAATACCACAAAGGAGCCAGTCCACCTGACCCGCTGTTGCAACAACTTACCGATAAAGACCCGAATCCTGGCCCAGTAGGGGCGTACTCTGCAACATCCCCACCACATGTGTAATAGGGTCGCCAATGGTTCCGAGCAGCGAGGACATCGGCCATCCGTCTCCAACCGACTACGATAAGCCCTCCGTGGGGAGAAATGAGCTCTGGTCACGCATTTGAATTGAAGCTCCCTCCAACGGGCCCCCTGTGCCACACGAACAATTCGTTTCAAAGCCTTCTCGACCATCCCCGGGTCAACCGCCGTGCCCAGTTCAGTGGCCCAAGCCACTTCAACCCCCCGGTAGTCAGGGAGTGCCCGGTAACTCTCCAATTTGTGCTTCAACTGGGAGATGGATGGGGGATCCTCCTTCCCCAGCCCAAAGAATTCCAGAATCTTGGCCGAACGATCAGTATGCAACGCCTCCTTCGATAATGAGGCCACATAATGAGAAGCTTGCATATAAGCGAAACAGTGGTTGGTCGGCAGATCGTATTCCCGGCTTAGGGTCAAAAAAGATTTACAACAACCCGAGGGGTCTACCAAGTGTCCCACCATCCGTATCCCACGCGCCCACCAATCTTTAAACACCATCGAGTCAGACCCCGGAAGAAATTGGGCGTTCCCTCGAAGGGGTAACCAACTGGAAACAGCCCAGGGAGCCAGCCAGTATATGTTGAGCTGCTGCCAAGTCCGTCGAACCGAATTCACCAAATCACTCCTCCGAACCGCCTCCGGCAAATCACGGTATCAGCCGTGGAGGACTCCCAACAAAGTCCACGGGGCTACTAAGCGCTCCTCCACAGCCAGATCTGTGTAGTCATCCGTTCCACCTAACCAATCTCTCAGATGTCGTGCTTGGCATGCCAAGCCATACACCTTCAAATCGGGCAACCCCATAGCCCCGTCCTTCCATTTCCCCAGGAGCCGTCCCCACAGAACCCGAGCTCGCTTCCCTCTCCAAAGAAACCCCTTAAGCAAGGCCTCCACCCGACGCAAGTCTCGAGATAGTAACCAAACGGGCAAAGTCTGTAACCAATACAAAACACGGGGCAAGATAACCATCTGTAGCGCCGCAATTCTCCCAGCCAGGGCCAGGGGGAGGGACTCCCACACTTGTAATTGTGCCGTCAAAGATCGCAAGATGCGCTCCAAGTTACGCTTATAGAGCAGACGGGGCTGTCTAGGCAAAACTATACCCAAATAAACGAATTCTTCCCCTGCCCATCGGAGAGGGAAGGGGCCCCTCCAGGACTCCCGAATAAGCCCCAAGGTATCCAACGCCTCAGATTTATCATAATTAATGCGAAAGCCTGCCAAGTCCCCAAAGTGCCCAAATTCCTCTAGTAGCTTCGGCAGAGATGCATCCGGAGAGGTCACATGGACTAACAGATCATCCGCAAATGCCGAGATGACAAAGTCCTGCGAGCCCATCTTCACCCCCGTAATCGCCCCCGAGGCCGCAACTGTACGGATCAGGGGATCCAATGAAAGGACAAATAATAGTGGAGAGAGGCGGCAACCCTGTCGTGTCCCCCTCTCCAGGGGGAAACTCTCTGAGAGCGCTCCGTTACATAGTATCCCCGCCGTCGGTGTTACATATAAACTCCGCACCATTCCACAGTAAGTATCCCCGATTCCATAACAGGGCAACAGCTCCCAAAGATATTGCCAGTTCACCCTATCGAATGCCTTCTCGGCATCAAAACTGACAAGCAGCGAAGGTATCTGTCGGGTATGTACCCATTCTAAAGAGGCCAGGATTTTGCGGAGATTCCGAACAGCGTACCTCCCCTTAACGAAACCCACTTGTGCCCCATGAAGTAAGGTGCCCAATACTTCTGCCAAGCGAAGCGCCAACACCTTCGCAAGGACCTTTAGGTCAAAATTAAGAAGGGAAATAGGTCGATAAGAGGCTGCTAGCATCGGGTCCTTGCCCGGCTTAGGGATCAAAGTAATATGGGCATGGTTTTGCCCCCAGCGAAAGGCCCCCCCGGTCACCCCTCATATCAAACACCTCCCGTAGCACAGGGCTGACACAATCCCCCAGTATCTTGTAGAATTCCGCACCCAAACCATCCGGGCCCGGGGCTCTACAGCAGCCGGCCGCAGAAATAACCGATTGTATCTCCTGTATCGCAACGGGACGGTCCAGCACCTCCCTCTGCGCCTCTGTAAGCCGCGGCAGCGTCAGATCTCGTAAATAATCAGGCAAGGTCGTGGCAGAAGCAGACTCAGCCGCATATATTTTCTGAAAAAAACTCCGAAACACCTTGGCAATATCCCCATTATCCTTATACACAGCGCCATTAACATCTCGAAGCCCCGCCACCAGAGTGGAGCTTCTCCTGCCCTTCAAACACCGTGCTAACATTTTCCCAGGCTTATCACCATAACTATGGAGTCTGTAACGGTAATAAAGAACAGACTACTTGGCCTTCTGATGCAAAAGCTCGTTGAGGTCCACCTGGGCCTCCCATAAGCGCTTCTTAGTCTCGGCCGAGGGGCTGTGGGCACATTGACGCCGGTATTTCGTGACTTGATGCTCTAAAGCCATGATACGTTCCGCAAGAATCCGACGCTTCCAGGCTGCATAACCAATAATATCCCCTCGCAGGACCACCTTCGCGGTTTCCCATATCAATTCCGGGTCGTCTTCATGAACCCGATGATCAGTAGCAAACTCATGCCAGCGTTGACGTAGAAATTGCCGAAATTGCATATCATGATATAGCCCTAGGGGGAACCGCCAAATACGCGCCCAGGCAAACTCAGCCCCCCAATTCAAATCTAGCCAGACCATAGCGTGGTCAGAAATCTCTAGGGGACCTATCTGAGCCTCTTCTGTGCGGGAAAACAGCCCGCGGGATAGAAACAGATAATCGAGACGGGCACTTGTGCCATGCGCCCAGGACTGGTGTGTGAAGTCTTTCTCAACCGGGTGCAACAGGCGCCACGGATCAATGACATCCAGGCGCCTACAGAAGCGTTGTAACAACCGAGAGGGCATCCCCCTCCCCCTCATGTCCCCCCCACGCGAGGTATCCAAGTCGACGTCCAAGACCCCATTGAAATCCCCCCCTAGAATCAAAGGGCACTCAGGCAACTGCTCCAGTCGTAGGGCCGAATGATTATAAAACCCCGGATCAGCTACAGTAGGGCCATAATAAAACCCCAATGGTCGCCAGTTTCCCTTCTAAGTGGCCATGAACCAGGAGGGACCGGCCCACATCGTCCGCAATGACTTTCTCCGCCACAAAGCGAATTCTCTTATGAACCAAGAGAACAACCCCCCCTTATTCCCGATAGCCGGGGATCCCCAAACTTGCCCCACCCAGGATCTACAGAGTTTACTATGCTCCACAGCCGTCTGGTGAGTTTCCTGTAACAGGGCAAGATCACATCCATGTCTAGCTAGAGCTTGGAGCACCTTATATCTTTTAATGGGGCTACCCAAGCCGCAAACATTCCAGGTAATAACCCTCAGATCGACGGGGCAGTGTCAAGGCTCCACCAAAAATAGAAATCTGAACATCTCCGAGGGGCCCTCCCAGCCTGGAGCCCCCCCGTCGCTACCACCAAGCAGAAGTGCGGGGCAGTGTCAGCATGCCACCCGAGAAACAACTGTGAGTGCATAAAACAGTCTCCCCCAACCTGGGCCCTTCCGCCAAGCGGAAAGGAAGTACAATGCCATCCACAAATGTGCGAGGAAGTGCAAGCGATCCCTCCCCTCCTCCTCTCACCCCCTCCCCCTCCCCGTCCCTCCCCCCCTCCACCCTCCTG
The DNA here is from genome assembly GCA_033557465.1 of Ichthyophis bannanicus. Taxonomy (NCBI): domain Eukaryota; kingdom Metazoa; phylum Chordata; class Amphibia; order Gymnophiona; family Ichthyophiidae; genus Ichthyophis; species Ichthyophis bannanicus. The sequence continues at coordinate 17,073,114 of CM066049.1, read as the reverse complement.
CCCCACCTCCCCCTATCCTCCCTTTGCTCCCCCTACCCTCCTCCTCCCTCCCCCACTCTAACCCACCCACAAACCCCATCCCCCGTGCATTCTCTCCACCTCCTACCCAGAAGGGACCTGAAGGATGTGGGTAGGACCCCCCCTTTTCCAAGGTTGGATTACCCGAACCCCACCTCCCCTGGCGGGCTCTGATCCCCCCTCAACTCCCCCACCAGTACTTCCTACTGTCCCCTAGAGAGCAATCACCCCGGGAGGGAACCCGCGTCCCCCCACCACACACACACACACACACACACACACACACACACACACACACACATAACACAAACACAAACCCGGCGGGGGGCACTCCATGCAGGCCCAGGCCCGACCAATGGTAAAATCTCAGCTCCCACGCCCGGCCTTCTGATCAGCCACTCCCGCAGCCGAGATTCTTCTTTAGTGTGGCCCGCATGTGCATGTTGTAATTGTAAAATGCAGAAGCATCGCAAGTCAGTAAAAGTGTGTTGACAAGTTACGCAATGTTCTACAATAGGTGCCTCCATTCGTCCACATTTTAACTTGCTCTTGTGTTCATTCATCCGTAACCGGAATGCACGAGTGGTTTTCCCAATATACAGCAGGGAACAGGGACATCTTATACAGTAAACAACATACGCAGACCCACAAGAAGTAGATGTCCGCAGCTTATACTCTCGTCCATTGTGACGAAAGCTATCACATTCCTGAGTCACACAGCAAATGGAGCAGTCACCACAGGCCTTATGGCCACCCCCATGTTCCACACCGATGAGGGGGGATCGAAGGACTGCCGGACTTAACAAATCCTTGAGGTTCTGTTGTCTCTGCCAAACACACCGAGTTCGATACATCTGTAGGCCTGGTATCGCTGATAAAATATTCTTATGACGTGACACACTCGCTTGTAAATGTTTACTTAAGGGAGAATATTCAGTGATGAAATTGATGTGATCTTCCACTGCTTCTTTGGGACGTTTAGATTGTAATAATAAATCACGATTTAAAAACCGTGCTCTAGTATAGGCTTTCTTAATAATATGAGGAGGATAACCTCGTCGTAGAAAATTCTGTTTTAACATAACTGTTTGTTGACGATATTGTTGAAGAGTACTACAATTCCGGCGATACCGGACAAACTGAGAAAAAGGCAGACTTTCACGCAGCCGTAGAGGATGAGCACTTGAGTAATGAAGTAGGGTATTTTTGTCAGTGGCTTTACGAAAAACCGAGGTACTCCAGCCAGAGGATGTCTTCTGAATTTGAATGTTAAGAAACGAAATTTGGGTGTCATTGTAAGTCATTGAAAAATGTAAATTCGGCTCGCATGCATTTAGCCAAATAGCAAACTGTTGCAAAGAGGCTTGATCACCTAGCCATAACACAAAAATATCGTCAATATAGCGTTTCCACAATTTCAATGAAGCTTGGTATGGACAGTTGGACAGCCAATGACATTCAAATTGCTGCATGTACAAATTTGCAATCGATGGGGCGCAAGTGGCACCCATCGCTACGCCGGCAATCTGATGGTATAAAGTTTGCTCAAAAACAAAAAAATTGTTGAACAAAGCTAGATCAGCTAGTGTGGACAAAAAAGTAAGCGTTGCCGCTGACAAATCATCACGTTCTCTTAGCGCTCTTACAACTACTTCATGAGCCTCCATCTGCGGGATCACAGTATAGAGGGAGGTGACGTCAAACGTTACTAGCATCACTCCTGCCACAGAAGCGAGATCATCAAATTCATGCAAAATCTGGAGGAAATGTGTAGAATCCTTCACATATGACAAAATGGTAGGCATTAAAGGTCGAAGATATGAGTCTAGAAAAACTGATAACGGTTCCAATAAGGATCCCCGAGTAGAAACTATTGGGCGACCCGGCGGCTGTTGTATATCCTTGTGTATTTTAGGGGCCATTGTGGAAATTGGGGCCATTTACTTAATTTGTGACCATATAGTGTGACAAAAAGGCCTTAGATCCTTTTATATGTCTCACACAAAAACTGCTTGAATACCTTTTACATTTGTCTGAGCCAGTTTTAAAAAACAACTCTGTTACGGTACTCTTGCATGTAGTTGACACACATCATCATCATGTATGTTTGGTTTCTGATTTAACTCTCTTTTGCAAAAAAACAGCAATAAGTAGTAGGTAAACCCATCTCTATACGTTTAGTTATTTGTTTCATGCGGGGCTTGTTTCTTTTGAAGCCTCCCATCAAGCCAGCATGGTCCTTAGCTACTGAAGTAACGATGAAGTAGATTGTATCTGTAATGAGCTGAATGCAGCCTCTTTAATGGTGGAAAAAACCATGATTAGTTTTCAAAGCATGGTACTATGTCGGGGGAGGTATTGATGGACTGATTTTATAATGAAGTTAGAAAGAAAAAAAAAGGAGCAATGATAGAATTGATACAAGATTTGTCAAAGCTGATAATGTGAAAACTATGGCTGTGTCGGTAGGTCATGAGATTAGCCTCCATGGAGGAAATTTTCAGGGCTGCAACATGGACTTCCGTATATATATTCATATCTCACTACTGTCTAAAAAGACGCACGATGCAACAGTAGATTTGACCGATCCGTTTTCCAAAATCTGTTTGGGGCATAGAATCTAACTCCATCCCTCCAGGCACGTTTCTTTTCATTTCTAGGTTGCCTTCAAAAAACATACAATTATGAAAAAGACCAAAAATCTATTTGGTGTCTGCCATTGCAACACCTTGTAGGTTCATCGGTTTCTCCTTTTTCTGTTAAAGGCAGCCTGTAGCTAGGGAATTCTGTCTGTGAGGACTTGTATCCTGCTTCTCCTTGGAGAAGCAGGATACAAGTCCTCCATTTTCTCACACCTGCCTGAAGAGTTGTATTCTACGCTTTACTTTAGTATTAGATTGAGGCGGTCCCATGTGACAGCAGTAGGCAGGAAGTAATGAGCATGTGCAATGAAGCCTTTCAGCAGCTTCATGAGGGATTCTAAACAGGGAAGCTGTTTTCAGCAGTAGGCCCTGTAAGTGATATCACTCATCTGTGAGAACTTTGTATGTTGCTGTCCACGCAGAACACCACCTACAGGTAAGTAACTTGGTTTTCTTTTTCCTCTGATTTCTGTCCCTATCCCTCCAATCCCTTTCTCTTCCTCTATTCTCCTACTCCTCCACTCTTAGCTACAGTCACTAGGATTCTTCCACCTCCCCCCAAAATGGGCCAACTAAACTACCTGAACATACTTGATATGTCAAACAATGATTGTACAATACGCAAATATATCAAATGTATTAATTAATGAAGCCCTCTTCCTTCCACCCAGTTGGCCAACCTAAATTTTTTTTTTTTTTTTTTACCTTTACCATGCAGTCTGACATTGGAATGAGTTTGACACTCCTGATATACACTGTTTACATCTTTTTTTTGTATGCAAATCCTGGTATAGACTATAAACTAGTAAACCAAGCCGCAAACTCAGCCATCACCGCTTGCATCATTCTCACCCTATCCCTTAGGCAGATAATGATGCCATATGTCAACTAAGCTTATGACTGACCTAACTTGCCTGTTGTGTGTGAGACATTCTCACCCAAACATCAAAGCAAGAGGGGTTATGAGTTTGGAGCTTAACATTTTAGCTGATGGTGATGGCCCCAGGACAAAGTATAATGGGGCATGTTTAATAAACTGTGCTACCCTGTCTGTCCCAGGGCCTTGACTGTAATCTTATATCTTTTAATACCTGAGCTCTCAACTGTGGATATTATGTGGAGGATTCGGGGGGTTTTGTAGCATTTAAAATTTGGTTTTAATTTTAATAAGATATCTACAATAGGACTTGCATTGTGAATTCTGATAATTGTAATGTCAGTGCATGTTGCTAATGTTTATTTTCAATAAAAATGTAATGTTAAAAAAAGTGCACTAATGGTTATTGTGCGTTTTAGCATGCGTTAGGCAGCTCAGGACTGCGGTAGTTGCTATCGCAAGATAAAATGGCCAGCACTTTAAAATTCCCACACTAACTGCTTAATGTGCAAACAGGGCAGGGAATGGGTGGGTTAAGAGTAGAGAATGGTGTTAATTGCATATTGCAATTAGTGCAGGGATATATGCCGTCAATATTGCAGTAGCAACATTGCCACCTCTCACTGAGTGATGTTAAGTGCAACCGTGCTAATTGCGAATACAGTTTTAGTGCAGTAAATTAATTTTCCATGCAGTAACTGCAGGAAGGCATATTAGGCATGCTTCAGCAGTTAGTGTGGAGTCATTGCACTTACTGCATATTAGGTTTTGTTCCAAGTATGCACTAACTGCAAAATCTTAGCATGCTTTAGTAGACATGCCCCAGTGTGATCAATAGGCAACTTCAGTTTAATTCTGGTACAGTTTGTACACTGTTATTTTAAGTAGAGGTAAAAGATTTTGAGCTGGGAAGAGTTAATACTTTTCATTATGCTTCCAATGCACTAATCTGTATGAATCTAAATTAGAATTGGTACTTCTATATTTCTTCATTGTTTTGTATCGTAATTTTCTTTTCAAATTCACAACTTCAAAGATAATTTTGTTTCCTATAGGCCCAATTCAGATGTTTGCTACAGGCCTAGATCTCCCACATAAAGGGAAGCTTCGCACAGGAAGAAGCTGGCTCTGCTATACTTATTCAGACTTTTCTAGTTTATATCCCCTTTCAATGTGGGAGAGAAGTACCTGAGGGTAAAGGTTAGAATTGGGCCCTATATATGTAACTAGTTTGCTCTTTCAGAAATATTTGAATGTATTAATACTTTTAAAAGTATAAAAGCAAAATCGACTTTTAACGCAGATTTAAAACTTCACGATCTTTAAAGTATTTTATAACCACTACTGTCCTTTGATTTCTTTCCATTTTATTTCTATTATCTTTGCAGCATCTTTTATCCAAATTCTTCTTTCTTATAAATCTTGTAAGTAGGAACTAGTAGCATCTCCTTAATTGCAATCATGTTATTTTAATTTCATTTTTCATAATTCCCTTTTTGTTTTTCTAACATTTTATGATGTATCCATTGTCTCTTGTAGCTTTTGCACCATTACATGGGGAAGACCCTATTTGGTTTTGTTTTGGTTTTTATTCTGTGTTTGTGAATGGGGAAGATTGTTGGCGATAAACAAATTTAATCTGCCTGAATCAGTCCCATCAATTTGTACTCCTGTCTGTGATCATGCCATGAATTCCAGCACTGTACTAACCCATGTCTTTTTGGTTTTGTTGTTTTAAAGTTTCTTTTACACAGACCTAGTGTTTGATTTGTGTGCATTCTGCATGGAGTGTATTTTCTAGTCATGGCACATTATCTGCATCTTCAGGCAAAACAAAATGGCTCATGGGAAGCTACATAAAGATTTACGCTCTTGTGCTCTGTATGCATGTGCCATAAAATGCTTTAGAAGATTAGCATTAACAAAAGACTTGATTATTCTAAGAGTTATATTTTATAGGTGCAACATGTACTTTTGTAAATAGCATAGTTTTCTAACTTTCCATATCGTCTTGCTAGATAAATCCAGACAGGTGGGTTGGAATCCCCTACCAGCAGATTGGTGGAGACAAAGAACCAATAAAAGGCCCATATTTCATTGACATCACTCCCATGCCTCTATCCGCTTCAGCCACCTGAGGCCTCTTCAATATTTTTTCTGGGTGGATGGATTTTCTATACTGAAGAAAATTGAGAGGAATAGATTGATTTAAACGCTCATGAAAGACCATTTTGAGGGTGACTCTCACTTGAGCATGACATGGGAGGCTTCACTAGACTACGGTCTTTTCGGTAGCTATAGAAGGAGGGAAAATTGGTTCAGCTCAGTGCTGTTATCATGATAAGAGTCTGTTGAACAGCCAGAAAATCGGAAAGATTGGAAGAGTTCAGTAACCTCACACAACTGCAATGCCCTCTCCCCCTCCTCTGTCCTCCCTGCTCTCTTCCAAAGATTGCAGAAGGTTCTCAGAGGAATCTGCCTGCCAGCCACCGCAATCGCAGTGCCTGCAAGCCAGAGAAATAGTTTCAGGGAAGTAGAGCTGAGCCCAGCATGGATTTCTGCTTGGGGCTTTCAGGGGTGAATACCAGAGCTTGAACTCTCATTGTCCTTGTTGGGGGGCTCTGGATTCCATCCACCTGGGGCATAATTTGGGGTGGACCGCTGGGGACCATTAGCACGATGTTGGGGTTTTCTACATGTGTTAATAGTGTATTTTTACTATCTGTGCCTGGCGGTTGCACGGTCTGCCTGAGCGGCTCCAATGCACATTCCTACCCAAGCTCCTGTAACACGTATTGCTGTGTAAGTGCTGTTAACTTGTGCCTGTCGGGCTGTAGTGGTCTTAGCACGAGCTGTGTGTTCCTTGCTTTAACTCTATCTTCTTCCAGGAAACATTGTTTGGCCTGTGCAAGCAAGGTGCCTCCTCTCTGGCATCTGAACTCAGCTCTTCTTGCTTGGCAGCTTGTGAGTCATACCCAGAGAGCTTTCTCCCCCATCTCTCAGCTGGGGGGGGGGGGGGGGAATACAGTTAGACCCACCTTGCCTGCCCTTAAGGCAGGGGGTAGTGGATGGTAATGTGGGTAAGGATGACCAGCCAGCCAGAGCTTCCGGCAACCATACTGTGGGCCACTCCATATGGATCGGCCGTGGCTATGTTCCCTGGTGTACGGAGGTCATTTCTGCGAGGAGAGCTGTTGGGGTCTGGATTATTCTCCCTGGAATTCTTTTCCATTTTGCAACAGGCCTGGTCATTATGGCTTGGAAATTGATAACCTGCGGTCTCTGGGTCTCCCCCCCCCCCCCCGAGTGCAATCTCGTTAGGGGCAGGCTGAGTATGGAAGCCCTGTTCGATTGCCTATGACTAAGAGTTCCCAGAAAAGGTCGTCTCCTGGAGATGGGGAGCTGGTATCAGTCTGAGATTTGGACTGCAATTTTGATTCAGATATCTCAGTTTTGGGCTCTGGTGGTGGACAAAGAGGTGCTCTCGCCTTCAGAGGATTGTGAAGAAGCCAGTATTTCCTGCCTGTTTTGGAAGGAGGAACTGGTGGCGTTGATTCCCAGGGTCGTATCCACTTTGAGCTTGGCAAATGCTCCAGCCATGGAACAGGAGCCGAAGGTGCATCAACTCCTGCAAGGGGTGTGGAAATTCATTACTGTCACCCCATTCCCAGAGGTTATCGAGGATATGATCCAGTGGGAGTGGGATTCCCCCTCCTAAGGGGCTAAGGGTGTATAAGAAGATGCTCTCCCGGAAAAGGGGCACGTTATGTGGTTTGATATTCCCAAGGTGGATATGCAAGTCAAAGCAGTTACCAGACAGACACCATTCCTGTGGAAATTGGATCAGCCTTAAAGGATACTGTGGACCGAAAGGTGGATTCGCTGTTGAAGAACCAGTTTGCTGCTGCGGCTGCTACTTTTCAGTTGACAGTATGTGCGGGCATGACATCTTAAGCCCTGCTGCAGTTGATTTCAGTCTCTTCTGCCAGATGATATTACCCCTCTTTTGGAGTTGGCTATGGCATTCCATTTTGATGCCATGTACATCTGGTATGTCTAGCAGCCAGGGATAGTGCCTTGTTGATGGTGACACAGCATTGGATCTAGCTCAGACACTGGGCAGCGGACACATCTTCCAAAGCCCAGCTGATCCACCTGACCTTTAAAAGGAAGCTTCTCTTTTGGGTTATTTATTTATTTATTTATTTAACATTTTTATATACCGCACTATTTATTATCAGCGCGGTTTACATAGAACTACAAAACATCAGATAAGATAAGATACATATATCTGTTTTTACATGGAACAGGAAGAAAAACTTGGAAAACAGGGGTAATTGTAACAAAGGATAATAGAACTTGAACTATATACATATGATAGTAATATTACTTGAAAAAGTATCATGTTAGATAGGGATGGGATTGGAGCTGTTTAGATGAACTTGTGTTATTGTGTTCTCTGGAAAGTATATGATGAAAAGGTGATGCTTCAAGGCCTTTTTGAACTGGGGGATATCAGAGATGGCCCTAATGTGTGGTGGGAGGGTATTCCACAATTTTGGAGCACATAAGCTGAATGATCGGTTCACAGTTGCAGAGATGTATTTTAAGGATTCTTTTGGAACTTTAAGCATGTTTATGATGTTCTAGCACCCAACGATTGATTTGGAGAAACTGGTGAAGGACCTGGGAGAGACAAAATCTAACTGGCTTCCAGAGGACAGGTCCAGGGGGCCTATGAAGTGGGCAGGAGCCTCTTTTCAGTTAGCCTTTGCTTGCTTCTCTCAGGCGCGCTTGTTTGACTCCAGGGTGTCTTGGGACTCCCATTTCTACCAGCCTGGAAAGCCCTTCTTCCCCTGTACTTTTAGATTTGGGGCTGGTTCTCAGTCCTTTCATGGAGCTCGTGAGCCCAGGGACCCTGTCCACTCCAGAAAGTTTGGGGGCACATTCCCTGGTTCCTCCAGTTGGGAACAGACATTGCCTCTTCTTTTAAGAATGGTCCCAGGTCACCAAGGATCGTTGGGTGCTAGAACATCATCCAGTATGGCTATCTCCTGGAATGCAAAGAGCCAATCCTGGATGCTTTTGTCATCTCTCCTGTAGGTCTGCGAACAAAAGGACTGCTGTGTGGATCATCTTGGACAAGTTGCTGCTCCTGAAGGCAGTGGTGCCCGTTCCACCAGACGATCAAGGCAAGGGCAGGTATTGCATCTATTTTTGTGGTTCTGAAAAAGGATGGATCCTCTGAGTAGTGAGGTAAGTGGTGTCCTTTTTTTGGAAGGCCTTGGCTGGGTGATCCATTGGGGAAAGAGCCAGTTGAGGCCTTCTCAGTTTCTGGAGGTCCTGGGAGCACATTTCAATACTCGAGTGGGCAGAATCTTCCTGCCAGAAGAGAAAGACAAAAGGTTGTTGAATTGCCTGATGCTGCTCTGTTCACAGCAGGATCCATATTATCTTCAGCTTCTCGGATTGATGGCAACAGTGATCGTGATGGTGCTGTGGGTGTGTACGCACATGTGGCAGCTCCAACAGTCCATGTTGGCTTGGTGGTCCCTGAGTTCTCAGGAGTTCGAGTTTACGCTTCTGATAATGGTGAAGGCCAGCCTGTAATGGTGATGGCAGCCCAGTTATCTGAGAAAGGACATGCCGCTCGACGATTACCCATGGATCCTTCTGATGACGGATGCTAGTCTCTCGGCTGGGGAGCCCATTTCCAAGACCGCATGGCCCAGGGCTGATGGAACTGCAAAGAGGTGGTGTGGTCCATAGACCGCCTCAAGGCAAGGGCTTTTCTGTGTTTCTGGCCCCTAGTCGAAGGTCAGGCGGTTTGGGTATTTTCAGACCATGCCATTGTGGCATTTTCAGACAGTGCCATTGTGGCAGCTTATGTCAATCAGCAAGGGGGCACAGGTTTGCTGGGGTGGACCTGGAGATGGCTTTCCTGTTTACCTGGGTGGAAAAGAACCTCCTATCATTGTCGACTCAGCACGTTGCCAGGTTGGACAGTGTGGAAGCAGATTTTCTCTACTGGCACTCTCCGGATCCAGGAGAGTGGGAGTTGAGTCAGGAGGCATTTCATTTGATTCTGCACCACTAGGGTTGCCCTGAGATTGATATGATGGTGATCCACTCCAATGCCAAAGTGTGCCGCTGCTTCAGTCATCGCATGGAGAAGGGGGGGTCCAAGGGCATTGGTGCCCTGGCTCAGCCTTGGCCAAGTCAGAACCTGTATGTGTTTCCTTCATGACCCATGGTAGGGCGTGTGATTTGGCATAAAAAGCACCACCTAGGAAGGATTATTCTGGTGGTGCTGGATTGGCCGAGGAGAAACTAATTTGTAGATCTGATGCGGGTCCTGCAAGTTCCACCTCTTCACTGCCTCCATCTTGGGGCATCTTTCATCAGGGGCCGATTGTCCTGGAAGATCTGGCTCTCTTCTTGCTTATAGCTTTGCTCTTGAAAGGAGATGGCTAGCACATAAGGGATACTCTCCGGTGATAGTTTCCACTCTGCTTGGAGCTCAGAGGAGGTCTTGCTGCATACGCCTTGCTATACAAATAAGTAGTAGCAGTACCAACTAGGCATCCATGTGGTTCTGGTGCCTCTTTGAGCAGTGGTGCAGCGCAGCTGGTTCCTGAAGCGGCCAAGGTGCCATTTCTGCTCACCTTTCTGCAGGAGAAGGACCTTTCTCTTAGCTCCCTGAAGGTTCAGGTGGCAGCTTTGCCCTGTTTCAGAGGTTGATAGCTGGTAAATCACTAGCCTTACACCAAGATGTGTTGCACTTTCTTCAGGGGGTTTGGCATCTGTCTTCCCTTCCAGTCTGTGGTTCCTTCCTGGGCTCTGTCTGGTGCTCAGGGCTATGATATCATAGCCTTTTGAGCCGTGAAGCATGCTACTCTGAGGAATTTGACATTCAAGATGGTTGTCTTGGTTGCAGTTTGTTCTGTAAAGTGGATTTCTGAGCTGTAGGCTCTCTCTTGCTGAGATCCTTATCTGTCTTTCTGAAGAGCCCATTTCCATTTGACCTGTGCCTTCCTTGCCTAGATAAGGTGATTTCTCCCTTTCATGTGAAACCAGGAGCAGTGTCAAGGGAAGGATAAGTATCTTTGTCTTGTGGATGTTTGGAGGGTACTTCTCTGGTACTTGGAGGTTACAAATGCCTTTCGTAAGTCTGACCATCTTTTTATGCTGTTTGTTGGACAACGCAATGCTGACATGGTGGCTAAATCTACATTGGAGCACTGAATTAAGGAGGCTATTGCCTCGCTGTATCTGTTACAGAACTGGCCAGTTCCTGTGATTTGCATGCCTATTCTACCCAAGCACAAGCATCTTTGTGGGCAGAGCATACTCAGTAGCCCCTACAGATGTTTGAGTTGTGGTAGCATGGGCATCACTTTCCACTTTTCTCAAGCATTACTGCTTGGATGTCCATGCTCTGGTGGGCACAGCCTTTGGCTCAAGGGTTTTGCAAACTGCTGTGTCGTCTTCCCACCCATTGGAGGCATAGCTTTGGTATGTCACACTTATTTGGATTGGTCTAGCAAGACAATATGAAAGGTGACATTTTACCTACCAGATAATATCCTTTCCTTGAGTTCTGCTAGACCAGTCCAGGGCTCGCCCCCTGGATCTGTGTTGGCTCTGTTCTTCTGGGGTGGTACCCTGGGGTCTGCTGTGATTTTTATACTTGGATCTGCATGTCCATCTTTTACTGACAGCCTTCTGTTTATTTTTTCCTATACATAGTTCTCTACTGTGATTACTCATTGTTGTCCATGTTGAGGTTGTGTGAGGCTTGCCATGTTCTCCCATATGCTTGGGACGGATACTGAAGAGACCTCTGGTGGCTGAGGTAGATAGAGGCATGGGACTGATGTCATTGAAACATGGGTTTTTCATTGATTCTTTGTCTCTACCAATCTGCTGGTAGGGGAACACAATGCACTTGTCTGGCGTGGTCTAGCAGGACTCAAGGAAAGAACATGATTTGGTAAGTAAAATGTCATCTAATAAATACATTTTTTTCCAATACATTTTCCAGAATAGTTTTATGTAGGCAACCCACCATAAAGGACATCACTGAAGAGCAGAGTTTAAGAGAACATATAGTTCTATGAGCTTTGGATGCTATTACCTGACATTTTGGCAAGTTTTCAAAATTTGCTAATAAAAAAATTGCCTATTAAATTTTTTCACATATGCTTTAATTAGATTTCCTCTTCCTGAATTTTTATGTAACCCCAACTGGGATGCAGTTTGCTCTTCGTTTGCAAGTGGCCTCTTCTAAATTCCCCAATCTCTTTGTAGATTTATGAGCCAGTTTGGGCCTTTGTAGTCGACACGTATTACCAATTGATCAAAAATGATGAATTGGCTAATTGGATTTGCCAGTTCGACCTTTTCTAGAAAAGCAATTTGTGCTGGTGGAAAAGCTGTGGTCTCTCAAGTCATATTTACCTTAGAGAAAACCTTTAAAGAAACAATTGTGTTTCGGATTCTTATGCTATTTTTTGAGTGGCAGGGAGGTGTTTATAAATGTGAGTAGAGAGAATTTCAGAGCCAATCACATAGTGAATCCTGAGACAACCCCATCCTTTGCCTTCCTTTCTTGCTGAGGATTCCTAAAATCAATAGCTCTTCATTTAAAAGTGATTTATTTACATGGCTATAAAAATTGACTCTGAATTTTTGGTGTCAGATAAACGCAAATCCTTATTCCCAAAATAGAAAATGGTTAAGAAACTGAAAAGAAAATAAACTTGGTATGTGTTGCAGACTGTGTACCACCCCTATAGAAGTACATGCAAAATTTCATAGGACTCAAGGTTACAGGGAAGCAAAACTGGCCAGCAATTTCATAAGGGAAGGGGCATACAAGATCTCAGCATGTTCGGAATGAAAGTCCCTGGGCTGTATGAGATTAAAATTATGTATGTACCCTACTGGATGATTTAACCAATCTGAAAATCACCATGTTAGCCCCATTCCTTTTAAAGCACTCCGGTTGTTCTAATTTATATGTTATTTTTGATAAATTGTTTAGAGCAGATATCTAATGCTGGCATATTGCTCTACTCTTCCCCAAGAAAAAAAAATGTTCTGTAGTTGACCATCTAGAAATGAATTCTTTGTCCTGCCTGTCAGTGTTATTGAAATATAGCACTTTGTAATAGCTTTTAAATGAAAAGTTATTTTCTCTATGGTTAGGAACTTTTATGCAAGTGTGCTGCCTCTAACTGCCTTCCAAAATCTGCTCTTCTCCCACTTCTCACCCAACAATCCATCCCAGCTCTATGGTGAGAGCATACTTCTGACGGACTCTGGAACTCCAAAACACCACTACAAAGATACAGGCACTTCCTTGCCAAGCCCAAGTTGTAAATAAAATAGCTTGTAATATGCTGCTCTCCAGGAACAAGCAGGAAGTCGGTCCTCGCATATGGGTGACGTCGACGCTGACGGAGCCCTCGCAGAAGCATCTCCCCAGCTTTCAAAGAAAGCCTTTGGGAGATGGTTCCCTTCCCGCCCAAGGGTGCCATCTTGCTCAGTCTCCCTTTTTTCACGGAGCTCTTCGGTCATTCGTCTTGTCCCACTGGAAAAAAAGTTGATTTTTCATGCATTTTTGTATGTTTTCCGGCTAGCGCTGGTTCCTTTCCCACCTCTCGAGCCCCGCTGCCCCGGCATCGGGTCTCGAGTCCTTATTTTTAGGCTCTTTTCCATCTTGGTGCTTTCATGACTTTTTCAACCGTTGGCTGCATTGAGGGTCTTTGACCTCGCTAGGATCCTTTTCACCCCAATGGCCACCGGTTTCAAGAAATGTGATTAAACATGTCCCTCAACGACACACACGACTGTTGCCTCTGGTGTCTGGGTGTTGACGATGACCCAGAGGAATGCTCCCTGTGTAAAAAGATGTCTGCCAAGGCCATCCAGAGCTGCCTGCAGAAGCAGGACAATATCTTCCACAAGGTAGAGTCGACCCCGGTATCCCTGGTAGCCTCACGCCCAAAGGCCCCACAACCCTCGGAGTAGTGTAAAGCTCACGCGATTCCTGAGTTGGCTTGCTTACACTCTGAACAAGGGTCTCCAGAGTGTGGGCATAAGAAGAAGAAGACGACCTCACTATAACCTTGTCTTGGGAGGCGGAAAAGTATGGCAAATCCCATGTGCGGTCCCTCAGCACCTGACTGCGGGCTCCGGTGACAGAGCCCAGTTTCCCAAGGACCATCCCTGCGAGGACCCCCTCTCCTCCTCAATACCCAACCTGGTGACCCTGGCATCGGTGTCGCAGGCTCCAACTCCTGAAACCTGAATGCTGGAACTGGAATGCAGCGTTTGTGTTCGTCGCCTCCCAACAGGCATCAGTGCCTGGCCCCCCACTGGAGCTCATGCCGAGACTGCAGGGACCTTGATGCCGAGAACTCCCTGGGGCTGCCTAAGCGATCTCTGAGAGCCAGACTTCTCGTGAGGATCCTCGGCAAGTGTCTCAATCTCGCTCCCGATCCTTGGGGGCAAGGTTTTCTTAGGCAAGTGATTCTGGTTCCGGCCATGCCCTGGCCTTGAGATACTGAAGGCGGGAACCAACGACACCCTCGGAGCCGCCGGGCCTCGCGCCTTCCTCAGTCTACTCAGACTGGTAGTCTGGTATCAAGATGTCTCCAGATACTTGGGCCCAACAGGATCTCCCCTTGGACCCGTCTCCACTGACTTCGAGGCACCAGTCCCCACCCGAGGATACTTCTTTCCTTGAGTTTGTCCAGGACGTGGTGAGGGCTCTTTTCCTCACCACCGAATCGGAGAAGGACCCTCGTACGGAGAAGCTTGACATCCTCCAGTACGAGGCACCACTCAAGGAAACCCTTATGATCCCTGTCCTCTCCATCCTCAGCTGACTCCTTCTCTGGATGTGGGAAACACTGGCATTGGTGCCAATCATCAGCCAATGCCTGGACACCATGTACCAGGTCTAGCGAGGCTCAGGGTTCAGGAAGGCGCAACTCCCTCACACCTCCAAGGTGGTCAAGTCGGCCAAGTGGTGACAGAAAAGCCCAAAGATGCACTCATCGGTGCCCCTGTGCAGGGAGTCGACGCCCTCGAGCGAAAATGCTACCAAGGCTGGATGCTAGCATGCCGCATACAGACTTACCAAATATACATTGCATGTTCCTCTGAGACCTCACCAAGGAACTCGGAGGTTTTGTGGCTGGCCTCAATGGAGACCACCTCCGACGCCTCCAGAAACTTACAAAATTGGTTGGGGAGTGCTCTAAATATCTGTCTTGAGCTGCCTACGATGGCTTCGAGTCCATCGCGAGGGTGGCAGCTGCTGGCATCGGCATCTGACGCCAAGCCTGGCTCCAGACATTGGACCTGGAGCATGGGTCCAAGAGAAGCTCCTCGATATCCCTTGCCGTACGGAGCAACTCTTTGGCAAGCTGATGGAAGACAAAGCAGCTGAGATCGAGACAGAGTACATTACCAGGACTTGGCTCTCGAGGAAGACTTCGACTCTCCCAAGGAAGAAGTTTCCCTTCCACAGAAAGGGCCAGTCCTATCGGGGCTATCCCCCATACCTGGCTACCCAAACCCCTCAACAGGTTCACAGGGTAAGGGTACAAGCCAGGGCCCACGCAAACTGAAGGGCCCCAAACCCCAGGCACTGGTCCCTGCCCAACCTGGGTCGGGGTTTTGATGCCTCCAGAATAGCCTCTCTTCCCTGGAAGGTCAGCTGCCAACAGGGTGGCGCCTAGTTCATTTTGCCACTGGTGGACCTCCATCATCACCGACTCATGTGCACGTCAAGTGGTCAGGGAGGGTTACCTCCTCCATTTGAACCAGCCGCCTCCACCCTTCTTTTCTGGGGAGCCCCCTTGGTCTCCCCTGCACCATGCTCTGCTAATGCAAGAACTTGCAGGTCTTCTCAGGGACAGGGCTGTAGAGCCTGTACCACACCACCTGAAAGGAAAAGGATTCTACTCCAGGTACTTTCTGGTCCCAAAAAGAACAGGAGGACTAAGGCCCATCTTGGACCTGAGAAACCTGAACAAATTCCTGGTGCAGGAGAAATTAAAGATGCTCTCATTTGGAACGTTGCTGCCCTACTTCCAGCAGGGAGATTGACTGTGTTCCTTGGATCTAAAGAATGCATACCCTCAAATCCTTATCCATCCCCATCGCAGACGGTACCTAAGATTTATTGTCAGGGGTGAACACTACCAGTACAGAGTACTTCTCTTTGACCTAGCCTCTGCTCTAAGGGTCTTCTCCAAATGCTTAGCGGTGGTGGCTGCCTTTCTTCATCTCCAAGGAACCTTCGTCTTTCCTTACCTCGATGACTGGCTGGTAAGAGGGGACATGGCTTCAGAGACCCTGCAGGCCACAGGCCGCATTATCAAGGTCTTACAACATCTGGGATTTGTGATCAATCACCCAAAATCCCACCTTACTCCAACGCAAGACCTGGAGTTTGTAGGGGCTCATTTGGACACTCCCCAGACCAGGGCTTTCCTCCCCCTGGACAGGGAGAATCGCATCACAGCCCTAGCAGCTGACGTGCAAAGCCGCCACACCATGTTGGCTCAGTCAATGGTTCGCCTCCTAGGCCACATGGCCTCCAAAGTCCATGTGATTCCCAATGCCCACCTCCACATGCGGGCAACTCAGTGATGCCTCTGCTCCCAATGAGCCCAGGCCATGGGCCGGCCCTGGGACAGAGTTTCGGTATCCCGTCAGTTGGGGGAGTCACTCACTTGGTGGCAGGATATGCAACATCTGCAGATGGACATGCCCTTCCAATCCCCGAACCCATAGCGGGTTCTCACGACGGAGGCCTCCCAGCTGGGCTGGGACTCCCATCGCGAGGAACTGCGCACCAAGAGGGCCTGATTCCCCCCAAGGAGAGCCAGCAGCAGATCAGTCTACTGAAACTCGGGGCCATCTTCCTCATGCTGAAAGCGTTCCGGCACTGTCTGCAGCATTAGTTGGTGCTTGTCTAGACAGACAACCAGATGACGATGTTCTACCTCAACAAGCAAGGCAGCACTGGCTCCTACTGCCAGGAAGCAATAGCCCTCTGCTCCTATGTGACCAGCTAGGGGATGCTTCTCAGGGCTTTCTACCTCCTGGGCCAGGATAGTGTCTTAGCAGACAGGCGGAGCAGGGTCCTCTGGACACACGTGGCAACTGAATCCCAGAGTGACGCAGAGGCTATTCCAGTTATAGGGCACCCCAAACCTGGACCTCTTTGTCAGCTCGACCAATACTCAGCTGCCCCACTTCTGCGGTCTCCAGCCTCACCCCTCCCGGGTAGCAGCGGATGTCTCTCTCATCTCATGGTCAGTGGGTCTGTTGTATGCCTTTCCTCCCACACCACTGGTGGCACAGACCCTCTTCGAGGTCAAACGAGACAAGGCCTCAGTAGCCTTGGTTTCCCCTGCTGCTGCGCCTCTTGATGGAGTCCCCGGTCTCTCTCAGGAGCTCTCCGGGAATGTTGACCCAGGAGGAGGACGCAATCCTCCCCCCCAGCCTGGGATCCTTGTCTCTCTTGGCATGACTGCTGAATGGATCGCTTTAGCACCCCTCAACCTTTCCAGGGAAGTGGAAGAAATCCTGCTGGCCTCTCGTAAAGACTCCACGAAAAAAGGCCTATGCCTTCAAGTGGCACAAGTTCTCTGTATGGTGCATGGAGCGACATGTGGATCCGTTCTCCTGTCCGGTGCACTTGGTATTTCAATACCTGCTCCACCTCTTGTGGTCTGGACTTACGTCCAACTCAGTCAGGGTACTCCAGAGCGCACGCTCCACGAATCATCATTCTATAGAGGGCAAGCTCTTTCTGTGCAATCCATCATGACCCGATTCATGCAGAGCCTGATACTTTCCACACCTCCCATTCAGCCACCTCCAGCATAATGGGATCTCAATGTAGTCCTGGCGCAGCTTACCAAGCCGCCCTTCAAGCTACCTGCCCTTTGCGTTACCTGTCCTGGAAGGTGACCTTCCTGGTGACACTCACCTCTGCCCACAGAGTCAGTGAGCTTCAAGCTTTGATGACCGAGTCACCCTACACTAGATTCTACAAAAACAGGGTCGTGCTTTGTACTCATCTGAAGTTCCTCCTGAAGGTGGTCTCTGATTTCCACCTCCAACCAGGAGGTGGTGCTTCCTACCTTCTTTCCATGGTTCCACACTGACAAGGCATCGGCTGTTCTCCACACCCTGGACTGCAAAAGGGCACTGTCCTTCTACATACAGCGAACTCAGGGCCACCACAAAGCCTCGCAGCTCTTCATTTCCTACTACCCCAGCTGTGACCAAATGGACCCTATGCACCTGGGTGGCAGACTGCATTGCCTTCGCCCATGATCAGGCTGGGCTATCGTTGAAGCTCTGGGTCACAACGCACAATGTCAGGGCTAAGGCGACCTAGTTTGCGAGCCTCTGCTCGGTGCCGAGGGCAGACATCTGCCGGGCCACCACCTGGTCCTCTGTTCACACTTTTGCTCGGTCAGGCCATATTCCGGAATCTGTTCAGGGTTTAGGCAACTCCTGCCCTGTGAACCTTCTTGTCCAGGCTACCAGAGCCATGGTTCTCCCTGGACACCGGGGTCCTCGGAGTCTGTTCTCAGAGTCGCTTATGGCTACTCATGGCTGGGCTGGGCCTTTTTTTCTGTGGGTTATTGGTAGCCTATAGCTAGGGAGTCCCATATGTGAGGACTAACTTCCTGCTTGTTCCAGGAGAAAGCGTACCTACTCACCTGTAACAAGTGATCTCCAGGGACAGCAGGAATCAGCCCTCACAACCCTCCCTCCTCCCCTGGAGTTGCTGCTCTGTTTTTGCCATTCTTTTGTCAGCTCTAGCTATGTCATCTGACTGAGCAAGATGGCACCCTGGGGGGGAAGGGGATCACGCATGCGTAGTGGCATCTCCCAAAGCCTTTCTTTGAAAGCTGGGGGGATGTTTCTGCGAGGGCTCCGTCAGTGTCGACGTCACCCATATGTGAGGACTGATTCCTGCTGTCCCTGGAAAACACCTGTTACAGGTGAGTAACTATGCTTTTTCTTTAGAGTATATGTGGTGTTAAATTTATACTAGGAAGAAAAACATGCTTTAACTAAACTAGGCTTTGAGCTATTTAAAAGTCAAAGCACTTCAGGAAGTCAGTTTTTGGGCTGTCTGTGATATTGGCACCTCTGTTTTTTCAGGAAAATGTTTGGAGATATACAGAAGGTTAATCCTGTGTGACATGTTGACATGTAGGTTGTGATAAGGAAGCTTATCATAGCTCAGGAAGGAGCTATAGAAAAGGTGAAGTGACTCTGAACAAGCAACCTGTCAGTTCTGGTAGAAATAAGAAAACAGAATTTTCCCATAAAAGACTACCAGTCCCAGAATGCACCAGGTTTCCAACAGCCATTAGAGGAGCTGAAGTGGGGAAACGTGTGTTCAATCAGGAGGGCTATGAGGTAATCCCTAAGCACTCATCTCAAAGGGCAGGGCCTGATTCAGCACAGCTGCGCTGTATTAGGGGGGAGCACTCATCTAGGCAGAATAAAGGTAGAGTTTATTCTACAGAGAATTATCCTCATTATCCTGAGAATCAGCTTGAGCTTGATCATCAGTTTCATCTGAAGGATCATCAGAAGCAGAAGCCAAACCAGACGGACAGAGAAGGAAAGAAACCCTTTGGAAGAAGGAAGAGAAAAGCCTTTGAGAGGTCTAGAAGAGTCCAGAGCAGTAAGTATACTGGGAGGCATTTCAAGGGCCAGCATACACCATTGGACTGGGGAAAGCCAGAGGAATGGTGCTGCAGAGCTAGGAAACTCCAGACGCTACCTGTGAGGGAGACGGCTGCACGTGGAAGGGACCCTGACCTGTGCCAGAAGGTATGTGAAGAGAGATCCAGTGTCCAGGGATCTAGATTGGAAGGCTGGACATAAGCACTGGACTACATACTGGCCAGGCTATATAGAGAGGAACTCTTAACAGCAATGGAAGCTCAGGTATGAACACTGATCTATGCCCTAGCTATAACCTTGAAAGACAGCAGGGAAACAAGTATTCTCCTGAAAGTGCTCCATTGGGAGATTCATCTGTGCCAGTCCATGATATTGAACCCATGCTTGTTGAAGAAGGGGGAATGATTGCAGATGAAGAATGTGTTTATATGGACTGCTCTCTGTCCAAACTCCTTTGGTGATTTTCTGTTATAAAGTACAGCAACCATCACAAAGAAATACAAACTTGTTCTTTAATCTACTCAGAAAAGCTCCTGAAGCAGGATTTGACCCACACAGTAGAAAGCAAGCCAGCTCTAAGGGGTTTCAGCTGGATAACTGCTAGCAATTGAGCCTTACCTAATTGCTTGTGAGCTAGGAGAGAATCACTTCTGAATCTATGTGGGAAGTTATCAGAAGTTAACCTGAAAAGAACAGTTTTTTTCTTGCTTTGTGGCTTTTGGTTTGTTGTTTGATATATGCTAAGAAAACATTAGCTAATGCCTGACAAGTTTGAATGTTGTTTTCCTGATTTTGACTTTGTTTTTCCAAGTTAAACACTGGAAGCAAGTAACCTGATTTATGTGCTACCAAGCATATCTGTGTTGGGAGAAATAACCCCATAAATAAATATCTTATTGGCTTTACCCAAAAGCACAACTAATTATTGTCAGCAGCTGTGTCTGGTGTGAATGAACTACATTGCCCACAATCCCTTGCAAATCATATAGATATATGCACTTGCCAAGACTGTGAAGATTCTCACCCAGGCAGCCGTCTGACAAGGTGTATGGCTGAAAAAATGTATTTGGGCTCCTTCTAAGAGTAGCTTTTCCTTTTAGGGAAAGAGACATCGAAGGAGTCAAATTTATCAGCTTTTGCTAAGCCAGGGGACTTGAATCACATGAGAACGTATTCAGAAGTAATGCATTTACTTGGGTACTTATGAAACTGAAATACCTCTAAGTTAGTGCAATAAACTACTGGAAAGAGAAGTTTTTCTTCAAATTTATGGTGATTTATTACTGTAGAGAACCTTAGAAAAACAGTTCAGACTATGGTCTTTCCAGTTAATGGATATTTATGGATAATGTATGTATGTGCCTTCTGTGGTGTAAAAGAAACATGGAAACTATGTACAAAATACTATATATGTTAGTATGCTAAACAATGGTAACACTCTGTTACTGTATATATTTGTTCCACCCATTCAATTTAAGCTTCATCTTGGATAGAAGGAACTGTTGCACCAAGGGATGTGACAGGTCTTCCAAGGTGGTAACCGGGGTGTCAAGCTTGTCACTTACCAGTGGGTTAAGCATTATGGTGGAGTCCTGCACATATTCTTACTGAATAACTTCATCTGCGTCATCTGCTTAATATAATTTGGCATCCTTTATAGCCTGTACATTTGCTTGATATCCTGCCTAGCAACAAAATATTTTTGTTCCAGAAAATGTTATCAGTTTGACAGCAGATAAAGCCTCATCCTTTGCTATTTTCTCTTGTGAACCTATTACAACATCATCTTCACTGTTAAGCTTGCCTCCTCGGGTTTCAAAATACAGTGGAACCTCGGTTTTCGTGATTAATCCGTTTGGAAAAAGTCTGACTAAATCTGAATGTATGAAAACTGAAGCAATATTTCCCATAAGAAATAATGTAAATCCAATTAATCTGTTCTAGACACCCAAAAATATTAACAAAAAATACATTTTATAGATAACTATATTTTTACATACAGAAAACAATGAGAAATAAATATAAATGACTAATGAAATGGATAAATGAACATTTAACATCACTTTTACCTTTTTTGAAGACTCTTTTTGGCATATGGAAGACAGTCAATCAGCAAGAGAATCAAAATAAAGAAAATCCCACTTCTGGCCACAAGATGGTGATCCATTTTCAACTGTACGAAAACCGAGACAATGTACGAAAACTGGGACAAAATCTCAACGAAAAAAGCCAACGAAAACCGAATCGTACGAAAACTAGGGCATACGAAAACCGAGATTTGACTGTACTATTAGTAATTTCAGAGCCAGTGAATTTAATGCGTAGGAACAAACCTTGCTTTATCCACTTCTCAATATCATCTTCACAGAAATGTAGAACAAATTCAGCTATCTTCACTTGTTGATTGTCCACCTTCCTTTCTGTTGACTGGAACCTTTCAAAATCAATATTATCACCTGAGAACGTGTAGGAGATTGGAAGAATGTATGGCACAAAGTTGGAGACGACACATCCCAGGCAATGATTATACACCAAGTTGCATCCTTGATGGTGACATTATTTCTTATGCTTTTCTAGCCATCAAGTTTCCTTCAAGCTTTCAAACTCTCATAAAATCTATGTGTCATTTGCCTTTCATTTTCCAGATGATTCTTACTCCTAGGCTGAATTATTGCTGGATGGCAAGTAAGTAGCAAAAACATAGGATACGGTCAATGTTTCAGTAATCAGATGAGCAGCACAGTTGTCCAGTAGCAACACAGCTTTGAAGTTTTATGGGAGCTTGACTTTGTGCTCTGCATCTAGATAGTTGCATGGCAGAGAGATCCAGAACAATCCAATATTGTTGATCCTATGTTTATTTGGCAGTGAGGTTATTTTCAGAGAACAATGGAGCACATTGTCCACATGCTTTTCTGCAGCCTCACGATCTGTTCTATAGACAGCTTTTCATCAGCAGCTTGGAGGCTGTAAATATTTTAAGTTTAAAGAGTTGCGATGATAACATTCATTTTATTTATTTATTTTATTTTATTTACATTCTCTTATATACCGCGCTATTCTGCATCACTGCGGTTTACATTGAACAAACTGAAATTACATTGAACAGGGCATTTTAACTTGGAGATAACTATTTTACAGGGAACATGGGCTATGGAGGGTTAAGTGGCTTGCCCAAGACCACAAGGAGCACCTGTGGGCAATGTATGTTTCTGTATGAAATAATTTGGCCTTCTCTATTAATCTAGGTCCAGATACAGGTGCACACTAACTGCAGTGCTTGCAGAAATACTTGTACAGCAGGTTGTTCATATCAAATTTCTGAAGCCCACATAATGTTTTGCATTTAGCTGTTCTTATTACATTAAATTTGTCAAATTTGCCAGCTTTTGGTCAGCAAGGAGGGACCTGAATCATTTAGAAAAAAATTCTAAAGAGGATGGAGACTATAATCTATATTTATACATTTACTTGGGTACTTCTGAAACTGGATGACCTCTAAGCCAGTACTATAGACCAGTGGAAAGGGAAGCTTTTCTACAAGTACATGATGATTGATTACTGTAGGCAACCTTATATCCAAAATGGCCTGAGACTGTGGTTGTCACGGATAATGGATATTTATGCAGCCTGAACTCCCAAGTAATTTTACAAGCCTAAAAATGCATTTGCAAAATACAGTGCCATGAAACGACATTCTTGTCTTTCTCTACATTTAAATAGATTGTTGTTTCACCAGTGCCATTCTCTTTCAGGAGGTTAGCAAAGCTTGCTCCTTGATCGAGGTTTTTAGTCACCTCTGCTTTCTGCTTATTAGATAACACTTGCATCATCTTTGCACTTAGAGACTTGATTTCCCAGCACTTTCTTTGACGTTCACATATTCTTGTGTGGGGGGCTCACCATGACAGTTGTCCCAACTATAGCATCAGTTTCTGTGCCCACATATTGTCTGACCCTTTTTCTGCTGTTGCCATTACTGTTAGAGTTACTCAAAAGAGTAGAGAAATGCTATTGATCAGCCTTGACTTTTGAACCAGGCAAGATGAAACTGAGGCACTTAAATGTGACGTGGATAATAAATATTTTCTGGATAATTCAGAATGCAGCAGAGCTCTAGATTTTTTTTTCTAGAAAATTAACTTTTCACGATAATGGAATTTTGAATTTAAGGTACTGTATTAAGACTAAGTGGCCAATCTAGGTCGCAAGTACCAAGCAGTTTCCCCAAAAGACACAGGTTCTACAGTGTTGGTACTGGGGCAAGCAGTGGATTTCCCGGGTCCCCTTAAATAATGGTTTATGGCCCTTTCCTCCAGGAACTTGTCCAAACCTTTTTTTTAAACCTAGCTACACTAACAGCTTTTACTATATCCTCTGGTAATGAATGCCAGAGTTTGATTACACGTTCAGTGAAAAAATACGTTCTCTTATTAGTCTTAAATAGGTTATACTGTAGCTTCATTGCATGTCCCCTAGTTTTTCTATATTTTGATGGCGTAAACAATCGATCTACATTTACAAATTCCACTCCATTCATTAATTTATTAGACCTCTATCATATCTCCCTGAGCCGTCTATTTTCCAGGTTGAAGAACCCTAACCTTTTTAGCCTCTCTTCATAGGGGTATCCTTCCATCCCCTTTACCATTTTGGTGGCTCTTCTCTGTACCTTTTCTAATAATGCAGTATCTTTTTTAAGATATGGCAACCAGAATTGCATACAATATTCAAGGTGCGGTCGCACCATGGAATGATACAGAGGCATTATAATATCCTTTGTTTTATTATCCATTCCTTTCCTAATGATTCCTAGCATTTTGTTTGCTTTCTTGGCCGCCACTGGGTGGTGGTTCCTAATGTGGAACCTTGTATCGTGTAACCATAGTTTGTGGTGTTCTTTCCTAGGTGCATAACTTTGCATTTGTCCACATTAAATTTTATTTGTCATTTGGATGCCCAGTCTTCCAGTTTATCAAGGTCCTCTTACAATTTTTCACAATCCACTTGTGTTTTAACAACTTTGGATAATTTTGTGTCATCTGCAAATTTGATAGCCTCACTCATTATTCCCATTTCCAGGTCATTTATGAATATGTTAAAAAGCAGCGGACACAGCACAGATCCCTGGGGTACTTCACCTTTCTCCATTGGGAAAATTGCCCATTTAGCCCTACCTTCTGCTTTCTGTCTTTTAACCAGTTCTGGATGCACAATAATACACTGCCTCCTATCCCATGACCTTTTAGTTTTGCCAAGTGTTTCTCATGAGGGACCTTGTCAAAGGCTTTCTGAAAATCCAGATGCACTATATCAACTGACTCACCTTTGTCTACCTGTTTATTCACGCCTTCAAAAAAACATAACAGATTAATAAGACAAGACCTTCCATGGCTATAGCCATGTTAGCTGTCTCCCATCCGTTCCATGTGATTTGCAACTCTTCAGTTTATCAAATAGTTGTAATGGCCGTTGTAATACATCTTCCCGGTGTATCAATATTTCTTTCAATTCTTCTGCAGCATTTTTCACAGAAAGGGTGGTGGATGTTTGGAACGCTCTCCCGATGGAAGTGGTGGTGGCAAACACGGTGATGGAATTCAAAATGGCATGGGACAGACACAGTGGATCACTTTACAGCAACAGGATAAAATCAAAATAAACGGAACCATCTAATTACTCAACAAATAGGGGTGTCCTCCATGGAGTGGTGGGTTCACCCCTGAGCAGAGACATGGGGAGGGGTGGCCTGCACGGAGCGGCAGGTGCACCTACTCTTGCCATCATACTGGGCAGACTAGATGGACCATACTGGTCTTTATCTGCCGTCATTTACTATGTTACTATATTACCTTTAAATATCATTTCAATCATGGGTAACATCCCTATATCTTTATTTATTTATTTATTTATTTATTCAGTTTTGTATACCGCCTTATCCTTCAATCAAAGCGGTCACAACACAATTGGGGGATACATTTAACACGCGGGGATATGAGACACATACACTAATACTTACAGGGAACATGGGCAATGGAGGGTTAAGTGGCTTGCCCAAGACCACAAGGAGCATCTGTGGGACTAGAAACCCCAGTCCTTCCGGCCCAAGGTTGCTGTCCTCTAGTGGGATTTGAACCTCCGACTTTCCGGCCTGAAGTACCTTGCCCCAACCACTACGCTACTTCTCCCTATCTTCCTCTGTAAAGACCGAAGCAAAGAATTCATTCAGTCTCTCTGCTATGGCCTTGTTCCCTCTTAGTGCCCCTTTTACCCCTCTATCATCTAATAGTCCAACTGACTCGCTCACAGGTTTTTTGCTATGAATGTACTTAAAGACTTCTTCTCAAATTCTCTCTTTGCCTGTCTTATCAATGCCTTGCATCTAACTTGCCAGTGCTTATGTTCTTTCCAGTTTTCATCATTTGGCACCTTTTTCCATTTCCTGAAAGATGCTTTTTTGGCAACAGCAGCCTCTGTGACCTCACCTTTAAACCATGCTGGCAGGTTTTTGTACTTCCTTCCACTTTTCTTAAAGCGTGGAATACAACTGGTCTGGGCTTTCAAGATAGTATTTTTAAACACCCATGCTTGATTAAAATCTTTAACATTTGCAGCTGTTCCTTTTAGTTTTTTCTTGACTATTTTCCTCATTTTATCATAGTCTCCCTTTTGAAAGCTAAAAGGTATTTATTTGTTTATTTAACATTTCTTATATACCACGCTCTTTGTCATCAGTGCGGTTTACATTGAAACAATATAACACTTGGTCATTTGAGTATGACTTTCGTTTACATATAACAGGTATTTTAACATGGAGGTAAACTGGGGAAAAACTATTTTCCTTGCCATCCTTCCTCATTTATTAAATCAAACACAATTGCGCTATGATCACTATTGCTAGGTGGACCCAACACTCTTATCTCTTGTATCAGATCTTGTGTTCCACTAAGGACTAGGTCCAAAATGGCTTCTGTTCTTGTCTTTTCATGAACCAGCTGCTCCAAGAAGCAGTCATTTATTTCATCTAGAAACTTTATCTCCCTAGCATGTCCTGCCATGACACTGACCCAGTCGATACTGGGGTAATTGAAATCACCCATTATTATTACTGTAACTTTTGTTAACTTCCCTGATTTCTTTGAGCATTTCATCATCCATTTGTTCATTCTAGCCAGCCAGTGAATAGTACACCCCCCACTGCCATCACCTTCCCCTTCCCCTTTTAAGATGATATTTCAATCCATAGAGGTTCTACAGTGAATTTTGTTTCCAGCAAAACTTTAATCCTTTGTGAATCAATGTCCTCTCTAATTTAGAGTGCAATCCCTCTACCAATTTGTTCTGCTCTATCATTACGATATAATTTGTACCCAGGTATCATAGTGTCCTTCTGGTTGTCCTCCTTCCATCATGTCTCTAAGATACCAATCATATCTAACCTCTCATTTAGGGCTATATATTCTAACTCGCCCATTTTAATTTTTAGACTTCTAGCATTTGTATACCAGCATTTTAGAGACTGTATTTTATTCATATTAATCTGGTTATCAGTAGGCAGGGGTAATTAGGGATCTTTAAGCTCTATCTGGTCTGTACTCAAGGGCATTTGGGTTACTTTTGTTTTTATTGGAAACTCTCTGTTGATATGCCCTAACTTCAGTCTTTTGCTAATATCCGTCAAGGATACATTGTTCCGAACCATGCGCTCTTGTGTGGCTGTCGGTTTTCCCCTAATCTCCAGGAACAAGCAGGAATGAGTCTTCACATATGGGTATCGTCGGTACCGACGGAGCCTGCGCAGGAACGCTCCCCAGCGTCCAGTAAGAAAGCTTTTGGGAGCATCCCACAGCGCCTGCGTGCTGCCTTCCCGCCTTTCCCAACTGACTCTCTCCAGTTCTTCTTTTCCGCAGAGCCAGCAGGTCGTGTTCCTGTCACCGCAGAAGTTCTTTATTTTTCTGTGTCGCGTCTGCCTTCTTTGATGTCAGACCGGTACCGCCGGTCTTTTCTTTTCTTTTCTTTCTTAAAAAAAACAAAAACCTTTCTTTCTTCAGTTTGGGCCTTAGGCCTGAACATTTTCTCCTCACGGAGAAGCCCGCTTCCGGGTTCAAAAAGTGCACGAAATGTGGCGGTACTATTTCTGTCACCGACACCCATGATTGGTGTCTAAAATGTTTGGGTCCTGACCATTCCATCACGGATTGTGTGTCCTGTACCATGTTGTCTAAAAGAGGTCGGCAGAACCGAGCAGCCAAGCTCAGTACCCTGTTTCCCTTTGATGCAGCCTCGGTGGCATCGACGTCTTCCAGGGCTGCTTCTTCCTCCCATGGATCTCAGGAAACCAAACATAAATCTAGCCGGTCCTCGAAGGGCAAATCTCCCTCTAAGCATCGAGATGCCTCTGGGCTTGTCCTCGAGGATTCCGCACCTGCAAAATTACCCCGGCGGGAAGATCCGGCTTCCAAAGCATTGTCTATGGGGTCACAGGTTGACATCGATGGCTCGGCCTCGACCGATCACCTGTTGCCGTGTTCTGGGGTACCGGTGGCCTCCACTGGTACCGACATCCAGACTCTAGTGGCGTCGATGGATCAGAAGATTCTGTCCATGCAGTGCACCCTAACAGCGTTTATGCAGGCTTCGATGCCTCCGGTACCGCTTCAATCTCCGTTGCCGGAACCGACTCCGGCACCAGCATCGTTCCCGGTGCCGGTACCGATTGCATCAACATCGGCTTCGGTGTCAACTGCAACGGTACCCTGTCCTATGATGCCCATCGGTACCGAACCGGTACCGCTTACTCCCGATGTCGATCCCACTCGGTACGCGTATCGGGCTTTACAGGAGCATCCAGACAGGCGATACTTCGATTCCTCCGAAGACTCTGATGAGTCGGAGGCTTCTGTCGAGGCACCGGTACTTCTTCCTCAGGAGTCTGTTTCTCCCAAAACGAAGAATGTCTCCTCCAGAAGACTTGTCTTTTCAAGACTTCATTAGGGAAGTGGCTAGGGGCCTCTCCATTACAGTGGCCCCTGAGTCAGAGCCTAGAGCCAAGCAATTAGATATTTTGCAATATCCTAAGGCTCCTAAAGAAGCAGCTACCTTACCTATTCATGAAATTCTCTATGATCTCATGTTGAGCATGTGGGAGACTCCTCTTACCACCTCTCCTCATTCTCGTAGGTTAGACACCATGTACCGTGTCCCTCCTTGTCCTGGCTTTCATAAGTCTCAGCTTCCTCACCACTCTATTGTGGTAGAGTCTGCCATGAGGAAAATAAAGAGTGCAAAGAGACACTCATCTAATCCTCCAGGACGTGAATGCAGGACCCTAGATGCTTTTGGCCGAAGGGTTTTCCAAGCTAATATGCTTGCTGCCAGAATCAACTCCTATAGTCTCTATATGGGGATGTTTCTAAAAGAAGTCACAGATCATCTGCAGACTTTAGCCCCTTTTATTTCAGAAGATAAAAGGCAGGAATTTCTCACTTGGCTTAAACATGCCCAAGATGTTTCCAAATTTTCCAACCGTGCAGCCTTTGACTCTTTTGAGTGTGTAAGCAGAGCCTCGGCTATTGCCATAGGTGCACGCAGAATTGTTTGGTTACAAGCCTCTGATTTGGAACTCTGGGTCCAAGATTCACTGGGAAATCTTCCTTGTACAGGTGAAAACCTTTTTGGCTGGGATTGGCAAGCAAAGGCCACTCAGATGGATGCTGAGAACTCTGCTTTGGATCGACTTTCAAAGTCTACCTCTGCTCCTGTTAAGAAAAGATTGTTCAAAAAGACACCTTTTTCTAAAAAGGGAAGATATTATCCTGCTTATGGTCAGCAGGCATCTTCTGCAGGTCGTTTTGCTGCAAAGCGTCAGCAACCACCTAAACAGGCCAAGTCAAAGGCTGCCAGGCCTCCCACGGCCCAGCAGCCTCAGCCTCCTCAGGGCCTTTGACTTGCAACTAGAGAACTTAGCCTTTCTAGCTCTGGAAGAACCAGAGCCCCTCACCATTCCAGGAAGGTTGGCTTACTTTGCTCCCACATGGGAGCAAATCACAGCAGAGCAATGGACCCTCTCCATTTTAAGGGAAGGGTACAAGCTTCATTTCTTAAACCTTCCTCCCCACACCATGGTGAAACAGTTCAATTCTCCAACATCTCTCCTCAACCTTCTGGGTCAGGAGATTGCTACCCTTCTTGCCCAAGGGGCAATAGAAGAAGTACCTCTTCTTCAACAGGGCTCAGGATTCTACTCCCCTTATTTTCTTATTCCAAAGAAAACAGGGGGCTACAGACCCATATTAAATCTCAGAGAATTGAACAAGTTTCTATTCAAGAGAAATTCAAGATGATTTCTCTCGGTACTCTGCTGCCATACCTTCAGAGTCAGGACTGGCTTTGTTCTCTAGATCTCAAGGATGCGTACACCCATGTCCTCATCCATCCAACACACAGAAGGTTCCTTTGGTTCCTTTTTCAAGGAAAGCACTACCAATACAGGGTGCTTCCTTTCGGTCTGGCCTCTGCACCAAAGGTGTTCACGAAATGCATGGCAGTAGTAGCTGCATTTCTACGCACTCTAGGAATATTCGTTTTCCCATATCTGGATGACTGGCTCATTCGAGCTCCATCCCAGTCAGAGGCCCAGATTTGTCTAACCTGCACAATGCGTGTCCTTCAGTATTTGGGACTGGTAATAAATATCCCAAAATCGCATCTCACCCCTACTCAGTCTCTGGAGTTTATAGGGGCCTTGCTAGATACCACAACTGCAAGGGCCTATCTTCCTCAGGCCCGTTGCCTACGCCTGGTGCAGTTAGCCTCCCAGATACAGTTAAAGTCCCATTTAACTGCTCGAGAAATGTTACAACTATTAGGCCACATGGCATCCACCGTGCATGTGATTCCATATGCTCGCCTTCACATGAGGGCAGCTCAATGGACTTTGTCCACCCAATGGACTCAGGCATCAGGTTGCCTGTCAGACAAAATAGCAAACTCCAGTCGCATATTTTGGTCTCTCCAGTGGTGGAAGTCCCCTCCAAATCTGTTGCCGGGGTCCCCTTTTCAAAATATTAAAAGGATGCGTTCAATCTCAACAGTAAAACTGATGATTTCTTAATATATCATTCTCTAGACTTCACATTTAATATAAACCACAACAGCTGATTTCCAAGGTCTCAGACTCATCAATCGCAAACTAGCAGGCAAGCCTGACTAGAAATTGCTCATATCGCATCAATGACCTTCAAATAGGAAATCGGTAGTGCAGTTTTTTCACAGCAAATAATGTGCAAAACAGAACAAGGAATGCCTCATGAATCAAGCGCTAAGGTAAAAAACTCTTTCAAGCACTTAGCTTCAAAAATCAGACGCCGTATCTTCAGAACATTCCAGCCCTGATCCCGACGCTCTTGCAGGGTACCGCTTGAGGTGTTTCACCGTCATCGGTTTCCTCAGGGGATCATAATGAAAACGAATGTTCTGTAATAAGAATACATAGTAAAAATATGTGATAAGTCTCCTCCTCTCTCCATACCATACATAAAATAGTTAAAAACCCCCGGACCTACTTGCTAAATCTTGATGCTGCCCGCGTTGTTACATATAAACAGGAGGTATTGCAGTTTCAGCCACCGGCTTTTCCAAATAACGCCGCGCATGCGGACTACCCCTTGGAAATGAACTTATATAGCTTGCTATCACCCGTGTTTCAAATTACCCAAGCTGGAATGGAAAAAAGTTGCTCATTCTATCTCCTGATTCAAACCTGAAGGGGACACCGTATTCAGTTGAAAAATCCATCGCTGCTCATTCCTTAATAGAGTTTCTTCCACAGTTCTACCACCCATACCTCTACACACATGCTCGAGCACTATGCATCGTAATTGCAAGAAAGTATGTCCGTGCTCCAAACAGTGTGGAACCAATGGTGCATCAAATTTTTCACATTTCAAACGACTTTTATGCTCTCTTAATCGGACCTTAAGAGGGCGTAATGTTTCCCTATGTACCACAAGTCACAGGGGCATCGTATTCCATACACCACAGACTAAGGGGCTTGTTTACAAAGCCGCGGTAGCGGTTTGCGATCGTAATCGGAGCCGCGGCCCCATTGATTTCAATGGGGCCGCGGTTGCGATCGCGAACCACTACCGCGGCTTTGTAAACAAGCCCCTTAGAGTCACAGTCCGTGTGTGTACGTAACTGACGCTTTATATGTTTGTACTTAAATTCAGATGATTCCAACATCAGCAGACACATCTCGCAGTGACCACAGGATTTATTCCCTCCATTGGCCACCAATGAATTCTCAAGGGGTAAAATTGCTGGACTCAATTGCTCAGATACAATGGACTTTAAATTCCAAGCGAAATAATTAACTAGAAATTTTCTTAATAGAGGATATCCGCCTAAGGTAGTGTCCCGCGCCTATAAAAGAGCATTATACAATCATCGATCTCTGCTATTGAGAGATATCTCTGCTGATCAACAAGCATCTTTAGATCAAACTCATGTAAATTTAATAACAGGGTACTCTCCACTCAGTAACTCGGTACAGAAAATAATAAGGAAGTATGAAAATATTCTCTGTGTGGTCCCTGGCCTCCAGAATAAGCGCATTAGATGTGTTTGGAGAAGAGGACGGACGCTGAAAGACAAATTGAGTCCAGCGATTTTACCCCTTGAGAATTCATTGGGGGCCAATGGAGGGCATAAATCCTGTGGTCACTGCGAGATGTGTCCGCTGATGTTGAAATCATCTGAATTTAAGTACAAACATATCAAGCGTCAGTTACGTACACACACGGACTGTGACTCTAAGTCTGTGGTGTATGGAATACGATGCCCCTGTGATTTGTGGTACATAGGGAAAACATTACACCCTCTTAAGGTCCGATTAAGAGAGCATAAAAGTCGTTTGAAATGTGAAAAATTTGATGCACCACTGGTTCCACACTGTTTGGAGCACGGACATAATTTCTTGCAATTACGATGCATAGTGCTCGAGCATGTGTGTAGAGGTATGAGTGGTAGAACTGTGGAAGAAACTCTATTAAGGAATGAGCAGCGATGGATTTTTCAACTGAATATGGTGTCCCCTTCAGGTTTGAATCAGGAGATAGAATGAGCAACTTTTTTCCATTCCAGCTTGGGTAATTTGAAACACGGGTGATAGCAAGCTATATAAGTTCATTTCCAAGGGGTAGTCCGCATGCGCGGCGTTATTTGGAAAAGCCGGTGGCTGAAACTGCAATACCTCCTGTTTATATGTAACAACGCGGGCAGTATCAAGATTTAGCAAGTAGGTCCGGGGTTTTTAACTATTTTATGTATGGTATGGAGAGAGGAGGAGACTTGTCACATATTTTTACTATGTATTCTTATTACAGAACATTCGTTTTCATTATGATCCCCTGAGGAAACCGATGACGGTGAAACGCCTCAAGCGGTGCTCTGTAAGAGCGTCGGGTTCAGGGCTGGAATGTTCTGAAGATACGGCGTCTGATTTTTGAAGCTAAGTGCTTGAAAGAGTTTTTTACCTTAGCGCTTGATTCATGAGGCATTCCTTGTTCTGTTTTGCACATTATTTGCTGTGAAAAAACTGCACTACCGATTTCCTATTTGAAGGTCATTGATGCGATATGAGCAATTTCTAGTCAGGCTTGCCTGCTAGCTTGCGATTGATGAGTCTGAGACCTTGGAAATCAGCTGTTGTGGTTTATATTAAATGTGAAGTCTAGAGAATGATATATTAAGAAATCATCAGTTTTACTGTTGAGATTGAACGCATCCTTTTAATATTTTAATTTATACGTTCAGTAAGAGACCTAACACCAGCCAGGGGTCCCCTTTTCAGCAGTCGCTACCCCAAGCAACTCTGACAACAGATGCTTCTCCAATGGGTTGGGGAGCTCATCTGCAGGATCTCTCCACCCAGGGCATCTGATCTCCACAGGAGACTTCTCTGCATATCAATCTCTTGGAACTCAGAGCAATATTCCTAGCTCTGAGTGTTCCATTCCCTGCTCAGCTACAGGACAGTCCTCATCCATACGGACAACCAAGTAGCCATGTTCTATGTAAACAAGCAGGGCGGGACCGGCTCTCTGTCGCTTTGCAGCGAAGCTTTGCGACTGTGGGCCTTCGCCAGAGAGCATCACATCCATCTTCTGGCCGTATATCTTCCAGGCGTTCAAAACTCTTGGGCGGACAGACTCAGTCGAGTTCTGCTTCCACACGAGTGGTCCCTCCACATGGACTAGGTAGCCAGGATTTTTCGAATTTGGGGAACCACGGACATATACCTCTTTGCAAGTCCGTTCCCCGGTTCTGTTCCAGAATTCCGTGTCAGGGAGTTCAGGCCAAGGATGCCTTCCTCCTTCACTGGGGTCAAGACTTCCTTTATGCCTTTCCACCAATTCCCCTAATTCCCAAGACACTATTCAAGCTTCAGAGAGATCGAGGGACCATGATCCTCATAGCACCACATTGGCCGCGCCAAGTGTGGTACCCTCTACTTCTGCATCTCTCTCAAGCTCCTTCCCTGGACTTGGGCTCTGCACCAGACCTTCTGTCCCAGGAAGAGGGAACGTTGTGGCACCCAAACCCCCAGTCGCTCCATCTCAGGACTTGGTTGCTGAGGGCCTAGACCTTCATCTCTCTCAGCAAGTCAGAGATGTTATTCATGCCTCTAGAAAGCCTTCTACTAGACGTTCCTATGCTTTCATATGGAAAAGATTTACCATTTGGTGTTAGGGAAAGGTCTAAACCCTCTTGCAATACCTCTGAATTCTCTACTAGAGTATCTCCTGCATCTATCCCATGCAGGTCTGAAAACAAATTCAGTAAGAGTCCATTTGAGTGCTATTGCAGCATCCCTCAAGCCTCTCAATGGACAACCTATTTCCTCTCATCCTCTTATAGCAAGATTCGTGAGAGGCCTTCTTTTAACTAAACCTCCCATTAGACCACCTCCAGTGGCATGGGACTTAAACCTGGTTCTTGGCCAGCTTATGAAGCCACCCTTTGAACCTTTAGCCACCACCTCCTTGAAATTTCTTTCTTGGAAAGTTGTTTTTCTCATTGCAATCACCTCAGCACGCCGCATCAGTGAGTTGCAAGCTTTGGTGGCTAATCCACCTTATACAAGGTTCCATCATAAGGTAGTCCTCAGGACCAATCCACACTTTATGCTTAAAGTGGTCTCGCCTTTTCATCTGAACCAAGAGGTATATTTACCTGTCTTTTTTCCAGGACCACATGCATCAAGTGCAGAGAGGAATCTTCATACCTTGGATTGTAAGAGAGCTCTCGCTTTTTACTTACAAAGAACACAGCAACATAGGAAGTCTTCTCAACTCTTTGTTGCTTTTGATCCTTCTCATTTAGGACTTCCAGTCTCTAAGAGAACACTGTCCAACTGGATTGCTCAGTGTATTTCTTTCGCCTAGCAGAGTAGGAACATTTCTCTGGAGGGCCATGTCACAGCTCACAATGTGAGAGCCATGGCAGCCTCAATGGCTCATCTAAACTCTGTGTCCTTCAACCAAATCTGTCGAGCGGCCACCTGGGCCTCGGTTCATACCTTCACAGCCCATTACTGTTTGGACAAGGGCTCCCGCCGGGATGCCTCGTTTGGTCAGGCTGTTCTCAAACACCTGTTCCATTCCTAATCAACTCCTACCCACCTGTCCTGGTCGGATGCCAGAGATCCATGGGAGGAGATAGAGTCCTTTTCAAGGACACACCACCTGGGGTTTCTCCCTGGCATCTACAGCTAGGGAGTCCCCATATGTGAAGACTCATTCCTGCTTGTTCCTGGAGATAGCACAGTTACTTACCTGTAACAGGTGATCTCTGGGAACAGCAGGAATAATTCTTCACAACCCACCCACCTCCCCTAGGAGTTGTATCTCTCTATCTATCTTTCCTTTCCTCTCTCTCTCTTTGTCTCAGCTTTAAAACTCGAACTGGAGAGAGGCGGTTGGGAAAGGCAGGAAGGCAGCGCGCAGGCCCTGTGGGATGCTCCCAAATTCTTACTGGACGCTGGGGAGCGTTCCCGCGCAGGCTCCGTTGGTACCGACGATACCCATATGTGAAGACTTCTTCCTGCTGTTCCTAGAGATCACCTGTTACAGGTAAGTAACTGTGCTTTATCTAGTTTAAAAGCTATTCTGTCTCCTTTTTAAAGGTTAATGCCAACATCCCGGTTCCATCCCGATTAAGGTGGAGCCCATCCCTTTTGGAAAATCTCTTCTTTTCCCCATAATGTTCTGCAGTTCCTAACAAATCCAAAACCCTCATCCTTGCACCATCGTCTCACCCACACATTGAGACTCTGGAGCTCTGCCTGCCTTTTATGTCCTGCATATGGAACAGGAAATATTTTGGAGAATGCTACCCTGAAGTTCTGGATTTCAACTTCCTACCTGATAACCTAAATTTGGCCTCCAGAACTTCCCTACCACACTTTCCTATGTCATTGGTACTGACATGTACTAAGACAGCAGACTCCTCCCCAGCACTATCTAAGACCTTGTCTAGGTGGTGTGTGAGTTCCGCTACCTTTGCACCAGCTACCCAGCTATCTACATGCCTAATGATCGCATCACCAACTATAACTGCTGTCCTAAATCTTCCCTTGTGGGCACATGGCCCTGGAGAAACCTCCTTGGTGTGAGAGGGTTTTACATCACCTGGAGGACAGGTCCTGGCTACAGGATCATTTCCTCCCTCACCAGGGTGATGCTCTCTTGTCACGTGACCTCTCTCCTCCATGGCAACAGGGATGCTGCCAGACTGGTGGTGCAACTTCAGCCCTACATCCCTGTAGGTCTCGTCTATGTAGCTCTCTGTCTTTCTTATGTCCTCCAAGTCTGCTACTCTTGCCTTCAGAGATTGGACTCATTTCCTGAGAGCAGGGAACAGCTTGCATCTAGTGCACACGTAAGACCCCTCACTAACTGGGAGAAAATCATACATGTGACACTCAATCTAAAAGACTAGAAAGCCCTATCTCGC
This sequence comes from Ichthyophis bannanicus, assembly GCA_033557465.1. Lineage (NCBI taxonomy): Eukaryota > Metazoa > Chordata > Amphibia > Gymnophiona > Ichthyophiidae > Ichthyophis > Ichthyophis bannanicus. The sequence goes on along the minus strand of CM066049.1, from coordinate 17,036,820 downwards.
TGCTGAACTTTAGTCTGCATCTTAGTTTTAAGGTTATGTTTAGGTATTTAAGTTGTTTGTTTACTTATGTTTGCTAGGGATACTTACACTAATAAAACTATAACTAATACTGTTTAATAGACTTTGTTTACCTCAAGATTAATTAATTTCGGGTCCTTAATGCATGCCAGATGAAGATAAACAACTGCATGTCAGAGTAAATATGGGCACCTCCTTCCCTTTAAGAGGTTTAAGCACCTATAAAACTATGATTATCCCAATGGTGGGTGGGAGTCAGGGAGGGAGGGAGTGAAAGAAGACATTAAAAGCTGGCTCTTACACATTATCCTGTCCTGTGCTTCTAAGGTAATCTGTGACCAAGTTCCTGGGTGATTCACACAGCCCTTGCTTTGATAGAGGGAGTCTTTCAAAATGATCCTTTGATCAGTCCCTTGTCTTTAACACCTATTTAAAACAATTTCACAGGTATCTTGCCCCCTTTCTAGAAGTCCTCTTTGTAAAGGTCTCTAGAAATAATTTATTGCTCAAGAATACTGACCCTGTTTTTCTTTTATGCTGTTATACTTTGATATGATTTAAATTAAAGCTCTTTGCTGATACTAGGCCCTGACTGAATATTAAATTTAAACTAGCAGCTTTCTGCTGGGTTTTAAATTTAACCAGAAAGCTCTCTACTGTGTTTTAAATTTAAACCGAAAGCTCTCTGCTGGGTCTTAAACCTAAACTGAAAGCTATTTGCTGAGTTTTTAATGTAGACTAAAAGCTCTTTGCTGATACTAAGCGCTGACTGATTTAACAAATACACGGGATTCTAATTTACACAGATTAATCAGCTTTAATCTAAAGAATTCCTTTCCCCCCATGATTTGAAAAATTCCCTGAAGTAAATACTTACTTCTGGAGAGATTTCTGCAATTGTAACAGTCCATTTTTGTAGTCCTTCATCTTCTCTCTAACCTAGCTGAAAAATGCCTTATCCCTCCCATTTTATTGCATTGGCTATTTCCTCCTCTTTCTGAAGGATCTGTTTACTTGTGCAGATAGCCACGGCTTTTCTCTGTCGGGGCTTTGCAGGCTTTGTTTTCTGCGGCACAGAGTGTTTCATGTGTTTTCGGGGTCGCAGCCATGGAATCTTAAGTGGCCGGTTGAGAACGTTGGGGCTTGCAGGGGAGGCACCTGAGGCTTTGGCAGTAAACACGACCATTTCCTCATAGGCAGCCTTTTCTCTGTAGCCAAAATTAAAACGCGGGAAAAAGAAAAGTAAACGGGGAAGCCCTGTGGTTAAAGGTTCAGCAACACTGGTGGCAGCAGCAGGAGCGTTTTCTCAGTGCCCAGAGCCATTTTTTCCTCTGGATTTTATTTTATCACTACATAGGGCCTACTGCTTGAAGAAAAATTATTCCCAGGCTGGGGAGATTTCCAGTATACAGCCAGCAGTCACAATAGAAGAGCCCCTGCAGGAGGATGACCTGAGGTTGGGGGTCCCTCTGGTGAAATGTAGTAGGGGGGACCCTGAAGCCTGGCTGGCTCAGAACTCCCCTCAATCTCAGGCCTCAGAGGACCTGAGGGAGGGACCCTCAGACCTCTGGCTGGACTGGCGGTATAGGAGATGGAAGAAGGAGAGATCCCGTCAGAAGAGGACCCCACCGTGTTCAGGGTCTTCCATTGGGAGGAGCCAGCTGCTCTCATTTCCCAGTTTTGGTCATGTTAAATATGGTAACCCCTCTGGCTCTGGCAGAGGAGCCCCTGGAGGATCCCTTATTGTTGGGCTTCAAGGGGATGTAAACACTTTTTCTGGTACATATGGTCATTTAAAGAATGATCAAGTCAGAGTGGGAGTTTTCAGAGGCCACCTTGAGGGGTGACTGGGTGCTGGGGCAATTGTATCCCATTCTGCAGGATGAAAGGGACCTCTTGCAACTGTCTAAGATGGGTGCATTGGTCTTGGTGGTGATCAAAAAGACCACCATCCCCATGGAAAGTGGGGTGGCGCTCAAGGACCTTCAGGACTGAAGTTTGGAGTCGCTGCTCAAACAGGCGTATGACTTGAGTGCTGTGACGCTGTAGGCCTCCATTTATTTATTTTATTTATTTATTTACATCTCTTATATACCGCACTATTTGCGATCAGCGCGGTTTACATAGAACAAACAATATCCGACAATAAACAAGAGTCAGGTCATTACAATGAACAGGAGCAGTAAACTTGGATAACAGGGGAAACTATCTACATGTGTGGAACATTGAACAAGGTAACTGTATATATGAGAGATGGAGTTATTGTGTGTTGCTCATACATGGTGGCTGGGGTTCGGGGGAGGCTGAGAGGTATTTAATGAAGAGGAAGTGTTTTAAGGCCTTCCTAAACTGGCTCAAGTTGGGGATAGCTCTGATGTGTGGTGGTAGGGAGTTCCAGAGGCTTGGGGCACTCAGACTGAAGGCTCTGTTTGAAGTTGATATGGCGCGTCGCCAGGGCTTCTATTCACTGGATCCCAGGGGCTGGCGCTTCTGGACCTAAATGGCTCGGTGGCGGCGGAGACCAGCAGTCTAGAGTTGGCAGTGGCTTGTTTGGCAGATGCATTCTACAAGATCATGCACGTGACCGCTAAGACCATGTCCTCAGATATTGCAGCCAGCAGTTCCTCTGGCTCTAGAATTGGTTGGCAGATGCCTCCTCCAAGTTTAGACTCAGTAAGCTCCCATTTAAGGGTAAGCTTCTCTTAGGGGAGGCACTAGAGAAGATCATGAAGGAGTTCGGGGACTCTAAGGAAGACCATCCTAAAGGGCCGAAGCCTTGGGGCTCCCCAGTGAGGGCTAACCAAAGACTTCCAGAGGTTCAGAAGCACGTGTTTTGCGCTCTATCAGAGGGGTTGCTATGAGGCACGAGGACAGCCCTTTTGGTCGATCCTGGGGAATGAGGCGGGGTTATTATTCCACTTCTCTGGGACAAAGCAAGAAACCACAATGATGCAAGAAAGGCCCAGGCGGAAGTAGCAGTTGGAGGTCAGTTGTAACAGTTTTATCCCACCTGGGTCGACATCTTGGAGATCATTCGAGAGGGGTATGCGCTTGATTTCGCCAGATCCCTTCAGGAGGCTTTGGTCTGCTCGCCCAGCAAGGTGTTGCAAAAGGCGTAAGTTGTCCAAATTGTCCTCAACAGATTGCTTCAACTGGGGGCGATGGTTCTGGTACCCACAGACCAGTGCGGGTCTGATCAATACTCCATCTACTTTGTGGTGCCAAAGAAGAAAGTGGGTTTTCGGCCCATCCTCTATCTAAGTATGTGAATCGGGCATTACAAGGGCTGCATTTCTGTATGGAGACTCTATGGTCAATTATTCTGGTGGTGCAATAGGGGGCATTTCTACTTGTCCTAGACCTCGTGGAGGCCTATCTGCACATACCTGTTTGGGCCGAGTATCAGCGGTATCTCCGCTTTGCGGTTCCGATGGGGCATTTTCAGTTCCTGGTGTGCTGCCCTTTGGTCTGTCCACTGCTACGCACACCTTCACCAAAATCATGTTGGTTGTGCTGGCAGCATTGCGGCAAGAAGGGATCTTGGTGCCACCTGTACCTGAATGACTGGCTGATCAGGGTGGAGATAAAGGCGGAGTCCTTCACCGTTACAGAGCGATTAATGGAAGTTTTGCAGAGCCTTGGTTGGGTGGTCAATTTGGCCAAGTGTCATTTCAAACCTGCCCGCTTCGGCACGTGGATGGGCTTGGTTTCCCTTCCTGAGGAACGGATACACAAACTACAGGCACAGGTGCGGTGAGCAGACCAGCAGTATGGTATTACTTGCAGCTGTTGGAGTCCATGGCGGTGACCCTGGTTGCATATGTGCACATTGCAGCATGTGCTGCTGTCCTGCTGGTCTCCAAGGACCCAGCCCGTGACTCAGCAGTTGTAGTGTGCAGAGAACATGAAGAACAGTCTACGGTGGTGGTGGTTGCAGTCAGCTCACCTCATGGTTCGAGTACCGTTAGAATGCCCACACTGGATCCTGGTGACAACAGATGCCAGCCTCACAGGCTGGGGAGTACATTGCCTGTCACAGGTGACATGGGGTCAGAGACTTCAGAGGAGAGCTTGTGGTCCATCAATCGCTTAGAGATCAGGGCGGTGTTCCTTGTTCTGCAGCACTTCCAGTCATTGATTTCATGGAAGTTGGTACGGGTGTGCTCCGACTATGTAACTACAGTGGCATACATCAACTGGCAGGGGAACATGGGAAGTGCAGCCCTACTGGAGGAAAGTCAGTCCATCATGGCTTGGGTGGAGGTGAGCCTGGCGACTCTCTCAGCAACACATGTTGCGGGCAAGGACAATTTACAAGCAGATTTCCTCAGCTGTTACCGGTTGGATTCGGGCGATTGGGCATTGAACGTGACAATCTTCCCTGACATCACCGTACATTGGGGCAGCCAGTCATAGACCTCATGGCAACACATGACAGTGCCAAGGCGATCCGGTTCTTTATCAGGTGCAGAGAGCACATGTCCGAAGGCCTTGATGCCCTTGCTCAGGCATGGCCGGCAGAGGGACTCCTTTATGTCTCTCTCCCCCCCCTCTCCCCCGTGGCCATTGATCAGGCGCCTTTTATGAAGAATAGAGGGTCACAACAGGCAGGTGATCCTCATTGTACTGGGTTGGCCATGACAGCCTTAGTATGCAGATCTCAGGTGGTTGCTGGGGGATCAGCCCTGGAGGCTTCCCTACTGTCCCAGGACCCCGTGTTGATGCCTCAGGTAGGTTGATTCTTGCTTATGGCATAGCTCTTGAACGAGCATGGCTAAAATGCCGGGGTTTTGCCCCAGTGGTCATAGCAACCATGTTACAGTCCAGGAAGCATTCCATCAACATGTCTTGTGTGAGCCAGGCAGATCTTCGAGGACTGGTGTGAGGAGCGGAACCTTATACCTTTCGGCTATACGCTTCCTAAGATCTTGCTGTTTTTGCAGCTTGGTCTGGACAAGGGATTGAACCTCAATATGCTTAAGGTCCCGGTAGCAGCTATTTCCTGTTATAGAGGCCGGGTTCAGGGATGCTCTTTAGCTGCCCAATCCGGATGTGGTGCAGTTACTCAAAGTGGTGAAGCAGATTCGGCTGCCCATGTGGATGTTGGTCCCAGCTTGGCACCTTAATCTGGTACTCTAGGCCCTGAAGGAGGCGTGCCTTTTGAGCCTCTTGCGAGGGCGTCCTTCAGGGATCTTATCCTGAAGGCAGTGTTTTTGGTGGTGCTCTGTTAGGCAAGGCATGTTTCGGAACTTCAAGTCTTGTTCTGCAGGGAGCCATTCCTATTCATATCCAAGGAAAATGTAATCTTGAGACCAGTCCCTTCTTTTCTCCCAAAGGTGGTTTCGCAATTCCACCTGAATCAGACGGTCTCCTTGCCAGCTTTCTTCTATCTGGGGACTCTGTGGAGGATCGGCAGTTGCATCTTCTGGATCTGTGCAGGATTTTGCAGAAGTATTGAAGGCAGACAGATTCTCTGCGGAAGTCAGACAGATTGTGTTGTTTGGAGGCTCCTGCGTAGGAGAGGCGGCTTCTAAAGCCACGATTGCCTGGTGGGTAAAGTGGTCCCGGTCACTTGACCCGGTCACACACTGCGTTCTGGGCAGAGGCAGGCCGCCTTTTTCTGGCAGACGTTTGCAGGGCGGCAACTTGGTTGTCATCACATACCTTCACCAGACATCATCTTGATGTTTGGGCCATAGGGAACAACAGGATTGGTTCCACGTTGCTGCAAGCCGGTCTCTCGGGTCCCTCCTGCATTTAAATGTTGCTTTTGTACATTCCAAGCGTAACTGGACTGGCCTGGCTTGGAGAGACAATTAGGAAGGCAAAATTAGACCTTACCTGCTAATTGTCTTTCCTTGAGTCCCTCCAGGCCAGTCCATGATCCGCCCATTGGTTTTCAGTTTAGCGAGGTACAGAGTTAGGTGGTGAGGCCAGTTGAATAGGCAAGGACGTGAAAGAAGAGTTATAGCACTACAAAGTAGGTGGATCCCCTAAGGGGGGGGGGGGGGTTCTGGCACGGTAGGTCCTCCATGGACGTCTAGTCTTTGCCTATTTCTCAGCAATATTGAGATTTTAAAAAAGGAAAGCGTAGGAAAAACAAAGTGGGTATAAGGATAAGTGTTCAACAAAGAGGCTGCTTTGACAGTAGAGGACTATGCTGAGGCTCAAGGAGAAGCTCTTCTACTTGGAAATGAGAATCCTGACATGCTCAGTTCTCAGCTGCTGGTGGATAGTGACTATTCAAGCATAACTGGACTGGCCTGGAGGGGCTCAAGGAAAGACAATTAGCAGGTAAGATTTAATTTTGCCATATGTAACAATGCATAGGTTCTTCAGCAAGTGAGTAGATTAGCATGAACTTAGTGCTTAGAGGTACCAGTGGTAAAACTCAAAGAAAGTGTAAAGATATGATTAAAATATAGATGATTATAGCAAGAAAAGGACCATTTAGGTAAAACGGGTGTGCAGTTCCAGTCTGTGAGGACTGTAAAAAGTCCTTATTTTCAATGAATATTTTTTTTTGGTTACCATGACAACCAGAGTGGTTTCCCTTCTTAAGAACTGGTGCTGCACACTATTGTATTGAAATAGCACCTGTCACAACAGAAAGGATGGAATGTGGAGGGTTATTTATTCTTGATATTGTCATGAAATTGCTTGCCAGTTTTGCTTGTTACTGCCCTTCAAGGTGATGGCTATGCACACAAATACACCGTGCTCTGGAATAGAGAGCTGAGAGTGCAAACCAATGAAATCATTATACCTGCTTTTAGCATGCAAAAGATTCATTTTTCAGATTTGTTCTAGTGCATTTTACCATTGAGTGTCATGCTAACCCTTGTTTATATTGTGTGATTAATATTGAAGTGTTTGTAGAGGAAGTTAATTATATTTAAATCTTTGACGATGAAAAATAACTGCACAGTCTGTCAAAATAAATATTCATTTTGAGATCAAACTATCATGGTCCCAGTTATATAAATTACCATGTGATCAGGATATAACTAGAAAGTAAGAGAGCAAGGACCCTATTGGCAATATTTTCATTTATCAATCAACTACATTTTAATTGCAGCAGCTTAAAAAGGGCCACTTTAAAAGAAGCTATTTCCACGTTCCTTATCCTGTACCTCAAGTAAAGCTGTCCTATTATATATTTTGACACAATTTGGAGACACTTCTGCTTTAGGAAAGTCACACATTTTTCCAGATCAGATCTTTCCCATCTTGTGAGTGGTTCTCAAAGTAAAATGTTTTGAAAGTACACATGCAGATCTCAGCTGCCTCCCAATGAAGTTTTGAGATAGGCCCAGGACAGTTAATTATAAAGTGTGGTGGTGATTTAAGTTTTCAAGGAACTGTCAGCTATACATCTGCATCAGCTGAAAAATTGGGGTTATGTTTACTAAACAGCGCTAACGTCGCAGCTGCGATGTTATCGCGCGATAATGGCGCTTTACCGTGCGAGAATGTCACGTATCGTGCGATAATGTTTGCGGCGGCGTTAAGGTGCGCAGAGGGTGGAGGAAGGCTCCTCAGGGGCAGAGATGAGGGGTCACTGGGCGGGGAGAGGCCCCATGCACACTAACGCCGTGAAATGAAGCTCTGAAAATTAGCGCCAGTGAAAACCTCATGCTAGAGGCACATTTGCAGGAGAGAGAAACCATTTCAGTCAGCAATGTACAGAAAAGCCAGGGAAACCCAGAAAAGTGATAGTAGTGATAGATGTGCACAAGCCAAAAAGGCAAATAAACATATTAAATGACCAGAACTACATTTCATATCCCCGTAACCAAGCTGGCCAATAGTGCTACTAATGATAAACATAAAGCAACACTACTGACAAAGCGTAAAAAGGAAGATATCATGTTTGGAAGGGGCTATGCTCTGTCCCCCTACAAAGTGAATGATCCCACAGTGAAATAGCGATGAGCAGGGTTTTCTCCTTTATATTGGGCAGGTTTGTTATGCTGTGGTCCAGATGGGCACATTGCGGACTAGGCAGATGCCTAGGCAACACATAGGAATGGCGAAACTGTAAAGCAGCAAGACAGCAACTGACGAGGGTCCAACATGGGCCACGAGTGTGTGTCCCACAGTGTCACAGGGGATATTACCCAGCAGGTACCCCCAAGGGCACAGAACATTGTCAGGCGGTGCTGGGGGAAAGCGTGCATGTCCATGTAGGCACCCCTACACGAGAACCCACACCATAGGTAGCTGCCTACCGGCGCACTGGATGGCCTGGGACTGCGCACCACCAGCACCACTGGTATAAGGGCATGTCAGCATGGTGGCGGAGGGTTGCTGGTGGTGGAGGGGGCAGTGGCATCTGCCCACAGCAGACCAAGGCCAAGCCCTGTTTAGGTGGGTGCCGTGTGGTGCAACAGACAAGGTCTGTCCAATGAACACTAATGGTAGCCCCAGCGAATTATCTGCCTCTGTGACAACAGTTTGGTGCAGTACACACAGCCAGTGTGTTAAGGGTCAGAAGGTCACAGGTTCAAGCCCCAGCTGTGGCTCCTGCAAACCATGTCCCCATATTTTACCCAGTACTAAACTGTGGTAATAAAGATGGAACTGATCTCCAGGAACAAGCAGGAATAAGTCCTCACATATGGGTACGTCGGTACCGACGGAGCCTGCGCGGGAAAGCTCCCCAGCCTTTCAGATGAAAGGCTTTTGGGGCCTCCCACTGCACATGCGCGCTGCCTTCCCGCCTTCCTGACCAGCTCTCTTCAGTTTCTCTTTTTCCGCGGAGCCAGCAGGTCGTGTTCCTGTCACCGCTGAAGAAATTGTTAAATTTGTTGTTTTTCTTTAGACCGCGTACCTGCCTTCCCCATACCGAAACCGGTATCGCCGGTCTCTCTTTCTTTCTTTTAAAAAAAAAGAAAAAAAAAAAGACTTTTTTTATTTTCTTCAGCACAGTTTGGTACCTGTTGTTAGGCCTTAAGGCCTACACAAATTCTCCTCATGAAGAAGCCAGTCCCTGGTTTTAAAAAATGTACCAAATGCAGTGCTGTCATTTCTGTCACAGACACCCATGAATGGTGTCTCAAATGTTTGGGACCTGAACACTCCATACCGGACTGCCCATCCTGCACCCAGATGTCTAAACGTGGTTTGCAGAACCGGGCCAACGTGCTCCATGTGCTGTTTCCTTCAGAAGCATCACAGTCATCCAGGTCTTCCTCTCCGGATGGATCTCAGGTAACCAAAACTTCTGTGGGCAAATCCTCTAAAAGCAAATCTCTTTCTAAAGATCGAGAGGCTCTCAATTTTGAGTTCGAGGATTCTGCCCAGGCCAAAAAACCCCGGCGGGAGGTGCCGGCCTCCAAAGCAATCATGGGGTCACAGGTTGACATCGATGGCACGGCCTCGACCGATCACCTGTTGGACTGCTCTGGGGTACCGGCCCATACCGGTACCGACATCCAGGCAGTAGTGGCGTCTATGGGCAGTACTGTCCAGACCATGCAGCAGGCCGTTCTGGCATTCATTAAGGCTGCGACGCCCTCGGTACCGATTTCATCGGTACCGACCCCGGTTCCGGTATCCACACCGGAACCGAGACCATCGACTTCCAAACGTCGATCGGTTCCGCATGCCGGATTCAGGCTTTCGCCTGGTACCGATCCCATGCCCGATACGCCCGATGTCGATACCGATCGGTATGCGTATCGTACATTGGCAGTACAGAGGGAAGACTCAGATTCTTCTGATGAATTCAATTCCTCTGATGACTCTGCTGAGCTTACTCTTCCTGAGGAGCCCTCTTTTCCAAAGAGGAGGATGTCTCCTCCAGAAGATTTATCCTTTCAGGATTTCATTGTTGATGTAGCTAAAGCACTTTCTATTGCTACATCTTCTGAAAAAGAACCCAGATCAAAAAAATTGGACATTTTAGGATACTCAAAAGCTCCTAAAGAGGCAGTCACTCTGCCTGTCCATGAAATCCTTCAAGAACACTTGATGGATTTGTGGGAGACTCCTTTAACACTGTCTCCCCATTCCCGTAGGTTGGACACCATGTATCGGGTCCCTCCTTCGCCTGGGTTCTAGAAAACTCAGCTGCCTCACCACTCTATTGTGGTGAAGTCTGTCATGAAGAAAATAAAGAGTCCTAAAAGGCATTCTTCTACCCCTCCAGGGCGAGAATGTAAGAGCCTAGACTCTTTTGGAAAAGATGTTCCAGGCTAGTATGCTTATAGCCAGGATCAATTCTTATAGCCTTTATATGGGCATGTTTGTTGGACAACTTGCCCTAAAAATACAGAATTTTGCCCCCTTTATCCCTGATGATCAAAGGGCGGACTTCTTTTCTATGGTGACACAACTTTCAGAGGTCTCCAAGTTCTCCAACAGGGCAGCCTTTGATTCCTTTGAAGTTGCAGGCAGAGCTTCGGGAATTGCTATTGCAGCCCGACGTCTCGCTTGGCTCCAGGCTTCTGACCTAGAACCCTGGGTTGTAGATGGCCTCAGGAATCTGCCCTGTACCGGTGAGAACTTATTTGGGGAAGACTGGCAGATTAAAGCTGCTCAAATGGATGCAAAAAATGCCACTCTAGATAGACTTTCCAAGTCTACTTCTACCCCTGCCAAAAAGAAGTCTTTTAAAAGGCCTTACTATAAAAAGGCCAGATTTCCCACAAATACTGGCCAGCAATCTGCTCAGCCTCGCTTTGCGGCTAAGCGTCAACAATCTAAGCAGGTAAAGTCAAAGCCTGCAGTGTCTGCTACACCCCAGCAGGCTCAAACCCCTCAGGGGTTTTGACTTGCCTCTAGAGAACTTGCCGTTTCTGGCTCTAGAACAACCAGAGCCCCTCACCATTCCTGGAAGGCTAGCTCATTTTGCTCCCAGATGGGAACAAATCACATCAGAGCAATGGACCCTCTCTATTATCCGGGAGGGCTACAAACTTCATTTCTCCAGCCTTCCTCCCCATACCATGGTGAGACAATTCAGTTCTCCCCCATCTCTTCTGACCCTGTTGGGTCAGGAAGTCTCTTCTCTTCTTGCCCAAGGGGCAATAGAGGAGGTTCCTCCTCCACAACAGGGGTTAGGTTTCTACTCCCCTTACTTTCTCATAACAAAGAAGACAGGGGGCTTCAGACCTATCCTAGATCTGAGAGAATTGAACAGGTTTCTATTCAAGGAGAAATTCAAAATGCTCTCTCTGGGCCTTCTCCTTCCATACCTTCAGAGTCAGGATTGGCTTTGTTCTCTAGATCTCAAGGATGCGTACACTCATATACTCATCCATCCATCCCACAGAAAATATCCTAAGATTTCTGTTCCAGGGAAAACATTTCCAGTACAGAGTACTACCCTTAGGTCTGGCCTCTGCTCCAAGAGTCTTCACAAAATGCATGGCAATCGTAGCCGCATTTCTCAGAGGCATGGGAATCTTTGTCTTCCCATATCTGGACGACTGGCTCATCCGAGCTCCATCTCAGTCAGAAGCCCAGATGTCTCTGGACCGCACAAGGCGTATTCTTCAATATCTGGGACTTGTGGTAAACATTCCCAAATCCCAACTCATCCCTACTCAGTCTCTGGAATTCATAGGGGCCCAATTGGACTCCACCACTGCAAGGGCCTACCTCCCTCTGGTCCGAGGCCAAAGACTAATAAGCTTGGCCTCCCAGGCTCAGTCCAGAAGTCACTTGTCAGCCAGAGAAATGCTGCAGCTTCTGGGCCACATGGCCTCCACGGTACACGTGGTGCCCTACGCTCGTCTTCATATGAGAGCAGCTCAATGGACCTTGGCCACCCAGTGGTCTCAAGCATCAGGACTGCTCTCAGACCAAATACTCACCTCAAAACGACTGTTTTGGTCTCTCCAGTGGTGGACATCCTCCAAAAATCTGTTGTTGGGGATCCCCTTCCAACCTTCGTTGCCCCAAACAACCCTCACAACAGATGCCTCCCAAGCAGGGTGGGGAGCTCATCTCCAGCACCTCTCCACTCAGGGCACCTGGTCTCCTCAGGAGAAGACCACCCTTCACATCAACCTTCTGGAACTGCGAGCAATCTTCCTTGCCCTCACAGTCTTCCACACCCTCCTTGTCAACCTGACTGTCCTAGTCCAAACAGACAATCAGGTAGCCATGTTCTATGTCAACAAACAAGGAGGGACGGGCTCTCTGTCGCTTTGCAACGAAGCTCTCAGATTATGGGCCTTCGCCAGAGAGCACCAAATTCATCTTCTGGCAGTATATCTTCCAGGAGTTCAAATCTCTCGGGCAGACAGACTCAGCCGAGTTCTGCTCCCACACGAATGGTCCCTACATATGGACCAGATACGCAGAATCTTTCAGGAATGGGGGACCCCGGACATAGACCTCTTTGCAAGTCCGTGGAATGCCAAACTTCCCCGGTTCTGTTCCAGGACTCCGTGTCTCGGAGTTCAGGCCAACGATGCCTTTCTCCTACATTGGGGTCAGGAATTCCTGTACGCTTTTCCACCCATTCCTTTGATTCCCAAGACTCTGTTCAAACTTCAGAGGGATCACGGATCCATGATCCTCATTGCTCCACGCTGGCCACGCCAAGTGTGGTTCCCTCTCCTTTTACAGCTCTCCCAGGGCTCCTCCCTGGACCTGGGAGCTGCACCAGACCTTCTGTCTCAGGAGCAGGGGACTTTGTAGCATCCAAACCCCAAGTCCCTACATCTCCGAGCTTGGTTACTGAAGGCTTAAGCCTTCATGAGTTTAATCTTTCCCAACCAGTGAAAGATATCCTTCATGCCTCTAGGAAACCCTCTACTAGGCGTTCCTATGCTTTCAAATGGAAACGTTTTTCCATTTGGTGTGCGCAACAGGGTCTTGACCCTCTTGCGCTTCCTTTGAATTCTCTACTAGACTATCTCCTGCATCTTTCCAATGCAGGCCTCAAGACGAATTCAGTACGAGTCCATTTAAGTGCTATTGCAGCATCCTTAAAACCTATAAATGGACAACCTGTCTCCTCTCATCCTCTTATAGCAAGATTCATGAGAGGCTTGACCCTCACTAAGCCTCCCATCCGACCTCCTCCGGTGGCATGGGACTTGAATCTAGTTCTGGGTCAACTTATGAAGCCACCTTTTGAACTGTTGGTATCTACCTCCCTGAAATTTCTTTCCTGGAAGGTTCTTTTCCTTATTGCAGTCACTTCGGCTCGCCGCATCAGTGAACTGCAAGCTTTGGTGGCTAATCCACCTTATACCAGATTTCATCATGATAAGGTGGTCCTTAGGATGAATCCCCACTTTATGCCTAAAGTGGTCTCGCCTTTTCATCTTAATCAAGAGGTATATCTACCTGTTTTTTTCCCGGCTCCTCATGCATCCAGTGCAGAGAGGAACCTTCATACTCTTGACTGTAAAAGAGCTCTCGCCTTTTACCTCAACAGGACTCAGCCACATCGAAAGTCTTCCCAACTTTTTGTGGCTTTTGATCCTTCTCATTTGGGACTTCCAGTCACCAAACGTACACTTTCCAATTGGATTGCTCAGTGTATTTCTTTTGCTTACCAGAGTAAGAACATTTCTCTGGAAGGCCATGTCACAGCTCACAATGTGAGAGCCATGGCTACTTCTATGGCTCATCTTCACTCTGTGTCCATAGATCAGATCTGTCAAGCAGCCACTTGGGCCTCGGTTCATACCTTCACAGCCCATTACTGCTTGGACATGGACTCCCACCGGGATGCCTTGTTTGGTCAGGCTGTCCTCAAACACCTGTTCCATACTTAAACAACTCTTGCCCACCTTCCCTGGATGGATGCCTGAGATCCATACGAAGATGGTTTACCCTTGGAGGGGGATCTCCCAGGCATCTTAGCTAGGGAGTCCCCATATGTGAGGACTTATTCCTGCTTGTTCCTGGAGATAGCACAGTTACTTACCTGTAACAGGTGATCTCTGGGAACAGCAGGAATTAGTCCTCACAACCCACCCACCTCCCCTAGGAGTTGTAACTCTATCTATCTATCTTCCTTTCCTCTCTCTATTGTCTCAGCTTTAAACTCGAACTGAAGAGAGCTGGTCAGGAAGGCGGGAAGGCAGCGCGCATGTGCAGTGGGAGGCCCCAAAAGCCTTTCATCTGAAAGGCTGGGGAGCTTTCCCGCGCAGGCTCCGTCGGTACCGACGTACCCATATGTGAGGACTAATTCCTGCTGTTCCCAGAGATCACCTGTTACAGGTAAGTAACTGCTTTATTGCAGATTAAATAAACAATCCATAAACACCTATATTTTACCCTACATGGCACAGACACCATAAACTTGTGCAATCCCTAGAGCAGAGTTTCCCAAATGCAGTCCTGGAGGGCCAAACACCATTCAGGTGTCATGCTGTCCCTAATAAATATGCCTGTGCTGCAATTGTATGCCATGCCCCCATTGTATGCAAATGTATCTCATGCATATTCATTAGGGACAGCATGAAAACCTGAACAGTGTTTGGCCCACCAGGACCGGAGTAGGGAAACTCAGCCCTAGAGCAGCAGCCAACAGGGGCATAAACACCCACACCCACAGGCTCAACTATCCAAAGCCTCATGGAGAGTCAGGCTGTTGGGCCCTGCGCGGAGCAGCATCTCCCAATACATTCCCACTTGCATACCTTAGCAATGCCGCCCTTAACTTGGGAACACGTTACACATATATCAAAAGGTTGCTATGATTAATGGCAGATAACAAATCCTAAGTTAAACACAATTTGTTGACAGAGCTGCATCATAGCAACCTTTCTGATATCTGTGGAGTGTGTTTCTGTTTTGGTTTCTGACAGTGTTTACCACCCCGGAAAGTGACCCCAACAGTATTGCGTACCATAGCCATGCCTGCAGTGTGCCCAGGACTGGTGTGGTGGCCTGGGCTGCCAAAAACCTCTATATTTCAACAATGCTGGCATAGGTGTGGGAGTGTGTATCTGTCTATCCAGTGTGTTGTGGCTGCCTATACCTTTCTGAGCCCACACTGCTTGCACTGTTTCCAGTGTTAGCCTGCCAATGTGCATAATGAGGAACAAGGTACTGTGGGTATGGGCCGGACAGGGTGGCCTGGGCAGGGTGCATCTGCACAGGGCATAGGGCAATGGCTGGGACATTGTAGTGGCCGACCACCACCTGCACGGACAGGGTGGCCACAGCATGTCATGCTGGGAGGTCACTCTCACTCTCACCCTCACTGAGTAGTGACCACGGCATGGCTAGGTTCCCCTATAGTGCTATACGGTATTTCTCTCAGGTGATATGTAAGGGTTTCCTTTTCTGGGACCCAATCACTGACATACCTGCTTGGTGTGTGTGCTCACATCCCATTTTTGGGTGCACACAGTTCCTCCAGGAACATGCACTATGTACTAGCTAGCAGACTGTCTGAAGTTAGTATGTTATGACCGGAACACCTTGCAGGGTGCAGCGGGTGGAGACTGTGCCCCTCTGCTGGTGAATGTCAGATAGTGGTGGGGGGCAGCTGAGCTTTTCCAGCATTCTGTCTGCCTGCCTGCCATTGCCTTATTGATGCGTACAGATCTGCTTTGACTGCCCTGTCGGGTGCTGTTCCCCAGCAGGACTGGGGTTGATGGTCCCCCTCTACTGCCACCATTGCAGAGATGTAGAATGTGGATCTGTTAGTGGGAGATCCTGTTCCCCCACCCTGAGCCACAGAGGGCTGGTTGGTGGGCGCTACATAATTCGCTTTTGGGTCCAAACACCCCCCTTCACTTATAACATGTGACCATGGCACCCACACAGGATATGCACTATTCTGGGTGCATCATAGTCCACAAGGGCTAGACGTGACTGGGAAATGGAGATGGACACAGGTGTATCCTAGGTGTGTCTGTAAGGACTACCTATCACACACTGGCACTGATGGGAACCTGCAGCATAGCCTATTTCAGCCAAGCCAGGTGCTGCGGACCTGGTGCTGGGCGCCCCACCTCACCCTCAGGATGAGCACAGGACCCGCACAGTGTCATGGTCTGTAGCTACTCTGTGCCAGTAACACACACGGTCAGTTCCCCCTACCAGGCCGAGGTGCTGTGGGGGTGCATACCCCATCTTGTGATCAGCTGTAGACTGCTGATCTGCATGTGCAGTGCATCATGGGTACGGGTGGGTTTACCCTATCCTGGTAACCACAGCAGACAGTTTGTGTGATGCCCTGCAATATTCTTGTATGCAGCCTGTGCTAATGACCTCACGTTGGTGGTGTGGCCTACCGGTTTTTGCATTGACATTTGTGCTAATGGTCATAGGTTTGATTCCTCTGTCTGTGTTCTCTTTCATTTGTATGCCTGTCCTGCATAGCTACTTTTCATTCCTGTGACAGTCATATCTGTGCAAATCTGTGCTGTTAGCACATTGTACCCTTATCACAGTTGCCAACCATCCTTCTGTCCATCTATGTGTGTCTGCCAGCTGTGTTCCGTCCTGCCCTGATGTGCATGCTGCTACCCCATGTCCTGCACTGATACACGTTTCTGCATTGCAGCTCTTCCTGGTTGCCTCTCCTGTGTGTGCTCTGCATGGCACTGCTACTCCTCTGTTCTCCTGTCATTACACCTATCCTGCCACCTCTACCTCCTCTGCTGGACACGTCTTTCCATCCTCTGCCACACACTCTCATTGTTGCATGGTACATTGCCATCACCCTGTGCATCGCTACAGCTGCCCCCGATATGTTTGTCCATTTTTCCAACTGCCACATGTGCTGGACGCAGATTTGTCTGGTCCATCAGCTCAGATCTACTTCCTTCCATTACTTGTTCATTGTCTTTCCTAGGTGCTCTGTGCAGTGTTAGGGTTACATCTGTGTTTGGCCCATACCTTTCTTGCTTTTCAACTTGGGGGACCTTACTGCCCTTGGCCAACATTTTTTGAGTCACCTATACATCCTTGGGGCATCTTAAGCCACACCTTAGAATCAGCCAGCTTATGGGGTGCCTACTATGGTGCCTTGGGAGTTGACAGCCTTTTGACATGGCCTCTGGGGCACATTATAACCCGCCTTGGCTGACATGGTGGTTTAGGATGTGTCTTCTGGTGCGCCCTAAAAGGTGCATTAGTTTATGGCATTGGGGTGCGGGTATTTTTAGCTGGCAGCACAGATTGTTGGACTGTTTCTAGCAGGAAAAGGAATTGCCTTGGCCAACCTTATTCATTAAGCCCACTGGGGGATCAAACTCATGACCCCTGTTTCAGCAGTCATTGTATTAACCAGTGTGCTACACCTCTGTTGCTGTGATTGCAGGTCAGCACGTGAAGTTAAGGTTAACGCGTGGTAACGTGCACAGCTCCTTCTATCGCGCAATAACGGACATGGCACACTTTATCGCGTGATAACCCGCGATTGCTAACTTAAGACCGGAACGCCCACTCCTTATATGGCATCCTTCACATTATCGCTGCAACTAGCGCCAGGAACATTAAGACGGTTTAGTAAACATACCCCTTGGTGTTTTAAATTGAACATTTTTGATAGAAAACTGCAGGTATAGCAATTCCAAAGTTTATGAATTTGGAGTGATGATTTTGGGTTGTCTCTCGGGACTTTAATGGTTCTTGAGTGTATCCTTAACAGGAACATAGAATAGAAAATGATGGCAATCAAAGACCATATGGCCTAGCCAGTTTACTTATCTATAAGAACTATTAAATTCTACAATCCCTTCCTCTCCCTCGGAGATCCTGTGTACTTGCCCCATGAATTCAGATACAGTTCTTCTCTACGCCACCTGCACTTGAGTTGAAAACTGTTTCTGTGATCTGTACTCTGAGACCTCATACCTCCATCACTACCATCACATTTGAGTATATTTTATGAAAACAATTGGATTTTAAATATAGATAATAAAAGTGCATAAAAGGCAAAACAATAGAGGATAGAGTTACATCAGAGAATAATAAAAATCAAAATAGGTTTTTTTGTTTTCTCATATGTTGCTGAAAGAGGAAGGCCTGTTTTATTGAAATATGACTGGAAGAGGTAGTGATTCAGTTGCTTGGGGGGTGGGGTAACGCCCAGTTAATCATTTAAAAAAAAAAAAGAAAAAGAAATCTTGTGTGTAGATTCCCACGAGCCTCAGCTTTTTACCTTCAAATGCAATGAAGCTTGCTTTTCTTCTCTTTGCAGCTTTAGCAACCCAGGCTGGTGTAGAATTTCGTCGCAAGGGCTCACAAATGTCCACTGAAACCATGGTCTCCAATCCCATGTTTGATGCCAATGAGTTTCCTGAGAATTATGAAGCAGGAAGGGCAGAGGCTTGTGGAACACTGTGTAGGATATTCTGTAGCAAGAAGACTGGGGAAGATATCCTCTCTGCATATTTATCCAGGTATTTGAGAATCCTAATTTTGCAGCCTGGTTAAGTTCACTATAGTCTTTATAGTGAGTAGAAGTCTCCATGTATAAGGTTTCCAGATTTTTTGCACACAATTCTGAGACATTTATCTGAAGGGTTTGCATTGGGGGGGGGGGGCGCACCTTAGTTCCAGGTTTGAGCAACAAGGCATGGAGGAAGGAAGATAGGTCAATACCCTGCTGTCCCTCCCAGCCATCTCATGACAGTGACAGTATCACTTCCAAGCAGCTAAATAGAGACATATAAACAGTGATGCATTTCCCCTATACTGTGCAAAATATAAAGATAATGAATTTAAATTCTCAAACTGACATAAGCAAATTACAAAATTGAAAATAAATGTTTTTTTCTGCCTTTTCTGTTTAAATTGCTGGAATCAGGGACAGGAGACTGCCAAACAGCTGGGAGTTGGGGGACATAATGCTAAAATACCGGGGGGTGGGGGGCAGGCAGTGGCAGTGGCAGTGGCAGTGCCCATAAATCAGAGACATCTAGTAACCTTATCCATGTAAGACTGACATATCCAGGTTGCTTAGCTGGACTGCTGCAGGACTTTTAGATTGTGTCTGCCAATCATGTTAGAAAGAAAAACACCTTGCTGTGTGCACTTTTTATGACATAGTAAAGTTGCTAACCTTTTCTTCGGGAACAAGCAGGAATATAGTCTTCACATATGGATGACGTCTGTACAGACAGCCTGCGCGAGAACACTTCCCAACATCCAATAGGAAAGCCTTTGGGAGCATCCCACTGTGCCTGCGTAGCTACTTTCCCGCCTTTCCAGCTCTCCCTCCTTAGTTCTTCGTTTTCCGCGAAGCTGACGAAGCAGTTCCTGTCACCGCAGAAAATTTGTCTCTCTTTCATATTTTTTGTGGTTGCGTCTGCCTTCCCTTCGACGCTGAACCAATCTCAGTCAGTTCTTTCTTTCTTATTAAAAAAAAATCTGTGAAGAAAAGAATTATTTCTTTCCTTCAGGATCATTGACGCCATCTTAGTCTTAGGCCTTCCATTTTGTCACAGACACAATGGAAAAACCATCCAGTGGTTTTAAGAAGTGTTCCAAATATGGCGGTACCATTTTGGCCACAGACATCCATGACTGCTGTCTAAATTGCTTAGGACCGGGTCATCAGCCGTCAGAATATCCTTTTTGTAGGAAGATGACAAAGAGAGTCCTACAGAATCGAGTTGCAAAGCTGGGCAACCCTCTTTGCCTCTGATGCAGTTGACGTCATCAAGAACGTCATCTTCCTCCCAAGGATCTCATGTATCGAAACCTAAGCCTTCATCAAAGGCTGGCCAGCCCTCCAAGGGTAGATCTCCTTCTAAGCATTGAGATGTCTTGGGCATTGCCCTGGAGGGGGGACACAATGGCCAAACAACCCCAGCAGGAGGACCTTATCTCCAAAGACTTAGTGGAGTCCTAGGATGCTGTTGAAGCCTCCATCTCCGGAGAGCTCCTGGTGCCATGCTCAGGGATCATGGCCCACAATTCCGGTACCGATACCCAAGCATCGGCAAGCTTCATGGATCAGTATATCCTGGCCATCGAGCAGAGTTTAGCAGCCTTACTGGCGGCCTCGGTACCAGTAAAACCCTTACAGTCTGTTCCATAGGCATCTGTATCAGCTTCTGTACCTATACAACTTGCATCAACTTTTTTACGTTCCGACAACACAGGCTTCAACTACTGTTTTCGATTGGTACTGGGTTCATGTGGAGCGGGAACACACTGCCCATCGATACTTTGAGTCTTCGGATTTTGATTCATTGGATGATGAATTGGCCGATACCTGGGACATGAGAACTATCCCGGAAGACACATCTCCGTCTACACAACTTCGCATGTCCCCACCAGAGGACATGTCTTTTCAGAACTTTATGTATTCATAATGTTGCTAGGGGTCTGTCCATAATGGTGACATCGGAGAAAGAGCCTAGGGCCAAAGAACTTGAAATTCCTCAATACCTTACAGCTCCGAAGGAGGCTGCTACGCTATCTATCCATTGGATACTTCACAACCTTATGCTTCATATGTGGGAGACGCCCCTCACCATACCTGGCAACTCAATACCATGTACCGTGTACCAGAGTGTCCCGGTTTCCAAAAGACACAATTGCCACACCATTCCATAGTAGTCGAGTCAGCAATGCGTTGAATAAAGAGTGCTAAGACACATTGCTCAAACCCTCCAGGTAGGGAATCGCAAACCCTGGACGCCTTTGGTCGACGTTGTTTTCAGGCCTTCATGCTTTTTGCCAGGATTAGTTCCTACATCCTCTATATGGGTATGTTCCTTAGAGAAGTGGCTAAGGATTTGGAGTTAATGGCTCCTTTTCTCCCCGATGACGAGGGCAGATTATCTCTCCCTGGTAAAGCATGCTCAGAATGTTTCAAAGTTTAACAGAACAACTTTTGACTGTTTTGAGTGCATCAGCAGGACTTCATCCATCTGCATCAGTGCACGCAGGATTGCTTGGCTTAAAGCATCAGATCTTGAACAATGGGTTCAAGATAAGCTGGGTAATATTCCTTGTACCGGTGAAAACCTATTTGGCAAGGACGGCCTCTCGGTTAGAATCTGAGAACACTACCCTCAATAGGCTATCGAGATCTACTGCCAACCCAGCTAGGAAAAAAGCAGCAAAGAAAGTTTTTTTTTTAGAAAAAGTACTATCCTTCTTATACCCCTGCTGTTCAATGTCAGCACCATGCTCCTCAGAAGGGGCAGCAACCACCAAAGCAGCAAAAGAAGGCTCAGACTCCTAAGTCACAGCCACCTCAGCAGACCCAGAATACTCATGGTTTTTGACTCCTTTCTAGAGAATATAGCTGTCCTGCCTCTGGCGAGTCCAGATCCCATCCACATTCTAGGCAGACTCTGTCACTTTGCTCACAGGTGGCATCTCATCACATCAGAGCAGTGGACGTTGTCCATAGTACAGGAGGGGGTACAAGCTTCATCTACAAAGTCTACCCCCCCATACTTCTCCAAGAGAGTTCCGCTCTCAACCCCCTCTCACTGCTTTTTTGCTACAAGAGGTCACTTCCCTTCTATTGCAAGGTGCAATAGAAGAGGTTCCATCATCCCAACAGGGAATGGGCTTTTATTCTCCGTACTTTCTCATTCCAAAGAAAACGGGGGGATACAGGCCCATTCTGGACCTCCGAGAACTGAATAAATACCTACTACGGGAGAAATTCAAAATGATCTCCCTAGGAAATCTTCTCCCTATCAACAGAGTCAGGATTGGCTTTGTTTCCTAGATCTTAAGGAAGCGTACACTCATATTCTTATTCATCCGCAGCACAGAAAGTTCCTGCACCTCATGTTCCAAGGAAGACATTATCAATACAGAGTCCTGCCTTTCAGCCTCACCTCTGCCCCAAGAGTCTTCACAAAATGCATGGAGGTAGTGGCCACATTCTTAAGGACTCTAGGGATATCTGTCTTCCCTTACTTAGATGACTGGCTCATTCAAGCAAGCACCTCTCTAGAGGCCAGCCTAGCCCTCTCACATACTATGCAGGTTCTACAACACTTGGGATTTTTGATAAATCTTCCAAAGTCCCAGCTTGTCCGCTCTCAAACTCTAGCGTTCCTAGGGGCTCTCCTAGACACTCAGCATTCAAGGGCATTTCTCCCCCAGTTCCGCTGCGCTCAAATCAATCAGCATCTCAAGCATGCCTCAAGAATTTTCTCACTGCTCGAGAAATGCTACAGCTTCTGGGCCATATGGCATCAATGATGCATGCTGTTCCATATGTTCGCTTACATATGCGAACAGCCCAATGGACCACTGGCATACCAGTGATCTCAGGCATCGGGTCGCCTGGGAGACAAGATAACTGTCTCTACCTTACTAATCTTATCTGTCCAGTGATGGCAATCCCCAGAGAACCTCCTTGTAGGGTCAACTTTTCAGATGCCAGCACATCAATGTACCTTGACGATGGATGCGTCCAGATTGGGTTGGGGGGTTCATCTAGGCACTCTATCCACTCAGGGACTCTGGTCTCATCAGGAGTCACAGCTCCACATAAATCTGCTGGAACTCAGAGCCATTCTCAATGCTCTCAAATTGTTCCAGGACCATCTTCGTTGCCGCAGAGTCCTGGTCCAAACGGACAATCAAGTAGCCATGTTCTACGTGAACAAGCAGGGTGGAACAGGCTCTTGGACCCTCTGCAGCGAGGCTCTACATCTCTGGTCCTTTGCCATACATCATCGCATTCACCTACATGCAATCATCTACAGGCAACCACAATGTCTTAGCGGACAGACTGAGTCTCATCCTTCTGCCCTGCAAGTGGTCTCTTCATGTAGACAGTCTCTTATATTTTTCAAATCTGGGGGACTCCAGAGATAGACCTTTTCGCAAGTCCTCAGAATGCCAAGCTTTCCCACTTCTGCACCAGGATTCCTGCACCAGACAGCCAGCAGATGGATGCTTTTCGTCTACACTGGGGTCATGACTTCCTATGTGCCTTCCCTCCCATACCCCTAATTCCCAAAACTCTCTTCAAACTCCAGAGAGACAAGGCTCCGTGATACTCATAGCCTCGCTGGCCACACGAACTGTGGTAACCTCTTCTTCTACGTCTGTCTCAGACTCAACCCATAGATCTTGGGTCTGCTCCAAATCTCCCCTCTCAGGAGGAGGAGGGGTCCCTTACTCCATCCCAATCCGCAGTCTCTCCATCTCACGGTATGGCTGCTGAAGGCATTGCCTTCCAAGGTGTTAACCTTCCCAAAAGGTTAAGGACATCCTCTTAGCTTCTAGAAAACCATCCACTAGACAGTCCTATGCTTTCAAGTGGTGTAGATTTTCTTTCTGGTGTTCTCAGAAGAATATTAATCCCTTCTCAGCTCTGGTGGAGGCACTACTTGAGTACCTCCTCCACTTATCTTATGGACTCAAAACCAATTGAGTGAGAGTACACTTAAGTGCATTTGCGGCCTCTCACCTGCCCTTAGATGGCCAACTCATCTCTTCTCAGCCAATCATAGCATGCTTCATCAGGGGTCTTCTATTGATCAAACCTCCCATTAAGCCGTCTCCAGTGGCATGGGACCTTAATGTTGTTCTAGGACAGCTTTTCAAGCCACCCTTTGAACCTCCACTACTCCACTTGTTTATCACATGGAAGATCATCTTCTTTATTGCCCTCACTTCAGCAAGGCGTATAAGCGAGCTCCAGGCTTTGGTGACTGACCCTCCTTATACACACTTCCACCATGATAAGATTGTCCTTAGGACTCACCTTCGCTTCATGGTTTCGCCCTTCCATTTAAACCAGTCAGTCTACCTTCCTGTCTTTTTCCTTAGACCTCATTCGTCTAGGGCAGAGGCAGCTCTTCACACTCTGGACTGCAAACGCGCCTTAGCTTTTTATCTCCAGAGAACTCAAGAGCACCGAAAAGCTTCCCAGCTTTTCATTTCCTTTGACTCAAGTCATCTTGGCTTGCCAGTATCTAAACAAACTCTAAGTGGATAGATGACTGCATCACTTTTGCCTATGAAAAGGCAGGACTTTCTCTCAAGGGTCACATCACTGCCCGTAATGTTCGAGCCATGGCTGCCTCTATGACAAATTTACGCTCTGTTGCTATTGATGAGATATGCAAAGCAGCAACTTGGTCTTCGGTCCACACTTTTGCTGCTCACTCTTGCCTGGACAAGGACTCCCGCCAGGATGTCTTGTTTGGCCAAGCTGTTCGCCAGCATCTCTTTCAGATCAACTCCTACCCTCTGTCCCGGTTTTCGATACCAGACATACTTGGAGGACACATGACCTCTCTAGTCATGCCTGTGCGATCCACAGCTGATCTTGAGGTCATCTCTCTGGCATCTCCTAGCTAGGGAATCCCATATGTGAAGACTACATTTCTGCTTGTTCCTGGAGATAGCGTAGTTACTCACCTGTAACAGGTGATCTCTGGGAAAGCAGGAATTTAGTCTTCATAACCTACCCTTCTCCCCTAGGAGTTGTAGGTAGTCTTCTTTCTCTTCTTTTATCTCAGCTACAAACTCAACTGAGGAGGGAGAGCTGGAAAGGCGGGAAGGCAGCTATGCAGATGCAGTGGGATGCTCCCAAAGGCTTTCCTATTGAATGCTGGGGAGCGTTCCTGCGCGGGTTCCGTCGGTCCCCACATCACCCATATGTGAAGACTAAATTCCTGCTGTTCCCGGAGATCACCTGTTATAGGTGAGTAACTACACTTTCTCAGGATGCAGTTTGAAACTTCAGATTCTGTTTTGTCTAAAATAGCATAATTTACAGTGTTAAAGGAATTGAGTTTATATTTACTTGTTCAAGTGATTAAATCCATATTGGCAACCTGGAGGTCTTATTTTCTGTGGTGGCTTTAACATGTCAGATTGCATATCCCAGTGAATCTATCAGCTGGTTAGTACTTTTTCTTATTTTACTTAGTACTAAATATTATATTATAAGAAGACAGAAAGCTAGGGGGTTATATAGATATTTCCTCGGATGTGTGAGCTGTGTTACATAAGACCATAAGATATGCCATACTAGGGCTCCATCAAGGTTAGGGCTGAGGGGAGATATGAAGAGGTTTATAAAATAATAGAGTAAACGTAGATCGGTTATTTGCTTCTTCAAAATGTAGAAACTCTATGGGACACACAATGAAGCTACAATGTAGCACATTTAAGACTAATCAGAGAAAATATTTTTCACTCAAAACGTAACCAAACTCTGGAATTCGTTACCAGAGGATGTAGTGAAAGCGGTTAAGATAACTGGATTTAAAAGAGGGTTGGATGAATTCCTGGAGGAAAAATCCATAAACCATTATTAAAGAGGACCAGGTAAATCCACTGCTTACCACTGTGATAAGCAGCATTGGAATCTGTATAGCTTTTGGGAACCTGACAGGTACTTGTGACCTGGATTGGTCAGTGTTGGAAACAGGATACTAGGCTTATTGGACCCTTAGTTTGACCCAGTATGGCATATCTCATGTTCTAAAGCCCAGAACAGGTATCATGTGCTAGGGGGAAGGAACTGACTGATGTATGCAGATAGGAGATGATGAAAAATATCCTGATATTCCTAGATAGGTTGGGTACAAGATTTTTCCCCTCAAAATATGCCCCTTATTGCTCAGTAGTATAAGTAAAAGTAAAATCAAGGAATCTATTGTACTTTTTACTGTTGTCTAAACCAAACTCATCTGTTTAGTATGAGTAATGGGCTCTGTGTCTAAGATTTAGCCTTGTAAGAGAGAACAGAGAACAGTGTCCATTCTACATAGCTTATGTTCTTGTTCAGACAACCTGATATAACCTCTTTATTTAGAGATTTATGTTCCAGTTTTATCATAACTAGTCATATATGGTGATGTATCTGGTTAGTAGAAGTAAAATTCCTTCCATATTGTCATTAAACATATTTGGCAGCAATAAGTCAAATTTAGCCCATGGACTCTAGCACCATGTGCTTTTATGAACTTAAAAATACATGTACAAAATCCATTCTCTAGGATCAAACAGGAAGTCTGCCCTCATATATGGGTGACTGCGCTGACGGAGCCCGCTCTGAGCATTTCCGCAGCTTTCAAAGAAAGCCTTTGGGAATGCTACCACACATGCATGGCCCCTTTCCCACCCAAGGGTACCACCTTGCTCAGTCTCCTTTTTTCCGCGGAGCCCAATGGACGTCTGTCCAGTTTCCCTGGAAAAACTCCTTGCTATATCCTTTAAAATTAGCTGTTCCCAGTTTGTATATCGATTCCTCTTCCTGCCCAGCCCACAGGGGAGCTGCCTGGCACTCTTTGCCCAAAGGTGGACCAAGGTCACCTCAGATCAGTGGGTGCTGCAGGTAGTAAAGGAGGGATACCGCCACCACTTACAACAAGTACCACCCAGGTTTTTTCCAGGCGTGCCAGTGTGAACTCTCCTTCACCAGACCCTTCTGTTCTCAGAGCTCGCAGGTCTGCTCAGGGGCAGTAGTGTGGAGCCCGTACCTCTGAATCTGTGGGGGAAGGGCTTCTACTGAAGGTACTTCCTTGTCTCCAAAAGAACAGGGGGCCTCAGGCCCATACTAGACCTGTGAAACTTAAACTTTTCCCTCATCAGAAACTTGTTCAATATGCTCTCCCTTGGAAAACTGCTGCCCTACCTCCACCAGAGAGATTGGAGTGGAATGTGTAAACGTAGATTGATTGTTTACGCCATCAAAATATCAAAAGACTAGGGGACATGCAATGAAGCCACAGGGTAACCTATTTTAAGACTAATAACAGAAAATATTTTTTCACTCAACGTGTAATCAAACTCTGGAATTTGTTACCAGAGGATGTAATAAAAGCTGTTAGTGTAGCCAGGTTTAAAAAAGGTTGGACAAGTTCCTGGAAGAAAGGTCCATAAACCATTATTAAAGTGGACCCAGGATATCCACTCCTTGCCCCAATACAAGCATTGTGGAACCTATGTCTTTTGGGGAAACTGCTAGGTACTTCTGACCTAGATTGGCCACTGTTGGAAACAGGATACTGGATGGACCTTGGTCTGACCCAGTATGGCATATCTTATGTTCTTATGACCTAAAGAATGTGTACACTGACATCCTGATCCACCCCTCCCACAGGTAGTACCTAAGGTTCGTGGTGGGAAGAGGCCACTACCAGTGCAGAGTGCTGCCCTTTGGCCTGGCCTCATCCCCAAGGGTCTTTACCAACTGTTTGGCAATTGTAGCCGCTCACTTGCATCTTCAAGGAGCTTTTGTCTTCTACTTGGATGACTGGCTAATCAGAGACTGTACGACCTCAGAGGTCAGGCAGGCTGCAGAGCGTTCAACCCTCCCGCTGCAGCATCTGGGGTTTGTCATCAACCATCCTTAGTCCCATCTCGCTCCAACCCAAAGTCTGGAGTTCATAGGGGTGCAGTTGGACATGCTACAAGTCAAGGCTGTCCTTCCAAGAGAAAGGGCAGGCCACCTCATACAACTGGCAGGAAAGGTGCAACGCCGCTGGTCAGTGCCGGTTCTCCACCTGTTGGGCCACATGGTCTCAGCGGTCCATGTCACACCACTAGCCGGCCTACACATACGGACAGGCCAATGGTGCCTTAGGCCATGGGCAGGCTACGAGACAGAGTCAGAGTCACCTGCTAGCTGGCGGAATTCCTCCTCTGCTGGCAAAACGTACACCACCTCTGGGCATGAATTCCATTCCAGGCACCCACACCACGGAGGACCCTGAAAATGGATGCCTCCCTTCTGGGTTGGGGGGCGCATTGCGGGAACCGCCACATGCAAGGCAGCTGGTCCCAGGAGGAGTCACTATTGCAGATCAATCTCCTCAAACTCAGGGCAATCTTCTTGTCCTTACGAGCATTCTGCCACCGCCTACAGCACCAACCTGTCCTGATCCAGACGGACAATCAGGTGGCCATGTTTTATATCAACAAGTAGGGGAGGGGGGCACGGGCTCATATGCCCTCTGTCAGGAGGCGGTGACTCTCCTCTCCTTCGCAGTGTACAGCAGCATGCTCCTGTGAGCGGTATACCTGCCAGGCCAGTAGAGTGGCTTAGTAGACAGGCTGAGCAGAGTCCCTCGCCCACACGAGTGGTGTTTGAACCCCAGGATAACGAAGCAGCTCTTTCACTGCTTGGGCAGGCCCGTGATGGACCTTTTTGCCTCCCCAGACAATGTGCAGCTACTGCGCTTCTGCTTGCACCAACCGTACCTGAGGAGAGTGGTGGCAGACGCCTTCCTAGTTTTGTGGTCGGAGGGCTTACTTGTATGCGTTCTCACCCCCCCCCCCCCAGTCGCCAAGACCCTCTTCAAGGTCCAGAGCGAGGGGGCATCAGTCATACTGATCGCACCCAGATGGCCCAGGTTCCCTCTGCTGCTATCCCTGCCTGTGGCACTCCCAATCCCACTGGGCCGAGCTCCGAACCTCCTGTCCCAGGAGGAGGGCTCCCTTCTGCACCCCACCCTGAAGTCGCTTTCGCTAATGCTGTGGCTGCTGAAAGGGTAGCGCTGGTTCCCTTTAACCTGCCAAGGGAAGTCGAGGAGGTCCTACTGGCCTCTCGAAAACCCTCTACTAGGCAGGCCTACACCTTTAAGTGGAGACAGTTCTCCATCTGGTGTGCAGATGAGGAGTAGAATTCCTTTTCCTGCCAAGTGCAACTGGTTCTTCAGTACCTACTGCACCTGTTGCACATGGGCTGAAATCCAACTCAGTGAAGGGTGTATCTAACCAGCCCCTGGTCTCTAGGTTCCTCCGGGGCCTCCTGTTGTCCAAGCCTCCCACCCCCTGCCCTCTGGCGGCGGAATGGGACCTCCACATGGTGCTCTCCCAACTCACTAAACTGCAATTCGAGCCCCTGGCCCACTTGCCACTTGAGATACCTGTCTTGGAAAGTGACCTTCCTGGTGGCCTACATGTCTGCTCAAAGGATGAGCAAACTCCAGGCCCTGGTGATAGACCCGCTATATTCAAGGTTCTATAAGAACAGGGTAGTGCTCCACGCACACTCCAAATTCCTCCCGAAGATGGTGTCTCCTTTCCACCTCAACCAAGAGGTGGTCCTCCCCATCTTCTTCCCGCGACCTCACGCCAGCATTGGAGAACTAATACTTCATACACTAGATTGCAAACGGGCCCTGTCCTTTTACTTGCAACGGACTCAGGCCCATTGAAAAGCTCCTTAGCTTTTCATGTCTTATGACCCCAATAAACTGGGTCTCCCCGTGACTAAGCGAACTCTGTCCACTTGGGTGGTGGACTATATTGCCCTCGCCTATGAGTGAGCTGGCCTTTCCCTCAAGCACCGGATCACAGTGCATCCCATCAGGGCGATGGCCATGCCGATGGCCAACCTTCGTTCAGTGCTGGTGATGGAAATCTGTAAGGCTGCCACATGATCTTCAAGTTCATACGTTTGCAGCTTACTACTACTTGGAGAGTGAGTCCTGCAGGGACCGTGCCTTTGGCCAGGTGGTACTCCGTAATGTTCTCGGGATGTAGGCAACGCCTGCTGTCTGACCATTCTGTGTTCAGGCTACTGGAGTGATAGTGTCGCTGGACGCTAGGGTCTTGCAGAATCTCTGTGGGGACTAACCGTCTGCAACTCACGGCTACCAGATTGGTCGCCATTGGTGTTGTCTTAGTTCGGTCCTCGGCAGCCTGGAGCTAGGGAGTCCCATATGTGAGGACTGACTTCCTGCTTGTTCCTGGAGAAATCATAGTTACTCACTTGTAACAGGTGTTCTCAGGGAACAGCAGGAATTATTCCTCACAACCCTCCCTCCCTCCCCTGGGAGTTGCCTGCCTACCTTATTTTATTTCTTACTGCCATCCTAGCTACATCATCTGACTGAGCAAGATGGCACCCTTGGGTGGGAAGGGGACCACACATGCATGGTAGCATTCCCAAAGGCTTTCTTTCAAAGTTGGGGAAATGCTCCCTATGAGCTCTGGCGCCGACATCACCTATATGTGAAGACTGATTCCTGCTGTTCCCGGAGAACACCTGTTACAGGTGAGTAACTACACTGTCTCATAATTTCTACAAACATCTTCCCTTTCTAATGGACAGACTTGCTGAACCATGAGGTTCCTATCTGCTGACACAGAATCAGATGATGGGAGGAATAGAAATTATTTTTGCAGTTCTAAATGCGAAGAGCGTTTTCTTCCATATCTCTGTTTGAGAGTTACTTCCAGGTGTGTTGTCACTTCAAGAAAATAAAATGTGAGAATTGTTTAGCTTTTCTTTGCAAGCCTTGGTATGTATTGAGAGAGAATATTGATTTCCAAATCATCCTGCTAGCCCAGTCCATACTAGTGGTTTATATCCCCCTGCCAGCAGATGATGGAGACAGAGAAAGAATCAATCAGAAGCTTCAGTGACATCTCTGGCACATATGCTTACACCCCTAGGGGGTAGCTTCAGTATTTTCTCTTTCTCAGCAGATGGTGGACTTCGGCTATTCTGCTCCTGGTGATCACTTTGAGTGACAGTCCAGTGTAGCTCTTTTTTGGTACTGGACATCCCCAGGGCGTATAAGAAGTGTCCCTCTGGGGTTTCCTGGGATTTTGCCGATGTACTCCTAATCAGGTGGATCAGTTTTAAGCTGCCTGGAAAGGAGGGGGGGGGGGGCGGCACCTGCTCAAGAGGAGCAATGCAGCCCTCAGGTGTGAACTCACGCTCCTGTTTTCTGAAAGGAGCTTTTCTGTCAGGCTTTTGTTGTTTTTTCATTAAAGTTAAAAAAAAAATAAGGCAGAGCTCTGTGTGTTTCTGTGAAGCAGTTTACTTCAGCCAGTGGCTTGTTTCTGCAGGGCTCAGGCAGTAAGTGGGAGTACAGGAACAGCGGAGGGCAAATCACCACGGCCAAACAGGGATAGCAGATAAAAATAACTTTATTGGAGACCCAACTTTACAAGTTTTGGCCAAAGACCTTCATCAGGGGTCTAAAAAACAGAGACATAATTAAAAACAAAATAAATATTATATAATTAAAAAATAAATTAAAAAACAAATACATAGAGGACTGTAATGATGGATAATTGGAAACATTACCAAATAAACCACATAGAAAGTGTGTAAGACACGTCTATGGGGTGGAGCAACCACTCTTCCCAATCTAAAACATAATGAAAATACAGAGATAAATGTTAGTGCCTTTAAAATTGCAAAGATTACAACAAAAAAGGGGGGGAACCAAGTGGGAACCAAGTAAGAAAAAACTACATTTAAAACTATACATAAAATTGGACATATACATAATCATGAATAACAAACCTTGTATATATGTGTATTGTAGACAGGAGGGAATAACATAGACATGAAAGTGCACTTAGAACAAAATGCAATATGTTGTACAACACAAAAATCTACAATGAGGGAAGCAGGTAACATATAATAACCTAAAAGTACCATCGAACAAATTACAGGATAGAGCTACATAATACAAATAAACGGACATTTGGTTACAAAAAGAAAGAAAACTGAGCAGCATGTCTAAAACCAACGTGTGCTGTTGGCTGACTAATGCATTGCTTTAGCCTTGTGTATAAATACATATGCTTAAAACATCTAATAGAAATCAACAAAAGTAAACTGTCACAAGTAAACTGGTTGCTCCACCCCATAGACGTGTCTTACACACTTTCTATGTGGTTATTTGGAGCATTACAGTCCTCTATGTATTTGTTTTTTAATTTATTTTTTAATTATATAATATTTATTTTGTTTTTAATTATGTCTCTGTTTTTTAGACCCCTGATGAAGGCCTTTGGCCAAAACTTGTAAAGTTGGGTCTCCAATAAAGTTATTTTTATCTGCTATCCCTGTTTGGCCGTGGTGATTTGCCCTCCGCTGTTCCTTTGCTCTTGGTTTTTTGTGGAAGGCTTCCTTCTTTTGTTCTTTAGTAACTGGGAGTACTACTGCATCCCTTCCCTCTCTTCACTTTATTTTTCTCAGCTGGCGGCACCATTTTTTCTCTTCAGCCTTTTAATGTGATTTTTCCTGTGGCATTTCTTCACCGGGCTAGATATTTTTTTTTAGTTTCTTTCACTCGTGATTTGTCTTCCAGATACATTTTTTTGACCACGTGGAGCCCTTTTTTCACCTTCTTTGTACTGAGTTCAGTTTCTTGTGCTGCGAGTGTATAGATGACTGTCACTGCTCTTTTTCTTTGTAAAACAGTAGCGGATCACGTTTATTTTTTTTCTGTATGGATGACCTCTTTTCTTCAGTATTGTCTTGGCTGTGACCAAAAGCGCCAGGTTCCTTATCGTTCCTCCAGTTCAGTCCTCCACCTCTGGGTTGTGCACCTCCTCCTGCAGCTTGGAGACTGGGCATGTCAAAATCGTGACATCACTGGATATAGCCTGCTGGTCTCTCCCATCAGTCCCAGTGTGTCCAGTTTCCATGCAGCAGGAAGACGTAGTGAGCCTAGGTGCTGGGCTCACTTGGGAGACAGATAAGGAGAAGCTAGTCAGGAGTTTGGTTTTGATTTAGTTTTAATTTCTGGTTTTCATTCCCTCATTAATGTTACTGTCCTTAGTCTGACTGCTTTAGTCAAATTTGATTTAATATAATTTAATTTAATATAATTTAAATATGCTTTAATATAGTTAATTTAATTTGAGAACTGTCCTTTTAAAATATTCTTCTCGCATCTCTATTTCACTTTGCGCACTCATTGCCATTTGAGGATCTCTCCCCCAGGACTGTATGGGGGGAGAGCTCTGCGACCCATGCCTGCACACTTGAGTGTGTGTGTGCCGGCAGCTTTCCTTCTGGCGGGAACATCACCAGGTTGTAATTGTGACAGCTGGCAGAGCAGGGTGCTCCGCGAATGCTGCTCGAGATAGCACCGGGCAGCATCGTTGCTTGGAAGCTATTTCTCCGGAGTAACAGCAGCGTGCTTTCTGCATTTTGGCACCGCAGGTAAGGCCCTTGGGCTCAGTAGGGATGCTTGAAGCGGTGGCCGCAGCGGAGGCTTTTGGCGCCAAGCGAACCTGTCGGAAGTCGGCACCATTTTCTTAGCACGGCTTATGCCTCATGGCGAATTTTACAGCGGCCCGCGTGAGGACTGAGAACGCTGTGCCACACAGATAAGGGATCGTTTAATTTTTACATTTCATGGTTTACTTTCCTTTTCCAAATGTTTATGTTCGGGGATGTCTTCAGTTTCTTTTTGCAGGGGATGTTTTGAG
Organism: Ichthyophis bannanicus; assembly: GCA_033557465.1. NCBI lineage: Eukaryota > Metazoa > Chordata > Amphibia > Gymnophiona > Ichthyophiidae > Ichthyophis > Ichthyophis bannanicus. The sequence continues at coordinate 17,003,736 of CM066049.1, read as the reverse complement.
TTCTTTAATGTTATCTCCTGCCTTTTTGTGTGATTTGGGTGGCCTCCCGCGCTTTTGCAGTCGCGCGCCTGCCTATGTTTTTTCTTTACTTGTCGCGCCCAGAATCGCGGCCCTTTTGGGACCGCCGCGGCTAGTGAGTCAAATTATTTCCAAGGCTCATTTGGTTTAAGTTAATTTACTTTAATGTTTGCAGTTTACTGTGATGCAGAACTTTAAAAAACAAACAAACAAACAAACAACCTGGGGTACTTGCGAATTAACTCCTTTGGTAGGGTATGTTTAAACTTCCTGAAGTGAGTTGGTTTGGTTGGTCCAATGTAAGAAGCTAATGCCAAAATAAGTCAGCTTAGCGAGCTACTATGCTCTTAGATTTCCTTCCACCATTTGGAATACTTGTGTAAACGGGTCATGCTGCCTTTAATTCTATAAATTGTACAATCAGCGCGTAGAGTTGGCATGTTGCTGGTTTTCAGGTTATAAGCCTAGTGCACCAATGTGGCTTGTTGCTATATTACCCTGTGTGATTGGGAGCAGATATAATAGCACATTCCTTGTCAGCTGGAGGCCTTCTCTGGTTTAAATTGGTCATTTAAATTTTTCCCTGTTAGGTTGCTAATTTGTTATCTATTACTTAATTCAAGTTGGGAACCATTAAATTGGGCAATGTTCATGGTTTGGTTGGTAACCTGTGCGCTCGAACGGAAACGGTCATCAAAGGGACCTGGCTTATTTTAGTATTAAAAACCCCCCAAAAAAACAGACACGTTGGTTTGACATTGGTACTCCAATGTTCGGCAGATATTAAGTCACTGCTTATTCACCGGGCAGAACTTACTCTATCAGAGTGCATCGGCTTGCATCACTAAGCAATGTACCTGGAAAGGTACAAGCTTACACAAAAGGAATGTTGTACTCAGTTTGGAAAGCACAGTCATCTGGTCAAACAGAACGTTTGAAATTTTTTTTTTAGGGCGCCATTTGCAATTCTTATTTTATTTACTCCAACGGTGGTGGACCTTAGCCGGTGTAGGTACGCTGTACTGGTGATCAGGGTTCCTTCCCAGTCTCAGATGAGCCTCCAGTCCTGCTCCCATGTATGCCCATATAGATATGGCTTTGTTGGTAGCCACTCGATGGTTCCTGTGGCTAAGAAATGGGGCAGCCGAAGGCTTGTCTGTCGCGCCTCAGTAAACTCCCGTTCAAAGGCAAGCTGTTGTTTGGGGAAGAGTTAGACCAATTGGTGAAAGACTTGGGGGAGTCCAAAGAAGGAGGCTTCTGGAGGACAAGTCTAAACAAGGGAAGTCTGGTCCGGCGCTGAGGGGCCAGTCCAGCGATTTCTGGAGATTCCGTTCTTCTCATATAGAAGGATTCCAGGGAGAAAGGTACACTTTGAAGGCCTGGGGGTGTCGTGGTTTTCGGGTAGCCGACAGGGATTTAACGGCGAACTCCGCTGGGGCAAGTCGAAAGCAACAAGGAAGTGAGGCGAGTCCAGGCAAGGAGTCCTCCGATGGAGGGGGGGGGGGCGGATTCGGTAGTTCATTCTGCCTGGACACGAATAATGTCCGACCAATGGGTGCCGGAGATAATTCGAGAAGAATAGGCTCTGCGGCATATGCCGGTACCTTATCTGTGTCCTGGTACCAAAGAAGGACGGGACCCTTTGGCCTATTCTCGTGCTCAAGGGAGTAAATCGCAATCTTCGAGTTCCGCATGGCCGGATGGAAACCTTACGGTCCATCATGGTGGCGGCTCACAATGGGGAGTTCTTGGCGTCTCTCGATCTCACGGAGGTGAATTTGCACATTCTCATCAGGGCAGCTCATCAACAGTTTCTGAGATTCACCTTCCTTGGGGACATTCCCAGTTTCAAGCATGGCCTTTTGGCCTGGCGACGGCCCCGCACACCTTTACCAAGGTCATGGTGCTGGTGGCGGTAGCTTTGCGGAAGGAGGGCACTTTGGTTCCACCCCTATCTCGATGACTGGTTGGTTCCAGCGGAGTCTGAGGTCGAGAGTCGGCAGGTTACTGACAAGGGGGTGCGATCCCCACAGGAGCTCGGCTGGATGGGTTATCCGGCCGAGAGTCGGGTGATTCCAACGCCGGATCCCGAATACCTAGGAGTATGTTTCACACCTGGAAAGGGGCTGTGTGTTGTTGCCTGAACGGAGAGTTCAACCTCTTTGCCCGCTTGTACGCAAGTGCCGTCGGCCTAGAGCTGCCCGCACAGGCTGGGTACATCAGCGGCAACCTTAGAAGCGGTGGTTTGGGCCAAGTTTCACAAGCGGCCATTACAAAGGCCACTGCTGCACCGATGGTTTCACCAGAGCGATTCGCTGACCAGCCGTCTTCCTGGTCCATTCCGGGTCAGGAAGTCCCTGCAATGGTGGCTGGTTCCGAGGCATCTGAAAGCAGAACTACCCTTGGAACAGCCTCAGTGGCTCCCAGTGGTGACAGGCGCAGGTCTAGCAAGGGGGCGAGTTCAGTGCGGGGTTCTCTTCGCACAAGGCACTTGGTCAGAGCACGAGAGTCAATATTCGATCAACCGCCTCGAGCTGCGAACCTTAGCTCTAGTGCTTCAGGCATCCGGGTCCGCGGTAAAGGACTGGGCAGTTAGTTTGCTTCGGACCGTTCAGAGTCGGTGGTCTTCATCAACAGACAAGGTGGAAGAGGAAGCAGGAGAATGGTTCACAGGAGTTGTAACATGGCTGCTAGCCATATCGGCAGTGCACATTGCAGAGCAGAACAATGATGGATCTAATGGCGACCTTCCAGCCAGCAAAAGCCAATCGTTTCTTCAGCTGGAGGCGGGAAGGAATGTCGGAAGGCCTAGACGCACTGTTGCATCAGTGGCCATCGATAGGTCTTCTTTTTGTCTTCCCTCCATGGGCGTTACTAGGCCAAATGATTCAGCGGATCAAGGCTCATCTGGGAGAGTTCTCTTGGGGGCACCGGACTAGCCAAGGCGTCCGTGGTACGCAGATCTAATTCGCCTCCTCGACAGAGAGCCCTGGAGGTTGTCGGTGTCGGCAGATCTGTTGGTTCAAGGGCCACTCTTCATGTCTCAGGTGGATAGGTTCTTGCTTACGGTTTGGCCATTGAAAGGGCGAGGCTAAAGACAAAAGGTTATTCGGCGGCAGTCTTTGCGACTTAGAGTGCGGAAACAGTCCACGTTGCTACCATATGTTCGTGTCTGGCATATATTTGAGGACTGGTGCTCGAGGCAGCAAGTCTGGGCGGCTATGGTCTCTGTTCCCTTGTTCTTAAGCTTTCTGCAGGACAGATTTGATAAGGGTATTGCAGCCAGTTCCTTGTGAGCTCAGCTACCGGCTCTTTTGTGTTATCGCGGCAAAGTACAAGGCATTGCTCTCGGCACCCATGCTGATGTGTTGCGTTTTCTCAGAGCAATAGCCGGGCTGCGGCGCTCGCGTAGAGTGATGGTCCTGCCTTGGGATCTCAATTTGGTGTTAGGAGCGTTAGCCAAAGTGCCCTTTGAGCCGTTGCACCGGGCTTCGGTTAAGGGTCTGACGTTAGCAACCAAAAATATGTGTTTTCTTTTTTTTTATCTGTTCGGCTAGATGCATTTCGGAATTGCAAGCGTTATCTTGTAGGGAACCGTTCTTATCCTTTTCCAGGGAGAAGGTGGTGCTGCGACCCATTCCGTCCTGTTTGTCTAAGGTGGTATCTCCTTTTCATCTGAATCAGACGGTGTCTCTGCTGGTGCTAGGGTCGCTAGAGGGAAGCGACTTGGACCACGGTTTACGCCGTTTGGAGGTAAAGCGGGGGTTGCGGCAATATTTGACGTTTTCGGGAGTATTTCGCAAGTCGGACCGGCTATTCATGTTGTTCGGAGGTATCCGCAGAGGAGATGCGGTGACGAAGGCTTCCATTGCCAGATGGATTAGGGAGGCGATTGCATCTGCTTATCTGCTACAAGGTCGGTCGGTGCCAATGGGCTTCCAAGCTCATTCTACCAGAACGCAAGCGTCTTCCTGGGTGGAACACAGTTTGGTTCCACTGGGGGGATATTTGTAGGGTGGCCACCTGGTCTTCCCTTCATACTTTCAGTAGGCACTACTGCCTCGATGTTGCGGTGGCGAATGACGCCTGCTTTGGGTCGGCAGTGTGTCGAGCCGGCTAGAAAGGTCCCTCCCAATGATTACTGCTCTGTTACATCCCAGAGGTGGAGGACTGAACTGGAGGGAACGATAAGGAAATGATAATTACACTTACCTGGTAATTGTAGTTCCTTGAGTGACGACAGTTCAGTTCTCATTCCCACCCGGGGTGCTATCGTTGGCAGTGGATGGTCGGTTGGAAGAGCGGGAAGACTACCAGTAAGTCTGTTTGTTGTGGAGCTGTCCTACTTTGAGTCTTTCTCTTTGTAATTGATAATTCTCACTCTTTCTGCTTGCTGATTCTGTGTGTAGCGGGGAAGGGTACAAGAAAGGTCTGCCTGGGAGAGACTCAGGTGTACATATTCATGGTTGTGGTTAAGTTAATGTTATGGTTGATATAATAGCTACTTATTTGTTGCTCCTTTGAGTCTTCTTTGTCAATAGTTCACTGGGGCTGATGGGAGAGACCAGCAGGCTATATCCAGTGATGTCACGATGTTGACATGCCCAGTCTCCAAGCTGCAGGAGGAGGTGCACAGCCCAGAGGTGGAGGGCTGAAACTATCGTCACTCAAGGAACTACAATTACCAGGTAAGTGTAATTATCATTTCTGATAGATGGCCTTTGCACTTCCTGCACTTCTGACCCAGGGGAGGGCATGGAGAGTTAAGCTGTGGCTTCTCCTTCGGCCCCCCTCACACTGGCCCCACTAAGGGATGGCTCTCTTCCTCCTATTATTTTGCCGGAACAAATACAGCCTCCTGGGGAGCAGATTCTTGTTCCATCAGACCTGTGATCTTTGGCATTCTGGCTCTGTGGTCATTCCTTCCAAAGCTTCCTCTCCAGGGCCTCCTGGTCTGTCAGCATCCAAGGACCCATCATCCAGAAAGTGAGCGAGCTCTACCTTGTTTGCTCAGAAGGAGCAGCCCTCCAAGGAGGTCTCCTGGGCTCCTGGAGAGTGGAAGCCCTCAGAGGAGCCAGTTTTTGAGGATGACAGCCTGGTCAGTGAGTTTGACCACAAAGACGGAGAGTTGTCACCTCCAGAAGAAGACACTGATCTTCAGGATGACTCCCAAGATATGTCGTTTTTGTAAGGAGGAGCTGCCGGCTCTCATTTTTCAAATTGTGGAATCCCCTCCATATTGATGACACTCCGGAAAAGCAGGATTCCACCCGGTCCAAATCTCAGTTGGATCCCATTCTTAGAGGCATTTGTAAGCTGTCTAGAGCCTTCCCTTTTCCTTCAGAGCTGCAGCAGATGGTTTCCCTGGAGTTGGATTCTCCTGATGCTTCCTGGCACTCAGCTAGGCATCTGGGCCATTTTTATGTCTGGTCACCTGCGGACCTTGATAAGTGGCTTTGCTTTCCTAAGGTGGATGCCCTGGTGGCAGCGGTTAGTAAGCACACCACCATCCTTGTAGAAGGAGGAGTGGCGCTCCAGGATCAGCAGGATTGGAAGACTGAAGACCTTTTGAAAACCGCTTTTTCTTCTTGTTCTTCAGGCTTCTGTCTGTGGGGATTTAGCAACATGTGCCCTGCTCAGATGGATTCAACTCCTAACTGCAGGCCTCTTCTTCAGCCCGTTTGAAATCTGTGGATGCCTTTTTGGCCGATGCCCTGTATGACCTCATTTGATTGGCAGTGTGGTTAGTCGCAGCTTTTACAGTGGTGAGGCGTTGGTTGTGGCTTTCTCATTTGAACACTGATTATGGCCCCCAAAACCTGCCTGGGCAAGCTTCCATTCAAGGGTAGGCTGCTGCTCGGAGTGGATCTGGAAAAGCTTGTCAAGGATTTGGATAAGGTTAAACCTCAACATTTGGCCAAAGAAAAACCCAAAGGGGCATCTCGTTGGTCGGGCGCCGGGACATCGTCTTCGTCTTCCTCCAGAGTGTGCTTTTGAGATTGATGCTGCTGTTGGCCCGGTAAATTACCTTATTTAACGCCCAAATTGAGTGGCAAGTTGCAGCCCTTTGGAGGGGTTCATTGATCTCAGAGCAATTACTCCTGTTCCTACAAGTTCTCCAGGGCTGCGTATACCTCCTGCTGATGGGTCCATGGTCCGTTTCGGGGTAAGACAGGTCAGCAGGCTCTTTTTCATGAATGGGCCTGGATTACCACAGACAGATGGGTCCTTGACATAATATCCCAGGGTTATGTTCTTGACTGTGCCAGACCCCATCAGTGATAACTTTTAATCTCTCCTTGCGGGTCAACTTGCAAGAGGGCTGTGGTGCGATAGATCTGTAGCAGCTTCTGTAGCTTCTGGCAATATTTCCAGTTTTCCACTCCGAGGTCGGATCCGGCTGCTATTCCATCTACGTCGTGCCCAACTGTTCCAACCCATCCTAGATGTCTGAGGGGTCATTCGCCATCTCCATGTGCCACATTTTCACAGGGAGACCTTGATGTGTCTGTGCTTCAAGCAATCCATGCAGGCGAGTTCTTAGCTTCCTTGGACCTTGCAGAGGCCTACTTCCATATTGAGAAGACCAGCAATGTTTCTTGTGCTTTGTGATATTGGGACATCGCTTCCAATTTGAGCCCTGCCATTTGGTCTTGCCCACGACTCCTTGCACTTTCTCAAAGGCGTCATGGTAGTGGTTGCAGCCGCCTTGCATCATCAGGGTGTGTGTGTGTCTCCTTACCAAGACAATCGGCTCATTTGAGCAAAGTCTTGCACAGAGGCACAGGGATCAATGCCACGGGTCATTTCCTTTTTGGAAAACCTCGGTTGGGTGGTCAGCTGTACCAGTCTAACTCTCAGGTTTCTCAGGGCCCTCTTCGATATTCAGATAGAGTGACTGTTTCTAACTCAGGACAGATGTCAGATGTTCTTCAGTCTGCTTCGTTCCTTTCTGATTCACCCGGCTCCTCGGATGTGGTATTTGCAGATCCTAGGAACTATGGCGGCTGCCTTGGATGTGGTCCCCTGGGCTTAGGCACACATGCGTTCACTTCAGCTTTCCTTACTGTCCCGTTGGTTCCCTTGCTCACAGGTTAACATCAGTTTTCCTCTCCCTCCCTCTGTTTGTCACATTCTTCATTGGTGACTGTGTCGTGACCACTTGATGCGAGGGATGCCCCTGGAAGGTCTACGTTGGACAGCTCTGACCACCGATGCCAGCCTTCCCATTTGGGGCACCCATTGTCTGCAACAGATGGCGCAAGAAAACATGGTCCTGGCAGAAGTCTGGTTGGTCCATCAAACATTTGGAGGTGTGGGCAGTTCTCTTGGCACTCTGCCAATTTCTGCTGCTTCTTTGTGCTCAGGCAGTGCGATTCCTGTCTGACAGTGCCACGATGGTGACTATTCTCAACAGACAGGGGGGGGAACAGTGATCGCCTTGGAAATGTCTCTTGTTAACTTGGGCCGAGCGTCATTTGCAAGCGCTGTCGGCACAGCACATCGCTGGAATAGAAAATGTGCAGGCAGATTTTCTCAGTCATCACCTTCTCGACTCGGACGAGTGGAAACTCGTTCAGACACATTGTGAACTGGTGGGATCGTCCTGCTCTGGACTTGATGGCCACCTCAGCCAGTGCCAAGGTCTCTGCCTTTTTCAGTCTTCGGAGGGAGCCAAAATCTCAGGGTCTGGATGCGCTGGTCCAGCCCTGGGCTCTGTCGCAGATCCTCTGTCTTTCCTCCATGAGCCTTGATTGGCCAGATTCTCCAGTGTATAGAGATATATCTAGGCTGCATGATTCTGGTGGTGCCAGATTGGCCTAGTCGCCCGTGGTATGCAGACCCATTTCACCTCCTAGTGACAGAGCCTCTGAAGCTTATTTCTCACAGGGGCCTGCTGGGACAGGGGCCAATCGTCATGGACGATCCTTCTCCCTTCTCGCTTATGGCTTGGCTCTTAAAAGGCGCCATCTATCTCATAAAAGATACTTTTCTCAAGTTATGGCTACCTTACTGAAAGCACAGCGCCCTTCAATGGCATGGAGCCCTTACAGCACGGGTCTAGCTTACGCTCAAGTTTGGCATTTATTCGAGTCCTGGTGCTCCGCCCATGCGGTTTCGCCATGGTAAGCCCAAATATCTGATCTCCTGTCCTTTCTGCAGGATGGCTTTGACAAGGGCCTTGCCTTTAATTATTTGAAAGTGCTTGTAGCGGCTCTCACCTGTTTTCATTCGTGGTCCTGTGGTGGGTTGCTCACTTGTCTCTCATTTGGATATTGGACGTTTTTTGCATGGAGTATGTGTCTTGCATCCTCCAGTTCGTCCACTTGTCCCTTGGGACTTTCCCTTGGTTCTCTGGGTATTCAAGCGGCCACCCTTTGAGCCCTTGAAGGGGCCTTTCTGAAGGACTTGGTCCTCAAGACTGTCTTTTTGATAGCTATTACGTCGGCCCGATGTGCTAATGAGCTGCAAGCGCTTTCCTGCCAGGACCACTTATTATCCTTCTCTGCGGAAAGGGTAATGCTCAGGATAGTTCCTTCCTTTTTATCGAAAGTTCTGTCCAACTTCCATGTAAATCAGTCCATCTTGCTCCCATCCTTTCCGGAGGGGGAGTCTTCTACAGGATCCATTGGCCTTTGCTTGTTGGATGTCGCATGGTCCTTGCACAGTTATCTGAAGGTTACTAATTCCTTTTGGCTCTCGGATCACTTGTTTGTCCTTTTCTCTGATCCCTGTAAAGGGACTGCTGCTTCTAATACTATGCATTGCGTGGTGGATCAAGCCAGACCATTGAGTCGGCTTATATCTTATAGGGTAAGCCTGTTCCTGCAGACCTTAAAGCTCATTCTATGTGAGTGCAGACAGCTTCTTGGGCAGAATGCTCTCAGGTCGCTCTGATTGACATTTGCCGGTCAGCGACCTGGTCGTCTTTGTTGACCTTTACCCAGTATTATCACTTGGACATTCAAGTGCATGAAGCGGCCCGTTTTGAGCCACTGTTTTGGTGGTGGCTGTCTCTTCCTGCTCTTAGGTGGTGAAGCTATGGTAATTCTCAATAGTCCGGACTGGTCTAGCAGGATGATTTGGAAGATGAAATTTTACTTACCGTTAACTTCCTTTCCTGGAATCCTGCTAGACCAGTCCAGGACCCTGCCCACTCTCTGTTTGAGAACCAGCCTTGCTAACATACAGAATCAACTTTGTCTTTAGCTCAGCTATTTGGCAGTTCTAATGCTTTTACTGAATCCAGCGGCTCTGTTGCCTTGTATATAGTTGCACAGTTGTGCAGTAGTTTATTTTGTTTAGTCTGAACGTTGTTCTGAAGTCGTCTTGTTTTCCCAGTGTCATACTGAAGCTATCCCCTAGGAGAGCATGTATATGTGCCAGTGATGATGTTAATGAAGCTTCTGATTGGTTCTTTGTCTCCATCATCTGCTGGCAGGGGGATATAACGCACTAGTCTGGACTGGTCTGCCAGGATTCCATGAAAGGAAGTTAATGGTGAGTAAAATTTCACCATATAGATAGGTAAATTCTTGTATGTTAACACAACTGTGATTTTTCTTTTCTTTAGGTTTTACATGGTTTTAGTGCAAGGTTTGCAGATATCGGATTTTATTTGTCATCCAGTTTTGGCCAGTACTATTCTCAACTCTCCTCCACTCTTTTGCTGTGATCTCAAAGGAATCAATGTGGTGGTCCCTTACTTCATCTCTGCACTGGAGACAATTTTACCAGACAGGTAAACAACTCTGCTTGTAACTGTCGTGTGGCCTTCTTTTGGCAGAAATATGAAGAATCTTAGCCCGGGTCTGGTGAAATGGTACTTGTGTGGTCTCAAAGGTGCATATACAACAGCCTTTTCTTTGTTGTTTCTTTAGAAAGGTACATAAGAACATAAGATATGCCATACTGGGTCAGACCAAGGTCCATCAAGCCCATTATCCTCTTTCCAACAATGGCCAATCTAGGTCATACGTACCTAGCAGTTTCCCCAAAAGACACAGGATCCACAATGCTTGTACTGGGTCAAGCATTGATATCCTGGGTCCCTTCTTAATAATGGTTTATGGACCTTTCCTCCAGGAACTTGTCCAAACCTTTTTTAAACCCAGCTTCACTAACAGCCTTTACTACATCCTCCGGTAACAAATTCCAGAGTTTGATTACACGTTGAGTGAAAAAATATTTTCTTTTATTAGTCTTAAATAGTTTACCCTGTAGCTTCATTGCATGTCCCCTAGACTTTCTATATTCTGATAACGTAAACAATCGATCTACGTTTACCCGTTCCACTCCGTTCATTAATTTATAGACTTCTATCATATCTCCCCTCAGCCGTCTCTTTTCCAGATTAAAGAGCACTAACCTTTTTAGCCTTTCTTCATAGGAATATCCTTCCATCCCCTTTACCATTTTGGTGGCTCTTCTCTGAACCTTTTCTAATTACGCTATATCATTTTTTTTTTTTAAACTTTATTTAAGTCCACCATACAATCCAAACAACACATCAACAAACGGCACCACGGGGAGGGTTTACTCTTCTCCCCCCCGGTAGCCAACAGAAAGATAACACAGTAGGTGGTCATTTTACATTATATCCCCATCCCCCTTCTCCCACCCCTCTCCCCTCACCCACCAACCCACCCTCACTCCATTACCAGCTTTGTACACCAATTATCGTCCGGGACTATAAAGCAGCTCCCTCCAACCCATTCCTCAAATCCATATATAATCAACTCCCCCCTTGGAGAGTGGCGTTACGGCTGTGGGGCCCCAACTGCTGAATATATGGCTCCCAGATTGACAGAAAAACTGTCCAACGCTTGGCACTGCCCCGCGCCAACCAACGCTCTGTCAACATTAATTGATGAAAGCTATTCCGCCATTCACTAAAAGTGGGCAGTTGGCCTTCCCTCCATAATCTAAGAATCGGCCCTTTACCCACCAGACAGGCCTTCCGCACAAGCAAACTCTCACCAGCTTTCACTGGTCCAGGGGTCGGCAACTGGTCAAGTGTGACAAAGAGGCCTGTCCAACGAATCCTACGCTGAAGCAGCGTGCAGAGGAAGCTGCATATCCGTGCCCAATACTTCTGTATTCCCCGACAGCCCCACCACATATGTAGGAGAGTTGCCGAGGGTCCCGAACAGCGCGGGCAGGAGCCATCCGTGTCCAGACAACTACGCAGTGCTCGCCTCGGCGAGAAATGGGCCCTAGTCACGCATTTAAATTGGATCTCACGCCAGCGCATTCCTTGTACCAATCGTCTGATCCGTTTCAATGCCATCAGTACCGATCCCGGCTGTACGGCTTCTCCCAATTCAGTCGCCCAAGCTCTTTCAACTCCACTATAATCAGGGAGGGGGCGGTAAGGCTCCAAACTACGTTTCAAACCAGAGATTGACGGCGTGCGCTCCTCTCCCAGCTGGAAAAACTCTAAAATACAGGCTGAGCGCTCTGCCTGCAGCGCAGTGCGCGGCAGGGCGGCCACATAGTGGGAGAGTTGTATATAGGCAAAACAATGCGTGTCGGGTAGCTCATACTCCTGACTGAGCGTTCGAAATGATTTACAGCTTCCCGCTTGGTCTACTACGTGCCCTACCATCCGGATGCCACGTGTCCACCAGTCCCGAAATACCGCAGTCTCGGACCCTGGAGTAAAGTGGGCATTGCCCTGCAGTGGCAACCAACAAGACACCTTCCACGGTTCCTGCCAATATATGTTAAGTTGTTGCCATGTGCGTCTGACAGAGTCCACCAATGGACTCTGCCGACTAGAATCTATGAGGGCTTTATGAGTGCCGTGCAAAGTCCCCAGGAGAGTCGCAGGAGCCACCAGACACTCCTCTAAGGACCTAGGCGTGTATATTTCTGTCCCCCCCAGCCAATCTCCCAGGTGTCTAGCTTGACAGGCCAATGCGTAGGACTTCAAGTCTGGTAGGCCCATACCTCCCTCTCGCCATTTCCCAAGCAGCCGATGCCACGGGACCCGTGCTCGCTGCCCCCGCCAAAGAAAGCGCTTAATCAGAGCCTCTATTCTATTCAGGTCACGTCGAAGCAACCAGACTGGCAGGGTCTGCAGCCAATACAAGATTCTGGGTAAAACGATCATCTGTACTGCTGCTATCCTCCCTGCCAGAGACAGCGGGAGGGGTCCCCATGCACTTAGCTGCACTGCCAAATGCCGCAGTATCCGGTCTAGGTTACGCCGGTATAACTCCTGGGGGTTTCCAGTCAATGTTATGCCCAAATAGATGAATTCTTTATCTGCCCACCGTAAAGGGAAGGGTCCCCTCCAGGAACCGCGGACCCGCCCCAAAACATCCACTACTTCAGACTTCTCTTTATTAATATGCAAGCCGGCAAATGCTCCGAACCGCCGGAATTCGTCCAATAGCGGTTGTAGGGATGTGGCCGGTGTCGTCAAATGGACTAACAAGTCGTCAGCAAAAGCCGATATAAGGAAAGTTTGCGACCGCAGCCGCACTCCCTGTATTCTCCCCGAATTGACGATGGTACGAATCAGCGGGTCCAAGGAGAGCACAAAGAGCAAGGGCGAAAGAGGACAGCCCTGTCTTGTACCCCTCCCCAACGTGAGGTCATCGGAGAGGAAGCCATTGCACAATATGCCTGCTGTCGGCGAAACGTACAAACTTTGCACCATTTTACAAAAACCCTCCCCCATGCCGTAGCGCGGCAGCAACCTCCAAAGATAGTGCCAGTCTACCCTATCAAAGGCCTTCTCCGCATCGAAGCTTATCAATAGCGACGGAGTATTGTGGGCATGCACCCACTCCAAAGAGGCCAGAATCTTCCGAAGGTTGCGTACAGCGTGGCGGCCTTTCACAAAGCCCACTTGTGCCTCATGAATTAAGTAATCCAATACCCCTGCTAGGCGGTCAGCTAGAACTTTCGCCAAAAGTTTAAGATCAAAGTTCAATAGGGAGATAGGTCGATATGAAGCTGCCTGCAGCGGGTCTTTACCTGGCTTCGGGATCAGGGTGATATATGCGTGGTTGCGCCCCCAGCGGAATGCCCCCTGCTCCGTTCTGGTGACAAAGACCTCTCGTAGCAGAGGACTCACCCCGTCCCCTAGGATCTTATAAATCTCGGCCCCGAATCCATCGGGCCCCGGCGTTTTATAACACTGGGCCGCAGATATTGCGGATTGTATTTCTTGTATAGTAATAGGGAGATCTAGAGCATCCCGCTGGGCTGACGTAAGTTGAGGCAACTCCAAGACCTCAAGATAGTCCTGCAGCCCCTCAGGGGGACCAGCCGTGGTACTGTATAAGTTTTGAAAAAAAGTACGAAAAATCTCTGCGATTTCCTTGTTTCCCTTATGCACCCGTCCCGGGCCTGCATTCAGTGCCGCTATGTGAGCAGGACCCCGTCGGGCCCGCAGACAGCGCGCCAGCAACTTGCCAGGTTTGTCACCATAGCAGTGCAAACGAAACCGATAATACAGAACCGATTTCTTTGCTCGCTGATGTAGTAACTCATTAAGCTCAGTCTGGGTTTCCCAGAACAACTTTTTATTGGGCATTGTTGGCGTGTGAGCACATCTCCGCCGTAGTGTGGTGACCCGACGTTCAAGTAGTACAATACGTTCTGCCATCAGCCGGCGTCTTCTCGCGGCGTACCCTATGATGTTCCCTCGAAGAACCACCTTTGCCGTTTCCCAGACTAATTCGGGGTCGTCCATATGGACCCGGTGGTGGCCAAGGAAGTCCTCCCATCTCTGGCGTATAAACTGGCGAAATTGCTCATCCGAATAAAGCTCTAGAGGAAATCTCCACAAGCGTGACTGATTCATGTCTCGCCCCCAATGTAAATCCAGCCACACCATTGCGTGGTCTGAGATTTCGGAGGGACCAATCTGTGCATCCTCAGTGTGTGTAAACAAAGTCCCCGAGATCATTACGTAATCGATTCGGGCGCTAGTACCATGTGCTCGAGATTGATGGGTATAGTCTCTTTCGGAGGGGTGCAGTACCCGCCAAGGATCAATTATACCTAGTCTTCGGCAGAACCGCAACAGTAGCTGGGAGGGCCCTACCCTCTCCCGGCCACCTCCTCTCCTAGAAGTATCCAGGTCCACATCCAGGACTCCATTAAAGTCCCCACCCAAGATCACCGGGCACTCTGGAAGCTGTTCCACTCTTGATGCCAGACCATTATAAAACCCTGGGTCAGCCACGTTTGGCCCATAAAGATTTCCCAGGATCACCGGTTTTCCATCTAATTGACCATAGAGCAACAGGGATCGACCAATATTATCAGCCAGGACCGTCTCCTCCACGAAACGTATGCGTTTATGGATTAGAATCGCTACACCTCCCTTATGCCCCTGGGCGGGGGATCCCCACACTTGGCCCACCCAACTCCGGCAGAGCTTGCTATGCTCGACAGCCGTCTGGTGGGTTTCTTGGAGAAAAGCAATGTCACATTTATGCCCTTATGCCTCTTAATAGGGTTTCCCAGCCCACAGACATTCCAAGTGATTATTTTCAAAGCGCCAGGGCAGTGCCAAGATGCCACCCCAAGATCATTACTGAATACTCCAGAGGGACACCCCCAGCCTGGTACCCCCCCCTGTCTTCTAGGAGGCAATTATCCCAGCCATTTAAATTCAATGGAGTGTACCCCCTCCCCTCCCCCTGCCCCTCCCTCCTCCTTTTCCTTCCCATCCCTCCCCTCCCCTCCCCCCCATCACCCCTCTTCTCCAAACTCTCCCGTCCAGCCATAGCCGGATCTACTTCCTACGGCAGACGGGTTCACCCCTCCGATATTCCCCCCTCCCTAGCAATTAATTTAAAGTGAAGAAAAGAAAAAAGGAAGGCACAAAATCTCCGTTACAAACCTCTACAGTATGTCTCCCCCAGTGGGCGCTAGCGCCCGCCACTCAGCTATTCTTGAATTATCTCTCCCCACGACCACCCAAATTACCTCCCATCTCCTCTGTCCTCCTCCCTTATCAAAGACAATAACCCCTGCATTCCCCCAAATTAATCGCCGCCTACCCCCCTGCTCTGCGTCCGAGCCTCACCTGTAATAGGATAAAGAAGGGGAGGGAAGGGAGAGATTCAAGCAGGAATACAGGGGCAGAAACAGGGCAAGGAGGGAGATAGTCAGGGAACCAGCAGAGCAGCAACAATTAAAACAAAATAACAAATGTAACATAGTAACAAGGATACAATGTCCCCCTTGGCATTATAGATGTTACCAATTCCATGAGACGTTGTATCTCAGCCTCATACTCCACAGGAAGGCAAAACCAAGAGTTCTCCTATGACAGTAGATACTGCTGAGAGTCTGTCAGGAAGTGCTCGACCCCGGGGGGCTCCCGGTCACCATACTGCCCATGGGGAGATGCACCCCACTTCCAATAGGTCAGTTAGCGATTAAGGGGCCAATTGAGCAGGCAGGGAGTCCAGAAAAGTAGTCGCCTCTTCCAGGGTCGCTAGTGTGCGAGTGTGGCCTTGATGGTCGATCCGCAGTCGAGCCGGGTACAGAAGTGAGAAACGAATGCCGCGGTTATACAACTGGGAACAAACTCCCGAAAAAGCCCTGCGTTGCTGGCTTACGATCACCGAATAGTCCTGGAATACTAAGATCGGCTTGGTGCCTTGTTGATGTCTCCGTCGGCTCCTTGCCGCTCTCAGCACCTCCTCTTTCTGTCTGTAATCGAGAAAGCGGGCGATCACTGCCCGTGGATTCCGGGCCTGCTCTCTTCTTTGGCCCAGCCGATGTACCCGCTCTATTTTGACAGATTCATCTCTCAGGTTTGGCAGGAGGTTCCCAATCCAAGTTTGTAGATATTCAAGTAGGACACTGTCAGCGACACTTTCAGGAATGCCGACAAATCGCAAGTTTTTCCGCCGACCTCGGTTCTCCAGTTCATCGAGTTTGTCCCCTTGTTGTTTCACCAAAGTCTCTAGGGCGGCCACTTTGGCCACTACTGATTGTTGCGTGTCTTCCACATCAGACACCCTTGTCTCCACTTGCTCCATCCTCTCCTCCACTGCCGTGAAACGTTGTCCAAGCGTTTGAATCTGCTCCACCAGGTCTTGGAAACGTGTGCTGAGCGCCTGCACCACTGCGGCGCTGACCTCGGCCACTAAATCTGGCGTGCTACCAGGTTTCGGGCTGGGTGGTGAGCCATCCGCCATTTTCCCCTCCGCAGTTCGGGGTCTCTCTTTTCTAGGTGCTTTAGATGCCATCAGGTTAGCAGTGTTACGTATACCACGTCCCACTCCCGGCACTATTCTAGTGGGATAGTGGAAGTAAAATTGTGCAGTTGAAAATCCCCACTGCGGGGGTTGGAAGCCACTGTGTAGGGGTTTTATCTGCACAGGCCAGGCAGGAACAACCGCGGGGCTACACCCCGAAAGCCACTTGATAGAGGGGGCGATCAGAGAGATATCCAACCACAGCTTGGCGCTCCTTTTCTTTTTTCCCTCTTTTCTTTTTCTTTTTGTTGTTTATTTATTTATTTTATTTTTTTGTCTTCTTCTCTTCCCCTCTTTTTGTACCTCAGTGTCCGCTGTTGTCAGGCAGGAAAGGCTGCAGCTCCCCCCATCTTCCAAGGCCCTTCAACAGTTGTGGAAAGCGCTGTTGCCTCGATGGGAAGGGTGTCCAGTCCCTCCCACTGTCACCAGCGGCTGTTCTCCCCCCAGCGAACAAAGGGAGGCACAGGCCCCGGCTCCACCGGAGAAGCAGCACCGCTCTATAGAGCCAGCCGCAGCCGGTCAGACAGACGCCGATCTCCTTGTTTCGGAGGGTTCAGCCCTCCGTGACTGCAACACTGCTAGCAATAGCAGGAAGGTATTCGGGTGCACCGCTTCCCGCTCTTCGTTAAAGGAAGCTGCTCGCTGAATTCAGGCGAAGAGGCCGCTCTTCCCCTCCCGCCGGGGTCACACCACCACGTGCAGGCAGCACGGATCCCGACAGTGGCCGCACCTCCCGATCGTGCCCCCGACTTACTTGAGGGCCAGCCAACGATCCCCTCTGTCGGGTAGAAGCCGCCGCAGAGTTCCTTAGGTCCTCGGGCACCGTGTCCCAGCGAAGGGGAAGTCAACAGTGGCGGTGGGGGAATTGTGCGATGGGCCTCTGCACCCTCAGCTTCGTTGAGGAACTCCCCCCAGCCGTGCAAGGACAGCCGCGAGCCGGTTCAGCGCCGGAGGATCAAGGCCCCAACAGGGGCGAGTTAATGCAGGTGGGATCCAGGAGGTTTTAAAGCTGATTTGTAGCAGGAATGTGGGGCGATTACCCGGAGCTGATCGTGACTCGTCCGATCAGCTCATTGCCCAAACCGGAAGTCCTTCACTTCGCTATATCATTTTTAAGATATGGCGACCAGAATTGCACACAATATTCAAGGTGCAGTCTCACCATGGAACGATATAGAGGCATTATAATATCTTCTGTTTTATTTTCCATTCCTTTCCTTATGATACCTAGCATTCTATTCGCTCTCTTGGCCGCTGCTGCACACTGGGCCGAGGGTTTTAACATGTTATCCACAATGACGCCTAAATCTTTTTCCTGGGTGGTGGTTCCTAATGTGGAACCTTGCATCCTTGTAACCATAGTTTGGGTTGTTCTTCCCTAGGTGCATAACTTTGCACTTGTCCACATTAAATTTCATTTGCCATTTTGATGCCCAGTCTTCCAATTTATCAAGATCCTCTTGCAATTTTCCACAATCCTCTTGGGTTTTAACAACTTTAAATAGTTTTGTGTTCTCTGCAGATTTGATAACCTCACTCGTTACTCCCTTTTCCAGGTCATTTATGAATATGTCAATAAGCAGCGGACCCAGCACAGATCCCTGGGGTACACCACTATTCACCTTTCTCCATTGGGAAAATTAGCCATTTAGCCCTACCCTCTGCTTTCTATCTTTTAACCAGTTCCTGATCCACAATAGTAAACTGCCTCCTATCCCATGACTCTTTAGTTTTGCCAAACGTCTCTGATGAGGGACCTTGTCAAAGGCTTTCTGAAAGTCCAGATACACTATATCAACCGACTCACCTTTGTCCGCCTGTTTGTTCACACCTTCAAAAAAACATAACAGGATTAGTAAGACAGGATCTTCCTTGTCAAAAGCCATGTTGGCTGTCTTCCATTAGGCCATGACTATCTACATGCTGAGTAATTTTGTTCTTTATGATGGTTTCTACCATTTTTCCCAGTACTGATGTCAGGCTCACCGGTCTGTAGTTTCCCGGATCACCCCTGGATCTCTTTTTAAAAATTGGCGATCCTCCAGTCTTCAGGTATTACAGATGATTTTAATGAAAATTCACAGCTTACTAATAGCATGTCTGCAATCTCATATTTCAGTTCTTTCAACACCCTTGGATGTATACCATCCGGCCCAGCTGATTTGGTACTCTTCAGTTTATCTAATATTTGTAATACATCTTCCCGATGTATCGATATTTCCTTCAATTCTTCCGCACCTTTAAATACCACTTCAGTCATGGGTAACATCCCTACATCTTCCTCAGTAAAGACCGAAGCAAAGAATTCATTCAGTCTCTCCATTATCGCCTTGTTGCCTCTTAGTGCCCCTTTAACTCCTCTATCATCTAATGGACCAACTGACTCACTCATGGTTTTTTTTGCTATGAATGTACTTGAAAAAGTCTTTATTTCAAGTTTTTGCTTCCGCAGCAAGCTTCTTCTCAAATTCTCCCTTTGCCTGCCTTATCAATGCCTTGCATTTGACTTGCCAGTCCTTGTGCTGTTTCTAGGTTTCGTCGTTTGGTTCTTTTTTCCATTTCCTGAAAGATGCTTTTTTGGCAACAAGAGCCTCTCTAATCTCACCTTTAAACCATGCTGGCAGTTTTTTGGACTTCCTTCCACTTTTTTTAAATCGTGGAATACAGCTGGTCTGGGCTTCCTAAATAGTAGTTTTCAACAACACCCAAGCTTGTTGTATGTCTTTAACCTGTGCAACTGCTCCTTTTAGTTTTTTCTTAACTATTTTCCTCATTTTATCATAGTCTCCCTTTCGAAAGTTAAAAGGTAGTACTGTGGATTTCCTTACTATCCCTCCTCCACTAATTAAATCAAACACGATCATGCTATGATCACTATTGCCAAGTGGCTCCAACACCCTTATCTCTTGCACAAGATCTGGTGTTCCACTAAGGACTAGGTCTAATATGGCTTCCCCTCTGGTCGGTTCATGAACCAGCTGCTCCAAGAAGCAGACATTTATTTCATCTAGGAACTTTATCTCCCTATCATGTCCTGCCGTGACATTGACCCAATCGATACCAGGGTAATTGAAATCACCCATTATTATTACAGCGCTGTAACTTTTGTTAGCTTCCTTGATTCCTTTGAACATTTCATCATCCATTTGTTCATTCTGGCCAGGCAGGCCATAGTACACCCCCACTGCCATTGCCTTCCCCTTTTTATATGGAATTTCAATCCATAGAGATTCTACAGCAAATTTTGTTTCCTGCAAAACTTTAATCCTTTCTGACTCAATGCCCTCTCTAACATAGAGCGCAACCCCTCCACCAATTTGATCAGCTCTATCATTACGATATAGTTTGTACCCAGGTATCACAGTGTTCCACTGGTTGACCTCCTTCCACCATGTCTCTGATATTCCAATCATGTCTAACCTTTCATTTAGTGCTATATATTCTAACTCTCTCATCTTATTGTTTAGACTTCTAGCATTTGCATACAAACATTTTAGAGACTGTATTTTATTCATATTAATCTGGCTTTAGGTAGATATGGGTAATTTGGGATCTTTAATCTCTGTCTGCCCCATACTCGAGAGCATTTGGGCTACTTAACTCTTTTTTTGGAACCTTTCTGCTTTTGGTAGTATCCTTCAAAGATACATTCTTCCGTACCATGTGCTCTTGTGCGACTGTCTGCTTTCCCCTATTATCTAGTTTAAAAGCTGCTCTATCTCCCTTTTAAAGGTTATTGCCAGCAGCCTGGTTCCATCCCAGTTAAGGTGAAGCCCATACCTTCGGAAGAGCCCCTCCTCTCCCCAGAATGTTCTCCAGCTCCTAACAAATCCAAAACCCTCATCTCTGCACCATTGTTTCATCCATGCATTGAGACTCCGGAGCTCTGCCTGCCTTTTGAGTCCTGTGCGTGGAATGGGAAGTATTTCAGAGAACGCTACCCTGGAAATTCTGGATTTTAACTTTCTACCTAAAAGCCTAAATTTAGCCTCCAGAACCTCCTTACCACATTTTCGTATGTCATTGGTACCGACATGTACCAAGACAGCTGGCTCCTCCCCAGCACTATCTAAGACCTTATCTAGGTGGCGCGTGAGGTTCGCTACCTTCACACCAGGCAAGCATGTTACCAGGCGATCCTCACATCCACCAGCTACCCAGCTATCTACATGCCTAATGATCAAATCAACCACTATAATGGCTGTCCTAACCCCTTCCCTCATGGGCACATGGCTCTGGAGAAACTTCCTTGGTGCGAGAGGGTTTTACATCACCTGGAGGACAGGTCCTAGTTACAGGATCACTTCCTGCCACACCAGGGTGATGCTCTCCTGTCACATGACCTCTCTCCTCCATGGCAACAGGGATGCTGCCAGACTGGAGGTGGAACTTCAGGACTATATCCCTGTAGGTCTTGTCTATGTACCTCTCTGTCTTTGTTTTCCAAGTCTGCTACTCTAGCCTCTAGAGAACGGACTCGTTCCCTGAGAGCAAAGAGCTCCTTGCACCTAGTGCACACGTAAGACCTCTCACCAACTGGGAGAAAATCATACATGTGACACTGAATGCAAAAGACTGGAAAGCCCCCATCTCGCTGCTGGACTGCTGTCTGCATCTTTATTTTTATTTATTTAGCACTCACTTATATACCGCCACTTCCAGCGATCAGCAGCGGTTTGATTACATCTTTGGGGGTTGTCAAATCAAGACCGAAAAGTGGGGCAAATATATACATAGTTTTGGGGGTGAGGCACAGCACACAGATCTTAGTTTTAAGCTTGTGTTTAGATCTAAGTTCTTTACTTACTAAATGTTGCTATGGATTTGTATACTAATAAAACTGTACCTAATACGTTTAATATACCTTGTTCACCTGAAGCTTAATTAATCTCAGGCCCTTAGTGTATGACTGATTTGGATAACGAGCTTCACCTGAGAGCACCTCCTTTCCTTTAAGATGTGTAAGTACCTATAAAGCTGCGATTATTCTGGGGGTGGGTGGGTGTTGGGGAGGGAGGGAAATAATACTTATTAAAAGAGGGCTGCTACTTAGTACCCTGTCCTGTGCTGCTGAGGTAAGCAGTGACCAACTTCCTGGGTGATTAACAGTCCTTGCTTGGTTAGAAGGAGTTCTTCAAAATGGCCTATTGACCTGCCACCTATTGAAAAAGTTTCACAGATCTCTTGCCCCCTAGGTGGAACGCCTCTTTGTAAAGGTCTCTAGAAGACTTTATTTTTTGTTCAAAGAGTACTTACCCTGTTTTGCCTTTTATGCTAAGTTATATTGTGATTTGATTTAAATTACAGCTCTTTGCTGCTGCTAGGCTCTGACTTATTATGAAATTTAAACTACCAGCTCTCTGCTGGGTTCTAAATTTAACCAGAAAGCTCTCTTCTGTGTTTGAAATTTAAACTAAAATTACTTTGCTGATACTAGGCCCTGAGTGACTATTAAATTTAATCGACAAGCTCTCTGCTGGGTTCCATATTTAACCAGAAAGCTCTCTTCTGTGTTTTAAATTTAAACTTAAACTGCTGCTACTAGGCCCTGACTGATTTAACAAAAAACACTGGGTTCACAGATTAATTAGTTTTAATACAAAGAAGTCCTTTCAGAAAATTCCCAGAAGTATATACTCACAATTGCAGATCTCTCTCCAGAAGTAACAGTCCTTTTTTCTAGTCCTTCAAGACTAGGTATCACACATGCCTCAGACGTTATGAAAATGTTACTGAATTCTTGATCAGTAAAGCACTTTGCAGCAATTTAAGTATCTACAGACTTGAAGATAAATTGGGGTCAGTGAGTAAGATCAAAATGCAAACATAATGCCAAAAGCATTAAATTAGATGGCAGTCGTGTTACTACTTTAGAGCTTTTGTACTTTATTCTTGAATATATTAGATTAACCATTCTCAAGCATAAGCCCAATGCTAAAATCCTGCGTCATAGCCCAGTGTTCAATCCCTAGCACTGGGTTTCCTAACACATGTTTAACACCCATTTATGCTTAATGATTCTATAAGCAAACAGCATACAAATTAGCTCTGTGCATTAAGTCTGCGCTAAATAAGAAGATTAAGCCAGGCAGATAGGCACAGGATTGTGCATTCACAACACTTTTATAGCTTGTGCATGTGTTTTTTCATGTTGTCCAAAAAAGTAATTTGAGGGGAAGTTTGACACTTCACCTCAGATGACTAAGGCTCAGACCCCCAATTGTGATTACGTTCCTGCCAGCATTAGAAGTTCTATGTTCCTGAATTCCCTAAAATATGTCCGTGGTGACCCAGCGGTACCTAACCTCACACCCCTGAACCTGAAAAAAAGAACATTGATGGCACAAGTGGCCACTATACACCCCAGCTCCCTGCTCCAATCCCCCCTCCCCATAGATCTGATAAGGTGCCCCCCCCCAATTCCTGCCCCCCCATACATCACTTGGATGGCATGAGTGATGCTCACAGATTCCTGCCCCCATGTTGTCCTTGGAAAATGGTGGCCCCTGCACTGTTAATCCTGGGATACAAGAAGTTGGGTCAGTTTGCCACGTAAGGTAAAAGAAAGGAAAAAAAATGCCTTATGGAAGACTGACCCTCATCTTCCTTGCATTGCATCCTGGGGTATATAGTGCAGGGCAGCAGACTGATTGACCCTCACACTGTGTGTCCCATCATGCACCATGGGGAGCAGGATATCAGTGCCATATAAGGAATTTTGTTTACCTTATATGGCAGACTGTCCCCACCCGCTGACCATTTTCCAAGATGATGGCAAGAATGTGTGGCCATTGCTCCCCTCCCCCCCCAGCAAAGAAGGTATAGGGAGGGGGAGATCATAGAGGCTGTGACAACCAAGTGGAGGAGGGGATCGGAGGGGTTGTGACTATCAGTCAGGGGAGAGAGGGTTTTGTGGAAAATTGGAAGAGGATCTTGATAAATTGGAAGACTGGGCATCAAAATGGCAGATGAAATTTAATGTGGACAAGTGCAAGGTTATGCACCTAGGGAAGAACAACCCAAACTATGGTTACACGATGCAAGGTTCCATATTAGGAACCACCACCCAGGAAAAAGATTTAGGCGTCATTGTAGATACCATGTTAAAACCCTCGGCCCAGTGTGCAGCGGCGGCCAAGAGAGCAAATAGAATGCTAGGTATGATAAGGAAAGGAATGGAAAATAAAACAAAATATGTTATAATGCCTCTATATCGTTCCATGGTGAGACCGCACCTTGAATATTGTGTGCAATTCTGGTCGCCTTGTTTGGTCAGGCTGTTCTCAAACACCTGTTCCATGCTTAATTAACTCCTACCCACCATCCCTCATGGGATGCCAGAGATCCAGGTGGGGAAGTGCAGCCCTGTCCCAGGGACACACTACTTCTGGGCTCTCTCCCTGGCATCAAAAGCTAGGGAGTCCCCATGTGTGAAGACTCATTCCTGCTTGTTCCTGGAGATAGCACAGTTACTTACCTGTAACAGGTGATCTCTGGGAACAGCAGGAATAAGTCTTCACAACCCACCCACCTCCCCTAGGAGTTGTCTCTCTCTCTCTATCTCTCTTCCTTTCCCTCTCCCTCCCTCTTTGTCTCAGCTATAAAACTCAACTGAGGAGAGACAGTTGGAAAGGCAGGAAGGCAGCACGCAGGCGCTGTGGGATGCTCCCAAAAGCTTTCTGATTGGACGCTGGGGGGCGTTCCCGCACAGGCTCCGTCGATACCGATGTACCCATGTGTGAAGACTTATTCCTGCTGTTCCCCGAGATCACCTGTTACAGGTAAGTAACTGTGCTTTCATGGGGAGAGGAATTGGGACCAACAATGTCTGCGGGCATGTGATCAGGGGTCTGGGTCTTCGGTGATCTGAGGTGGATTCAAACGTCACCTCAGATGCGATCCCTTTGCTCTTACTGCATCTTTACGTCTGCTCGAATCTAGCATAAATATCCAGCATTGAAGGAACAATAAAATATGCACTCCCTTGCATGTGGTTAGCATTCCCACTGCGCTATGCTTTAGCACATTGGTTTTGCTCAGGATTTTTCTGTGCTATCTTGTTTTCTCCGTAGACAAGCAGAGAAATACAAACACACTTTTTGGTGACTTTACCGACGGATCCAATGTGCTGTAGCTTTCGCCAGCTAAGTGAAGTCTTTTGATTTTATTGCACCGGGCTGATGGCATTAATCTTTAAAAAAGGAATAGAGCAGCTTTAAAACTAGGTAATAGGGGAAAGCCAACAGTCACTCAAGCAAATGGTTCAGAAGGATGTACCCTTGAAGGATACTAGCAAAAGAGGGCATACCAACAGAGAGGTTCCAATAAAGATAAAAGTATCCAGGATGCTCTTAAATAGAAAGCAGACAGAGCTGAAAGATTCCAAATTACCCCCGTCAACTGATAACCACATTAATATGAATAAAATACAACCTCTAAAATGCCTGTATGCAAATGCTAGAAGTCTAAAAAAATAAGATGGGAGAGCTAGAATATATAGCAGTAAATGATAGGTTAGATACAAGGTGATGGCAGTGGGGGTGTACTACCGACCGCCTGGCCAGAATGAACAGATGAATGATGAAATTCTAAAAGAAATCAGGGAAGCTAACAAAAGTTACAGTACAGTAATAATAATGGGTGATTGCAATTACCCTGGTATCAACTGGGTCTATGTCACAGCAGGACATGACAGAGAGAGAAAGTTTCTAGATGAAATAAATGACTGCTTCTTGGAGCTGCTGGTTCATGAACAAACTAGAGGAGAAGCAATTTTGGATCTAGTGGAACACGGGATCTGGTGCAAGAAATAAGGTTGTTGGGGCAACTTGGCAATAGTAATCATAGCATGATCACATTTGATTTAATAAATGGAAGAAGGGCGGAAAGGAAATCCACATTTCTACCTTTAAACTTTTAAAAGGGAGACTAGGCTAAATGAGTAAAATAGTTAAGAAAAAACTAAAAGAAGCAGCTGCAAAAGTTAAAGATTTACATAAAACGTGGACGTTGTTTAAAAATACTTTCTTGGAAGCCCTGACCAGATGTATTTCACGCTTTCAGAGAGGCTGTTATAGTCAAAAAAGGAAATGGAAAAAAGAGCCAAATGATGAAAATGGTAAACAACATAAGCACTGACATTGATAAGGCAGGCAAAGAGAGAATATGAATAAAAAGCTTGTCATGGAAGCAAAAACGCATAATAAAAACTTTCAAATACATTTTTAGCAAGAAATCTGTGAGTGTCATTTGGACCGTTAGATGATAAAAAAAAGTAAAAGGGACACTAAGGGAGGACAAGGCCATAGCGGAAAGACTGAATGGATTCTTTGCTTCGGTCTTGCCTGAAGATGATGTAGGGAAGTTACCCATGCCTGAAATGGTATTTAAAGGTGAGGTATCAGAAGAATTGAAAGAAATATCAATAAGTTGAGAAGATGTATTGCAACTATTTGATAAACTGAAGGGTAGCAAATCACCTGGACTGGATGGTATAAATCCGAGGGTGTGAACTATCATAAAAATCATTAGTACCAGAAGATTGGAGAATGGTCATTGTAACGTCAATTTTTAAAAAGAGTTTCAGGGGTGATCCAGGGAAGCTGCAGACTAGTGAGCCTGACGTCAGTACCAGGCAAAATGGTAGAAAGCATTATATAAAATAAAATTACTGAACATGTAGCTTGTCATGGTTTAATGGGAGGACGCCAACATGGATTTAGTCAAGGAAAGTTTTGTGTTATTAATCTGTTATATTTTTTTGAAGGTGTGAATAAACAAGTAGATAAAGGTGAGCCGGTTGATATAGTGTATCTGGTTTTACAGAAAGCCTTTGACAAGGTCCCTCATGAGAGATCCTTGGCAAAATTAAAAAGTCATGGGATAGCAGGAAGTGTACTATTGTGGATCGGGAACTGATTAAAAGACAGAAAGCAGAGAGAAGGGCTAAATGGCCAATTTTCTAAATGGAGAAAGGTGAATGGTGGAGTACCGCAGTGGCCTGGGTTGGGCCCACTGCTTTTTAAGATACTCATAAAGGACCTGGAAAAGGGAATAACAAGTGACATGATCAAATTTCTAGATGACACAAAATTATTCAAAGTTGTTAAAACCACAAGAGTATTGTGAAAAACTGCAAGAGGACCTTGATAAATTGGAAGACTGGAAGTTCAAATGGCAGATGAAATTTAATGTGGACAAATATAAAGTTATGCATCTAGGAAAGAACAACCCTAATTATGGTTATATGATGCAGGGTTCCACATTGGGAACCACCACCCAGTAAAAAGATTTAGGTGTCATCGTGGATGTTGTTGTTAAGTGCGTCGAGTCAGAGTCGACTCATGGCGACCCTCTGGATAGCTATCCTAAATTGTGTTCGGTCTTGAGTCAGGGGCTCATTGTTGACAGACTGGTACCCATAGCTGCTGTTATTGTATCGATCCATCTCATTGCTGGCCTTCCTCTTTTGCGCTGACCTTCTATCTTGCCAAGCATGATGTCTTTCTCTAATGATCTCTCTCTTCGCATGATGTGTCCAAAGTATGAAAGTCGAAGTCTTGTCATCTGAGCTTCTAAAGAAAGCTTAGGTTTCATCTCCTGTAGTACCGACTGGTTTGTTCTTCGGGCAGTCCATGGTATACACAGTATTCACCACCAGCACCATAATTCAAAGGCATCAATTTTCTTCCTGTCTATCTTTTGTCACTGTCCAG
This sequence comes from Ichthyophis bannanicus, assembly GCA_033557465.1. Classification (NCBI taxonomy): domain Eukaryota; kingdom Metazoa; phylum Chordata; class Amphibia; order Gymnophiona; family Ichthyophiidae; genus Ichthyophis; species Ichthyophis bannanicus. The sequence goes on along the minus strand of CM066049.1, from coordinate 16,976,768 downwards.
CTTTCACATCCATATGATGTTATTGAAAATACCATAGCTTGAACAAGTCGAATCTTTGTATGGAGAGAGACATCTCTGCTCTTTAGAATCTTATCTAGGTCTTTCATAGCCATTCTGCCAAGAGCAATGCGTCATCTGATTTCTTGACTGCTTGTTGCTTCTTTATTGATAGTTGATCCAAGTAGGTTAAAGTTGTTCACGATTTCATTTTCTTCTCCTTCAGCGATGAACCTGTTGATTATGCCAGTTGTCATGATCTTTGTCTTCTTTACATTAAGGTGCAGGCCCATTTTGAGACTATGTTCTTTGATTGTGAGAAGCAAATGTTTCAGATCATCTTCACTTTCAGCCAGTAATGTGGTGGTATCAGCATAGCGAAGGTTGTTGAGTCTTCCACCAATCTTCACACCTCTGTTGTCTTCATACAATCCTGCTTCTCTGATGATTTGTTCTGCATATAAATTAAACAGGCAGGGGGAAAGTATGCAGCCTTGTCTTACACCTTTGCTTATTTTAAACGATTCTGTTTCTCCTTGTTCCGTTCGAACTGCTGCTTCTTGATCAATGTACAGATTGTGCAAGAGTACGATCAGGTGTTCTGGTATACCCATGCTTCTTAATGTGGCCCAGAGTTTCTCATGGTTTACACAGTCAAAAGCCTTGCTATAGTCGATAAAGCACAAATAGATATCCTTTTGGTATTCTTTAGACTTTTCAAGGATCCATCTCACATCTGCAATGATGTCTCTCGTTCCTCGCCCTTTCTTGAACCTTGCTTGCACTTCAGGTAGTTCTTGTTCCAGGTATGATTGTAGTCTCTTTTGAATAATCTTCAGTAGAATCTTGCTGGCATGTGGGATCAGAGCGATTGTGCGATAATTTCCACAGTCAGTTGGATCACCTTTCTTTAGTATTGGTATAAACACAGATCTTTTCCAGTCAGTTGGCCATGATGTTGTCTTCCATATTTCTTGGCAGAGCCTTGTAAGTACGTTAACAGCTGCATCAGATTGCTGCAATACTTCTATGGGAATGCTATCAATGCCTGGTGCTTTGTTCTTTGATAAGGCTTTCAATGCTGCTTTAACTTCTTTCATCACCAATGGTTCCCGATCATAAGGTACAGGTTGAAACGACTGTTGGTCCACTTGATCTTTATCATATAAAAACTCTGTATATTCCTTCCACCTTTTCTTGATCTTCTCAGCATCATTCAACATAGAACCTTGAGCATTTTGTAACATTCCAATTCGAGGCTGGAACTTTTTCTTTAACTCTCGTAGCTTTAGGAAAGCCGATCTTGTTCTTCCTCTAATAGTTTCTGCTTCTATTTCTTTGCATGTGTCATTGTAGTACTTTTCTTTATCCTGTCTTGCTGCACTTTGGAAATCTCTGTTGAGTTCTGTTATTGTCTTTCTTTCTCCTCTGGCTTTAGCTTCTCTGCGTTTCTGGGCGATTTTCAGAGTTTCTTCCGTCATCCATTTTGGCCGTTTTTGCTTTTTCACCTTTTGTAGAGACTTCTCGCTTTCTTCCAGTACAACCTTCTTGATGTCATTCCATAACTCTTCTGGAGCTCTGTCATTTGTATCTAAAGCAGCAAATCGATTTTGCAGGCAGTCTTTAAATTCCAGTGGTATATTCTCAAGGTCATATTTTGCTGCATTCATGAGTGGTTTGCTCTTTTTCAACTTTAGCTTGAGTTTCCATACTAGTAGTTGATGATCTGTACCACAGTCAGCTCCATGTTTTGTCTTTGTTGATGTTATAGAACATTTCCATCGTTGACTTCCACAGATGTAGTCAATTTGATTTTTACACAAACCATTGGGTGAAGTCCATGTGTACAGTCGCCGCTTGTTTTGATGGAAGAAGGTTTTTGATATGAATAGATCGTTGGTCTTGCAGAATTCTATCAGTCTTTCTCCAGCTTCATTTCTGTTGCCAAGTCCATATTTTACAACTACTTTGCCTTCTTCTTTGTTGCCAACTTTTGCGTTCCAGTCACCCATGACTATCAGGATATCCTGTTTGCATGTTCTGTCAATTTCAGCTTGTACTTGTTCATAGAACTCTTCAATTTCATTCTCTTCTGCAGCTGTTGTTGGGGCATATACTTGAATTATATTTGTGTTGATAGGCATTCCTCGTAGACGAATAGAGATTAAGCGTTCGCTGACTGCATTGTATTTCATTACAGTTCTTGCAAGTTTCTTCTTTATTATAAATGCAACACCATTTCTTCTTTGTCTTTCATTTCCAGCATAGTAGACCATGTGATCATCTGATGCAAAGTGCCCGATGCCAGTCCATTTCAGTTCGCTGACACCCAACAGATCAAGTTGTACACGTTCCATTTCATTCTTGACCACCTTCAACTTCCCTTGGTTCATGCTTCGTACTTTCCATGTTCCAATTTGTAAGACATCTTTACAGTTTCTGACTCTCATTTCATGCGCAGCTACATCAGCAGTCAGAAGTCCCGAGGGCTTTGATCCAACCACATCATAAATGCTGGCTTTACTCTGAGAAGTCTTCAGCTCTTCCCCAGTAGCTAGTTGAGTGCCTTCCGACCTGGGGGTCTCATCTTCCAGCACTATAGCACAATTTGTTTTGTTGTAACTATCCTTTGGGTTTTCATGGCAAGATACACAAGTAGATTGCCGGGCCTTTCTTCCGCGCAGTTTAAGTTTGGTGGTGTTGCCGTTGTCACAGAAATGTGATCCTCCGCTGTCAACACTATCCCATTCTGCTGCTGCTCAGATGGGTGGTTTGTCTTGGTCTGGCACCTCAGCTGAGACCTGTCCATCTTGGGAGACCCTGCCGATAGTTTAGCTCTCAGCATCACTGATGCACACAAGCCCTCACAGCACGACAAGCTGCAAACCAGTATATTATAATATAATATATTATTTAAAAAAATAAAAACACTGAATTTTAAAATAGATAGATTTTTATCAGTTTTAGCCCAAAGAATTCCCTTTACCCTAAGATTTAGAGACTGTCTCAGGAGGTAAGTACTTACAAATGCAGATTTCTTCCCAGTAGTAGCAGCCCTCCTCATAGTCTTTCAAATTTTCCACCTCCTAAAATGCCTCACCCCCTGCAAACTATGCCACCCCAAAAAATATCTCCCTACAACTGTCCCCCAATTCTCAAAACTACAGTACATCCTTCAGAAGTACCCTATTAACTTCAGCTAACCCAACACAGACACAAACACATGCATACTATACACAAACCCATGGATTACAAATAATTCCCTATCTACGATGTTCTGTGTTTTTGAATTATTGACATATAATTAATTTCATTTCCTTTGCTGATATTTCTACTTTGAAAGCTACTGACTAAATTGCACTGCTTTCTTATTGGTTGTTATGTGTACTCCCCAGCTAGTGTCTGTTGCCATGGGCAGGGCTAGTTTAAGGCACTGGCAAGCTAGGAACATACCAAAGGTCCAAAGTTTAGGCACAGACGGCATTAGGGGTGGCAAACAGGGCAACTGCCTTGGCTCTCATCCCACAGTGGGCCCCAAGCCTGCCTCAAGCTGAAGAAGGCATAGCTTGCAAGTGACCTTTGGGGCAATCTCAGAAATTCGGGGCCCAGCATTTCTAACACCTGTCCTGCGTTTAGGGGGACGCTGTCAGACGTATTCAGCAATTGGGAGGTTAGGATTGATACAGTTACTGTCTGGTTTCTTTTTTCAAGATTCTACTGATTTTAACATTCATGTCCGAAAGCTAGAAGGAAGGCCAACATGTCTCAGCATCATGGTTCAAAACCTCTATGTGCAATTCTCTAATCTCCCCTATGTGAATGACCCTGCCTTGTCTGCTTGCAATATAACTAGGAGAGGTATAACTGGAGGTAGGATTTAGCCAATAGGAAAGCTGTGGGGGTGGAGGACTGGAATGCTTGTGCTGGACAAGTTTACTTTCTGCTTGTTGTGGCATACAGAAGAAAAGTGAAGTCTCCACCCCTTAAAAAAGCCATGGTTACTCACCTGTAGCAGGTTTTCTCCGGAACAGCAGGAATAAGTCCTCATATATGGGTGATGATACTGACAGAGCCCATGCGGGAACACTCTCCAGCTTCCATCGTGGATAGATACATAGAAACATGACGGCAGAAAAAGACCACATGGTCTATCTAGTTTGCCCTACCATATCAACTACTACAGTAGTCCCCTTTTTCCTTTTAGAGATCCTCTGTGTATGTCCCATGCTTTTTTGAATTCAAATAATGTTCTTATCTCTACCACCTGCACTGGCAGACTATTCCATGCATCTACCACTCTTTCTGTAAAGAAATAGTTACACATATTTACTCCTGAGTCTGTCCTCTCTCACCTTCATCTTGTCCCCTCGTAGCAGAACTTGCTTTCAATCGAAAGAGGCTCTACTCCTGTGCACTTATGCCACAGAGGTAGTTAGAAAGAAACATGATGGCAGAAAAAGAGCACATGGCCTGTCTAGTCATCCCTTCCATATCAACTACATTAGTCCCTAACTATTAAACGTCTCTATCATATCTTCTCTATCCCACCTTTCCTCTAAAATATATATTTTAAAATCCTTCAGTCTTGCCTCATATGCTTTATAATGAAGACCACTAACTATTTTGGTAGCCACCCTTTGCACCGACTCCAACCTCTTTATATCCTTTTGAAGGTGTGGTCTACAGAATTGCACACAATATTCCAAATCAGGTCGCACCAAAGACTTATACAAAGGCACTATCGCCTCATTTTTTCTGCTGGCCATTCCTTTCCCTATGTACCCAAACATCCTTCCAGCTTTCACCATCGCCTTTTCTACCTATTTAGCTACTTTAAGATCATCAGACACAGTCACGCCCAGGTCCCACTCTTCTTTTATTTATTTTTTTATTTAATGCTTTTATATACCACGCTTTTTAAAATCAGTGCAGTTTACAGATAACATTTTGTGCAGAGTAGGAAGAGCCTACTTTGCACTTACAATGAACAGGTAGTACAACTTGGATTGATAACAGGGGAAAGCATATACATGATATATACAGATTATATACAATGGGAGGGAGGTCGCTATGTGGCTATTGCAACATGGCTTGTCCAGAGGGCTATATACAAGGATGTGAATTATTTATTGGGTTGACTGTAAGGTAAGGCCAGGTGCGGATGTGTTGTTGACCTGGGCATAGTGTAGGAGAAAGAGGTGGTGCTTTAGTGCCTTTCTAAATTGGGCAAGGTCGGTGATCATGCGGATGGTCACTGGGAGCTCGTTCCAGCAGGTAGGTGCGTAGAACCTAAATGCTCTGTTTCTTGTGGCATTAGTACATTTTGTTACTTCACTGGGGTTACTAGAGTGTTGGTGGCAGAGGATCTTCTTGTTCTAGGTACAGGTGTGAGGAGGATAAGGTTTGTCAAGGAGCTGGCAGTTCTTTTGTTAATGGCCTTGAAAGTTAAGAGAGCAACTTTGTATATGATCTGGCAGTAAATTGGTAACCAGTGCAGATCCTTTAGGATTGGAGTGATGTGCTCCCTTCAGGAGGCCCCGTGTAGGAAACGGGCAGCAGCATTCATTGCTAGCTGTAGTGGGTTAAGTGTGTTCTTGGGGAGTCCCTGAAGGATTACATTGGCATAGTCAAAGTGAGGGGTTACTAGTGCCTGGAAAATTGTTCAGAAGTCCTCTGGTTGCAGCAAGGGTCGGAGATGTCGAATTGTCCTCATCTTATGGTAGACCTTCTTTACAGTATTGCCTATGTGTGCTTTCATATTGAGGTGCTGGTCCAGCATGACTCCTAGGTAGCGGATGGTGGGACAGCTCGGGAGTTCGGCGTCTCTTGTCTTCAGTGTTGCCGGAGGGGAGAAGCTTTGATTTCTCGTGATGAACAGCACTTCTGTCTTGCTGAAGTTTATCCTGAGACTCTGTGAGTGAAGCCAGTCTGTGACGGCGTCAAAGCATTTTACTAGTGGAGAGAAGTCTGATTGATGGTGAATGGGGTGAAGAGTAGTACATCACCTGGATAAATCAGGCAGGATATGTTGAAGGAGCGGATGATTGCACATATGGGCTGCATGTATATGTTGAATAGTAGGGCGGATAGCGAGGAGCTTTGGGGGACTCCATGTTTTTGTTGAAAAGGCTCGGAGGTTGCAGAGCCTGTCCGAACCTGCTGCCATCTATCTGTTAAGTACGACTTGCACTAACTCCAGGCTGAGCCCTGGATTCCCTTTTCCTGGAGACGTATTAGGAACTGTTCGTGGTTGACTGAGTCGAAAGCTGCGGAGATGTCTAGGAAGATCAGGGCATATCCTTGTCTGTAGTTGTTAATCCCTGTGATTAATGTGTTAGAGCGTGGTTTCGATGCCATGTGCTTCCCTAAAACCATGTTGGCATGGATCAAGAGGGGCCGTGGAGTCAATGTGTTCTTGGATTTGCCATTGAACTACCTTCTCAATAATCTTTGCTAGAAGCGGGATGCTTGAGATTGGTCGATAGGATTCAACCTTCTGGGGGTTCAGCTTGTTGTTCTTCAGAAGGGGCCTGATCGACGTCTGTTTGAGGCATGCTGGGAATGATCCTGTGGAGAAGGACCTCTCCATGATCCTGGCTAAGGCTGGACTGAGTTCTTTGCGCAAGGATCTTATCCAATGTGCTGGGCAGGGGTCGTTTGGAGCTGTGGTGGCATTGATAGTTGCGATGATGTCCTCGATGCCTCTGGCTGATGGTGTTGTAAGCAAGTTGAGCGGTAGTGGTTGATATGGGTTGTGTCCAAGGGTGGGTTTCATGGTTATGCTGATATTGCTGGCTTTGGCTAGTATGTAGTCTGCGTATTCCTGCGGGTGCAGTATTGTACTCTGTGTGGGTGAAGGATCGCCTCTTTGTCGAATGGTCTGAAATGTCTCATGGGTGGGGATGAGCTTTTGGCAGCTTTCCTAGGTAGGTTGCTGTCCTGACGCATGGGTATCTGGAATTTGATTAGGTTGTGGTCGGACTATGGGACTGGGGTGATAACTAGTTCAAAGTTGTGGTTCGGGCTTATGTCAGGTCATGGAATGAATATTTATTTATTTATTCTTATATACCGTGCTATTCATTCTCAGTGCGGTTTACATAAAACAATAACAATTGCATTACATCAGAACAAAGATATCAATGCTTACATTACAACAGGTAATATGAGGTCTAGTATATTTCCTTTCCTGTGGGTGGATGTTTCAACTATCTGCTCGTAGCCCAGATCGTTGAGTGCTTCAAGGAAGGCTTTAGAGTGGGTATCTTGGAGGGCTGGGAGATTAAAGTCTCCCAGTATCCAGTTTGGGCTGTGGGTGTTCTTGGGGTTACAGGAAAGGTCAATTATGGTTGCAAGGTTGTCAGGGGAGGAGGATGGTGATCTGTAGATTAGGTTGATGGTGCTGTGGCTGTTGGTTATGGTAAGTGTATCGAGGTGTGTTGTGCTGCTGGATTTGACCAGTTGGTATTGGAGCTCTGCTTGGAGGGTGGACCAGTTTTCTTTTGTGGACAGAAGTACTTCACCCCCTACACTGTACCGCTTCCTTGGATTTTTGCAGCCCAAATTACTGACCCTGCAGTTTTTAGCAATAAATCTCAGCTGTCAAATGCTAGACCTTTCTTCAAGCTTAGCTAGGTCCCTCCTCATGTTATATACTCCTTCCTGGGTGTCTTCTCTCTTGCACATTTTGGTATCTGCAAAAAAGGCAAACCTTATCCGACAGCCTTTCAGCAGTAACAAAGATGTTAAAAAGAATTGGACCAAGGACAGATCCCTGCAGCACACCATTGGTAACCTCCTCCTTCTCAGCGTGAGCTCCATTTGTACCTTTTGTCGCTTCACACTCAACCAATTTCTAACTCAATCAGTAACTTCAGAGTCCATCCTTAGGGTGTTCAGTTTGTTTATATGTTGCTTGTGTAACAGTGCCAAAGGTTTTACTAAAAACTAAGTACACCACATCTAGGGCTCTTCCTCGGTCAAACTCCCTGGTCACCCAGTCAAAGAAATCAATCAGATTTGTCTGACAAGACTGGTCTCTGGTGAGTCCATGCTGCCTCGGATCCTGTAATTCATTGGACGCCAGAAACCTTGCTATTTTCTCTTTCAGCAGCGTTTCCAGTAATTTACTCACCACAGACTAACCGGCTTGAAGTTTTCAACTACATCCTTACTTCCACATTTATTTATTTTATTTATTTATTTAATGTCTTTTTTTATACCGCGCTCTTTGGAATCATTGCGGTTTACAGTCAACAACATTTGTACAGAGCAGGCAGGACCTATACTGGACTTACAATGAACATGTGTTACTACTTGGGACTAACGAGGGTAACTATATACAGGCTAGGTGATCAGTCGCAGGTGTTCAGGTCAACTTGAAACTATTCACAGGATGTCTAACTATATACAGATTGCCAGAGTGCGGATGTACAGTATTGCTCAGCGACTATATGCAATTTTGGGTGGCTATATACATATTGGCATCTATTGCATATTGGTATCATTTGCAGTATTAGGTTGCTATATACATATTCAACCTGCTTGTGGCTATATACATATTGGCGTCTGTTACACATTGGTAATCATTTACAATATTAGGTTACTATATACAGATTCAACCTGCTGGGTGTATCGTTGAGCTAGAGGGTGGGGCTGCAATTGCGTGGAGTGGGTGCGCTAGGGGTGGCGTCCTGGTTATTGAGTGTGGCTGATTGTGATATGTCATTTGTATGGGAGTAGTGCTGGAGAAAAAGATGGTGCTTCAGAGACTTCCTAAATTGGGTGAGGTCAGTGATGGCATGGATGGCAGGTGGAAGGGCGTTCCAGCATGTGGGTGCATAGAATGCAAAGGCTCTGTTTCTCGTTGCTTGTGAGCATTTTGTTATTGCCTTTGGGATTATCAGAGTGTTGGCGGCAAATGATCTCCTGGCTCTGTTGGGGGGGTGGGGTGGATGAGGTCTGTGAGGGAGGTGGAGGAGCACTTGTTGACGGCTTTGAAGGTCATCAGTAGGATTTTAAAGGAAAGTCTGCAGTGAACCAGCAGCCAATGAAGGTGTTTCAAGGTTGGGGTTACGTGTTCCCTCCAGGCGGCTCCGTGCAAGATTCTAGCGGCTGCATTCATTGCAAGTGGCAGTGGGTTCAGCGTGTTCTTCGGGAGTCCTTGCAGCAGTACTGCATTGGCATAGTCAAAGTGGGGGATTACCAGGGCCTGATAGATTGTTTGGAAGTCGTCTTGTTCAAGCAGATGTCGTAGGTTTCAGGTTGTCCGTATCTTGTGGTAGACTGCTTTGACCATGTTGCTTATATGGCCTTTCATGTCTAGCTGTTGGTCTAGCGTGACCCCTAGGTAGCATACCATAGGCTTGCTGAGGAGCTCGGCGTTTCAGGAGTGATGGCATCCATCTGTCCAAGAAAGGTCAACGCGTCTTCGGTAGTAGACTGGCTAATCTACTGAAGAGGCTTTAAACTAGATTCGTTGGGGATGGGTGAGGAAAGCCATCAGGTAGGTGAAAGCCCCGAGGTAGGTGATACATTAAATACTTTTATGGAAATGGGTAACAGGGGTAACATATGGAAAGCAGTGTGTATAAATGCCCGTAGCATGGGAAATAAGATCCCTGATGTTGAAGCTTTGGTGGGAGTGGCTGACTTGGATTTAGTGGCAGTTACAGAAACATGGTTCACAGAAAACCATGACTGGGATCTAACTATACCTGGCTATACTTTATTCAGAAAGGACAGGGAAGGAAGAAGGGGAGTGGCACTATATGTAAAAACTACTATTAAAGCTTTGGAATTACAGAGCTTAAAAGGGAGAGAGGAGGCATTGTGGGTTAAACCAGAAAGAGGGAAAGAGAAATCTGTTTGCATTGGTGTGACATACAAACGTCCCTCACAAGAGGAAGAAGTGGACAGAGAGTTAATTGAAGACATACGCAGCATTGCTAGGAAAGGGAAAGTGCTACTGATAGGAGATTTCAATATGCCAGATGTTGATTGGCACATTCCTGCTGCAGTATCATCTAGAAGTAAGGAGATCCTGGATTCTCTACAGGGAGAACTATTCAGGCAATTGGTAACAGACCCCACACGTGAAGGGGCCATACTGGACTTGGTGCTTACCAATGGTGAAAGTGTTTCTGATGTTGTAGTGGGAGATCATTTTGCATCCAGTGATCACCAGATGGTGTGGTTCAGTATTAGGACTAGGGCTGTTAGAATCCATTCAAAGGTGAGGATCTTAGACTTTAGAAAGACTAACTTTGCCAAGATGGGCCAATACCTCAGGGAGTCGTTAGTGAGATGGGAACAGCTGGGGGATGTAGAAAAACAGTGGGCAAAACTGAAAGGGGATATTTTAAGGGCAACCAACCTTTTTGTTAAAATGGTAAATAAAGGCAAAAGGAAAAGAAGACCGCTATGGTTTTCGAAAGAAGTAGCTGAAAAAGTGAAGAAAAAGAGGGAGGCCTTCATGAAATACAAGAGATCACAAAGAGAGGAAGACGGGCATCTATATTTGGAAAAACTTAGAGAAGCTAGCAAAGTAGTCAGGAAGACAAAGAGTCAAAAGGAGGAGGAAATAGCCAATGCAATAAAATGGGAGGATAAGACATTTTTCAGATATATTAGTGAGAAGAGGCAGGGCAAAAGAGGTATTGTCAGACTCAAGGGTGCAGGGGAGGAATATGTAGAAGCTGATAAGGATAAAGCGGAATTGCTTAACAAATATTTCTGTTCTGTGTTCACAGATGAAGAACCAGGAGCAGGAGCTCAGAAAACACCCACAAACAGGAACAGAAGCGAGGGACATCTTGAACAATTTTCAGAAGACCGTGTTCATGAGAAACTAGCTCAACTTAAAGTAGACAAAGCAATGGGACCGGATGGGATACACCCTAGAATACTGAGGGAACTTGGGGACGTTCTAGCAGCTCCACTGACTGACCTTTTCATTGCCTTGTTGGAGTCGGGAGTGGTGCCAAAGGACTGGAGAGAGGCTCATGTGGTGCCTTTACACTAAAGCGGAAGTAAGGATGTGGTTGAAAACTACAGGCCGGTTACTTTAACTTCGGTGGTGAGTAAATTATTGGAAATGCTGCTGAAAGAGAAAATAGTGAGGTTTCTGGAGTCCAGCGGATTACAGGAGCCGAGGCAGCATGGATTCATCAGAGGCAGGTCTTGTCAGACAAATCTGATTGATTTCTTTGACTGGGTGACCAGGGAGTTTGACCGAGGGAGAGCCCTAGATGTGGTGTGTTTAGATTTCAGTAAAGCCTTTGACACTGTTCCTCATAGGCGACTTATAAACAAACTGAGCACCCTAGGGATGGACCCTAAAGTTACTGCTTGGGTTAGAAATTGGTTGGGTGGGAGGCGACAAAGAGTACAAGTAAATGGAGCTCACTCTGAGAAGAAGGATTTATTTATTTATTTATTTACATTCTCTTATATACCGTGCTATTCTGCATCAGTGCGGTTTACATTGAACAAACTGAAATTACATTGAACAGGGCATTATAATTTGGAGATAACTATTTTACAGGGAACATGGGCTATGGAGGATTAAGTGGCTTGCCCAAGACCACAAGGAGCACCTTTGGAACTAGGAACCCCAGTCCTTCTGGCCCAAGGTTGCTGTCCTCTAGTGGGATTTGAACCCCGACCTTCCGGCCTGAAGTACCTTGCCCCAACCACTAGGCCACTCCTCCACTCCAGGATGTTACCAGTGGTGTGCCCCAGGGATCTGTCCTTGGTCCGATTCTTTTTTTTAATTTATTTATTGAAAGGCAGCCATTAAATACAGAAGAACATAACTCAGAAGCATAATACAATATCAACTGTTAACAAAGCCAAAGTCACTAACATGGAACATAAGGCAAGCCAACGAAATGCCTTCTTTTTTGGTTTTTATGTTATACTTAGTTTACTCTTCCCCCTCCCAACCAACAGCAGGCCACAAGAAAGCTCCACCCCAAAATAAAACTGCAACCCCCCCATCCTCCACCCTCCAGCACCCCCTCCCACCTCCCAGACCCCCCTATCCTATCTCCCCCTCCCCCCCCACGAACCTCTATACCAGCTCATAGAAAGAAGAAAAAAGGGAGAGCATGCCAGCCATTCTGCGCACAAAAAGTAGAAGGCGGAACCACCAATAAGCAGCGTACACTGTAATACGTGACCCGCTAATTTCCAGGGCATGCCACGACCGCTAGCAGTCAGGCGCCATAACGATGGACAAAGGGCTCCCACACCTGCTCAAAGCGCGTCAAACGCATCCTACCAGCAGCCACCCCACGCTCCATTGTATATGTATCCCACATCCGTTCCAACCAGACAGAGAAAGTCGGTGCGAGGGCCTGCCTCCAAACAGAGGCTAGAGACAGGCGAGCCGCATTCAAGCCATGGCGAAGCAAAGCCAACTGGGGGCTACGTACCCCGGGCACAGCGACCCCAAAGAGAAAGATACCCGGGTCCCATGGGATGCTCAACCCAATAAGTTGCTGTAAATGAGTTTGAATCCCCTTCCAAAAGGATTGAGCGCGAGGGCAAGACCACCAGAGATGCGCCAAAGCACCCTTCCGCCCACATTTCCGCTATCACTGATCCGGAACCCCCGGATAAACGCGAGCAATCCACACCGGCGTCATGTACCATCTATATAATAATTTATAGTTAGTTTCTCGGGCATTAATCGCCACCGAGCTTTTCCACATCCTACCCTCCACCTGTTCCCACTGTTGCTCAGAATAGAGAAGATTCAACTCAGAATTCCACAGTTCTCGATGCTTAACATATCTCGGTTGCTGCACCTGTAGTTGGGCGTACAGGGCTGCAATGAGACCTTTCGTGGTAGTGCACCCCTCACAAAAACATTCCAGATCCGTCAACTCTCGGGCCACATGAGGCCGAACGGCTCTAGTCTGAACCCAATGGGCCACTTGCGTATATTGGAAGAGCTGACTATCGGGAAGGTCAAATTCCTCCTGAAGCATTTGAAACGTTTGCAACTTACCCTCATCGAACAACTGTCCTGCACGGCTAAGGCCCCTATGACCCCACCTCCGAAAAGCCGGGTCAACCATCCCTGGGGGAAACGAGGCATTATCCACTATAGGCGCCAAAGGGGTCAGGTTAATCCCGCGAGGCCGAAAAAATTGGTCCCAGCAGCGGAGGGTATGAAGGATATAGGGATTACTTAAACGCATACCACTTCGGAGTTTGGGACCAAGCCGCAGCCTGTCCCCCAATCCTGCTCCCCCCGCGATAGTCATTTCCAGCTGCACCCATCGTTTGGCGCTATCCGCGATCATCCATTCCACCCCGGCACGGCACTGTGCCGCCGCATAGTACCAATGAAGATTAGGGGCCCCCATACCCCCGGAACGCGAACGGGTATATAGAATTTGGCGTGCTAAACGCGGTCGACGGTACTGCCAGATAAACTTCATAAGCAGGGTTTGCCAGGCGGCCAATATTCCTCGGGCTAACTGTATAGGGAGAACCTGAAAGAGGTACAAAAAACGGGGAACAACCACTATCTTGACCACTGCAATACGCCCAAACCAAGATAGTATTAGTCTATTCCAGGTCTCCAAATCTCGCCGAACCTGCCGAAGTAATGGCTCATAGTTAGCCTTAAAAAGGGCCGTCCGTTCCACTGTCAGATTCACACCTAAGTAGCGCAGGGCACCCGACACCCACCGGAAGGGGGTAGGCAGCGCGCAGCTCCGCACAAACTGCTTCTGAAACCCCAACATTAAGAACTTCAGATTTAGTGTAATTGATTTTGAATCCAGACACCTGGGAGAAGGTGTCAAAAAGCTGCATAGCGGCAGAGAGAGACGTCGCGGGTTTCACCAGAGATAGTATGATGTCGTCCACAAAGAGCGCAATCCGGTACTCCGCGGAGCCCACGCGAACACCCCGTATGCCCATATGTTCACGGAAGCTCTGCGCCAAGGGTTCCATCACCAGCGCGAACAACAGCGGCGACAGAGGACATCCCTGGCGAGTGCCCCTTTCCAGTGAGAAAGTTCGTGATTGGCCCCCATTAGCCCGAACACATGCCGTGGGGTTTTGATATAAACTATGAACCCAGCGTATGAAATTAGGACCAAAGCCCAGCAGTTCCAACACACACCAGAGATATCCCCAACTGACACGATCAAAGGCCTTTTCGGCATCGACCCCCACCACTAAAGTCGGCTGCGAGCCTTGCTGCGCCATGTAAATAACCTGCAGCATTCGTCGGATATTATCTGCCGCCTGGCGGCCCGGCACAAACCCAACCTGGTCAGGGTGTACCAAAGTGGGGAGAACCCGGTTCAATCGCGCAGTCAACACAGAAGCCAGTATTTTAACATTCGTGTTTAATAAGGAGATGGGGCGATATGAGGCCGCGTCCTGCAGGGGCTTACCTGGCTTAGGAAGCATGACTATCAAAGCCTCACGTTGAGATGGAGGCAAAGGCGCCCCCACCCAAGATCTCATTAAAGAGGACTACCAGTGTCGGCGCTAAATGCACACGGAATTTTTTATAGTACTCCGCGGGAAAGCCATCATTACCCGGCGCTCCCCCAGTTTTCAGCCGCCGGATTGCGAGCTCCACCTCCTCCACTGTAAGTTCAGAGTCCAATTGATCCCGATCGGAGTCAGTCAACTGGGGTAAAGTGATCGCTCGCAAGAAGCCCTGCACACGCGCCATATCGAAAGGATCAGCTTTATATAACTGTTCCAAATATGACGCAAAGACATCATGTATCTCTCGAGATATCACCTTCTTCTGCCCCTCAGAATCATGAATTTCCCGATCTACCCTCCCAGATTGCTGCTGCCGGAGACGTAGGGCTAGATAACGGCCCGTCTTGTTCCCCTGCTCATAGAAAGTTTGTTGCAGTTTCCGACGCTTATTGTCTAATTCTCTTTGTAAACATGCATCCAGGTTAGCCCGGACCACCCTCCATTGACACAATACCCGTTTCGATCCCGTTCGGGCATGCTCTAAGCGCAGCCGGGAAGAGTCTCCCACTAGTTGACAATATTCCCGTCTCCAGGCCCTCCGCGTGCGAGCCGCTTCTGCCATAAGGTGGCCCCGAGCCGTGGCCTTGAAAGCGTCCCAAACTATGGGGAGCGGGACTTCCCCAGAATCGTTTAACTCAAAAAAGTCAGTTATGAAACGGCCATGTTCCTGCACAGCGTACGCACATCAAGTCTCCAAAGCCACTGGCGGTCACTGTACACGTCCGCCGGAAGGGTGAGCCAGCAGGGGGCGTGATCCGACCAGGTCAGGGCCCCGTGACCCGCCTCCACTCTCCCATCCATCAGGCGTTGGTCCAACAAGAAATAATCTATGCGGGTATGCACCTGGTGGACGGGGGAATAATATGTGTAGCTTCTCTCCCCCTCATGGGTATCCCTCCACACATGGCGCAAACCCAGCTCCAACAGGAGGTTCTGCAAGGCCCTACCGGGCCCGCTCACCACCCTCCCTGTATTACCCGTGGAATCCAAATGGGGAACCAGATGGGCATTACAATCCCCACCGAGTATAATGGGGCCTTTCGTGAAGTCAGCCAGCAAGGCCTTCACCCGCATAAAAAAGAATCCCTGTCCTTCATTTGGTGCATAAATGTTAGCTAAAGTTAATATATGACCCTCCAAGCGTATATTCGCAAAAAGCCACCTTCCCAGGGTATCTCTTTTAACCTCCTCCACCCGGAGAGCTAAGCTCTGATGGAATAAAAAAGCCACTCCACGTTTCTTCCGCCCGTTCATGTCCGATGCCACCCACACTTCAGTATAAGGGTTATGCTTTAACCACCCCTGTTTACTAGCGCGGAGATGTGTCTCCTGTAAAAAGACAATGTCCCCTTTCAGGGTCCGCAGTTCCGAGAACAGCAAGGAGCGCTTTCGAGGGGAATTAAGACCCTTAACATTCAGAGAGATCAAACGCAACATTGATATTCAACCACCATACCTCCTCCACCCTTTGCTTCCCCCCTGTCCCGCAGCATGCCCCCCCCCCCCCCCACAACTCTGGCAAAAAATGTATTGCTAACCGGAACATAGATCCATCTCCCTGAGACCACCAGACTGTCTGTAGAGATTTGCCTCCCCTACCCTTATGTTCCTCCTCCGGAAAAAAAACTACTATAACCCGCCCCCACCCTCAAATTCCCACCCTCCCCTAGCTGTATAAACCTCCCACCCCAACCCACCCCCCTCCCCGTCAGTACCACCCGCCTGCTAAGGTGAACACAGGACACGGTAAACTGACCCCAAACTAAACTCCGTCCGGACCCCCACATAGCCTAACTATAAGCAGAACATATAATATCATTTCCCCGTTACGCAGCTCATCAATAAAGAATCATTCCATTAATGCCCCGTTTACAAAAAATGGGGGCAACACATCCCCCCCCCACCCCTCTGCGGGATTGGGCATATACCCAGATCCTTGCCAGACCAAGAGCCAGTAGCTCAACAAAAGCAGCTATGGAGAACAGTAAAACTCACAAAACTAGCCAATCAGTTTTGAGTCCTGAAAACAGAGAACCCTTCAACATAGCTCCTTGGTCAGGAAAGAAAACAGACCCACTCCAGGGAAAGTCAAGCAGGTTTTCCCACCCGAGTCCACTTTGAATGCTGAGTCTTAGGGGTCGGGAGTTGAGGCAGCGCGTTATCTCCAACCAGACCCGCCTGGCGCAGGGCTCTCCAGGCCTCAATATGGTCTTTTGCTGAGATCTTTTTGTTACCCAAGAGGAAGTTCATCCGGAACGGAAAAGACCAGGAATAACGAATCCCTTTATTGTTCAGGACCGCCGTGATTGGTTTCATCTCCCTCCGACGGGCCACTGTGAACGCCGAGAGGTCCTGATATACAGTTACCGCTGCGTCGTGAAATCTGATCGCTTTTTTCTCCCGGCCCCTGCGTATAAGAAGTTCGGCATGTGTATATCGCAGGAAGCGCGCAGTGACATCCCGGGGTTGGTTATTAGGAGGCTTTCCCAAAGCCCGATGCACTCGCTCAATTTCCATTCCAGACTCGTGGGCAGCCAGTTCCTCCGCCAGGAGTAGTTCAGCTATCAAATTTTTGAGCACCACCGGCAGGTCTTCACTGCCCCCCCACAGCTTCCGGGATTCCCCGAAAATGCACATTGTTGCGACAGGAGCGGTTTTCAATGTCATCAATTTTATAAGTCAGCTCCATTGCCTGCGCACGCTGTCTATCGAGAGCACATTGTAAATCCACCAGGGCACCATCATGGTCTTCAACTTTTGTCTCGACCTCCTCCACACGCGTACCCAGGTCTTTTATGTCACCCCTGAGTTCCGCAATGGTGCTCATCACCTCCTTGCGCATGGAGCGAAATTCGCCTGCCCAGATCCTCAAAGCCCCTGCGAAGTTCTCGCTGCAGTAGAGTGTGCGAAGACAGCATGTTGGGCTCCAAGTCATTTTCACTCAGTCTCATCACCGGAACCCTCCGAGAGGTGTTTTCTGGTTGGGCTAGGCGGGGCGCCACTCTTGCCCTGCAACCGTTGGGATGCTCGCATCCCCTCCCGAGCCTCAGGATTTCTAGCCTTAGCAGCCATGGGATGGGTTGACAGACCGGCAGTCCAAGGATAAGCAGAGAGCAGCTATAAGCAAGCAGGCTGATGCTATGAGCAGGATGAAAGTGCTAAGCAATCCCACTCTTGGTCAGCAGGGGGAGCTCCAGCTTCACACAAGGCAGCAGAGTCCACAGCTTGGAGATAGGGCCTAGTCACAGTGCAAGCGATGAGGCATTGGCCAGGCAAGAAATGGCAAAGAAAGTTTGCAGCCAAGTAAAGTGTCCCAAGAGCGAGTTGGCAAGTTATAGGAGATGCCGGTCCAGGAATAAGCACTAGGTTGAAGAGTGAAGCCCAGAATGCAATGTCCAAAGCCGGGGTTTTAGTAACTCGAGAGGGAGGCAGCTGATTTGCTGGAGAGCGCCCACGTGATCGAGCTGTCCTGTTGAGCTAATTGGAACTCAAAGGGCCCCATGCGTTCCAAGACCACGCAGTTATGGCTGCCACTGTGTTCAACCCCGCTGCGGGCACCCGCCAAGCTCTTTCGTGCAGGACCCCATGCACTCTCACCTCCTCTGCACTGAGGTAGCGTGATCTCGAGGGGGAAGCTCCAGCCCGCAATTCAACAGCAGCTCCGGAGCACCAAGCCTCTCTCCTCTTCAGTTCCCAGCCACGGGTCCCCCTCTCGGCCTCCAAGGAACGCCGCTCCAAGATGCACTGGCAAAAGCTGTCTATGCTCCAGGACGCGGTGGGCAAAGGGTCCTGCACTCAGGTCCCCGCGTGGAGAGGGATAGCCGGAGCAGTAGCGGCAACTAGGAGCAGAGCAGCAAGGCCAGCTTTAGCAGAGATCAGCACCCGGCTTTAGACCGCGCCGCAGCCATCCAATTCCCGCCGAAGGGCACAGCCAGTATCGCCCGACTCTTCACAAGCCGATTCAGGTGAGTTTGGGGGGTAACGCAGATTAAATTCTTATGTTTGCCAGAGAAATGGGGAAGCCCTGGACGGAGAATGCGGCCATTCTGCAACGGGCTCACTAGCGCCCCCCAGTCCGATTCTTTTTAACATCTTTGTTAGTGATATAGCGGAAGGGCTGTTGGGTAAGGTTTGCCTCTTTGTGGATGATACCAAAATCTGCAATAGAGTAGACACCCAGGAAGGTGTAGATAACATGAGGAGGGATCTAGCTAAGCTTGAAGAATGGTTTAGAATTTGGCAGCTGGGATTTAATGTTAAAAAATGTAAGGTCATGCATTTGGGCTGCAGCAATCCAAGGGAGCAATATAGTATAGGGGGTGAAGTACTTTTGTCCACTAAAGAAGAGCGGGACCTATGCGTGGTTGTGTCTGATGATCTTAATGTAGCTAAACAGGTAGAAAAGGCAACGGCAAAAGCTAGAAGGATGCTTGGGTGCATACGGAGAGGAATGGCTAGCAGAAAAAAGGAGGTGATAGTGCCTCTGTATAAGTCTTTGGTGCGACTTCATTTGGAGTATAGTGTGCAATTCTGGAGACCGCACCTTCAAAAAGATGTGAACAGGATGGAGTCGGTACAGAGGGTGGCTACTAAAATGATTAGTGGTCTTCATTATAAAGCATATGAGGACAGAATGAAGGATCTTAATATGTACACCTTAGAGGAAAGGCGGGGTAGAGGTGATATGATTGAGATGTTTAAATACCTTCGTGGCATAAATGTTCAGGTAGAGAGCCTCTTTCAATTGAAAGCAAGTTCTGCTACGAGGGGACATGGGATGAGGGTGAAGGGAGATAGATTCAGGAGTGATATGCGGAAATATTTCTTTACGGAAAGAGTAGTGGATCCGTGGAATAGTCTCCCAGTGGAGCTGGTAGAGATGAGGACAGTAACTGAATTCAAAAAAGCATGGGACAAACACAGAGGATCTCTAAAGGTAAAAGGGGACTGTTGTAGTTCTTGATATGGAAGGACCGACTAGGTAGGCCATGTGGTCTTTTTCTGTCGTCATATTTCTATGTTTCTATGTTTCGTACTTTCAGTGAGGTGGGCGGAGTAAATGCTTGGTTCCTGGTGATAAAAAGGACCTCTGTTTTGTTGAAATTTATTCTGAGCCTCTGTGTATGTAGCCATTCAGTGATAGCATTGAAGCAGGTTGTTATTGGTGAGAAATCTGGGTGGTTGGTTGAGAAAGGCATATAGAGCAGAACGTCATCGGTATATACCAGGCAGTTGATGTTGAAAAAGTGGATGAGAGCGCAAATGGGCTGCATGTATACATTGAACAATAGGGCTGAGAGTGAGGATCCCTGTGGCATGCCTTGTTCTTGTTGGAAAGGTTTGGAGGTAGTGGAGCCGGTTCGAACATGCTGCCATCTGTCTGTTAAGTATGACTCGCACCAAGTTAGCGCTGTACTGTGGATGCCTTTCTCCTTGAGGCGTGTCAGGAGTATTTTGTGGCTGACGGAGTCGAAAGCTGCGGCAATATCCATGAAGATCAGGGCAAACCCTTGTCTGATGTTGTCTATTCCGATGGTTAAGGTGCTGAAGAGAGTGGTCAAGAGGGTCTCGACACCATGTGATTCCCTGAATCCATGCTGACATGGGTCGAGAGGTGCGCTTGTCTCGATATGGTGTTGAATTTGGCGTTGGATGACCTTTTCAATTATTTTGTCCAGAAGCGGGATGCTTGAAATTGGCCTGTAGGAGTCTACCTTCCTTGGGTCCAGCTTGTTTTTTAGAAGTGGTCTGATGGGGGGGCGGAGCCTGATGTCCAGCGGGATGGTCGCATAACGCTGAGGCTCCCGAGAGGCCTACTCAGAATCCTGAATTAACACCTCACATTTTTGGAACTCTACTCTGATCTTGCCGGGGCACATTGGTGAGATGGCGGGGACCAAACCAACGCGCCTGGAATTTGGGTCTCCAGCGGCTTCTCACGGCAAACGTTCCAAAACCGAACCTCCGTCCCCGCAGAAGGGGCCGGCCTTGTGCGAGGGCCCCAAAATGCAGCAGGAAATCCTCGTAGAGATTAGAGGGGTCAAAAACCTTGTGCAGGCAAACGGTGAAGCACTCCGAGCGCTGCGGGACGATTTTGGTGTGCTGCAAAGCAAGCTAGAAGGGCTTTCTTCGCGTCAGGACAAAATGGAGGGCATATTGGACTCCCATGCGGCCCGGTTGTCCAAACTCGACAAAGTTGAACGACAGGTGCGGGCCTTGCAGAAAGAGGTGGAAGATGGCAATAATAGAGCGCGCCGCAACAACATACGACTCGTGGGCATACCGGAGGGAGCGGAATCGGGAGACATGAAAGAGTTTTTATGCAAAATCCTCCCTTCCTTGCTCCAAATCACCTTTACCAAAGATTTGGAGATTGATCGCGCTCATCGTGTACCCACAAGCATAACGCTCAACAGGAAGACCCCGCGGCCCATCATTTTTCGACTATTGAGATATCAACACGTGGAGCAAATTCTAAGTGCCTCTCGGGCAAAGGGCCATATGGAGTTTGAGAGCCACAAGATCTCCTTCTATCCCGACTTGTCTAAACCCACAGTCGACCGCCGAAAGCGCTTTCTGGAATTCCGGCCGAGGCTTCAACAGCTACAAGCACGCTATGGCCTGATGTACCCGGCCAAGCTCCGAGTCACACTTCACAATCAGACAAGCACATTCGAGGACCCTGATCTACTAGCGGAGTTTTTGGACTCCAAAGAAGCCGACTTGATGCGCTGACTTCCAGAATATTCCTGCAAGTCTCCTTCTATCCGCTGTACCTGCCATATTGGATCTGCCGCAGCCTAGCAAAGAGTCTGGCGTTGGCAGTCTGTTGCCTTACTTTTGATGGTATCGGTGACCCGACTCCATCTACCCACAGTAGCCTCGTTGAGTATCAGAGACAGTGTTATTATGGACTCTGGTGTTTCTTTTCTTTTCTACATGTCTTCTATTTCCTCTCTAGGGCCTCCTCCCGCAGACATATGGTCGCCATATTCTTTGGGGGTTTTGCTTCTTCTCTAAGATACGTTGGTACATACTTTTCAATATGGGGTGTATTAGCCAGAATACCCGGTGATTATGACATTGTTGTACAGATTCTGCTTATGTCCTATGTTATCAAGCGCCCTTACCTAAAATGTCTACTACCGATTTATGGCACCATGTAAGATTTTTTCATTGAACGTAAAAGGCATCAATAATCCGATAAAACGGAAGAAAATCCTAAGCTACCTCAGTCAGGAAGCAGCGGATCTGATTTTCTCCAAGAAACGCATTTAAATTCGAAAGAAACTCTTAAACTCAATATTAAACCTTACATGGTGGCCGCTTATTCCCCAGCCGTTTCTAAGAAATGTGGGGTTGCCATACTGGTTAGGAAATCTTTGCATGCTATTGTTATTGCGACTAGCTCAGATACAGAAGGTAGATGGGCTAGAGTTCACCTCAAGATTGGTAGCCTAGAAGTTACATGTATATGCCTTTATGCTCCTAATGTTGATGACCCTGCCTTTTTTGCTACCATTGCTCAGGTTGCGCAGGCCTCTGCTAATACTTCATTGATCATTGGGGGGGATTTCAATCTAGTCCTTGACCCCCTGATTGACAAACAGCCGCCTAGGACGAGTGGTCCCCCCAAGAGCCACGCTACGCTTACCTCCCTGATCAAGGATCTTGCTTTAGTTGATCTATGGAGATTACTACACCCCAATGAGCTTGACTTCACCTTCTTCTCCTCCCCTCATAAATCTCAGTCTCGCATAGACTTCTTTCTAATCTCAAAACTGTTAGTCCCTCAGGTGGACACTGCAAAGATTCACTCCCAACATATTTCAGATCATGCTGCCATTTCCTTTCAATTACACACTACTGCACCCCAGGGAAACTCGGGAGCCTGGTTCTTTGATAGAGCCCTGTTAACTCAGCCCCCTCTCTTCCTAAGAAGGGTCGCTTTCTCCTTGATTTCATGCTAGGTATAGCCATATGCTTAATCACGAGGAATTGGAAGGATAGCTCTCGACTTACTGTCAATGAATGGTGGAACCTTGTCTGCTTATATAGTAAATATGAGCAGATACTTCGGAGAGCTATTCCCCATGTCCAAACTCACTCTTGCTTGTCTAAATGGCAGATGCTTAATGCTTATGTACAATTTGCTCATTGCTCCAACATGCCTGTATAATGTGCACTCATCATGTTTTAGATCACCGTTAGGTTTTGTAATACAATAATGTAAGTACACGCCCGCTTCGGGAATGCTTAGTTTCTAGAGAAGAAGCAGGGGGGAGGGGGGTGGTAGGGGTTTACTTTGGTGTATGTATTACACGTTATGTATTTGTCTTTTAGCTGTATGTCTTCCTTTCCTTTGTTGTTATAAAACGAAAATAAAGAATTAAAAAAAAAAAGAAGTGGTCTGATGGATGTTTGCTTCGTGGGAATGACCCAGTCGAGAATGATAGATCTATGAGTTTGGCCAGGAATGGGCTGAGTTCAACATGCAGTGATTTTATCCAAAATGCTGGGCAAGGGTCATTTGAAGCTGTGGTGGTGTTGATGGCCGTGATGATGTCTTGAATGCCTTTCTCAGTTGGAGCCGAGAAAG
This sequence comes from Ichthyophis bannanicus, assembly GCA_033557465.1. Taxonomy (NCBI): domain Eukaryota; kingdom Metazoa; phylum Chordata; class Amphibia; order Gymnophiona; family Ichthyophiidae; genus Ichthyophis; species Ichthyophis bannanicus. Next base: position 16,953,649 of record CM066049.1, on the reverse strand, counting down.
TAATGAGGATGTCATGGATGTCTTTCTCGGATGGGGTCGAGAAGGTGGTTAGTGGGGTTGGGTGGTGTGCCTCGTGCGAGGGAGAGGGGTTTGTGGTCTTGCTGGTCTGGCTTGTTTTGGCCTGCAGGTAGTCAGCGAATTCCTGTGGGTCTGGGAGGCTTGCTTGAGTAGGAGAAGGATCTTTTGTTAGGGTCTTGACTAGGATGAAAAGATCATGCGACTTGTTTAGGGAGCGCTGCAAGATTTCTGCATGGTATTGCTTCATTCTTGCCGTAACTGCTGCGTGGTGACTTCTCAGGTGAGAGGTATATGTTTCATGGTCCTCCGTGGAGCGCGAATGATGCCATTGTCTTTCAAGCTTCCTTAGGTGGAGGAGTGACGTCCGTAGCTTGGGGGAGTACCATGGAGCATTCTGTCGTCTTCCTCGTGGCTTATTAGTGGCTGGTAGGTGGGCAATGGCACCCAGGCTATTGTTCCATGTGGCTATCATTTCGTCAAGGCTGTGTACCAGCGGATTGAGGAGAGGCTGGGTTTTGTTTAGGATTTCCTCTTTGTTGAAGGGCCAGAAACGTCCTGATGGTGCTGTGGTGGCCTGTGCTGAGGCCTGGGCGCTTTTGTGATCAGGGCGCATTGGTATCTGGAATCTTATCAGACTGTGGTCAGACCATGGGACAGGGGTGATGGATAGTACAAGGTCATGCTTTGGGTCTGTGGCTGATCGTGGGGCGAAGACCAGGTCCAATTTGTTTCCCTTTACGTGAGTGGTGGCATTGATTATTTGTGTGTATCCCAGCTCTTTAAGTGCCTCGAGGAAGGCTTTGGCGTGGGTGTCTTGGAGAGCAGGGAGGTTGAAATCGCCCAGTACCCAGTTTGGCGTACAAGGATTCTTGGGCTTGCAGGCGAGGTCAATTATTGTTGACAAATCCTCCAAGGAAGGGGAGGGGGCTCTGTAGTCTAAGTTGATGGAACAGTGCTTGTTGGCTATGGTGATTGGGTTGAGGTGCATTCTGCTTGGTGGCAGAGATCAGCTGGAATTGTAGCTCCGTTTTGATCAGGATGAGTGCTCCTCCACCTCTACGATCCATCCTGTGACAGGTGTGGATAGAGAAGCTGGTGGGGTATGAGCTGGTGAAGGAGGACTGTGTCTGAGTTGAGCAACCATGTCTCAGTGACTAGAAGGATGTCCAGATTGTGGGCGGATACCAGGTTGGCAAAGGCTGGCCATTTCTTGCGGACCGAGCGTGCATTTATGAGAGCGCACTTCAAGTTGCGGTGTTGTGTGTGTTTCTCTAGCTGAGCTATTTTGGCATGCTGAAGAGAGACATAAAGTAGATGTGGGCACGACTTGCACTGAGCATCAGCTGCTGGTTGGCGGGAGGGGGAATCAGACCATCTCCTCCCTGAGCCCTGTAGGACTGGTATGGGATTGTAGACGGTAGAGAGGGAGAGGGCACTGCGGAGTAGGCCTATGAGAATATAGCAGCTGGTTAAGGCTCGGGGGTAGGGCGTCATCTTGGGTGTTTTACTTTGTGGTACCTGGCAGCAAGAATGTAGTCCCCCTTACTTCAACACAGAAAGTAACACCTACCCACGCCACTCCCACCTGATACATGTAGCACTCCAGCTATCCAATACACCCAACCAGGAAAAACCTTGTAGATGACGACCCCTAAAATGTGCCATCATTAACGCACGTTCCATCCGCAAAAAATGGCCTGTTGTCCTTGACACAATCTCCTTCTATGACCTTGAGATCCTCATGATCACAGAAACATGGCTATCACCAGAAGACAACGTCCTCCTCAATCAACTACTTCCCCCCAATTTTTCCATACACACGAAACATAGGGAAAACAAAAAAGGAGGAGGGGTGCTCATAATCTCCAAATCAGACCTCAACTTCCAGATTGTGGACTCTTCTAGCACAAACAGCCTGGACACTCTCTCTGTTGCTAACCAACAATTCTCCCTTACCCTGTTATATAGAACACCATCTACTTCTCCAGTTGACCTTCCAACCATCATTGACCTTGCAGCTAACACCCGCACTCCCAACAAACCAAATTGGATAATGGGTGATTTCAATCTCCCATCGCTACACCAAAACCACGCAAATGCGTTCCTTGATGCAATGGAAGACCTCGGTCTCAAACAAATCATAAATGAACCCACACATACAAAAGGGAACATTCTGGACTTGGTTTTTATGCCACATCCAGTCAAGGACAAAAGCCACAATCTGCCAACATCAGTCGTGGATGTACCCTGGTCCGACCACAAATTGATCATTATCCAGATCCCCAGCAACAATGACCAGCTGAACAGAAGCCAACCCAAGAACATCACCTCTCGAACTTCCACTAGATGCTTCCGCCCCTTCGATAGGGAACTCATCCTTTCGGAGACCCCATCACTCATCAACAAAACAACACCTGACCTTGATGAACTAATCTCTCACTGGAATTCCAGCCTGCTTGCCATCTCACAACACCCAAACCCTAAAAATACAGCAAGAGCGAAAAGAAAATCCGCCCCATGGTTCTCTCCTGACCTACGCGCTTCCCTCATGCAACTACGTAGATTCGAACGCCGATGGCGCCGATCACGCTCACCAGAAGATCAGACCGCATACCTAACCCACCTTGCAATACATCGAGGAACAATCTCTATCAGAATGAGACAATATCACACTGACACCCTAAAGAGATCATTGAATAAACCTCGTGACCTCTTCAATTTGGTCAAATCCCTCTCAAAGGAACCATCACCCGAGCAACACATCAACATACACCCACAAGATTTCGCTGATTATCTGCAATCCAAGATTGTACAAACTAACAAGGTCACAAATGCAATGCAATGTGTGCCTTCGAGTCAGTCCTGACTCCTGGCGACCCAGAAGCTCCTGGGTTTTCTTGGCAGTGTCACCGGAAGTAGATTGCCAGGCCTTTCTTCCGAGGCAATGGAGGGTTAAGTGACTTGCCCAAGGCCACAAGGAGTGCTAGTGGGACTCGAACCCTGGTTGCTTGGTTACTAAGCCAGTGTTCTAACCACTAGGCTACTCCTCCACTCCACAGCAGTCCAATATCAAGAACCGGCGGACCTCTCTCCACTTAACTTTTTTTCCACACCATCCAATAAATGTATTGAGAACACCATAGCATCACTCAACACCTCCACTGCACAGACCGACCCATGTCCAGCTTTTTGGATCAAGGAACTACGTGATGTGCTCAGTCCTGTCATCGCAAATATAATGAAACTCTCCTTTACAACAGGTTATTTTCCCACTTCACTCAAGCAGACTTCTATTAGACCATTACTGAAAAACCCCAAACTGGACCCCCAAAGGGTGGACTCCTATCGACCAATAGCTAGCATCTCCATCTTAGCCAAAATAATTGAGAAGGAAGCACAACGGCAAATTCAAGAGCACATAGACTCTGTTGCTCCCTTAGATAACTGCCAACATGGGTTCAGAGAACATCATTTATTTATTTATTTATTTATTTATTTAACATGTTTTGTATCCCGCCTTTTCCTTCAATCAAAGCGGTTAATACAGCACAAAGTTAAACAAAGGTGAGGGAAACATACATTGCATTATCATTACATCACAACAAAACACTAGGAGTACAACCAGGGAACACAGTACATAACGTACATTACATTACCTTACATTAACTACAAACAGCATATCGCTGAACAGAATGAGCATATAGCAGCAGATAGTGGGTCCCGCACGGTCCACCGCCTAAGGGCCACGCCAAAGGGCCCTCTTGCGAGGCCCTCAGGCGCGGGCCCGCAAGGCACGGGCGCGCCATTGCTGAAGGGATGTTAAATGATTTGAAAAGTGCTCAGATTGGCTGCAGTTTTCTCTCACACACAGTTCCCAACTAAGTAGGCACAGCTGATTCTCACTCACTGCTCACAGGATCGTTGGAGTCTTTGCTGAAGGGATTCTAAATGATTTGAAAAGTGCTCAGATTGGCTGCATTTCTCTCACACACAGTTCCCAACTAAGTAGGCACAGCTGATTCTCACTCACTGCTCACAGGATCTGTGGAGCCTTTTCTGAAGGGATTCTAAATGATTGAAAAGTGCTCAGATTGGCTGCAGTTTCTCTCACACACAGTTCCCAACTAAGTAGGCACAGCTGATTCTCACTCACTGCTCACAGGATCGTTGGAGTCTTTGCTGAAGGGATTCTAAATGATTTGAAAAGTGCTCAGATTGGCTGCAGTTTTCTCTCACACACAGTTCCCAACTAAGTAGGCACAGCTGATTCTCACTCACTGCTCACAGGATCGTTGGAGTCTTTGCTGAAGGGATTCTAAATGATTTGAAAAGTGCTCAGATTGGCTGCAGTTTTCTCTCACACACAGTTCCCAACTAAGTAGGCACAGCTGATTCTCACTCACTGCTCACAGGATCGTTGGAGCCTTTGCTGAAGGGATTCTAAATGATTTGAAAAGTGCTCAGATTGGCTGCAGTTTTCTCTCACACACAGTTCCCAACTAAGTAGGCACAGCTGATTCTCACTCACTGCTCACAGGATCGTTGGAGCCTTTGCTGAAGGGATTCTAAATGATTTGAAAAGTGCTCAGATTGGCTGCAGTTTTCTCTCACACACAGTTCCCAACTAAGTAGGCACAGCTGATTCTCACTCACTGCTCACAGGATCGTTGGAGCCTTTGCTGAAGGGATTCTAAATGATTTGAAAAGTGCTCAGATTGGCTGCAGTTTTCTCTCACACACAGTTCCCAACTAAGTAGGCACAGCTGATTCTCACTCACTGCTCACAGGATCGTTGGAGCCTTTGCTGAAGGGATTCTAAATGATTTGAAAAGTGCTCAGATTGGCTGCAGTTTTCTCTCACACACAGTTCCCAACTAAGTAGGCACAGCTGATTCTCACTCACTGCTCACAGGGGTTGAGACACTACTCATTGGTCTAATCAACAATATCATCACAGGAATTGACAACATCCATCAAGGTTTTGTCCTCATTTTCCTAGACATCGCCGCGGCTTTTGACTCCGTGAGTCACGAAATCCTCCTGGGAAGACTAAAAGAAAAGGGTGTCTGCAACAAGGCACTAAAATGGTGCAAGTCTTATCTGGACGATAGATGGCAATATGTGAAGTCTGGATCAGAAGAGTCCAGCCACTTCCATCAAAAACAAGGGGTACCTCAAGGATCCTCATTATCCTCCTTACTCTTCAATATCTACATGCAGCCCATATGCAATATCATAAGATCATTCAACGTAAACTGCATGATATATGCAGATGACATTCTTTTATACATGCCTTTCTCCACAACCCACATGGACCTGACCCCACTCACAGATTGTTTCAATGCAGTTTCAACATGGCTCCAGACACAGAACCTACGTATCCAGCATAAAAAAACAGAGGTCCTTTTCATCTCCAGAGACTCCAACTTTACGCCCCCATCCCACGTCAGTGTCAAGGAAGCTGATTTGCAAACTAAAGATGCAATAAAATATTTGGGAGTTACCCTGGACCAACATCTAGACATGAGACGCCACATAAGCAGCGTAGTCAAAGCCATCTACTTCAAAATCCGTTCCCTCAAACACCTACGCTCCCTGCTGGACCCAGACGATTTCCGTACCATATATCAAGCGCTGATCCTGCCGCATTTTGACTTTGCAAATGCCATCCTATAAGGTCTCCCCCAATCCACACTAACCCCCTTACAGTTGGCCATGAATGCCGCAGCTAGGGTCCTCTACGGTGCATCCAGAAACGACCACGTGACTCCTATTCTCAAACAGCTACACTGGCTACCAATTCACGGGAGAATCACCTTCAAATCCCTTGTATTAGCATTTAAGGCAATCAAAGGCACCTCATCCCTCTCACTCACGAATCTAATCCACATGGTCCCCCCCAACAGAGCAAGAAGAACATCAGCTGTAAACTTGCTAGCAATACCAAAGGCTTCAACAAAGTCCAACACGAACACCACAAACAGGGCATTCAGTTTTTATGTACCAAAATGCTGGAACACCCTACCCCCTGACATTAGAGCCATTACCAATCTATATCAGTTCAGGAAGGCTCTCAAAACATACCTTTTCTGCCAATATTTCCCAGACAGCAACTGAACTAGATATCCCCTCCAAGAAATGACCCAATCTAGAAATGCCCTCACACGGCAGTGTAGATAGTTTATGTATATAGTTAACCCAGTTATCCAAGTTTGTACTCCTGTTCAATGTAAAACCTGACAGTTTGTCGTTATGGTCGTTTTGTTATGATGTAAACCGCGCTGATTCTAAATAGCGCGGTATATAAGAAACTGTAATAAATAAATAAATAAAAATAAAATCTCTATTGGGACTAATCATGTAAATACTGGTGCAACTCAGTAAATTAGACAGTATATCAGGCAGGGTGGTTCAGAATATCAGACAGTATATCGGCAGGTCAGTTCAGTATATCTCTAGCCAACTGATTGTTTGTTCCGTAACTCAGTGTCTTACAGGGTACAAATCATAAATTCTGGTAGAATTGACCTAGTGGTTACTTCATGAGTTACAGAGATTTGGCTGTATGGGCGTTAGCGATCGGGCCAGGGTTCTATACTGTTTTGCAGTTAAGGTTAAGGACCTGTGAGAGGTAAAATTTGTTGCTTACTGTGGCTGTGTCCTTGTTGCGGTCACTTCTTCACTGTACTGTCTAGGCAGGTGGGCTCGCTGGTGGGGCCTTAGGCGCCTTGAGGTTTGGGCCTCCCTCCGCCTAAGGGCCACGCCAAAGGGCCCTCTGGCGAGGCCCTCAGGCGCGGGCACACCAGGCGCGGGTGCGCCCGATGGCGCCCTTTTGAATCGGAGCGGGCCCCGATTGGGCGGCTCAGTCCGGAGCAGGAGGCGGCGGGTCGAACCGGCTCAAGCTGCTCTATCCCGGCTGGGAGAGCTTCTGCTTGACTGGTGGCTGCGGTGGACGTACATCCCTGCTATTCGGGCCCCCTTCTGACCCCGACTTTCACCATTGTGTAAAGGGACCATATGTGCCTTTCTCTAGTCCTTTGGGAGCACTCCCGACTCCAAAGAAGCATTGAAAAGGTCAGTCAGTGCAGTCGCTAGAACATACCCAAGTTCCTTCAGTATTCTCAGATGTATCCCATCCAGTCTCACTTTGTCTACCTTTAGTTTAGCTAGTTCCTCACAAGCACAGCCTTCTGAAAATCATTCGAGATCCCCGATGCTTCTTTTCCTTTTTGTAGGTGTTTTCTGAAGTCCTGCTCCTGGCCCTTCATCTGTGAACAAAGAACAGAAATATTTGTTAAGCAAGTCCACTTTATCCTCATCAGCTTCTCCATATTCTTCCCCTTCACTCTTGAGTCTGACAATACCACTTTTGCTCTTCCTCCTCTCACTAACATATATCTGACAAATGTCTTATCCCCCCCCCCCCCCATTTTATTGCATTGGCTATTTCTTCTTCTTTTTGTATCTGTGCTTTCCTGGCTACTTTAATAGCTTCTCTAAGTTTTTCCAAATATAGAGGCCTGTCTTCCTCTCTCTGTGATCGCTTGTATTTCCTGAAGGCCTTCCTCTTTTTCTTCACTTTTTCAGCTACTTTTGAAAACCATAACAGCCTTCTTTTCCTTTTACCTTTATTTACCTTGCTAACAAAAAAGTTAGCTGCCCTTAAAAGATGCTTTTTCAGTTATGCCCACTGTTTTTCTACATCCCCCAGCTGTTCCCATCCCAAAACAACTCCTTGAAGTATTGGCCCATCTTGGCAAAGTTAATTTTCCTAAAGTTTAAAGACCCTCGCTTTTGAATAGATTTTCAGCCCTAGTCCTAATAATGAACCACACCATCTGGTGATCACTGGATGCAAAATGATTTCCCACTGTAACATCAGAACACTTTCACCATTGGTTAGCACCAAGTCCTGTATAGCTCTTTCAAGTGTGGGTTCTGTTACCAGTTGCCTTAATAGTTCTCCCTGTAGAGAATCCAGGATCTCCTTACTTCCAGATGACACTTCAGCAGGACTGTGCCAATCAACATCTGACACATTGAAATCACCTATCAGTAGCACTTCTCCTTTCCTGACAATGTTGTGTATGACTTCTATTAAATCTCCATCCACTTCTTCCTGTGCGGGTGGTCTGTATATCATGCCATTACAAATGGATTTCTCTTTCCCTCTTTCTAGTTTATCCCACAGTGCCTCCTCTCTCCCTTTTAAGCCCTGTAATTCTATAGCTTTAATATTTTTTTACATATAGTGCCACTCTTCCCCTTCTTCCTACCCTATCCTTCCTGGTATAATTACATCCCTCTTATGGTTGTCCGTGAACAATGTCTCTGTAACCGCCACTAAATCCAAGTCAGCCTGTTCCATTAAAGCCTCAATATCTGGGGTCTTATTTCCCATGCTACGGGCATTTATACACACCGCTTTCCAGATGCCCCTTTTACCCATTTCTGTAGAGGTATTTAATATTTCACTTATCTGGGGGTTTTCTTCACCCTTCCCCAGTGAATCTAGTTTAAAATCCTCTTCAGCAGGTTAGACAGTCTGCTACCGAAGACACGTCGACCGTTCTTGGACAGATGGTTGTCCTCTCTGCTCTGCAGTCCTTGCAAACCAAAACACTTTCGATGACACTATCCGCGCAGCCATGTATTTATCTCCAGGATTCTTTGCCTCGGCCTTTACCCTCACAGGAGGATTGGAGCACACCAACTGTACATCTATCTGCTTCACCCTCTATCCCAGAGCCCTGAAGTCACTTTTGATACGGTCAGGGATACCTGGCAGTATCATTTGTGCCGACATGAATGAGCAACATCGGGTAATAGTAGGCTTGATGAGTCTCTGCAAACTCTCCATAATACCTCAGATTTTTGCACTTGGCAGACAACATACCTCTCTGGACATCAAGTCTGGTTGGCAGATGGATGCCTCAGTACCCTCAGAAGAGAGTCACCAACCACCACAACCCTTTGCTTCCTTATGGTCACTGATTCTGCAACTTTGAGGTGCCCAAGCTCTGGTTCTTCCCTTTCCTAGGATGCTTTCACCTTCTCCACTTCCAGGGCTGCATAATGGTTCTTCAATTCAAAGGCTGGAGGAGTTGGATTGGTAATTCTGCAGGACCTGGTGACTCATGTCTAACTTTTGTCATTCTTTTGGCTCCTATCTTCACCTCTGTTGGAGAGCTTGTTTCAAGAAGCATCTCATCAATGTACTTCTCACTGTCTCGAATGCTCCTTAGCCTCGTCATCTCTTCTCTGAGCTCATCCACTTGTTTTCTGAGAGCTTCAGCATGCAGGCATCCTGCACATGCATCCGATCCTTCATCTGGCATTGGGGGTCTCTGTGTGGACAGAGGCAGAAGCTGTAACGGGGGCAACAGTTTTGGCAATACTATTTTCCCTAGCCATTGTTCAGTTGATGGAGCTTTGGTACCTGTTGAAGTAAAAGAGAGAGGCCTAGCAATGTCCCTGCTGGTTCCTCAGCTGTCCTTTAAGAGAAAAAGTAGTTAACCTTTTTTAAGTGTAATACGTTGAAACCCTCCGCCCATTTTGCAGCGGCGGCCAAGAAAGGAAATAGAATGATAGGAATCATAAGGAAATAATGCCTCTGTATCATTGTGTGCAATTCTGGTCTTCATATCTTAAAATAGATATAACAGAATTAGAAAAGATAAAGAGAAGAGCCACCAAAATGGTATAGGTAATGGAAAGATACTCCAATGAGGAATGACTTAAAAGGTTAGTGCTCTTCAACTTGAAAAGAGACAGCTGTGGGGAGATATGATAGAGGTCTATAAAATAATGAATGGCGTAGAATGGGTAAAGTTAGGTTGGTTATTTATGCCTTCAAAAAGTAGAAAGACTAGAGAAAATGAAGTTCAAAAAGCACAGATTTGACACCATTGCGAAGATTCAGGAAGAGACGAGGACTGTGCTGAAAAGTCTGAAGAAAGAGGATTTTTAGAAAGTGTTCCAACAATGGCAAGACCACTGGGACCATTGCATCAACTCCCAAGCGGACTACTTTGAGTGGGATGATGGCCACTAAAATCTCAGGTTAGTGTAGCAAATTTTATGAGTTCAGCTTGAGAACGTTTTGATAGCACTTCATATTGTGGAGTTGTAGGCCTTGTTGTGGCCGAGATTCCGATCTGTTGTTTTCAGAGGAGGTTGTGTATATTTGGCCCATTCATTCTTTCTTGCCCAATGTAGTGTCGTCTTTTCATGTCAGTCATTTGGTCTGTTTGCCTTCCTTTCTGAAGGAACTGTGCCAGGGGACAGATAAGGAAATTTACATGTTGGATGTCAGGAGAGTGCTTCTTCGGCACCTTAAGGTCGCCAACTCTTTTTGAAAATTGGACAAGCTTTTCGTCCTTTTTGTCAGGCCCACATAAAGGTGACATAGCCATGAAGTCTACCCTGGGCTGCTGGATAAAGGAGATGATAGCCTCTGCTTATCTCTTGCAGAACTAACCAGTCCTGGAGGATTTCTTGTGCATTCCACCTGAGCACAAGCTTCTTTCTGGGCACTCGCTCCCTTAGACAGTTGTTGGGCAGTGACGTGATCATCACTTTCCACTTTTGTCAAGCATTACCGCTTGGATGTCCATGCCCGGGCAGACAAACAGACTTAATTGCAGATATTTTGAAGGCTGCCGTGTCTTCTTCCCATCCAGTAGAGTCGTAACCTTTAGTTTAGTTTATTTAAAATTTGATAAACTGCTTCTTCAAAACAGCAGAGCAGTGCACAGATGAAAAGCAAGCAATTAAAATAAGGAAAAAGCTCCATATAAATGATAGGAAAGAGACAACAAAAGAAAAAAAAAGAGAAAGAAGAAGAAAGTAAAAGAACAGAAACTCTACAGGGGAGAGAAATGCAATCTGCTATGAATAAGTAGGGAGACAAAAAGCTTTGGGATGACAGCTTGCCTGGACTAGTCTAGCAGGGCGATATGGAAGATGACATTTCGTTTAAAGGATAATGTCCTTTCCTTGAGTTCTGCTAAACTAGTCCAGGCAAGTGGGTTGTGTCCCCCTACCAGCAGATGTGGAGACAGAAAGGCATCTTATGACATCATCCCATAGAGCAGGGATGTCGAACCTATGGCGTGCATATCCAAGGTGGCACGTGGCAGCTAGCAGCATGTCTTATTTAAAATGATCCAAGGTATTAGTTTCCTAAACAAACTTTGTTAGATTGCCCTTATGCAGTGTTTTTTTTCTTTTAGATTAGAAAAAATCATAAAATGGAATTAAACAAATAGTAATAAACATTAATATGCTGTGCAAAAATTATCATTGGCATGCAAGTTCATTTTTTTAAAAATATTCCTGTCATTTGGGCACATGCTCTCAAAAAGGTTCGCCATTTCTACCCTAAAGAGAGCCTTTAATATTTGTATCAAAGCAAATAATGAGGGACCTCAGATCTCACACAACCTCAGTGAAGGTAACCATTTTCAACAGAAGAATAACCATTACTATGTACAGGATCAGCTTCAAGAGAAAGCTTGTTAGGAGGATATAAGCCCGCAGGGCCAACCACAGAGAATAACAGACCAAGAAGTTTTCCAGGGAGAGTCTTGGACTGATCTAGCAGGACTTAAGGAAAGGATGTTATCTGGTAAGTAAAATGTCACCTTGTTTATTTTCCTGCTAATTTAGATTAAGGGTTCTTTGGTGTTTGTGCACCATAGATATTACTGCTGGGTACCCTTTTCAGTGGAATCAAATGTGTGCGGTTGTGTTACTTAAACTTGGTCAGCACAGAACAGGCACAAAAACTGAGTGATGGATACAAGACAAGCCAGAGGAGAGGGTTAGAGGGTACTAGGGGAAGCATTGTTTCTCTAGTATTTGTCCATTGAATACTTGGTTATATTTTGTTTGCATCGGGATGTTTTGTCTGGGTTTATTGTTTAAAACCTAAATTCGGAACCCTTAATTACATTTTTTCTAATCTTTCGCTTTTTCAATTTCAGGGAACTGTCAAAATTTAAAACCTATGTAAATCCCACAGAGCTGAGAAGATCCTCTATCCACATCTTGCTGTCTCTGCTGCCACTCCCTCATCATTTTGGCACAGTAAAATCAGAAGTAGGTTGCTATTTATAAGCTATATGCATGAGGCTTACTTTACATTTTTCAGTTGAACATATAGGATCCATGGGGAGGCCAATTTTCTGCCTCACTGCTGAGCTTACAGACCTGCCTATCTCTGTACAAGCCTGCAAGCTGATTTTCAAAGGGGAAAATTCTCAGTTTCCCTTTAAAAATGTATGGTCCATTAGAAGACAAAGGTACCTATGTACTTAGAGTTTACAAGTGCAAACTCCCTGCTTGGGCATAAATTCAGTGAATTAAAAATTAAGCACCGTGCATACCTTGCTGGGCTGGTCCTGCCCTGGCACCACCCCTTTTCTGCACAGGGAAAAAGTACAGGCACTGTGGACAGTGTACATACTTTGTCTCACAGAGATGGTGGAAAGCAGCTTTCAGAGGGCTTCTCTGCAATTCCTGTGAAAATCATCCCTATGAGGGGAAGCTATTTACAGGATTTTTTATTTTTACATCTCTTTATTGAAGAAAATCCAGCATATAACCAGCACATAGCACATAAACAAGTATATATGCAACATATAACCAAGTAGCAGGTTCTAACAATGCTCCTGCAGCCCTGTGCCAGATGGAAATACTCCCCTCTTTCCCATAACATTCTTTTACAACTTATATCGCAGCCCGCTAGCCCACAAATGAATATACTCAAGGAGGAACAGACCAATAAAATAAAATAAACACTGAAGAGTTGGGGAACTGTGTAACAAGCCAGTTTTTACTTAAAACAAGCTCTAAAAGCCAGTCAGGGCATTGTGTGTATCAAGACAACTTTTACTTAGTATTTCTTTCCCTTCCACCCACCCCAGGCATAATCTTAGATTTATAGGCTCTTAAACCTAATAAATGGAAAGAGGTGGTTAAATTCACTTTCAGGTTTGGTTAGGCCCTGAAATGAATCTTGAGATGAACAAAGTCCCTTAAACTTATTAGGTATAGTTGTATTGGTACAAGTATCCTTAACAACTTTAAGTAAACAATTTAAATATCTAAACAAATCCTTAAAACTTAGTTGCAGACTACAGTCTAGCAGCAAGATGGGGGCTATTCACTCTTTTGCATCGAGTGCCTCATGTATGATTTTGACTAGGTGCAATGAGCTCTTTGCTCTCAGGAAAGGAATCTGATCTCTTGAGGAGCTAAGGAAGACAAGAGAGGTATATAGATGAGACCTACAGGAATGTAGTACAGGCAGTCTCTTTGTTGCCATAGAGAGAGGTCATATGAAATGAGAACATCACCTTGGTGTGGCAGGAAGTGATCCTGCAGGTAGGACCTGCCCTCCAAGTGTGCCCATGAGGGAAGGGCCATTATAGTTGGTGATTCGATGATCAGAAAAATCCGAGTTATCGATGTTCCTGTTTAATGTACATTACCAAGTTTAAGTTACAATGTAAACCGCTTTGACTAAATTGATAAAGCTATATAAAAAGCCCTGTTAAGTAAAATAAATAAATAAATAAAATGAAGCATGTAGATAGCGGGGTGACAGGTGGATGTGAGGATCGCTTGGTAACATGCCTGCCTGGTGTAAAGGTAACAGACCTCACGTGCCACCTAGACAGCGTTTTAGATAGTGCTGGGGAGGAGCCTGCTGTCTTGGTATATACTAGTACCAGTGACATAGGAAAGTGTGGGAGGGAAGTTCTGGAAGTTAAATTTAGGCTTTTAGATAGAAATTTGAAATCCAGAACTTCCAGGGTAGCATTCTCAGACATGCTTCTCATTCTACGCTCAGGATCCAAAAGGCAGGCAGAGCTCTGGAGTTTTAATACATGGATGAGACTATGGTGCAAGAAAGAGGATTTCGGATTTGTTATGAACTGGGCAGTATTCTGGGGAAGGGGGGGGGGGGATCTTTTCCGAAAGGAAGGGCTTCACCTTAATCAGGATGGAACCATGCTGTTGGCATTAACCTTTAAAAAGGAGATAGTGTTCTTTAAACTAGAAAATAAGGGAAAGCTAGCAGTTGTCCAAGAGCAAATGGTTCAGAAGTGTGTACCCTTGAAGGATTTTATTTATTTATTTATTTATTTATTTATTACAAATTCTTATATACCGCGCTATTTGGCATCAGCGCGGTTTACATTATAACACAACAACCATAACAACATGCTGTTTGGTTTTACATCGAACAGGGGTCCAAACTTGGATAACAGGGGTAACTATATACATGAGATTTTTACATAGTAAAGAGTAGTTTGGATAACAGGGTTGATTATATGCATGAGATATTTACATGGCAATGAGTGGGTGAAATAACATAATGAACGTGAGGGTTGTTTCTTAGAGTGGGTCATAGCAAAAGAGGGAAGTTAAGGCATCCATTTAGAGAGATTCCAATAAAAATTAAAGTAACCCAAATGCCTTTAAGTACAGAGCAGACAGAGCTGAAAGATTCCAAATTACCACTGTCAACTGATAACGATATTGTTAATATGAATAAAATACAACCTCTAAAATGCCTATATGCAAATACTAAAAGTCTAAAAAATAAGTTGGGAAAGTTAGAATATATAGCACTGAATGAAAGGTTAGATATAATTGGCATCTCAGAGACCTGGTGGAAGGAGGACAGTGAATGGGACATCACAATACCTGGGTACAAACTATATCTCAATAATAGGGTAGGTCAAATTGGTGGAGGGGTTGCACTTTGTTAGAGAGGGCATTGAGTCACACAGGTTAAAAGTTTTGCAGGAAACCAAATACACTAGAATCTCTATGGATAGAAATTCAGTGTAAAAAGGGGAAGGTAATGGCAGAGGGGGTGTACTACCGTCTGCCTGGCCAGAATGAATAGACGGATGATGAAATGCTAAAAGAAATTAGGGAAGCTAACAAAAGTTACAACCAAGTAATAATGGGTGATTTCAATTACCCTGGTATCGACTGGGTCAGTGTCCCAGTAGGACATGGTAGGAAAATAAAGTTTCTAGATGAAATAAATGACTGCTTTTGGAGCAGCTGGTTCATGAACCTAACCTACAAGAGAGGAATCAATTTGGAACACAGGATCTGGTGCAAGAGATAAGGATTTTGGGGCCACTTGGAAATAGTGATCGTGGCATGATCGCATTTGATTTAATAAATGCAGGGAGGATGGCAAGGAAATCCACAGACTAATTTTCAACTTTGAAAAGAGAGACTATGATAAAATGAGGAAAAGAAAAAACTTAAAGGAGCAGCTGCAAATGTTAAAGATTGCAATTCACACTTTAAGAAAGGTGGAAGGAAGGCCAAAAAATTGCAAACATGGTTGGCAGAGAGGCCGTTATAGCCAAAAAGCATCTTTCAGGAAATGGAAAAAGGAGCCAAATGACGAAAACGGGAAACAACATAAGCATTGGCAAGTTAGATGCAAGACATTGATAAGGCAGGCAAAGATAATTTGAAAAAAACTTGCTGTGGAAGCAAAAATGCACAATAAAAACTTTAAGTACATCTGTAGCAAAATACTTGTGAGAGAGCCAGTTGGACATTAGATGATAAAGCAGTAAAAGGGGCTCTAATGGAGGACAAGGCCATAGCAGAGAGACTGATTGATTGAATTCTTTGTTTTGGTCGCTACTGAAGATGATATAGAGAAGTTACCCATGCCTGAAATGTTATTTAAAGCTGAAGCCAAGTTATCATTGCCCCTGATTAATGTACATTGCCAAGTTTAAGTTACAATGTAAACCGCTTTGATTAAAAATGATTAAGTGGTAAAAAAACCCCTGTTAAATAAAAGGTGATGTGTCAGAGGAATTGAAACAAGTATGAGTAAACCGGGAAGATGTATTGCAGCTATTTGATAAACTAAAGAGTAGCAAATCACCTGGACCGGATGGTATACATCCCAGGGTGCTAAAAGAACTGATATATGAGTTTGCAGACCTACTATTACTAATCTGAACTATCATTGAAATCATCTGTAGTACCTGAAGGCTGGAGAATGGCCGATGTAAAGCCAATTTTTAAAAAGGGTTCTAGGGGTGATCTGGGGAACTACAGACTGATGAGCTTGCTGTCAGTGCCAGGCAAAATAGAAAACATTATAAAGAATAAAATTACTGAACATGTAGATAGTCATGGCTTAATTGGAAAAAGCCAACATAGATTTAGCCAAGGAAGGTCTTGTTTTATTAATCTGTTATATTTATTTGAAGGTGTGAGGCAGTAGATTATTGTGTATCTGAATTTTGAGAAAGCCTTTGACAAGGTCCTTCATGTGAGACTGGGGGAAATTATAAAGTCATAGGATAGGAGGTAGTGTATTATTGTTGATCAGGATCTGGTTAAAAGATAGAAAGCATAATAGGATGAAATGGCCATTTTTCTCAATGGAGAAAGGTGAATAGTGAAGTACCCAGGGATTTGTACTGGGATGGCTGCTTTCTAATATATTTACAAATGACCTTGAAATGGGAATAATGAGTGAAGTGATAAAATTTGCAGATCAAATTTGCAGAAATTATTCAAAGTTGTTAAGAGCAGTGCTTTTCAAACTTTTATCCTATATGACCCCATTTTAACAACTGAAAAGCTGTGTGGCCCCAGATGTTGATGAAATCAAAATAGTCAGGTCTCCAGTCTCCTTCCCCTCCTTCCACTCATATAATGCAGGAAGATAACAGCTGCAGTCAGCACAGGTCTTTTGTGTCCGTGTGCAGCATGTGCTTACAGACCCCAGTCCTCAGCATGGGTTCCCAGTCCAACAGGAAACTTACCCAGGAGGGGCAAGGGCATATGAATGTTCACAGGATCACAGGGCACATGCTGACTGGTGAGTTGGCCTAGGTCACAGTGAAAGTCCAGAGAGAACGGGAAATGCCCATGTTTCTGTGAGCCTATCCATTGATAATATGACCTCATTTGGGGTCCCGACCACAGGTTTGGGACGCACTGCATAAGAGGAATGTGACAATTTTGCAAGAGGACCTTGATAAATTAGAATATAAGATTTCTCCAGGACCAAGCAGGAAGTCAGTCCTCACATATGGGTGACATTGACGCCGATGGAGCCCCTGCGGAGCATTTCCCCAGCTTTCTATGAAAGCCTTTGGGAATACTGCATGCATGCGCGGTCCCCTTCCCGCCTAAAGGTGCCATCTTGCTCATTCTCTCTTTTTCCGTGGAGCCCGTCAGACATTTGTCCTAGTTCACCCGGAAAATAGTTAGATTTTTCTTCGAATTCCTGTGATTTCTTCGCGTTTTTTTCTCCGGTTCGACGCTGGTTCCCCTTCTCGCCGGGTTCGGTACACCGGTATCGAGCCTGATCTTATTTTTTCGGTTTTTGTCCTTCGTGGCTGGCGTTTGCGCCCTTTTTTCTTTTTCCCTGGAAGGCTGGTCCTTTGACTTCGCGGGGGCTCTTTTTTCCCCGATGGCTTCCAGTGGTTTTAAGAAGTGTGATCGGTGCAAGAAACTAATGTCTCTCACCGACACACATGACTGCTGCCTTCGGTGCCTCGGTCCTGATCATGATCCTATGATCTGTGGACCGTGTGGAAAAATGTCCACTAAGGCACTGCGAAGTCGTCAGCACCAAAAGGAAAGGCTTTTCTCTGATTCGGCCTCCGGCCGGTCCGGACCTCATCTGAGGCCTTGACGTCACGGGAGTCTGACCCCGAGCATCGTCGGGGTTCCTCGGACAGGGGGTCCCCCGAGCGGGAGCGAAAGAGGAAGAAGCGGCTCGTGAGGGCGGCGTCGGAGGAGGTCCCTGGCTCCTCGAGGGCTAGTTCTCGGACCCCCGACCGCCATCCCGGGCCCGTGGAACAGGAGAAGCCGTCAAAAGTGCCTTGTGTGGAGCCGGAGTCTGCTGGACACGTAAGTCCTGTTGTCCTCGAGGACTCTCCTCCCAGGGAGCCGGAGGCTGCTGAGTCTCCTGAGCTGGGTCTCAGGCTGACAGCCTTGGAGTGCAGACTGTCTGCCTTCATGGATCAGCAGCGGGTGCTGATGGCCAGCCTCGCTGGCGCATCTGCCCCGACCACCGGGACGTCGAAGTCGACCCCAGAGACCGAGCCAATACTCGAGACCATGAAGGCTCGAGGTCGTCCTCGGTCGCGGTCACCCTTGACCTCCCGGTCGGGACCGAGGGCGTCGACTCTGGTGCCTTCGGCGTCGGGGCGGATGCTGCCAGACCCCGCGCGGTCGGAGCCCGACTTTTCTTCGGACGAGTCCACCTGGGAGACGGAGGACGAGGAGTCCCCCGATACCTTCAAGACTCGGTGAATCCCGTCGGACTCACCGCAGTCTGAGCCCCGGAGTAGTTCCCCTCTAGAGGATACCCGGTTCTCAGAGTTTGTTCGGGATATGGCCACTGCTTTGGCGATCCCGGCGGACCCCGAGGAGGAGCCTCGAGCTGAAGAGCTTGAGGCCCTCCAGTATGACTCTCTTCCGAAGGAGGCCTTTACTGTGCTGGTTCCTCCGATGCTGGAATGGCTCCTCTTCCGGATGTGGGAGGCACCAGCCTCGGCGCCGATTCTAAGTAAGCGGGTCGATTCCATTTATCGACTCCGTAAGAGCCCAGGGTTTCAGAAGGCGCAGCTACCGCACCATTCCATGGCGGTGGAATCGGCCATGCATCGTCTGAAAAGCCAGAAGATGCACACCGCGGAACCTGGATGCATTTGGTAGAAAGTGCTTCCAGGGCTCTATGCTTGCTTGCCGTGTCCAGTCTTACCAGCTGTACATGGGCATGTACTTGCGGGACCTGGCAAAGGAGCTTGCTGGGTTCTCTGCTGGTCTCTCCAGGGAACCTTTGCAGAGGTTCAAGTCCTTGTCTTCGGGGATCCGGGAATGCTCTAAGTTCATGTCCCGAGCGCCTACGATGGCTTCGAGGCCTCGGCCCGTGTTGCGGCAGCCGGCATCGCGGCTCGATGCCAGGCATGGCTGCAGTCATCGGACCTCGAGCCATGGGTACAAGACAAGTTGGTCGATGTCCCTTGCCGAGGTGAGAACCTTTTTGGCAAGCCCATGGCCGAGAAGGCTGCTGAGCTCGAAACCGAGCACCTGACGAGGACAAGGCTGTCTAGAAAGACTTCTGCCTCTTCACATAAGAAGGGCTCGGGTAAAAAGTCCTTTTACCCGAGGAAGGCGTCTGCCTACAAACAGTTCCCAACTTACCAGGCCTCCCCCGCTCCCCCACAGGGTCAGCAAGCCAAGGGGCAGGGACATGGGCCCCATAGGCAGAAGGCCCCCAAGCCTCCGGCTTCTGCTCCCACTCAGCAGGGTGGGGGTTTTTGACTCCCAAGGCATAGCCTCTCCGTCTCTGCTGTCCCATCCCTGTACAGGAGGTCGACTAGCCCTGTTTGCCCACTGGTGGCCACCCATTACCAGAGACAATTGGGTCTTAAGCATAGTCCACAAGGGCTACATGCTTCATTTTCACCAGTTGCCTCCTCCCTACTTTCCAGGAGAGACTCCACGGCCTCCTCTTCATACAGCCCTCCTCCTGCAGGAGCTTCAGGGTCTGTTGAGAGACAAGGCGGTGGAGCCTGTGCCTCCCCACCTACAAGGTCACGGTTTCTACTCCAGGTACTTCCTGGTGCCAAAGAGAACCGGAGGCCTCAGGCCTATTCTCGATCTCAGAAATCTCAACAAGTTCTTGGAGAAAGAAAAGTTCAAGATGCTTACTCTTGGAACATTACTGCCCTGCCTCCAGCAGGGAGATTGACTATGCTCCTTGGCTCTAAAGGATGCGTACACTCACATCCTCATCCATCCAGACCACAGAAAGTACCTCAGGTTCATTGTGGGAGGAAACCATTATCAGTACAGAGTACTGCCTTTTGGCCTCACCTCCGCCCCCAGAGTCTTTACAAATTGTCTGGCAGTGGTGGCGGCCTACTTGAGGAATCAAGGTATCTTTGTCTTCCCCTACCTGGATGACTGGCTCATCAGGGGTCAGACGTGTCAAGAGGCCAGACAAGCCACCCTCCGAACTATCTCTCTCCTTCAACACCTAGGGTTTGTCATAAACTTCACAAAGTCCACTTTGCTCCCCTCCCAGAACCTAGAGTTCATAGGAGCAAGACTAGACTCTCTGCAAGCAAAGGCTTACTTGCCAGAGGACAGAGCGCAACGACTGATGACCTTGGCAAACCAGTCTCTCAGCATGCCACTGGTTTCCGCCAGACTCTGTCTGAGGCTCCTGGGCCACATGGCATCGACAGTGCATGTGACTCCAAATGCCCGACTCCACATGAGGCCTGCCCAGTGGTGCCTCAGCACTCAGTGGACACCGGCCACGGGAAGCCTCAGAGACAGAGTACGGGTGTCCAAACCATTCCTGAACTCCCTACACTGGTGGCTGCACCCCCCCCCCCCAACTTACTGCAGGGGGTGCCTTTTCAGGTACCTGTGTTCACAGTGGTGTTAACCACCAATGCCTCCTTGCAGGGCTGGGGGGCACATTGTATGGACAAGTGCACCCAGGGTCTGTGGTCTCCATGGGAGGCCACGCAACAGATCAACCTGCTGGAACTCAGGGCTATTCACTTAGCCCTCAAGGCTTTCTCTCGAACCCTGGCTCACCAGTCTGTCTTAGTGCAGACCGACAACCAAGTAGCCATGTTCTATGTCAACAAACAGGGCGGCACTAGGTCCAGGCTCCTGTGTCAGGAGGCACAGGCCCTTTGTTTGCGCTCAGGCACAACATGTTTCTAAAGGCTGTTTATCTCCCTGGCCAGGAGAACTTCCTGGCAGACGGATTAATTAGAGTTCTGCAACCCCACGAGTGGCAACTACACCCATTAGTGGTTCAGAAAATTTTCCTGAGATGGGGACTTCCTTCCATAGATCTCTTTGCCAGTCCCCTGAACCGACAGCTACCCAGGTTCTGTTCCAGGCAACTGCATCCCCTGAGGTTGGCGGCGGATGCCTTCCTGATTTTCTGGTCCCAGGGCCCTCCTGTATGCGTTTCCTCCCACGCCTCTGGTAGCCCGAACCTTGTTCAAGATTCTGAGGGACAAGGCCTCTGTTCTTCTAGTAGCCCCTAGGTGGCCGAGGCAGCCTTGGTTTCCGCTTCTGCTTCAACTGGCAGTTGACGCCCCTCTACCTCTGGGGGTACAACCCAATCTTCTCTCTCAGGATCAGGGTTCCCTTCTGCACCCCAACCTCAAATCTCTCAATTTGATGGCCTGGAGGCTGCAAGGGTAGTCTTGGCTCCCTGGGGCCTGCCTAAGGAGGTTGAGGACGTGGTTTTGGCCTCTAGAAAGCAATCCACCAGGAAAACCTATGCCCTCAAATGGAAGAGGTTTTCTTTGTGGTGTCAGCAGCGCACAGCAGATCCTTTCTCCTGCTCTGTGCCAATAGTACTCCAGGACCTGCTGCATTTATCCAATCAGGGCCTCAAGTCCAATTCTGTTCGGGGCCACCTCTCAGCTATGGCAGCTCACCACTCACTGGTGGACGGACACTCTTTGTCGGTGCACCCTTTGCTGTCCCGGTTCCTCAGAGGTTTGCTCTTGCTCAAGCCTCCTATCCGTCCTCCACCACCAGAGTGGGAGTTGAATGTGGTCTTGCAGCAGCTGACTCGCCCACCCTTTGAGCCGATGGCTACTTGTCCTCTCTGCTTCCTTTCCTGGAAGACTCTCTTCCTAGTAGCCTTAACCTCGGCCAGGCAAGTGAGTGAGCTACAGGCCTTGGTCTGTGACAGGCCCTACACTCGCTTCTATAGGAACAGGGTAGTCCTTAGGACTCATCCTAAGTTCCTTCCTAAAGTTGTCTCCTCTTTCCACCTCAACCAGGAGGTGGTTCTTCCGACATTCTTCCCTAGGCCTCATGCGAGCCAGGCTGAAGCAGTCCTGCATACCCTGGACTGTAGGAGAGCCTTATCCTTCTACCTTGACCGTACGCAGGGACATAGAAGGGCT
Source organism: Ichthyophis bannanicus (assembly GCA_033557465.1). NCBI lineage: Eukaryota > Metazoa > Chordata > Amphibia > Gymnophiona > Ichthyophiidae > Ichthyophis > Ichthyophis bannanicus. The sequence continues at coordinate 16,931,654 of CM066049.1, read as the reverse complement.
ACTCAGCTCTTCATATCTTTTGACCCTAATAATTTGGGGTTAGCTGTGTCCAAGCGTACCTTGTCCATCTGGGTAGCTGACTGTATCACCTGGGCTTACAGGGTAGCTGACCTTCCCTTGCAGGGTTGGGTCACGGCCCATCGTGTCAGGGCAATGGCTGCCTCAGTAGCTCATCTCTGCTCTGTACCGTTGGCAGACATCTGCAGGGCTGCAACTTGGTCCTCAAGCCAGACTTTTGCGGCCCATTACTGCCTGGAGAGGGAGTCCCATAGGGACAGTGCTTTTGGCCAGGCAGTACTCCGGAATCTCTTTGAGGTTTAGGCAACTCCTGCCCTCCAGCCCTCCATTGGGCTACCGGTGGAGGTTCTTTCAGTGAAAAGCCTTTCTTTGATGCTGGGACTAGAGGGAGTTCTCTTGTTCAGCCTGGGTTCCCTGGTAGCCCAGAGCTAGGGAGTCACCCATATGTGAGGACTGACTTCCTGCTTGGTCCTGGAGAAAGAGTAGTTACTCACCTGTAACAGGTGTTCTCCAGGAGCAGCAGGAATCAGTCCTCACAACCCTCCCTCCTCCCCTGGGAGTTGCAGTTGTACATAGTTTATTTTACATTTTGTGTGCTGTTTGTTAGCTATGTCATTTGACTGAGCAAGATGGCACCTTTAGGCGGGAAGGGGACCGCGCATGCGTGCAGTATTCCCAAAGGCTTTCATAGAAAGCTGGGGAAATGCTCCGCAGGGGCTCCATCGGCGTCAGTGTCACCCATATGTGAGGACTGATTCCTGCTGCTACTGGAGAACACCTGTTACAGGTGAGTAACTACTCTGTCATATTGGGTGAGAACAAGGGTCTATCAAGCCCAATATCCCGTTTCCAACAGTGGCTAATCCAAGTCCAAGTACCTGTCAGGTTCCTAAAAGGTATCCATATATTCTCCAAGACCAAGCAGGAAGTCAGTCCTCACATATGGGTGACGTCGGCGCCGACGGAGCCCTCATGCGGAGCATTTCCCCAGCTTTCAAAGAAAGCCTTTGGGAATGCAGTTCGCATGCGCGGTCCCCTTCCCGCCCAAGGGTGCCATCTTGCTCAGTCTTCATTTTTCCGCGGAGCCCGACGGACGTGTGTTGTTGTCACCCTGTAAAAAGTTGATTTTCCTGCATGGATTCGTGTTTTTACCCGGTTCGACGCCGGTTCCCCTTCCTGCCTGGGCCCGGTACACCGGTATCGAGCCTGGAGCTGCGTTTTTCGGTTTTTGTCCTTCGTGACTAGCGTTCCTGCTTTTTTTTCTTTTTCACTGGCAGTCCGGTCTTTTGACCTCGAAGGGGCCCTTTTTCCCCCGATGGCTGCCAGCGGGTTCAAGAAGTGTGATCGGTGTAAGAAACTGATGTCTCTCACCGACACACATGACTGCTGCCTCCGGTGGTCTGTGTCCCATGCAGCAAAATGTCCTCTAAGGCACTGAGGAGCCGTCAACATCAGCGTGAAAGACTTTTTTCTGACTCCACGTCTGGCCGGGCCCGGACTTCGTCAGAGGCCTCGACATCTCAGGAGTCCGACCCCGAGCACCGTCGAGGCTCCTCTGAAAGGGGGTCTCCTTCGAGGGAACACAAAAGGAAGAAGAAATCCGCAAGGGCATTGTCGGTGGACACTCTTGGCTCTTCAAGGGCCAGGTCACATAGCCCCGACCACCGTCCCTGGTCCTCGGAGTCGGAGAGGCCTGCCAAGTTGCCTCGAGTGGAACCGGAGTCCCCGAGTCATGTGAGTGCTGTTGTCCTCGTAGACTCCCATCCGGGGGAGCCGATATCGTGCCTGATGCCATCAGGGCCCGAGTCGGGGGCTGCTGAGTCTCCTGAGCTGAGTCTCAGGTTGACGGCCTTGGAGAGCAGCTTGGCTGCCTTCATGGAGCAGCAGCGGGTACTGATTGCCGGTTTGACCGGTGCATCTGCCCCGACCACTGAGACCTCGACATCCAAGTCGACCCCGGAGGCCGAGCCGATCCTCGAGTCGATGCAGTCTCGAGTCTATCCTTGACCAAGGTACCCCTCGGCCTTCCGCTCAGGACCGAGGTCGTCGACGCTGGTGCCCTCGGCGTCGGGGTGGATGGCATTGGTGCCCGCCCGGCTCGGAGGGGTCAGAGTGGGAGATTGAGGACGAGGAGTCCCCGGATACTTTCTGGACCCGGTGCATCCCATGGGACTCACTGGAGTCCGAACCTCGGAGACGGTCCCCACCAGAGGATACCCGGTTCTCGGACTTCGTGCGGGACATCGCCAAAGCCTTGGCCTTCCCCGCGGATCCCGAGGAGGAGCCTCGAGCCGAAGCGAGGCCCTCCAGTATGACTCTACGCCTAAGGAGGCCTTTACTGTACCGGTTCCCCCGCTGCTGGAACGGCTGCTCTTCCGCATGTGGGAGGCACTGGCCTCGGCGCCGGTTCTCAGCAAACGGATCGAGTCCGTAAGAGCCCTGGGTTACAGAAGGCACAGCTACCGCACCACTCCATGGTTGTGGAATCGGCCATGCATCGTCTGAAGAGTCAGAAGATGCACTCCTTGGTGCCCCCCTGCCGGGAGGCCCGGAACCTGGATGCCCTCGGTAGAAAGTGCTTCCAGGGCTCTATGCTGGCGTACCGTGTCCAGACTTACCAGCTGTACATGGGCATGTACCTTCGGGACCTGGCAAAGGAGATTGCCGGGTTCTCAGCTGGCCTCTCCGAGGAACCTTTGCAGAGGTTTAAGTCTTTGTCATCTGGGATTCGAGAGTGCTCAAAGTTTATCTCTCGAGTAGCCTATGATGGCTTCGAGGCTTCGGCCCGAGTAGCCGCGGCCGGCATCGGTGCACGCTGTCAGGCCTGGCTGCAGTCATCGGACCTCGAGCCATGGGTACAGGACAAGTTGGTCGATGTCCCCTGCCGAGGTGAGAACCTTTTTGGCAAAGCCATGGCTGAAAAGGCTGCAGAACTCGAGTCTGAGACTCTCACCAGGACAAGGCTGTCCAGGAAAACTTCTGCCCCTTCTTAGAAGAAGAAGGGCTCGGGGAAGAAGCCCTTTTACCCGAGGAAGGCTACTGCCTACAAATCCTACCCTCATTTTCAGGCCTCTGCAGCTCCCCATCAGGGTCAGCAGGCCAAGGGGCAGGGACATGGGCCCCGTAGGCAGAAAAACCCCAAGCCATCAGCCTCGGCTCCTGCACAGCAGGGAGCGGGGTTTTGACTCCCATTGCATAGCCTCTCCTCCTCAGCTGGCTCCTCTCAGCACAGGAGGCTGACACTGTATGCCCACAGGAGCACAGGAGGCTCCTCTCAGCACAGTGTCCGGCTGACACTGTATGCCCACAAGTGGTCAGCCATAACAGGGGATACCTGGATGCTGAGCATAGTCCAAAATGGCTATTTGCTCCACTTCAACCAGTTACCCCCCTCCTATTTTCCAGGGGAGCCTCCAAGACTCCCTCTTCACAGGAACCTCCTCCTTCAGGAGTTGGCAAGTCTTCTAAAGGAGCAGGCGGTGGAACTGGTGCCTCACCGCCTGAGAGGCCAAGGCTTCTATTCAACGTACTTTCTGGTACCAAAAAGGACAGGAGGCCTCAGGCCCATCCTAGACTTGCGAAATCTCAAATTCCTGGAGAGGGAAAACTTCAAGATGCTTACCCTTGGAATACTGCTGCCCTACCTCCAGCAGGGAGATTGGCTATGCTCCTTAGACCTGAAGGATGCTTATACTCACATCCTCATTCATCCAGACCACAGACAATATCTCAGATTTGTAGTGGGAGGAAGTAATTTTCAATACAGAGTACTTCCATTTGGCCTCACCTCTGCCCCCAGGGTTTTCACCAAGTGCCTGGCAGTGGTGGCGGCCTATCTCAGAAACCAGGGCATCCTTTGTCTTCCCATACCTGGACGACTGGCTCATCAGGGGTCAGTCTCCACAGGAGGCCAGACAGGCCACCCTTCGCACTGTTTCCCTTCTCCAGCATCTAGGCTTTGTCATAAACTTGTGTAAATAAGCTTGTTAACGCAAAGAAAGACTACTACAGAAACATTCTAAATAAATCATTAAACAGACCAAGAGAATTGTTTTCATTGGTTCAAAACCTTACCAACAACACACACAATGCAAGTCATGTCATAACAGATATATCTGCCCAAACACTAGCTAACCACTACCAAAACAAATCAAATCAACATGCCTTCTCACCAAAAACCACTAGAAGCAATCTCTTCCAGCAAGTAAATGACTGGTCCAAGTTCCACCCAATAACCAAAAATTCACTGAAAAATATTATCTTAAACTTAAATACCACGACATCTAACCTAGACCCCTGCCCAGTAACATGGATAAAGAACTCTCTTCCTACATTATCAGCTTTTATCCTACCAATAATAAATCTATCACTGCACCAAGGCTACCTCCCGCCAATACTAAAACACGCCCAATACTCAAAAATGATAAGCTTGACAAAACCTCACCCAACTCCTACAGACCTATATCAAGTATACCTTTTATGGCTAAACTTATTGAAAAAGTAGTCCAAACCCAAACCTTTCGTTATCTAGGGGTTCACTTCGAGTCTGATCTTTCCTTTCATGCTCATGTTTCTCATGTCACCAAGTTGTCCTTCTTCTTTCTCCGACAAATCCGTGCAGTTCGTCCTTTTCTATCCCCTTCTGCTCTTACTACTCTGTTACTTTCCCTGGTCATGTCTCGGGTGGATTTTGCAAACTCACTTTTTGTCGGCTTTTCTAAGAAACAACAGTCCCGGTTACAACGTATTCAGAATACTGCCGCTCGTCTGGTCACCCATTCCTCCCCTCGTGATCACATCACACCCTTACTGTTCCGTCTTCACTGGTTGCCCTTCCCCCACCGCGTTCACTTCAAGTTGCTCATTTTGGTTCATAAAGCTCTCCACACAGGTGCCCCCCAATATCTAACGGACCTCCTTTCCTTCCACTCCCCTAGGTACACCCCTCGCTCCTTTCACCTTAACCGCCTCACTCTTCCCTCCCCTTCCCGTGCCCATTTACAGTCTACCCGTTCCTCTGCCTTCTTTTTTGCTGGCCCCGCCCTCTGGAACTCCCTCCCCTCCTCACTCCGTCTGGACCCTCACCACCCCACATTTAAACAAAACCTCAAAACCCACCTTTTTTCCCTTGCGTTTGATATCCCCTCTCCTTTTGTGTGATTCCCATTTGTATTATCCTCTGCTCTCCTTGTGACTTGTCTTTGTTACGGTTTAGCTTTGTCTCTTCTGCTTCTATTGCTTTTCTGTCCAGAAAGTGTATTTCTTTTCCTTTTCACTGGCCTCGGCCTTTTTAAAAACAAAGTTTTTATTGGTTTTTATTGTACACCGCTTTGCTTGCCCATGAAAGGCGGTTTTTATCAAGTGAAATAAAACATAAACATAAAACATAAACATAAACACAAGAATACATAGATACATCAGCCCCCCTCGATGACCAACAGTATGGTTTTCGCCCATGTCATGGAGTGGAAACACTCCTGACAGTTCTCCTAGATACACTACAAAGAGGAATTGATAACTCTAAGCAAGCTTTCATTCTCCTTTTTCTCGACATATCAGCTGCTTTTGATAGCGTAAATCATACGATAATGCTAAATAGATTACAACAAATTGGAGTTAACTCAACAGTTTACAATTGGTTTACATCATATCTAAATAACAGAACACAAACAGTAAGAATTGGAAACCAAACATCCAACACTTATGACCAAACTATTGGCCTTCCCCAGGGTCTGCCCTCTCAGCCCTCCTATTTAATATATACATTCAACCCGTCTGCAATATTTTCAAAAAAATTCAATATCATATATATGCAGACGACATAATGATGTATATTCCTGCCAGCATGGTTTTAGAGAATCACATGGAATAGAAACACTTCTCACCACCCTTACCAACACCCTGATCAGAGGAATCGACAACGTGGAAGATGGTTTCGCCCCCATCTTCCTCGATATCTCAGCCGCCTTTGACTCTGTCAATCACAACCAACTACTTGCACGCCTTCTAGAAAAGGGCATACACGGCCTCGCCTGGGAGTGGTGTAAATCTTACCTATCCGATCGCTGGCAACAAGTCCGGGTGGGTTCCACTACTTCTGCACCATTCCACCAACAACAAGGTGTCCCACAAGGTTCTTCCCTGTCGGCTCTGCTTTTTAATATCTACATGCAGCCGATATGCAACCTAATCCGATCCTTCAACATCTCTACCCTAATCTATGCCGACTATGTTCTGCTATTTACCCCGTTCAAAGTCAACTATCCGGATTTCACCAACCTTGTCAACTGTTTCAATGCAATTACCGACTGGCTAAGTACCCAAAATCTCCACATCAATTTCAAGAAAACAGAGGTACTCTTCATATCAAGAAACAAAAGCTTCTCCCCTCCTCCCAGCCTAAGAGTAAGAGATGCGGAGCTTCCAAGCCGTAAAGCCATATGTTATCTTGGCATCACGCTGGACCAGCACCTCGACTTCAAGGAACATATAAAAAACACTACCAGATCCATTTACTACAAAATTAGAACACTAAGACATCTCAAACCTATGCTACCTGCTGACGACTTCCGAACCATCTTTCAGGCCCTCATACTACCTCATCTAGATTACGCAAACTTAATTTTGTATGGCTTACCAAAAAACACCCTCAATCCTCTACAACAAGCCATGAACGCCGTCGCCTGTGTCCTCTGCGGTCTATCCAGATCCGACCATATCACACCAGTACTTAAGGATCTACACTGGTTACCGATATGCTCCAGGCTAACATATAAGATTCTGCTAATAACTTTCAAGATTATTAACAACATCGCTCCCAACTCTCTCAAGGATCTTATCACTCCTACCCCAAAAACCAGATCTAGAAGAACGACATCAAGATAACACATTAGCGATCCCCAAAGACTCCATAAGGTGTTCACTATCAACCAGTAGAAGAACATTCGCCCACTACGCTCCAAAATGTTGGAACGACCTGCCTCCTGATATCAGAGCAATCCGAGACCTGCTACAATTCCAGAAAGCAATAAAGCACCATCTCTTTCTTCTCCACTTCTCTCAAGCTACCCCCCTACCACCAAGAAACCATCCCCTATCCCCCACTAAATCCCTCCACACAACATAACGCTCAAATCCCAAGCTTCCGCTCCATCCTGGAAGCATCTTACATTCTCTCATACCAACAATTAGCGAATATGACACACCAGCATGTATATAGTTTATTATATTCCAATTCGTTTGGATTTATGTTATTCTGAAAATTCCCCAGGTTCCCCAAGTCCTATTCCCTGTTTTAATGTAAACCCAATCAGTCTTCGCTGATCTGAGTATTCTTTGTTATATGTAAACCGTGCTGATAAAAATAGTGCGGTATATAAGAGCTGTTAAATAAATAAATAAAATTCCATTTACGACACCTCACCTCCCAATGCAAATACTAGTTGAGAGTTTCAACGAAATAACAAAATGGCTAACAGAACAAAATCTACACATTAACCACTCTAAAACAGAAATATTAATAACAAAAAACCAATCCTACACCCCTCCAACCCACATAACATTACAAGACCATGATATCTACATAAAAAAGGAAGTGAAATACTTAGGAGTCACTCTTGACTCTCATCTCACTATGAACACGCATATCAGTAACACAATAAAGAAAATTCACTACAAACTAAAAATACTAAAACAAATACGCCCACTTATACATATACATGACTTCACTAGCATAATACATGCAATCATCACACCCCATTTTGATTTTGCCAATCTAACACTCCTAGGTACAACAAAACAAAATATAAAAAGGCTTCAAATTACCCAAAATACAGCAGCTAGAATCATAATGAAAGTACACCCATTTGAACATATAACCCCAATATTAGCTCACTTGCACTGGCTACCAATACAATGTAGAATAAACTATAAAGCAATAATAACTACCTTTAAAGCAATAAATAACTTAGCCCCACCTACACTAACCAAGCTCATTGATATAGACTCAACAAACAGTGTCCACAGGAGAGGTCACGCTAATAAAATAAAATGTCCAAAAGACTTCATTAAAGCTAAAAAGATAACCAATAAAAAAGCATTCTCTCATGCAGCCCCTACACTCTGGAACTCCCTCCCGGAAGAAATAAGAAAACTAACCGAACTAAAAGAAATAAGGAAAAATCTAAAAACCCACATGTTCAGAATGCACTATGACTCAATAGAAAACACTTTAGCACTTGTTGAAAATGGATAAATGAATCTCTAAATGAATAATAGACTAAACCAGAGCCAAATTTTGTAATCAACAAAATTACCCCTGAATAATACCCTATCTTGACCTATGATTTTCGCTTATAAATTTAAACTCAATACAAATTTCAGTTTTAACATTTAAATGAGCCTACCAGTTTCAATAATACATTCAAACGCACCACATACACTTCAAATCATACCCTATATATAATAGGTAAATAAACCTGTAATACTATTTAAATAAGCCAATGAAATACAAACTTTTGTATATAGTTATGAGGTTTGTACATAGTTGAAATATAGCAAGTATAATTGTTAATGTATAACCGCAGTTTCTTAAGATCTTTGAAGAAAAAAAAAAAAGGATGTTTACCCTGTTTAAAAGATTGTTTCATTGTAATGTATAACCAAAGTTTCTTATGTTCTATGTAAAAAACAGAATGTTACCCTGTTTAAAATTGTTCCATTGTAAACCGCACCTGATCTTCCTGGAAGGTAGCTGTATATAAGCATTTGTTAAAATAAAATAAAATAAATAAAATAAACTTTGCAAAGTCCACTTTGCTCCCCTCACAGGACATGGAGTTCATAAGGACAAGATTGGATACCCTCCTGGCGAAGGCTTATTTGCCCGAGAACAGGGCCCGCAAACTGATGGCTTTGGCCAAACAGTTCCAGAGTGGTTCTCTGGTCTCCGCCAGAAGCTTCCTAAGGCTCTTGGGCCAGATGGCATCCACGGTCAATGTAACTCCGAATGCCCGCCTGCACATGCGACCTGCTCAGTGGTGCTTCAGAGCTCAGTGGGTGCAAGCCACAGGTGACTTGAAAGACAATATAAGGGTGTCCAAACTGCTGGCAGCTTCCCTATGGTGGTGGCTGCATCTCCCGAACCTGGTCCAGGGGGTGCTTTTTCAGTCCCCTCCTCACACACAGGAGCTGACAACCGATGCTTCCCTTCAGGGCTGGGGTGCACATTGCCAGGGGTCTTGCACTCAGGGCCTCTGGTCTTCTTGGGAGTTCACACAGCAGATCAATCTGTTGGAGTTGAGAGCTATCCGCTTAGCTCTACAGACTTTCTTTCATGTCCTCTCTCACCAGTCTGTCTTAGTTCAGACAGACAATCAAGTGGCAATGTTCTACGTGAACAAGCAAGGGGACACAGGCTCCAAACTTCTGTGTCAGGAGGCACAGGCCCTGTGCTCCTTGGTAATCAAACACAACATGTTTCTTAAGGCAGTTTATCTGCCTGGCCAGGAAAATTGCCTGGCAGGCAGATTGAGCAGGATTCTACAGCCTCACGAATGGCAGTTGAATCTTCTGGTGTTCCAAGGAGTCTTTCTAAGATGGGGTCTTCCAACCATCGATCACTTTGCGAGTCCACTGAACCATCAGCTACCCAGGTTCTGTTCCAGACAACTGCATCCTCTGCAAATAGCAGCAGATGCATTTCTAATCTCTTGGTCTACGGACCTACGGTATGCGTTTCCTCCCACGCCTCTAGTGGCCCGAACCTTATTCAAGGTTCTTCAGGACAGGGCCTCAGTGATTCTGGTAGCCCCCAGATGGCCGAGGCAACCGTGGTTTCCACTCCTTCTACAGTTGGCGGTGGACACTCCACTCCCTCTGGGGGTGCAACCCGATCTCCTGTCTCAGGATCAGGGATCTCTCCTGCACCCCAACCTCAAATCCCTTAATCTGATGGCCTGGCTGCTGAAAGGGTAGTTCTAGCCCCCTTACTTCTTTCTAAGGAAGTGGAAGAGGTGGTTTTGGCCTCTAGGAGGCAATCCACCTGGAAATCTTATGCCCTCAAGTTGCGTAGGTTCTCCACCTGGTGTGCTCAACGCCAGGAGGATCCTTTTTAGTGCCTGGTTCCAGTGGTGCTTCAGTACCTGCTCCACCTCTCGGACCTAGGCCTTAAATCCAACTCTGTTCGGGTCCACCTCAGTGCTCTATCGGCACACCACTCACAGATAGAGGGCCAATCTCTGTCAGGCCACCCCTTGGTGTCCCGCTTCCTCAGAGGCCTGCTTCTGCTCAAGCCTCCGATCCGTCCACCAGCCCCTGAGTGGGATTTAAATGTGGTCTTGCAGCAACTTACTTGCCCACCGTTTGAGCCGATGGCTACCTGTCATTTACGCTTCCTTTCCTGGAAGGCGTTGTTCTTGGTGGCTCTTACCTCGACCAGGTGTGTGAGTGAACTACAAGCTCTGGTTTCTGATAGACCGTACACACGGTTCTATAAGAACAGGGTGGTCTTGTGGACTCACCCTAAGTCCTTCCGAAAGTTGTCTCCTCTTTCCACCTCAATCAGGAGGTGGTTCTTCCAACATTCTTCCCCCGGCCGCATGCCAGCCAGGCTGAAACAGTCCTGCATACCCTGGACTGTAGAAGGGCGTTGTCTTTTTACATTGACCGTACGCAGGGGCATCGACGGGCTGCTCAGCTCTTCGTATCTTTTGACCCTAATAAACTGGGGTTGCCTGTCTCCAAGTGTACGTTGTCCCTTTGGGTAGCGGATTGTATCGCCTGGGCGTACAGGGCAGCTGGCCTCTCCTTGCAGGGTCGAGTCACGGCCCACCGTGTCAGGGCGAAGGCGGCGTCAGTAGCCCACCTCCGCTCTGTTCCGTTGGCAGACATCTGCCGAGCCGCTACTTGGTCTTCAAGCCAGACTTTTGCTGCTCACTATTGCCTCGAGAGGGAGTCCCGTAGGGACAGTGCTTTCGGACAGGCGGTACTCCGTAATCTCTTTGAGGTTTAGGCAACTCCTACCCTTCGGCCCTTGTGCTGGGCTACCGTACGGGGGCGTTCTCAGAAAGGATTCTCTCACGGATGCTGACGCTCTAGAGGGAGCTTATTTTTCAGCTTGGGTTAAGAACATAAGAACATAAGATATGCCATACTGGGTCAGACCAAGGTCCATCAAACCCAGTATTCTGTTTCCAACAGTGGCCAATCTAGGTCATATGTACCTAGCAGTTTCCCCAAGGGACACAAGTTTCACAATGCCTGTATTGGTTCAAGCATTGATATCCTGGGTCCCTTCTTAATAATGGTTTATGGACCTTTCCTCCAGGAACTTGTCCAAACCTTTTTTAAACCAAGCTACACTAACAGCCTTTACTACATCCTCCGGTAACAAATTCCAGAGTTTGATTCAACGTTGAGTGAAAAAATATTTTCTTTTATTAGTCTTAAATAGTTTATCCTGTAGCTTCATTGCATGTCCCCTAGTCTTTCTATATTCTGATAAGGTAAACAATCGATCTACGTTTACCCGTTCCACTCCGTTCATTAATTTATAGACTTCTATCATATCTCCCCTCAGCCGTCTCTTTTCCAGGTTAAAGAGCCCTAACCTTTTTAGCCTTTCTTCATAGGAGTATCCTTCCATCCCCTTTACCATTTTGGTGGCTCTTCTCTGAACCTTTTCTAAAATCGCTATATCCTTTTTAAGATACGGTGACCAGAATTGCACACAATATTCAAGGTGCGGTCTCACCATGGAACGATATAGAGGCATTATAATATCTTTTGTTTTATTTTCCATTCCTTTCCTTATCATACCTAGCATTCTATTTGCTCTCTTGGCCGCCGCTGCACACTGGACCGAGGGTTTTAACATGGTATCCACAATGACGCCTAAATCATTTTCCTGGGTGGTGGTTCCTAATGTGGAACCTTGCATCGTGTAACCATAGTTTGGGTTATTCTTCCCTAGGTGCATAACCTTGCACTTGTCCACATTAAATTTCATCTGCCATTTTGATGCCCAGTCTTCCAATTTATCAAGATCCTCTTGCAATTTTCCACAATCCTCTTAGGTTTTAACAACTTTAAATAGTTTTGTGTCATCTGCAAATTTGATAACCTCACTCGTTATTCCACTTTCCAGGTCATTTATGAATATGTCAAAAAGCAGCAGACCCAGCACAGATCCCTGGGGTACACCACTATTCACCTTTCTCCATTGGGAAAATTGGCCATTTAGCCCTACCCTCTGCTTTCTATCTTTTAACCAGTTCCTGATCCACAATAGTACACTGCCACCTATCCCATGACTCTTTAGTTTTGGCAAAAGTCTCTCAGTAGGGACCTTGTCAAAGGCTTTCTGAAAGTCCAGATACACAATATCAACCGACTCACCTTTGTCCATCTGATTATTCACTCCTTCAAAAAAACATAACAGATTAGTAAGACAAGATCTTCCTTGTCTAAAGCCATGTTGGCTGTCTCCCATTAGGTCATGACTATCTACATGCTGAGTAATTTTATTCTTTATGATGGTTTCTACCATTTTTCCCGGTACTGATGTCAGGCTCACCGGTCTGTAGTTTCCCGGTTCACCCCTGGAACCCTTTTTAAAAATTGGTGTTAATTGGGCGATCCTCCAATCTTCAGGTATTAGAGATGATTTTAATGATAGTTCACAGATTACTAATAGCAGGTCTTCCATCTCGTATTTCAGTTCTTTCAACACCCTTGGATGTATACCATCCGGCCCAGGTGATTTGCTACCCTTCAGCTTATCTAATAGTTGTAATACATCTTCCCGATGTATCGATATTTCCTTCAATTCTTCCGCACCTTTAAATACCACTTCAGTCATGGGTAACATCCCTACATCTTCCTCAGTAAAGACTGAAGCAAAGAATTCATTCAGTCTCTCCGCTATTGCCTTGTCGCCTCTTAGTGCTCCTTTAACCCCTTTATCATCTAATGGACCAACTGACTCTCGCACAGGTTTTTTGCTTCGAATGTACTTGAAAAGGTCTTACTTCGCGTTTTTGCTTCCGCAGCAAGCTTCTTCTCGAATTCTCCCTTTGCCTGCCTTATCAATGCCTTGCATTTGACTTGCCAGTGCTTGTGCTGTTTCCAGGTTTTGTTGTTTGGCTCTTTTTTCCATTTCCTGAAAGATGCTTTTTTTGGCAACAACAGCCTCTCTGACCTCACCTTTAAATAAGGCTGGCAGTTTTTTGGACTTCCTTCCACTTTTCTTAAAGCGTGGAATACAGCTGGTCTGGGCTTCCAGGATAGTATTTTTCAACAACAGGCAAACCTGATGTACGTCTTTAACCTTTGCAACTGCTCCTTTTAGTTTTTTCTTAACTGTTTTCCTCATTTTATTTTTATTTATTTATTTACATTCTCTTATATACCGCGCTATTCTGCATCAGTGCGGTTTACATTGAACAAACTGAAATTACATTGAACAGGGCATTATAACTTGGAGATAACTATTTTTCATAGTCTCCCTTTCGAAAGTTAAAAGGTAGTACTGTGGATTTCCCTACTATCCCTCCTCCACTAATTAAATCAAAGGCGATCATGCTATGATCACTATTGCCAAGTGGCCCCAACAACCTTATCTCTTGCACTAGATCTGGTGTTCCACTAAGGATTAGGTCTAATATGGCTTCCCCTCTGGTCGGTTCATGAACCAGCTGCTCCAAGAAGCAGTCATTTATTTCATCTACGAACTTTATCTCCCTAGCATGTCCTGACGTGACACTGACACAGTCGATACCGGGGTAGTTGAAATCACCCATTATTATTACTGTGCTGTAACTTTTGTTAGCTTCCTTGATTTCTCTGAGCATTTCATCATCCATTTGGTCATTCTGGCCAGGCGCTCGATAGTACACCCCCACTGCCATTGCCTGCCCCCTTTTACATGGAATTTCAATCCATATAGATTCTACAGCAGATTGTGTTTCCTGCAAAACTTTAATCCTTTCTGACTCAATGCCCTCTCTAACATAGAGAGCAACCCCTCCACCAATTTGATCAGCTCTATCATTACGATATAGTTTGTACCCAGGTATCACAGTGTCCCACTGGTTGTCGTCCTTCCACCATGTCTCTGATATTCCAATCATATCTAACCTTTCATTTAGTGCTATATATTCTAACTCTCCCATCTTATTTTTTAGACTTCTAGCATTTGCATACAAGCATTTTAGAGAATGTATTTTATTCATATTAATTTGGCTATTGTTAGACATGGGTAATTTGGGATCTTTAAGCTCTGTCTGCTCCATACTTGAGGGCATTTGGGCTACTTTACTCTTTTGTGGAACCTCTCTGCTTTCGGTAATATCTTTCAAAGATACATTCTTCCGAACCATCCGCTCTTGGGCGACTGTCGGCTTTCCCCTAATATCTAGTTTAAAAGCTGCTCTATCTCCTTTTTAAAGGTTAATGCCAGCAGCCTGGTTCCATCCCGGTTAAGGTGAAGCCCATCCCTTCGGAAGAGCCCCTCCTTTCCCCAGAATGTTCCCCAGTTCCTAACAAATCCAAAACCCTCATCTCTGCACCATTGTCTCATCCACGCATTGAGACTCCGGAGCTCTGCCTGCCTTTTGGGTCTTGCGCGTGGAACAGGAAATATTTCGGAGAATGCTACCCTGGAAGTTCTGGATTTCAATTTCCTACCTAAAAGCCTAAATTTAGCCTCCAGAACCTCCCTACCACATTTTCCTATGTCATTGGTACCGACATGTACCAAGACAGCAGACTCCTCCCCAGCACTATCTAAGACCTTATCTAGGTGGCGCGTGAGGTCCGCTACCTTCGCACCAGGCAGGCATATTACCAGGCGATCCTCACGTCCACCAGCCACCCAGCTATCTACATGCCTAATGATCGAATCACCAACTATAACGGCTGTCCTAACCCTTCCCTCATGGGCACATGGCCCTGGAGAAACTTCCTCGGTGCGAGAGGGTTTTACATCACCTGGAGGATAGGTCCTAGTTACAGGATCACTTCCTGCCACACCAGGGTGATGCTCTTCTGTCACATGACCTCTCTCCTCCATGGCAATAGGGATGCTGCCAGACTGGAGGTGGGACTTCAGGACTATATCCCTGTAGGTCTCGTCTATGTACCTCTGTCTGTCTTATGCTTTCCAAGTCTGCTACTTTAGCCTCTAGAGAACGGACTCGTTCCCTGAGAGCAAAGAGCTCCTTGCACCTAGTGCACACGTAAGACCTCACACCAACTGGGAGAAAATCATACATGTGACACTCAATGCAAAAGACTGGAAAGCCCCCATCCCGCTGCTGGACTGCTGTCTGCATCTTAGTTTTAAGTTTGTGTTTAGATCTAAGTTCTTTACTTACTAAGGGTTGCTATGGATATTTATACTAATAAAACTATACCTAATACGTGTAATATACCTTGTTCACCTGAAGCTTAACAAATCTCAGGTCCTTAGTGTATGACTGATTTGGGTAATGAGCTTCACCTGAGAGCACCTCCTGTCTTTTAAGATGTGTAAGTCCCTATAAAGCTACGATTATCCCAGGGGAGGGAGGGAGGGAAATAACACTTATTAAAAGAGGGCTGCTACACAGTACCCTGTCTTGTGTTGCTGAGGTAAGCTAAATTCTGATTTGATTTAAATTATAGCTCTTAGCTGCTGCTAGGCTCTAACTTCTTATGAAATTTAAACTACAAGCTCTCTGCTGGGTTCTAAATTTAACCAGAAAGCTCTTTTCTGTGTTTTAAATTTAAGCTAAAAGAACTTTGCTGCTGCTAGGCCCTGAGTGACTATTAAATTTAGACTACAAGCTCTCTGCTGGGTTCCAAATGTAACCAGAAAGCTCTCCTCTGTGTTTTAAATTTAAACTTAAACTGCTGCTACTAGGCCCCTACTGATTTAACAAAAATAGTGGATTCACAGATTAATTAGCTTTAATACAAAGAATTCCTTTTAGAAAATTACCAGAAGTATATTCTCACAGTTGCAGATCTCTCTCCAGAAGTAACAGTCCCTTTTTCTAGTCCTTCCTGTAGCTGGGGAGTCCCATATGTGAGGACTGACTTCCTGCTTGGTCCTGGAGAAAGAGTAGTTACTCACCTGTAACAGGTGTTCTCCAGGAGCAGCAGGTATCAGTCCTCACGACCCTCCCTCCTCCCCTTGAAGTTGCAGTCATATGATTCATTTTGTTGTTTTTGCTGTCTTTGGCTATGTTATGATGGCACCCTTGGGCGGGAAGGGGACCGCGCATGCACGCTGCATTCCCAAAGGCTTTATTTGAAAGCTGGGGAAATGCACCGCATGAGGACTCCGTCGACGTCATCATATGTGAGGACTGATTCCTGCTGCTCCTGGAAAACATCTGTTACAGGTGAATAACTACTGTTCGCCAGGAACAAGCAGAAATGTAGTCTTCAAATATGGGTATCGGTACCGACGGAGCCTGCGCGGGAACGCTCCCCAGCGTCCAATAGGAAAGCTTTTGGGAGCATCCCACAGCGCCTGCGTGCTGCCTTTCCGCCTTTCCAACTGTCCCTCTCCAGTTCTTCGTTTTCCGCGGAGCCGACAGGTCGCATACCTTGCCACCGCAGAAAATTTCATCTTTAATCTTTGTTTTTGTGGTCGCGTCTGCCTTCCCTCGACGCTATACAGGTACCGCCGGTTCTTTCTTTCTTTCTTCTAAAAAAAAAAAAATAATAATAATAAAACTATAGTTTCTAAAGTGGTTTACTTCAGGAACTTTTTTTCCTTGGTGCTAGGTGCCATTTTGGGCACTAGGCCCAATTTTTCCTTAAAAATGGAAAGACCTACTTCAGGTTTTAAGAAATGGTCTAAATGTGGCGGTAACAAAACAAAAACAATAGCCAAAAGCAGGAGAAGAGTAATCCAACTATAACAAAACCTGCTGAAAACCTTACAAGGTACAAAATTCACAACACACTAATACCAAATAATCTTGTGATATTTATAACCAGGCAAAAAATGCTAAATGTGGCGGTACCATTTCTGTCACTGACTCCCATGATTGGTGTCTCAAATGTTTAGGTCCTGACCACTCTATTTCACAGTGCCTCTCCTGTGGAATGATGTCAAAAAGGGGCCAGCAGAACCAAGCTGCTAAACTTAGCACCCTTTTTCCCTCAGACGCGGCGTCTGTTGCATCGATGGCCTCCAGGGCTTCATCTTCCTCCCATGGATTTCAGGTAACTAAACATAAATCTAGCCGGTCCTCTAATGGTAGATCTCCTTCTAAGTATCGAGATGCCTCTGGCGTTGCCCTTGAGGAATTTTCACCGGGGAAACCGCCCCGGTGGGAGGCTTTGTCTTCCAAGGCATTAACGGGGCTCCAGGATGTTCTCGAGGTCTCAACCTCAGCAGAACTACTGGCACCATGCTCTGGGGTTCTGGCCACTTCTACCGTTACCGACACCCAAGCATCGGCAGCGTTGATAGACCAGAGATTCCTTGCTATTGAATGCAGTCTAGCATCTTTTCTCACGGCTTCAGTACCGACACCGGTACTGATACCGACTGCATCGACATCGGCGGGTATGCCACCCGTACCGAGTCATGCGTCTCTCTCTGGCATCGACAGATCTGTACCTGAACAACTCGATACCTACTTCGATGATCGATACCGGTACCGTGCTTTGCATGATCACCGGGATCGGAGATATTTTGCATCCTCGGATGAGTCTGAAGACTCTGCCAATTCCAGAGTACTTCTACCCAAGGATTCCTCTTCTCCTCGGCGCAGAATGTTTCCGCCAGAGGATATGTCCTTTCAGGATTTTATCCGTGATGTGGCCCGAGGCCTTTCCCTCACAGTAGCTCCTGAAAAAGAGCCTAGGGCAAAGGAGTTGGAAATCCTCCAATACCCTAAGGCTCCCAAAGAGGCAGCTACTCTGCCTATTCATGAGATCTTACATGATCTTATGCTAAGGATGTGGGAAACACCTTTAACCACATCTCCTCATTCTTGAAGATTCGATACCATGTATCGAGTTCCACCTTGTCCTGGCTTTCAAAAAACTCAGTTACCACACTATTCAATGGTGGTGGAATCAGCCATGAGAAGGATGAAAAGTGCAAAGAGACATGCATCCAATCCTCCAGGTCGTGAATGTAGGACTCTCGATGCCTTTGGGAGTCAATGCTTCCAAGCTTCCATGCTCTCAGCTAGGATCAGTTTCTATATCTTGTATATGGGAATGTTCCTTGAAGAGGTCACAGGGGACTTGGAGCTTATGAGCCCCCTTCTTCCCGATGACAAAAGACAAGACTATCTCACTCTTGTCAAAATTGCTCAGGATATTTCCAAGTTTGTTAATCGTGCAGCCTTTGACTATTTTGAGCGCATAAGCAGAACCTCTGCTATTGCCATTGATGCACTTCAGGTCGCCTGGCTTAAGGCATCTGACTTGGAAATTTGGGTACAGGATAAATTAGGAAACATTCTTTGCACAGGAGAAAATCTCTTTGGCAAGAATTGGCAGGAGAAGGCTAATGAAATAGATTCTGACAATATCACATTGGATAGATTGTCCAAATCTACAGCCAATCCTGCAAAGAAAAGATCCTCTAAGAAACCATTTTTCAATAAGAAAAATAAGTTTTATCCTTCCTATACCCAACAGGGACCCCGTCCAGGTCAGACTGCCCAAAAGGTACAGCAGCAACAACCTAGACAACAAAAGAAGCCAAAAGCTGCAAAACCTCAGCCAGCTGAACAGGCTCAGCTTCCTCAGGGGCTTTGGCTCCTTTCTAGAGAACTTTGCCTTCCTGCCCTTGAAGGGTCCAGAACCCTTAACCATCCCAGGCAGGTTATGTCATTTTGCCCACAGATGGTACCAAATAACAGCAGAAAATTGGACTCTGTCCATTGTACGAGAGGGGGTACAAGCTTCATTTTCACAGCCTACCCCCTCCTATAAGACAGTTCAATTCTCAGACCTCTCTCGACAACCTCTTAGGTCAAGAAGTCACAATGCTCCTTCCTCAAGGAGCAATAGAGGAAGTACCCATTCCCCATCAGGGTACAGGGTTCTACTCCCCCTATTTCTTTATTCCAAAGAAAACAGGAGGACACAGACCCATTTTAGACCTCAGAGAATTGAACAAATATCTGTTCCGAGAGAAGTTCAAAATGGTCTCTCTAGGAACTCTGCTGCCATACCTTCAAAGTCAGGATTGGCTTTGTTCTCTAGATCTCAAGGATGCGTATACTCATATGACTGATATGATTGAAATGTTTAAATACCTCCGTGGCATAAATGTTCAGGGAGAGAGTCTTTTTCAATTGAAAGCAAGTTCTGCTACGAGGGAACATGGGATGAGGGTGAAGGGAGATAGATTCAGGAGTGATATGCGGAAATATTTCTTTACGGAAAGAATAGTGGATCTGTGGAATAGTCTCCCAGTGGAGGTGGTAGAGATGAGGACAATAACTGAATTCAAAAAAGCATGGGACAAACACAGAGGATCTCTAAAGGTAAAAAAGGGACTGTTGTAGTTGTTGATATGGAAAGACAGACTAGATAGGCCATGTGGTCTTTTTCTGTCGTCATATTTCTATGTTTCTATGTTTCATATTCTCATCCATCCAAATCACAGTAGATTAAAAATAAAAGGAACTAAATTCCAGCACCTACGCCAATCTCTACCCCATACACCACACACACTACACGATGTAAATATACTTTTGTACAAAGTTTGATATGTTTGCTTGTTTTTTGTTACAATACCTACAAAGTTTATACTTACTGTTCAATGTAAATAGTTGATTTCTACTGTTCTATGTAAAATGTATACAAATTGTGTACAAGACTGTTAATCTGTTATATGTAAACCGCCCTTGATCTCTGGAAGGGGCGGTATAAAAGAAATAGTTAAATAAATAAATAAATAAAATAAAAAATTCCTCCGATTACTGTTTCAGGGAAAGCACTACCAATACAAGGTTCTTCCCTTTAGCCTGGCTTCTGCGCCAAGAGTGTTCACAAAATGCATGGCTATGGTAGCAGGATTTCTCCGCAGTCTGGGAATATTCGTCTGCCCTTACTTAGATGACTAGCTCATTTGAGCCCCTACAGTGCCAGAGGCCAGCTCTGCTCTATCTCGCACAATGCAAATCCTTCAGTATTTGGGACTGGTCATAAACCTCCCAAAATCCAATCTTGCTCCCACTCAGTCCCTGGAGTTCATAGGAGCTTATCTGGATACCAGACAGACAATGGCTTTCCTTTCGCAGCCCCGCTGTCTTCGCATAGTACAACTAGCTTCCCAAGCAGTGCTCAAACCTTGTCTCACTGCTTAGGAAATGCTACAATTGCTAGGCCACATGGCATCCACCATGCATGTGGTTCCTTATGCTCACCACCATATGCGAGCAGCCCAGTGGACTTTATCCACTCAGTGGACACAGGCCTCAGGTTGCCTGTCGGACAAAATAACAAACTTAGACAGTCTTATTTCGTCCCTCCAATGGTGGCAATCACCCAGAAACCTTCTGGTGGGTTCTCCTTTCCAGAAACCCCTATCCCAAGCCACCCTAA
Organism: Ichthyophis bannanicus; assembly: GCA_033557465.1. Taxonomy (NCBI): domain Eukaryota; kingdom Metazoa; phylum Chordata; class Amphibia; order Gymnophiona; family Ichthyophiidae; genus Ichthyophis; species Ichthyophis bannanicus. The sequence continues at coordinate 16,911,068 of CM066049.1, read as the reverse complement.
CAACAGATGCTTCACAGGTGGGATGGGGAGCCCACCTGCACAATCTCTCTACCCAGGGTACCTGGATTCCACAGGAGGCCTGTCTTCACATCAACCTCCTGGAGCTCAGAGCAATTTTCCTTGCTCTTCTAGTATTTCACACCCAGCTCAGTTATAAGACAGTCCTAGATCAAATGGACAATCAGGTAGCCATGTTCTATGTGAACAAGCAGGGCGGAACAGGCTCTCTGTCGCAATGCAATGAAGCTGTGTGGCTATGGGCCCTCGCCAGAGAGCATCAGATTCATCTCCTTGAGGTATATCTTCCAGACATTCAAAACTCTTGGGCAGACAAACTCAGTCAAGTTCTGCTTCCACACAAATGGTCTCTCCATGCAGACCAGGTTGCCCAAATATTTCAGATTTGGGGAAACATAGAAACATGATGACAGAAAAAGACCACAAGGCCCATCTAGTCTGTCCTTCCATAACACAACTACAACAGTCCACTTTTTACCTTTAGAGATCCTCTGTGTTGGTCCCATGCTTTTTTGAATTCAGTTACTGTCCTCATCTCTACCACCTCCACTGGGAGACTATTCCACGGATCCACTACTCTTTCCGTAAAGAAATATTTCCGCATATCACTCCTGAATCTATCTCCCTTCACCCTCATCCCATGTCCCCTCGTAGCAGAACTTGCTTTCAATTGAAAGAGGCTCTCTCCCTGAACATTTATGCCACTGAGGTATTTGAACATCTCAATCATATCACCTCTATCCCGCCTTTCCTCTAAGGTGTACATATTAAGATCCTTAAGTCTGTCCTCATATGCTTTATAATGAAGCCCATTAATCATTTTAGTAGCAACCCTCTGCACCGACTCCATCCTGTTCACATCCTTTTGAAGGTGCGGTCTCCAGAATTGCACACCATACTCCAAATGAGGTCGCACCAAAGACTTATACAGAGGCATTATCACCTCCTTTTTTCTGCTAGTCATTCCTCTCCGTATGCACCCAAGCATCCTTCTAGCTTTTGCCGTCGCCTTTTCTACCTGTTTAGCTACTTTAAGATCATCAGACACAACCACGCCTAGGTCCCGCTCTTCTTTAGTGGACAAAAGTACTTTATTTATTTATTTTATTTATTTATGCTTTTCTTCTATACCGCTTTTTCCCAAGATCAAAGGCGGTTTACAAGTAACACAATGAACAGTTTACAATTAACATAATGAACATGGTTTTACATGGAACATCTTGTTTTTTCAAACTACGTACAATTAACTTTTCGTAAACAACAACAAGTAACATGGAATATATAATTATGCAGATGTTGTAACTATTTACATTAGTTAAATATTTACATTATTCAATTGTTAATCGTGGTTTTTAATATACTAGGGATTTCTAGGGATTTTAATACACTGAGGATTCTAGGTTGATTTTTCTAAATGCGATGTACTTCACCTCCTATACTGTATTGCTCCCTTGGATTGCTGCAGCCCAAATGCATGACCTTACATTTTTTAACATTAAATCCCAGCTGCCAAATTCTAGACCATTCATCAAGCTTAGCTAGATCCCTCCTCATGTTATCTACACCTTCCTGGGTGTCTACTCTATTGCAGATTTTGGTATCATCCGCAAAGAGGCAAACCTTACCCGACAGCCCTTCCGCTATATCACTAACAAAGATGTTAAAAAGAATCGGACCAAGCACAGATCCCTGGGGCACACCACTGGTAACATCCTTCTCCTCAGAGTGAGCTCCATTTACTTGTACTCTTTGTCGCCTCCCACCCAACCAATTTCTAACCCAAGCAGTAACTTTAGAGTCCATCCCTAGGGTGCTCAGTTTGTTTATAAGTCGCCTGTGAGGAACAGCGTCAAAGGCTTTACTGAAATCTAAATACACCACATTTGGAGCTCTCCCTCGGTCCAACTCCCTGGTCACCCAGTCAAAGAAATCAATCAAATTTGTCTGACAAGACCTGCCTCTGGTGAATCCATGCTGCCTCGGATCCTGTAATCTGCTGGACTCCAGAAACCTCACTATTTTCTCTTTCAGCAGCGTTTCCAATAATTTACTCACCACTGAAGTTAAACTAACCGGCCTGTAGTTTTCAACCACATCCTTACTTCCGCTTTTGTGTAAAGGCACCACATGAGCCTCTCTCCAGTCCTTTGGAACCACTCCCGACTCCAACGAGGCATTGAAAAGGTCAGTCAGTGGAGTTGCTAGAACGTCCCCAAGTTCCCTCAGTATTCTAGGGTGTATCCCATCCGGTCCCATCGCTTTGTCTACTTTAAGTTGAGCTAGTTTCTCACGAACCCTGGACATAGACCTCTTTGCAATTCCTCTGAATGCCAAACTTCTCCGGTTCTGTTCCAGAATTCCGGCTCGATGTTGTCAGGCAAGGGATGCCTTCCTCCTCCACTGGGGTCAGGACTTCCTATATGCCTTCCCATCCATTCCCCTCATCCCCAAAACCCTATTCAAGCTTCAGAGAGACAGAGGTGATATGATCCTCATAGCTCCACGGCAAACGTGGTACCCTCTGCTCCTACATCTCTCTCAAGCTCCGCCTCTGGAGTTAGGATCCGCTTCAGATCTTCTCCCAAGAGGACGGGATGCTATGGAATCCGAATCCCCAGTCTCTGCATCTCAGGGCCTGGTTGCTGAAAGCCTAGAACTTCAGGATCTTAACCTTTCCCAACAGGTAAAGGATATCCTTCATGTTTCTAGGAAACCCTCCACAAGACGCTCGTATGCCTTTAAGTGGAAAAGGTTTACCATATGGTGCTTGCAGAAGGGTCTTAACCCTCTTGCGATACCTCTGGAATTGATACTGGAGTAACTCCTTCATTTGTCAAATGCGAGTCTCAAGATAAATTCAGTAAGAGTCCATCTTAGTGCTATTGCAGCTTCTTACAAGCCGCTAAGTGGACAACCTATTTCCTCTCATAGCGAGATTTATGAGAGGCCTTCTTTTAACAAAGCCTCCCATTAAGCCACCACCGGTGGCATGGGACTTAAATCTGGTGCTCGGGCAGCTCATGAAACCGCCCTTTGAACCATTAGCCAATACATCTTTGAAATACCTTTCCTTGAAAGTCATCTTCCTCATTGCAATCACATCAGCACGTCACATCAGTGAATTGCAAGCGTTAGTGGCTGATCCTCCTTATACAAGGTTCCACCATGATAAGGTAGTTCTTAGGACTCATCCACAATTTATGCCAAAGGTGGTTTCGCCTTTCCATTTAAACCAAGCGGTTTACCTTCCTGTATTCTTTCCGAGGCCTCATGCCTCCAGTGCAGAAAGGAAACTTCATACCTTGGACTGTAAAAGAGCTCTGGCTTTTTACTTTCAAAGGACACAGCAACATAGAAAATCTTCTCAACTCTTTGTTGCTTTTGATCCTAGTCATTTGGGACTTCCAGTTTCTAAAAGAACACTGTCCAACTGGATCGCACAGTGCATATCCTTTGCCTATGAGCGTAAGAACCTTCTTCTTGAAGGCCATGTCACCGCTCACAATGTGAGAGCCATGGCAGCCTCAATGGCTCATCTTCACTCTGTGCCTATCGATGACTTCTGTCGAGCAGCTACTTGGGCTTCGGTACATACCTTCACGGCCCACTACTGCTTAGACAAGGACTCCCTCCGGGATGCCTTGTTTGGCCAAGCTGTTGAAGACTTAATCACCTCCTACCCACCGTCCCTGTTAGGATGCCAGAGATCCATGGGGGGAAGTGGGGCCCTTTCGCAAGGGCTGAAAACTTCCTGGGGCCATCTCCCTGGCATCTGCAGCTAGGGAGTCCCCATATGTGAAGACTACATTCCTGCTTGTTCCTGGAGATAGCGTACTTACTCACCTGTAACAGGTGATGTCAGGCAACAGCAGGAATTTAGTCTTCACAACCCGCCCACCTCCCCTAGGAGTTGTATATCTCTCTCTCTTTCTCTCTCTCTCTCTTTCTCTCTCTCCCTCTTTCTCTCTCTCCCTCTCTCTTTTGTCTCAGCTATAAACTCAACTGGAGAGGGACAGTTGGAAAGGCGGGAAGGCAGCACGCAGGCGCTGTGGGATGCTCTCAAAAGCTTTCCTTTTGGACGCTAGGGAGTTTTCCCTCGCAGGCTGTGTCGGTACCGACTATACCCATATGTGAAGACTAAATTCCCTGCTATTCCCGGAGATCACCTGTTACAGGTGAGACACTACGCTTTCTCTGGGAACAAGCAGGAAGTCAGTCCTCACATATGGGTGACGTTGGCACCGACGGAGCCCTCGCAGAAGCATCCCCCCAGCTTTCAAAGAAAGCCTTTGGGAGATGCCACCATGCATACGTGATCCCCTCCTGTCCAAGGGTGCCATCTTACTCAGTCTCCTTTTTACCGTGGAGCCCTTCAGACGTTTGTTTGTCTTGTCCCTGGAAAAAGTTAATTTTTTTTCTCTCCGTGTTTCATACTCCCCTCCGGTATCATACCAGTACTCTTCCCGCCTACCGACCTCGTTGCCTCGGCGTCAAGTTTGGTCTGTTTTCATAGTTTTCATTCTTTTCTTTCCTGGCATCTTTGCGCCCTTTTTTCTCCCAATGGCAGCCCAGAGAGTCTTCGACCTCGCAGGGTTACTTTTTCCCCCATGGCTACCAGTGGCTTTAAGAAGTGTAATCGGTGCTCTAAAATCATGTCTTTGACTGACACCCATGATTGCTGTTTTTGCTGCCTTGGGCCAGAACACGACCTGGCAACCTCCGTTCTCTGCAAGTGGATGTCCAGTAAGGCCCTCAAGAGCTGCCAGTAGCAGCAGGAAAAGATTTTCTCCGAGTCCCCTGTGCCTCTAAAGGCCAGAGCCTCGTCGTGGGTCCTCAGAAAGGGGATCTCCCTCGAAGGAACCCAGGAAGAAGAAGAAACCCTCAAAGGTGGTGTCCTTGGATGATTCCTACTGGCCAGGTGCTCCCCAGTCCCACAGTCCGAGACGTTCGTTCAAGGCATCGGAGAAGGAGCAGCTTGCAAAGGACCCCGGAAGGCTCCAACCGCGGACCGGACTCTGTCCGCAGACAGGGCCCGCGTCCCTCGGTTCTTGCTCCGATGGCTGTGGAGCATTCTGGTCTGAAGTCAAGAATGGCGGCCATGGAGCGCAGTTTGACTGCCTTCATGGACCTTCAGCGGGCGCTGTTGTCCGGCATGACCAATTCATCTACCCCAACCAACTGGCCCTCGACGTTCAAGGCGTCCCAGGAGGCCAAGCCGATCTTCGAGGTTGTTCGGCCTCAAGTTGATCCTTGGCCGATGTTGGAATCTGAGTCCCACTCAGCGGTACTGCGTTATCCCCGGCAAGTATGCCTGGCGCTGGCCACAGGACATCAGTGGCCCCGAGGCCCACGGAGCAGCCCTCCTACAAGTCCTCGATGGACTACTCCAAGTAGGTGACAGAGAATGAGGAGTCCCCCGATACTCGTCACCAATGTGACATCCCATCTGACTCTCCTGTCTCAGAGCCTCGACGGTGGTCTCCGCCTGAGGATATGGGCTTCCTTGATTTTGCCAAGGACATGTCTAAGGCCCTGGCGTTCCTGACCGAGTCGGACAACGACCCATGGGAGGATGAGTTGGAAATCCTCCAGTACGAGGCCCCTCCGCAGGAATCGCTCACGGTGCCCATCCCGCCCATCCTGGATGGGCAGATGCTCCAAATGTGGGAGACACGGGCTTCGGTACCAATGGGTGAGCAAACGGCTCAACTTGATGTATCGAGTCCGCCGGATCCTGGGCTTCCAAAAAAGTTATAAAAAAAAAAGTTATAGCTGCTGCATAACTCCATCGTAGTGGAGTCAGCTATGCGTCTGCTGAAAATCCAAAAGACGCACTCCTCGGTGCCCCATGGCAGGGAGACCCACATCCTGGACGCCCTTGGCAGAAAGTGCTACCAGGGATTGATGCTCATCGGCCGCATCCAGGCCTACCAGCTGTATATGGGCGTGTACCCGAGAGACCTGGTGAAGGAACTCGCTGGGCTTTCATCTGGTCTCTTCGAGGAAACCTTGAAGCAGTTCAAGAACCTAGTCAAGGCAGTCTGTGAGTGCTCCAAATTCATGTCTCGAGCGGCCTATGACTGGTTTGAGTCGGTGGATCCAGTAGCAGCGGCTGGGATCAGTGCAAGCCGCCAAGCTTGGCTACAGTTGTCTGACCTCGAGCAATGGGTTCAGGACATAGTAACATAGTAGTCTGCCCAGTAAGATAGCAAGAGTAGTGCACCTGCCGCTCTGTGCAGGCCACCCCTCCCCATGTCTTTGTTTAGGGGTGAACCCACCGCTCTATGTAGGACACCCCTATTTGTTGAGAAATTAGGTGATTCTGTTTATTTTAATTTTATTTTATCCTGTTGTTGTAAAGGGATCCACCGTGTCTATCCCATGCCATTTTGAATTCCGTCACTGTGTTTGCCCCCACCACTTCCATCAGGAGGGCATTCCAAGCATCCACCACCCTTTCAGTAAAAAAGTATTTCCTGACATTGCCTTTCAATTTACCACCTTGCAGATTCATGTTATACCCTCTAGTTTTACAGCTTCCCTGTTTTTGGAAGAGGTTTGTTTGTTCATTATTTCTCTTTAAGTGTTTAAAGGTCTGAATCATATCTCCCCTATCCCTCCTTCCTCCAAAGTGTACATATTTAGGTCTTCAAGTCTCTTCTCATAAGGCTTCTGATGCAGGCTCCAAATCATTTTGGTCACCTTCCTCTGAACAGTTTCCATTCTTTTTACATCCTTTGCCAAGATATGGTCTCCAAAACTGAACACAGTATTCCAAGTAAGGCCTCACCAGTGACTTCTACAGTGGCATAAGTATCTCTTCCTTTCTGCTGGTAATTCCTCTTTGTATGCAGCCCAGCATCCTCCTGGCTTTTGCCACCGCCTTGTCACACTGTTTTGCCACCTTGAGATCTTCAGAAATAATCACACCAAGGTCTTTCTCCTGATCCGTGTGCACCAACCTTTCACTCCCTATCGCGTACATTTATTTATTTAAGATTTCTTTTATACCGCGCTATTTGTCATCAGTGCGGTTTACATTGAAACAATATAACACTGGTCAGATATATCAGACCTATTTTACAAATAACAGGAGTATTAACATGGAAGTAATCAGGGAAATCAAATACATTTCTAGCAAAATACATGTAGGTAATGTTTAAATCTGTGCAGTTAGGGTAGGAATGAGGTTGAGAGGGTGGGGGAGGGGAAGGGGTGTTTAGGTGTATAAAGTGTGTGATGAAAAGGTGGTGTTTAAGGGCTTTTTTGAACTGTTTAATGTCTTTAATTGCTCTGATGTTGGGAGGGAGTTTGTTCCAACACCTAGGAGCATAGTTTGAAAATGACCTATTGATGGATGACTGATTAACTTTTATGGAAACCTTTGGTATAAGTAGGGTGTCAACAGCTGTAGATCTCCTGGACCTGATGTTTGTTGTGTGTGTGATGAGGTCAGAGATGGAGGGTGGAGAAATATTATTGAAGGCCCTAAAGGTTGTAAGGATGGCCTTATATTGGATTCTGCAGCTTATTGGGAGCCAATGAAGTTTCTCTAGGATGGGGGAGATGTGCTCACACTTTGATGATCCGCAGAGGACACGGGCTGCTGCATTCATGGCTAACTGTAGAGGGTTGATTGTTATCTTTGGAAGGCCATGGAGTATTATGTTAGCATAATCAAAATGCGGCGTGACCAGAGCTTGGAAGATGGTACGGAAGTCGTCAGATTCCATCATAGGTTTCAGGTGATGAAGGGTTTTTATCTTGAAGTAATCCGCCTTTACAGTGCGTTTTATATGTTCCTTGAAGTCTAATCTTTGATGAAGTATTACACCCAGATATCGTATATTGGATTTACCTGGGAGTTCGGCATCTCTAACTTTTAGAGATGATGGAGGGGAGATACATTTATTCCTTGTGATTATTAGAACTTCAGTCTTTTTGAAGTTAATACGGAGGTTATAAGAGAGTAGCCAATCAGTTATTGCATTAAAACAGTTGATTAATACCGAGTAGTTTGGGCATGATACAGATATCGGTGAGAATAATAGCACATCATCCGCGTACATAAGGCAGGATATACCAAAAGAGCGTGCGATGTCACAGATTGGCTGCATATAGATATTAAACAACAGTGCAGACAAGGAGGAGCCCTGTGGTACACCTTGTTTCTTCTGAAAGGGATTAGAAGTGGAATTACCAATACGAACTTGTTGCCATCTGCCTTCCAGGTAGGATTTGCACCAGTCCCAAGCACGGTTCTGGATTCCCTTCTCATGAAGTCGCTTCAGTAGTTGCGTTTGATCAACGGAGTCGAATGCAGCTGCTATGTCAAGAAATATTAAAGCAAAGCCATTTTTCAGATTGTCAATGCCGTTAATTAGTGTGTTGGTTAATGTCGTTAGGAGAGTTTCAACACCATGGGCTTCCCTGAATCCATGTGGACATGGATCTAAAGGAGAAAATGAGTCTATATGCTGTGTAATTTGTCTGAGAGTTAATTTCTCAAGAATTTTAGCTAGTAATGGGATACTAGAGATTGGTCGGTATGAATCTTCCTTCTTTGGGTCAAGTTGGTTGTTTTTTTAGTAGTGGGCGGATGGATGGATGTTTGAGAGCATCTGGGAAGACGCCGGATTCAAATGACAGCTTCGCTATGTTAGCTATAAATGGACTGAGTTCTGCACGCATAGATCTTATCCAGTGTGCTGGGCATGGGTCAGTTGGTGCAGTTGTCGTGTTGATTGAGGTGATAACTTCACTTATGGTTTTTGCAGAGGGTGGTGAGAGGTTGGTGATTAAAGACTGTGGATGGGGAGTCAGGACAGGTTCTTGTGATGTTACAGTGTTTGTTTTTATTGCTTTGGATTGGATATAATTCGCATAGGCTTGGGGTTGAATTCCTTCTTGTTGTGGGTGGGGATGGTTGACTGATAAAGGACTTTACTAGATCAAATAATTCCCTTGGTTTATTCAGTGAGCGGCTGAGAATATCGGCGTGGAATTCTTTTCTTTTAGCCCAAGTTGATTCACGATGTCGTTTAAGATGTTCTAAGTAGGTAGTTTGGTCAGAGGAATTAGGTGTATTTCTCCATTTTCTTTCGAGCTTTCTGAGGTGGAGGAGTGAGGTACGTAGTTCGTGGGAGAACCATGGGGCAGACTGTTTTTTTGCAACTCGGATGTTAGGTGTTGGCTTTTTGATCATAGCTGGAAGATGCGAGTATGAGGAGAGGGTTTTGTTCCAGTTGTTTACAATATCATTGAGGTTAGTTGATAGTTGGGCAAGTTTTGGGAGTGCATTGTTTTTAAAGTCATCATTGTCTAGTTGTTTGAATTTTGTAAATCTTTTGCATCCATTTGAGTTTGGGCAGTAGTCTGTGGTTTGACGCGCTGGTATCTGAAAAGTTATTAGGTTATGATCCGACCAAGGGACGGGGGTAATAGAGAGTTCAATTTTGTTCATCACAATCATGTCATACTGAGGGATGAAGATTAGGTTCAAGAGGTTTCCACTTTGATGGGTAGGATCTGTTACTACTTGCTTGTAACTGAGGTCAGTCATTGCTTCTAAGAAAGATTTGGCTAAGGCAGGTTGAGTAGAAGCCAGATTAAAGTCACCTAACAACCAGTTTGGTTTGGAGGGGTCTTCTGGGTTACAGGCTAAGTCAGTGATGTCTGAGAGTTCATCTGAAACAGCATTTGGTGCTCTGTAGATGAGGTTAATGGAGTTAACTTTATTGGTAATAGTTAGTGTATTCAGGTGTTGTATACTTTTTGTTAAGTTTATTCAATATTGTAGCGCTGTTTTTGCAAGTATTAGAACACCACCGCCTCTTCTATGTTCTCTGTTGCAGGTGTAGATTGTGAAGTTGGGTGGAGTGAGTTGGTTTAATATAACGTTGTCCGTATCAGAGAGCCATGTTTCAGTAACTAACAGTAAATCTAGGTTGTATTTGGTTACTAGGTCTGTGATTACAGGCCATTTATTGCGTGTAGAGCGTGCATTAACAAGTGCACATTTGAGGTCTGGTTGATGTTTCACTTTTTTGTCTTTTGTGGAGGTTGTGAGATCAAGGGGTACATAAAGAAGATGTGACTGTCTCTTATGATAAGTGTTTGGAGGTATCTGGTTTCGATTCGTGGAGTGTTTCCTGCTTGCACTGTGGATTAGATGAATAGGGTTGTAGTGATTTATAAAAGTAGCGGAGACATGAAAAGTACAGGCTAGCATGTAGATTAGGGAGATAGTAAATAATGAGGATGTCATTTTGTAGTTAGTGTTGTTTCTAAATGAACAGGAAATGTAAGTGTGTAAGGTGCCTTATTAGTAGACACAGATATATACAAATTATACAACGTTATACATAGTTATATACAACTTGAAAGTTGTGAAAGAGCAATTAAGCAAATTGATATAAGTTATTACAAGAGATTAAGACAGGTTACAGGTGAGTTACTAAGTTAACAATTTCATTATTAACGATTAAAGTCCATTTTGTTTAGTTTTGCATGGAGTGACTTACAGTTCTGGTGTAGCAAGCAAGGTGGCAGTATTTGATTCTTCTTTGCCTTTTATTTAGTTAGCTCACGTGTTGGGTCATTTTAATGTACTTTGTTTTTGCTTCTGTGGGGTTATTTCAATGGGCCGCTGCCTAAAGGCCGTGCCAAAGGGCTCTCTGGCGAGGCCCTCGGGCGCGGGCGCGCCCGACAGTGCTTTAAATTTAAATAGCTGAGCTGAGCCCCGATTGGGCAAGAAGGGACACTGCTTCTTCCCGCCTCTGGAGGCTCGATCCCCAGCGGGGAGAGCTGAGGATGGTGACAGGAGTGCTGACAAACGAAGCGCCCGACAGCGCTTTAAATTTGGATTTCTGTTACCCAACTGTATGACACTGCACTTCTTCGCATTAAATCTTAATTGCCAAGCATTAGACTATTCTTCCAGCTTTTGTAGATCTTTCCTCATGTTAACCACTCCCTTGGGGGAGTCCAGTCTGTTGCAAATTTTTGTGTCATCTGCAAAAAGACACTTTTCCATTCAGTCCTTCAGCAATATCGCTCACAAATACATTGAACAGTGCCGGGCCCAGGACCGAACCCTGGGGCACCTCGCTAATCACCTTCCTTTCATCCGAGTGAACTCCATTTACCATCACCTTCTGTTGTCTGTCAGTCAACCAATTTCTGATCCAGCTTACCACCTTGGGACCCATCCCCAAGCTACTGAGTTTATTGATAAGCCTCCTATGAGGAACAGTATCAAAGGCTTTGCTGAAATCCAGGTAGATGACATCCATCGCATGCACCTGATCTAGTTCTCTGGTCACCCAAAGAACTCAATCAGATTTGTTTGGCAAGATCGTCTTTCGGTAAAACCATGTTGTCTTGGATCTTGCAACCTGTTGGTTTTGAGAGAGTCCACTATTTGCTCTTTCAGGAGCGCCTCCATTACTTTTCCCGCCACCGAGGTAAGGCTCACGGGCCTGTAGTTTGTCACTTCTTCCCTGCCATCACTTTTGTGAAGAGGTACCACATCAGTCATTCTCCAGTCCTGAGGAACTTCTCCTGTTTCCAAGGATCTGTTGAAAACATCCTTTAACAGCCCTGCAAGAACCTCTCTGAGCTCTTTCAGTATCCTAGGATGTATCCCATCCGGTCCCATGGCCTTGTCCACGTTCAGTTTTGCAAGTTGTTCTAACACATCTTCTGTGAATGGTGTGGTATCTACTTCATTCCCATTTTTATATTTGGGAGTCACAGGAGGTCCTTCTCCAGGATTTTCTTTAGTGAAAACAGAGCAGAAGTATTTGTTTAGCAATTTTGCTTTTTCAATGTCACTTTCCACGAGTCCATTCCCAGCATTTTTGAGTCCTGTAGTTCCACCTCTGATCTTCCTTCTTTCCCGAATATACCTGAAGAAAGTTTTGTCGCCACACTTCACATCTTTAGCCATCTTTTCCTCTGCCTTTGATTTTGCTATCCTTATTTCTCTTTTTGTCTCTTTGAGTTTGATTCTTTATTCATTTCTGTGCTCCTCTGTTTGCAAGCTTGTGAATTTTGCGAAAGCTGTGTTTTTTGCCTTTATTTGAGCAGCCACCTCTTTGGAGAACCAAATGGGTTTCCTTCTTCTCTTGTTTTTATTTACTTTTCTTACATATTTATCTGTTGCCCCTTTTATTGCCACCTTTAGTTTAGCCCATTGCAAGTCCACTTTTCTTATCCCCCTTCCACCCTGCCAGCTCCTCCTTTAGGCACTTGGCCATTTTACTGAAGTCAGTGTTCTTGAAGTTTAGGACGTTGAGCTTGCTATGATTGGACTGCACCTTGGCTTTTATCTCAAACCACATCGTGTGATGATCACTGCTGCTCACAGGGCACCCACCCAGACATTCAACATGCTATCACCATTGGTGAGCACTAAATTCAGCATTGAGCTTTCCCTGGTTGGGTCTATCACCATTTGTCTAAGTAATGCATCTTGGAAAGCATCCACAATTTTTTTGCTTCTTTCCAGATTTGCAGAAGGAGTAATCCAATCCACATCGAGTAGATTAAAGTCACCCAATATGATCACTTCCGCCTTTTTAGCTATCTTGGCAATATCTATAATCAGTTTGTTATCTATCTCTTCAATTTGAGTCGGAGGTCTGTAGACTACAGCAGTATAGATGACAGCGCCATTGCCTCATTCCAGCACAATCCAGAGCGCTTCTTTTTTTCCCCATGCCCCCTGCATTGGTTGATATCCCCTGCCAAGGAGAGAACCTCTTTGGCAAACCCATGACCGACAAGGTTGCCGAGCTGGAGACAGAGTTCATGACAAGGACCAGGCTCTCCAAAAAGACTGCTGCTCCTCCCCAACGGAAGGGCTCGGGTAAAAAATCCTTTTACCCAAGGAAGGGAGCTGCTTACAGAAACTACCCACCTTTTCAGGCCTCTCCAGCTCCCCAACAGGGTCAGCAGGCCAGGGGACATTGGCATTGGCCCTCGTAAGCAGAAGGCTCCAAAACCCCAGGCTCCAACTTCGGCCCAGGCAGGGGGGAGGTTTTGACTTCTTTAGCATAGCCTATCCACCCCAAGGAGATAAGCAGCCCATAGGGGAATGTCTGGCCCTCTTTGCCCAGTGGTTGAGCATCATCACCGACTCCTGGACTCCTTATTTCCCGGGAGAGCCCCTCAGGTCTCCCCTCCCCTCCTTGACCTTCTACTGAAGGAGTTGGCAGGTCTTCTCTAGGACAAAGGGCAAAGTGTTCTACTTCAGGTACTTCATTGTGCCAAAAAGGACAGGGGGCTTAAGGCCCATCCTCGACCTGCGCAACCTCAACATATTCCCGGTGAGGGAGAAGTTCAAGATGCTCTCCCTTGGAACATTGCTGCCATACCTCCAGCAGGGAGACTGGCTATGCTCCTTATTTATTTAGTATTTCTTTTATACCGCGCTATTGACATCAGTGCGGTTTACATCAAAACATAACATATGCAAATCTTATATCTCAAAGATGCCTATACCCACATTCTCATTCACCCCAACCACAGGCAGTACCTGCGGTTTATAGCGGGGGGCAGGCATTTTCAGTACAGGGTGCTCCCCTTCGCCTTGGCTTCTGCCCCAAGAGTCTTCACAAAATGCCTGGCAGTCGTGGCCGCCTTCCTCCCTCTCCAAGGGCCTTCATCTTTCCCTACCTGGATGACTGGTTCATAAAGGGAGGCACGGCCTTAGAGATGCAGCAGGCCACTGCACACAACATCCAGGTTATGCAACACTTGGGGTATGTCATAAACTACCCCAAGTCTCACCTCCTCCCGACACAGTGTCTGGAGTTCAGTGGGGCAAAGATCGTCACTCTCCAGTCGAAGTCATTCTTGCCCAGGGACTGGGCCAGCCATCTCAGGACTCTGGCTTTGGACATTCAGTGCCATACCTCGGTGCCCGCTCAGCGGCTTCTGCACTTCCTCGGGCACATGGCCTCCACGGTCCACGTCACTCCCGACACTCGTCTCCACATGAAGGCAGTGAAGTGGTGTTTCCGGGACGCGTGGTCTCAAGCCATGTAAACCGCACTGAAAACAAATAGCGCGGTATATAAAAGATGTTAAATAAATAAATAAATAAATGGGATGCCTCTGAGAGAGTCTCTGTGGCCCGTCAACTGGCGGACTCCCTGGTCTGGTGGCAGGCTCTCCAGTGTCTCGAGGCAGGCATGCCTTTCAGGCCCTAAGCCTCTCCAGGGTCCTCACCATGGACGCCTTTCTGTTTGGTTGGAGAGCCCACTGCAGAGATTTCCGCACCCAGGGCAATTGGTCACCAGACGAGAGCACCCAGCAGAATAACCTCCTGGTGCTCCGAGCCATATACTTAGCCTTGCCAGTCTTCTGTCACCACCTACGACACCAGCTGGTGCTGGTCCAGACGGACAACCAGGTGGCTATGTTCTACGTGAACAAACAGGGGAGCACGGGGTCTCGTACCCTTTGTGAGGAGGCACTAGTCCTCTGCTTGTATGCAGTCCAACAGGGTATCCGCCTGTGGGCAGTATATCTGCCAGGTCAGGACAACCTTCCTGCTGACAGGCTGAGCAGAGTCTTCCAGCTGCACGAGTGGCAGCTGGACCCCAGGATAGCCATTCGGCTCTTCCAGCTCTGGGGGAACCCTTATGGACCTTTTCGCCAGCCTGGACAACTTTCAGTTGCCCCGCTTCTGTACCTGGCAGGCCCACTCCAAGGTGGCAGCAGATACGTTCCTTTTCTCATGGTCAGAAGGCCTCATATACGCCTTCTCTCCTACGCTGCTGATCACCAAGACCTTGTTCAGGACCCCCGCGACAGGGCCTCACTCATCCTGATAGCTCCTCGGTGGCCCAGGCAACCGTGATTTCCGCTGCTCCTCCAGTTGATGGTGGAGACCCCCATTCCCTTGGGGATCACCCCAGGACTCCTATCTCAGGAGGGGGGGCTCTCTCCTGCGCCCCAATCTGGGGTCCCTATTGCTGACAGCGTGTTTGCTGAGAGGGTGACTCTGGTCACCTTCAACTTTCCAGTTGAGGTGGAAGACATTCTGCTGGTCTCTCGCAAGGCCTCTGCTAGAAAGGCTTACGTCCTCAAATGGCACAGGTTCTCGGTTTGGTGCACCGAACATGGGGCTAACCCTGTCTCCTGCCCGGTGGCACTGGTGTTACAGTATCTTCCCCACCTTTCTCAATCCAGGCTCCAGTCTAACTCTGCCAGGGCAGCTCACCACCATTCGGTGGATGTAAAGCTCCTCTCGGCCCAACCCTTGGTGACCCATTTTTTTCGTGGCCTGCTCTTATTGAAGCCCCCAGTTTGCTCTCCGGCAACCGAATGGGACCTCAACGTAGTGTTGAGGCAGCTCACTTGCCCACCCTTTAAGCCTTTGGCTACCTACCATCTTCGCTACCTCTGTTGGAAGGTGACTCTTCTGGTTGCACTTACCTCTGCTCACAGAGTTAGCAAGCTTCAGGCCCTTGTGACAGAGGTGCCCTATACCAGGTTCTACAACAGAGGTACTCAAATCCAGTCCTGGAGGGCCGCAAACCAGTTAGGTTTTTGGGATATCCCTAATGAATATGCATGAGATCTATTTGCATGCACTGCCTCCATTGTATTTGAATCTATCTCATACATATTCATTAGGGATATCCCGAAAACCTGACTGGTTTGCGGCCCTCCAGGACTGGATTTGAGTACCTCTGTTCTACAAGAACAGAGTGGTGTTTCAGATGCACCGCAAATTCATGCCGATGTAGTGTCACCCTTTTATTTAACCCAGGAAGTGGTGCTCTCTACCTTCTTTCCAAAACCTCACTTCATTCGGGTGGAGACGATCCTCCACACCTTGCACTGTAAGAAGGCTTTGTCCTTCTATATCCAACGCACTCAGGGCCACCGCAAAGCTGCTCAGCTTTTCATCTCCTATGACTCCCAGTAGGCTGGGGGAGGCAGTGACCAAGCGTACGCTGTCCACATGAGTGGTGGACTGTATTGCCGTCGCTCCTGCTGGAATGCCACATGATGGTGCACCGTGTCAGGGCCATGGCGGCCTTGGTGGCAAACTTGCGCTCTGCCCCGATGGTGAACATCTGCCGGGCTGCCACCTGGTCTCCAGTCCATACCTTCGCAGCCCATTACTGCCTGGAAAGAGAGTCTGGACGGGACAGTGCCTTCAGCCAGGCTGAGCTCCCTAATCCTTTTGGGATTTAGGCAACTCCTACCCTCCGACCCTTCAGTGTTCAGGCTACCGGAGTGCTGGTTTCATCAGACAAAAGGGTCCTACTGTGGTCTTTGTACACTGACTAAATTGCTGCTGCTTGCGGCTCCCCTTGAGGGAGCCCCTATTTTTGCTATGGGCTTTTGGTAGCCTGTAGCTAGGGAGTTCCATATGTGAGGACTGACTTCCTGCTTGTTCCCAGAGAAAGCGTAGTTACTCACCTGTAGTTCTCTGGGGACAGCAGGAATCTGTCCTCATAACCCTCCCTCCTCCCCTTGAAGTTGCTCCTTTACTATCTTTTATTTTTGCCACCTATAGGGAGGCGTGGTCTAGTGGTTAGGACAAGGTTCTTCAGGCCGGAGGGTCGGGGGTTCAAGTCCCACCT
Organism: Ichthyophis bannanicus; assembly: GCA_033557465.1. Classification (NCBI taxonomy): domain Eukaryota; kingdom Metazoa; phylum Chordata; class Amphibia; order Gymnophiona; family Ichthyophiidae; genus Ichthyophis; species Ichthyophis bannanicus. The sequence goes on along the minus strand of CM066049.1, from coordinate 16,894,443 downwards.
GGGGACAGCAATCTCAGGCCGGAGGGATTGGGATTTCTAGTCCTATAGGCACTCCTTGTGGTCTTGGGCAAGCCACTTAACCCTCCAATGCCCATGTTCCCTGTATGTATTAGTGTGTGTGTCTCATATCCCCTCATGTTAAAATGTATCCCCCAATTGACCGCTTTGACCCAGTGAAAAGCGGGATATAAATACAGCTAAATAAATAAATAAAAATAAACTATAGCTATGTCATCTGACTGTACTCCAAACAAAAACAAATGTTTTGATCCGGGCTGTTTAATACCAGGAGTTCTACTCGCCAAGACTTTGACTCTTGAGCACTTTAGATGTTTGGTTACATTGTGACATTAGGATACATGTTTATGTACAATACTGTATACGTTTGGTCACGTTGTGACATTTGGATGTGCGCTCATATTGTGTCAATTCTGTGAAGCTTAGGCTTTGATGCTATGTGTTGGGTATTTTGAAAACAATAGTTGTTTTTGAGGTTGGGTAGCACTCCTGTGAGTTTAAGTGTGGTGGATTTTAGCGAACCATTGATGTATTTAACCTCATTTGTACACCTGAGCTCACTTTGTGTGAACTGTGGGAGGTATTGGAGGGTTCTGAGGTTCGCTTCTCCATCCTTTTAGATTATAACATACTTAACTGTAAGAAATTGTATTACTACTGAGAGTTAGTAAGTGGAGATGGGTTTTTTTTGTTTTGAGTACATTTGATTGCAGCTCTGTTAATGACCATAGTGTATATTGATGTCATCTGACTGAGCAAGATGGCACCCTTGGGTGGGAAGGGGACCGCGCATGTGTGGTGGCATTTCCCAAAGGCTTTCTTGAAAGCTGGGGGGATGCTTCCACGAGGGCTCTGTCGGTGCTGACGTCACCCATATGTGAAGACTGATTCCTGCTGTTTCCGGAGAACACGTGAGTCACGAAATCCTCCTTGGAAGACTAAAAGAAAAGGGTGTCTGCAACAATGCACTAAAATGGTGTAAGTCTTATCTGGACGATAGATGGCAATATGTGAAGTCTGGATCAGAAGAGTCTAGCCACTTCCATCAAAAACAAGGGGTACCTCAAGGATCCTCATTATCCTCCTTACTCTTCAATATCTACATGCAGCCCATATGCAATATCATAAGATCATTCAACGTAAACTGCATGATATATGCAGATGACATTCTTTTATACATGCCTTTCTCCACAACCCACATGGACCTGACCCCACTCACAGATTGTTTCAATGCAGTTTCAACATGGCTTCAGACACAGAACCTACGTATCCAGCATAAAAAAACAGAGGTCCTTTTCATCTCCAGAGACTCCAACTTTACGCCCCCGTCCCACGTCAGTGTCAAGGAAGCTGATTTGCAAACTAAAGATGCAATAAAATATTTGGGAGTTACCCTGGACCAACATCTAGACATGAAACGCCACATAAGCAGCGTAGTCAAAGCCATCTACTTCAAAATCCGCTCCCTCAAACACCTACGCTCCCTGCTGGACCCAGACGATTTCCGTACCATATATCAAGCGCTGATCCTGCCGCATTTTGACTTTGCAAATGCCATCTTACAAGGTCTCCCCCAATCCACACTAACCCCCTTACAGTTGGCCATGAATGCCGCAGCTAGGGTCCTCTACGGTGCATCCAGAAACGACCACGTGACTCCTATTCTCAAACAACTGCACTGGCTACCAATTCACGGGAGAATCACCTTCAAATCCCTTTTATTAGCATTTAAGGCAATCAAAGGCACCTCATCCCTCTCACTCACGAATCTAATCCACATGGTCCCCCCCAACAGATCAAGAAGAACATCAGCTGTAAATTTGCTAGCTATACCAAAGGCTTCGACAAAGTCCAACACGAACACCACAAACAGGGCATTCAGTTTTTTTGTCCCAAAATGCTGGAACACCCTACCCCCCGACATTAGAGCCATTACCAATCTATATCAGTTCAGGAAGGCTCTCAAAACATACCTTTTCTGCCAATACTTCCCAGACGGCAACTGAACTAGATATCCCCTCCAAGAAATGACCCAATCTAGAAATGCCCTCACACTGTAGTATAGATAGATTATGTATATAGTTAACCCAGTTATCCAAGTTTGTACTCCTGTTCAATGTAAAACCTGACAGTCTGTCGTTATGGTCGTTGTTGTTATGATGTAAACCGCGCTGATTCTTAAATAGCGCGGTATATAAGAAACTGTAATAAAATAAATAAATAAATAAACACTTGTTACAGGTGAGTAACTATGCTTTCATGTTCTATGTAATAATGTTTAAAATGTAAACCGCCCTTGATCTTAGGAAGGGGAGGTATAGATGAAATGACAAATAAATAAATAGATAAATGCTGTGAGTAAGCAGTATGTTTCCCCAGTTCACTTTAATAGTGTTTTATAGACTTTTCTTCCATGTACTTGTCTAAAGCTTTTTTAAATCCAGCTACTCTTACAGCCTTTATTACATCCTCTGGTAACAAATTCCAGAGTTTGATTCACATTGAGTGAAAAAATATTTTCTCCAGGGGAGGAGGGAGGAGTGGCTCAGTGGTTGGAATAGGTTATCTCATGCCAGAAGGCCAGGGGTTCAATTCCCACATGGGGACAAGCAACCTCAGGCCGGAGGGACTGGGGTCTCTAGTCCCATGGCCACTCCTTGTGGCCTTGGGCAAGCCACTTAACCCTCCATTGCCTCAGGTACACTTAGATTGTGAGCCCTTCAGGGACAAGGGAATAAAAGGTACCTGTTAGTATACATGTAAACCGCACTGATTCTAAAGAGTGCAGTATATAAAAAAAAAAAGAACAAGCAGGAATGTAGTCTTCACATATGGGTGAACATCGCCAAACAAGCTTCTGCTGGAACACTCCTTAGTGTCCAATAAGAAAGCCTTTGGGAGCACTTCACTGTGTCTGCGTGCCTGCTTTCCGCCTTCACAACTCCTCTCATCAATTCTTCATTTTCCGTGGAGCCAGCAGGACGTACAATCCTGTCACCACAGAAAAACTTTTCTTTTTTTTGTGCAACATCATGCTTCTGCCTTCCCGCCGTCACTGGTTCCGTTTCAGACACCGGCCTCAATAATTCTTTCTTTTTAATTTTAAAAAATTGTTCTCTTCACTTTTAATACGGTTTTCACAGCCAAACTAGACTTTAGGCCTTCACAGTCTTATCTTCAATCTCAAAGACATCTTTTTTTGAGGCATGGAAAAGCTAACTTGTGGTTTAAAAAAAAAAAAAAAAAATATATATATATATATATATATATATCAAGTGTACCGGTACCATATCAGTCACTGATAAATATGACTGTTGTCTAAAATGTTTGGGCCCTGACCATTTGCCCAACTCTTCTCCTTTGAGATAGTAAATGACAAAGAGAGGCCTAAAGAACAAAGCTAGACGTTATGAATCGCTGTTCGCCCCGGGCTCTATTTCAGTGGCTTCCACTTCATCAAGGACATCAGCTTCCTCTCGTGGGTCTCAGGTTTCTTCAAAATCCAAACATAAAAGTAGTCAGTCTGGGCACTCCTAAGGCATCTGCATCGAAGACCGATGCTTAGACCAGAAAGAAATTCCACCATAAGCATCGTGACTTTCCTCGCGGTGCTTCGGATACAAACCGGCCAGCCAAACAGCCCTGGCAGGAGGACCTGTCCTCCAAAGCACATGAGGGACGCTCCTGGGGAATCGACCTCTGGAGAGCTATTGGTTCCATGTTCTGGGACGGTGGCTTAAAGACTGATTCCACACAGACATCTGCCATCTCCCTAGCCAGCGCATGCTGGCTCTCGAGAGGAGTTTGGCCGCGCTTCTGGCAGCCTCAACACTGATTTATTTATTTTATTTAGCTAAGTTTATATTCTGCTTTTCACCAGGTCGACGCGGTTTCCAGAGAGCAGAACATTTTACAGTGAACATATGTTGTACAAGTAACATAGTAACAGTTAACATTTGACATAAAAATACATTTTGTTAATAGAACATTTTAACTGATATAAACAACTTTTTGTTGAATTTGTGAATCTTTTTTGGTTGAGTTTTGTAGTTGGAGGGGGGTTAGGTGGGGGGGGGGTCCAAAATGTTCAGTGAATAGGTGGGTTTTCAGGCATTAACGGAATGTAAGGAGACCGGTGATGATTCTTAGTGTGTAAGGGAGGGAGTTCTATTGAAACCCTCTTATCTCAGGGCCTGCCCTCCTTCAAATGAACCTGGATTCTTTAGTTAATTATCTGAAACCTTCTAACAGGAAGGAAAAGAACAAGAGACACAATTATTTAATTAATTATTCCAGAGCTCTGTAGGAGGGAGCCAGCGTGCCAAAGCAGGCCTTCTGTCCTGAACTCCATCAAAGATTTCTCAGCCAGAGTTCCAGCTTTTATTGAGGATTATCAGCTGACACAGTTAATTTTTAATTAACATCTGGTGATATTCATGTTACAAAAGTACAAATCTAAAATAGAATCTGCTAATATCTTTGCCAAGCAACATCAAAAAGCAGAAGTTACAAGATTATGACTATATTCACTAAACACAGCAGGTGTCGCTATATTTCTTTCATGAAGCACAAGCTGATTATTTATTTATGTTTCTTTTATACCGCACTATTTGAAATCAGCACGGTTTACAAGTAACGCATTTGTCTAGTGTAGGCAAGGGCCTTACTGGACTTACAATAAACAGGTTCAGGCTCTATGCTGATTACCGGTCGGCTGTTCACTCAGCCAAAAGGGCTTACTATGCAGCTGAGATTTCGGAAGCTGTGAACTCTTCTCGCCAGCTCTTCACGATCCTGCGGAAACTCTCCTCCACTAACTCCCACAGTATCTCTACTACAGGGGCCCCCCGATTCTCATTCCCTGGCTACTTTCTTCTCAGATAAAGTCCTTGCCCTACGCGCTTCCTTTTCTACTCCTACTCCACCTCCACCCTCGCCACCCTCGCCACCTGTTTCCACTTGCAATTTGCTCGCCACTGGACCCTCATCTTCTTCCCCTACGTCCAATCTAGCTCTTGCCCATACCTGGTCTTCCTTTCATCTGGTTCTTCCTGCTGAACTCCTTTCCGTGCTGTCTTCTTCCCGAAAGACCACATGTGCCCTAGACCCAATTCCCTCCCGTTGGCTGTCCAAGCCTTCGTTATAGTTGATCCCGATCATCATTTCCATTCTCAACTCTAGTTTATCTTCTGGTATGTTCCCCTCCCCTTGGAAGTCAGCCATTGTTCACCCCCTTCTAAAGCAACCATCCCTCGACCCATCTGTCCCTGCTCACTGGCGTCCTGTCTCAAATCTCCCCTTCTTAGCTAAGCTTCTGGAACATTTTGTCTTCAATCAGTTGTCTTCTCACATTGAATCCACCAACACTCTTCACCCCCGGCAAGCTGGCTTTCGGCAGGGCCATAGCACCGAGACTGTCCTTTTAGCGGTTTTGAACGAACTTCACATTGCACATGATCGCGGTGACATTACTTTGTTGGTTTCTCTGGATCTGTCTGCTGCGTTCGATTTGATTGATCACACTCTTCTTCTCACTCGTCTTGCGGAGATAGGGCTACACGGTACTGTTCTTCTTTGGTTTCGCTCCTTTCTTACTGCTCGTTTCTTCTCTGTCACCCTCAATGGGAAATCATCATCCCCTTTTCCCCTTACTTGTGGTGTCCCCCAGGGTTCTGTACTGTCTCCTTTGTTGTTTAACGTTTTCCTGGCTCCCCTACTCCTCCTACTGCAGCAATACCTAGTATCCTCCTATGTTTACGCAGACGACATTATTTTGCTTTATCACACCTCTCCACTTTCACTGGATCTCTCCTCTTTCAATTCCTGCCTCTCTCATGCGGCATCTTGGCTTTCTCAACATTTCTTGCGCCTTAACCCCTCTAAGTCCACGGCTATGTGGGTATCCCTCAGTGGCTCATGTCCCTCTGTTGCCCCTATGATCGACTCTACTCCCATCCCTCTTGTATCCTCTTTCCGGTATCTCGGGGTGGTCCTTGACTCTTCCCTTTCTTTTCGTGATCACATCTCCTCCCTCACCAGGCGTTGTTTTGCTACCCTCCGTCAACTTCGGGCTGTTCGCACTTTTCTTCCTCTTGAATCCCTGGTTACTCTTGTCCTTGCTCTAATTACTAGCTGTCTCGATTATTGTAATGTTTTCATGGCCAATCTTCCCAACTATCAGCTCCAACGTCTTCAGCTCATTCAGAACACCGCTGCCCGTATCATCACGTTTTCCCGCCGTTTCAACCGTATCACTCCTATCCTCTTCCGCCTCCATTGGTTGCCCTTGCGCATACGTTATCAATATAAACTTCTCATACTCACTCACCGTGCTATTCACTCTAATAACCCTCTACTTGGCTGATTTGGTTTCTCTGCACACGCCCTATCGTCAGCTCCGTGCTCTCCACGCTAATCGTCTGTCCTTACCTCCACCTTCCCGTGCACATCTTGAAAAGACCCGTCACTCTGCCTTTTTCTTTCTTGGTCCATGGTTATGGAATGCCCTACCCTCGTCCCTTCGTCTCGAAACCTCTTATCCTCAATTCAAAGCCGTGCTTAAAACCTATCTATTTCGGAAAGCATTTGACCTCCCTCTGGACTCCTCTCCCTGATGCAATACTTGGTTGTTGTCTTGTCCTAGTTGCGTTGTGGTCCTGTTATTCCCATGTTTTGTTAGTGTCAAGTTGAGTCTGTCTGTACTTGGTTGTGCTTATTGTTTTTCTATCTTTGTTTTGCACTATCCTTTCTCTTTCTTTCCTGTTAATTTTGGCGTTCTTTTTCCGTAGTTTGCAGTGTTGACCTTTTAATTTCTTTTTGTACACCGCTTTAATGTTTCGGCCTAAGCGGTCTATCAAATATAAAATAAAGATAAAGATACAGGGTTCAACAGGGTAACTATATACATTTGGGTATAGTAGTTCTTTAAACAGGGTAACTATGTACATTCTTGGGTGTCGCAGGATGTTGTGGTCCGCTTATTACATGCTAACATTGTCAACATTTACATTCTCTCTGATAATAGCTCTTCTTGTCTACATATGGGGTTGGCTGTACACGGGGGGGGGGGGCGCACAGGGGGAGGGTTTGAGCGGGGGGGGTGCGCACAGGGGGAGGGTTTGAGCGGGGCTATCGAGAGCAGGGGCTGGAGGTGAGTACTGGGTTGTGCTGGAGGTGCTGGGCTGGGTCCTGAGTGTGATAGACTGGGAGAGGTCATTTGGTTTGGTGTAGTACTGAAGGAACAGGTGGTGCTTCAGTGCCCGTCTAAACTGGGAGAGGTCATTGATTGCTCTAATGGACGGTGGAAGGGCGTTCCAACAGGAGGGGCATAGAAGGCGAAGGCTCTGTTTCTCGTGGCCTGGGAGCATCTGATGATCGCCTTCGGGAGTGTAAGGGTGTTGATGGCAACTGATCTCCCTACTCTGTTGAGTGGGGTGGTACGGATGAGATCAGTAAGGGAGGAGGAGGAGCACTTGTTGATGGCTTTGTAGGTCATCGTTAGGATCTTGAAGGATATCCTAGACTGTACCGGCAGCCAGTGTAGCTGTTTCAACACAGGGCTGATATGGTCTCTTCTTGATGCACCGTGAAGGATTCTGGCCACTGCGTTCATAGCAAGTTGTAAAGGGTTAAGAGAGCTTTTCGGGAGGCCATGGAGTATTACATTGGCATAGTCGAAGTGTGGTATTACTAGTGCTTGATAGACTGTCCGGATGTCTTCCGGCTCAAGCAGCTGTCGTAGGTGGCGGAGCATCCGGATTTTGTGGTAAATCGCCTTTGCCATATTGCCTATCTGGGCCTTCATGTTGAGTTGTTGGTCCAGCGTGACCCCTAGGTAATGTATGGTGGGTTTACTGAGGAGTTCTGCATCGCGTATTTTTATTGTGGGGGGTGGGGTAAAAGCTGGGTTCCTGGAGATGAATAGGACCTCCGTCTTCTTGAAGTTTATTTTGAGCTTCTGTATATGAAGCTAGTCCGTGATGGCATCAAAGCAAGATATCAGCGGGGAGAGGTCAGGGTTCTCAGTGTAGATCGGCATGTATAGCAGCACGTCATCTGCATAGACTAGGCAGTCAATGTTGAAGGATCTGATTATGTTACAAATGGGCTGCATGTACACGTTGAACAGTAGGGCTGAGAGTGATGAGCCTTGTGGTACACCTTTCTCTTGAGGGACGGTTGTAGAGGTGGAGGGTCCATACCGGACATGCTGCCATCTGTCCGTCAGGTATGATGCAAATATCATAGTTACACTTATGATATTTGCTGAATTTCTGTTATTTATTCAAGCTTTGTTTAATTTCCAGTTATATGTTGACCTAAGGTCTGATTCTCTAAAGTTCATGCTGACCTAGTTACTGTCAACCAATCATCTTGCAGAGATAAAGGGGAAGCAAGGTCTATAACCATTGATTTTTAGAGAAGTTAGCCTGTGACCCAATAACTATGTACACAGGTCTGTTAGCTAATTCTCTGATGCAATTCTAACAGTACAGAACAATCCAGCAGAGAAAAACTCTTTAATAGTGCAGTTTAGTTTGTGAATTCCAATAAGCATATGTTTCACCTATAGATAGCTAACTTTACAGTCCTGTTTCGTGATTTTCTGTAGATTCACTGCTAGTTCCTATGTCCAGTATTCCATAGGTAGACTCACTGTCACTGGTTACTTCTAGATCCAAATTGCCATAGACAGGGTGATCCATAGTTGCATAAGTTACTTTATTACAGGATAATTCATCAATTTCCCTTATAGTCTCCAATTTAGTTTTGAGGCCTGGGTTAAGTTGCCCTTTTCCACATAGGGAGGGAGCATAGAGCTCAAATTGTGGTTTCTGTAGTAGGGATTTGAGGCAAGTTTCCTGTTGGGAATGAAGTGATTTGTGTGTGAGGAAGGATGTATTTGTAATTTATTCTATTAGTAAGTGGCAACCAGGGTAATTGTTTTAGGATGGGGTGATGTGGTCGTATTTATTTGCACCTTGTATGGTACGTGCAGTGGTGTGTAGTGCAGTTTGTAGAGGGAGGAGTGTTGATTGAGGTAGACCTTGGTAGATATTATTACAGAAGTCTGCACGAGGGAGGGTAAGAGCTTGCAGTGCGGATCTGAAGTCTGTTGGCTCGAGAAGGGGATGAAGTTGCTGCAAGGTCTTGGTTTTGAAGTAGATTGTTCTTGCTGTCATCGTTATTTGGGTTTTGAAGGATAGTTGCTGGTCAATTGTGATGCCAAGGTATTTCAGCTCAGTTTTTACATTTATTGGTATGTTGTTTAATTTTATAGTAGGTGGGGGTGTGAAGGAGGTATCTCTTGTAATGAACCTCCCACCGGAGCCTCCCACCAGGCAGCATCGCCCAATCGGGGCACGAGGCAGCAGGCCTTTAAAACCAGCGCCGACAGAGCGTGCGGCCCTTCTCCTCCCTCTGGCCTCGTGAAGAGCTCTCCCGGTGGGGATCGAGCAGGCTGGAGCCTCCCACCAGGCAGCATCGCCCAATCGGGGCACGAGGCAGCAGGCCTTTAAAACCAGCGCCGACAGAGCGTGCGGCCCTTCTCCTCCCTCTGGCCTCGTGAAGAGCTCTCCCGGTGGGGATCGAGCAGGCTGGAGCCTCCCACCAGGCAGCATCGCCCAATCGGGGCACGAGGCAGCAGGCCTTTAAAACCAGCGCCGACAGAGCGTGCGGCCCTTCTCCTCCCTCCGGCCTCGTGAAGAGCTCTCCTGGCGGGGATCGAGCAGGCCGGAGAATCCCACCAGGCAGCATCGCCCAATCGGGGCACGAGGCAGCAGGCATTTAAAACCAGCGCCGACAGAGCGCGCCCGCGCCTTGCGGGCCCGCGCCTGAGGACCTCGCCAGAGGGCCCTTTGGCGTGGCCCTTAGGCGGTGGAACGTCCATAAAACAACAAGAAATCCATCTGTCTCTTACCCTGAACTGCAAGTATTACTTAAACGACTCTAGAGCTGTACTAGTATCTAATATCACATCTCTTCCCAACTGTGTTAGTGTTTATAACTGTGCCCAACAACCAGCCTTAGCATTCTTAGCAATTCAATACCTATTACTGTTGTCAGTAACTTACTCTCAGATTGAATACTGTTGTTTATGACTCACTTCAGATTTACTGTTGTCAGTAACTCCTCTCAGAATTATTACTGTTGCCAGTAATCCACTCCAGAAATACTATTGTTGCTAATAACGCACATCAGACTTGCTGCTTACTACCTTGCTACTAAGTAACAGCTGATTGCTCTACTGTTGTAAACCTTCCTACTTTCCCCACGCTAACCATTAACTCTCCTCCCAATTGTTCCCCGTCCACTTTAACCAGGAACCCACGTTTTTAACACCTCAGCTAACATACCACTGAGCCAGATACTGAAAATGTCACATCCTAACATCATGCTAATAAGAATATCATACACCTGCATATTATTAGCGATAATAATCAACCTATCACTAAGCTTAAACAGCAATAATCATATGACCATTCCTATAATACACACACACACACAAGAAATGTCTGTCATTTTGAACACACTCACTCACACAACCACCCAAATATAAATTTTCATAGACTAATACAAATAAAACTTCAAACATGCAAGGAAATCTGCGCCAACAATTCATCCTCCCTATCATGCATCCTTATCAATTCACGATCAATGAAAAACAAGCTCCCTATATTTAATGATCTGATAACAGACTTAAAACCAGATATCTTATGTGTCACAGAGACCTGGCTTTCTGAAACAGATACAGTCTACCTAAATCAACTTGATAATGAAAACTATGACATATTCTACAAACATAGATCCAATAAAAAAGGCGGAGGAGTACTAATGATGACGAAAAAGATACTAAATGCCAAATCAATCCAATCAAACATCTCTAGTAGCATAGACACATTATTAATAAAAATCAACCACTTGAGAATTTGTTTAATTTATAGACCCCCAGACCAAAGATCAGATTGCCTGGACTCTCTTATTGAACTCCTTAGCTCATCTACCGAACAAAACCCTATAATCATGCTAGGCAATTTTAACCTTCCATCACTACCAATACTAGACTCCAAACTATTTCTTGACACTATATCAGATATAGATTATCATCAAATAATTAACACAGCAGCACATATTAGAGGAGGAGCACTTGATATGGTTTTTCTCCCTGATACATTCTTCAAGCTAGTCAACTCAAACTCCGTAGAATGCACAGAGATGCCTTGGTCAGATCATTATATTATCAAAATAAACCTCATATATCCTACCACTAGCATCAAAAATTACACAAGTAGTGGCCCTACCTCAAAATTTAAAAAGTTCAATGAAACTGAATTCCTGGATTCAACTATCCCACACCTCTTACCATCCACATCAGATCTGGATGATGCGGTTAACAACTTATTCAGTTTTTTGTTTTTTTTATTTATTCAGTTTTTTATATACCGCACTATTTATAATCAGCGCGGTTTACAGATGAACACAAAGACCAGAACAACAGGCTGTTCGGTATTACATATAACAGGAGTATAAACTTGGATAACATGGGAGAACTATATACATAGAATAAATATTCAATTAGTTCTATAGCATGAAAAAAACTATTTACATAAAATAGCAGTAGTGCAAGGGTCAGGAGGAGATTGTAGTTAAGTTTGTGGTAAGGCTATTCTTTTGAACTTTATGTAGGGTAAAATTTGATAAATAGGTTAAATTTTAGGGCTCTTCTGAACTGGGTTAGATCGGTTAAAGCACGTATGTCAGGTGGTAGGGAGTTCCAGAGTTTTGGGGCGCAAAACATGAAGGCTCTATTCGCTGTTGATCGGCTGCAAGTTGTTATGGCCTTTGGCATTGTTAGAGTGTTTAGTGATGATTGTCTTCTGGATCTTATTGGTGGTACAGTTTGTATGAGGTCAGTTAGTGAATTGGCTGACAAGCCATGGATGGCCTTGTACGTGAGAATCAGTGTTTTGAATATGAGCCTGGCTTGTATTGGGAGCCAGTGAAGCTGCTTGAGGATTGGTGTCACATGATCATTCCTGGACGCTCCTTGTAGAACCCTTGCAGCAGAATTCATAGCAAGTTGTAGAGAACTTAGGGTGGATTGTGGGAGACCTTGTAGAATTGAATTGGCGAAATCAAAATGCGGCAAGATGAGTGCTTGGAAGATGGTTCTGAAATCCTCTGGGTCCAGTAATGAGCGTAAATGCCTAAGTGTGCGTATCTTGAAGTATACAGCTCTTACAATATTGTTTACGTGTGATTTCATATCTAGACGGTGGTCCAGCGTGACTCCGAGATATCTTATTGTTTCTTTGGTGGATAGATCAGCTCCCTTAACACTTATGTGTGATGGTGGAATGAAGTTTGGGTCTCTTGTAACAAAGAGAACCTCAGTTTTCTTGTGCTGGATGCGGAGGTTTTGTGAGAGAAGCCACTCTGAGACTGCATCAAAGCACTTTATTATGGGCAGTAAATCCATTTGTATTGTGGAAAAAGGTAAATAAAGTAGGATATCATCTGCGTATATCATACATTTAACATTGAATGATCTGATGATATTGCAGATAGGCTGCATGTATATGTTAAACATGAGAGATGAAAGAGATGAACCTTGTGGGACGCCTTGTTTCTGATGGAAGAGATTTGATTCTCCTGTTGCAGTTTTTACATATTGCATTCTGGTGTTCAGGTAAGATTTACACCATTCAAGTGCTGAACTACTGATGCCTTTTTCCTTCAGCCGTGTAATGAGTATCTCATGATTTACCGAATCAAACGCAGCTGCTATATCTAAGAAGATTAGCACAACGCCTTGACGGATGTTGTCTATACTGGTGAGTATGTTATTGAAGAGGGTGGTGATAAGTGTTTCAACGCCATGATATTCTCTGAAGCCATGTTGAAAATAGTCCAGAGGGGCTGCGGAATCTATGTGGTCTTGAATTTGACGTTGCACCTCTTTCTCAAAGATTTTTGCTAGGAGGGGAATGCTGGCAATAGGTCTGTAAGAGTTAGCCTTTTTTGGGTCTAGTTTGGGTTTTTTTAGCAGTGGTCTAATGGATGTGAGCTTTAGAGCAGATGGGAAGGAGCCGGTTGTAAATGAAAGGTTCATGATTCTTGCAATGAACGGGCTAAATGTACTTCGCAGGTCCTTTATCCAGAAGGCTGGGCAAGGATCGGTTTGAGCGGTGGTGGTATTGAGTGAGGTGATTGTGTCTTCAATGAATTTAGCTGAAGGAGTGATAAGTGTAGACAAGGAGTTTTGGCAGGTTGTTTCTTGTACCTCTGTTTTCAGTAGCTCATCCGTCTGTATAAGTTTAGATTGCAAGTAATCAGCAAAATCTTGAGGGTGGATATCCTCCTTTTGTTCTGAAGATGGTTCCTTTGATAGTGATTTTACCAGGTTGAAAAGATCACGAGGTTTGTTCAATGATCTTTTAAGCGTATCCGTGTGATATTGCTTCTTCATGTTTGTGATTGCTTCGCGGTGAGTTGCTAAGTAGAGATTGTAGACTGTGTGGTCATCACTGGCCAGTGTTCGTCTCCAGCATTTTTCAAGTCTCCTTAAATGCATAAGTGAAGACCGCAGCTCAGGAGAGAACCATGGTGCGGAGTTTCTTTTCCTTGATATGTTTTTCTTGTGTGGTAAATGAGAAATGGACTTGAGGCTGTTGTTCCAGGCTTCAATTGACTCGTCAAGATTGAGCGTTGTATTGTTGAGGAGTGGTTGAGTATTTGTTAGTATAAAATCCTTGTTGAAGGGCCGAAAGCTTCTTGTTGGGGCTCTTGGTGTGTTGTCAAGGTTTTTGTAGTTTGTGGGATGAGTGTTACCCAAGGGAATTTGTAGGTTTATGAGTTTGTGGTCTGACCAAGGTACATCTGTGATAGACTTTATAATGTTGCTGCTTTGTGCAGAAGCAGATTGTGGAGTGAAGACCATATCAAGAATGTTTCCTTTGATATGTGTGGGTTCCATGATTAATTGTTGATACCCAAGATTTTCAATGGCATTGAGGAGTGAAGAGGACTGATGTTGCTGCAGAGATGGGAGATTGAGATCTCCCATTATCCAATTAGGAGTGTTGAGATTAGTGGTATTGGCAGCTAAGTCTAGAATGGTGGGAAGGTCATCCGGAGAGCTTGAGGGAGCTCTGTAAACCAGGTTTATGGAGCATTGCTTGTTAGCTATGGTGATTATATCCAGATTGTTTGAGCTGTGGGAGTTAGTCGTATTGAAAAGGAGTTCAGACTTGGTGAGAATGAGTGATCCTCCTCCCTTCTTGTTTTCTCTGTGTGTTGTATGTATAGAGAAATTTGGTGGAATGAGTTGGTTAATGAGGACATTATCTTCTTTTGATAGCCAAGTTTCAGTGATCAATAGTGCGTCAAGATTGTGATGGGTAACTAAATCTTGGATTACAGGCCACTTTTTCCGAATAGAGCGGGCATTTATGAGGGCACATTTTAAGCTTTGGGAAGTTGGGGAACCTTGTTGCTTGGGGTTACTGGTTTGTTGTATCGCAATGTGAATCAAGTGGGAGTGCCGTATGCGAGCTTCCTTAGCTGGATAATGGTGAGAGTTGCTTGACCATTTTTTTCCGTGGTTTTTGTGGATAGGGATGTGATTGATGGAGGGAGAGTAGGCAGAGGAGATACCGAGCCAATCTGTGAGAAGATAAAAACTAAGAAGAGTGATGAGGTGAAGAGACATTTTGGATCCTTATTGAGGAAGTATTGGGTATTCCTAGGCTTGTGTGTCTGATTACTAGTTGTGGTGAAAATTGGTGCGGGCTGTATAGGGGTCACAGTGGCTAAAAGGATGTGCGCTGCTGTTATTTGTATATAATATCAGGTAGAGGTAATACTGAATTATTGTGTGGTTAAAAGAAGTTATAGCACAATACAGGCAACTGTAGCAAAGGAGTTATGGCACAATACAGGCAACTGTAGCAAAGGAGTTATGGCACAATACAGGCAACTGTAGCAATGGAGTTATAGCACAATACAGGCAACAGTACGATAGTATGTGTCAGCTGTATGGTGAACGCGGGCGTTTGTATAGAGAATAGGTGATGCAAGTAGTCTGGTGATTATTGAATGATTATTGACAACAGTATAGACAGAGAGTATGTATAATTGTTAGTTAACAGATAGTGGCAATTTGAGGATTATTAGTGGCTATCCCACAGGCACAGGGCTGCCAGAGAGAATACTATCAATGATAATATATGAGATTATATTGAAGATAGTGCAGAGCTTGGTCTGGTCAAACAGATAGTGTATACTTGCTGTGCATTTTTGACGGTGGACTTGTAGGTGGATGAGGAGTGGTCCTGTTGTAGGATTGGAGTGGATCTGTAGATTCTTGGATGTTTCGTGGGCCTTTGAGAGGGCCTTTGCCAAAGGGCCCTCTGGCGAGGCCCTCAGGCACGGGCTCGCCCGATGGCGCCAACTTTTAAAAGGTCTGCTGCAGGCCCCGATTGGGCAAAGATGTTCCGGTGCTCCTGCCGCCTGAGGCTCGATCCCCCGACTGGGGAGAGCTGATGACGGCGGCGGGTCTAAAGGGACCACGCGCCCGATGGCGCCAACTTTTGAAAGGTCTGCTGCAGGCCCTGATTGGGCAAAGATGTTCCGGTGCGCCTCCTGCCGCCTGAGGCTCGATCCCCCGACTGGGGAGAGCTGATGACGGCGGCGGGTCTAAAGGGACCACGCGCCCGATGGCGCCAACTTTTAAAAGGTCTGCTGCAGGCCCCGATTGGGCAAAGATGTTCCGGTGCTCCTGCCGCCTGAGGCTCGATCCCCCGACTGGGGAGAGCTGATGACGGCGGCGGGTCTAAAGGGACCACGCGCCCGATGGCGCCAACTTTTGAAAGGTCTGCTGCAGGCCCTGATTGGGCAAAGATGTTCCGGTGCTCCTCCTGCCGCCTGAGGCTCGATCCCCCGACTGGGGAGAGCTGATGACGGCGGCGGGTCTAAAGGGACCACGCGCCCGATGGCGCCAACTTTTAAAAGGTCTGCTGCAGGCCCCGATTGGGCAAAGATGTTCCGGTGCTCCTCCTGCCGCCTGAGGCTCGATCCCCCGACTGGGGAGAGCTGATGACGGCGGCGGGTCTAAACAACTGGTATGAAACTATCAACAATGCAGCTAAAAATAATTACACAAATAAACAGAGAGTACAATCTAAAACAAACTGTACACCATGGTTTAACAACACACTAAAACAAATGAAAAGAGAACTAAGAAAACTTGAAACTAAATGGCGAAAATCCAAGTTGACAATACACAAAGAAATATACAATAACCATCTCACAAAATATAAAGAAACATTAGACACTACAAAGAAAAACTACTATGCAGCAACCCTATCAAAATCATATAACAGACCTAGAGAGCTATTCACCATTGTCAGAAGTCTAACCAATAACGCTCAAACTTCCAGCAATGAAATCACAGACATCTCACCACAAACCCTAGCTAATTACTACCAAAACAAATCAAAGAAACCATCAATACCCTTAGACACCTTTAACATTTCTCACCAGTCTGTAGATGTTTGGTCAGACTTTTACCCCGTTACAAAAGTGACTTTAAAAACTATCATCTCTGGACTCAACACTACAACTTCTCATTTTGATCCATGCCCTGTATCTTGGATAAAAAACACACTGCCAACACTTCTATCCTACATTCTCCCAATAGTCAACCTCTCATTAACCCAAGGTTACCTTCCACCCTCGCTCAAACATGCTCAAATACGCCCAATCCTAAAGAATTTCAATTTAGACAAAACATCCCCAGTATCTTACAGGCCCATTTCGAGCATACCATTTTTGGCCAAAATAATTGAAAAAGTAGTGCAATTACAAACACAGGAATATATAGACGCATCTTACCCACTTGATGAGCAACAATATGGATTCCGGCCACACCACGGAGTAGAAACACTTCTAACAGTATTATTCGATACGCTACTAAGAGGTATTGACAATCATAAACAGGCATTCATCCTCCTGTTTATTGACATATCAGCAGCTTTTGATAGTGTACATCACACAATAATGCTCAACAACCTACGGCAGATAGGCATAAACTCCACAGTACATAAATGGTTCACCTACTATTTAAATAACAGAACGCAAAATATAAGAATAGGTAATCAAACCTCCACTACATATAAGCATGAAATAGGTTTACCACAAGGTTCAGCATTATCAGCCCTACTTTTCAATATTTACATAAAACCAGTATGCAATATCTTTAAGAAATTTTGAGTACAATATCACCTCTATGCGGATGATATTATGTTGTACATTCCATTTACGATCCCTAACCTACCGCTACAACTCCTATCAGACTGCTATAACGAAATCACAATTTGGCTAAAAACTCAAAATCTCAACATAAACCATGCCAAAACAGAAGCCCTAATCGTAACAAAAAATCAATCATTTATCCCTCCAACCCACATAACACTACAAGATCAAGAAATTAAATTAAAAAACGAAATAAGATATCTAGGCGTAATCATAGATACACACCTTACAATGGAAACCCACATTAGAAATACTATAAAGAAAATCTATTTCAAACTTAAAATCCTCAAACAACTACGCCCTCTAGTATTTATAGAGGATTTTATTAATATAATACAGGCTACCATAACCCCTCACTTTGATTTCGCCAACCTAATACTAATGGGCATTTCAAAACAAAACATTAAAAGAATTCAACTAGCTCAAAATGCAACAGCTAGAATTATATTAAAAATAAACTCACTCCAACACATAACACCAATCCTAGCATCCCTTCACTGGCTACCTATACAAAGCAGGATAATATACAAAACAATAATAACATCATTCAAAGCCTTAAATGACATGGCCCCGACTACTCTATGTAATCTAATATGCAAAGAACCATCTAAGACTACTCACAGAAAAGGACAATTAAATAAACTAAAGATTCCAAAAGACTTCATAAAAGCACATAAATTAACAAATAATAGAGCCTTTTCTCACATAGCTCCAACCATTTGGAATTCACTACCAGAGGATCTACGATCACTAACAGAGATCGTGGAATTCCGTAAAAAATTGAAAACGTATCTATTCATTTAACACTATAATACAACGGAAACCCTAGACAAAGGCTAAACAGCCACCTGATCACATCTAGTACAAACCTAACATTCTAACTCGACAACACATATAACTTAAACGAAATGACGACCCAAGCTCTTATGCCCAAATACCTCCACATGTATATAGTTGCATATGTTATGTTCTATCTTACTCTGTTGGACACTACACTATGTTAGTTAATTGTTACTCACACTGTTCTAGCTTAAATATACTATTTGTTTATTACACTGTGCTTTGTTTAATTTATGATGTTCTATGTAAGATTTTATGACGTTCTATGTAAAACAAACTGCGCTTTGTTAATTGTTGTTAATTGTACACCGCAACTGAACTTTGGAAGATGCGGTATATAAATGAGTGTTAAATAAATAAATAAACATAGCCTCTGTCTTCTTAAAGTTGATGAATAGGTTGTTGGATGAAAGCCATTGTGAAACAGTTTTGAATTTGTGTGTAATCAGGTTGATTGGAGAGGAGTGGGCAGTACAGCATAATATCATCAGTGTATATGTGATAATGGATATTGTGTTTTTTGATAATTGTGCATAGGGGTTGAAGGTATAGGTTAAAGAGGGGTGCGGATAGAGTGGAACCTTGTACTCCTTGTGTCTGTTGGCAAGGTTTGAAAATGTTTGAGCCAATTTTTATTTGTTTGCTCTCTGTAAGATATGATTTGAACCATTTGAGCACTGTATGCTGGATTCCAAATAGGTGTAGTCTCTGTAGTAAGATGTTGTGGTTGACTGTGTTGAATGCTGAGGAGATGTCGAGGAATAACAAAAGGTAGGTTTCTGTATATCGTGGATTCTCTTGGTTATGTTGTTAATGAAGCAGGTCATGAGGGTTTCTACACCATGTATTGGGTGGAATCCATGTTGTTGAGGATCAAGTAGATGTTTTTGTCAATATGGCTTTGTAGCTGGAGCTGTACAGTTTTCTCTATGATTTTAGCCAGGAATGGGAGGTTGTCAATAGGTCGATATGATGCAGGGTCTGATGGGTCCAGGTTTGTTTTCTTCAGTGTAGAGTGTCAAAACCGAAAGAATAACCAGAGAAAGATCAAAGGACTAATGTCGTGTACAAAATTTAATGTGGTGATTGAGAAGAACTACGTCAGCCAAACAGGAAGAAAACTATCCACCAGACTACATGAACACCAACTAGTCAGCAAAAGACACAACCCACTCTCTCCGATCTCAATCCATGAAGATGCAGAAGACACAAATTCAACTGGAACACAACTGAAATAATAGCACAAGCACAAACAAAAAGAGAGAGAATTTCTGGAAACCTGGTTTTCCACTGCAAACTCGATAAACAGACATATTAATAAAGAGCTGAGGCACCATCAACAATGCCGGGAATAGCAACTACACCTTGGCAACCCTCAGGGAAACCAACCAACCAATCAATCCCCGCAGACCAAGAGCTGAGTCATCACTAACACGGCCCAGAAACAGCAACCACACGCCAGCAACCCTCAGGGAAACCTACCAATCAATCCCTGCAATCCAAAGTGCTTAGTCACCACCAACCCCAATATAAGTACAAACGCAAGCATTCAAGGACATTACCATCTGGAACCCCACACTGATGATGTTCCCTTGAATGGTGATGAAATGTCTGCAATCAAACTATCAAGCTTGGAGATCAATCCAACATCATGCTTGCCAACCTCAAATACCAATATTCGCAAACCTCTCCAACATGAACCACGTTATCCTAGTCCCCAGTAATTAAACACTGAGGTCAACTTGGTTCTTATATGAGGGGTGTCCGATAATAAAGGTAAAGGCCAAAATTACACTAACATTTGTATTTAAAGAAATTATTCAATACATTCCACCAAAAACTACATACCTTTTTCTACTTCTCCACATAATTGCCGTAAACATTGAGACATTTATCCCAGAGTGACACTAGTTTGAACATCCCTTCACGGTACAGTTGTGTGTCAAGTTGCTTGAAGAAGTCCATAATGGTGTCTTGCAATTCCTCCTGATCCACAAAGCATTTCCCCACCACGAATTTCTTCAAAGGTCCGAATAAATGAAATCCGAAGGGGCTAAGTCAGGACTATGCGGAGGAAGTAGCAGGACCTCCCGCTTCCGCTGTATGATTGCCACCTTTAGCTTTAATATCGGACACCCCTCGTATATTTAGCAAGGAGGAGCATACTAATTTTTGAATAGCAGTTGTTCAATAATTGTCATCTCGAACAGTCGGCAGTACAGGTTGAGTTGCGACAGTCACAACTGTGTCACTCGCATTTCTGCTGAATTTTGCAAGAGCTTCAGCGTAACTGGCCTTGGGCTCCAACTTCAATCCAGTGATAAAGTGCAGCAGACTTTATATGGGCGTTCTCATGATCTTCCTGAGAAGCCCAAGCTCTAAAACTTCAGTCACAGGCAGTTCCAGCCTTCCTCTTTAGAGCACGCTTCACCTCATGCAAAACACTAGAAGGAAGAACACACAGGATGAGCCAGAGGATACAAAGAAGGGTAGATAAAGCAAAACGGAGGGGGTGCAGACCAGATACAGTCTAAGGCAGGGATGTCAAACTCCAGTCCTGGAGTGCCGCAAACCAGTCAGGTTTTCAGGGTATCCCTAATGAATATGCATGAGATATATTTGCATGCACTGCCCCTATTGTATGGAAATATGTCTAATGAATATTCATTAGGGGCATCCTGAAAACCAGACTGGTTTGTGGCCCTCCAGGACTGGAGTTTGACATCCCTGTTCTTAAGCACTGCTCCACAAACAATGTAAAAAAATCTCTGAGCTTCCTGCAGGTAGCAGACAGTAGCTACAGCATCAATCACACAGCCAGCTCTTGCTTTCCATGTGCTCTGCGATGTCGTCTTCCCTCACTCACCATTCGCAGGCCAGAGTTTGCTCTTCCAGAAACAGGTAATCAATGTACTTATTTTGTGCCTCTCAGTTCTGCACTGGAGCTGCAATGATTTTGCAGGTTGGGTCAGTAGCCTATGTTTCACCGCAGTTGCGTTAGCCTCTGCAACATCTTCCTATGTAGTCATACTTTGGCAGATCACATGGCTGCACCTCAACACAGCTAGACCCGGAGCCTCATATTTTCCTGGCGCACCACAGTTATCAGATGTCCTCTGCTCATCATTTTTAGCAATGATAGCCTAGCACCATCCTGCATTCCTTCAACAACTTTTAGGTAATCTGGCAATATTGGCATTATGATGGTGTTAAAGTCTTCATAGGCAGGAGCTGATTTCCCATCAGGAGGTCATTAATGTGGAATTAAAGATGGGTAAAGTACAGAGCTATAGCTTTAGATGGCAATTGCTCATGAAATGTTTTTGATTGGCAAATTTAATAGGCTATGAAAAAGTTTTTTGTTGCATTCTCTTTGCATCCTTTTTTAATATTGAATTAATAGTCTTGATGGGAGTTGTGTCTGTAAGTGATCCTCCTCTGTCCTTCAAAAAGAATAAAGGGCACTATTTAATAAAGTTTTGTCCATAGGAACAGAGTAAAATTGTTTAAGGCTCAATGAGTTTATTGACCCTTTTGATCAATTCTGATTCTTAAAAAAAACAGTGAAAGCTCTTTTAAAGTAAAGGTAGGTGAGCCTTAACTTCTAGATCAGGGTCGTCCAACATATGGTCCAGAATCAGGTCTGCCTATGATTCCTATGTGGCCCTCTGATGGCATCAACCAAATAAGAATCCAGGGCAAAAACTGATTCTTGATTTGCTGGCTCCAAAATAGCTGATAATTAATTGTACCATATGCCTCTTAGAGAGTTTGAGCTATGCAGTGCCTGAACTCCTTTTGCAACATTTAGTGCAAAATTTTGAATGCAGCATGGGAGTTAAGCACTGTCTCACATTCTAGGTCCAGAAACTGTTGGGTGTTTTAGGGCCATGAGTGGTAATGGTAACAAATGAGGAGAGGCAGGGGAAACTCACCTGTTACCTGAAGTTGGATAGTTGTTAGACTAGTAGGGTACGGGAGATGGAGGTGGCAAGTGAGCTGATTGTTGAACTGGAAATGGTGAAATAAAGAATAGTCTGGGGTTGTCTGTGTGTGAGTGAGAGAAATGGAGAGAACATGCAGGATTATGGGAGTGAGAGAAAGGGAAGATAAAAAGGAGATAGAGATATAAGGAGAAAGGATCAGAGTAGGAATAGGGAAAGGAAGGGATTTGGGATTTAGTGCACACCATTTTCATGAATGGCTCAAAGCAAGTTAGACTCAGATACAGGTACAAAAGGGAGATCTTGCCCCAGTCTTCAAATTTGGATGCCTGTATGACATCCTACTGCAAATCTGGAAAGAAGTAAAAAAAAAGTGTGGGTGCCTTCAATATGCATTGCTTAGATAAATAGTGATGGAAGCAACCAGGAAATGTTCCATACTGGATTTAGTACACACCAAAGGAGATAGTGTGTCAAGTGTCCAGGTCGGTACCCATGTGAGCAGCAGTGATCATCACAAGGTGTGGTTTGAGATAAAAGCCAAGGCAGAGTCCAGTCACAGCAAACTCAAAGTCCTAGACATCAAAAACACTGACTTCAGTAAAATGGCCAAGTGCCTGAAGGAGGAATTGGCAGGGTAGGAGGAGGTAAGGGAAGTGGAATTGCAGGGGGCTAAACTAAAGAACGTAATAAAAGGGGAACAGATACATATGTAAGGAAAGCAAGTAAAAACAAGAGGAAAAGGAAACCTAGTCACTTCTTTGGAGAAGTGACTGCACAAATAAAGGCAAAAACCACAGGTTTCACAAATTCAGAAGTTCGCAAACAGAGGAACATAGAAAAGAATAAAGCTAAAAGAGACCAAAAGAGAAATAAGGATAACAAAAGCAAAGGCAGAAGAAAAGATGGCTAAAGATCTGAAGCACGGCGACAAAACCTTTTCAGGTATATTCGGGAGAAGAGGAAGATAAGAAGTGGAATTGCAAGACTGAAAAGTGCAGAGAACAGATTCATGGAAAGTGACTGAAAAAGCGAAAATGCTAAACTTCTGTTCTATTTTTACTAAAGAAAATCCTGGAGAAGGGCCACCTGTGATTGACAAATATAAAAATGGGAATGGAGTTTGAACAGCTTGCAAAACTGAAAATGGACAAGGCCATGGGACCAGATGGGATAATACATCAAAGAATACTGAAGAGATCAGGTTCTGGCAGGGCCTTTAAAGGATGTTTTTAATACACCCTTGGAGACAGGAGAAATTCCACAGGACTGGAGAAGGGCTGATATGGTACCTCTTCACAAAAATGTTAGGAACTAGGGAACATTATAAGGAAAGGAGGAGTTCTTCCGAAGGGATGGGCTTCACCTTAACCAGGATGGAACCAGGCTGCTGGCATTAACCTTTAAAAAGGAGATAGAGCAGCTTTTAAACTAGATAATAGGGGAGAGCCGACAGTTGCCCAAGAGCGCATGGTTCGGAACAATGTATCCTTGAAGGATGCTACCAAAAGAATGAAGTTAGGGCATATCAGCAGAGAGGTTCCAATAAAGACAAAAGTAGCCCAAATGCCCTTGAGTATGGAGCAGACAGAGCTTAAAGATTCCAACTTACCCCTGCCTACCAATAGCCAGATTAATATGAATAAAAGACAGTCTCTAAAATGCTTGTATGCAAATGCTAGAAGTCTAAAAAATAAGATGGGAGAGTTAGAATATATAGCACTAAATGAGAAGTTAGATATGATTGGTATCTAAGAAACATGTGATACCCGGGTACAAGTCATATTGTAATGATAGAGCTGATGACATTGGTGGAGGGGTTGCGCTGTATGTTAGAGAGGGCATTGAGTCAGAAAGGATTAAAGTTTTGCAGGAAACAAAATTTGCTGTAGAATCTCTATGGATTGAAATTCCACGTAAAAAGGGGAAGGCGATGGCAGTGGGGGGTGTACTATCAACCACCTGGCCAGAATGAACAAATGGATGATGAAATGCTCAAAGAAATCAGGAAAGCTAACAAACGTTACAGCACAGTAATAATAATGGGTGATTTCAATTACCTACCCCAGTATTGACTTGGGTCTGTGTCACGGCAGGACATGCTAGGGAGAGAAAGTTTTTAGATAAAATAAATGACTGCTTCTTAGAACAGCAGGTTCATGAACTGACCAGAGGGGAAGCCATTTTGGACTTAGTCCTTCGTGGAACACCAGACCTGGTGCAAGAGATAAGGGTGTTGGAGCAACTTGGCAATAGTGATTATAGCTTGATGGCGTTTGATTTAATTAATGGAGGAGGGATGGTAAGGAAATCCACAGTACTACCTTTTGACTTTCGAAAGGGAGACTATGATAAAATGAGGAAAATAGTTAAGAAAAAACTAAAAGGAGCAATTGCAAACGTTAAAGGCTTAAATAAAGCTTAGGTGTTTAAAAATACTATCTTGGAAGTCCAGATCAACTGTATTCCACGCTTTAAGAAAGTGGAAGGAAGTCCAAAAAACTGCCAGCATAGTTTAAAGGTGAGGTCAGAGAGGCTGTTGCCCAAAATGCATCTTTCAGGAAATGGAAAAAAGAGCCAAATGACAAACTGGAAACAGCACAAGCACTGGCAAGTTAAATAGAAAGCACTGATAAGGCAGGCAAAGAGAGAATTTGAGAAGAAGCTTGCTGTGGAAGCAAAAATGAATAATAAAGACTTTTTCAAGTACATTCTTAGCAAAATAAACTGAGAGAGTCAGTTGGACCATTAGATGATAGAGGGGTAAAAGGGACGGTAAGAGGGCACAAGGCTATAGCGGAGAGACTGAATGAATTCTTTGATTCGGTCTTTACTGAGGAAGATGTAGGGATGCTACCCATGACTGAAGTGGTATTTAAAGGTGATACTGCGGAAGAATTGAAAGAAATATTGATACACTGGGAAGATGTATTACAATTATTTGATAAACTAAAGAGTAGCAAATCACCTGGACTGGATGGTATACATCCAAGGGTGTTGAAAGAACTGAAATATGAGATTGCAGACCTGCTATTAGTAATTTGTGAACTATCATTAAAATCATCGGTAATACCTGAAGATTGGAGGATGGCCAATGTGACACCACCTTTTTAAAAGGTTTCCAGGGGTGATCCGGGAAACTACAAACTGGTGAGCCTGACGTCAATACCGGGAAAAATGGTGGAAACCATCATAAAGAACAAAATTACTGAACATGTTGATTTTCATGGCTTAATGGGAGACAGCCAACATGGCTTTAGATAAGAAAGATCTTGTCTTACTAATCTGTTATGGTTTTTTGAAGGTGTGAATAAACAGGTCGACAAAGGTGAGTTGGGTGATATAGTGTATCTAGACTTTCAGAAAGCCTTTTGACAAAGTCCCTCATCAGAGACTTTTGGCAAAACTAAAAAGTCATGGGATAGGAGGCAGTGTACTATTGTGGATCAGGAACTGGTTAAAAGATAGAAAGCAGAGGGTAGGGCTAAATGTCCAATTTTTCCAATGGAGAAAGGTGAATAATGTAGTACCCCAGGGATCTGTGTTGGATCTGCTGCTTTTTGACATATTCATAAATGACCTGGGAAAGGGAATAACGAGTGAGGTTATCAAATTTGCAGATGATACAAAGCTATTTAAAATTGTTAAAACCCATGAGGATTGTGGAAAATTGCAAGAGGATCTTGATAAATTGGAAGACTGGGCATCCAAATGGCAGATGAAATTTAATGTGGAGAAATGCAAAGTTATGCACCTAGGAAAGAACAACCCGAACTATGATTACAGGATGCAAGGTTCCTCATTGGGGACTATCACCCAGGAAAAAGATTTAGGCGTCATCATGAATAGCATGTTAAAACCCTCTGCCCAGTATGCAGCAGTGGCCAAGAGAGCAAATAGAATGCTAGATATCGTAAGGAAAGGAATGGAAAATAAAACAAAGGATATTATAAAGCCTCTGTATCCGTTCCATGGTGCGACCGCACCTTGAATATTGGGTGCAATTCTGGTTGCTGTATCATACAAAGGATTTAGCGTTTTTAGAAAAGATACAGAGAAGAGCCACCAAAATGGTAAAGGGGATGGAAGGATACTCCTATGAAGAGAGGCTAAAACGTTTAGGGCTCTACAACCTGGAAAAGAGACGGCTGAGGGGAGATATGATAGAGGTCTATAAATTAATGAATGGAGTGGAACGGTTAAACGTTGATCAATTGTATCTCCAGGAACAAGCAGGAATGAGTCCTCACATATGGGTACGTCGGTACCGACGGAGCCTGCGCGGGAAAGCTCCCCAGCTTCCCAGAAAGAAAGCTTTTGGGAGCCTCCCACAGCGCCTGCGCGCTACCTTCCCGCCTTTCCTAACCAACTCTCCTCAGTTCTTCTTTTCCGCGGAGCCAGCAGGTCGTGTTCCTGTCACCGCTGAAGAAGTTCTTTATTTTAATTTATTTCTTTGGTCGCGTGTCTGCCTTCCCTGACGCCGGACCGGTACCGCTGGTCTTTTCTTTCTAAAAAAAAAAAAATATATATATATTTTTTCCTCACTTGGTGTATTTTTCTTCTTAGGCCTACAGGCCCACAAGAAAATTTTCCCTCATGGAAAAACCAGCCTCCGGGTTCAAAAAATGCACTAAGTGTAGCGGTACAATTTCTGTTACAGATACCCATGAATGGTGTCTTAAATGTTTGGGTCCTGAACACTCCATTCCGGATTGCCCGTCCTGCTCTCTAATGTCTAAACGAGGGTTACAGAACCGAGCAGCCAAGCTCCATGTGCTGTTTCCCACGGATGCACCGGCGGTGGCATCGACATCTTCCAGGTCTTCCTCTCCTGATGGGTCTCAGGTAACCAAACATAAACCTAGCAGGTCCTTGAAGGGCAAATCTCCCTCTCAGCATCGAGATGCCTCCGGGCTTGCCTTCGAGGATCCTGCCCCAGCCAAACAACCCCGGCGGGAAGCTCCGGCTTCCAAAGCTCCTCCTATGGGGTTACAGGTTGACATCGATGGCACGGCCTCGACCGATCACCTGTTAGACTGCTCTAGGGTACCGGCACCTTCTCCCGGTACTGACATCCAGGCAGTCGTGGCGTCCATGGATCACACTGTTCAATCCATGCAGCAGGCTATAATGGCTTTTATTAATGCTGCGACGCCGACGGTACCGCAACGAGTTCCGTTGTCGGTACCGGCGCCTATACCGGTACCGACTGCATCGACATCGGCCAGGATACCGACTTCGGTTCCTTGTCCAGGGCTATTTCTCGGTACCGATCCGGTACCGGGAACGCCCGATGTCGGTACCGATCGATACGCGTATCGATCGTTGGAAGGGGACAGACGATACTTCGATTCCTCTGATGATTCTGATTCATCAGATGAGTCTCCTGAAGTATCCATTACCCTTCCTGAGGAACCTACTTCTCCAAAACGGAGAATGTCTCCTCCAGAGGATTTGTCCTTTCAAGACTTCATAATAGAAGTGGCTAAAGGACTCTCTATTTCAGTAACCTCTGAAGCAGAGCCTAGAGCAAAAAAAATTGATATTTTAGGATACTCTAAGGCTCCCAGAGAGGCAGTCACCTTGCCAATTCATGAAATTCTTCATGAACATATGATTGACTTATGGGAGACTCCTCTCACCCTTTCTCCTCATTCTCGTAGATTGGACACTATGTACCGTGTCCCTCCTTGTCCTGGATTTCAGAAAACTCAGCTTTCTCACCACTCCATTGTGGTGCAGTCAGCTATGAAAAGGATAAAGAGTACCAAAAGACACTCTTCTGCTCCTCCAGGAAGAGAATGCAGGACCTTGGATGCTTTTGGTAGGAAAATCTTCCAAGCCAGCATGCTTATTGCCAGAATCAACTCATATAGCCTTTTTATGGGTATGTTTCTAAAGGAAGTTGCACAAAAGCTGCACAACTTTCTCCCTTTTCTTCCAGAGGATAAAAGGGATGAATTCCTCCTTTGGCTTAAGCATACTCAAGACATTTCAAAGTTTTCCAACAGGGCAGCCTTTGACTCCTTTGAAGGTGCCAGCAGAGCCTCAGGTATTGCCATAGCTGCTCGCAGAATTGCTTGGCTCCAGGCTTCTGATCTAGAGCCCTGGGTTCAGGATGGTTTAAGGAATCTGCCCTGTACGGGTGAAAATCTCTTTGGCAAAGAGTGGCAAATAAAGGCCACTCAAATGGATGCAGAGAATTCTGCTCTGGATAGACTTTCCAAGTCAACCTCCATTCCAGCCAAGAAAAAACCTTTCAAAAAGCCTTTTTACAAAAGGAGCAGATTTCCTTCCACTTCTGGCCAACAATCTTCTACAGGTCGCTTTGCTACTAAGCGTCAGCAACCTAAACAGGCCAGGCCTAAACCTGCAGGGACTGCTACAACCCAGCAGTCCGAACCCCCTCAGGGTTTTTGACTTGATACTAGAGAACCTAACCTTTCTGGCTCTACAACAGCCAGAAGCTCTCCACCATTCCAGGAAGGTTAGCTCATTTTGCTCCCAGATGGGAGCAAATCACATCAGAGCAGTGGACACTCTCCATCATAAGAGAGGGCTACAAACTTCATTTCTCAGACCTTCCTCCCTACACCATGGTGAGACACTTCAATTCTCCCACATCTCTCCTCGACCTTCTGGATCATGAGGTGACTACCCTTCTGGCCCAGGGGGCCATAGAAGAAGTTCCTCTTCTTCAACAGGGGTCAGGGTTTTACTCCCCCTATTTTCTCATTCCAAAGAGAACAGGGGGATATAGACCCATTCTAGATCTCAGAGAATTGAAAAAATTCCTATGCAAGGAGAAGTTCAAGATGCTTTCTCTAGGCACTCTCCTTCCATACCTGCAGAGTCAGGATTGGCTTTGTTCTCTAGATCTCAAGGATGCATACACTCATGTCCTCATCCATCCATCTCACAGAAAATTCCTACGTTTTCTGTTCCAGGGAAAACATTACCAATACAGAGTGCTTCCTTTCGGTCTAGCCTCTGCTCCAAGTGTGTTCACCAAATGCATGGCAATAGTGGCTGCATTTCTACGCACTCTGGGAATATTTGTCTTCCCATACCTGGACGACTGGCTCATCCGAGCTCCAACCCAGTCAGAGGCTCAGATCTCCCTGAACCGCACCAGGCGCATTCTGCAATACCAGGGACTTGTGGTAAACCTCCCAAAGTCCCAGCTCACCCCTACTCAGTCCCTGGAATTCATAGGGGCCTGGTTGGACACCACTTCTGCAAGGGCCTACCTTCCTCAGGCCCGTTGTCAACGTCTAGTGCAGTTAGCCTCCCAGATTCAGTCAAAGAGCCACTTAACTGCCAGGGAGATGCTACAGCTGCTAGGCCATATGGCTTCCACAGTACATGTGGTACCCTATGTTTATGTTTATTAAAACTTTATATACCGCCCAATACAATTAGCATCTGGGCGGTTCACAATACATAAAATCATATTTAAAAAAATGTTAAAAAGAGAGAGAGCTGCGAAAAAGAGCCAGAAAAGGAACGCCATAAAATTAAAGAAAAGGGATAGATACAGAGAAATAGATTGGGGGGTAAAGATGGATAACAAGAGGGAGAGAGAAAGGGATGACAACAACAAAAAAGAAATATAAGACAGGGGAAAGGGGGTGTGCTGTCAGAGGCCTATGGGGGGGGGGGGGGAGATGGGACTGGGAGAGGAAGGTTAAAGGCAGAACAGAAAAGGTGGGTTTTAAGGTTAGTTTTAAAGGACGCGTAGGAGGTTTCCAGACGTAGAGAGGGGGGAAGGGAGTTCCAGAGCCTTGGACCAAGAAAAAAGAAAGCAGAAGACCGAGTAGATTCGAGGTGCGCTTGGGGAGGGAGGGAGTAGAAACATACGGTTAGCGTGAATGGAACGGAGAGAACGATGAGGGGTATGAAGGTGAACCAGGTTAGAAAGATATAGGGGGTTACCTGAATGGATCACCCTGTGAACGAAAATAAGAATTTTGAATTGGACACGAAAGACAACAGGAAGCCAATGAAAATGTATTTACAGAGGGGTGACGTGATCGAACCGTGAAGCATGGGAAAGGACACGAACAGCGGCATTTTGAACACGTTGAAGACGACAAAGTTGGGATTGGGGAAGACCAGCAAGACAAACATTACAGTAGTCGAGACAAGACATAGCAAGGGATATAATGAGAGTAGTCATTGAGGAGATAGTAAGAAAAGGTCGTACAGCACGAAGTTGTTTAAGGGAAAGGAAGGAACGTTGGACAACTGAGGAGATATGGTCTTTAAAGGAGAGGGAGGAATCAAGAATCACACCCAAGTACCGCAAAGAGGAGACGGTGGGGATGGGTGAAGAAGAAAATAGGGGAGTGAGGGTAGGAGTGGGATTACCAAAAGTGAACCATATGGCTGAAGTTTTCGAGAGATTAATATGAAGAAAGTTAGTGGAGAGCCAGGAAGCTACAGAAGAAAGAAAGACAGGTATTAAAAGCAGTGATATCGGGTGCAACAGGATCAGTGTGATAAAGAAGAAAGATATCATCCGCGTAGTAATAGGCAGAGACCCTGTGTTGCTGGACAAGGAGGGCAAGAGGGGCCAGGAATACATTAAAGAGAAGAGGGGCGAGAACAGAACCTTGAGGAACACCACAGGGAAGGGGTGTGGAAGGAGAGGACTCTGAGCCGGTGTGAACTGAGAAAGTGCGATTGAACAAAAAAGAGTGAAACCAACGAAGAACTAAACCAGAAAGACCCGCATCCCGAAGATGAGATAGCAAGGTGCGGTGATTGACCAGGTCGAAAGCAGCCGAGAGATCTAAAGAAACAGCAAGAGAAAGTAAACCACGGTCATGAGCAGAGTGCAAATCGTTAAGGAGGGAGAGAAGAACAGATTCAGTGCTGTGGCCTGGACGGAAACCTGATTGACGTGGATGGAGAGTGAGAGAAACTTCAAGGTGGGAGGAGAGCTGAAAAAAGACCAGTTTTTCCAAGAGCTTAGAAAGAAAAGGGAGGTTAGATATAGGACGCCAGTTGGAGGGGAAGAGGGGTCTAGAGTACTCTTTTTGAGGATAGGTCGGACAGTGGCATGCTTCCACGGGGAGGGGAAAGTGCCAGAAGAGAGACTGGAGTTAAAAAGCGAGAGAATAAGAGGGGACAATGCCAGTGAAGGTTCCAACAACCAGGAAGAGGGGATGGGATCAGCTGGACAAGAGGTTTTTCGGGTGGAAGTGAAAACCTTAGCAAGAGTGTCTGAGGAAATAGGCTCAAAGGTGGACCAGAGATGAGAAAGGGGAGGAATGGCAGGAGAGGAAGAGGTAGAAGAAGTAGGGGAGGGGGCTACTGCCAAAGGGGGAGGAGAGAGGGGAGCAGGGCAAGATGGAAAGGAAGAGCGGAGGGTTTGTACTTTGGAAACAAAGTAAGTAGCCAAAGAGGAGGGATCAGGAATAGAAAGAGAAGAGGGAGGGATAGGGGAGGAGTGCGGAGCAGAAAGAGAGCGGAGGATAGAATGTAGTTGGCGAGAGGAGTTTGAGGAGTGAGAGCAGCTTAATGGACTTTGTCCACCCAGTGGACTCAAGCTTCAGGAGCTCTCTCAGACCAAATAGCAACCTCCAAACGTCTCTTTTGGTCTCTCCAATGGTGGATGTCCACTCAAAATCTGTTGCTGGGGTCCCCCTTCCAACCTTTGTTACCCCAAGCAACCCTCACAACAGATGCCTCCCAAACAGGTTGGGGAGCTCATCTACAAGACCTCTCCACCCAAGGCACTTGGTCCCCACAGGAGACCTCTCTTCATATCAACCACTTGGAATTTCGAGTAGTGTTCCTAGCTCTCAAGGTCTTTCATACCCTCCTCAGCTACAAGACAGTCCTCATTCATACGGACAATCAAGTAGCCATGTTTTACATAAACAAGCAAGGAGGAACTGGCTCTCTGTCGCTTTGCAACGTAGCTCTAAGATTATGGGCCTTCGCCAGAGAGCATCAAATCCATCTCCTGGCAGTATACCTCCCAGGAATCCAAAACTCTTGGGCAGACAGACTCAGTCGAGTTCTGCTTCCACACGAATGGTCCCTGCACATGGATCAGGTACTCGGAATCTTCCAAGAATGGGGAACCCCGGACATAGACCTCTTTGCAAGTCCGTGGAATGCCAAACTTCCCCGGTTCTGTTCCAGAATTCCGTGTCAGGGAGTTCAGGCCAAGGATGCCTTCCTCCTTCATTGGGGTCAGGGCTTCCTGTATGCCTTTCCACCCATTCCTTTGATTCCCAAGACTCTGTTCAAACTCCAGAGGGATCAAGGATATATGATCCTCATAGCTCCACGCTGGCCACGCCAAGTGTGGTACCCTCTACTTCTACATCTCTCCCAAGGCCCCTCCCTGGACTTGGGAGCTGTGCCAGACCTTCTGTCCCAGGAGGAAGGGACTTTGTGGCATCCAAACCCCAAGTCCCTTCACCTCAGAGCTTGGTTACTGAAGGCCTAGACCTTCAAGACTTCAATCTTTCTCAGCAAGTGAAGGATATTCTCCATGCTTCCAGAAAACCTTCCACTAGGCGTTCCTATGCTTTTAAGTGGAAAAGATTTTCCATTTGGTGTGCTGAAAAAGGTCTTGACCCTCTGGCACTTCCTGTGAATTCTCTATTGGAATATCTCCTGCATCTCTCCAATGCAGGCCTTAAAACGAATTCAGTAAGGGTCCATTTGAGTGCTATTGCAGCATCCCTTAAGCCTCTCAATGGACAACCTATTTCCTCTCATCCTCTTATTGCAAGATTCATGAGAGGCCTAACTTTAACTAAACCTCCCATTCGACCTCCTCCGGTGGCATGGGACTTAAACTTGGTTCTTGGTCAGCTTATGAAGCCACCTTTTGAACCCTTAGCCACTACCTCCTTGAAATTTCTTTCCTGGAAGGTTATTTTCCTTATTGCAATCACTTCTGCTCGCCGCATCAGTGAACTGCAGGCCTTAGTGGCTAATCCATCTTATACAAGGTTCCATCATGATAAGGTAGTCCTTAGGACAAATCCTCACTTTATGCCTAAAGTGGTCTCACCTTTTCATCTTAATCAAGAGGTATATTTACCTGTCTTTTTTTCCAGCTCCTCATGCATCCATTGCAGAGAGGAACCTTCATACTCTAGATCAGCGATGGCGAACCTATGGCACGCGTGCCAGCTGTGGCACGCGAAGGCCTTGCAGCTGGCACGCGGGAAGGTCCGCATTTAAAAAAATAAAAAAAAGCTGTCTTCTGCCGCTTCCGGGGCCGCCGCGGCAGAATCGAGTGTGCCGCGGGGCCCCCCCTGTGCCTGGCAGAGCCTGCCCTCCAGATCCTGCCTTCCCCGGTATCAGCTCCCTGTTTCCAGCTTGTCACACGCGCCGGCTTTCAGAGCGCGAGGGGAGAGTTTCTCCCTCGCTGCTCTGTTAAGCCCGCGGGGGCTGATGGGAAGTTCCCATCAGCCCCCGCGGGCTTAACAGAGCCGCGAAAGGGAAACTAGTTCCCTTCGCGCTCTGAAAGCCGGCGCGTGTGACAAGCTGGAAACAGGGAGCTGATACCGGGGAAGGCAGGATCTGGAGGGCAGGCTCTGACAGGCACAGGGGGGGGCCCCGTGGCACACTCGATTCTGCCGCGGCAGCCCCGGAATCGGCAGAAGACAGCTTTTTTTTATTTTAAATTTTGGCTGGGCTGGGCTGGGGGGGTTAGGAGTGGTGATGGGCGCGGGGGGGGTAGGAGTGGTGATGGGCAGTGGGGGAGGGTTAGGAGTGGTGATGGGCCATGGGGGGGGAGGCGTGGTGCTGGGTGCTGGGGGGGTTTAGGAGTGGTGATGGGCTATGGGGGGGCTTAAACTAAAAATTGGGTGATGGATTAGGACTGGAAATGGGCTGGTGGGATTAGGACTGGAAGTGGGTTGATGGGGGTTAGGACTGATAATGGGCTATGGGGGGCTTAAACTAAAAATTGGGTGATGGGGATTAGGACTGGAAATGGGCTGGTGGGATTAGGACTGGGAGTGGGCTGATGGGGAGGTTAGGACTGGTAATGGGCTATGAGGGGGCTTAAACTGAAAATGGGGTGATGGGGATTAGGACTGGAAATGGGCTGGTGGGATTAGGACTGGGAGTGGGCTATGGGGGGCTAGGACTGGTAATGGGTTGGGGGGGTTGCTAGGACTGGAAATGGGCTGAGTGGAAGGGGGCTTGAATTGCAAATAGCTGATGGGGGGACGGGGCTTGGAATGGAAATGGGCTGAGGGGAAGTGGGGGGCTTGAACTGCAAATAGCTGATGGGGACGGGGCTTGGAATGGAAATGGGCTGAGGGGAAGTGGGGGGCTTGAACTTCAAATAGCTGATGGGGAGGGGGACTTGGAATGGAAATGGGCTGAGTGGAAGGGGGCTTGAACTGCAAATAGCTGATGGGAAGGGGGGCTTGGAATGGGCTCTTAGGGGAGGGAGCTAGGACAGGAAATGGGCTGATGGAGGGGCTAGGATAGGACTGGGAATTGGGTGTTGGGGGAGCTAAGTTTGGAAATGGGCTGTGATGGGGGCTTGGATTGAAATGGACTCATGGAGGGGCTAGAACTAGAAGTAGGCTCATGGGGGGCTTGGATTAGAAATGGGCTGAGTGATGGTGGGGCTAGGAAAGGACTAGAAATGGGCTGATGGGAGGCTGGTATTGGAAATGAGCTGATGAAGGGACTCGGATAGGATTGGAAATGGACTGATGGGGGGCCAGGACTGGAAATGGGCTGATGTGGGGACTAGAAGGGAGCGGATACTGGGTGGGGCTGGAATTAAAAGGGAGCTGATGTTGGGGGAGATTAGAAGGGGATGGTGCTGGGAGAGTGAAATGGAGAGGGGAAAAATATTTTGTGTGGGAGGGAAGAAAAATGTACAATTGGCCGGGTATTGGGAGACTAAAAAAGGAGAAAGATTATTATGTTAAAGCAGATGAAGAGAGAGAATGGAAAAAAAACTAGAAGAGAAGAAAGGAGAAAGGGACAGCAGACGATGGAGAGATAGCAGAAGACACAATAAACCAGAAGAAAGTGGCTGGAAACAATTGCAACTGAAAAAATGCACAAAAGGTACAAAGATATCTCTTTATTTTGAATTTATTAACTGGAATATGTCAGCTCTGGGAAATGTGCATCATTAGTGTCTGTGCTTTGTTTAGTACAAGAGGAAATTAATTTATAGTTTTATTTCTACAGTGTTGTTGTACATTCCAAGTTTGGCTTTTGGGGTTCCCAGTTTAATTATTGCCTTCCTGTTTCTAAATTGAATGAAATCATTAAAACATTATAAATTGCCAATAAATTGAAATGAAAACCAAAGGATTGTGAATCAAATTGATTCTCTGACAATACAAAGATTCCAAACTTTACAAATGATGTTACATAGTTCAGGCAACTTTATAAAGAGTTTTTAGATACTAAAATCTTGTTGTTAAGGTTTAATTGACGTGCTGGCACTTTGAGGAAATTCTTTGGTTTTGTGCGGCAGTTTGGGCACTCGGGCTCAAAAAGGTTAGCCATCACTGCTCTAGATTGTAAAAGAGCTCTTGCTTTTTACTTACACAGGACACAGCAACATAGAAAGTCTTCCCAGCTTTTTGTTGCTTTTGATCCTTCTCATTTAGGACTTCCAGTCTCTAAAAGAACACTGTCCAATTGGATTGCTCAGTGTATTTCTTTTGCTTACCAGAGTAAGAACCTTTCTCTGGAGGGCCATGTCACAGCTCACAATGAGGGCCATGGCCACCTCTATGGCTCATCTTCATTCTGTGTCCATCGACCAGATCTGTCGAGCAGCCACCTGGGCCTCTGTTCATACCTTCACAGCCCATTACTGTTTGGACAAGGACTCCCGCCGGGATGCCTTGTTTGGTCAGGCTGTCCTCAGACACCTGTTCCATTCTTGAACAACTCCTGCCCTCCTTCCCTGAATGGATGCCTGAGATCCATAGGAAGATGAGGAACCTTCAGGGTCCCATACCCTTGGGGATCTCCCAGGCATCTTAGCTAGGGAGTCCCTATATGTGAGGACTCATTCCTGCTTGTTCCTGGAGATAGCACAGTTACTTACCTGTAACAGGTGATCTCTGGGAACAGCAGGAATTAGTCCTCACAACCCTCCCACCTCCCCTAGGAGTTGTATCTCCCTCTCTAACTTTCCTTTCCTCTCTCTCTCTATTGTCTCAGCTTTAAACTTGAACTGAGGAGAGTTGGTTAGGAAAGGCGGGAAGGCAGCGCGCATGCGCTGTGGGAGGCTCCCAAAAGCTTTCTTTCTGGGAAGCTGGGGAGCTTTCCCGCGCAGGCTCCGTCGGTACCGACGTACCCATATGTGAGGACTAATTCCTGCTGTTCCCAGAGATCACCTGTTACAGGTAAGTAACTGTGCTTTACATCATCAGAATATAGAAAGACTACGGCACATGTAATGAAGCTACAGGGTAACCTATTTAAGACTAATAAGAGAAAATATTTTTTCACTCAACATGTAAGCAAACTCTGGAATTTGTTTACAGAGCTGTTAGTGTAGCTGCGTTTAAAATAGGTTTGGACAAGTTCCTGAAGGAAAGGTCCATAAACCATTATTAAAAGGGTCCCGGGATATCGCTGCTTGACCCAATACAAGCATTGAGGAACCTGTGTCTTTTGGGGAAACTGCTAGATACTTATGACCTAGATTGGCCACTGTTGGAAACAGGATATGGGGCTTGATGGACCTTGGTCTGGCCCAGTATGGCATATCTTATGTTCTTATGGTAATAGGGAAGAAGTGACAAACTACAAGCCAGTAAGCCTTACCTCGGTGACGGGAAAAGTAATAGAGGTGCTCCTAAAAGGAGAGAATAGTGGACTTTCTCTAAACCAATAGGTTGCATGATCCGAGGCAACATGGTTTTACCAAAGGACGATCGTGCCAAATTAATCTGATTGAGTTCTTTGAATGGGTGACCAGAGAACTAGATGAAGGGCATGTGATGGATGTGACCTACCTAGATTTTAGCAAAGCCTTTGATACTGTTCCTCATAGAAGGCTTATCAGTGAACTGAACAGCCTGGGAATGGGTCCCAAGGTTGTGACCTGGATCAGAAATTGGTTGTAGTTGTTGTTATGGGAGGATAGACTAGATAGGCCATGTGGTCTTTTTCTGTCATCATGTTTCTATGTTTCTATGACTGACCTGCGACAGAAGGTGATGGTAAATAAAACTTATTCTGATGTGAAAGGAAGGTAATTAATGGTGTGCCTCAGGGTTTGGTCCTGGGACCAATACTGTTCAGTGTATCAGTGTATTTGTGAGTGATATTTCTGAAGGACTGAATGGAAGTGTCTGTCTTTTTGCAGATGACATGAAAGTTTGCAACAGAGTGGACTCCCCTGATGGAGTTGGTAAAATCAGGAAAGATCTACAAAAGCTAGAAGAATGGTCTGTTTCTTAGCAGTTACGATTTAATGTGAAGTAGTGCAGTGTCGATCACTTGGAATGCAGAAATCCAAGGGAATTGTATGTGATAGAGGGGGCAAGAGATTGGTGTGCACAGACCAGGAGAAGGACCTCTTGAGTGATTGTTTCTGAGGATCTCAAAGTGGCGAAACAGTGTGACAAGACAGTGGCCAAAGCCAGAAGGATGCTAGGTTGCATACAGAGAGGAATTTCCAGCAGAAAGAAGGAGGTACTACTGCCACTGTACAAGTGACTGGTGAGGCCTCACTTGGAATATTGTGTTCAGTTTTGGAGACCATAGCTCACAAAGGATATAAAAAGACTGGAAACTGTTCAAAGAAAGGCAGACAAGATGATTTAGAGCCTGCATCAGAGGACATATTAGAAGAGATTTGAAGACCTAAATATGTATACGCTAGATGAGAGGAGGGACAGGGGAGATATGATACTGACCTTTAAATACTTAGAGTATTAGCGAACAAACAAAACTTTTTCGGGGAAGCTGTAAAACTAGAGGGCATAACATGAAGCTGCAAGGGGATAAACTGAAAGACAACTTCAGGAAATACTTTTTCTCCAGGAACAAGCAGGAAGTCAGTCCTCACTTATGGTGACGTTGGTACCGACGAAGCCTGCGTGGAGCAATTCTCCAGCTTTCAAAGAAAGCCTTTGGGATTGCTGCCACGCATGCATGGTCCTCTTTCCATCCAGTGGTGCCATCTTGCTCAGTCTCCCTTTTTCCATGGAGCCCTTCGGACGCACTTCCTCGTCCCTCGGAAAAAGTGTTTTCATTTTCGGTCTCTGGCCCTCTCTTTTCTGGTAGTACCAGTCCTCTCACGTCCTCCCCTTCGCCCTTGTTCCCCCTAGGCGAGGGGATTCCTTTTTTCCAGCCTTTAGGATTTTTTCTCTTCGGCCCTTTTCACGCCCTTTTTTCCAACCGCTGGTCTCGAGGGTCTTTGACCGTTTCGCTCCTATGGCCACCGGCTTCTAAAAATGTGACAGATGCTCCAAAAATATGTCTCTCACAGATTGTGACTGCTGTCTACGGTGTCTGGGGGCTGACCATAACCCGGAGCTCTGCTCTCTCTGTAAGAAAATGTCCGCCTAGGCCCTGCTAAGTCATAAGCAGAAATCCGACGACATTTTCCATAAGGCAACCCCGGGAGCCGCCTTGGACCGATCAGGGCCCTGAGATGGAGTGGCGTAAGAAGAAGACCTTGAAGTCGCTTTCAGGGGCTCTGGACAAGTGCGAATGGTCTCGCTCTCGGTCTCTCAGCCTTTCCCGTTGTTCCCGAGAGTCGGACAAGGACGGCCTCGAAAGGTACTTTGTACAGACAAGGAGGCCTTTGGCAATGGCACCTGGTCTCCTCAGGGTCGTCCAGGTGAGGACCCCCTCTCCTCCTCCACACCAGACCTTGTAACCCTGGCATCGGCATCGCAGGGACCCACACCCGCGTTGGAATCCCGGATGCTGGCACTAGAGTGCAGCGTTTCTGCCTTCTTAGCTGTCCAGCAGGTGCTTCTGCCCAGCACGGCTGGCTCGTACCTCGAGACCGAGACCGAGGAGCCCCGGTCTGGGTAATAGGGGTAACATATGGAAAGCAGTGTGTATAAATGCTCGTAGCATGGGAAATAAGATCCCTGATGTTGAAGCTTTGGTGGGAGTGGCTGACTTGGATTTAGTGGCAGTTACAGAAACATGGTTCACAGAAAATCATGATTGGGAAGTAACTATACCTGGCTATACTTTATTCAGAAAGGACAGGGTAGGAAGAAGGGGAGGAGGAGTGGCACTATATGTAAAAACTACTATTAAAGCTTTGGAATTACAGAGCTTAAAAGGGAGAGAGGAGGCATTTTGGGTTAAACTAGAAAGAGGGAAAGAGAAATCCATTTGCATTGGTGTGATATACAGACGTCCCTCACAAGAGGAAGAGGTGGACAGAGAGTTAATTGAAGACATACGCAGCATTGCTAGGAAAGGGAAAGTGCTACTGATAGGAGATTTCAGTATGCCAGATGTTGATTGGCACATTCCTGCTGCAGTATCATCTAGAAGTAAGGAGATCCTGGATTCTCTACAGGGAGAACTATTCAGGCAATTAGTAACAGACCCCACACGTGAAGGGGCCATACTGAACTTGGTGCTTACCAATGGTGAAAGTGTTTCTGATGTTGTAGTGGGAGATCATTTTGCATCCAGTGATCACCAGATGGTGTGCTTCAGTATTAGGACTAGGGCTGTTAGAATCCATTCAAAGGTGAGGATCTTAGACTTTAGAAAGACTAACTTTGCCAAGATGAGCCAATACCACAGGGAGTCGTTAGTGGGATGGGATGGGAACAGCTGGGGGATGTAGAAAAACAGTGGGCAAAACTGAAAGAGGATATTTTAAGGGCAACCAACCTTTTTGTTAAAATGGTAAATAAAGGTAAAAGGAAAAGGAGACCGCTATGGCTTTCGAAAGCAGTAGCTGAAAAAGTGAAGAAAAAGAGGGAGGCCTTCATGAAATAAAAGAGATCACAGAGAGAGGAAGACAGGCATCTATATTTGGAAAAATTTAGAGAAGCTAGCAAAGTAGTCAGGAAGGCAAAGATTCAAAAGGAGGAGTAAATAGCCAATGCAATAAAATGGGGGGGGGGGGGGGGGGGGTAATAAGGCATTTTTCAGATGTGTTAGTGAGAAGAAGAAGGGTAAAAGTGGTATTGTCAGACTCAAGGGTGCAGGGGAGGAATATGTAGAAGCTGATAAGGATAAAGCGGAATTGCTTAACAAATATTTCTGTTCTGTGTTCACAGATGAAGAACCAGGAGCAGGACCTCAGAAAACACCCACAAACGGGAACAGAAGCGAGGGACATCTTGAACAATTTTCAGAAGACTGTGTTCGTGAGAAACTATCTCAACTTAAAGTAGACAAAGCGATGGGACCGGATGGGATACACCCTAGAATACTGAGAGAACTTGGGGACGTTCTAGCAG
Source organism: Ichthyophis bannanicus (assembly GCA_033557465.1). Taxonomy (NCBI): domain Eukaryota; kingdom Metazoa; phylum Chordata; class Amphibia; order Gymnophiona; family Ichthyophiidae; genus Ichthyophis; species Ichthyophis bannanicus. The sequence continues at coordinate 16,853,909 of CM066049.1, read as the reverse complement.
CTCCACTGACTGACCTTTTCAATGCCTCGTTGGAGTCAGGAGTGGTGCCAAAGCACTGGAGAGAGGCTCATGTGGTGCCTTTACACAAAAGCAGAAGTAAGGATGTGGTTGAAAACTACAGGCCGGTTAGTTTAACTTCGGTGGTGAGTAAATTATTGGAAGCGCTGCTGAAAGAGAAAATAGTGAGGTTTCTGGAGCCCAGCGGATTACAGGATCCGAGGCAGCATGGATTCACCAGAGGCAGGTCTTATCAGACAAATCTGGGTGATTTCTTTGACTGGGTGACCAGGGAGTTGGACCGAGGGAGAGCCCTAGATGTGGTGTATTTAGATTTCAGTAAAGCCTTTGACACTGTTCCTCACAGGCGACTTATAAACAAACTGAGCACCCTAGGGATGGACCCTAAAGTTACTGCTTGGGTTAGAAATTGGTTGGGTGGGAGGCGACAAATGGAGCTCACTCTGAGGAGAAGGATGTTACCAGTGGTGTGCCCCAGGGATCTGTCCTTGGTCCGATTCTTTTTAACATCTTTGTTAGTGATATAACGGGAAGGGTTGTCGGGTAAGGTTTGCCTCTTTGCGGATGATACCAAAATCTGCAATAGAGTAGACACCCAGGAAGGTATAGATAGCATGAGGAGGGATCTAGCTAATCTTGAAGAATGGTCTAGAATTTGGCAGCTGGGATTTAATGTTAAATAATGTAAGGTCATGCATTTGGGCTGCAGCAATCCAAGGGAGCAATATAGTATAGGGGGTGAAGTACTTTTGTCCACTAAAGAAGAGCGGGACCTAGGCGTGGTTGTGTCTGATGATCTTAAAGTAGCTAAACAGGTAGAAAAGGCGACGGCAAAACCTAGAAGGATGCTTGGGTGTATGCGGAGAGGAATGGCTAGCAGAAAAAAGGAGATGATAATGCCTCTGTATAAGTCTTTGGTGCGACCTCATTTGGAGTATAGTGTGCAATTCTGGAGACTGCACCTTCAAAAGGATGTGAACAGGATGGAGTCGGTGCAGAGGGTGGCTACTAAAATGATTAGTGGTCTTCATTATAAAGCATATGAGGACAGAATGAAGGATCTTAATATGTACACCTTAGAGGAAAGGCGGGATAGAGGTGATATGATTGAGATGTCTAAATACCTCCGTGGCATAAATGCTCAGGGAGAGAGTCTCATTCAATTGAAAGCAAGTTCTGCTACAAGGGGACATGGGATGAGGGTGAAGGGAGATAGATTCAGGAGTGATATGCAGAAATATTTCTTTACGGAAAGAGTAGTGGATTCGTGGAATAGTCTCCCAGCGGAGGTGGTAGAGATGAGGACAGTAACTGAATTCAAAAAGCATAGGACAAACACAGAAGATCTCTAAAGGTAAAAAGGGGACTACTGTTGTTGTTGATATGGAAGGACAGACTAGATAGGCCATGTGGTCTTTTTCTGTCATCATATTTCTATGTTTCTGTGTTTCTCCCTAAACCTGCCTTTTAAACCCCCGAGAGCTGTGGGCCTCGTGAGGGTCCTCGGTACCGCTCTCGCTCGCCATCCCGTTCCTCGGGGGTGAGGTCCCCCCAGAGGCCGAGGCACGCTTGGTCCAGAGACACTGGCCTTGGGCAGGGCGACCTGCCTGACTCGGAGTCCTTCTCAGACCTCTCGGGCTGGGAATCGGACGGGGATGCCTCCCGGGAGACTTGTACCCACAGGGACCTTCCTTCGGACATGTCCCCACCCGTCTCCCAAAGACGTTAGCCTTCCGAGGACACCTCCTTCTTGGTGTCTGTGCGTGTTATGGCCCGGGCCCTCAATCTTCCCACGCAAACTGAGGAGGAGCCGAGGACGGAGGAGCCTGACATCTTGCAGTATGAGTCTCCACCTCGGGAGTCTCTTACTGTCCCAGTGTCTTCCATTCTGTCCTGGCTGCTTCTCTGCATTTGGGAGGCGCCTGCCTCGGTTCCCATTGTGAGTAAAAGGCTCGATGCCATTTATAGGGTTTAGCGTGGCCTGGGGTTCCGGAAGACCCAGCTTCCACACACCTCCATGGTAGTGGAATCGGCGATGCGGAAGCAAAAGAGCCCGAAGTCACACTGTTCGGTCATGCCTGGCAGGGAATCCAGAGCCCTCGACGCCCTTGGGCGCAAGGCCTATTAGGGGTCCACGCTGGCATGCCACATCCAGGCCTATTAACTGTACATGGGCATGTTCCTGTGCGATCTTGCCAAAGAGCTCAGCGGTTTTTCTGCAGACCTCATGGGCAAACACCTTCTCGGGTGCCTGACCCTCCTGAGGTCGGTCGCAGACTGCTCGAAGTATTTCTCCCACGCCGCATATGACGGATTGGAGTCCTCCGTCCAGGTGGGAACTGCCTGCATCAGAGCCCAGCACCAGGCGTGGCTCCAGTCTTCGGAACTGGGACAGTGGGTTCAGGAGAAGCTCTTGGATGTCCCCTGCCTTGGCGAACAATTGCTTGGCAAGGGAAACTGCTAGGTATTCATGACCTAGATTGGCCACTGTTGGAAAGAGGATACTGGGCTTGATGAACCTTGGTCTAACCTTATATGGCATATCTTATATACTTATAAGGCAGCCGAGATCGAGACAGAATTCATAACTCGCGCCAGTCTCTCGCGTAAGACCTCTTCTCTCCCATGGAAGAAACAGCACACTAAGAAGCCGTTCTTCCAGAGGAAGGGACTCCCCTTCTCCCCTTCCGGGGATACCCAACCTACCCACTCACCCCCTCACCGACTACTGGCATGCAGGGCAAAGGGGAAGCTCAAGGTCACTGGAAACCAAAGAGGCCTAAGGCTCAACTGCCAGTGCCACCCCAGCCAGCACAGGGGTTTTGACGCCGAATGCATTGCCTCTCGCCCCCCCCCCCCCCGACGGCTTTTCCTCCTGTGGGGGGATGCCTGTCCCTTTTCACCCCGTAATGGTCGTCTATCACATCGGACACCTGGGTCCTCCGGGTGGTTCGGGACGGTTATCATTTTTAGCTGGTCAGGTTTCCTCCTCCCTTCTCCCCAGCGGAGCCTTCTCGGCTTCCCTCGCACCAGGCTTGCTTGTAACAAGAGCTGGACAACCTTCTTGGTCAGCAGACAGTCGAAAAGGTACTGCTGCACCTCCGAGGCCGGGGGTTCTACTCTTGATATTTCCTCTTCCGAAGAGGATGGGGGGTGCCTACGCCCCATTCTCGATCTCGGGAACCTGAACAAGTTTCTAGTGCAGGAGAAGTTCAAAATGCTATCGCTTGGTGTTCTGCTGCCCTTCTTCCAGCAGGTTGATTGGCTATACTCCTTGGACCTCAGAGATGCTTACGCTCACATCTTGGTCCACCCCAGGCACAGACAGTACCTGCGCTTCAGAGTAGAAGGGGAGCACTACCAATACAGATTGCTCTCCTTCAGGCTCGCCTCTACCCCTTGAGTCTTCACCAAGTGCCTATCCACAGCCACCGCCTTTTTTCCTGCAGCATGGCGCACCCGTCTTCCCCTACCTAGACTACTGGCTCATCACGGGGCATCGGCTGAGGAAGCTCACTTTTCAGTATCGCGCACAGTCGTCCTCCTCGAACACCTCGGCTTCCTGGTCAATTACTCCAAGTCCCTCCTCAAACTGGTGCAGACCCTGGAGTTCATCGGCGCCCCCCTCGACATGCAGCGGGCGACCGCCTTCCTACCCCGAGACCGTGCGGACTGTCTCTGTGCCCTGGCAGCCAAGGTCCAAGGCAGGACACAGATTCTGGCACGAGCCATGTTGCTCCTTTTGGGGCACATGGCCTCAACCGTCCATGTTGTTCCTCACGCCCGTATACACATGCGGGCAGCTCAGTGGTGCCTCAGAGCGCAATGGACCCAAGCCTCCGGCCACCTCCTGGATCTCCCGTGGCCTATGCAGCTCCCTGGATTGGTGGCAGGATCCCCGAAACCTCCTTCGGGGCATACCCTTCCAGGCCTCACAGCACGAGTTCGTCTTGACAACGGATGCCTCTTTACTGGGCTGGGGAGCCCACTGCAGCGACCTACACACCTAGGAACAATGGTCGCCCGAAGAATCCCAGCAGCAGATCAACCTGCTCCACCTTCGAGCGGTCTGGTGGGCCCTGAATGCCTTTGAATACGATCTGAGGGGGAAGTCGGTACTTGTGCAGACCGACAACAGGGTAGCGATGTTCTACATAAACAAGGAGGGGGGAATGGGTTCCCACCTCCTCTGCTGGGAGGCGGTCCTCCTCTCCTCCTTCGCCATATGCTGGGGCATGACATTCAGAGCGGTCTATCTCCCAGGCCAGGAGAATGTCCTCATGGACAGACTCAGAAGAATCCTCCGCCCACACGAGTGGCACCTGGATCTGGAGGTGGCCAACCTCTTGTTTTATCGGTGCGGGACTCCATCCATGGACCTCTTCGCCAGTCCAGCAAATGCGCAGCTCCCCTGCTTCTACGGACTGGTTCCACACCCGAGCAGGGTGGCCCCGGATGCGTTCCTTCGGGATTCTGTACGCTTTCCCTCCCCCTCCTCTCATTGCGAGGACCCTCCACAAGATTCAGTGGGAATGAGCTTCAGTGATTCTCGTGGTTTCTTTGTTTCCCCGACAGCCTTGGTTCCTGCTCTGACTCTCGTCTGAGCTTCCAGTCCCCCTGGGCTTCACCCCAGACCTGCTAACTCAGGAGGAGGGACTGGTGCTTCACCCGAACCTGGCCTCATTGTCCCTCACAGCCTGGCGGCTGAACAGGTTTCTTTAGTCTTGCTGCACCTCCCGGGGGAGGTCGAGGAGGTCCTCCTCGCGTCGAGGAAGGACTCAACGAGATGGGCCTATGCCTTTATGTGGTGGCGCTTCTCGATCTGGTGCTCCGAGCTCCAGATCGACCCGTTCTCCTTCTCCGCCCGGTGGGTTCTCCAGTACCTCTTCCACCTCTCGCAGTTGGGGCTGAAATCCAACTCGGTCAGGGTGCACCTGAGTGCCATCTCGGCTAACCACCTCCCCGTCGAGGGTAAACCCCTCTCGGGGCAATCCCTGGTCTCCCGCTTCATATGGGGTCTCTTACTCTCCAAGCCTCCCATCCGGCCTCCACCAGCGGAGTGGAACATAGTAAATGACAGCAGATAAAGACCAGCATGGTCCATCTAGTCTGCCCAGCATGATGGCAAGAGTAGGTGCACCTGCTGCTCCGTGCAGGCCACCCCTCCCCACGTCCCTGTTTAGGGATTTCCTGACATTGCCTTTCAATTTACCACCTTGCAGCTTCCTGTTGTGCCTTCTAGTTTTACAGCTTCCCCGTCTTTGAAAGAGGTTTGTTTGTTCATTATATCCCTTTAAGTATTTGAAGGTCTGAATCATATCTCCTCTGTCCCTCCTCTCCTCCAAAGTGTACATGTTTAGGTCTTCAAGTCTCTTCTCATAAGGCTTCTGACGCAGGCTCCAAATCATTTTGGTCGCCTTCCTCTGAACAGCTTCCAGTCTTTTTACATCCTTTGCAAGCTATGGTCTCCAAAACTAAACAAAGTACTCCAAGTGAGGCCTCACCAGTGACTTGTACAGTGGCATAAGTACCTCTTCCTTTCTGCTGGTGATTCCTTTTTGTATGCAACCCAAGATCCTCCTGGCTTTTGCCACCGCCTTGTTGCACTGTTTTGCCACCTTGAGATCTTCAGAAATAATCACACCAAGGTCTTTCTCCTGATCCGTGTGCACCAACCTTTCACCCCCTATCGTGTACATTTCCCTTGGATTTCTGCTACCCAAGTGCATGACTCTGCACTTCTTCGCATTAAATCTTAATTGCCAAGCATTTGACCATTCTTCCAGCTTTTGTAGATCTTTCCTCATGTTAACCACTCCCTCGGGGGAGTCTATTCTGTTGCAAATTTTCATGTCATCTGCAAAAAGACAGACGTTTCCATTCAGTCCTCCAGCAATATCACTCACAAATACATTAAACAGTGCAGGGCCCAGAACCGACCCCTGGGGCACCCCGCTAATCGCCTTCCCTTCATCTGAGTGAGCTACATTTACCATCACCCTCTGTCGTCTGTCAGTCAACCAATTTCTGATCCAATTTACCATCTTAGGATCCATCCCCAAGCTACCAAGTTTGATAAGCCTCCTATGAGGAACAGTATCAAAGGCTTTGCTGAAATCCAGGTAGATAACATCCATCGCATGCCCCTGATCTAGCTCCCTGGTCACACAGTCAAAGAATGCAATCAGATTTATTTATTTATTTACATTCTCTTATATACTGCACTATTCTGCATCAGTGTGGTTTACATTGAACAAACTGAAATTACATTGAACAGGGCATTATAACTTGGAGATAACTATTTTACAGGGAACATGGGCTATGGAGGGATAAGTGGCTTTCCCAAGACCACAAGGAGCACCTGTGGGACTAGAAACCCCAGTCCTTCCGGCCCAAGGTTGCTGTCCTCTAGTGGGATTTGAACCCCTGACCTTCCGGCCTGAAGTACCTTGCCCCAACCACTAGGCCACTCCTCCACTCCTTGTTGTTTGGCAAGATCGTCCTTCGGTAAAACCATGTTGCCTCGGGTCTTGCAACCTGTTAGTTTTGAGAAAGTTCACTATTCGCTCTTTCAGGAGCGCCTGCATGACTTTTCCCGCCACCGAAGTAAGGCTCACAGACCTGTAGTTTGACACTTCTTCCCTGTCACCACTTTTGTGTAGGGGTACGATATCGGCCATTCTCCAGTCCTGAAGAACCTCTCCTGTTTCCAAGGATCTGTTGAAAACATCCTTTAACGGCCCTGCAAGAACCTCTCTGAGCTCTTTCAGTATCCTGGGATGTATCCCATCCGGTCCCATGGCCTTGTCCACTTTCAGTTTTGCAAGTTGTTCTAACACCTCATCTTCTGTGAATGGTGTGGTAACTACTTCATTCCCATTTTTATATTTGGGAGTCACAGGTGGTCCTTCTCCAGGACTTTCTATAGTAAAAACAGAGCAGAAGTATTCGTTTAGCAATTTCGCTTTTTCAATGTCATTTTCCACGAGTCCTGCAATTCCACCTCTGATCTTCCTTTCCCGAATATACCTGAAGAAGGTTTTGTCACCACACTTCACATCTTTAGCCATCTTTTCCTCTGCCTTTGATTTTGCTATTCTTATTTCTTTCTTTGTCTCTTTGAGTTTGATCCTGTATTCATTTCTGTGTTCCTCTGTTTGCGAGCTTTTAAATTTTGCGAAAGCTGTGTTTTTTGCCTTTATTTGAGCAGCCACTTCTTTGGAAAACCAAATAGGCTTTCTTCTCTTCTTGTTTTTGTTTACTTTTGTTACATATTTATCTGTTGCCACCTTTAGTTTAGCCCATTGAAATTCCACTTCCCTTATCTCCTTCCACCCTGTCAGCTCCTCCTTTAGGTACTCAGCCATTTTATTGAAGTCAGTGTTTTTGATGTTTAGGACTTTGAGCCTGCTATGATTGGCTTGTACCATGGCTTTTATCTCAAACCACACCTTGTGATGATCGCTGCTGCTCACAGGGGCACTCACGCAGACATTCGACACGCTATCGCCGTTGGTGAGCACTAAATCCAGCGTTGAGCTTTCCCTGGTTGGTTCCATCACCATTTGTCTAAGTAACGCATCTTGGAGAGCATCCACGATTTTTTTGCTTCTTTCCAGATTTGCAGAAGGAGTAATCCATCCACATCAGGTAGATTAAAGTCACCCAATATGATCGCTTCCCCCTTTGTGTCTATCTTGGCAATATCTATAATCAATTCGTTATCTATCTCTTCAATTTGTGTTGGAGGTCTGTAGACTACAGCAGTATGGATGACAGTGCCGCCATCTCTTTCCAACACAATCCAGAATGCTGCTTCTTTTCCCCATGCCCCCTGCATTTCAGTAGCTTTAATATTGCTTTTGACATACAAGGCTACTCCTCCTCCTCTTCTATTTTCTCTGTCTCTTCTGAATAGATTATAGCCAGGTATGGCTATATCCCAATCATGCAATTCATCTAGCCATGTTTCTGTAATGGCAACAATGTCCAAATCCATTTCCACCATTAGGGCTTCTAGGTCTGGAACTTTGTTGGCTAAGGTTCGAGCATTTGTGCTCATTGCTTTCCAGCATTTAACTGGGTTGCGTGTATTTAGCATTGATTTTGTTTTGCCTACATCTTCCCACTTGTTTATGATGTGTGGTTTAAATGTGTGGCTGTTTCTGATTTTAATCTGCTTTTGCAGGGGGTGACGTCCAGAGCTTGACCTTCCACATCCGTCACCCCCTTTTTCTAGTTTAAATGCATATCCACATATTGCTTGTATTTTTCACTTAGGATTCTTTTCCCTGCGACAGAGAGATGTAGTCCATCAGCACAGTATAATCTCTTGTTGTTCCATCTGTTACCCCAGTCGCCAATAAATCTGAATCCTTCTTGTTTGCACCAGGTCTGGAGCCATGTATTAAAGCTGTTAATGCGATGCAGCCTTTTTGCCCCTTTATCAAGCACAGGTAGAACCTCTGAAAATGCAACAGTGTTAACAATGGGCTTGAGTTTCTCTTCCAGAGATTGGAAGTTCTTTTGAATTGTAGAGTACTGTTTCTAGCCAGGTCATTTGTGCCCAAGTGGATAACCACATCAAGTTTGTTCACTTTCTGCGCTAAATACTTCAACAACGTGGTTTGTATTCTTGCTGGCTGAAGAGCCTGGGAGGCACTTGACTATCTTCTCTCCTTTGAACTGTGTTCCCAAGTTGATGCCACTGATGATGGAATCACCAAGTTGTAGTAGTTTGCTGTTTGGTGAGGTTTTCTTCATATTTGGTCCTTTAGCAGGAGATTGGGCATTGTCTGTCTCATTTAAGGGCCCTTCAGTTTCTTTGGATTTGGCATCCTCATTCGCCAAGGCAGAGAAGGCATTATGCAGGGATATCTCCTGATGCATAGGATGGCTCTGTGTCACAGGTCGCAATCTACCAGAACCCACTGTGATCCATTTGTTCCTGGGGTGTTTCATTCTTTGTGGAAGTGGTGGTGGACTTTGTTCAGTTTGTATCTTAGAAGAGGTGCGCTTCATTGCAGCCAGTTCCTCCCTCAGTTCCTCATCCTCATTAGGTAAGGCAGAGAAGGCATTATTCAGGGATATCTTTTGATGCATAGGATGTCTGTGCGTTACAGGTCGCAATCTACCAGAACCCACTGTGATCCCCTTGTCCCTGGGATATTTGATGGTTTGTGGGAGCGGTGGTGGGCATTGTTCAGTTTGTATCCTAGAAGAGGTGCGCTTCATTGCAGCCAGTTCCTCCCTGAGTAAGGTCACCTCTTTATGCATGGCAGCTAGGTCTTCCCTTAGTAGAGTCAGTTCTTTATGCATGGTAGCTGACCTGAGGCACATAGGACAAGCTCTGAGGTTCCATATGATTCGTCTTGGAATGAAAGTACTACAGTTATTGCACCAAATACACGACATGCTGAATAAGCAGTCCTAGAAGGAAAAGAGGAAGAAGAAGAAGGAAGGAGGAAGAAGATGTGGGCTGTAAGCTAAGTTAAGAGGATAGATGACAACGTATGTGAGTACTATATAGGCAGTGCAGCCCCTGGGGTGGGTGGAGTGAGGGGTAGGGTGGGTACCTAAGTGTCTGGCCAGTAGGCTGTTCCTGAACTGGGGGCACCCACAGATATCTACTCCAAGGCTACCCAGAAAAGGAGACAGATTATCCCCAAGCTTAATTTATAACCACAGTTAAACTTTATATTAACAATTCCCACCAGACAGACTCTATATTGATAACTAGAAAGCATCAGAAATAAGAGAGAAAATAAGAGTCTTAGCTTTGTGAAATATCCACAGCTCGTGTGGCCACTGGTCAGGTGTGAGATGGGTTCAAATTAGCCCCTGCCTGCCTGAGAGCAGAAATTGAGAGCGAAAACCTTCACCTCCCCCCGCCCAGAAAGAGCAAACCTTCTCTAAGAGATTTAAATCTTTGTTATCTGAATACTCAGGTTCCAGTAGGCTGAATATCCCCTGAACATCGAGCTCATGCAGCCGCCCTTTGAACTGATGGCGACGTGCTCTCTTCGGCACCTCTCCTGGAAGGTAGTCTTCCTGGTGGCTCTGACCTCGGCTTGGCGAGTCAGAGAACTCCAAGCCGTCATGGCTGAGGCCCCCTACACCAGGTTCTACGGGAACAGAGTGGTCCTCCGGACCCACCCCAAGTTCCTACCGAAGGTTGTCTCGGATTGCTACCTCAATCAGGAGACATTCTTGCCGACCTTCTTCACGAGACCGCATGCCGACCGGGCATCGACGATCCTACATACACTCAACTGCAAGAGGGCTCTCGCCTTCTACTTGCAGCGCACCTAGGGTCATCGCAGGTCTGATCGGCTCTTTGTCGCCTACAATCCCAACCGCCTAGGGCAGGCAGTCACCAAGCGCACCCTCTCCATCTGGGTGGCGGCCATCGCTTTCACCCAGGGTAAAGGCTGGTGCCCTGCTGGATCGGCGAGTCACTGCTCACGGTATCCGGGCCAAGGCGGCTTCAGTGCCTCTGACGGACATCTGCCGGGCTGCAAGCTGATCTTCAGCGAACACTTTTGCTTCACACTACTGCCTGGAGATGGAGTCCCGCCGGGACAGTGCCTTCGGCCAGGCTGTACTCCGTAATCTGCTTGGGGTATAAGCAACTCCTACCCGCCAACCCTTCTGCAGCTACCGAGAGCTTGCCCCCGAGGACTCGGGCTCCTTTGGGCATTGGCTTCTGCTCACGTCCTCGCGGAGGTGTGTTTGAACTACAAGTTCGGTATCCTGTAGCTGGGGAGTCATAAATGAGGACTGACTTCCTGCTTGTTCCTGGAGAAAGCGTAGTTACTCACCTGTAACAGGTGTTCTCCAGGGACAGCAGGAATCAGTCCTCAATACCCTCCAACCTCCCCTTAAGAGTTGCCATATTTTCTTTTCTTCTCTTGCCATCTGCTTAGTAGGGCTCTAGCTCTAGGGCCTGATGGCACCCTTGGGCAGGAAGAGGACCATGCATGCGTGGCAGCAATCCCAAAGGCTTTCTTTGAAAGCTGGGGAATTGTTCCACGCGGGCTCCGTCGGTGCCGACGTCACCCATAAGTGAGGACTGATTCCTGCTGTCCCTAGAGAACGCCTGTTACAGGTGAGTAACTACGCTTTCACTGAAAGGGTGGTGGATGCTTTGAATGTCCTCCCGATGATAGTGGTGTGGGCAAATACAGTGACAGAATTCAAAATTGCATGGGACAGACACAGTGGATCCCTTTTATAGCAACAGGATAAAATCAAAATAAGCGTAACTATCTCTTATATCTCAACAAATAGGGGTGACCTGCACGGAGCGGTGGGTACACACCTAACAAAAGCATGGGGAGGAGTGACCTGCCGGAGCGGCAGGTGCACCTACTCTTGCCACTTTGCTGGACAGCCTAGATTGACCATGCTGGTCGTCTTCTGCCATCATATATTATATTACTATGACTCTATTCTGTTCTATGTAAATATCTCATGTATATAGTTTAACCCGGTTCTCCAAGTTGGTACTCCTGTTCGATGTAAACCAAACAGCTTGTTGTTATGGTCTTTATGTTATAATGTAAACCGCGCTGATGCCGAATAGTACGGTATATAAGAACTTGTAATAAATAAATAAAAAATAAATAAATATACTAAGTTGTATTTATTTCTAATTATGAAATTCAGATTAAGCAGTTCTAAACATGCAAAACTATAATAAAATTAAAATATAAGAGGAGTAACCCAAAAAATATAATTAAAGTAATTAAAACTTTGTGCCACCAAATGCAAATTAAAATATACATATCACAAATTAAATTGTTTAATGCTGAAAATAAATCTTTAAGTTAACTTGCCCCTTCCCCCTACCAACATTTTAAAAAAATGGGGTAGGAAGGAGCTACATAATTTAACATCATGATTATCAACAGACTGCTTTTTCTTCTCTCAGCACCATTTTGAACATTTTTGGCAGCTCCTGTGAATTCTGTGATGGCATCATCAGACTTCATTGTTGCTAAGTAATTCTGCTACATATTTGCTCATTTGCAAGCACAAATAAATTTTCTCTAGGTTTCTCTGCATTTTTTCAGATAGTGAACATGATGACAACTTCAGTAATGTCTAGGGGAGCAGTAATCAAAAGTTTCAGCATGGGTAAAGTATTGGTGAATATAATCTCTCTAGTGCAGGTGAAAGTACATATGTTGTGAAGCATGCTTTTTCCTGTGGGGAAAAATAATTAGAGTTAGGACACAGAAAGGAAGGTATCTGTGTGTTTCTTTTTCAAATTATCATGTATACTATCTCCAGGAACAAGCAGGAATGAGTCTTCACATATGGGTACGTCGGTACCGACGGAGTCTGCGTGGGAACGCTCCCCAGCATCCAATTAGAACGCTTTTGGGAGTATCCCACCACGTCTGCGTGCTGCCTTCCCGCCTTTCCCAACTGCCTCTCCTCAGTTTTCTTCTTCTTTCTTTTACAAATATTTCCTTCTGAAGGAAATTTTTTCCCATTTAGTGCCTGACAGGCTTCGGCCTGCTAGGCCTCTCCTTTTTCCCTCATGGAAATTCTAGCCACTAGAAAGTGTTTTAACTGTGGCACTACCAAATTACTTTTGGACACCCATAATTGGTGCCTTCCATGTTTGGGACCTGAACACAATCCGCTGGACTGTCCCTCCTGCACTACTATTTCTCCAAGACGTTTTCACCATCGAGCTCAACTCGATGCGCCGTTCCCCTCTCTCCTGAGGGTACCAGCTCCATCTTCTTTTTCGCAGGATCAGGTAACCAAACAAAAGTCTGTAAAGACTAGCCAGTCCTCGGGTGGTAGATCTCATGTTCTTCATAGAGATGCCTTTGGGCTTGCCCCCGAGGACATTTTGGCTTTAAAACCCTGGCGGGAGGCTTCTGTCTCCAAAGCACTAACGGGGTTTCAGGCTGTTCCCGGGGTTTTCACCTCGGTGAACATGCCTGAGCCATGTCCGGTGGTGGTATCCGCTTTGAGCGGTGCCGGTACCCCGGCATCGGCAATGGTGCTGGATGAAACATTCCACACCGATGATCGCAGTCGAGCGCTCTCGGTATCCTTGGTGCCACTAGAGCCGCTACCGACCGGTCCTCCCACATCGGTCCCGGTACCGATGCTGGTATCCATGTCGGTACCCTCCAGATATGCATCGATAGACTCGCTTCTTTCGATGCCGAGTCTAGAATCGATCTCTAGTCTGGATGACTGAATCTCCAGGAACAAGCAGGAATGAGTCTTCACATATGGGTACGTCGGTACCGACGGAGCCTGCACGGGAATGCTCCCCAGCATCCAATCAGAAAGCTTTTGGGAGCATCCCTCGCGCCTGCGCACTGCCTTCCCGCCTTTTCCACTGCCTCTCCTCAGTTTTCGTTTTTACGCGGAGCCGGCAGGACGTCCTCCTGTCACCGCAGAAACTTTTTTCTTTAAATTCTTTATTTCTTGTTTTCTTGTGGTCGCGGCTGTTTTTCCCGCCGCCACCGGTACCGTCGGTGGGTCCTTTCTTTTCTTTTTCTTAAACTCAGAGAGATTTTTCCCTCTGTTTCTGTCTTAACTTTTTTAGGCCTACAAGGCCTCTCCATCATGGAGCCGCCTTCTCCTAAGAAGTGCCTTCACTGTGGAAACACAGTTTTCTTTTTAGACTCCAGTGCCTGGTGTCTAACCTGTTTGGGTCCTGACCCTTTTTCCCCTGATCTATCAGGCTGCAAAACTGTGAGAAGAACTTCCCTCTTTCGAGTTTCCCTCGATACCGTTTTCCCTCCCGGAGTGAGGGCACCGGTTTTTTCTTCTCTTCAGGATCAGGTAACCCACAAACAGTCTGTTAAGACTAGCCAATCCTTGAGTGGTAGGTCTCATGCCAAGCATGATGACGGCTCCGGCCTTGCCCTCAAGACCCCATTGGCATTAAAACCCCGGCGGGAGTCTCCGGGCTCCAAAGCATTTCAGGGGTTTCAGGTTGTTCCTGGGGTTCACCCCTCACAGAACATACCTGAGCCATGCTCGGTGGTGGCATCCGCTTCGAGCGGTACCGATACCCCGGCATCGGCACTGGTGTTGTGTTCCACTCTTCACCAGGGATCGTCATCTGGCGTCCTCGGTACCTTCGGGACCGATCGATACGTTCCAGATTGACTTTCCTGTATCTGAGCCATGCTCAGGGGTGGCATCCGCTTCGAGCGGTACCGATACCCCGGCATCGGCACTGGTGTTGTGTTCCACTCTTCACCAGGGATCGTCATCTGGCGTCCTCGGTACCTTCGGGACCGATCGATACTTTCCAGATTGACTTTCCTGTATCTGAGCCATGCTCGGGGGTGGTATCCACTTCGAGCGGTACCAATACCCCGGCATCGGCACCGGTGTTGAGTGATCCACTCTTCACCAGGGATCGTCATCTGGCGTCCTTGGTACCTTTGTGACCGATCGATTTGACCCAGATTGACTTTCCTATATCGGCAACATAGCCGATACCACCATCGACATGGGTACCCTCTAGACATACATCGAAAGACTCGCTCCCTTCGATGCCGAGTCTGGAATCAATATCTAGTCTAGATGACTGGGTACCGACGCGTCTCGGAACCGACCCTTATTGTTTCTGGATACGCAGTACCGAGGATATTCACCAAGCGTTTCTGGTTCCCTCGGTACCGCTTGAGCAGCCTCCGATGACTGCTGCGATGGCGTTACCATCTCTGGTTCCGACTCAGCTACCGGTATCGGTATCGATGTCAGTTCCTGCAGTTACATCGGTACCATCGATCCTTTCTATGCCTAGTTTGGAATCGATACCTGGCATGGACGAGGCAGTACTCACTGCCTCAAATCGTGACTGCCAGTACCACTATCCTTCTAGTGGGGTTCTTTTTCTGCACCAGACCGGTACATCCTCTGGTGCTCAGGCTGCTCCTTCAACCTTAGCCTGCCCAGGGATAGTTCCCATTGGAGATCTCTCTTTTCAGAAATTTCTCCTTGACATGGCAATATTTCTTGCTATTCCTATCCCTGGCTATGATCCTACTCGAGGCTCTCCTGCAGAAAAGGAAAATATAATTCTTCCTTTACATCATTCTTTGCAGGATCTTCTTCTGAGAATATGGGAATCACCTTTAAGGGTTCCCTCACCTTCTACAGCAACTGATGTTCTGTATCAGATGCCTCCCTCTCCAGGATTTCAAAAAACTCAACTTCCCCATCGTTCCATTGTAGTGGAATCAGCAATGAGGAAGGTAAAAAGCAAGAAGAAGCATTCTTCTTATCCGCCAGGTCGTGCATCTAGAGCACTTGATGCCTTTGGACGTCAAACCTTCCAAACATCTATGTTGGTATCAAGGATTATCTCTTATATTTTTTATATGAGTCTATCTCTCCAGGAGGTCACAAAGAAATTATCTCTTTTGACTCCTTTTCTATCAGAGCCTAAGGCTGCAGACTATTCCTTGCTTCTTTGTCATAGCCAGAATATCTCTTGGTTTCTTTCTCGTGCTTCTCTAGACTCTTTTGAGTCTGTTAGCAGATCCTCTGCTATTGCCATTGGAGCACGTCGTAGAGCCTGGCTCCAAGCTACAGACCTGAGCAGATGGGCACAACACACAGTGGGTAATTCTCCTTGTACTGGAGATAATCTCTTCAATAAGGAGGCTTTACGTCAGGTTGCTCATTGCTCTACTGACTCTTCTGGTTCTAAGAACCATCCTAAGCTGCCTTCTTCCCCAAGAGGTAGGAAATCTCCTACCAAACCTTCTTTCCCCAATAAAAGAAGGTTTCACCCTTCTCCTGCCCATCATCCCGATGTACCCATAAGAACATAAGACATGCCATACTGGGTCAGACTGAGGTCCATCAAGCCCAGTATCCTGTTTCCAACAGTGGACAATCTAGGTCATACGTACTGCGGCGCTCCTGCCCGGCCTTGGGGCTAAAGACAGGAGCGGCGGTCTGATGCTTCGTGAGGAAGGAGAGTAACCTGTATCCAGGGAATGCTGGGTATTGTAGTTCCTGCTCCTCTCACTCCGAAATAAAGAGTTGTAGTTATGGGGTTTCCAGTATTTTTATTATAGTAAAGGATATTGTTCCATCACATGGCAAATAAATGCAAACAAAATAGGTGCTTCAAAATGCTAACAGGAAAACTTAGGATAAAGGCAACTTAAAGTATAACTGCTTCTTTTCACTTCTCAGCAAATTACTCACTTTGCCCCAAGAGGTCAGTTAGATTCACTGCAGCCTCTTTCAGCCACTGTTGCCTTCACAGTGCTGGGGAAAATCAGGTGCACATAATTAGAGCTTTCTCAGCAAGGCAATACAACAGCTCCGTAGCATTCAACTCACATACGGTAAAAAAACAGTTTCCTTCAGCTTGGCATCTCTACACAGCAGACCGTGCAATCCATGCTCTCACAATCTGGTAAGTCTGTATTATCTTGTGTTAACTCTTCAAGCTGTATGGAATTACTGGCTTCTGGTAACACTGGCTGTCTTCTAGCTTGCAACTCTAAAAACTGCTTAAAACTCTGTAGGAGCAATTCAGCCTGCTGTTTGGGAGGTAGGGAATTGCTATCAGCTATACAACTTCCCTCTGGCTTAAGGCTGTTTATTTTCTCCTCTCTTAGATTAATTGTATCAGAGTAACTGCTAGTCTCTTTTGCTAATGTTTCACACACAGGAGAGTTAGCTTTACGTTCAGCCTGGAAACTTTGTGGCAATTCACTTACTTGTTGCCATGCCGTTCTGACTTCAGATGGCTCCAACGTTCTCCAGCTGTTAGAATGTTTGTTGCTCTCTGGCTCAAACGATACTTCACAGAATGATTGTTTTCTTTCTTGTGCCTGCCTTGAAGGCTTCCTTTCACAGGGCTGTGCCTTCCAACGGTTGTCTAATTCAGGGCTAGGTCCTCTCTCCTTGGGACTTCTACTCACTGCCTCTGAATAGAACTTTGCTGGTTTCCTTCCAATGCCAGGTTCCCAAGTATCAGCATACTGTTTTCTGGACTTCCAATCATTCTTCCTCTTAATCCTCCTCTCCTTCCTCTCCTTCTCCTCCCTCTTCTTCTGACTAGCAAAGCCATACTCTGGTTTAAAACCACGTTCTCTCCTGGTCACGCCCCTTCCAAGGACAGGGTGTGCCCAATCAGGACTGCAGGACTCCTCCCCTGGGCTGGTCTCCATGCTCAGCTCCGTGGAATAGAGTCTCTCTTTCTTCCTTGGTTTCTCAAATAGGCATAAATCCTGCTGAACCTCAGGATTTCCATCCGTTTCCATAGGCTCAGGAGGGCGCTATTCACCACAGTACCTAGCAATATCCCCAAAAGACACAGGTTCCACAATGCTTGTACTGGGTCAAGCATTGATATCCTGGGTCCCTTTTTAATAGTGGTTTATGGACCTTTCCTCCAGGAACTTGTCCAAACCTTTTTTAAACCCAGCTATACTAACAGCCCTTACTACATCCTCCGGTAACAGATTCCAGAGTTTGATTACACGTTGAGTGAAAAAATATTTTCTCTTATTTGTCTTAAATAGTTTGCCCTGTAGCTTCATTATATGTCCCCTAGTCTTTCTATACTCTGATAGCGTAAACAATTGATCCACGTTTATCCGTTCCACTCCATTCATTAATTTATAGACCTCTATCATATCTCCCCTCAGCCGTCTCTTCTCCAGGCTAAAGAGCCCTAACCTTCTTAGCCTCTCTTCATAGGAGTAGCCTTCCATCCCCTTCACCAATTTGGTGGCTCTTCTCTGTACTTTTTCTAATAACGCTATGTCCTTTTTAAGATACGGTGACCAGAATTGCACACAATATTCAAGGTGCGGTCTTACCATGGAGCGATACAGAGGCATTATAACATCCTTTGTTTTATTCTCCATCCCTTTCCTTATGATACCTAGCATTCTATTTGCTTTCTTGGCCGCCGCTACACACTCGGTGGAGGGTTTTAACATGTTATCCACGATGACTCCTAAATCTTTTTCCTGGGTGGTGGTTTCTAATGTGGAGCCCTGCATCGTGTAACTATAGTGTGGGTTGTTCTTTCCTAGGTGCATAACTTTGCACTTGTCCACATTAAATTTCATCTGCCATTTGGATGCCCAGTCTTCCAATTTATCCAGATCCTCCTGCAGTTTTCCACAATCCTCTTGGGTTTTAACAACTTTAAACAGTTTTGTGTCATCTGCAAATTTGATAATCTCACTAGTTATTCCCTTTTCCAGGTCATTTATGAATATGTCAAAAAGCAGCGAACCCAGTACAGATCCCTGGGGTACTCCACTATTCACCTTTTTCCATTGGGAATATTGGCCATTTAGCCCTACCCTCTGCTTTCTATCTTTTAACCAGTTCCCGATCCACAATAGTACACTGCCTCCTATCCCATGACTTTTTAGCTTCGCCAAAAGTCTCTGATGGGGGACTTTGTCAAAAGCTTTCTGAAAGTCCAGATACACTATATCAACCGACTCACCTTTGTCTACCTGTTTATGCACACCTTCAAAAAAACATATCAGATTAGTAAGACAAGATCTTCCTTGTCTAAAGCCATGTTGGCTGTCTCCCATTAGGCCATGACTATCTACATGCTGTGTAATTTTGTTCTTTATGATGGTTTCTACCATTTTCCCTGGTACTGACGTCAGGCTCACCGGTCTGTAATTTCCTGGGTCACCCTGGAACCCTTTTTAAAAATTGGTGTTACGTTGGCGACCCTCCAATCTTCAGGTATTACAGATGATTTTAATGAAAGTTCACAGATTACCAATAGCAGGTCTGCAATCTCATATTTCAGTTCTTTCAACACTCTGGGATGTATACCATCCGGTCCAGGTGATTTGCTACTATTCAGTTTATCAAATTGTTGTAATATATCTTCCCGGTGTAGCGATATTTCTCTCAATTCCTCTGCAGTATCACCTTTAAATACCACTTCAGTCTTGGGTAACATCCCTACATCTTCCTCAGTAAAGACCGAAGCAAAGAATTCATTCAGTCTCTCTGCTATAGCCTTGTTTCCTCTTACTGCCCCTTTTACCCCACTATCATCTAATGGTCCAATTGACTCTCTCACAGGCCTTTTGCTACGAATGTACTTGAAAAAGTCTTTATTTCGTGTTTTTGCTTCCGTAGCAAGTTTCTTCTCAAATTCCCGCTTTGCCTGCCTTATCAATGCTTTGCATTTAACTTGCCAGTGCTTGTGCTGTTTCCAGTTTTCATCATTTGGCTCTTTTTTCCATTTCCTGAAGGTTGCTTTTTTGGCAGCAACAGCCTCTCTGACCTCACCTTTAAACCATGCTGGCAGTTTTTTGGACTTTCTTCCACTTTTCCTAATGCGTGGGAATACAGCTGGTCTGGGCTTCAAGGATAGTATTTTTAAATAACACCCAATCTTGCTGTAAGTCTTTAACCTTTGGAACCGCTCCTTTTAGTTTTTTCCTAACTATATTCCTCATTCTATCATAGTCTCCCTTTTGAAAGTTATAAGGTGTAGTTACTGTGGATGCCTTTACTATCTGTCGTCCACTAATTAAATCAAACATGATCATACTATGATCACTATTGCCAAGTGGTCCCAACACCCTTATTTCTTGCACCAGATCTGGCGTTCCACTAAGGACTAGGTCCAGTATGGCTTCCCCTCTGGTCGGTTCATGAACCAGCTGCTCCAAGAAGCAGTCATTTATTCCATCTAGAAACTTTATCTCTTTAGCTTGTCCTGCTGTGACACTGACCCAGTCGATACCGGGGTAATTGAAATCACCCATTATTACTACTCTGTTGTGACTTTTGTTAGCTTCCTTGATTTCTTTGAGCATTTCATCATCCATTTGTTCATTCTGGCCAGGCGGTCGATAGTATACTCCAACTGCCATCACCTTCCCCTTCATAAATGGAATTTGAATCCATAGAGATTCTACAGCAAATTTTGTTCCCTGCAAAACTTTAATCCTTTCTGACTCAATGCCCTCTCTAACATAGAGCGCAACCCCTCCACCAAGCAGGGGACACCTCGTCTTGGTCTGAAGAATCTAAACTCTAACCAGTCTAAGCATACCCAGCAACCATAGATTCCTAAAGGTTGCAACCTACAGTTAACCTCTTCTTAGCAGAAGTTTGTTCACTGTTTTTTTCTTTAAAGTTCTACACATGGCTTCCTTTCTTCAGGATGTAATCAGCTGTCAGAATATTCTTGTCTATGGGTTACAGATTTCTCCTCTTCTTCCTTCCAAGAAGAGAAGTTAACTACTATCCCATGATAGTTTCTGTCCCAACATGAACATTTTCTTCTTCAGCTGACTCACCATAGGGTAAGTCATCCCGTTTTTTTCCTGAATGAGTGGTACCATACTGTACACCTTCATTTCAGTGTAGAGTTTTTCGTTGACTAAATTCTCTGGACAGCTTATCAGACAGGGACAGGTCCATTTCCTCTCCCTTTGTCTGTTCTCTCTGTGTTTCACAGGCAGATTCTCTCTGCTGTCTCCTTCAGTTGCTCTTCATGCAGGAGTTCCAGTAATTCATCTACTGGTACCTTCCCACAAGTTTCCAGTCTGTCTAGCCTTAGTAAGTGATTCCAAGATTGTCCTCATCTATCTTGGATAATCCTACTCACTTCAGGCTTCTCACATTATCTTCTTTCTGGCCATCTCCATTTCCTTGGATATGGTAACACAGCTGACCTACAGTCAGTTTTATCTCCTAATTCTCCTGCATAATGCTCTCTGCATGGGCACTTGCTAGAGAGCATTGAACTTTGTTTCTGATGCCTATTCTGTATAGTAGAAAAGGCTTATCAGTCATTTTCCATGACTGTGAGGGTTCTCCACACCCTCTTGTCTCCTTTTATGATACAGGACACAAGCTTTTTCTGCGTGAATGTCTAAGGAGTTTTCCAATCCTACAGGAATATGCTCTTTTTTCCTTACAGCTTGCCCTCCTGCTATCCTACTCCTCATGGACAGCACATATTCTACCAGTAACGCATGATACCCCTGTGTCCCTCCAGTGGGTCATCCTGGTATTTCCTTCTATGCGTTTTTCTGTCCATTTACCATGTCAGAGTTCTACAGAACTCACGACTTGCTCTCTACAGACTGATATTATCCTCTGTTTTTTCACGCAACCATCCTGGTTATTTCACTGGATAGCATTCCTGCATCCTCTTAGCCCGGAGGAATAGATTCTCTATATATCTTTTCAAGTAGGTTCCACCTTCTTGTTATTAGATGAATCTTTCTCCTTCACATCTCTCATGTGAATGTTCTCATGGGGCTTAGTTGCAGACCTGTATCTTCAGACTTATATATTCATGTATGAATATATCTCTATATATATTCTATACATACATCTGTCTGTAAGCTGTGTGTGCATAAGTTATGCCCTTATATATATATATATATATATATATATATATATACCCATATCTCTATATACATATATATCTATATCCCTCTATATATATGTATCTGTCGAGATGCTTTTTATAGGTAGATATGTATTACATACCATCTCCCTAACTGTCTGTACTATAAAGGTTTACCTTCTCAGACAGTTGGCTGGCATATCTTCATACTGTCCCTCAGTATGTGGGGGCTGTTATGCACACAACCACTACTGTGGTACTAACAGCTCCACTTTACTCTAGGTCTCGCTATCCCTGAAACATCATGCTTCAATATCTTTCCTATCTCTCACCAGCTAGGAAAGACAGTGTAGATCTTTAGTAGTTCTGAGGTTTCAGCCCTTCACACATCTGTCCTCCTTGGGAATGCGGGCTTTTTTCCATACCCCTTCTTCCCTCCAGAACTAGGCTACTTGTCCAAATCGGTCGGTCTTCCTCTTTACTCCTCAATGTTAATGACTCTGTACCTAAAAGAGTTTTCAGCTTTTTTCCATAAAGCTTTCCACTGAAGACCTGCCGTTCTTATACTACCCCAGTTGACACCTGGGTCACCTGCCAATTCCAGGTTTGGACCTTCATCCTCACTGCTGTGAAGTCACCTTGAGGATTCCTCTACTGAATCTCCAGTAGTCTCCATCATGCTCTCTACTTCCTACAATCCAGAAAGTAAGCTCCATATTATGATTGTTCATTAAATAATTTTAATGGTACTTATCATACATACCAAGGACTCATCTCCTGTAGTCATAAGAACATAAGAACATAAGAAATGCCATACTGGGTCAGACCGAGGTCCATCAAGCCCAGTATCCTGTTTCCAACAGTGGCCAATCTAGGTCATACGTACCTAGCAGTTTCCCCAAAAGACACAGGTTCTGCAGTGCTTGTACTAGGCCAAGCATTGATATCCTGGGTCCCTTTTTAATAGTGGTTTATGGACCTTTCCTCCAGGAACTTGTCCAAACCTTTTTTAAACCCAGCTATACTAACAGCCCTTACTACATCCTCCGGTAACAGATTCCAGAGTTTGATTACACGTTGAGAGAAGAAATATTTTCTCCTATTTGTCTTAAATAGTTTACCCTGTAGCTTCATTACATGCCCCCTAGTCCTTCTATATTCTGATAGCGTAAACAATTTATCCACGTTTATCCGTTCCACTCCATGCATTAATTTATACACCTCTATCATATCTCCCCTCAGCCGCCTCTTTTCTAGGTTAAAGAGCCCTAACCTTTTTAGCCTCTCTTCATAGGAGTAGCCTTCCATCCCCTTCACCAATTTGGTGGCTCTTCTCTGTACTTTTTCTAATAACTCTATGTCCTTTTTAAGATACGGTGACCAGAATTGCACACAATATTCAAGGTGCGGTCGTACCATGGAGCGATACAGAGGCATTATAATATCCTTTGTTTTATTCTCCATCCCTTTCCTTATGATACCTAGCATTCTATTTGCTTTCTTGGCCGCCGCTGCACACTGGGCGGAGGGTTTTAACATGTTATCCACGATGACTCCTAAATCTTTTTCCTGGGTGGTGGTTTCTAATGTGGAGCCTTGCATCTTGTAACTATAGTGTGGGTTGTTCTTTCCTAGGTGCATAACTTTGCACTTGTCCACATTAAATTTCATCTGCCATTTGGATGCCCAGTCTTCCAATTTATCCAGATCCTCCTGCAGTTTTCCACAATCCTCTTGGGTTTTAACAACTTTAAACAGTTTTGTGTCATCTGCAAATTTGATTACCTCACTAGTTATTCCCTTTTCCAGGTCATTTATGAATATGTCAAAAAGTAGCGGACCCAGTACAGATCCCTGGGGTACTCCACTATTCACCTTTTTCCATTGGGAATATTGGCCATTTAGCCCTACCCTCTGCTTTCTATCTTTTAACCAGTTCCCGATCCACAATAGTACACTGCCTCCTATCCCATGACTTTTTAGCTTCGCCAAAAGTCTCTGATGGGGGACCTTGTCAAAAGCTTTCTGAAAGTCCAGATACACTATATCAACCGAGTTGTAGTCCTTAGGTTCGCTGTTTTTTCTTACAGCTCCTCTCTTTTCAACTCCTACCCACCATCCCTTATGGGATGCCGGAGATCCATCTGTGGGAAGTGCAGTCCTGATCCAAGGACATGCATTTTATGGGATCCCCCTGGCATCTATAGCTAGGGAGTCACCATATGTGAAGACTCATTCCTGCTTATTCCTGGAGATAGCACAGTTACTTACCTGTAACAGGTGATCTCTGGGAACAGCAGGAATAAGTCTTCACAACCCACCCACCTCCCCTAGGAGTTGTATCTATCTATCTTTCTTCCTTTCCTCTTTCTCTCCTTTTGTCTCAGCTATGAAACTCAACTGAGGAGAGGCAGTGGAAAAGGCGGGAAGGCAGTGCGCAGGCGCGGGGGATGCTCCCAAAAGCTTTCTGATTGGATGCTGGGGAGCATTCCCATGCAGGTTCCGTCGGTACCGACGTACCCATATGTGAAGACTTATTCCTGCTGTTCCCAGAGATCACCTGTTACAGGTAAGTAACTGTGCTGTACCGACTCGTCTCGGTACCGACTTCACACGGTACCGTAGACATTCCACTGATGATCAAGGTCTGCCACATTCGGTTTCCATGGTACCGATAGTGCCATCGCAGACTGATCTTCATGTATCGGTGTCACCGACAGTACCGGTACCGGTATCGACATCAACATTGGTGTCAGTACCTCCCATGCTCCTTTCACCCGGCTCGCTTCCTTCCATACCGAGTTTGGAATCGATCCCTAGCATGGACGACTTGCTACCGACGAGTTGTGGTACCGGTTTTCAGCGGTACCGACAACTATCTATCAGAGATAATTCGATGCTCCACCCCTCCAGATCTTCTATTCTACAGAATCTGAATGAGCGGATGGGTGCTAGAGCTAGTTTTTCAACAGATCTAGTTCTTCCTCCTCTTCCTCGAGGACTCCCCTCTGGGGAGATTTCTTTTCAAGCTTTTCTGCTTGATATGGCTAAGTTACTTGCCATTCCTATACCTGGTCAAGACCCTGCACCAGGGGATCCACAACCTATACAGATCCCCTGCAATCCAAAGGAAGTTATTATGCTTCCTTTGCATCAGACCTTGCAGGATCTCCTATTCAGAACGTGGGAAACTCCTTTAACGGTATCCCCACCTTCTAGGGCAACTGATCTTCTATACAAGGTGCCCCCTTCTCCAGGTTTTCAAAAGCCTCAGCTCCCTCATCATTCTCTGGTTGTAGAATCAGCAATGAGGCGTGTTAAGAGTACTAAGAAACACTCTTCTTATCCGCCAGGTCGTGAGGCTAAGACTTTAGATGGCTTTTGACGTCAAACTTTCCAGGCATCCATGCTTTCAGCAAGAATCCTTTCATATATTTTCTATATGGGCTTATCTCTTGAGGAGGTCACAAAAGATTTATTGCTTTTGACCCCTTTCCTCCAAGAGCCTAAAAGAGCAGATTTTTCTAGGTTAGTCAATCATGCTCAAAATATTTCTAAGTTCCTTACTCGTGCTTCCCTAGACTCTTTCGAGTCTGTTAGCAGAACCTCTGCTATAGCCATAGGAGCACGACGTAGAGCCTGGCTCCAAGCTTCAAACTTGGACAAATCTCTACAAGATAAACTGGAAAATGCTCCTTGCACTGGAGAGAATCTCTTTAATAAAGAGACTTTACTTCAGGCTGCTCAGTTAACCACTGACACTATTGCTTGACAAAGCTTGTCTTTGCCTTCCTCTATCCCAGTTTGTAGAAAATCTACTACTAAGCTTTGTTCCCTTAATGGGAGAAGGTTTTATCCATCTTCTACCCATCATACAGAGGCTTCTAGGCAAGGGAAACAACCAGCCAGGCTCAGGAAACCACAACCTCAACGGGTTCAGCATACCCAGCAGCCGCAAGGTTGCTGATAAACTCTTCCCTGAATCCTTTTTCCTCTTGAGGTTTAGATCCTGTAGTTTGCTTTTTACCTCTACAAGCATCTACATCACTTCCATCCAAAAATTTACATATGTCCCTCTCGAAGAGACATTCTGACTATTAGCTCAATGAGCTTCTTAAAATGATTATGCTTTACAGGTAGTACAGTTACTCCTCGTCCTCTGAACTACACAGAGGAGTAACAGCTGTCAATAAGGTTTGCCTTTACCTTTGACTTTTCTCCTGTATCAGCATCTCTCATACTACTTATCAAAGATTTACTCCACAGTAAGTCTTCTTTTCAACTCTGTCACTCTTCCTAAGACATTTGGTCTGTAGGAGTGATACTACTTTATTGAGGGCTTTCCTTAAGCCCCTAAGTTTTCTTTCAGAGTTGTCCCCCCTTTGCATTCTTATTTTTCCTGGCAGCTTCTCAGACAATAGCGGAGTCTCACCACTCCTACTTAGGTCTGTATTTCTTTCCCAATCTTGGGACCTAAGATGTCTACTGCTGCCCTATCAGTAGTTAGAATGGCAGGGGCTCTTACTGGTTAGACCACTAACTTGCTGACCAAGCAGCCAAAGCTTGTCCTCCCATTTCAATTGTTTCTGGCCTTACCACCAGATCCCAGATGGTTTAAGAACCTTTCTGGCTATTGTTGCAGACACATCACCTTACTTTCTATCCTTAGCCTTCCCCAATCCTTGGGCTTGGCGGAATAGTCCATAATACCTACTGGCTCTTAAACACCAGTTTTCTCTGATTAACCTGCAACATGCTCTCTGCATCTCTATGGAGCAGCTCTACACTATGGGGCCTTGTTAGAGAGCACATATTGTCGGATGGTTAGGAAGGGCTTTACATAATCAGGCCTACTGGGTTCTCCCTGCCCTTACCATTTCCATTAAAGGCTTCTTAAATAAAGGTCACAGGCCTTTAATTAAGGGAAGACCTAAAGAATTATCCAATTCCCTGGTTTGCTTCACATCTCCAGGGGACCCCTTCACCAGAGATGGTTTTTCTTTCAGTATAGACCATCTCTGTCTGGGTTTTTTCCTTCCATCCTCAATCCTTCATGGCGTGATCCATGTTGAGCACAGAAATGCACCATACCCTTTCTTCCCTCATCAAGGGTAAATGTGGTATATTTCATTGCATCTTTTTCTCCAGCTACCTGCTGGAGTTACGGAAGGATTCAGACTTACTGTCTGCAGATAAAAAACCTCCTCTGCATTATCCAGGTAGGTCTCCATTCCTGGTTATTCAGGGGCTAGAGTTCTCAGAAGACTCTAGACTTCTCTTGCCAGTGAAAGAACTCCCTTGGCTTCCTACCCATAACCAGGAAATAGGGATTCTTTTAATATCTTCTCAAGAAGGCACCCCCCTTCTTGTTGCTAGATAAATCTTTCTCTCTCCACATACCCTATGTGCAGACATGGGTATGTGTGTGTATATATATATATATATATATATATATATATATATATATATATAATATATGTTTACATGTATATGGACATCTGCATCCTTGCCCATATATATATATATATAGGGTATATATCTGTATTTACCTATATATATATATATATGTATTGCAATATATGATAGTGGGTAGATATATGTCTATCTACTTCTTCTGTCTGTCTGCCTAGGAGGAGGAGTAGCCTAGTGGTTGGGGCAAGGTACTTCAGGCCGGAAGGTCGGGGGTTCAAATCCCACTAGAGGACAGCAACCTTGGGCCGGAAGGACTGGGGTTTCTAGTCCCACAGATGCTCCTTGTGGTCTTGGGCAAGCCACTTAACCCTCCATTGCCCATGTTCCCTGTAAGTATTAGTGTATGTGTCTCATATCCCTGCGTGTTAAATGTATCCCCCAATTGTGTTGTGACCGCTTTGATTGAAGGATAAGGCGGTATGCAAAACTGTCTAAATAAATAAATAAAAATACATAAATATTCCCCTACAGACCTGACAGATACTCTCTATCCCTTCCATGCTGTCCCAGCATACTTAGGGTTCTCCATAATCAACCACTTCCTGTGGTAGTTAAGGAGTTCTTGTACCATGACCTTCAGTTTTAGGTACACCTGAAGCCCTCCATATACTTTCCTTTCCAGTTAGGAGGGACATTTTCTGAATCTTCAAAAAAGGGGAGGCTACAATGCCTCATTACTCCTATCCTTCTTTATCGGATATAGGGATCTTCAAAGCTCCCTTCTCCTACAAGAACTAAGTCTCTTAAGTCAAAGGAGCTTCAGCTTTATTTAATAGAGACTTCTGCGTTTTCCGCTAAGTCCTACCTCATTGAACTACCCCAGTTCCACTGTGATTGTTTCTTCTCACCCTAAGGGTTCAAACCTCAACCTGTTTTTTGCACACTTTTACCTCTCCTTACATTGAGGTATTCCCTGGGGATATCCTGTTGGTTCATATCCACAAATCCACATGAACCTCCATATACCCTTTTATATTGTCACCAGTTGAGGTCCATATTGGTTTATTGCTCTTCAATATTACCACTAAATATCACCTGCACAGAGATTCCTATCTAGGCATCCTCTTTGGTCCAGCTGTTCCACAGCATATCTTTTTAGTTAAACTCCTACCCTCCATCCCTAGGATGCCTGGGGTTTCGGTGAAATAGCATGGCTCTCAGATTCGCAACATGCTGGGACTCTCCAGGCATCTTAGCTTGGGAGTCCCCATATGTGAAGACTCATTCCTGCTTGTTCCTGGAGATAGCACAGTTACTTACCTGTAACAGGTGATCTCTGGGAACAGCAGGAATAAGTCTTCCCAACCCACCCACCTCCCCTAGGAGTTGTATCTCTCTATCTCTATCTTTACCCTCTCTCTCTCTCTTTGTCTCAGCCTTAAAACAACTGAGGAGAGGCAGTTGGGAAAGGCGGGAAGGCAGCACGCAGGCGTGGTGGGATGCTCCCAAAATTGTTCTAATTGGATGCTGGGGAGCGTTCCCACGCAGACTCCGTCGGTACCGACGTACCCATATGTGAAGACTTATTCCTGCTGTTCCCAGAGATCACCTGTTACAGGTAAGTAACTGTACTTTCCTGTACATACATTGTACCTTCTCCCATACACGTGCAAAGTGCTCATAGAGGGTAGTTTTATCATGGCTAGGCATCTACGTATCTTTATAAAACACTAGCATATGTAGTAGAGAATACACCTGTAATGTGATAATCATTTACCCCTGTTTTTGAGCAGGTGTAATTGTTTGCAATTGTTTATGCATGTATGTGTGTAGATTATGTAATTTTATAGTCTACCCGTCTATGTGAATACTCTGCTGTTGCTGTCCTCAGACTGTGCCCCAAGCTGTTCTCATCAGAAAAATGTGCGTCTTCATATCAAAGCATGTTTTTTCTTATGCTGGTTAGTATTTTACAAGAAGTCATTAACATGCGTATGGCCACATATGCACACAAATGACTATAAAATTACCTCCACAGTGCACTAGCCTCCCAGATTTTCAAAAGTGCAGTGAGGAATTCCAAATTTGAAAATTTACTTGCAAGCCTGCAAGATTTCATTATTTGTTTCCTAATGATACATTCTCCTTACTCCTAAAGGTTCTCTTGGAGGGAAAGTTCAGCAATGATGAAAGCTCATCATGTGATAAGCCTGTAACATTTCTGTCATTGAAGCTGAGGCTTGTGAATATACTGATAGGAGCCTTGCAAACGGAGACTGATCCGAACAACACCCAAATGATACTAGGTACGTACTATGTTTAATTTTGGCAGATTGATTCACCTTTGTAAAGTGGCATGGTCTTGATGCAGGGAATGTTTAAAAAAAAATGCAACATTGATAGACCCAAGGCCTTAAAATAAGCTGAGCTTTCTGTTACAAACGAAGAACAAGTTCAGTAAAAGCTTCAGAATTATCCTTCATGACAGGTAGGGTTAGGAGCGACAGTGAAGAGATGCTTTTCTAAAGGGAGAGAGCAACCACACTTCTTCCAGAACACCACCTAATGGCTCTTTAAAGAGGAAGACTGGATCTCCTAATCGCCAAGGGTTTAAAAAACGGTGAGCCACCAGGAGGTTGCATCTTCATTGGGATATGAAAGAGGAACAGCTAAAGAGTTGTCCATGGAAAAAATAAAGCATAGTCTAGTAACACACAGATCATGGTGTAACTGGATTGGAACCAGTAGGCTACATCTTTTCAGAAACCAATCAGATCAATATTTTCAAGTTGTAAGTGACCAAGGGCTCATTCGGCAAAGTCATAAGAATGAATGTAACTTGAGATAGCTACCACGTGACTTCTGGTGTTAGAGAAAGCATACTTCAACTCACCAGAAACAAACTGGGTTTATGCCAGTAAGATGACAGTGCCAGGTATCATCTAGTAAGGTGATGAAAACAAAACAAAAAAGGTAGGAAACTAAAGCACAGCCTAATGGGTCTCCATTGCAAGCAAGGCAATTCTGTGGTTCTTGAATACAAACTCTCTACCTGAGAGTTTTTAAAGGGGGCTTTTTTCATTTTTAGTAACTAACTACTTCTGCTGCATTTCCTACTGATCTGTAGCTCTATGGCAAAAGGAGAAATGTTGTACTCTGCTGCTATAGTTTTCTCTTCTCTAACCTTCAGGTTCATAGAGGGTAGGCAAGCTCTTTGAAGTCACTGCACTCCTCAGGTGTTAGATTCCTCCCTTCCCACCCCAGCTTCCAATGTGAGAATTCTTGCTGTATAGGGCAACTCGCCAATTAATCTATTATCTTGTCAGTAAGCTTTCTTTTTTTATTTATTGACTATTAGGGAAAATCTAGGAAGTAAATAGTTCTACATTTAGATTTCTGCTAAAAGTAAACATTCCTAATCGTCTCTCCAGGCCAGTCCAGTTACGTATGGGTTGTCACTATCCTCCAGCAGCTGAGAACTGAGCATGGAAGATTCTTTCCATGTTCTCTAGGAACAAGCAGGAAGTCAGTCCTCACATATGGGTGATGTCGGCGGAGCCCTCGTGGAAGCATCTCCCCTAGCTTTCAAAGAAAGCCTTTGGGAGATGCTACCACACATGTGTGGTCCCCTTCCCACCCAAGGGTGCCATCTTGCTCAGTCTCCCATTTTCTGCGGAGCCCTTCAGATGTCCATCTAGTCCCCCTGGAAAAAAGTTGATTTCTCTGTACATCTGTATGTTTTTTCCAGCTTATTCTGGCTCCTTTCCTGCCTGCGAGACCCGCTGCCCTTTTATCAGATCTCAGAACTTAGTTTATTCTTAATTTTTGTTTGTTAGGTTTCTCCAGCGTTTTTGCGCCCTTTTCCAACCGCTGGCTGCGCTGAGGGTCTTCGACCTCGTGGGGGGTCCTTTTTGCCCCAGTGGCCACTGATTTCAAAAAATGTGATTGATGCTCAAAAAACATGTCTCTCACCGAAACTCATAACTGTGCCTACGGTGTCTAGGAGTTGACCATGACCCAGAGAAATGCTCCTTATGTAAGAAAATGTCTGCAAAGGCCATTCAGAGCCATCAGTTAAAGCAAGACAACCTCATCCATAAGGTAGATTCTGCCCTGGTATCTTCGGTAGCCCCATGTGCAAAGGTTCCACATGGCTCCTCAGAGTCACAGAAGGCCCCTGAGTGGCCTTGCAGGCATTCCGAGCAGTGGTCCCCGGAGCAGGCACGTAAGAAGAAAAAGCAGGCTTTGAAAGCCTCATCTTGGGAGGTGGAGAAGCCCGGGAAATCCCGGGCTCTGTCCCTTAACACTCTGCGGGCTTCTGAAGGCTCAGAAGGTACCTCGGACTGAACCCGAAGCCTCCAGTGATGGCCCACTATCTCCTGAAGGCTGTCCCATTGAAGACCCCCCTCTCCTTCTCAACACCACACCTGGTGATCCCAGCGTCAGAGTCCATGGCTGTCCCAGAGTGGGAAGCCCTCATGTTGGCACTCAAATGCAGCGTTTCTGCGTTCATCGCATCTCAGCAGGTGCTGGTACACAACTCCGCCGGTGCTGTACTAAGACCACGGGGGAACCTGGGCAACGAGGGCAGATCCTCGGCGAGAGTCTCGATCCCTTTTCCTCGGGGGCGAGGTCTTCGCAGGCAAGTGGCTCTGGCCAGCCATACCTCAGCCTCGAAGCTCCGAAGACCAGAGCCGTTGGAGCGCATGGAGTGGCCGAGCCTCAAGTCTTCCTCGGACTACTCTGTTTGGGAATCTGATGTTGAGACATCCCTACAGTCTGAGGTCCACCAGGATCTCCCATCAAACCCATCTCCACCGCCGGCCAAACGCCGGTCACCACCTGAGGACAACTCATTCCTCGAGTTTGTCCGGGACATGGCTAGGGCCCTCTCCCTCATGACAGAGTCTGAGGAGGACCCCCGTACGGAGGAGTTAAATATCCTCCAATACGAGGTCCCACCTAAGGAGACCCTGACGGTCCCAGGTCCTTCCATTCTCAACTGGCTCTTCCTCCGAATGTGGGAGACCCCAGCATCTGTGCCCATTGTTAGCCACCGCTTGGACACAATGTACCAGGTCCAAAGTGACCTGGGTTTCCGGAAGGTGCAACTCCCTCACACCCCCATGGTGGTTGAGTCGGCCATAAGAACATAAGATATGCCATACTGGGTCAGACCAAGGTCCATCAAGCCCAGTATTCTGTTTCCAACAGTGGCCAATCTAGGTCATATGTACCTAGCAGTTTCCCCAAAAGACACAGGTTCCACAATGCTTGTACTGGGTCAAGCATTGATATCCTGGGTCCCTTCTTAATAATGGTTTATGGACCTTTCCTCCAGGAACTTGTCCAAACCTTTTTTAAACCCAGCTACACTAACAGCCTTTACTACATCCTCTGGTAACAAATTCCAGAGTTTGATTACACGTTGAGTGAAAAAATATTTTCTTTTATTAGTCTTAAATAGTTTGCCCTGTAGCTTCAGTGCATGTCCCCTAGTCTTTCTATATTCTGATAACGTAAGCAATCGACCTACGTTTACCCGTTCCAATCCATTCATTAATTTATAGACTTATATCATATCTCCCCTCAGCTGTCTCTTTTCCAGGTTAAAGAGCCCTAGCCTTTTTAGCCTTTCTTCATAGGAGTATCCTTCCATCCCCTTTACCATTTTGGTGGCTCTTCTCTGAACCTTTTCTAAAATCGCTATATCCTTTTTAAGATTCGGCGACCAGAATTGCACACAATATTCAAGGTGCGGTCTCACCATGGAACGATATAGAGGTATTATAATATCTTTTGTTTTATTTTCCATTCCTTTCCTTATCATACCTAGCATTCTGTTTGCTTGCTTGGCCGCCGCTGCACACTGGGCCGAGGGTTTTAACATGGTATCCACAATGACGCCTAAATCTTTTTCCTGGGTGGTGGTTCCTAATGTGGAACCTTGCATCGTGTAACCATAGTTTGGGTTGCTCTTCCCTAGGTGCATAACTTTGCACTTATCCACATTAAATTTCATCTGCCATTTTGATGCCCAGTCTTCCAGTTTATCAAGATCCTCTTGCAATTTTCCACAATCCTCTTGGGTTTCAACAACTTTAAATAGTTTTGTGTCATCTGCAAATTTGATAACCTCACTCGTTATTCCACTTAACAGGTCATTTATGAATATGTCAAAAAGCAGCGGACCCAGCACAGATCCCTGGGGTACACCACTATTCACCTTTCTCCATTGGGAATATTGGCCATTTAGCCCTACCCTCTGCTTTAACCAGTTCCTGATCCACAATAGTACACTGCCTCCTATCCCATGACTCTTTAGTTTTGCCAAAAGTCTCTGATGAGGGACCTTGTCAAAGGCTTTCTGAAAGTCCAGATATACTATATCAACCGACTCACCTTCGTCCACCTGTTTATTCACTCCTTCAAAAAAACATAACAGATTAGTAAGACAAGATCTTCCTTTTCTAAAGCCGTGTTGGCTGTCTCCCATTAGGCCATGACTATCTACATGCTGAGTAATTTTATTCTTTATGATGGTTTCTACCATTTTTCCCGGTACTGACGTCAGTCTCAGCAGTTTGTAGTTTCCCGGATCACCCCTGGAACCCTCTTTAAAAATTGGTGTTACATGGGCGATCCTCCAATCTTCAGGTATTAGAGATTATTTTAATGATAGTTCGCAGACTACTAATAGCAGGTCTGCAATCTCATATTTCAGTTCTTTCAACACCCTTGGATGCATACCATCCAACCCAGGTGATTTGCTACTCTTCCGTTTATCTAATAGTTGTAATACATCTTCCCGATGTATTGATATTTCCTTCAATTCTTCCGCACCTTTAAATACCACTTCAGTCATGGGTAACATCCCTACATCTTCCTCAGTAAAGACCGAAGCAAAGAATTCATTCAGTCTCTCCGCTATCGCCTTGTCGCCTCTTAGTGCCCCTTTAATCCCTCTATCATCTAATAGACCAACTGACTCTCTCACAGGTTTTTTGCTACGAATGTACTTGAAAAAGTCTTTATTTCGCGTTTTTGCCTCCGCA
Organism: Ichthyophis bannanicus; assembly: GCA_033557465.1. Classification (NCBI taxonomy): domain Eukaryota; kingdom Metazoa; phylum Chordata; class Amphibia; order Gymnophiona; family Ichthyophiidae; genus Ichthyophis; species Ichthyophis bannanicus. Next base: position 16,820,051 of record CM066049.1, on the reverse strand, counting down.
GCAAGCTTCTTCTCAAATTCTCCCTTTGCCTGCCTTATCAATGCCTTGCATTTGACTTGCCAGTGTTTGTGCTGTTTCCAGGTTTCGTCGTTTGGCTCTTTTTTTCCATTTCCTGAAAGATGCTTTTTTGGCAGCAACAGCCTCTCTGACCTCACCTTTAAACCATGCTGGCAGTTTTTTGGACTTCCTTCTACTTTTCTTAAAGCGTGTAATACAGCTGGTCTGAAATAACACTTATTAAAAGCGGGCTGCTACACAGTACCCTGTCTTGTGCTGCTGAGGTAAGATATATTCTGATTTGATTTAAATTATAGCTCTTTGCTGCTGCTATGAAATTTAAACTACAAGCTCTCTGCTGGGTTCTAAATTTAACCAGAAAGCTCTCTTCTGTGTTTTAAATTTAAACTAAAAGTACTTTGCTGATGCTCTAACAGAAGAGTTTGAAGATGCACTCGTCGGAGCCCCGGGCAGGGAGTCTCGAGTTCTCAATGCCCTTGAAAGTAAGAACCTGCCATACTGGGTCAGACCAAAGTCCATCAAGCACAGTATCCTGTTGCCAACAGTGACCAATCTAGGTCACAAGTACCTAGCAGTCTCCCTAAAAGTCACAGGTTCCACAATGCTTGTATTGGGGCAAGCAGTGGATGTCCCGGGCCTCTTTTAATGGTTCCTCCAGGAACTTGTCCAAACTTTTTTTAAACCCGGCTATACTAACAGCTTTTACTACGTCCTCCGGTAACGAATTCCAGAGTTTCATTACACGTTGAGTGAAAAAATATTTTCTCTTATTAGTCTTAAATAGTTTACCCTGTAGCTTCATTGCATGTCCCCTAGTCTTTCTATATTTTGATGGCATAAACAATTGATCTATGTTTACCTGTTCTACTCCATTCATTAATTTATAGATCTCTACCATATCTACCCTCAGTCGTCTCTTTTCCAGGTTGAAGAGCCCTAACCTTTTTTAGCCTCTCTTCAAAGGGGTATCCTTCCATCCCCTTTACCATTTTGGTGGCTTGTCACTGTACCTTTTCTGCTAACGTTATAGTCATTTTAAGATACAGCGACCAAAATAGCACACGATATTCAAGGTGGGGTCGCACCATGGAACGATACAGAGGCATTATAATATCCTTTGTTTTATTTTCCATTCCTTTCCTTATGATACCTAGCATTCTATTTGCTCTCTTGGCCACCGCTGCACTCTAGGCGGAAGGTTTCAACATGTTATCCACGATGATGCCTAAATCTTTATCCCCAGGAACAAGCAGGAATGTAGTCATCACATATGGGTATCGTCGGTACCGATGGAGCCTGCGCGGGAACGCTCCCCAGCGTCCAATCAGAACGCTTTTGGGAGCATCCCACAGCGCCTGCATGCTGCCTTCCCGCCTTTCCCAACTGCCTCTCTTCAGTTCTTCTTTTTCCGCGGAGCCAGCAGGTCGTGTTCCTGTCACCGCAGAAGAATTTCTTTATTTCTTTTTGTGGTTGCGTCTGCCTTCCCCGACGCTCTACCGGTACCGCCGGTCTTTCTTTTCTATTTAAAAAAAAAATATATATATATATATATATGTTTTTCTTTTTCTTCAGGTGCACCCGCCTTTTTGGGCCTTAGGCCCAAAAACTTTCCTTAACATGGAAAAACCTGCCTCAGGTTTTAAAAAATGCACAAAATGTGGTGGTACCATTTCTGTCACCTACACCCATGAATGGTGTCTAAAATGTTTAGGTCCTGACCACTCCATCACAGATTGTGTGTCCTGTGCTATGATGTCTAAGAGAAGTCGACAAAACCGAGCTGCTAAGCTCAGTACCCTGTTTCCCTCTGATGCAGCTTCCATGGCATCGACGTCTTCCAGGGCTGCTTCTTCTTCCTGTGGATCTCAGGTAGCTAAACATAAATCCAGCCGGTCCTCAAAGTGTAGATCTCCTTCTAAGCATCGAGATGCCTCTGGCGTTGCCCTCGAGGATTCTGCACCGGCAAAATTACCCCGGAGGGAGGCTTCGGCTTCCAAATCATCATCGGGGTTCCAGGATGTTCTCGATGGCTCGGCCTCGACAGATCTCCTGGTGTCATGCTCTGGGGTACCGGCGGTTCCCACCAGTACCGACTTCCAGGCATTGGCAGCGTCTATGGACCAGAGAATTCTGTCCATAGAACGCAGTCTAGTGGCTTTCGTTGTGGAATTGACGCCCTTGGTACCGTGACAGAGAACTCCACCGGCACTGGCATCGGTATCGGTACCGATACCGATAGCATCGGCATCGGTGTCTGCTATGCTGGTACCCTGTCCTCCGAAGTCCGCCGGTACCGGTTATTCTCCAGGACCAAGCAGGAAGTCAGTCCTCACATATGGGTGACGTCGGCGCCGACGGAGCCCTCGCGGAGCAATTTCCCCAGCTTTCAAAGAAAGCCTTTGGGAATTGCAGCGCGCATGCACGGTCCCCTTCCCGCCCAAGGGTGCCATGTTGCTCAGTCTTCTTTTTTCCACGGAGCCCTACAGACGCTGTTTGTGATCACCGCTGAAAAAGTTGATTTTCTCTCTTATTATTTATTCTTTTTCGGTTCGACGCCGGATCCTTTTTCCCGCCCGGACCCGCTACGCCGGTATCGGGTCCGTTTCTTTATTTTTCATTTTTTTGTCCTTAGTGTCAAGCGTTCGTGCCATTTTTTTCCTTTTCACTGGCAGCCCTGTCTTTTGACCTCGCAGGGGCCCTTTTTCCCTCGATGGCTGCCAGCGGGTTTAAGAAGTGTGATCGCTGTAAGAAACTCATGTCTCTTACCGACACACACGACTGCTGCCTCCGCTGCCTCGGACCCGATCATGTCCCGATGATCTGTGGTCGATGTGGCAAAATGTCCTCAAAAGCGTTGAGGAGTCGGCAGCATCAACGAGAACGAATCTTCTCTGACTCCGCGTCCGGCCGGGCCCGGACCTCGTCAGAGGCTTCGACGTCCCGGGACTCCGGTCCTGAGCATCGTCGGAGTTCCTCTGAGCGGGGGTCTCCTACTCGGGAACATCATAAGAAGAAAAAACCTGCGAGGGCGGCGTCGGCGGACGCTCCTGGTTCCTCGAGGGCCAGGTCGCATAGCCCCGACAGCCGTCCCGGGTCCTCGGAGTCGGAGAGGCCTTCGAAACATCCTCGTCTCGAGATGGAGTCGCCTGGACACGTGAGTACTGTGGTCCTCATGGACTCGCCACCGAAGGAGCTGACGTCGGGCCCGACGCCATCGGGGCCCGAGTCAGGGGCTGCTGGGTCTCCTGAGCTTGGACTCAGGTTGACGGCCTTGGAGAGCAGTTTAGCTGCCTTCATGGACCAGCAGCGGGCATTGATCGCTGGCCTTGCCAATGCGTCTGCCCCGGCCACCGGGACATCGACGTCCAAGTCGACCCCGGAGACCGAGCCGATCCTCGAATCCATCCTCGGTCGCGGTCTCCCTCGGCCTCCCGTTCGGGACCGAGGTCGTCGATGCCGACTCCTTCGGCGTCGGAGCAGAGGGCATCGGTGCCCGCCCGACCGGAGCCACTCGAATCCTCCTCCGCAGAGTCCGACTGGGAATCGGAGGACGAAGAGTCCCCTGGTAGTTTTCGGACTCGGTGTGTCCCATCGTACTCGCCCGAGTCCGAACCTCGGAGACGGTCCCCCCCGGAGGACACCCGGTTCTCGGATTTCGTGCGGGATATGGCCAAGGCCTTGGCATTCCCCGTGGATCCCGAGGAGGAGCCTCGAGCCAAGGAGCTCGATGCCCTCCAGTATGATTCTCCCCCGAAGGAGGCCTTTACTGTACCGGTTCCTCCGATGCTGGAACGACTTCTCTTCCGCATGTGGGAGAACCTGGCGTCGGCGCAGGTGTTAAGCAAGCGGGTCGATTCCATTTATCGAGTCCGCAAGAGCCCCGGCTTCCAAAAGGCACGACTACCGCACCATTCCATGGTGGTGGAATCGGCCATGCATAGACTCAAGAGTCAAAAAATGCACTTCTCGGTGCCTCCCGGCAGGGAGGCCCAGAACCTGGATGCCCTCGGTAGAAAGTGTTTCCAGGGCTCTCTGCTTGCTTGTCGAGTCCAGACCTACCAGCTCTATATGGGCATGTATCTCCGAGATCTGGCAAAGGAAATTGCCGGGTTCTCGGCTGGTCTCTCCGAGGAACCTTTGCAGAGGTTCCAAGCCTTGTCCACTGGGATTCGAGAGTGCTCGAAGTTTATCTCTCGGGCAGCTTACGATGGCTTTGAAGCATCGGCTCGAGTAGCCGGAGCCGGCATCGGTGCCCGCCGACAGGCTTGGCTTCAGTCATCCGACCTCGAGCCATGGGTCCAGGACAAGTTGGTCGATGTCCCCTGCAGAGGTGAAAACCTCTTTGGCAAACCCATGGCTGAAAAGGCTGCACAAATCGAGACCGAGACTCTGACCAGAACTAGGCTGTCCAGAAAAACCTCTGCCCCTTCTCAGAAAAAGAAGGGCTCGGGGAAAAAGCCCTTTTACCCGAGGAAGGCGGCTGCCTATAAATACTACCCTCAGTATCAGGCCTCAGCAGCTCCCCAAAAGGGTCAGCAGGCCAAGGGACGGGGTAATGGGTCCCGTAGGCAGCAGGCCCCCAAGCCCACTACACCGGCCCCTGCTCAGCAGGGTGGGGGTTTTTGACTCCATCAGCATAGCCTCTTCCCCTCAGCTGGTTTCTCTCAGCACAGGAGGCCGGCTGGTCCACTTTGCCCACAGGTGGTCAGCCATCACATCAGATACCTGGGTACTTCATATAGTTCAGAAAGGCTATCTTCTACACTTTCACCAGGTACCTCCCTTCTACTTTCCAGGGGAGCCTCCAAGACTCCCTCTGCACAGGGACTTACTCTTTCAGGAGTTGGCAAGTCTTCTTCAGGAACAGGCTGTGGAACCGGTGCCCCACCACCTGAGAGGTCACGGCCTTTATTCCAGGTACTTTCTGATACCAAAAAGAACAGGAGGCCTCAGACCCATCCTGGACTTGCGAAACCTCAACAAGTTCCTGGCAAGGGAAAAGTTCAAGATGCTTTCCCTTGGAATCCTGCTGCCCTACCTCCAGCGGGGAGACTGGCTATGCTCCTTAGATCTAAAGGATGCCTATACTCACATCCTAATTCATCCAGACCACAGACAATATCTCAGATTTGTTGTGGGAGGAAATCATTACCAGTACAGGGTCCTGCCCTTTGGCCTATCCTCCGCCCCACGGGTTTTCACCAAATGCCTGGCAGTGGTGGCGGCCTATCTCAGACTTCAAGGCCTTTTTGTGTTTCCATACCTGGACGACTGGCTCATCCGGGCCCAGTCTTCCCAAGAGGCCACTCAAGCCACTCATCGCACTGTGTCTCTGCTCCAGCACTTGGGCTTTGTCATAAACTTCACAAAGTCCACTTTGCTCCCATCTCAAGATCTCGAATTCATCGGCGCAAGGTTAAACACTCTTCAGGCGCGGGCCTTCCTACCTCTGGACAGGGCCCACAGGCTCATGAATCTCGCCAGCCACTTTCGCAGCAATTCCCTGGTCTCTGCTAGGCAATTTCTGAGACTGCTCGGCCATATGGCTTCCACGGTCCATGTGACCCCCAATGCCCGCCTGAACATGCGATCTGCCCAGTGGTGCCTTCGCACTCAATGGCATCAGGCCACGGGGAGCCTGACGGACTCAGTACAAGTCTCGGACCTGCTGGTCTCTTCTCTGCGGTGGTGGCTTCATCTGCCAAACCTAGTACTGGGAGTGGCTTTTCAATCTCCTCCTCCTTCTCAGGTACTAACAACCGATGCTTCTCTCCTGGGATGGGGAGCACATTGCCAAGGGACATGTACTCAAGGCCTCTGGACTCCTTGGGAGTCTGCGCAGCAGATAAACTTCCTGGAGCTCAGAGCCATCCGCCTAGCTCTGAGAGCCTTCTCCCACCTCACTTCTCACCAGTCTGTACTGGTCCAGACGGACAATCAAGTAGCAATGTTCTACGTGAACAAACAAGGAGGCACAGGCTCCTTCCTTCTCTGTCAGGAGGCACGACGGCTGTGCTCTTGGGCAGTCGGCCACGGCATACTCCTCAAAGCGGTCTGTCTCCCAGGTCAAGAAAATTACCTGGCAGACAAACTAAGCAGGATCCTCTAACCACACGAGTGGAGATTGGATCCATTAGTGGTTCAGCAGATCTTTCTCAAGTGGGGACTCCCCACCTTGGATCTGTTTGCCAGTCCTCTGAACCGGCAACTACCCAGATTCTGCTCTCGACAACCGCATCCTCTCAGAGTAGCGCCGGATGCTTTTCTGATTCCATGGTCCACAGGCCTCTTGTATGCCTTTCCTCCCATGCCGCTGGTGTCTCGAACGCTCTTCAAAGTTCTCAGAGACAAAGCCTCGATGATCCTAGTGGCTCCCAGGTGGCCGAGACAACCTTGGTTCCCGCTTCTAATGCAGCTGGCGGTGGACACTCCTCTTCCTCTGGGGTTTCAACCCGATCTCCTGACACAAGACCACGGGTCTCTCCTACACTCCAACCTCCGGTCCCTTCATCTGATGGCCTGGCTGCTGAAAGGGTAGTCCTTGCTCCCCTCCTACTGCCTCGGGAGGTGGATGAGGTCGTCTTGGCCTCCAGGCGGCCCTCCACCCGGAAGTCCTATGCTCTTAAGTGGCGTCGCTTCTCCGTGTGGTGTGCTCAGCAGTCTGAGAATCCCTTCTCCTGCTTAGTGGCGGTGGTCTTGCAATATTTGCTTTACCTCTCCAATCTGGGCCTTAAGTCCAACTCTGTCAGAGTCCACCTCAGTGTTCTCTCTGCACATCACGCACCGGTAGATGGCAGGCCTCTGTCCAACCACCCTTTGGTGGCTCGTTTTCTCCGAGGCCTCCTTCTGCTTAAGCCTCCTTTGCGTCCACCAGCCCCTGAATGGGATCTGAATGTGGTCTTGCAGCGGATTACCTGTCCGCCCTTTGAACCTATGGCTACCTGCCCTCTTCGTTTTCTTTCTTGGAAAACCTTGTTCTTGGTAGCCCTTACCTCTGCTAGGCGTGTTAGTGAACTGCAGGCCCTAGTGTCTGATCCTCCTTACACTAGGTTCTACAGGAATAGGGTGGTCTTACGGACTCACCCTAAGTTTCTTCCAAAAGTGGTTTCTCCTTTTCATCTCAACCAGGAGGTGGTTCTTCCGACCTTCTTTCCCAGGCCGCACTCCAGCCGGGCTGAAATGGTCCTGCATACCCTGGACTGTAGGAGGGCCTTGTCCTTCTACCTTGACCGTACGCGGGAGCATAGGAGGGCTGTTCAGCTCTTCGTTTCTTTTGACCCCAATAACTTGGGGCTACCTGTCTCCAAGCGTACCTTGTCCATCTGGGTAGCTGACTGTATCGCCTAGGCTTATGGGGCAGCCGGCCTCTCGTTGGAGGGTCGAGTCACGGCTCATCGTGTTAGGGCGAAGGCTGCGTCAGTGGCACACCTCCGCTCTGTTCCGTTGGCAGATATCTGCCGGGCTGCTACTTGGTCTTCAAGCCAGACTTTTGCGGCGCATTACTGCCTGGAGAGGGAGTCCCGCAGGGACAGTGCTTTCGGTCAGGCAGTCCTCCATAATCTCTTTGAGGTTTAGGCAACTCCTACCCTCCGGTCCTGGTGTTGGGCTACCGGTCGGGGGTGTTTTCAGAGAAGATTCCTTCCTTCTATACTGCTGAGCTAGAGGGAGCTCATTTTTGTGCTTGAGGTCTCCGGTAGCCTTAAGCTTGGGAGTCCCATATGTGAGGACTGACTTCCTGCTTGGTCCTGGAGAAAGAGTAGTTACTCACCTGTAACAGGTGTTCTCCAGGAGCAGCAGGAATCAGTCCTCACAACCCTCCCTCCTCCCCTTGGAGTTACAGTCCTATCATTTCGTTTTTGCTAATTTTTTTGCTGTCTTTTAGCTATGTCATCAGACTGAGCAAGATGGCACCCTTGGGCGGGAAGGGGACCGCGCATGCGCGCTGCAATTCCCAAAGGCTTTCTTTGAAAGCTGGGGAAATTGCTCCGCGAGGGCTCCTTCGGCGCCGACGTCACCCATATGTGAGGACTGATTCCTGCTGCTCCTGGAGAACACCTGTTACAGGTGAGTAACTACTCTTTCCCGATACCGATCTTCCGCGGTACGGGTATCGGGCTCCGCAGGGGTATCCGGACAGATGATACTTCGATTCCTCAGAAGAATCTGAGGACTCTGAAAGTTCTGTCGATGCAGCAATGCTTCTTCCACAGGAGTCCTCCTCCCCTAAACGCAGGATGTCTCCTCCAGAGGACATGTCTTTCCAAGACTTCATCAGAGAGGTGGTTCGGGGCCTGTCCATCACTGTGGCCCCTGAGACAGAGCCAAGGGCCAAGGAGTTGGATATTTTACAATATCCCAAAACTCTTAAGGAGGCAGCTACCCTACCCATTCATGAGATTCTATATCATCTCATGTTGAGGATGTGGAAAACACCTCTTACCACCTCTCCTCATTCTCGTAGGTTAGATACTATTTATCGTGTCCCCCTCTGTCCTGGTTTCCATAAAACTCAGCTTCCTCACCACTCTATTGTGGTGGAATCTGCTATGAGAAGGATTAGAAGTGCAAAAAGACATGCCTCTAATCCTCCAGGACGTGAATGCAGAACTCTGGATGCTTTTGGACGTAGAGTCTTTCAAGCTTCCATGCTTGCTGCAAGAATCAGTTCCTATAGTCTTTACATGGGAATGTTCTAAAGAAAGTTACTGATCATCTACAGACTTTAAGTCCTTTCATCTCTGAGGATAAAAGGCAGGAGTTTCTCACTTGGCTCAAACATGCCCATGATGTCTCTAAATTCTCCAGCCGTGCAGCCTTCGACTGCTTTGAGTGTATAAGCAGAACCTCGGTTATTGCCATAGGTGCACGTAGAATTGCTTGGCTCCAAGCATCTGATTTAGAGCTCTCTGGGTACAAGATAAATTGGGAAATATCCCTTGTACTGGTGAGAACCTGTTTGGTAAAGATTGGCAAGAAAAAGTCAGTGAAATGGATGCTGAAAATTCCACTTTGGATAGACTATCCAAGTCTACTGCTGATCCTGTTAGGAAAAAGTAAAAAGAAAAGATTTTACCCTGCTTATGGTCAGCAGGCATCTTCTGCAGGTCAGTTTTCAACCAAACAGAAGAAAGCAAAGGCTGCTAGGCCTCAACCGGCCCAGCAGCCTCAGCCTCCTCAGGGCCTTTGACTTTCAACTAGAGAACTTAGCCTTTCTGGCTCTGGAAGGGCCAGAACCGTCCACCATTCCAGGAAGGTTATGTCATTTTGCTCCCAGATGGGGGCAAATAACAACAGAGCATTGGACACTCTCCTTCATAAAAGAGGGGTACAAACTTAATTTTTCAAGCATGCCCCCTCCCACAATAGTGAAGCAGTTCAATTCTCCGACCTCTCTCATCGACCTGTTAGGTCAGGAGATTACCATCCTTCTTGCCCAAGGGGCAATAGAGGAAGTGCCTCTTCATCAACAGGGCACAGGGTTTTATTCCCCTTATTTTCTTATTCCAAAGAAAACAGGGGGATACAGACCTATCTTATATCTCAGAGAATTGAACAAATTCCTTGTCAAGGAGAAATTCAAAATGATTTCTCTCGGAGCTCTGCTTCCATACCTTCAGAGTCAGGATTGGCTTTGTTCTCTAGATCTCAAGGATGCGTACACCCATGTTCTCATCCATCCAACCCACAGAAGGTTCCTTCGGTTCCTGTTTTCAAGGAAAGCACTACCAATACAGGGTGCTTCCTTTTGGTCTGGCCTCTGCACCAAGGGTGTTCACGAAATGCATGGCTGTGGTAGCAGCATTGCTACGCACTCTGGGAATATTCGTCTTCCCTTACTTGGACGACTGGCTCATTCGAGCTCCAACCCAGTCAGAGGCCAAGACTTCTCTATCCTGCACAATGCGTATCTTTCAGTATTTAGGGCTGGTAATAAACATCCCAAAATCCAGTCTAACTCTTACTCAGTCTCTAGAGTTCATAGGAGCCTTGCTGGATACCACAAGGGCAAGGGCCTATCTTCCCCAGGCCCGTTGCTTCGCTTGGTGCAGTTAGCTTCTCAAGCAGTGCTAAAGCCTTATCTAAATGCTCAAGAAATGTTGCAATTGCTGGGCCACATGACATCCACTGTGCATGTGGTACCATATGCTCGCCTTCACATGAGGGCAGCTCAGTGGACTTTATCCAACCAATGGACTCAGGCATCAGGCTGCCTGTCAGACAAAATAGCAAACACAAGTAAATATGTAAATAGTTCATATTCATATTTTAACTCTGCTATTTAACCCTGTTAATAGCTTATTAGTCTCCTCTTCCCCATTCAATCCAAGTTTATTTCCCTGTTACAATGTAAGCATTGATATCACTGTTCTGATGTAATGCAGATATTATGTTTTATGTAAACCACACTGACTTTGAATAGCGCGGTATATAAGAATGGATAAATAAATAAATAAGTCACCTTATTTTGTCTCTCCAGTAGTGGAGGTCCACTCAAAACCTGTTGCTGGGGTCCCCCTTTCAGCAACCCCTGCCCCAAGCAACTCCTACAACAGATGCTTCTCCAGTGGGTTGGGGAGCTCATCTGCAAGACCTCTCCACCCAAGGCACCTGGTCTCCACAGGAGAGTTGTCTACATATCAATCTCTTGGAGCTCAGAGCAATCTTCCTTGCTCTGCGAGTGTTCCACACCCTGCTCAGCTACAAGACAGTCCTTATTCATACGGACAATCAAGTAGCCATGTTCTACGTGAACAAGCAGGGGGGAACAGGCTCTCTGTCACTTTGCAACGAAGCTCTGCGACTGTGGGCCCTCGACAGAAAGCATCAGATTCATCTTCTGACAGTGTATCTTCCAGGCGTTCGAAACTCTTGGGCAGACAGACTCAGTCGAGTTCTCCTTCCACACGAGTGGTCTCTGCATGCAGACCAGGTGGCCAGGATTTTTCAACTTTGGGGAACCCCGGACATAGACCTCTTTTCAAGTCTGTGGAATGCCAAACTTCCCCGGTTCTGTTCCAGAACTCCGGCTCAGGGAGCTCAGGCAAAGGATGCTTTCCTCCTTCACTGGGGTCAAGACTTCCTGTATGCCTTTCCACCCATTCCCCTAATTCCCAAAACCCTTTTCAAGCTTCATAGAGACAGAGGCCATATGATTCTCATAGCACCACATTTACCACGGCAAGTGTGGTACTCTCTGCTTCTACATCTCTCTCAAGCTCCCTCCCTGGAGTTAGGGTCTGCTCCAGATCTCCTATCTCAGGAGGACGGGATGTTATGGCATCCCAATCCCCAGTCCCTGCATCTCAGGGCTTGATTGCTGAAGGCCTAGATCTCCAGGATCTTCATCTTTCTCAGCAAGTGAAAGATGTTCTTTATGCTTCCAGAAAACCTTCCACTAGACGTTCTTATGCTTTCAAGTAGAAAAGGTTCACTATTTGGTGTTCAGAAAAGGGTCTTAACCCACTTGCTATACCTCTAGAATCTTTTCTGGAGAATCTCCTCCATTTGTCTAATGCAGGCCTTAAGACAACTTCAGTAAGAGTCCATTTGAGTGCTATTGCAGCTTCTCTTAAACCTCTAAATGGACAACCTATTTCCTCTCATCCTCTTATAGCAAGATTCATGAGAGTCCTCCTTCTAACTAAGCCTCCCATTAGACCACCTCCGGTGGCATGGGACTTGAACCTGGTTCTTGGGCAGCTCATGAAGCCACCTTTCGAACCCTTAGCTACCACCTCCTTGAAATTTCTTTCTTGGAAGGTTATCTTTCTCATTGCAATCACATCAGCATGCCGCATTAGTGAATTGCAAGCACTAGTATCTAATCCACCTTATACAAGGTTTCATCATGACAAGGTAGTCCTTAGGACTCATCCACACTTTATGCCTAAAGTGGTCTCGCCTTTTCACCTCAACCAAGAGGTCTACCTACCTGTCTTTTTTCCAGGACCTCATGCATCAAATGCAGAGAGGAATCTCCATACCTTGGACTGTAAAAGAGCTCTAGCTTTTTACTTACAGAGAACACAGCAACATAGAAAGTCCTCTCAACTCTTTGTTGCTTTTGATCATTCTCATTTGGGACTTCCAGTTTCCAAGAGAACACTATCTAACTGGATTGCTCAGTGTATTTCTTCCACCTATCAGAGTAAGAACCTTTCTCTGCAGGGCCATGTCACAGCTCACAATGTGAGAGCCATGGCAGCCTCAATGGCTCATCTAAACTCTGTGTCTATTGACGACATCTGTCGAGCAGCCACTTGGGCCTCGGTTCATACCTTCACAGCCCATTACTGCTTGGACAAGGACTCCCGCCGGGATGCCTTGTTTGGTCAGACTGTTCTCAAACACCTGTTCCATACCTAATCAACTCCTACCCACCATCCCTGGTACGATGCCAGAGATCCATGAGGGGAAGTGGAGCCCTTTTCAGGGACACACAACTTCTGGGGTCTCTCCCTGGCACTTAAAGCTAGAGAATCCCCATATGTGATGGCTACATTCCTGCTTGTTCCTGGAGATAGCATAGTTACTCACCTGTAACAGGTGATCTCCGGGAACAGCAGGAATTTAGTCCTCACAACCCACCCACCTCCCCTAGGAGTTGTATCTCTCTATCTCTTTCCTTTCCCTCTCTCTCTTTCTTTGTCTCAGCTGTAAAACTCAACTGAAGAGAGGCAGTTGGGAAGGGCGGGAAGGCAGCACGCAGGCGCTGTGGGATGCTCCCAAAAGCGTTCTGATTGGACGCTGGGCAGCGTTCCCACTCGAGCTCCGTCGGTACCGGTGATACCCATATGTGCGGACTAAATTCCTGCTGTTCCCGGAGATCACCTGTTACAGGTGAGTAACTATGCTTTCCTGGGTGATGGTTCCTAATGTGGAAATATTTATCTCCAAATTATAATGCCCTGTTCAATGTAATTTCAGTTTGTTCAATGTAAACCGTCTTGATATCATGAAAGGCGGTATATAAGAAATGTTAAATAAATAAATAAATAAACCTTGCATCGTGTAACCATAGTTTGGGTTGTTCTTTCCTAGATACATAACTTTGCACTTGTCTTCATTAAATTTCATCTGCCATTTGAATGTCCATTTTTCCAATTAATCAAGGTCCTCTTGCAATATTTTACAATCCTCATGGGTTTTAACAACTTTGAATAATTTTGTATCATCTGCAAATTTGATTACCTCACTCATTATTCCCATTTCCAGGTCATTTATGGATATATTGAAAAAGTAGCGGATCCAGCACAGATTCCTGGAGTACTCCATTATTCACCTTTCTGCATTGTGAAAATTGTCCATTTAGCTCTACCCTCTGCTTTCTATCTTTTACCAGTTCCCTGATCCACAATAGTACACTGCCTCCTATCCCATGACTTTTTAATTTTGCCAGATTTATTTATTTTATTTATTTTACATTTCTTCTATACCGCGCTATTTTAGATCAGCGTGGTTTACATTCAACATCAACTATACAACGCAGGCACTCTGAGTTGTATTTACAATGAACGGGGAGATGTCTCTAATGAGGAGTTTGTCAAAGGCTTTCTGAAAATCCAGATATACTATATCAACCGACTCACCTTTGTCTACCTGTTTATTGACACCTTCAAAAAAAACATAACAGATTAGTAAGACAAGACCGTCCTTGGCTAAAATCATGTTGTTGTCTCCCATTAAACCATGACTATCTACGTGTTCAGTAATTTTGTTCTTTATAATGGTTTCTACCATTTTTCCCGGTACTGAAGTTGGTCTCACCAGTCTGTAGTTTCCCGGATCACCCTGACACCCTTTGAAAAAATTGGTGTTATATTTTCCATCTTCCAATCTTCAGGTATTACAGATGATTTTGGGTGGAAATGTTACCAGGGCTCGATGCTTGCATGTTGCATTCAGACATACCAACTCTACATTGGCATGTTCCTCCACGACCTTGCAAAGGAACTCGGGGGCTTCACTGCTGGCCTCGATGACAACCACCTCAGATGCTTAGCAAGTCTGGTGGCAAGTGCTCTAAGTACTTGTCCCGAGCCGCCTATGAAAGCTTCCAGACCAGCGCTAGGGTGGCTGCAGCAAGCATCGGCGCTCAACGCCAGGCCTGGCTCCAGTCCTCCAACATCGAGCAATGGGTACAGAAGAAACTCCTCGATGTTCCATGTCTCGGGGAACAGCTTTTTAAAAGCCTATGGAGGACAAGGCGGTCGAGATCCGAGACCAAGTATGTGACTCGGACTCGACTCTCGAGGAAAACCTCAACTCTTCCGAGGAAGAAGCTGCAGGGGAAAAAGCCCCCCTTCCATCGGAAAGGTCAACCCTACCAAGGCTATCCTCCTTATCCGGCCATCCTCTCTTCAGCAGTCACAAGCCTAAGGGAACAGGCCATGGCCCTTGCAAGCCCAAGGGCACCAAACCTCAGGCACCGGCCGCAGCCCATCCAAGGTCCGGGTTTTGATGCACCTTACATAGCTTCTCTCCCACTAGGGGGTCAGCTGCCCACAGGGGATCACCTTGTCCATTTCACCCACAGGTGGGCCTCCATTACTCCAACTCATGGACACTTCAGGTGGTAAGGGGAGGGCTACCTCCTTCACCTAGACCAGTTGCCTCCACCCTTCTTCCCTGAGGGGAGCCGCCTCGGGCTCCCTTGCACCAGGCCCTGCTGTGGAGCAAGAACTACTGGGTCTTCTCAGAAACAGGGCTTTGGAGCCTGTTCCTCTGCATCTGAGAGGGAAGGGGTTTTACTACAAATACTTCCTGGTCTCAAAAAGAACAGGAGGACAAAGGCCCATGCTGGAACTGAGAAACCTCAACAAATTCCTGGTGTGGGAGAAATTGAAGATGCTCTCCCTTGAAATATTGCTGTCCTACCTCCGGCAGGGAAATTGGCTATATTCCTTGGACTTAAAGGATGCTTATATCCACATCCTTATCCATCCCAGTCACAGACAATACCTCAGGTTTATGTTTGGGAGCCACCACTGCCAGTACAGGGTACTTCCCTTTGGCCTAGCCCTCCACGCTGAGGGTCTTCACCAAATGCCTAGCAGTGGTGGCCGTACATCTTCCTTTCCAGGGGGGCCTTCATCTTCCTCTACCTTGACAACTGGGTTGTAAGAGGGGACACGGCCTCAAAGGCTCTGCAGGCCACGGGCCGAACCATACAGGTCCTACAATACCTGGGATTCATGGTAAATCACCCAAAATACCACCTCTCCCCAACACAGGACTTGGCGTTCATAGGGACTTGCTTGGACACTCTCCAGGCTAGGGCCTTCCTGCCCCAAGACAGGGCAGATCGTCTCATGGCCCTAGCAGTGGAAGTCCAACATCACCGCACCATGTCGGCACGGTCCTTGCTTCGCCACCTCAGTCACATGACCTCCATGGCCCATGTGGTCCCCAATGCCCACCTTCACATGCGGGCGGCTCAGTGGTGTCTCCTTCCACAGTAGACTCAGGCCACCAGCTGACTCCAGGACAGTGTATCGGTGTCCCATCAGCTGGTGGAGTCATTCAACTTGTGGTAGGATGTATGGCATCTGCGATAAAGCATGCACTCCCAGAGGGTGCTCACGACGGATGCTTTGCGGCTGGGCAGGGGAGCCCACTGTGAGGATCTGCGCACCCAGGGGCTCTTGGCCCTCGAGGAAATCCAACAGCAGATCAATCTGCTGGAACTCATGGCCGTCTTCCTTGCGCTGAAGGCCTTCCAGCACCGCCTGCAGCACCAGTCGGTGCTCATCCAGATGGCAGAAAAAGACCACATGGCCTATCTAGTCTTTCCTTCCATATCAAAAACTACAACAGTCCCCTTTTTCCCTTTAGAGGTCCTCTGTCTTTGTCCCATGCTTTTCTTGAATTCAGATACTGTTGTCATTTCTACCACCTCCACTGGGATACTATTCCACGTATCTACCACTCTTTCTGTAAAGAAATATTTCCACATATTACTGCTGAGTCTATCCCTTTTCACCCTCATCCTATGTCCCCTCAAAGCAGAGTTTGCTTTCAATTAAAAGAGCCTCTCCTGTGAATTTATGCCACGGAGGTGTTTAAATGTCTCAGTCATATCACTTCTTTCTCCGGGAGCAAGCAGGAAGTCAGTCCTCACGTATGGATTACGTTGGCCCTGATGGAGCCCCCGTGGAGCAAATCCCCAGCTTTCGAAGAAAGCCTTTGGGAGTTGCCACCACTCATGCGTGGTCCACTTCCTGCCCAAAGGAGCCATCTTGCTCAGTCTTCTTTTTTCCGTGGAGCCCTTCAGACGTAGTCTGTTTTCTGTCCCGGAAAAAGTAATTTTCTTCTTGCCTTCTTGGCTGTTGTTTTTTCTTTCCGGCTAGCACCGATACACTTCCCGCCTGCCCCAGTACCCCGTATCGGGTTGGCCCTCTTTTTTTTTTCTTTCTCTTTCTCTTTTACTTTTTTCTTTTTGGGCGTTTCTGCCACTGTTTTCCCTTGCTGGCAGCCCGAAGAGTCTTTGACCTTGCTGGGGTCCTTTTTCCTCTCATGGCTACCAGTGGGTTCAAAAAGTGCAACAGGTGCGGTAAAATTGTGTCCCTCACCGATACACACGACTGCTGCCTCTGGTCCCTCAGCCTTTGCTGTCTGTGGCCTTTGCAAACTGTTGTCCTCGAAGGCCTTGAGAAGCCGCCAGCAGCAGCATGGAAAATTTTAACTTGATTTCCCCATGCCTCCGAAAGACAGGGCCTTGTCTGAGGCCTCCACACCCCAGGAGGAACACTCCGAACCCAAGCGCCGTCGGGGGACCTCAGAGAGGGGGGCCCTTCTTGAGGGAACCGAAAAGAAGGAGAAAATCCTCGACGGCTGCGTCTCTTGATGGTTCAGAACGGCCAGGTCCCTTGCGGGGCGGGTCACAGCCCCAAGCGCCAGCCCGAGGCAATGGGGAAGGAGTGCCTGATCGAGCTTTCCTGGAAGGATCCGGCAGACTGACCCTGGCAAATGCATTCTATCCTAGTTGAGGACTCCCCTCCAGGGGAACCGGCTTCAGGCCTGAGTACATCGGTGCCCGAGCTGGATGCTGCAGAACCTTCGGAACTCATGTCCAGGATGGTGTTCTTGGAACACAGGATCACTGCCTTCCTGAAGCAGCAGCAGGCGCTAGTATCCGGCACGTCCGGTTTCTCTGCCAAGACCACCGGAGGTTTGACGACGAAGTCGACAATGGAGACTGAGCCAATCCTCGAAGCCCTACGGGCCCGAGTAGATCCTCTGCCAAGGTCCCTCAAGCCTCCTGTTCCTCGAGATGGATATAGTCACCAGCAAGCCAGTGAGCGCTGGAGGTGCCTGACCCCTCGGGGACCGAGGAATGCCACCTGTCGTCCTTGGATGCCTCCATCTGGGAGTCTGAAGACAAGGTGTCTCTGGACACTTGCCGTCACTGAGATGTTCTGTCTGATTCCCCAGTATCGGAGCCTCGGAGAAGATCTCCTCCGGAGGACATGGCTTTTCAGCACTTCGTTCAAGATATGTCCGAAGCCTTGGCTTTTCCAATGGAGTCCGAGGAGGATCCTCGAGCAGATGAACTCGAGATCCTCCAGTACGAGGCCCCCCCTCCCCTCGGGAAACCCTTACAGTGTCTATTCCACCTATCCTGGAACGCCTTATGCTCCGCATGTGGGAGATATCAGCGTCGACGAAGGTGATCAGCAATCGGCTGGACATGATGTTTCTCCAGGACCAAGCAGGAAGTCAGTCCTCACATATGGGTGACATCGACGTTGATGGAGCCCACATGTGGAGCATTTCCCCAGCTTTCTAAGAAAACCTTTGGGAATACTGCACGCATGCACGGTCCCCTTCCCGCCTAAAGGTGCCATCTTGCTCAGTCTTTCTTTTTCCGTGGAGCCCAATGAACGTCTGTCCATGTCACCCGGAAAGTTGACTTTTTTCTTGCGATTTTTTCGTTGTTCTTCTCCGGTTCGATGCCGGTTCCCCTTCCCGCCGGGTTCGGTACACCGGTATCGAGCCCGTCTTCTATTTTTTGGTTTTTGCCCTTCGTGGCTAGCGTTCGCGCCCTTTTTTTCTTTTACCTGGAAGGGCCGGTCCTTTGACCTCGCGGGGGTTCTTTTTTCCCCGATGGCTTCCAGTGGTTTCAAAAAGTGTGATCGGTGTAAGAAACTGATGTCTCTCACTGACACACATGACTGCTGCCTTCGATGCCTGGGACCGGATCATGATCCTAAGGTCTGTATCCCGTGTGGTAAAATGTCCACCAAGGCACTTCGAAGCCGCCAGCATCAGAAAGAACGGATTTTTTCTGACTCTACCTCTGGCCGGGCCAGGACCTTGTCTGAGGCTTCGACATCTCGGGATTCTGACCCCGAGCATCACCGGGGCTCCTCGGACAGGGGGTCCCCCGATCGGGAGCGAAAGAGGAAGAAAAGACTCGTAAGGGCGGCGTCGGAGGAGGTCCCTGGTTCCTCGGGGGCCAGGTCTCGGACCCCCGACCGCCGCCCCAGGCATTTGGAGCAGGAGAAGCCATCCAAGATACCTCGAGTGGAGCCGGAGTCTGCCGGGCACGTAAGTCCTGTTGTCCTTGAGGACTCTCCTCCTAGGGAGGCGACGTCGGGCCCGGCGCTGCCGGAGCCCGAGTCGGTAGCTGCTGAGTCTCCTGAGCTTGGACTCAGGCTGACAGCCTTGGAGTGCAGATTTTCTGCCTTCATGGATCAGCAGCGGGTACAGATGGCCAGCCTTGCTGGTGCATCTGCCCCGACCACCGGGACATCGACGTCTAAGTCGACCCCGGAGACCGAGCCGATACTCGAGACCATGAAGGCTCAAAGTCGTCCTCGGTCATGATCACCCTCGACCTCCCGCTCGGGACCGAGGGCGTCGACACCGGTGCCTTTGGCGTCGGGGCGCGTGCTACTGAGGCCCGCACGGTCAGAGCCCCCCCGACTTCTCTTCGGATGAGTCCGCGTGGGAGACGGAGGACGAGGAGTCCCCCGACACCTTTCGGGCTCAGTGCATCCCTTCAGACTCACCGCAGTCCGAGCCCCGGAGTAGGTCCCCCCCCGGAGGACACCCGGTTCTTGGAGTTTGTCCGGGATATGGCCAAGGCTTTGGAGATTCCCGCGGACCCCGAGGAGGAGCCTCGAGCCGAAGAGCTCGAGGCCTTCCAGTATGACTCTCCTCCGAAGGAGGCCTTTACTGTGCCGGTTCCTCCGATGCTGGAACGGCTCCTCTTCCGGATGTGGGAGGCACCGGCCTCGGCGCCGGTTTTGAGCAAGCGGGTCGATTCCATCTATCGACTCTGTAAGAGCCCTGGATTCCAGAAGGTGCAGCTGCCGCACCATTTCATGGTGGTGGAATCGGCCATGCATTGTCTCAAGAGCCAGAAGATGCACTCTGCGGTGCCTCCCGGTAGGGAGGCCCGGAACCTGGATGCGCTCAGCAGAAAGGGCTTCCAGGGCTCGATGCTTCCTTGCCGTGTCCAGTCCTACCTACTGTACATGGGCATGTACTTACGAGACCTGGCGAAGGAAATTGCCGGGTTGTCTGCTAGCCTCTCCGGGGAACCTTTGCAGAGGTTCAAGACCTTGTCCTCGGGAATCCGGGAATGCTCAAAGTTCATGTACCAAGCGGCCTACGATGGCTTCGAGCTTCGGCCCGTGTAGCGGCAGCCGGCATCGGGGCCCGACGCCAGGCATGGCTGCAGTCATCGGACCTCGAGCCCTGGGTGCAGGTCAAGTAGGTCGATGCCCCTTGCCGAGGTGAAAACCTTTTTGGCAAGCCCATTGCCGAGAAGGCTGCTGAGCTCGAAACTGAGCACCTGACTAGGACAAGGCTGTCGAGAAAAACCTCTGCCCCTTCTCATAAGAAGAAGGGCTCAGGTAAGAATCCCTTTTACCCGAGGAAGGCAGCTGCCTACAAACCTTTCCCTCAGTACCAGGCCTCCCCAGCTCCCCAGCAGGGTCAGCAGGCCAAGGGGCAGGGACATGGGCCCCGTAGGCAGAAGACCCCCAAGCCTCCGGCTCCTGCTCCCACTCAGCAGGGAGGGGGTTTTTGACTCCCACAACATAGCCTTTCCACCTCTGCTGCCCCATCCCTGCACAGGAGGTCGTCTAGCCCTGTTTGCCCACAGGTGGCCACCCATTACAGGAGATGCTTGGGTATTGAGCATAGTCAACAAAGGCTATATGCTCCATTTCCAGCAGTTGCCTCCTCCCTACTTCCCAGGGGAGCCTCCAAGACCACCTCTGCACACAGACCTCCTCCGTCAATAACTTCAAGGTCTGCTCCTGGACAAGGCTGTGGAGCCTGTTCCTCCCCGCCTGCAAGGTCACGGTTTCTACTCCAGGTACTTCCTCGTACCAAAGAGAACCGGTAGCCTCAGGCCTATTCTCGACCTCAGGAATCTTAACAAGTTCTTGGAGAAAGAAAAGTTCAAGATGCTTACTCTTGGAACTCTTCTACCCTACCTCGAGCAGGGAGATTGGCTATGCTCCTTGGATCTAAAGGATGCATACACTCACATCCTCATTCATCCAGACCACAGAAAGTACCTCAGGTTCATTGTAGGAGGAAACCATTACCAGACAGGGTACTGCCCTTTGGCCTAACCTCCGCCCCAAGGGTCTTTACAAAAGTGCCTGGCAGTGGTGGCGGCCTACTTGAGGAATCAAGGTGTTTTTGTCTTCCCCTACCTGGACGACTGGCTCATCAGGGGTC
The DNA here is from genome assembly GCA_033557465.1 of Ichthyophis bannanicus. Lineage (NCBI taxonomy): Eukaryota > Metazoa > Chordata > Amphibia > Gymnophiona > Ichthyophiidae > Ichthyophis > Ichthyophis bannanicus. The sequence continues at coordinate 16,799,333 of CM066049.1, read as the reverse complement.
AGACTTACCAGGAGGCCCGGCAAGCCACCCTCCGAACTGTCATAAGAACATAAGCTATGCCATACTGGGTCAGACCAAGGTCCATCAAGCCCAGTATCCTGTTTCCAACAGTGGCCAATCTAGGTCATACGTACCTAGCAGTTTCCCCTCCTTCAACACCTAGGCTTTGTCATAAACTTCGTAAAGTCCACTTTGCTCCCCTCCCAGAACCTGGAGTTCATCGGGGCACGGCTGGACTCCCTGCAAGCAAACGCTTACTTGCCAGAAGACAGGGCAAGTAGACTTGGCAAACCCATTTCTAAGCATGCCACGGGTTTCCGCCAGACTCTGAAGTTCCTAGGCCACAAGGCATCGACAGTGCATGTGACCCCCAATGCCCACCTCCACATGAGACCTGCACAGTGGTGCCTCAGAACTCAGTGGAAACAAGCCACAGGGAAGCCTCACAAAGTACGGGTGTCCAAACCATTCCTGAACTCCCTACAGTGGTGGCTACACCCCCCCAACTTACTACAGGGGGTGCCTTTTCAGGTGCCTGTTTCCACAGTGGTGTTGACGACCGATGCCTCCTCGCAGGGCTGGGGTGCACATTGTTTGGACAGGTGCACCCAGGGCCTGTGGTCTCCATGGGAGGCCGCGCAACAGATCAACCTACTGGACCTCCGGGCTATTCGCTTAGCCCTCAAAACCTTGTCTTACCAGTCTGTTCTGGTACAGACGGACAATCAAGTGACCATATTCTATGTGAACAAACAGGGAGGCACTGGGTCCAGGCTCCTGTGTCTGGAGGCACAGGCCCTTTGCTCCTTTGCGCTCAGGCACAACATGTTTCTCAAGGCTGTTTATCTCCCTGGCCAGGAGAACTTCCTGGCAGACAGGTTGAGCAGGGTTCTGCAGCCTCACGAGTGGCAACTGCACCCATTGGTGGTTCAAAATATTTTCCTGAAATGGGGACTTCCATCCATAGATCTCTTTGCCAGTCCCCTGAACCGACAGCTACCCAGGTTCTGTTCCAGGCAACCGCATCCCCTGAGGTTGGCAGTGGATGCCTTCCTGATTTCTTGGTCCCGGGGCCTCCTGTATGCGTTTCCTCCCACGCCTCTGGTGGCCCGAACCTTGTTCAAGATTCTAAGGGACAAGGCCTCGGTACTTCTGGTAGCCCCCAGGTGGCCGAGGCAGCCCTGGTTCCCACTTCTGCTTCAACTAGCAGTGGAAACCCCACTACCTCTGGGGTTGCAACCCAATCTTCTCTCTCAGGATCAGGGTTCCCTTCTGCACCCCAATCTCAAATCTCTCAATTTGATGGCCTGGAGGCTGCAAGGGGTAGTGTTGGCTCCCTGGGGCCTGCCTCAGGAAGTGGAAGAGGTGGTCTTGGCCTCTAGAAAGCAATCCACCAGGAAAACCTATGCCCTGAAGTGGAGAAGGTTCTCCTTGTGGTGTCAGCAACGCAAGGAAGATCCTTTCTCCTGCACTGTGCCAGTAGTGCTTCAGTACCTGCTGCACTTGTCCAATCAGGGCCTTAAGTCCAATTCTGTTCAGGTCCACCTCTCTGCTCTGGCAGCTCACCACTCACTGGTGGAGAGACACTCTTTGTCGGTTCACCCTTTGGTGTCCAGGTTTCTCAGAGGCTTGCTCTTGCTCAAGCCTCCTCTCCGTCCACCGGCCCCTGGGTGGGAGTTGAATGTGGTCTTGCAGCAACTGACTCGCACAACTTTTGAGCCGATGGCTACATGTCCTCTCCGCTTCCTTTCTTGGAAGACACTATTCCTAGTGGCCCTGACCTCGGCCAGGCGAGTGAGTGAACTTCAAGCCCTGGTCTGTGACAGCCCATACACTCGCTTCTATAGGAACAGGGTAGTCCTTAGGACTCATCCTAAGTTCCTCCCAAAGGTTGTCTCCTCTTTCCATCTCAACCAGGAGGTGGTTCTTCCAATGTTCTTCCCTAGGCCCCATGCCTGCCGGGCTGAGACAATCCTGCATACCCTGGACTGTAGAAGGGCCTTATCCTTCTACATTGAACGTACGCAGAGGCATAGGAGGGCTACTCAGCTCTTCGTCTCTTTTGACCCTAATAACTTGGGGTTACCTGTTTCCAAGCGTACCTTGTCCATCTGGGTGGCTGACTGTATCACCTGGGCTTACAGGGCAGCTGACCTTCCCTTGCAGGGTCGGGTCACAGCCCACCGTGTCAGGGCAATGGCTGCCTCAGTAGCTCATCTCCGCTCTGTACCGTTGGAAGACATCTGTAGGGCTGCAACTTGGTCCTCAAGCCAGACTTTTGCGGCCCATTACTGCCTGGAGAGGGAGTCCTGTAGGGACAGTGCTTTTGGTCAGGCAGTGCTCCGGAATCTCTTCGAGGTTTAGGCAACTCCTTCCCTCCAGCCCTCTGGTTAGGCTACCGGTGGGGATATGTTTCAGTGATATCCTTTTCTCTGATGCTGCGGCTAGAGGGAGCTCATTTTTCAGCTCTGGGTCCCCGGTAGCCTGAAGCTGGGGAGTCCCATATGTGAGGACTGACTTCCTGCTTGGTCCTGGAGAAAGAGTAGTTACTCACCTGTAACAGGTGTTCTCCAGGAGCAGCAGGAATCAGTCCTCACAACCCTCTCCTCCCCTGGGAGTTGCAGTTGTACATAGTTCATTTTTGTGCTGTCTTTTAGCTATGTCATCTGACTGAGCAAGATGGCACCTTTAGGTGGGAAGGGGACCACGCATGCGTGCAGTATTCCCAAAGGCTTTCTTAGAAAGCTGGGGAAATGCTCTGCACGGGGGCTCCATCGACGTCGATGTCACCCATATGTGAGGACTGATTCCTGCTGCTCCTGGAGAACACCTGTTACAGGTGAGTAACTAATCTTATCGGGTTCGCTGAAGCCTCGGTTTTCAAAAGTCACAATTGCCACACAATTCCATGGTCGTGGAATCGGCCATAATCCACTAAAAAGTCAGAAGACGCACTCCTCTGTGCCACCCGGCAGGGAGGCCTGCATCTTGGATGCCCTTGGCAAAAAATGTTACCAGGGCGCGATGCTGAATTGCCGGATCCAGGCCTACCAGCTGTACATGGGCATGTACCTGAGAGACCTGCAAAGGAGATCGCCAGGTTCTTTGCTTGTCTCTTTGAGGAGCCATTGCAGCACTTCAAGGGCTTATCCAGAACCATCGGTGAATGCTCCAAATTTGTCTCAAGCGGCCTACGACTGGTTCGAGTTGGCGGCCAGGGTAGCCATGCCGGGCATCGGTGCACGCCGCCAAGCCTGGCTACAGTCGCCAGACCTCGAACAGGCAAACCCATGACAGAAAAGGTCGCCGAACTGGAGACTGAGTTCATGACGAGGACTAGGCTCTCTAAGACGACCTCGCCCCCTTCCCGAATGAAGGGCTCGGGGAAAAAGCCCTTCTACCCGAGGAAATCCACTGCTTACCGAAGTTACCCCCCTTATCAGGCCTCACCAGCGCCCCAGCAGGGGCAGCAGACCAAGGGGCCAAGGGCATGGTCCGCATAAGCAGAAGGCTCCCAAGCCCCATGCTTCAACCCGACTCAGCCCGGGGGAAGCTTTTGACTCCTGCAGCATGGCCCCTCTCCCAAGCGAGGCTGGGCAGCCCACAGGAGGTTGGCTCTCCCTGTATGCCCACAGGTAGGGCGCTATCGCCACTGATGCATGGACATTGCAGGTAGTCAAGGTGGGTTACCTCCTCCATCTAGCCAAAATACCTCCACATTATTTCCCCGGAGAGCCTTTTCAGCCTCCCCTTCATCTGGACCTTCTGTTGAAGGAGTTGGCAGGCCTTTTCGAAGACCGAACGGTGGAACCAGTGCCCCACCGTCTCAAGGGAAAGGGGTTCTATTCCAGTTTAACCCACGGTGCCGCCCCCTTCTTTTGTAAGCCCTACAATTCTGAAGGTTTGTTTTTTTTAAATTATCAATAATCTTTATTACGAGAAAAACAGGAATTACAATCAAGTCCACATCAAGGGGAAAGCAAGAAGGAAATACAATAAGTAATAATTTTACATATATAAACAATAAGAAAACAATATAAGTATACACTATGCCCGTGAGATCATTATATATGCCCTATTTACTAGAAAAGGAAGAAGAAACATCTAACCAAATTCTGTATTAGAAGGAACACTTCCAACTGATCAGATTCCATAAATACATACTTAGTCTGCTCATAAATCAAAATACACTTACGCGGATACTTTAAGAAAAAAAAACCTGCCAAAGCGCGGGCTTTTAACAAAAGAAAAGCTTTCCTCCGCCTTTGAATGAGTCTACAAACATCCAGAAAAATCTGAATTGAATTACCACAAAACATATTATTCTTCTTAGAAAAATATAATCGCAAACTTAAAATTTTATCCATTAAAGATACAAAGGAAACAATTAAAGTAGCACGTTGATTAATCTCATCAATTGAAGACTCCAGAAAGGCAGAGAGATCCAATGTATGAGATGAAGAAACATTTCCAGCTTCCCTGGCTATAGGAGAGGAGGAATACAGGAACATAGTAAACAGAGGAACGTTTTATAGCATTAACATCTTCAATCAATAGAACCTCCTTAAAATACTTGTGTAACAACATAATAGGAGCGAGGTAATGGGTACGTGGAAAATTTAAAAACCTTAAATTTTTCAAACGAGTCGCATTCTCCAGGGATTCTATTTGATGATGTATTGTGACATTATCCCTAATAGAAGAAGTAACTGCAGCCTGCACCATGGAAACCTGACCCTCTAATTTATTCAAAATGGTATTACATTTGGCAATGGACTCATCATGAACACCCAACTTCTGAACCACCTCTTTAGAAAATTGAGAGACCTGGGAAAGAGATGCACGCAAGGATAATTCCATGCGTGCAACAACTTCCCACACGTCCCTCAGGGAAACTTCCACAGGGGAAATAACAGTCACAGTCTGGGTAGAGAAGTCCAACACTGACGGTAAAGCAGACTTATTCTTATCCACATCAGTCAATAGAGAAGTAAGTTCCCGTATACCCAATAAGGGCTCACCAACCGGATCATTCACTCCAGGAGGCGAAACCCTCTGAGATATGACTTCCTGATCGGGTAGGGCAGACCCCAGCGCAACAGGAGAAGTAATAGAGAAAGTACTTACGGAACTCAAGGATAAATCCTGCTCCTTCTGTTTCACCTGAGCACTCTGAAGATGATGATCCATAGGACCCACACGTTTAATGGTCTTAGAGCTCAATGCTGGAAAAACCTTCTTCCTTCTTTTGCCCATAGGGTCCCGAGAAATTCCACAGCACTCCTCGTTACTCCAAAGGGGCGTGGCATGCCCCTTTGGTCATGCCCCTTCGGGCAAGCGACCACGTGTGCGCGCCCGCGGGTCGCGTTCTGTGTTGGGCTGGTGATCTTATAGAGGCCCGGGGAGGGCGGATCTGCAGCGCTCCTCCTCCGGGAAAGACACGGGCCAGCTACACCTCCTCACCTCCCTGGGTCTCTGCGGTGGGCTGGTGAACTTATACAGGCCCGGGGGGGGGGGGGGGGGGCGAATCTGCAGCGCTCCTCCTCCGACAGGAAACACACGGGCCAGCTACACCTCCTCACCTCCCCAAATTCTGAAGCTTTAATATTTTTTTTTTACATATAGTGCCACTCCTCCTCCCTTTCTTCCTACGTTGTCCTTTCTGAATAAATTATAGCCTGGTATAATTACATCCCAGTCATGGTTATCCATGAGTCATGTCTCCATAACTGCCACTAAATCCAAGTCAGCCTCTTCCCTTAAAGCTTCAATGTTAGACATCTTTTTTTCCCCCCCATAATATGGGCATTTATTCACATCGCTTTCCAGATGTTGCCCTTTTTATTCATGTCTACAGAGGTATTTAATGGTTTACTAACCCGAGAGCTTTCACTTACCTAGGGGCTTTCTTCACTTGTCCCCATTAAATCTACTTTAAAACCCTCTTTAGTAGGTTTTCTAGTCTTCTGTTTTAGACACTTCAGTCCTTCTTGCATAGATGGACACCATTTCTGCTCAACAGCTCTTGGAAAATTATCCCCTGATCCAGGATAGCAAAACGCCCACTAAAGACTGGAAAATATCTACTGTATTTGAATGTAACTTGCCTTAAGCTACGGCAGAAAAAAGCATTAGATAAATTCGATATGGGAACTTTTGTGCTCATCAATCCAGGATGGTAGAGAACTGAGGAGGAAGGCGACAAAAGCTAGCTTGCACTACTACTACTAATCAGTTGTATAGCACAAGGAGGAATTATCCTGCATGTGGTGAAATTTCATCAACCAGCAGCTAGGATATCGCCTTAGCACAGTGGCGTACCAAGAATGTGGCGGTGGGTGCAGCCTGCTATGGGTTTCGGCCATGTGGGAGGTGCACCCCTGCCAGGTCCACGGAGACCACCAGCAAACTTACCAAAAAGCTGACTTGCTGCAGTGTCCTCGTGCTCCATGGCCCAACTGCTCTTTTCTTCCGGCCGAAGTCTTGCAAGAAGAGCAGCTGGGTCATTAAGCGTGAGGCACTGTGGCAAGCCAGCTTTTTGTTAAGTTCAGCCGCACTACCTCCATGGGCCCAGCTGGGGGGGGGGGGGGGTAGGGTGCCTTGTGCCTCACATCGCCAAGCTGTGTAGGGGTAAGGGGAGCCTGCTTCATGTGCTGAGGGGTCTGTGGATGCCACTACCTTAGCAGTTCAGATAAAAATGACTAGGAAGACTGGACAGACTGATTTTTATCTGTTGACATATACTGATGTTACTGTGTTAATAGAAAAATGCTAAATTGCTCAAAATCTCAACTTGCTAATTTCGTGGGAGCCTTTTTCTTCATGTGTGTTATTTTTGAGCATTAAACTCACTGACCATTGTTCATGGTAAAGAGGGGAAAACCTCTGACAGTGTCCTCAATCAAAGTTGTTAGTCATGAGATATCCCTCAAGAGGCTTTCAACTGGCTACAAGGACTGAGAAACTGTTCTTGTAGCCAGTTGAAAGCCCCTTGTAGGGGGTATCTCATGGCTAACAACTTTGAGTATGTTGTCTAAGATCTTTTTCCCTCTTTACAATGTCATTTGGTGAGTTCAGTGCTTATATTGTGATTAGATGTCATTGATCTCTACTTGGAACCAATAAGAGACGTGGCAGGAGGTTCTAAAATTGCCTTTATTTGTTCCACGAATAAGGTGTGCCGAACCCAACACAGGCCGTGTTTCGTATACCACTTCCTCAGGGGTTAAGGGCTCACTAAAAAAACATTGATATACAGATTAAATACAACCATTAAAAAGCAGCAAATAACACATATATGCAAATAACACATATATGCAAATACATAATAAAACATATTCCATCACAACAAGTAAAACATAATAAATACATAATAAAACATATTCCATCACAACAAGTAAAACAATAAATACATAAATAATTATAATGCGATAACTCATTGATAAAATACATATGATGCAATAAATACTTAATAAAACATGAACTACATTAATAATAAATCAATATAGAGAGACCAAACTTAAAATACTTGTACCAAAAAACATCAGATAAAAAACCACAGATAAAAATTGAATGAAAACAGAAGAAGAAGAAGGGGAGAGATGAGGAGGATAAGGGAGATGTGCCATAGGCACTTACCATTACATGATTGTAAAAAACTAACTACACATAGAGAATAAAGATGATATGGGAAAGGAGTGAATCAGTGAAGGCACCTGAACATCAATGGGCATCTGACAGAGCCACTGTAAAAATATTAATAAATAAACATTACTAAAATCTAAAACACTCATAAAATATAAATGAAACCTACCACTACGGCTTGCCAATCTGAAACAAACCTCTCCTTGATTGGCAGAGCGTGGAAAACACCTGCCTCCAACTCGTGATGTGATACACACTATATATAAATAAATAAACACATTGATAAAACCAAACAAACCAAAAAACATAACCTTTCCCAAAACAAGTATTGTACATACTAAACCAACCCCAAAAGAACTTAATAGCAAAAACATTGTTGAAGAAAGAGTAAAACCATTAGTGGATTGCTGTTTACTTCGTCACCTTACAATTAAAAAATATGCACGACGAAAAAACCAAAATGAATAAGTATTAAAGATAGGAAAAACTACTTATCTCTGATTGCAGCGATCACCAACAATAAATTGCCAACTGTAGATTGTCTAAAAAGAAACAATGAAGGATACAAAATATATAAATATATTTTGTATCCTTCATTTATTTATTTATTTATTTATTAACAATTCTTATATACCGCACTATTAGACATCAGCGCGGTTTACATTGAACAAAAAACATCCGACAATTTACATATGTCTGGTCATTACATTTAACAGGAAGTATAACTTGGCGAAATAGGGGAAACTAAATACAATGAGGGTCATTGTTCAATGGAGTTCACTCGACGCCCCACCGCGGTCATTCCTTCTTCATTTGCCGGCAGTTTTTACAGGGGCTTTGATATATAGGTTTTTTGCCCTCCGGTTTTCCTTTTTCCCGGTTATATTTATTGTTTGAATTACATTTCGCCACAGTCTCTCAGGATTATAATACACATCCAGACGGCTACAGCATGAGCATTGCACTCATCGCCTGGCAATGGTTTTAAGTTTTTTTGTGGGTTGTATGCAGCGTTTTTTACATCAGTTTTTAATACACAGTATGTTTTGCTTTTTTGTTTGATGGATTATTAAGTTTTCTTTATCCTGAGAAGTTTTTCTTTATTCGGTGATCATAAAATCCTTTGCTAAGTTTCCAGCTCACGGAGATCGGGCCGCTTCATTTAATTATCCATGTTTCTCCTTTAAAGTTACGATGGCCCTGGTTTGTCTGTTTTTTCATACAATTTTCTTTTTAGACCATCTACAGTTGGCAATTTATTGTTGGTGATCGCTGCAATCAGAGATAAGTAGTTTTTCCTATCTTTAATACTTATTCATTTTGGTTTTTTCGTCGTGCATATTTTTTAATTGTAAGGTGACGAAGTAAACAGCAATCCACTAATGGTTTTACTCTTTCTTCAACAATGTTCTTGCTATTAAGTTCTTTTGGGGTTGGTTTAGTATGTACAATACTTGTTTTGGGAAAGGTTATGTTTTTTGGTTTGTTTGGTTTTATCCATGTGTTTATTTATTTATATATAGTGTGTATCACATCACGAGTTGGAGGCAGGTGTTTTCCACGCTCTGCCAATCAAGGAGAGGTTTGTTTCAGATTGGCAAGCCGTAGTGGTAGGTTTCATTTATATTTTATGAGTGTTTTAGATTTTAGTAATGTTTATTAATATTTTTACAGTGGCTCTGTCAGATGCCCATTGATGTTCAGGTACCTTCACTGATTCACTCCTTTCCCATATCATCTTTATTCTCTATGTGTAGTTAGTTTTTTACAATCATGTAATGGTAAGTGCCTATGGCACATCTCCCTTATCCTCCTCATCTCTCCCCTTCTTCTTCTTCTGTTTTCATTCAATTTTTATCTGTGGTTTTTTTATCTGATGTTTTTTGGTACAAGTATTTTAAGTTTGGTCTCTCTATATTGATTTATTATTAATGTAGTTCATGTTTTATTAATCATTTATTGCATCATATGTATTTTATCAATGATTTATCGCATTATAATTATTTATGTATTTATTGTTTTACTTGTTGTGATGGAATATGTTTTATTATGTATTTATTATGTTTTACTTGTTGTGATGGAATATGTTTTATTATGTATTTGCATATATGTGTTAATTGCATATATGTGTTATTTGCTGTTTTTTAATGGTTGTATTTAATGTGTATATGAATGTTTTTTTAGTGAGCCCTTAACCCCTGAGGAAGTGGCATATGAAACACGGCCTGTGTTGGGTTCGGCACACCTTATTCGTGGAACAAATAAAGGCAATTTTAGAACCTCCTGCCACGTCTCTTATTGGTTCCTAGTCGCCTACGTGGCGGTTTGCTGTTTTTTGGTGGATTGATCTCTACTTGGCCATTTTTCCCAGTGGAGAAAGGTGAATAATGGAGTACCCCAGGGATCTGTGCTGGGTCCGCTGCTTTTTGACATATTCATAAATGACCTGGAAAAGGGAATAACGAGTGAGGTTATCAAATTTGCAGATGACACAAAACTATTTAAAGTTGTAAAAACCCATGAGGATTGTGGAAAATTGCAAGAGGATCTTGATAAATTGGAAGACTAGGCATCCAAATGGCAGATGAAATTTAATGTGGACAAATGCAAAGTTATGCACCTAGGAAAGAACAACCCAAACTATGGTTACACAATGCAAGGTTCCACCTTGGGAACCACCACCCAGGAAATGATTTAGGCGTCATCGTGGATAACATGTTAAAACCCTCTGCCCAGTGTGCAGCAACGGCCAAGAGAGCAAATAGAATGCTAGGTACTTATGACCTAGATTGGCCACTGATGGAAATAGGATACTGGGCTTGATGGACCTTAGTCTGACCCAGTATGGCATATGTTTTATGTACTCCATTATTCCCCTCATTTGTATTTATACATTCTCTATTGAAAAGTAATTCTCTGTAGTTATACACAAATGATATCATTTGGCATCAACATGGCCACGTTTTTCTGAGATGTTCAGAAAATTAGTAGAGATTTTCCCAGACTTTTATGAAAGTTCCAATATTTCTGTGGTCAGATAGCATACCTCCATTCATTGTTTTCCACAGGGAGAGTTGCAGGGCCGGCCGAACTATTGGGCAAACTAGGCAGTCTCTTAAGGCAGCAAAGAGCAGGACATTTGAAGTTAAACAGATTCTGCCCACTGAAAGGGATACACCCTAGAATACTGAGGGAACTTGGGGACGTTCTAGCAACTCCACTGACAGACCTTTTCAATGCCTCTTTGGAGTCGGGAGCGGTGCCAGAGGACTAGAGAGAAGCACATGTGATCCCTTTACACAAAAGCAGAAGTAAGTATGTGGTTGAAAACTACAGGCCGGTTAATCTAACCTCTATGGTTAGTAAATTATTGGAAATGCTGCTGAAAGAGAAAATAGTGAGGTTTCTGGAGTCCAGCAAATTACAGAATCCGAGGCAGCACCAGTGGCAGGACTTGTCAGACAAATCTGATTGATTTCTTTGACTGGGTGACCAGGGAGTTGGCCCGTGGAAGAGCCCTATATGTGGTTTATTTAGATTTTAGTAAAGCCTTTGACACCGTTCCACACAGATGACTTATGAACAAACTGAGCACCCCCAGGATGGATCCTAAAGTTACGGTTTGGGTAACAAATTCATTGAGTGAGAGGCGACAAAGGGTACAGGTAAATGGAGCTCACTCTGAGGAGAAAAAAGGTTACCAGTGGTGTACCACAGTGATCTGTTATTGGTCCGATCCTTTTTAGCATTTTTGTTAGCGATGTTGCGGAAGGGCTGTTGGGTAAGTTTTGCCTCTTTGCAGATGATACCAAAATCTGCAATAGAGTAGACACCCAGGAAGATGTAGATAAGATGAGGAGGGATCTAGCTAAGCTTGAAGAACGGTCTAGAATTTGGCAGCTGAGATTTAATGTTAAAAAATGCAAGGTCATGCATTTGGGCTGCAGCAATCCAAGGGAGCAATATAGTATAGGGGGTGAAGTACTTCTGTCCACAAAAGAAGAGCGCGACCTAGTTGTGATTGTGTCTGACAATCTTAAAGTAGCTAAACAGTTAGAAAAAGTGATGGGAAAAGCTAGATGGATGCTTGGGTGCATAAGGAGAGGAATGGCCAGCAGAAGAAAGGAGGTGATAGTGCCTCTATAAGTTTTTAGTATGAAGTCATTTGGAGTATTATGTGCAATATTAGAGTCCTTTAAAAGGATATAAACAGGTTGGAGTCGTTGCAGAGGGTTGCTACTAAAATGGTTAGTGGTCTTCATTATAAAGCATATGAGGACAAACTTAAGGAGCTTAATATTGTGATGGGAAAAGTGTATCTGAGCCTGTGAGGAACAGTGTCAAAGGCTTTACTGAAATCTAAATACACCACATCTAGGGCTCTCCCTCGGTCCAACTCCCTGGTCACCCAGTCAAAGAAATCAATCAGATTTGTCTGATAAGACCTGCCTCTGGTGAATCCATGCTGCCTCGGATCCTGTAATCCGCTGGGCTCCAGAAGCCTCACTATTTTCTCTTTCAGCAGTGTTTCCAATAATTTATTCACCACCGAAGTTAAACTAACCGGCCTGTAGTTTTCAACCACATCCTTACTTCCGCTTTTGTGTAAAGGCACCACATGAGCCTCTCTCCAGTGCTTTGGCACCACTCCTGACTCCAACGAGGCATTGAAAAGGTCAGTCAGTGGAGCTGCTAGAACATCCCCAAGTTCCCTCAGTATTCTAGGGTGTATCCCATCCGGTCCCATCGCTTTGTCTACTTTAAGTTGAGCTAGTTTCTCACGAACAGTCTTCTGAAAATTGTTCAAGATGTCCCTCGCTTCTGTTCCCGTTTGTGGGTGTTTTCTGAGGTCCTGCTCCTGGTTCTTCATCTGTGAACACAGAACAGAAATATTTGTTAAGCAATTCCGCTTTATCCTTATCAGCTTCTACATATTCCTCCCCTGCACCCATGAGTCTGACAATACCACTTTTGCCCTGCCTCTTCTCACTAACATATCTGAAAATTATCTTATCCCCCCATTTTATTGCATTGGCTATTTCCTCCTCTTTTTGAATCTTTGCTTCTCCAGGAACAAGTAGGAAGTCAGTCCTCACTTATGGGCGACGTCGGTACTGCATGCAGAGCAATTCCCCAGCTTAAAAAAGAAGCCTTTGGGATTGCCACCACGCATGTGTGGTCCTCTCCCCGTCCAAGGGTGCCATCTTGCTCAGTCGCCCTTTTGCTGCGGAGCCCTTTGGATGCATGTCCTTGTCCCTCGGAAAAGGTTTTCGTTCCCTCGCCTTAACAGGCTCTCATTTCTTTTTTCCGTTTGCACCGGTCCTGTACCTGTCCTCCCCTTGCTATCTTTTGGAGTTTATGAGGATACCTTTCCTAATTTTTTCTTTTCGGGCTTCGCGCCCTTTTTTCTTCCTAACCGCTGGCCGTGTGGGTCTTCGACCTCGCAGGGGCCGTTTTTGCCCCCATGGCCACCGGGTTTAAAAAATTTGATAGATGCTCTAGGAAGATGTCGCTTATGGACCCTTATTACTGTTGTCTACGGTGTCTGGGAGCCGACCATGACCCAGAGCTCTGTTCGCTCTCTAAGAAAATGTCCTCTTAAGGCCCTGCTCAGCTGTAAGCAGAAGTCCGAAGACATTTTTCGAAAGGCCGCCTCGGAGTCCCCAGTGCGCCTTCGGTCCTCTCCCCTCCAGTGGGTTCTCTCCCTGCGGCGCCGTGTTTCAGGTGGCATTCTGACCAGGGGTCCCCCGAGGTGGATCGGTGCAAAAAGAAGGCCTCAAAGTCGCTGTCTGGGGCCCCTGACAAGCACGAGCCCTCCCGCACCCGGTCGCTTCATTCCCTTCGGCGTTCCCGAGAGTCGGACAAGGAGCGGCCCCGCAAGGTACCTCGCAGAGAAATGGTGGCCCCTGACTAAGGTGCCCAGTCTCCTGAGGGTCGTCCCGGTGAGGACCCCCTCTCCTCCTCGATGCCCAATCCGGTGACCCCGATATCTGCGTCCCAGGGCCGCACGCCCGTATGGGAGTCCCGTATGCTGGCGCTCGAACGCAGCGTTTCTGCGTTCATTGCTTCCCAGCAGGTGCTCACGGCCAGCTTCGCTGACTTGCGCCCAGAGACAACGGGTCCCTCACGTGGGACACCCAAATCCATCCAGGAATCTCCCGAGAGCCACGGTCCTCATGAGTGTCCTCAACGTTGGTCTCGCTTGCCCTCCCGTTCCTCGGAGGTGAGATCAGTCAGGGCCTCCGGCTCCAGGCTGCCGGCCATCGGACAGGGTGTACCGTCCAGTTCTGATCCCTCGACCGACTTTTCGGACTGGGAATCCGATGGGGACATCTCCTTGGAGACCTGCCCCCATCTGGATCTCCGGTCGGACCCTTTGCCGTCTGTTCTCCAGCGACGTTCACCACTGGGGACACCGCCTTTTTGGTGTTTATCCGGGACATGTCTCGGGCCCTCAACCTGGGCACCCAGGCCGAGGAGGGCCCTTGTGTTGAAGAACTCGATATTCTTCAGTACGAGGCCCTGCCCAGGGAATCCCTCACTGTGCCGCTGCCGCTGATTCTGTCTCTGCTATTGCTCCGCATGTGGGAGGCCCCAGCCTCGGTTCCCATTGTGAGCAAGTGCCTTGACAGAATGTACAAGGTGCAGTGCGCGGACCAGGCTTCTGAAAAACCCAGCTCCCACACACTTCGATGGTGGTGGAATCAGCCATGCGGAAGCAGAAGAGCCCGAAATCACACTCATCGGTGCCACCTGGTCAGAGTCGAGAGCCCTTGATGGCCTGGGCCACAAGGCCTATCAAGGTTCCATGCTTTTCTGCCGCATCCAGGCTTACTAATTGTATATTGTTATGTTCCTACACGACTTGGCGAAGGAACTCGGGGGGGGGGAAAGGGGTTCTGTGGGCCTCGCAGGGGAGCCCCTGGACAGGTTCCGCACTCTGCTGAAATCTGTGGCTGACTGTTCTAAGTACATATCTCGAGCCTCCTATGATGGCTTCGAGACATCGGCTTAGTTGGCGGCCGCGGGCATTGGGGCTCGCTACCCGGCATGGCTCCAATCCTTGGATTTGGAGCAATGGGTGCAGGAGAAGCTCCTGGACATGCCCTGTCTCGGTGAACAACTATTTGGGAAACCGATGGAGGAGCAGGCTGCGGAGATCGAGATGGAGTTCGTTACCGGGACCCGTCTCTCCCGCAAACCTCGACGCAGCCTTGGAAGAAGCAGCCAGCCAAGAAACCCTTCTTTCCCAGGAAAGGCCTCTAGTGTCGCGGTTATCCGCCATACCCGGCTCCCCCGGCTCAGGGAAAGCCTGGACAGGGGCAACCAAAGATCCCAAAAACTCAAACGCCGGCTCCCCCACAACCCACTCAGGGGTTTTGACACCAGCGGTATGGCCCCTCGCCTTCCGGTGATGCAGCAGTTAGTGGGGGGACGTCTGTTCTGATTTGCCCTATCGTGGGCGCTCATCACCTCGGACACTTGGGTCCTCCAGGTTGTCCAGGAGGGCTATCGCCTTCATTTTGACAGGCTCCTTCCATCCTTCTCCCCGGCGGAGCCTCCTCAATTCCCCGTGCACCAGCTTCTGCTGCAGCGGGAATTACACTCCCTCCTTGCCCAATGGGCAGTCGAGAAGGTCTCTCCCCACCTTTGTGGTCGGGGCTTTTACTCCCGGTACTTCCTCCTCCCGAAGAAAACGGGGGGGTCTGCGGCCCATTCTCGACCTCCGCAGACTAAATAAGTTCCTGGTGCGGGAGAAGTTCAAGATGTTATCTCTTGGCGTGCTGCTGTCCTTTCTCTGGCAGGGCGACTGGCTATGCTCCTTGGATCTGAAGGATGCTTACACCCATATCTTGATCCACCCCCAACACAGGCAAGTACCTGCGTTTCAGTGTCCAGGGAGAGCACTTCCAGTACAGGGTGCTCCCCTTCAGCCTTGCGTCCGCCCCACGGGTCTTCACGAAGTGCCTCATCATGTCTGCCGCTCGCATTGTTAATCCTCGTGGCCTCGGCAGCCTTGGTTCCCGCTCCTGCTGTTGACGGAGATTCCGGTTTCCCTGGGCTCGGCCAGGAACCTGCTAACGCAGGAGGAGGGCTGGGTTCTCTTCCCTAATCTAACCTCCCTATCCCTCACAGCCTAGCGGCTGAACAGGTCTCTCTAGCCTCTTTGGCCCTTCCTGGGGAGGTCAAGGAAATCCTCCTTGCCTCGAGGAAGGACTCCATTAGGCAGGTTTACGCCTTTAAGTGGAAATGCTTTTCCAGCTGGTGTTCGGAACACCAGATCGACCCCTTCTCATGCCCGGTTCGGTGGGTTCTCCAGTACCACCTCCATCTCTCGAGGGAAGTACTGAAGTTGAACTCTGTTAGAGTTCATTTGAGCGCCATATTGGCTAATCATCTCCCTATTGAGGGAAAACCTCTCTCGGGGCAGCCATTAGTCTCCCGCTTCATGCAGGGTCTTCTGCTATCCAAGCCACCCATCCGTCCCCCTCCGGCGGAATAGGACTTGAGCATGTTGCTCAAGCAGCTCACCCATCCACCCTTCAACCCAATGGAAACGTGTTCGCTTCGGCATCTGTCCTGGAAGGTAGCCTTCCTGGTGGCGCTGATCTCGGCTCGCTGAGTCAGTGAGCTTCAGGCGCTTATGGCTGGCGCCCCTTACACCAGGCTTTATCGAACAGGGTTGTCCTCCAGACCCATCCTAAGTTCTTGCCTAAGGTCATGTCGGCTTTTCATCTCAATCTCAGGAGAGATAGTACTCCCGACTTTCTTCCCGAGGCCCCACACTGACCAGGCGTCGGCGGTTCTCCACACCCTCGACTGCTAGCGGTCCCTCGCCTTCTACTTGCAGCGTACTCAGACTCCATCGCAAGTCTGATAGGCTTTTCGTGACCTACGATACCAATCGGCAGGGACAAGCAGTACCAAGTGCACCCTTTCAATTTGGGTGGCGGACTGCATCGCCTTTGCCCATGCAAAGGCGGACATCCCTCTGGATCGTCTATTCACTGTTCATGGGGTCCGAGCCAAGGTGGCCTTGGTGGCCTCGCGCTCTGTATCCCTAATTGGACATCTGCCGGGCGGTGACCTGGTCTTCCACCAGCACCTTCACTGCCCACTACTGTCTGGAGAGGGAGTCCTGCTGGTCCAACGGAATCTTCTGGAGGTGTCTGTCTTGCTGAAGCCCAGAGGATGACTATCCCCTAGCTTCCCCACCCCCACCCCCTTGGCTATACAGCTGTTGTGGATTTGAAGTCAGCCCCCTGCTTCAGCTTCAAAGGCTCATTGGTTTGACCCCTGTTGGCACTGGTATAGGGCTAGTGCCCAGGCATTGTTGCCTTATTGGATAGTATCCAGCCAGCAGCAAAATGCTGTCAATTGGTTTCTAAGTGGTTACAGTGTACTTGGTAGCAATTAGCCACCCCATTGTCTGCAGTATCATTAATTTATGCTTCTTTTTTTAGCCTTTTGTTTAGTCTTTATCTATCCCTCTGCCTCTGATCTTGAGGAAGTGAAGATTGCTTGCAATAGAATTTTATGATGTTCAGTATAGAAGAATTGTTAAACATTAAATAATTTCACAGTTCAATCGATATGTTAAGCTCTACTTTTCACCTTCAAGATGATTTACATCAAAAAATTCCTATATGTTACAACACATCCTTAACTTTATATAAATATGCAACTGGGTCTCAGAACCAGACTAGGGCGACTTATTAAACACATATATTTGAGGATGCGGCGTTTTTTGATAGAAGATGTAACAGCCGACATGGGATAATTAATGAGGATCGATGCTAAGTTTGAGCAATAGTGTTGAGTATCCCCTGACGAAACGTTGGATTGTGAAACGCTTAGGCGCTGTTATGCAGGCGTTGGGAACACACTCATCTTGTCTCAGATAAGCATCCTCAGATATTGCTTTTTGAATAAGATAACATCCTTTTTAATGATTGCCTAATAAATAAGCAACAAGTTGGGTCATTGATGTGAGGTTTGGGCGCATTTTCCATATGAATATATGAGTTTAATAAGTCGCCCTAGTCTGGTTCTGAGACCCAGTTGCATATTTATATAAAGTTAAGGATGTGTTGTAACATATAGGAATTTTTTGATGTAAATCATCTTGAAGGTGAAAAGTAGAGCTTAACATATCGATTGAACTGTGAAGTTATATCTAGCTCTGAGAAGTGACACTATTGTATTTGTTTGGAAACATTAAATAATAACTACAACCTCCCAAGTCTATTTAATTATTTTCATATAACTTGATACAAAATGAAGGCTTTTATGCCTATCCAGATCATTCGCTTCACTTTCTTGCCACTTGGGATCCGCTATACTTAAACCATGCTTTCGTGAATTCCATTACCATTTTGAGAGTAATCTTAAGAGTCCTGTTCTACCTGTCCATGTCTTTTTATATAATTGCCTCCAAGTATGCGGATAAAAGTGAGGCTACTGCATGTGTATACGTTTACCCAAAGTCTTTAGAGGTGTTCCAGAGGGTGAGGGCAGGATTTCATTTATATACATACTTTTTGATGTTAAAAAGTATGTGCATAAATATGTCAGAAAAACCTCCCTCACATTTTAGCTTATGTGAATATATGGGCGTAGTTTTGTCAGGGTGTTTTTGGAAGGGTATGTTCCCTTTGAAAGTGTAAAGTCAGCAGGTAAAAACTACCTACAGATTTTTGCTGTCTTTGAAAATTGTCCACTTAGCTTCTTTTACCTCCAGTGGGAGTCTGTTTCATACAACCATCCCATACTTTCAGTGAAGGAAGATTTTCTGATGTTTTACCTGCCATTACTCCCCTTGGAGCATCATATTTTGATATATTGTTCTAGAGCAGGAGTGGACAAATCTTTTTTATTCACTAGGAACCATGGTGCTCTGGATAAGGAACCACAAGGAGACCTCGCCCCCTTACTCAGAACATTGATCAGGCTGTTTTCCCAAGAGAAAAAAACACAATTTGTGCTCACGGGCTACAGAATATTTTTTAAAAAGATGACGTTTTGGATTGTTGCTTGTTAAATGCCATTGAGTCTGGGTTGACTCATAGCGACCCTCTGGATAGTTGTGCTCTGTCTTCAGTCAGGCGGCTTATTGTTGACAGAGTGGCACCCATATCTGCTGTTATTGTATCAATCTGTCTCATTGCAGGCCTTCCTCTTTTGCGTTGACCTTCTACTTTACCAAGCATGATGTCTTTCTGTAATCTCTCTTCGCATGATGTGTCCAAAGTATGAAAGTCAAAGTTTTGTCATCTGAACTTCTAAAGAAAGCTTAGGTTTGATCTCCTCAAATACTGAATGGTTTGTTCTTGGTATACATAGTAACATAGTAAATGACGGCAGATAAAGACCAGCATGGTCCATCCAGTCTGCCCAGCAATACGGCAAGAGTAGGTGCACCTGACGCCCTGTGCAGGTCACCCCTCCCCATGTCTTTGTTTAGGGGTGGACCCACCACTCCATGTAGGACACCCCTATTTGTTGAGAAGTTAGATGGTTAAGTTTATTTTGTTTTTATCCTGTTGCTGTAAAGGGATCCGCTGTGCTTATCCCATGCTGTTTTGAATTCCGTCACCATGTTTGCCCCCACCTCTTCCATCAGGAGAGCATTCCAAGCATCCACCACCCTTTCAATGAAAAAATATTTCCTGACATTGCCTTTCAATTTTCCACCTTGCAGCTTCATGTTATGCCCTCTAGTTTTGCAGTTTCCCCGTCTTTGGAAGAGGTTTGTTTGTTCATCGTTCCTCTTTAAGTATTTAAAGGTCTGAATCATATCTCCCCTATCACTCCTCTCCTCCAAAGTGTACATATTTAGGTCTTCAAGTCTCTTTTCATAAGGTTTCTTACGTAGGCTCCAAATCATTTTGCTCGCCTTCCTCTGAACACTTTCCAGTCTTTTTACATCTTTTGCAAGATATGGTCTCCAAAACTGAACACAGTATTCCAGGTGAGGCCTCACCAGCGACCTGTTCAGTGGCATAAGAACCTCTTCCTTTCTGCTGGTAATCCCTCTTTGTATGCAGCCCAACATCTTCCTGGCTTTTGCCACTGCCTTGTCGCACTGTTTTGCCACCTTGAGATCATCAGAGATAATCACACCAAGGTCTTTTTCTTGAACAATGCACACCAACCTCTCGCCCCCTATCGCGTACATTTCCCTTGGATTTCTGCTACCTACGTGCATGACACTGCACTTTTTCGCATTAAATCGTAATTGCCAAGCATTAGACCATTCTTCCAGCTTTTGTAGATCTTTCCTCGTGTTATCCACTCCCTCGGGGGAGTCCACTCTGTTGCAAATTTTTGTGTCATCTGCAAAAAGACAGACTTTTCCATTCAGTCCTTCAGCAATATCACTCACAAATACATTGAACAGTGCGGGCCCAGGACTGAACCCTGGGGCACCCCGCTAATCACCTTCCTTTCATCCGAGTGAGCTCCATGTACCATCACCTTCTGTCATCTGTCAGTCAACCAATTTCTAATCCAGTTTACCATCTTGGGACCCATCCCCAAGCTACTGAGTTTATTGACAAGCATCCTATGAGGAACAGTATCAAAGGCTTTGCTGAAATCCAGGTAGATGACGTCCATCGCATGCCCCTGATCTAGTTCCTTGGTCACCCAGTCAAAGAACTCAATCAAATTTGTTTGGCAAGACCGTCCTTCAGTAAAACCATGTTGCCTCGGATCTTGCAACCTGTTGGTTTTGAGAAAGTTCACTATTCGCTCTTTCAGGAGTGCCTCCATTACTTTTCCCGCCACCGAGGTAAGACTCACAGGCCTGTAGTTTGACACTTCTTCCCTGTCACCACTTTTGTGTAGAGGTACGACATAAGCCATTTTCCAATCCTGAGGAACCTCTCCTGTTTCCAAGGATCTGTTGAATACATCCTTTGACGGCCCTGATAGAACTTCTCTGAGCTCTTTCAGTATCCTGGGATGTATCCCATCCGATCCCATGGCTTTGCCCACTTTCAGTTTAGCAAGTTGTTCCAACACCTCATCTTCTGTGAATGGTGTGGTATCTGCTTTGTTCCCATTTTTATATTTTGGAGTCCCAGCTGGTCCATCTCCAGGATTTTCTTTAGTAAAAACAGAGCAGAAGTATTTGTTTAGCAATTTCGCTTTTTCTATGTCACTTTCCAGGAGTCTTTTCCCAGCACTTCTGAGTCCTGCAGTTCCAACTCTGATCTTCTTCCTTTCCCGAATATACCTGAAGAAAGTTTTGTCGCCCCCCTTAACATCTTTAGCCATCTTTTCCTCTGCCTTTGATTTTGCTATCCGTATTTCTCTTTTTGACTCTTTGAGTTTGATCCTGTATTCATTTCTGTGTTGTTCTGTTTGCAAGCTTTTGAATTTTGCGAAAGCTGTGTTTTTTGCCTTTATTTGAGCAGCCACTTCTTTGGAAAACATAGGTTTCCTTCTCCTCTTGTTTTTGTTTACTTATTTAACATATTTGTCTGTTGCCCCTTTCATTGCCACCTTTAGTTTAGCCCATTGCAATTCCACTTCCTTTATCTCCTTCCACCCTGTCATCTCCTCCTTTAGGTACTTGACCATTTTATTGAAGTCAGTGTTTTTGAAGTTTTGTGTTTTTGTTTTTTTTTTGAAAATTTCATCAAAACTTACAAAAGCAAGCTAAAGGAAACTTTAGATGTTCCATATAAGCAAATACAAAATAAAAAGAGACAGTTAACAGCAATACATCTAATTAGCCCACAATATGGGGAGACACTAAAAAGAGGAATAAAGAAAAGAAAAGAAAAAGATAGAGCAAAACTCTAAATTTTGGCAGCTTTAAACTAACCCACCTCACTCCAGTTACTTATTACTTATTACCATGTCGCTCCTTATCAGAAAGAAATACCTCCAGCTGAGAAGGTCAAGAAACACAAACTTTGAACCCTGAAATTAAACCAAACATTTACAAGGGTATCTAAGAAAAAATGTGGCGGAAAGAGCAACCACCCTAGGTTTAAGAACCAAAAAGGCCTGCCTCCTAGTTTGTGTCGCTTTACAAATATCAGGAAACATTTGAAGCTTAGCACCACAAAACAGAGCTGACATATTCTTGAAATAATTACGGAAAACAAGCATTCTATCCTGGTCTAAGATAAAAGAAACCACCAAGGTAGCTCTAGAAGTAATGTTATCTTGGGAGTCCTCTAGGAATTTGGTGAGTTCTAAGCAATCCTGGCCTTGAACCACATCAAACCCCCCCAGAGGACCCACAGAGAGCCTCCTACCAGTTTTTGAAGTTTAAGACTTTGAGCTTGCTATGTTTGGCCTGTACCCTGGCTTTTATCTCAAACCACACTGTGTAATGATCGCTGTTGCTCACAGGGGTACTCACGCAGGCATTTGACATGCTATCACCGTTGGTGAGCACTAAATCCAGCGTTGAGCTTTCCCTGGTTGGTTCCATGACCATTTGTCTAAGTGATGCATCCTGGAGAACATCTACAATTTTTTTTGCTCCTTTCCAGATGTGCAGAAGGAGTAATCCAGTCCACATCAGGTAGATTAAAGTCACCCAAAATGATTACTTCCCCCTTTGTGGCTATCTTGGCAATATCTTTAATCAAATCATTATCTATCTCTTCAATTTGAGTCGGAGGTCTGTAGACTACAGCAGTATGGATGACAGTGCCATCTCCTCTTTCCAATGCAATCCAGAGTGCTTCTTCTTTTCCCCATGCCCCCTGCATTTCAGTAGCTTTAATATTGCCTCTGACATATAAGGCCACTCCTCCTCCCCCCCTTCCATTTTCTCTGTCTCTTCTGAATAGATTATAGCCAGCTATGGCCACATCTCAATCATGTGATTCATTGAACCATGTTTCTGTAATGGCCACAATGTCCAAATCCATTTCCACCATTAGGGCTTCCAGGTCCAGAACTTTGTTGGCTAAGCTTCGAGCATTTGTGCTCATTGCTTTCCAGCATTTACCTGGCTTGTGTGTATTTTGCATTGATTTGTTCTGCCCACATCTTCCCACTTGTTTATGATGTGTGGTTTAAAAGTGTGTCTGTTTCTGATATTATTCTGCTTTTGCAGGGGGTGGCGTGCCGGTGTTGATCTTCCACATCCGTCACCCCCTTTTCCTAGTTTAAATGCATATCCACATAGTACCTGATTTTTTCACTTAAAATTCTTATCTCCAGGAACAAGCAGGAATGAATCTTCACATATGGTACGTCGGTACCGACGGAGTCTGCGCGGGAACGCTTCCCAGCGTCCAATCAGAAAGCCTTTGGAAGCATCCCACCACGCCTGCGTGCTGCCTTCCCGCCTTCCCAACTGTCTCTCCTCAGTTTTCGTTTTTCCGCGGAGCCGGCAGGACGTTCTCCTGTCACTGCAGAAAATTCTTCTTTTATTTTTTTAGTTTTCTTGTGGTTGCGGCTGCCTTTCTCAACGCCACCGGTACCGCCGGTGTTTTCTTTTCCTTTTCTTGTAAAATTTTTCCTTTCTAAGGAATATTTTTTCTCCGGAGTGTCTCACGGTTTCTCAGGCCTCTTAGGCCTCTCAATTTTTCCTTCATGGAACCGCCAGCCACTCTCCTCAAGAAATGTAAAAACTGTGGCGGTACAACCTTATTTTTAGACACTCACAATTGGTGTCTAACCTGCTTGAGTCCTGACCATTTTCCTCCGGAGCCCTCGGGCAATAGTATTGTGGGAAGAAGTTCTCAACATCGAGTTCCCCTCGACACGCGGTTCCCATCCAACTTCAGTGTACCGACCATATCTTCTTCTACACAGGATCAGGTAACCCAAAAACAGTCTGTTAAGACTAGCCAGTCCTCGAGCGGCAGTTCTTATGCATGGTATGGAGATGCCTATGGCCTTGCCCTCGAGAATCCACTGGCTTCAAAACCCCGGTGGGAGTCTTCGTCCTCCAAAACCTGTGTGGGGTTTCAGGTTGTTCCTGGGGTTCACCCCTCACAGAACATACCTGAGCCATGCCCGGTGGTGGCATCCGCTTCGAGCGGTACCGATACCCCGGCATCGACAATGATGTTGGATGAAACAGTCCTCACCAAGGATCGTCGTCTAGCGTCCTCGGTACCTACGGGGCCGGTGGATACGCTCCAGACCGTCCTTCCAGTATTGGTACCGATGTTACTACCGACGTCGGTACCCTCCAGACATGCATCGATAGACTCGCTTCCTTCGATGCCGAGTCTGGAATCGATCTCCAGTCTGGAGGACTGGGTACCGACTCGCCTTGGTACTGACACCCGTCGGTACCGAAGGCTCGGTTCCGATGATTCGGTACCGCAACTTTCGGTTCCTTTGATACCGTTAGAGTTGCCGCCGGCTGGCCTTCATCCATCGGTATCGGATACGGTACCGAAGCCCGTACCGAGGTCCACTTTAACATTGCAGTCGGTGCCTTCCTTGCTTCTCTTGTCAGGATCGCTTCCCTCGATACCGAGTTTGGAATCGATCCCTAGCATGGTCGGTCTGCTACCGACTGGCGCTGGTCCCGTCATTCCACAGTACCAGCGATCATCCTATAAGGATTCCATACTGCACCATCCAGGATCTTCTATTCCTAAAAGCTTGGATAGATCCCTCGGTGCCAATGCTAGTTCTGCATCAGCTCTAGCCTATCCAAGGGAAGTTCCCTCTGTGGATCCTTCTTTTCAGGTTTTCATCCTGGATATGGCAAAATCCCTTGCCATTTCTATTCCTGGTCAGGGTCCTACACAAGGCAATACAGGATCCCTTTATAGTCCTGAAAGAGCAAAGGAAAACATCATGCTACCTTTGCATCATTCCTTGCAGGACCTCCTTCTACGAATGTGGGAAGCTCCTTTGAAGGTACCCCCACTTTCCAGAGCAACTGATCTTCTATATCAGGTGCCCCCTTCTCCAGGATTTCAAAAAACTCAACTTCCTCATCATTCCATTGTTGTAGAATCAGCAATGAGGCGGGTGAAGAGTACTAAAAAGCACTCTTCTTATCCACCAGGTCGTGAGTCTAAAACGTTAGATGCCTTTGGACGTCAAACCTTCCAGGCATCCATGCTTTCAGCAAGAATTCTCTCATATATCTTTTATATGGGTTTATCTCTTGAGGAGTTCACCAAGAAATTACATCTTTTGACTCCTTTTCTTCAAGAGCCCAAGAGTGCAGACTATTCCTCACTGGTTAGTCATGCTCAGAATATCTCTAGGTTTCTTACTCGTGCTTCCCTAGACTCCTGTGAGTCTGTTAGCAGGACTTCTGCTATAGCTATAGGAGCACGACGTAAAGCCTGGCTTCAAGCTTCAGACTTGGACAAATGGGCACAAGTTAGACTGGGAAATACTCCTTGCACTGGAGAAAATATCTTTAACAAGGAGTCTTTATTCCAGGTTGCTCAGTTAACAACTGACTATCCTGTTTCCAGGGGCTGTTCTATGCCTTCTCCTTTCCCAGTTGATAGGAAAGGTCCGTCCAAAATTTCTTCCCCTAGGAGAAGAAAATTTTATCCATCTTCTGCCCATCGTACAGATGTTCCCAAACAGGGGAAACATCACCCTGGGTTGATGAATCCGCAACCTCAGCAGGTTCAGCAAACCCAGCAATCGCAGGGCTTCAAATAGTTCATCATTGCAATTCTTGACTGGGGGTTAGAGTAGCAGTCTGCTTCTTTTTATTTGCAGTGTCTGCACTAACTTATTCTAACCTTCCTTCATATCTCTTGTGGAGATATTTTCTCTTCAACTTTTAAAGGTCTTTATGATGATCATGCCCATACTTAACAGGGTTTTCCTCTTCCTCTTGGAGGAAAGAGAACTAACAACTATTAATAGACAGTTGTTTCCCCTGTACTGGTATGTATCATCTCACCTGTCAGAGACTTCCTCCATAGTTAGTCTTTTTCAACATTGGCTTACCCCCCTCTTACTATACCAGTTGATCTCTAAGAGGGACCCCTTTTACGATGGTAAGCTCCTATAGTCCTTTACTTCTTCTACAGGGGGATCCTCCCTTCTGGACTTGTCTCCCCCCCTTGTTACCTTAGGGCAGCCCATCAGACAATAGGAAATCCTACTAGGTCTGTTTCTTTTTCCACATCCAAAAGAGGGAGAAGAAAGAGAGATGTTCTCCGCTGCCCTGGTACATTGCTGCAGATACAGCAATTCCTAGTGTTAAGCCACTGGTTATGTCCACCACACAACCAGGGATTCTCCTCCACTAGCAATCCTTCTAGCCTCACTGCTAGGTCCCAAACAGGTTATCAATCTCGTTTGGGAAACCCTCTTATCAAAGCCTGATTGGTTAACTTCTATTCTTTGCCCCCTTGTCCTGGGCAGAATAGTTGGTTCTCTGCTGGCTTCCCACAGCCACTTTTTTCTTCTAACCAAACCTGCAGCATGCCCTCTGCAACTCTACAATGTAGCTTTGCACTATGGGCCCTTGCTAGAGAGCATTAGTGTCTTGCCTAACAGATAACCCCAGATGGTTAACAGGATTCCCCCAGTCATGTTTCCATGACTGGTAGGTATTCCTACCCTCACCATCTCATCTTAAATCTCTTTTGAGACATCAGTCTCGGGCCTTTCATTATGTGAAAACCTAAAGAAGGGCCAATTCCCTGGCCACATCTCCTCAGAGATAATTTTCTTCACTGGCAGTTAGGGAATGCCTAATACCCTTCTTGCCCTCAAGGGCAAGTCACTAGGGTATCTTCCTCCAGTGACGTCCTCTATCCATTCTCCATATGGCAATTCTGGAGAAATCTGGCCTTCCTGCCTACAGACTGAAATTATCCTCTGCCTTTTTCACGTAGGCCATCCTGGTTATTCAAAGCTGCTTCTTGTCAGGGAGACCTCTCCTCTGACTCTGCCAATCATAACCAGGAAAAGAGAATTCTCTGTATATCTATTCAAGCAGGTATTTACCTTCTTGCTGTTAGATGAATCTTCCTCCTAGGGGGGATCAGTTTCTATAGACCTCTCTCCCTCAACATACCTGGAGATATGTGTCTATAGGTCTATATATTCATAGATAGATATATAGATATATATATATATATATATATATATATATATATATATATATATATATATATATATATATATATACACATATACATATATATATATATATATATATATATATATATATATACATATATATATACACATATACATATATATATACATAGAGACATATATATTTTTTGAATTCGGCGATCACTCCTGGAGGCTCCCCAGTCGGGGTTGAGCACAAGGCAGCAATCTGCAAGCAGCTTTCCCGCTCCTGCAACTCCAGCCCTATCGGGGCTGTGGGAGGTAACATCCGCACGCTTAAAAAAGCGCCGCCGGCAGGAAGAAGCCCTTTTGAATTCGGCGATCACTCCTGGAGGCTCCCCAGTCGGGGTTGAGCACAAGGCAGCAATCTGCAAGCAGCTTTCCCGCTCCTGCAACTCCAGCCCTATCGGGGCTGTGGGAGGTAACATCCGCACGCTTAAAAAAGCGCCGCTGGCAGGCGTGCCCGCACCTTGCGGGCCCGCGCCTAAGGGCCTCGACAGGCGAAAAAGAACCGTAAATCTAACGCCTCAACAACACACAAGCAAATCGCCATCTGTAAACTCATCCAAGATCAAGCAGCTTGAGCTCCCTCACGGTTGAGCTCGCTCCCTCTCTTAATTGGGTCCCTCTTTGAGCCCAGCAAGTATACTACACTTAAATGAACTATATTGAACTGATTCTTGCATATCTCTCATAAAGCCTTGTATACTGTTATCAGTATTCATTAAGTATTCCAAGTAACCATATAGCATCCATTGTCCCCATTAATGAGATATTCTGTTGCTAGTACTCATCAGTTGCAAATACTGTTCCCAGTAGCCAGAGAGATATACTGTTGTCAGTAGCTAGAGAGATATACTGTTGTCAGTAGCCAGAGAGATACACTGTTGTCAGTAGCCAGAGAGATACACTGTTGTCAGTAGCTGGAGAGATATACTGTTGTCAGTAGCCAGAGAGATACACTGTTGTCAGTAGCCAGAGAGATACACTGTTGTCAGTAGCTGGAGAGATATATACTGTTGTCAGTAGCTAGAGAGAGATACTGTTGTCAGTACTCATTAATTGCAATTACTGTTCCCAGTAGCCAGATATACTGTTGATACTCTGTCTTTTTCACCACAGACAAGGTTCCATCAATATTAACTACAAAACTACAACCCCAATCTCACCAGTCCGCAATCTATTGCAGCTAGCAAAGTTACCGCTTCACTGAACACACAATGTCCCCTATAAGGATGCATACATTAGTAACCCTTACCATTACTTATCTCCTCACCGCACTAGCTGGCCAATCAATTGCCTTTAATGGTGACCAAAAATCCATACCAATATTACGAAATAATTGGAAGAGATGGTCAAACAAGACCCAAACAAACCAAACAAACCCTACTTACAACCACCACTCACATCTACTTCATATTGCCCTTCACATTACCAAAAAAACTCAACCAAAACAGCAGTACCATCCACCATTACACTGTGCCCTTATCAATATAAGGTCCATTCGCACAAAGTGGCCTTTGATACCTAATCTCATAACAGCACATAACCTTGACATCTTGATGATCACAGAAACCTGGCTAACTGATTCTGACAATGTCATTCTTAACCAGATGCTACCCCCAGGCTTCTCTATCCACACGTGTCATAGGAACCAACAAAGAGGAGGTGGAGTACTTATTATTTCTAATAACCAACTACAATTTCAGATTGACAAGAGTATTAGTTCAACACATCTCAATATACTAAATATATCAAACAATGAGCACTCAATCAGCCTAGTCTATAGAGCTCCAACATCATCAGCTGCTGATCTACCAACGATAGTTGACCGGGCCTGCAACACTGAAAAACCACGACTATCTAATTGGATATTGGGAGATTTCAACCTCCCCTCCTTACATGACTCGCAAACCGCAGCATTTATAGAAGCAATTGACAACCTTGGATACAACCAAATAGTCAAAGATCCCACTCATACTATGGGAAATATACTTGATCTGATATTTGTTCCGCAATCTACCTCAGACACCAACCACAATTATGACCTTTCCATAATACCACTACCATGGTCTGACCACAGTCTCATTTTATTCCAAATTCCCAACTCCTCCAATCCCACTAACTCCAAACCTACTCATGATAAACCAACAGCTAGGAGGTTCCGCCCCTTTGTCAAAGAGGAAGTACTTAATAATCTTCTCCCAACACTACAATCATCTGAACCTGACTTGGACAGTCTAATCAACACCTGGGACCACTCTCTTAGAGCCAATTCTCAACCATCAAGCATGGCAAGAAAGACCAACCACCGCACACATGTAGCTTGGTATTCAAACAAGCTAAGAACATCCCTCCTCCATCTTCGGAGACTTGAAAAACACTGGAGAAGATCACGCTCTACTGAAGCCTACACAGCCTACTGCAAATACCTAGAAAAGCATCGCCAGGAAATAGCAGATCGAAGGAAACAATTCCATACTAATCTTCTAAAGCAATCATTAAATAAACATCATGATCTCTTCAATATTGTAAGAACAATGGCAAAGGAACCAACACCCCAACATACACAAACAATACACCCTCAAGACTATGCTAACTACCTAAAGTCAAAGATGACAAAAACATCCAAC